>JAKOOJ010000020.1:10000000-11287500 GCA_022577455.1 Arizona elegans
ACTTTGGTGGTAACTTTGGTGTCAATTGCAAATAATGTCCTGGTATGTTTTGTCCTTTTTCACCTTCCAGAAACATCCCACCTCTGACAAGGACATTTTTTGAATAGCTGCCATAAGTGAAAGTCACAATACAGGCAGTCCTTAACTTACAACCGTAACTGAGCCTAGGATTACAGTTGTAAGTCATTGTGGTCATAGGTCGAGGCACTCACATGAAGTAGCTTTCCAGTGGCAATAGTAATAGCACTTAGATTTATATACCGCTTCATAGTGCTTTTACAGCCCTCTCTAAGTGGTTTTCCAGTATGTTTAATATTGGTCATTAAGTGAATGCCATGATTGTTAAATGAATGCTGAAGTTGTTAAGTGAACCCATTCATTTGAAAGGGAGTTCAAATGAATATGAATTGCGGTCACCTGGCTGTGGAATACCAAAACAGGTCATAAAGCTAACCTGTCGACAAGTAGTCACATGATCTTGAGAGGGCAGGGTATGACATTTTTTATGGCTGGGGGTGCTATTTGGGGCTAGGAATAAAGCACCTGTTCCCTGGGTGTTGTAATTTTGAACATTTGTAAAAAAATCTGGTTGTTATGTGAGGACTACCTGTACATCTGGAAAATCTTGATTCAAATCCTTTATTAATCCTGAAGCTCACTGGATGATCTTAAACCAGTTGCCTTTTCTCAATCTGGCCTACCTTGACTAGTTGATGAGAGAAAAGATGAGGAAGTACAGAGCTACTTGCGCAGCTTTGACTTCTATACATACTATACCTATCTCCATAATGTCCATTTACAGACTTTAACGACATATATGCTGTTGTAGGCAGAATGGTTAGGGACTGATATGAAGATACATATTTTTTTCATCGCTGAATCATTTTTGCACGTCTCTTACATCAAGAGTCATGGCATAGACGTATGCATTCTTTCCAATAAGCTGTTCCATGTCAATAAGGTAATTTAAGGGCACCAAAAGAAGAGAATCTGAAGATAATATCGCAAGAGATACATATACATATACATATACAATGTATACATAAAACTCCTTGGAAGTGGGTTTGTAAATAGAGTGAATGTTCTTGAAGATTATGTCATTTAGACATTAAGACATCTTATTGGCTAGCCCTGATAATTAACTTGATTAGTTCTAATTTAAAATAATAAGATTCCATACTTTCTTCAGAGTTAGCCCCAGGAACAAAACAGTATATTGCCCAAACCTTAACTCGGTCTAGATTAGATTGTTGAATTGAGATGAGGAGGGCAATTCTACTTCCAGTGACAATAATAAATCAAGGAACAATACCAAACAGTATGTGCTAAAAAAACTCTTTTGAGACCAGGATTTGAAGCGAAAGGTTATTTCAAATGAGTGAGGGTTCACATATGAGCCCTGCTCCCACTTTCAGATTATTAGCTGCTTTCCCAACTAAGAAAACTAAGAAGACCCCAAACCCAGAGGATATGCTGTTACTAGTCTTTGGTTAATGACTGCAATGAATGACTGATAATTCCCTATTTATTACTGCATCCATGGAATCTTGAGGCATACTTGGATGGCCAATGGCCCTAGCAGGAGTTTCACCAGGACTAACATTCTTTAATTGAATGTGTGAATGGAGAAAGAGGGGGAAAATGCCTAGGAAATAATCAGACAAGAGAGGCAGGAGCCCCCAGTGGCTTAATAGTCAGACAAAGAAAGTTAGGAGGACCTGCCCTAATGGATCAAGCAGTTAAAAGTGGCAGTGGGAAGTTTGTGCCTTCAGATTTGCAGGATTCTGCTAATGTAGCTTAAAGTAAAATTAGTTCATCTAGACCTGTTTCCTGTCTGGTTTACCTACTGTATGTGGGATGACACATTCTGGGAGTCTTCAGTTCCAGATTTGAAGCCCTTAGGGAAATGGCCAAGAAACAAGATAAAACATACAATACCAGAATCTTTCACTAGTCTATCTGACATCCAACACTCAATACAAATTTTTAATGTTGACACTCTTATAGTCTAGAAAGGGAGAAGAAATTTAGAAGTTGAAACAATGCTCCACTGTCACCAGTAATGTCAAGATTATTTATTTGTTTGTTTACTTATATATTTATTTAATTTATATGACGCCCATCTCACCATCAAAAGCAACTCTGGGCAGCTTACAGTGCAATGAAATATTATGCTGATGGAAGACAGAATACTTCAGTAATTTTAGCTGTTCACTCTTCCAAGCTTCAGTAGGCATATCTGATCAACTCTGTTCTATAGGATTAAATGATATGTATGAGCTTTAATTTGAGCCAATCTGGTATGTAACAGTAAATGAAAAAGCCCGTGTAACAAATTGAGAGATTGTCCAATGTGGAGAAAAATAGAAAAAGCAATAAACACAAGATTTAACATTATTGCAACATTATACAATTTCTCCATAAATGGTATATGATACCCCCACAGAAGCAACAATAACAATCAGAACTTTTCAGGCATTCCACAAAAGCTGCAACCAGTCCATTGTAGTAATATGGTAGAGGAGTGTATGAGTTCTGCATTATATGAGTATCTGATTAGTAAGAGCTCCATCTTAAATTACCCTTCTCACTCAAACAGCAGAAGAAGATCAGGTGAATGGTGCTTGTGTGTGACTCATTTGTAGCAGCGTTGTCCTTCCTTTGCCCTTCTTCTCTGGACAGTGGAAAGACCCTTTCTTGGCCCAACTCCCTCCTGTTCAATGAGGAGCCAATTCTGAGCACAGCCACCTTGCTGATTATGATCTTTCATTCCAATTTCCTTCTTCCCTCCACTTGCTCCTTCTTGCCTGAAGGTCTGCAGGCCCCTTCTGGGAATGAGCTCCTACCTTGCCTGTCTCCTTGCACTTTCTGCTAATGAGCTTGATATGGGCAGCGATCTGATGAAGAAAGTGATAACATTTCACTCTTTAATGGCTCTGTGCTTCAGTGCACCAGACAGCTATACTGTTTTATGGGATATGCTCAGGCATTTGCTCATTCAACCTGGAAGGAGAGCATGAACTTGTCTCCTATATCCACCCCTCTGATTTGATCAAAGCATTAATTCCCCCAAAATGGCCCTGAAATCCAGAGTGGAAGTTCTGAAAATAAGCTCTCTCTGTGGTTCCATGGGGCAAGATGTTAACAAATATTAATATTAAATATTATAATAAATATTAACAATTCCAGAAAATCAAACTTTTTTTTTAATGAGCTATTTTATCAGTGAAACAGCTCCAAACCCAGTCTTCTCACATCCATCCACCTGAGGTCTACAGTACATAACATCCTCTATTGAATGCTGGCAAGCAAAACAAAATTTTTCTTCAAAGAGGCAGCTGGGTCACTTTCTTCTAAGTTTTCCAAATAGTGCTACCAGATGAATTCATCGAGGCTGGCAAATTATACATATACATGAGCAACAGTTTTGGTCTTCCTGAAGGCATCGTAATAAAACATCAGCAGAAGGAGTAAAATATAACAGTGAAGGCATTAACAAATTGAGCACAAGCTTATGCACTGGAGAATATGTTGTGAGCATGCATAAAGGCACAATCACATGTCATAAGTGCACCTGTTCCATCTTTTCTCTTTTGGAGACGGGAACATTGCTTTACACTCATATTTTATAAGTGTTATATGTTCACATTCAAATACTTAATAAAAGTGCAATCGTAAGCCTGCATTTCAATTAGGTATACATCTGCTTTTTTCCCTGGATATGTTCAACTTTCACCTTGTAGTTGTAGGTTGTGGAAGGTGCAGTATTTTTTCCTGTGGCACAGAGGATGAGTCTCTCTGCAAAGTCAGAAAGATGGGGATCTAAACTGTCTTCCTAGCAGGAAACATGTCACAGAAGGGAGCGGAATGATGCTTCTCTGTTACAGGACTTAGAACTGGGTTCCAGGTAGGTTTGCCAAGTTGCTGTACGTCCAATTTACAGAGATATACCGAGAGACCAGTATGACCAAAAAGGAATGCTTGAGAAGCAGTGATTTCCATGATGATGGCAAGGGTGAATGAGAACTTCCAACTCTGTTATTTTATGTTCTAACTAGCCAATAGCAGCAATAGAAATCCTGGAAGACTCAAATTTAGTAGAGAAGGGAGCAAACAATATTTTCAGTGAGTGCTTCCTAGTCCTTTGGCCTCCAAACTTCCCTACATATATAATAAAGAATTAATGCACTTTTCCCACTAGGCCAAATGTTTTTTGGGTACCAATTAGTTCACCCTCATTATTTGGATGTAGATATGTTTTAGTTTCGGCTTAGAAAGGCTGTTTCCAAAGGTGCTGAACACTATTTCAACCTCTATTCTGGGGAGTTATTTTAGATGGAAAAAGGAGCCCACTATTATACGTAAGAAACAACAATTTCTCCAGAATGTCATCTTTTCATAGAGTAACCCTTTCTGAGCTTCAAAATTCATATTTCATAATTGAATGAAAACATATAAGGGTCTGCCTGATATTATGGCTAGATAATAGTTTTAAATTTAAATGCACATCCCCTAATGAAATGACTGCAATGTTGAAAGGTTTCATACAAATTCTACCCTTGAAAACAATTGCATTTAAATTTGATATTAAAAGCCAAACAATTTTCAGGGCCAAACAAACACAAACAACGTTGGCAGAGCTATAGAATATGCATGTGCAGAAGTGTCTTTTAAAAGGGGGGGATAGAAACCCCAAATCAATATGGAATGCCGATCCTTCTTATTTATTGATGACAGAAGAGCCACTGGGATAGAAAGTCCACAAGTCTTAAAGTTGCTACAGTTGGAGATCCCTGCCCTATACCATTTTAGACTGCTCTTCTTAAGTCTCTTCTTAAAAGCCTCCAGTGATGAAGCACTCACAACTTCTGAAGGCAAGCTGTTCCACTGGTTCATTGTTCTCACTGTCAAGAAATTTATCCTTAGCTTTAGGTTGCTTCTCTCTTTGACTAGTTTCCATCCACTGTTTCCTGTTTTGCTTTCTGGTGCTTTGGAAAATAGTTTGACCTCCTCTTCTTTGTGGCAGTCCCTCAAATATTGGAACATTGCTATCTGTACTGTATCAGTGTACAAACTTTCTTCCTTCACTTTTTTCAGTTAAATAAATATCTAGGAATATTTTCAGGATAAAATTGAACTGATCTATTAGTTTCATCTTGTTTATTACTAATAACTAAGCTTTCCAGGCAAGCTTTGTTCATGGCCAATACTTGGTTGAATGCACCTTAGATCCACACTGAACCTCTTGGGATTGTGAGTCTTTAGATAATCCCCCAACTGATAGTCAAATATTGCCACTTTGAATTCTTTATCTCCCCATAAATTTGAAAACTCACCTAGCTGTTGCTCAACTAATGATAAGATGCACAGATATAGGATATTAATTTCTTTAACATTTTAGAAATTATTATCTTTCATTATACAAGTAATGTAACATAACAGCAGCATACAATTCTCTTAAGTAGCCCTATTTTTCTGTCCAATTGTCCTTGAACCTGTCAGTTAATTAGCTACACTGGATTTCCTTTTAGTCTTCAGCTTTCAATATTTTTTTTAACAGTGCTGAAGGATACAATAAGGATGTGCAAAGCCATACCGGTAAATGTTGCTGATCTTATTGAAATGGGCTTCCTTTGGGAAAAAATGTTACCTCAAGTATTGCTTCAGGGCTTTCAGTGGCATGTTCAATCTCTCTGAGAAATGCTACCAGACTTGCTTTTTTTCTTACTAACTGGAAACACCTCATATGTTTTGCTCTCTGTATAGGAACCCATCACTTGGGGCAAGTGATTGGAAGTAATATGAAATTTCAAGAAGGAACGATATCCATTCGTACTCATTGTATCCACATTTGTGAAAATGTGGCTTAGACCTTTTTTTGTCAGAAGAAACATACTGAGCCCCACCAATGGTATCTGCACCATTGATGTTCAATCATTCCACCCAAAATGGTGTTTAGAAGACACTGATTTCCTATGAGGTTTTAGATAATATTCTCATGTAAAGTTCAATTCAAAATAGAGCTGGAAGGGACCCTTGATGGTCTTCTAGTCCAACCCTATACCATTTCAGACAGATGATGGTCCAATCTCTTTTTAAAAATTTCCAGTGTTGGAGCATTCACAACTTCTGGAAGCAAGTTGTTCCACTGATTAATTGTTCTAACTGTCAGGGAATTTCTCCTTAGTTCTAGGTTGCTTCTCTCCTTGATTAGTTTCCATCCATTGTTTCTTGTCTTGCCTTCTGGTGCTTTGTAGTTCTGTTCTTCTTAATTCTTCCATTCTTCCAATTGGGTGGCCTACAATGGTAGGTTTGTAATTGGTCATATTGGGGGTGGAGGAAGGTGGGCTGAATAAAAGTAGCTAGTGATGTTTCTCAAGATAAAACCAATGACATTAAAAGATTTAGCATGGAAAATGCCTTTGGGTCAACCAAGGATGTTCAGGTGGAAAAAAAAAACAGTATTATTACTGAGGCAAACATTGTTCCAAGCATAGAGTGTGTTTTGACCTGACCTTATCCACCTTTTTGTTTATAATGCTATTGGGAGAGGGTTTTTTTTTTTTGGTTTTTTTTTTGATTTACACATTATGGAACATGCATAAATTATGCAAAATGAGTTGATCAGCTGACACAGTACATATTTCTGGTTCCTATTCTGAACTAGCTGAACTTAAAAAAAACCCAAACTTTCCATCCATCATCTACAAAATAATAAACACTCATACTGAGAAATCTCCCTTGACTCTGCAGGGCTGCTTGCTTTGTACTGAACATCTGCATGAAAGCCTAGACAACATGACTTTTTCTTCCCTTTAATAGTGGCACAGAAGAAATAGCAATAGCAATAGCAATAGCACTTAGACTTATATACCAGTCCAAAGCGCTTTACAGAACTTTCTGGGCAACGTCAGCATATTAACCCCAACAATCTGGGTCCTCATTTTATCAACCTCAGAAAGATGGAAGGCTGAATCAACCTTGAACTCCATTAGGATTGAACTTCAGACAGTGGGCAGAGTTTGCTTGTCATACTGTATTCTAACCACTGCATCACCATGGCTCTCTCTCTCTTTTTTTTTTTTGCTTTAATAAGGGCTTTAATAAGGACTTTAATAAATGCTATTATAAGGTCAGAGATATTTTTGGCACCCTATACATTTCTGTGAAGATTGTTATGTACATGCTGAAGCAGACATTTAAAGAATACTCAATTAATTATAACAATATTCAATTCAGCAAATTGTTCAAAAACAGTTAAATTTTCTCTAGGTGTTCAAAAGTGCACTGTACTTGTATCACAATATTTGTTAATAGAGAATGCAAGATCACTTTATATATGCATATGTGTATCATTTGCTTAATGGCATTCTGCTCAAGGCTATGTACATTGTAATCTCTATTAGTTTTTAAATTAATGATAATTTAAAAGTTTACATAAGTTCAGAGAAATGAAAGAGAGGGGTGAATCCATCTACATTTCTGAATAATGTTTTGGATAAAATACTTTGTGGCAAGAGAAGCCAATTTTCTAACAAACAATATTAAATTAACTTGGAATTGTCTTGTGATATGTTTTATAACAATTTTTGAATTTTGTATTAAAACATAAAGTTATATGCTTCTTTTTATCTATAACTGGTTCCTATCTATAAGTTTGCATGTATATATGTAATCAATAAATATAAATATGCATAAATATTAAAAAGAACAACCAAATTCATAATAATATTTCTTATTTATGAATTAGTTACATCTTATTCCTACCTTATTTTAATGTGTTGATGGATTATTAGACAAAAGGTAAAGATAAAGTTTCCCCCTATCCAGTCGTATCTGACTTTAGGGTACACGACTTGTTTCTTGGCCGAGGGAGCCAGCATTGTCCGAAAACATTTCCATGGTCATGTGGCCAGCGTGACTATACACAAGGTGGATGGAACATCGTTTATCTACCCACTGAAGTGATATCTATTTATCTACTAGTATTTGCATGCTTTCAAATTGCTAGGTAGGCAGGAGCTGGGGCAAGGAACGGGAACTCACCCAAAGAAATAGATAAACATGTGGTTTTCTAAGTCAATGTGTAGCCCACAAGGATCCTTATGTATGGTTTAGTTATCCCATTTTAATACCATTAAACTTGTGGTTCTTTCCAACTCTATAATTTGAAGATTTCCCCCATTATTAGTCATAAGTATTAATAAAAGTTTAATGGTTTATAGAAGAACATAAACCATAGCTGTGGTAAAATTGCATAATTTAATATATATAGCTTAATTAGATGTACCAAATTGTTAATGCCCATTCTTTTACCTGATACATAGAAATTGGCAAGTAAAGTCCCCCCCCATCCCGTTCCCCCCACCGTTATTGCCAAGGAAGTACATAGGTTGGGTGCCAGAAAAAGAAAATGATAATGATTTTCTTCCCTTACCACTTCTGGTGCCTATTCCACAATTATTTAGTATTCTACAGTAAGTGAATCTAGTGTTTCACAACCTCAGCAACTTTAAGATGTACGAACATCAATGCTGGCTGGGGAATACTGGGAAGGGACATCCACATATCTTAAAGTTGCTGAGATAGAGAAGCTCTGATCTAGATAATGTACATTTCCTAAGATCTATTGATAATTACAGCAATGTTTAGGATAACGACATATCCCACTCTTTTTCTGTCAAGCCAATCAAGGCCAACTAATTATCTGGAAGGTGATTAAAAACAAAGCAGCAAAGATTCTTTGTTAATTCCACTTTGACAAAAATAGATAGATAGATAGATAGATAGATAGATAGATAGATAGATAGATAGATAACCCAGTTTATGTGTTCGATCAGGGTAAAACAAAACAAAACTTAGACAAAACTCAGATAATCGGTGCTCATTCTCTAACCATCCTCCCTCCCTCTCCCCCTTAAATGCCCTCTCGTATTCTCATGAGTTCTTGATGATTCTTTCAGTGAAAAAAAACACACAAAACAGTATGGAGTTCTTGATGCTCTCTGAGCTTAGTTGTTTGCTTGCAGACATTTTGTTACCTGACTAGGTAGTGCATCTTCTAGCATCTTTGGTGTTTGAAGGCAGTGGAGTTTGTTCTCTGTTAGCTTGCCCTGAAAGTGTTGGTGGGAGTGTTGTTTTCTTCTTGGTAGTTTCTTCATTAGGTTGCTGTTTTCTGATGGATTATTTGTCTGGTGGTAATCCTGGTGGTAATCCCTGCTTCTCTGGGAGTTGAATTTGCTGGTTAGGAGGTAGTGCATATTACACTAGAGGGCACCAGTACTTAGTAAAATGCATTGAAATAGATGGCTAGACACAGTAGTACAGTAGTACAATGGTACATGATATTATTGCATTTTCCATTCACTCCCCAGGACCTAGGGCTGTGATCTGCTCCCATAACAAAGAAGGGTCAAGTAGGGACATTTCTGTTAGAGGCAACTAACAAAACTTTACATGCACGGGAAAAAACTGTAACAAGAAAGCAGCCATAAAATAGCAGCATCACCTAGATAGCCTTGATGAACTTAAAAAGATAAACAAAGTCAGAGCTGATTTATAGTTGGAGAGGAAATCAAGATATTCCAGGCCTATAAACTAGGCAGAGAAGCTGAAAAAGAAGCTCACAAGAAAGGCATCCATATTGCCAAAAAAACATTACATCTTCATGTACTTAGTGAAGAAATCACGGTGGTAGAAATCAAACCTGATGCCAGCAACTTCAGGAGAACACAGAGAGGAAAGTCTACAATATTTCCCCTACTTTTTGGTATATGGAGGTGATAGCTGATATCTAGATTAGAATTACAGGCACTAATTAGAAGTAGCAGATACTGTGAATAAATAGAGACAGGCAGACAGACAGACTAACTCAGTTCCCAGAAACTGCAACTACAAGTTAATACTGCTTCCAAGAAACCCTCTGCCATTTTCAGTCATCCAGAACAAAAGAGTAACACTCCTTTCTTCACAGAATTACAGGTAATCCTCAATTTACAACCACAATTGAGCCCAAAATTTATCTTGCTAAGTGAAATGGTTATTATGTGAGTTTTCTTAACCTTTCTTGCTGCAGTTCTTAAGTGAATCACTGTACTTGTTAAGTTAGTAACATGGTTGTTAATGTACTTCCTCATTGTCTTTGCTTGGAGATCCTGCAATGGTCGTAAGTGTGAACAATGGTTATAATTCACTTTTTCAGTGCCACTGTAACCTTGAATGGTCACTAAAAGAATTGTTGTAAGTCAAGGACTACCTGTATGAAGTTTCTGTGCTTATTAATTAAAATAAAAAAAGACAAAGATCATAAGAAGGAACTAATAAAGAATAATAAATAGCTATTAGAAAAAACAAGAAGCAGTATTATGAGGCTGAAGATGAAAATAGCAATGGAAAAACAAAGAAAGGTTTCAAAAAAAATCTGTGAATAAGATTTTAATCTTGAATTGATATGCTGTTTAATTAGCACTCTGGTTATTATTGCAAGGTACAGAAATTAATAGAATATCTATAGAAATATGGCTAGCAAAAGAAGAATCAGTGGGATTTTAATCAATGTCAGTAAATGTGGAAAATTAAACAGTGGCCATCAAAATGCAATATATCAATCTACATGCTGGTACCAAAGAAAGAAGACTTAAGAGCATTCCAAGTATTGCACAATGGTCTTAATATTACATGCTGGCAAAATATTTGCTTAGAATCATCCAATGGAGGTTAGAATCCACAAAAATTAGGGGCAAATGTCAGATGTTTAAGGTAGTTTTTAGAAAAAAGTAGAGGAACAAGATATATTAGTGCTGATGTACACTGGATAATTGAGAAACTAAAGAAGTAAATGTTTCATTGACTGTAGAAATGGCTTAGAATGTGTTTAGGAAAATGGAACCCCAGAACATCTCATTGATCATTTGTGAAGCCTATGCACAAGACAGGATGCCACAATCAGGGTGGAATACGGCCACGGACTGAGATAAGGCTGTTTGCTCTCTCATTCATTCAACTGTATGCTGAATTATTATTATATTGAAGGAAACTGATTGGAAGAAGAAAGGTGTATTTTAAATTGGAGGAGGAAGCAATAAAACCCATACTATGCTGTTGACGTTGTTTTGATATCTGTAAACAATTTTCAAAATCTACTAATCAAAGTCAACAAGCAAGTGAAAAAAACGGGATTATAAGTAAATATAAAGGACCAATCTAATGACAGTGGATTTAATAACCAGCCTTTGAGTTGACAATAAGGTAGTGGATAACATTTTTTTTTTAAATACTTTATTGGTTTTTAAAAAGTTTTTTACAAAAAAAAAGAGAATATCAAATCTCAGGTACATCTGAGGTGTCGTGTAATTACATATGTACAGTGCATATACAACAAGTATCTTCAGATCTATCACTATTAGAAATAGGTATATCCTTATAGTCATGTTCTATTATTCCACCATATATACCACCTTTGCCATACTGCCTTAAATTTTGAGTTCTCCTCATCTTTAAGCATACTGGTTAATTTCACCATTTCTGCACATTCCAAAATTTTATTTATTATTATCATCTCTGGAGGTATTTGTTTATCCTTCCAATATTTTGCGAAGGTTAATCTGGCCGCTGTTATGATGTGTATTATTAGTTGTATTTTGTCCTTAGAGAGCCCATCTCCCATCATTCCCAGTAAGAAGATTTCTGGAGATAATTTTATATCCTCTTCCACTATTTCCTGTAGCCAAGTTTGTATTTTTGTCCAGAACTTCTTTGTCTCTGAGCAGGACCACCACATATGAAAGAAGGTGCCAATCTCCTTTCCACACTTCCAACAAATTCCTGAGGCATTAGGAAATATTTTTGCTAATCTAGCTGGGGCTAGATACCATCTGTGAAATATTTTATAGTGGTTCTCCCTATAGGTTGCTGATTTAGTAAAATTATAATTTCTATTCCAAGCCTCCTCCCAATCATTGAAGTTTAATCTGTGGCCAATATTTTTTTCCCAAATGCTTAGTTGGTTCCTAGCTATCCCTTCTGCTCTGTCTTCGCCTAATAGAAGGTTATAGAATCTGGCTAGCATTTACATAAACTTTTACTTTTATGATGATCAGTCCTTAATTGAGAGCCAGTTTGGTGTAGTGGTTAAGGCATCTGGCTAGAAACTGGGAGACCCGTGGGTTCTAATCCTGCCTTAAACACAAAGCCATCTGGGTAATCTTGGGCCGGTCCATCTCTCTCAGCCCTAGGAAGGAGGCAATGACAAATCATTTCTGAAAAACCTCGCCTGCAGGGACTTGTCTGTTGCTCTGAGAATCAGACATGATTGAGCAGAAGAAAAGAAAAGTACTAAAGGAACTGGCAGTTAAGAAATACACTGCAGACTAGCATATGCAAGGGCAGTAATAAAAGCCTTTGGAAAATATATTCAGAGGTCATTATATGTCTATACCTGCAAAAATCAGAATTATATAGGAAATAGGTAATGACGCACTATGGAAACAGAAGCTAGACTTTGAAAAAGCAGGCTAGGAAGAGTATTAGTGCCTTTAAACTATAGTGTTGGAGAAGATTCTTCCATATATTATGTATAGCTATCAAAACAAAAAATATTATAGCTATCAAAAAACAAATTAATCAAGTGTTCTTACTTGAGGCATGCATGACTAAGCCCAAAGTATCATATTTTGGACACATATTGTGTGAAGCTCCAGCTTTTTTGAGACTAGTAATGCTGAGAAAGTTGGAAAGAAAGAGAAGAAGAGACCCATAATATGGTAGATGGGCTTGATTAAAATGTTTACTAGAAGATCTAAAGGGCCAGGTAAATGTCAGATGTCATCTTACAGAAAGTGATCATTCCTTACTAGTATGAGATGATTATTCCAGTGTGGGTTGGGGATCATAAAAAATGTAATCCATGTTATCAGGATCAAACTGTGGGACTGGGAGTTTATTGTATAATGCCCAAATTGAAACTGGAGACAGTGTCTGATTGTATAGTTCTTTCAATATTATGTCAATAAAACAATTTGCTTCTATTTTGGTAAAAGGTATATGATAAAAATGCCTTTGATCCTATGAAAAATAAACATGCTTAATAAACTCACAGAAGACATTGAGATTTTGAACACTGACATGGTAATAGTGTTCCAAATATTTGAGGGCTGTGACAAAGAAGAGGGATTCAAAGCTATTCTCCAAAGCACCTGAAGGCAGGACAAGAAGCAATGGATGAAAACTAATCAAGGACAGACGCAACCTAAAACTAAGGAGAAATTTCCTGTCAGTTAGAACAATTAAAGTGGAACAACTTGCCTCCAGAAGTTGTTGGATGCACCATCACTGGAGGTTTTTCATTTATTTATTTATTTAAATTTTATTTATTTTTATTTTTTTGAAAATTTATGTAGCTGCCTACTCACTCACAGCAACTCTAGGCATCTTACAAACAAACAAACAAACAAAAAAACAGGAAAAAATAAATAAATTAAAAAACAATATCCCCCGCTTAAGCTATTTGTCCAGAATAGTATATGGTATCAGGGTGTTGGACTAAAAGACTCCAAGGTCCCTTCCAACTCTGTTATTTTGTTATTCTGAAGTTTAGTGAACAAGTTATACTTTGGTAGTTGTGGGTTATTTTTTTTTTTAAAGCATGAAGACGTTTACTTATAAACCAACCTCCTTCAAGCTGGTGTCCTTCAAATATTGGGTGGTGCCCTCCAGATGTCCCAATTTAATAGCCATCTGGTGAGGAACATAGTTATAACATTTTTGGAAGGTAACAAAAAGCTGCTTCCATTGCAAACTCATTTTAAATTTACAACAGCTGACCCAATCTGTTCCTTGACTCCTTTTCCTCTTTCAGAGGTAGTTGAGTTTTCGCTGGTGGACAAATAACCCCAGTGCACCCATCTAGTAAACCAATAGGTCTTTTTAAGATAACACATTTTTGAAGGGAAGACAGATAATAGCACATTGTGTGACATTCCTGGAATCTCAGTTCAATATATTTGAATGCCCCAGGCTCTGGCTTCAATTTTGCGTGCTCTATTTCTACAACGAATACAGTCTTTGCAGGAAATGACTTCTTTGGTGCTTGTAACCTAAACCTCAGGCTGTTATTTTTGCACTTTGAAATGGAAAAATCAATGATTTCAAGTTATCTACCGCTAGAATAATTTTGTTGTCTATAGGAATATTGGGAAAATGTAGGAAAGGTATTTGTACGTTGCTAAAAGTATAGTTCACCAAAACAGGGTAACAAAAGCGGATATAGACTGTCATAAAATAAACACAATTAAATGTGTACAAATATAATTAGCAGAAATATTAATTGGAAATAGAGTATATCTCAACATTGTAACTATATCAGTCTGTCTTTTAGAAGTAATTCTAAAGAATGTTTGACATTTGCTGAAATACATTTTTGGACAGTGGAAAATATAGATTATTTCCTTACTTGGAAATACCTAGAAATAGTTTTCATTCACTATCAAGAACCAAACCTTGAGCTACTTAAGAAAGTGATGCATAAGAATGCTAATATATTTCACTAATCTCTTATATCTAGATTAATTCCATAATTTCGTACAAAATTCCATAGAAAATTTACCCATCCATGTTTCTTCCATTCAACTCCTTAAAAACCTTGGATTTTAAGTTTCTCATTAAACAAGGAGCTTTGCTCTTTGGAAAGTAATTTAGCATTTTCCCTGGATGTTCTATATGAGCCCAGTGAAATTTTTAGACTCAGGAGAACAAAGAAGGATTGGGAATAGAATAAAATAGAATAGAATAGAATAGAATAGAATAGAATAGAATAGAATAGAATAGAATAGAATAGAATAGAATAGAATAGAATTTTTATTGGCCAACTGTGGTTGAACACACAAGGAATTTGTCTTGTGTGCATATCAGGGGTGGATTCTACTTACCTCTGCTACCAGTTCACAACTGGAGCATGTGTGCGCTTCTGTGCATGTGCAGATCATTCATGATGATATCTGGGTGGGTGGGCGGAGCCTCCGGTCGCCATTACTACCGGTTCGCAAGTACCGGACCGAATCAGGAGCAACCCACCACTGGTGCATATGCTCTCAAAGTACATAAAAGGAAAAAAAAGAAAAAAGAGAGGAGAAAAAATATATTTATCAAGAAGTGATGACCCCAAATACATTCATCAAGAAGTGATGACACCAAGAACCAATGAATGGTTCTTGATGTCATCATTTTCTTTTATAGTCACTTGATTCTGAAGATCTCTTGATAAAGGAACAATGGGCAGTAGAGTCTACTTGCCTTGTTGAAAAGGCCTGAGGTTTAGAGGGCAATCTTTGCCTGCAGGAAGCCCCAGTTTGAATTTCTAGCATCTCTAATAGTACTAAGTGCTCTGTGAATTGTAGGAGATTTGCTGCCAATATATACTCCCTTAGCATACTGTTGTTAGACGGATTGATTTTCTGCTGTATTTTCTAGCTGAGGAAAAAACTGAATATAAAGAATCTAAGAGACATACGGCTTATTAGCTTATGCATGTTTTTTTTATGAGCATATATACAAGTTTGCTATTTTTACTTGGAAAGAAAACAGGCTGCCAGACCTGGTATCAAACATACTACCAGTAGCTTAACCCTCAGGTTTTGAGATTCACTTTTTTCAACTATGTTTCATTACTGAACTGTTTATAAATAGTGCAAGAATTGATAGATGCAATCATTTTAATTTCAAGGTTAAACATTTTAATTGCTTTAAAAACATATTTTTGGTACAAGCACATCATCAAAAGAGACTGAGGAAAAGACAAAAAATTGTCTCTTGACAGTCTTTGTAATAGAGGACTGTCCTTTGTTATGTAACATTAAAACACTTTACTTTAAAACAACATAAAAATTTATCTCGTCTGTCTTCATTCTTCTGGAATGATAAAGTAGTCATTTTTTTTTAAAGGGGGCACATTCTTAGTTATAGAATATGTCTTTTACTGTTTGAGATTTTAAATCCTAACCCTAAAATTGCTGGGAAAGATGCAAGGAAAGATAAGTGGATGACCCAGAGCAAAGTGGATAGACTCAATTGTAGCAGTGATGAGTACATTGGAAGGACCCTTGAAAGTTGAGATAGATCTTTCTGGAGAAAATGTATCCAGATGGTCACTATGAATAAACGGCATCTTGATATCACATAAGGAGCCCTGGTGGTGCAGTGGTTAGAATGCGGTATTACAGGCAAACTCTGCCCCTAGCCTAGAGTTCAATCCTGCCAGGGCTCAAAGTTGACTTGGCCTTACATCTTTCCGAAATTGGTAAAATGAGAACCCAGATTGTTGGAAGTAATATGCAAATAATGCTGATCTTATAAACCGCCCAGAGTGCTGCAAAGCACTAAGAGGTAGATGTGTGTCTAAATGCTATTGCTATTATTTATCAACCCTGTAAAAGGTTTTCACCTAAAATCAAACACAGATCATCTCCTCCATCAAGGATAAAAAAATTCAGCAGGACTGATTCTCCTCTGTAGTTTTTTTTTTTTACCACAAAATGCTTATGAAACATTTCTCTTCACTTTGAAGATATATAAAGTCATCCCTAAGGCAAATTTTGTACAAAAAGTGTGATCTTGACTTCCAGTGGTACCGTAGGCGTTGAAGACGCTCCTTCATGAGCGCCAGCCCCGCGATCGTGTAAAGCCACTAGAACAGCGCAAATCAGCTGTCTAGCAGCTTGGAAACTTTCTCCCTGGAAAAAGGGGAGGAATAGAGCGAACGGGTGCAGGTAGAGCTCCCCAAGAAGCCCCAGGAACAATTCTGGGGCTCGAAGGGTGAGAGCTCCCTGGAAGCCCGACAGAGCTCTGGATCCAGGACGTTTCTGCTATAAGCAGAACAAGACGCCACGACCACCCCTGCAAACAACACTTGGAATAAAACATTGGATTTGGAAGCAGGCTGAGCAAAGCCGGAAGAGATCAGATTTGCAAGTACTAAACTTTAACTCTAAATGTGTATTACTTCCTTCTGAGTTATTAAGGGAAGAAAGTGAAACCAAGATGGCGTGGGGCGTGGAATTGAAAGTTAAAAGGAAAGTTTCATTTAGTGCTGGCAGCCCCTCTATAAAACTAGAGATCTTTGCTTTGAAAGAAAGAAGATTAAAAGCTAAAAAGACTATAGTTTTTAAAAAATGATTGATATTATTTAAGGACTGGAAAATTTTGGACCTGGTGGATTTGTTGTTCTGGTTGCTGAATAAATTCGAATTGGAAACTAAAAATGGCTTCAAAACAAATAAAGACTGTTGCCTCTAAAAGCGCTGGGAGCTTGCCAGCTCAAACGTCCAAATTGCAATCTCTCTCTGTTCCAAAGGAACCACCAATATTAACACTTGAAATATTGCAGGAAGCCCTTAAAACACAAGCCTCTGTTACAGAAAAAAAAATTACTTTGGTGTTTGAGGATAAAATTCGAGATGTCGCTGATGAGATGTCTCAAATTAAAGAGTTTATTCAAATTCAAAATCAGGAAATTAGAGAAGATATTGTTATGGCAGTCCAAGGTCTGGCAGGCCATACTGAATTATTAGATGAAAAAGTGGAAGAAATTAAGCATGTGAATTTGGAAAATAAAATGGGAGAGGTTCAGAATAAGATGGAAAGAGCAGAGGCCGATGTAACAATGATACAATATAGAGATATGGAATTTGCTTTGAGAATAAGAGGCCTGAAGGAGAATAAGCAAGAGAATTTGAGAGAGATTTTTTCAGAAGCATTTGCACAGATTATGGGAGAACAAAAAGCAAATCTGGAATGGCAAATTGACAAAATTTACCATGTCAATTCATGGGTCACCAGACAGAAACATTTACCAAGAGACATTGTAGTCTATTTTATTACAAGGAGAATATGCAATGAAATTTTACAAGCCACTTTTAAAAATAAACTTCAAGTGTAGGGGCAGGAGGTTTTAATACTGAAAGAAATCCCCCCCCCCAAAAAATGTTGAGAGCCAGAAGGGATTATGCCTTTCTGTTGGCAGAACTGAGAAACAGCCAGATACAGTACAGATGGGAGGTTCCAGCTGGACTAGTGGTGAATTATTTAGGAGAAAGATATCATCTTAATTCGGTGTGGAAGGCAAGAGATTTTTACACCAATGTACTAAAGGCTGGAGATGCCCACAGTCCCCAGAAGCTAGAAGGAAGACGGAAGCAGAGGGGGCAAGAAAGGGGGAGAAGGAAGAATCATTGGTACAGGCCCAAAGGGGAGCTTTGATTATTCAAGAAGATTTAATACAACTTTCGACTACTGCTCAAACTTTGGAGGTATTCGAAAAAATAGAAGAACCTAAGGATCAAAGACAGACCCGTGCGGCAGCCAAGCGTCAAGAAGAATTAAGAGTGCAGCAACTCCAGATGACAACTCAAGAAACTACAAAAACAGAAGCAGTGGAAGGAGCAAGGCCAAAAAGCAAAATACATGGAGATTTCCAGCAGATGCTCCGGAAGCTTCAGGGTGCAAAGAATGGCAACTAGATTTCTGACTTGGAATGTTAATGGCCTAAATTCACCACAAAAGAGGAGAAAAATATTTCATTATCTGAAACAGTTTAAAAATGAAGTAATCCGTCTACAAGAGACTCATATTAGAAGGAAAGATCAAAAATATTTAATAAATGCAAGGTTAGGTACACATTTTGTTGCATCTGCTCCTGAGAAGAAGAATGGTATAGTTATATACCTTAAAAAAGACTTAATTGCTAACTAATTGAAGCAGATGATCAAGGAAGATTCATAGCAATTGAACTTTTAATAAAAGGGGAAAAATACTTTTAATTGGAGTATATGCACCGAACCAACAACAGGAAAAATTTTACAAGCTTTTACATTCCAAATTACTACAATGAGATTATAAATCATGCATTTTATTGGGTGATTGGAATGGAGTTTTGGACACTAAAAAAGATAAGAAGGGGCTCTTGCAAAATATCTCAATGCATGCCAGATTGCCAAAATCATTTTTTGAAATGATGGATGATATGAAGTTGAAAGATATCTGGCGAGAGAGGAACTCTGAGAAAAAGATTTTACTTTTTTTTCTGATAAACATCAATCTTCCTCTAGGATTGATTTCATATTAATTACTAATGATCTCTTTTCTAGGGTGAAGAAGACGAAGATCTGTCCAAGAGTTTTAACAGATCATAGTCCAGTTTGGATGGAATTAGAGTATGGAAAGGGATTTAAGAGGTCTTGGAGGTTAAATGAAAATCTGTTTAGATAGGAGGAAAATGTAAAAGAATCTTTCATAAAATCTTTCATAAAAAATTTATGAAAGAATTTTTCATTATGAATATGCATAAGGATACATCTATGGAAATGGTTTGGGATGCAAGTAAAGCATATATGAGAGGTATTTTGATATATTTGAATAATAAACATAGACATAAACAGGAAAAAAAAGGAAGGACTTAGAAGAGGAAATTAAAAAAAAAAGAACAAGCTTTGATATTGAACCCAGCAGACAAGAAAATAAAAGAGGCAGACTTCCGGCGGTGACGTCAGCGTGTAAGGAACGAGGGGAACGAGGCTCCGTCCCCGAAGTTCCAAATTTCCTGATTGGAAGCCATTTTTGGCACTTTCGACCACGGAGAGGTCGACAGAAAAAGGAGGACTCCCTAGGACCTTGGGGTGACAGCAATCTCCCTGAAGGTTCAGAGGAAAACCTCCTAATTCCAGCCGGGAAAAAACCAGCCATCTTGGCTGGCCGGAGCGCTGTCAACCGACAAGCGGGGAAGCGAAGATTGTACAGAGAAACATCGGTAATGGACTAAGCTATTCGAATACGAAGGTATAATTATAAGGATTTAAGGATCTAAGGCATCGGCGTGAATAGGACTCCAAAAAGTGGCGGTAAGATCGTCAGGCAAGCGGCGAGAGATAGTGATCAGAGCGAAGTCTGACACCCACAGTGACAACGCAGATTTGACTGGCGAAAGGAACAAGAGACAGAAGGAAAGGATCAGAAGCAAGCGGTGGATTATAATTTTACAATAATACATCTTGATTTAATAAGGAACAAAGACTAACCAACAGAGTGACTGTAGAAGTGAAGTTTAAAGAACTAAGACTATTTAAGACGGTCGCAGACGGAAAGGAATCAGCTGAACGGTAGTGAATGGCGGATTGAGGATTGAGGATTCAGAGAAGGAACTCTTACTTTGTATCCAGCAGCAACAACAAACTTAAACCACAGACACGGGACTTGTAACGAGACATTGGATACATTGACGCTGTTGGCAAAAGAGATATAACTTGCTACACAGGAAAATCGGAACAATTAACTCACTGACTTAACGGAAGCCATTGTAATAGAACTGTGAAAGCTGGGTGAGGAGAAGGCGAACGGAATAACGAAGGAAGAAGGAGAAGGAAGTAATTCCAATTGGTCTGAAAGTGATATAGTGGAGAACTTTAAATATTAATTTATTAAAATATAGCTATTTCATTTACTTTACAAAATCCACACTTAAAACTTATTTAATTTTGCTTAAAGAATACTAATATTAGATTTTGAAGTTATTATAATATATATCAAAGAATTGATTTAAGACTATCTTTCTCTTTATTGTTTTATGGTTTCCCACCCCATTGAAATAAGTTAATAGATTTTATAGTAATATATTGATTAAGGGGAATTATATCGTATACCATATTATATTGTGTATTGATTAGAAACCTAGATATTAATATAGATATTGGAGAGAGACGGCTATAGATATTAAGGAATAATAAGGAATAATAACTGTGACTATCAATATAAGTAGTATACATTGGCAATTGTGATATAACTTAATAGAATATTTTAGATAATTTATAGTGAATCTTAGATTTCATAGGTTTATTACATAAAAGTTACATAGAAATTGTTAAAAGGGAATTGTTTAGTGTTAAAGTGAATTTAAGTATTGTGAAACCAGAAAGTATGAACATAAATGTGATTTAGCATCAATATAACTTGGTATTTAAATATTAATCGTATTATATTGTATAGGAACAAGAATAGAAGAATGAATTGCTAAAACACTGTACTTCCCCCTAACCCCTCTGAATTAATTAATTTGACTCCTATATAACAATATTTCACCCTCCCCCAATCAAATCAGTGTATGAAAATTTGGGGAAAAATAATACAAAGAACGATGGCAACATCCTCAATAACAATAACGAAAATAGGGGAAAAATTAACACCCACACAATCTTCACCTGCACAACAAAAAACTATAGACACGATGCTAACTACAGACAAGGAAAAAGCTGCCACTGCACACAACATGCAGAATATACAGTCTATATTAGCTATGATCCAGGAGGGGATGAACAAGACCCAAGAAACAATAGCGAATAACCATGAAAAAACAAAAAGGAACCATGAGGAACTGAAATCAGAAGTAGGACAAATAAATGATAATATAAAAAAAATGGACGATAAGATCGAGAGAATACAACAAAACATAGTTAAAAATGAAGAACGAATCCAAAACATGGAAGCTAAAATGGTGTTAACGGAGCAAAAGATAGATAACATCGAACAAAATCAAATGGAGATAAATAGAGAACTTGAAGAGTCAATTACCCATTTAGAATTAGAAAAGGCATCATTCTTTTTACGATTTCAAAATATTGTGGAAACAAAAGGAGAAGACCTAAGAGACCCGATGACAGATATACTAGTTGAGGCTACCCAGAAGGGGAAAAACGATATTAGTAGGGAAATTGACGAAATCTATAGAGTTCATACGAACTATGCCCGCAGACACAAACTACCTAAAGAAATACATGTCAGATTTGCACGTAAAACTGCAAAAGAAGAGATCTACACATTAATGAGAGAGGGAAAACCCTGCTACAAAGGGAAAGAAATAATAACTCTAAAACAAGTTCCAAGAAGAATAAGAGAATACAGGAAAAACTACAATTTCTTGACAACCCTACTGAACCAACATAAAATAATGTTCCGCTGGCTGGTGCCAGAGGGAATTCTAATATCATGGGACGACAAAAAATATAGAATCGACACGATAGAGAAGGCACAAGAATTTTTTGACACACACTTTACAATAGAAGAACAGGAAACTAGGCGTGATTCAGAAAATACAAATCAGGAACACTCCACGGGGGAAACAAAAAAAGAAAAGGAAGAAAAGGAGGCTAGAGAAAGGGAGAAGATGGAAAGAGAAGGGGCTAGGGGGAAGACACAAATGGTAACAAGAAACACAAGTAGACTTAAACTAATAAAGAAAAACTAAGGGCAATGGGACAAGAGTTGAAATTAATCTCAATTAATATAAACGGCCTTAATCTACCAACCAAAAGAACACATACTTTCAAAAAACTCCAAAAATTAGACACAGACATTATCAATTTACAAGAAGTACATATTAAAAAACAACATAAACAATTACTGGAAAACAGAAAACTTGGATCATTATTTACCTCACTATCAGATCAAAAAAAAAGATGTATCGCAATATACATTAAAAACCATATCCAGGCAAAACCAATTTACACAGATGGAGACGGCAGGATATTAATGATAGACATTAAGACGGAGACCCAAAATATGTTACTGGTATCAATATACGCCCCGAATGGGAACCAAAAAGAATACTTTAAAAAGATACATGATAAAATAAAAGAATTAGACTACGAACATATATGTATAATAGGGGATTATAATGCAATCGTAGATATGGACAATGATTACCAGAGTAACGAAAAAAACAAATCTAGGAAAAAGACGTTACCTGACACTTTCAAGGATATGATTCAAGAGTTACAACTGAAAGATGCTTGGAGAGAATTAAATAAAACCAAAAAACAGTATACATATTACTCAAACCCCCATCAGTCCTGGTCCAGATTAGATATGGCCTGGATGACCGCAGAATTAAGAGAAAACATCAAAGAAATTGAAATTACACCGAATGTATGGGCTGACTACAGCCCTATAACAATAGTCTGGAAAGGTCAGCAAAAAAGAGGAAGATGGTTGATGGACAGAGAGATCATCAAAGATAAAGAATATATAGAGATGATAAAGAAAGAGATGGAGATATTTTTTCAAATAAACAAAAAGGAACATACAACATTGCAAATCCTATGGGATGCTACAAAAGCATATATAAGAGGACTAACAATTTCATTCAAGGCAAAGAAAAACAGAGAGAAACAGCAAAGAAGAAACAATTTACTGATTGAACTCGGAAAACAGGAAGCAGAATTACAGAACAGACCCGATAGGAAAGAGATCAAGGGAAAAATAAACCTTATCAAACATGAAATAAACCTAATAACAACAACAGAAATAGCTAGGAAAATCAAAATTGCAAAACAAAACCAATTTGAATTCGCAAATAAAACAGGACGTTGGCTGGCCTACAAACTAAAGAAAGAAAAGGAAAAAAGACTAATACACCAACTACAAGACGAACAAGGGCAACTGCAGCATATGAATGAGGAAAAAAAGCGAATTGTAAGGAATTTCTATCAGAAACTATATGCACAGGAAGAAATCCAATTGGAAAAAGTTAAAGAGTATATAAATAAAGCCAACATTCAAGAAATAAAGGAATCTCAAAGAGAACTCTTGAACAGACCAATATCGATGTCAGAATTAATTGAAGCGAAGAAGAAGCAGAACAACAATAAAACACCAGGTCCAGACGGTATCCCGGTGGAATTTTACAAAATTGAACACCAGCTAATTGATGACATTTTACTACAAGTCCTGAATGAAGCAATTTTAGAAGCCAAAATTCCTAAATCATGGATAGAGACAATCATTACATTGATACCTAAAGAAGACTCAGACCCCACTCAAACCAAAAACTACAGACCCATATCACTCCTAAACGCAGACTATAAACTATTTACATCAATCATGGCCCAGAGAATGAAGACAATTATTGTGAATTATATCCATCCAGACCAAAATGGATTTATTCCAAACAGGCAAATCAATAAGAACACAAGAACAATAGTCAATATCCTGGAATATTATGAACAAAAATCAGACGAAAAAATGGCTTTACTCTTCCTCGACGCACAGAAAGCGTTCGACAATCTCAACTGGGGATTCCTAACATTGCAACTAGAAAAAATGGGAACTGGCGAGAAATTTCTTTTTTTTTTTTTATTGTAAAAGTTTTACAATTACATTTTCACCCCATTTTCACCCCCCTAACCCTCCCCAAACTCCCCAACCCCCCCTCCCAACCCCCCCTGACCCTCCCCTCCCCCCCGGACTTCCATAGAATATCATTATCCCCTATACAAAAACCTTGAACCCCCCCGACCCCCATGTCATTTTTCATCTTCACATAGTTCGACTATTTCTATCTTAATATTAATACTATCAATGAAAAGCTATTTGATACTTCTTAGTTTGGTATTTGTTCTGCACATAATCTATCCACTTTTTCCATCCACATTCATAAGTCTCTTGTGAGCGATCTTTTAAGTATGCTGAAATCTTCGCCATCTCCGCGAAGCTGGCCATCTTCAAAATCCATTCTTCTACGGTGGGCAGAGCTTCATTTTTCCAATATTTACCTATCAACAATCTCGCTGCTGTAATCATATACAAAATCAACTTTATTTCATCCACTGTAAAACCCTCAACTATACCCAATAAAAGCAATTGTGGAGAAAATTGGATTTTTTTCTTTAAAACATTCTGCATGACCCACCAAATTTTTATCCAAAAAGCCTTAACTTTCTTACAAGTCCACCAAATATGATAATATGTAGCATCTAAACAATCACACCTCCAACATTTTGGCTGAACATTAGGGTACATACACGACAATTTCTTAGGATCTAAATGCCATCTATAAAACATTTTGTAAAAATTTTCCCTCAAATTCTGCGACTGTGTAAATTTAACATTCTGAACCCAAATTTTTTCCCATGTTTCCAACATCACTGGTTCTTCAAAATTTTGTGCCCACTTAATCATACAATCTTTAACTAATTCAGTTTCCGAATCCCTTTCTAACAAAACATTATAAAGCCTTTTAATATGCATTGGACCTTTCTCTTTTATATGTCTAACCAATTCTTCCTCATGCAACATAATACCAGTTCTTTGGTCCTCTTTCCATCTCAATTGCAATTGATTATATTGTAACCAAGTTAAGTTAATCCCTTCAGCCAACAGTGTCTGTAATGTCTTCAGCTGCCATCTGCCCGCATCTGTAAAAAGAACCTCTTTGTATAAAAACCCCCCGAGTGACATTATATTTGTATTCCACAAAATATGACCAAGATCCAGCCATAGCGGTATTTTATAATCCCATTTGAGTCGGTGCTTCTTCCAAACTCTCAACAAAGAGTCTCTAAGTATATGGCTTTTAAATACTTTATCCACTTTGCTGTCATAAAATAAATAAGCATGCCATCCAAATTCCAAATCAAAACTTTCTGCGTTTAGTATTCCAGTCTTTTTTCCTCCAAACCAATCACTTGTTAAAGTCAGAGCTGCTGCATCATAATATAACTGTAGGTTTGGAAGTTTAAGACCTCCCCTTTCTGGAACATCTTGCATAATTTTCAATTTTACTCTTGGTTTTTTCTCGTTCCAGACAAACTTGTTCACTCCAGTTTGCCATACTTTTAGTTGTTTATCATTTTTAAGCACCGGAATCATTTGAAACAAAAAAAGAAATCTTGGCAAAATGTTCATCTTAACTGCTGCTATTCTTCCAAGTAAAGACAGCTGCAGTTTTTTCCAAGTCTCCATGTCTTTTTGCACCTCTCGCCACAACACCTCATAATTATTTTGAAACAATTTCATATTTGATTCTGCAACCTGAACTCCTAGATATTTTACCTTTGGTACAATCTCAAAACCTGCCCTCCTTTCAAGCTCGTGTTTACGATCTTGTGTCATATTTTTGACTATCATCTTAGTTTTTTTCTGGTTCAGACTAAAACCTGAAACTTTACCATAGTCTTGTATAATGTCCTTCATCTGGATTATTGATTCCATTGGCTGTGTTAGGGTAACGACCAGATCATCTGCAAATGCCTTTATTCTGTAATCCTCTTGCCTTATCATTATACCTTTCAAGATATTAGAGTCCCTTATTGTATTTAGCAAGACTTCTAGTGTTAAAATAAACAACAATGGGGACAACGGACATCCCTGTCTTGTTCCTTTTTCGATTTTAAACTCTGATGTCAGACTTCCATTAATAATAATCTGTGCCTTTTGCTCTTGGTAGATTGCTGAAACCGCCTGTATAAATTGGTCTCCAAATCCCATTTTTTTAAAAGTCTTTAGTAGAAAATTCCAATCCACTCTATCAAAGGCCTTCTCCGCATCCAAAAAAACCAGCACTGCAGAGATCTGTTTATTCTTCTCAAGATATTCCAGTAAATCTATAACTTGCCTTACATTATCCTTCATGTATCTACCCTCTATAAACCCAGCTTGGTCGTCATTAATCACCTCTTGAATTACTGGCATCAATCTGTTGGCTAATACTTTTGCATAAATTTTATAGTCATTATTTAGAAGAGATATTGGTCTATAATTTTCCGGTTTTTTAGGACCTGCTTGTTCTTTTGGTATCAAAGTAATATATGCTGATTTCCATGATGGGGGTATTTTACCCCCTTGTTGTATATTACAAAATAAGTCTCTAAGTTGTTCCACCATTTCTGCTTGTAAAGTTTTATAATACACTGCTGTCAATCCATCTGTTCCAGGAGCTTTAGCTGTTTTCAATTGTTTAATTGCTGCAATTATTTCCTTAACTGTTATAGGGTAATTCATTCTTTCTTTTTGTTGGCTAGTAATTTTTGAGACTCTTTTCTCTTCTAGATATTTTTCTATAAGTCCATTCTGTATGTCATCTTTAGCATATAATTTAACGTAGTAATCTACAAAGACTTCTTTAATCAGTTTTTGTTGGAAAATTTCTTTCCCCCCAATGTCAATACTCTCAATAGTCCGTATACTCTGCTTTTTCCTTAAGGTATAAGCCAACCATCTCCCCGGTTTGTTAGCATTACAAAACGTATTATGCTTCGCATATTGTAGATTTGTTGCAACTTGTTCCGCCAAAAGCATTTGAAACTGATCTTTCAAAAGTTTTATAGCACCACGTATTCTTTCATCTGTTGGGTTTTTAATAAGTAACTGTTCCTTATTCTTTATTTCTGCTTCCAATTCAAGTCTTTTCCTTTGTCGATTCTGTTTATGTTTGAAGTTCATATGAATAAGTACCCCTCTCATATAAGCTTTGCTCGCGTCCCATACTATTTCAATTGGGGTACCCTTATTCAAATTCATTTCAAAAAATTCTTTCATCTGTTTTTTAAGTTCTATTATATTTTTTTCATATCTGAACAAATTTTCATTTAGTCTCCATGACCTTCTCTCAGACTTTCCCATCTCGATTTCTATCCATACAGAGCTATGATCAGTTAAAGTTCTTGGAAATATCTTTGTTCTTTTTGTTTTAATAAGTAAATCATCTGATAACAAGATAAAGTCAATCCTGGAGAAAGATCTGTGTCTGTCAGAGAAAAAAGTATAGTCCAGTTCTTTTGGGTTATATATTCTCCAGATATCCTTTAATTCCAAATCTTCTTTCATATCAAAAAAAGTCTGTGGCAGTCTGATCCTTGATTTCGCCAAACTTTTTTTATCTAATTTAGAATCAATTACTCCATTCCAGTCTCCCATTATTAGAATAGATCTATAGTCCCATTGCAATATTTTATTATGTAGAGTCTTATAAAAATGATCCTGTTGTTGGTTCGGAGCATAAATTCCAATCAAAAGAATTTGGCCATTTGCTGTGTGCAATTCAATTGCAACAAACCTACCATCTTCATCTGCTTCTATAATTTTAGCGGACAGTCTTTTATTCACATAAATAACCACACCATTCTTTTTTTCCGAGGTTGAAGCTATAAAGTGTGTTCCTAATTTAGAATTTATCAAATATTTATGATCTTGAGTTCGAATATGAGTTTCTTGTAAACAAATTATGTCATTATTAAATTGTCTCAAATATATAAATAATTTCTTCCTTTTTTGTGGTGAATTTAGTCCATTAACATTCCAAGATAAGAGCCTAATTGTCATCTTGACCTTTCTGAAGCGATGAGCTGCTTTGCCTAACTTCTTCTGAAGTCTTCGGCCTAGCTCCTCCCATGGCTTCACGTTTTTCTTTTATCTGCTTGGAAATTGCACGAGTTATACGCTGGTCTTTAACTTCAGGCATCCCAGCTTCATCCAAAACAGCACCAGTTGACAGAATCGGGGAAGGTTCTGACAATGATTCCTCCAAAAGGCCTCCTCCCTGTGCAGCACCCTGCATTTCCACTGGTTCCATCTGCTTAGACTGTTGTGCCCTCTCGTGCTGAGATTGCTTTTCTTTATCACTTTTTATCTCCAACAATGTAGATGTACGTGGGGATGATGATCTTTCTTTAAGGATATTATAATAAAAATATTCCGCCTTCTGAAAAGTATTCAATCGATGTCTCTCTCCATTATATTTCAAAATTATACCAGTTGGGGCATCCCACCGAAATGGTATTTCTTGCTTTTGCAATTCATTCACTAAGAACCTGTACTCTTTTCGATCTTTTAACATCTTAGGTGGTAATTCCTTATAAATTCCAATTTGAGCTCCCTCCACTTGCACAGAGGAAAGAAAGGATCTTTGCAAAATATCATTTCTTATTCTTCTATCAGTAAAGTATATCACCACATCTCTGGGCAATTTTCTTTGTCTAGCAACCCATGAATTCACTCTGTAAATTTTATCTATTTTATAGACCACATCTGCTGGATCAATTTTTAGCAATACAGCCAAGGCATCAGAACAAATCTGTCTCAGATCTTGCCTATCATTCTCTTTAATTCCTCGAAGCCTAATAGCAAATTCCATGGATCGGAACTGTATCATTGTGATTTCGTTTTCGACTCTCTACACTTTGTTATCCACATCTGCAACTTTAATATCAGCATCCTTCATTTTGACATTGACTTCTGATTTTTTTGGAGTCCACTTTAGTAATGGATTCTGCCAAGTCAGAAACCACATTTGACAATTTATCTGACACCTTATCATAATTTTCTTTCATTGCCTCTTTAAATTCATTAATTTCCCTCTTCATTTCCTGTTGTGATTTTTGAAATTTTTCATCCAAAGCCTGGGTAATAAAATCTTTTAAACTTTGCACATCAAAGTCCTTTCCCTCCCTCTGCTGACTGGGAGGGGGCTGCTGTTCTGGTTTGTGGGTGGGAGATCCCTCCCCTGCCACCTTTCCTTCCTGTTTCTTTGAAGCCATTTTGCCACGTAAATTAACTTTTCTGAAAGAAGAAAATCTTTTTTTTCCTTTCCTTTACACCTCCACAATATCCTTTGAAAAAGTCCCCCAGAATTAAATAGATTGAGACAAGCTCAAATTTATTTTTCTTTTCTTTTCCACTCTTCTCCGTTCGCTTGCAACAGGCACTGCTACAATGTAGCTTGTTAGAATAGTTCTGCACAATCACTCTCCCTTTCAGCTCGTTAACGCTGGAACGGCGCCATTTTTTCAAGCCGTTTCCTCTCGCTCTAGCTTTTCCCCAAATCAAAAGTTCAAAAGAGAAGAAATACTTGCAGTTTCTTGGTTTGGGGGTTGAGGTTGTTTTATAACAAAGTTATCTTCCCATCAGTTTAAATGTTTGCTGCAGCCGGCTTGCTCTGACGAGTAGAGTCGTCCCACGCCATCCGGAGTCTCCGCAAGTTAAAAGGGAGCCACACCCGTTTCCTCCCCAGTAGCAAACTTCTGGGGGTTCACGGGGGCTCAACCTGCTTCTTGCTTTGCTCTTCTCCTCAAATCCTCAGGATTCTGGAGTTTTCAAGCCGCTTCCCTCACTCGGGGCGGCTCTACAGGCGGCGGGGCTGGCGGCCGTTCAAAAGCAACCGTCTTCGCCGGTGGCAGTCAAACCCGGAAGTCCTGGAACTGGCGAGAAATTTCTAAATATGATTAAAACAATATACTCAGATCAAATTGCAAAAATATGGATAAACGGAGAGACAACAGACCAATTTAAAATATCCAAGGGAGTGAGACAAGGATGTCCTCTCTCTCCTATACTATATATACTAGCATTGGAACCCCTGTTGAATGAAATTAGGAATGACAATGAAATAAAAGGACTAAGAACCAAAAACCAGGAATATAAGTTACAAGCATTTGCCGACGACGTAGTATTTATTTTAGAACGACCAAAACAATCAGGACTGAATTTACTAAGGAGGATAGAACAATATGGCGAAGTGGCAGGTTTGAAAATTAATAGACAAAAAACAAAACTACTAACTAAAAATTTGACACAAACCCAGGAGAAAGAATTGGAAGAGACATTAGGAATACAAACAACAACAAAAATAAAATATTTAGGAATTTGGCTCACCAATAAAGCATCATCCCTTAAAGAAGACAACTATATTAAATGGCTAAACAAATTCAGAAGGACTTAGAGGCATGGAGTAAATTGAAACTATCACTATTAGGCAAAATTGCTTCAATTAAAATGACTATTCTACCAAAAATGTTATATTTATTTAGAACAATACCGATAAACCCAGGAAAATCATATTTCAAAGACCTTGATAAAATGACATCAAAGTATATATGGCAGGGAAAAAGAGCCAGGATTAAACTGAAACACCTGCAAGACACCAAAGAAAGGGGTGGCCTGGGATTACCAGACTGGCAAACGTATTACACAGCAACAGCTTTAACGTGGATTAAAGATTGGATGACGCTTGAAGATAAACGAACATTAGCACTAGAAGGATTTGATCTGTCCAAAGGCTGGCACGCATTTTTATGGGAGGAAAAGCCCAGACAACATGATCATTTTAGGAGACATTATATCAGAGGAGCATTGGCAAAAATTTGGACTGAAATAAGGAGAAAACACTATGATAAAATCCCAAGATGGCTATCAACCATGGAGGCCCAAATTTACCCGAACACAATGGATATAGGCAAGATGAAAACCTATGATGAACTGTTGAATACAGAGGGAGATATAAAAACAACAGAGGAATTGAGACAACAGGGCACGGACATTGATTGGTGGATGTATTTACAGATAAAATCAAGATATAAAAGTGATATGAAAAAATTTGGAATCCAAAAAGAAAGGAATGAATTAGATAAAATTATAATACAATCAGATGACAAATTGATAACTAAAATATATAATTATTTGCTTAAATACAAATTGGAAGAAGAAGTGGTGAAGGAAAACATGATTAGTTGGGCAAAAAATTTTGGATATAATATTAACTTAGAAAAGTGGGAAAAAATGTGGAAAGTAAACACTAAACTGACAATGTCCGTGCCCTACAAAGAAAATACATACAAGATGTTTTATAGGTGGCATCTCCCCCCTGCACGGTTGGCAAGGATGTTTCCCAACACCAACCAGAATTGCTGGAAATGTAAAATACAGAAGGGGACCTATTATCACATGTGGTGGTTATGCCCGAAAGCCAAAAAATTTTGGAAAACAATTCAAAGTCAGCTGGAAGAAATCACCACCCAAAAAGTGCCCCTCAGACCAGAAACATACCTATTAGGATTATTGACTAAGGATTATAAAAAAGAGACACAATAGTTAATAATACACATCCTAACCGCTGCTAGAATCATTTTCGCACAAATGTGGAAATTGGAAGATACGCCACCAGAAGAAAAAATAATACAAAAAATAATGGAATGTGCGGAAATGGACAAACTGACCAAAGAAATACAGGGAAAAGAAGACTCAGACTATTATTTAATTTGGCAAAAATGGTACAATTGGCTAGATAAAAAGAACACGAAATAAAGAAATACCACCCAATGATACCAAAACAAGGAAATAAAATGAAATATCGTTATATAAATACTGATACATGATGAAAGATAATATGTACAGATATATTGATATATAATTACCGAAGTAGCTCTATTTTCAAAGTTCAAGCTTGATGACTTGATTTCACTGTATAGTTAGTTTATGTTTAGTTTGTTTAAATGTTTATATTTGTATGTGTATGTTTGTCTATAATAAAAAAATATATATATATAAAAAAAAGAAAATAAAAGAGGCAATTAACTTACTGCGAGGGCAATTTAATATGTTAATGGCAGACCAGGTTGCAACTAACTTGCAATACACTAAACACAATACTTTTTGCAATGCTAACAAACCAGGGAGTTAGTTAGCATATCTGTTAAGGAAAAAACAAAAGTCACGGACTATAGAGAAAATAGAATATAAAGATAAAGAGGTTTATCAGCAAAATATGATTAAAAAAGCATTCTTAGAATTTTATACGAGGTTGTATGCTAGTGATAAAATTCAAAGTTTAGATATAGATAGATATTGAAAGAAAGAGAATATTCCTATAATTACAAAGAGCAAAGATAGGGTTTAAATCAACCAATAACCTCTGGGGAAATTATGTTTGCAATTAAGCAGTTGAAAGTGGGTAAAGCCCCGGGACGGATGTTTGACAGCCGCTTATTATAAACACTTGCAGTTAGAAATGGTGGGAGCACTTAAGGAATTATTTACTAATATACAATCTGGAGGAGATGTACCCCCATCATGGAGGACAGCTTTTATTTTTCTGATTCCAAAGGAGGATCAAGACCACACTCAGCCAAAAAATTATAGGCCTATATCACTTTTAAATACAGATTATAAGATTTTTGCTAAAATACTAGCAAATAGGTTAATGACAGTCATGCAACGAATGATTCATAATGATCAAACTGGTTTTATAAATGGTAGACAAATGAAGAGTAATGTAAGGCAAGTTATTAACCTAATAGAGTATTTGGGGAAGAACAACCAAATCCCTGGGGTGCTAATATTTCTTGATGCGGAGAAAGCATTCTATCGATTGAATTGGCATTTTTTATTGAAAATAATAGAAAAGATGCAGTTTGGAGAATATTTTACACAATCTATTAAGGCAATATATCAGAAACAAACAGCGCAAATAATAATTAATGGTAGTTTAACAGATACTTTTAATATAGAAAAAGGAACAAGACAAGGATGTCCCTTGTCTCCAGTATTGTTTATTTTGACTTTGGAATTTTTGTTGAGTAAAATACGTGGGTCGGATAAAATAAATGGAATTAAAATTAGGCTGTAAAAATATGACTACAGTTTATGAGCATTTGTAGACGACTTGGTTGTTACTTTAACCCAACCATTACAGTCAGTTGTAGGTTTAATGGATATAATTAATCAATATGGGCAAGTATTTGGATTTAAAATAAATGCAGGGAAAACAAAGATAATAACTAAAAACATGACTACAAATCAAAAAGAAGAATTAGAAAGGCAAAAAATACAGAGAGAGATGGAAAATTGGAAAAAATTACAATTATCTTTGTTGGGAAGAATAGCAGCAGTAAAAATGAATGTTTTGCCTAAGTTTTTATTTCTTTTTCAAATGATACCAATACTTAAAAAAGATGAAAATTTGAAGATATGGCAGAAGGGTATTAATAATTTTGTCTGGGCAGGGAAGAGACTGAGAATAAAGCAAAAAATAATGCAGGATATACGTGAAAGAGGAGGTCTCAAAATGCCCAATTTAAGATTATATTATGAGGCAGCTGCTCTATCAGCAATTAGTGACTGGATGAATTCAACAGAAGAAAGAATATTGAATATTGAGGGATATGATTTGGTTTACGGTTGGCATGCTTATTTATTATATAATAAGAAAGTGGATAAGACTTTTAAAAGTCACATATTAAGGAATGCTTTATTGCGTGTCTGGAAAAAGTATCAGTATAAATTAAACAATAAGTTACCAATGTGGGCAATACCCAGACACGCGATAGAGAATATAAGTGTACAGCAAAAACAAGATGTGACTACTTATAAAGAGCTTCTTAACAAGGAAAGAGGTATACTACAACTAAAATCTTTGAATCAATTAAGAGAAGAAAGGATAATTCGAACATGGTTTCAGTATGGACAGCTGCAAGCTAGATGGAGAGAAGATCAGAAAATTGGTATCTTGCAAAATGAGGAGAACTTGGTAAAACAAATTAGAGACCAAAGTCAAATGCATATAAAAAGGTTGTATAATGCATTAGTAGAAATAGATTCAGAAACAGAATTAGTTAAGGACTGTATGATAAAGTGGGCACAAAATACTGAAGAACCAATAATGATGGAAACGTGGGAAAAAATATGGGTTAGAAATGTAAAGTTTATGCAAGCCCAAAACTTAAGAGAGAATTTTTATAAAATGTTTTATAGATGGCATCTGGATCCTAAAAAGCTAGCCTGTATGTATCCAAGTTTGCAACCTAAGTGTTGGAGATGCGAATGTGGTGATGCCACATATATGGTGGACATGTAAAAAAATTAAGGCATTTTGGATAAAAATATGGTGGATTATCCAAAACATTCTCAAAAAGAAGATAAAATTTACTCCACAGTTCTTTCTGTTGGGTATAATTACAGATTGTACAGTCATAGAGACTAAATTGATTTTAAATTTAATAACAGCAGCTAGACTTTTGGTGGCGCAGTATTGGAAGAAGGAAGACTTACCTACTATTGAAGAATGGACATTAAAAGTAGTGAATTTAGCAGAGATGGCAAAAATTTCGCCATACTTGCAGGACCATTCAAGTGAAAGATATATATCAGAATGAAGAAGATGGATTGACTATATTCAAAACAAATATTGGACTAAAAAGTTTCAAATAGCTTATGAATGAAACAAAAATTTTCTTTTTGAATTATGTTTTGCTAGTTGAAAGGGGAGTTAAAGAGCAGGAGGGAGTTTGGAGTCTACAGAAAGTTAGCATATTTTAGTTTATGTCTGTTAAATGTTATACCCTGTATTTGCTCTGGGAAGTCCAGGGTGGGGGGTGGGGGGGTTGGAGGGAGAGGGGGGATGAAGGATGGGGGGTGGGTGGAGGAGGGAAGGTGGAGGAGGGATGGGGGGGAGGAGGGATGGGAAAAATTGTTGTAATACCTAATAAAACTTTTTAATAAAAAAAGAAAGAAAGAAATATGAAGTCGTCCCTAAGGCAAATTTTGGACAAAAAGTGTGATCTAATAACTCTTTTTTTCCTGTCTGTCCTTTTCAGATAAATTTATTTATTTATTTATTTATTTATTTATTTATTTATTTATTTATTTATTTATTTATTTGGTTCGATTTATATGCTGCCCTTTTCCGGAGATTCAGGGCGGCTTACAATGCGTTAAACAATAGCCTTCATACTTTTGTATATATCTGCTTTCGGGCTCCCCCTAAGCAGTGTTCTTTTTTATACAAAGTCATCTTATTGCCCCCACAAACTGGGTCCTCATTTTACCTACCTCGAAAGGATGGAAGGCTGAGTCAATCTTGAGCCTGGTGAGATTTGAACTTGCAGTAATTGCAGGCAGCTGGTATTACTTAACAGTGCTTTAGTCTGCTGCGCCACCAAGGCTCTTTAAATGACTTAAGTTGCAGAATATCGAAGATCAGATAAACAGGAGAAATGTCAGAAGAAATGATAATTAAAGAAAATGACAAATGGACTGCCAATTTTGACCAATTGCACATTGAAAAGGCTAATACAGTTTCTCATACTATTTGTCCAGAATCAAATGAAACCAAAACATTGTATTTCTGACATATAGCTAGAAACACAGCAAAAATTTCATTAAATTATATTCCTATTTTGTAAAGGGCAAAGGATTTATTAATCTATCCAAAAAAGGAAACATGAATGATTTCTGCGTAGCATGTACTTATGGCTCTTGCTCTTCTTTTGAGGAATTCATGATGTTGAAGTACAAATGTGAAGTGACAAAATAATTTAAAAATCTACCTTAGGGCTGAGAAGCTCAAAATTTAATCCACACAGCCCAGGGTCAGGCTGACAGTGAGTACTTACTACATTTTCTGTTATGTTTTTCCTTTGTGGCATAATTTGCAATTCATAACAAATGATCCTGTTGGTAAAGTTGTGGGCAGTGAGGCCTCATTGATTATTTGGATGGGTCTTTGGAAGGAACTTAAGGAAAGACTGATCTCAAGAACCAAACACTGCTTTAGGCCCAATTGCAAATGTCTTGTTTTATTGCAGCTATACATTTTTAACTTGACAGAATGTGTGCTATGGATGAAGACAAGATGAGACAATATAAACAAAGTTTACCAGCAGTTTCATAATAATGAGGGCAAGATGAGATGATGAGTGGCACACTGGACATGATTAAATTACACATAACATATAATAATATTAATAGCTGCACATTAGGAATGGCTGACCCATCTCTGCTGTACTGTTATAGCAAGAAAGTGCAATAGAGCACAGTCTATGTGTCCTCAGGCAAAGAATTTTCAACATAATATTGTGCTTTAATTGTACGTGACCTATCATTATATAGGAATTTTCCTATAATCTCCCATAAATGAAACATGTGTAGTTTAAGCATAAACCTATTGTTCGATTTTTGCCGAGTGGGTTTTTAACAAAATAACAGAATTGGAAGGGACCTTGGAGGTCTTCTAGTCCAACTTTTCTTAAGCAGGAAACTTTAAAAAAAAGGTTGTCCAATCTCTTCTAAAATTTATTAGTCGCCCATATTACCACACGGTAACGCTGAGTGACTTACAATATTAAAAGATAAAACTGTACAAAACCTAATGGTATGCAGTAAATGCAGTACTATAAACATCAACCCAGCTAAAAAGTTGGAGAGGGATGGAGGGACTATGATGAGAAGGGGAGGTATGGGATCTTTTGTTACTCTATCAACTACCCCCAATGTGAAATCCCGCTGTTGGAGCCCTAAGCCAACTGGCAGAACCAGGACTTACAAAAGGTAAGGAGGATTGGAGCCGACCTCACTCGGGAGGGGGAGGATAAGATGTTCTAAAGAGCAAGTGCAATGGCAGAGAAGGGTCTTCTCCTGGGCCCCCCTTCAGCCAGAATACCCTGGCCGATAGGGCCCAAAGCATGCAACCTCTGCTGGCACATTGGGGAAGGCCAATCCCAGGGAATGATACCCTTCAAGTAGTCTGGAGATGGTCCTTGAAGTAGCCTTATAAATATTCAGTAAATAGATCTTTCAATAATATGAGTCAACACTTTTTAAAAAGTCCTTTATGATGATGATTATGCACCATCATCAGTCACTGTAGTGGCCATGTAGGTGGATTTTATCTATGACAATCTATCCTTAACATGGTTTTCCAACTCTTTCCACAGCACACTCATTGCCACTGTAATTGAGTCCAGCCACCTTGCTTTTGGTCATCCTATTCTTTTCTTTCCTTGCCCTTTTCCCAGCATTAGAGTCTTCTCCAGAAAACAAGGATTTCAGATAAAGTGACCAAAAGAGGAACATTTGACCCTGATCATTTGTGCCTTGAATGAACACTCAGGGTTGATTTTATTTCTTTAAGTGTATGCACCATTATCGCAGGCTCAAATTATCCTAGAAAAACACATGGGCACATTAAGGCCATTATATCTCTTTTGATCACAATAGATTTTCTTTATCATTTTTCAAAAAATATCCTCCACAAAAAATATGGGAAATTGCCATTTTTGATGACAGCTTCATTCTGATTGGCTTATCATGTCCTTCCAATTTAAACAATGAAAATAATTTAAACATTGTCTTATTTATTTCAAAAGAAGTGCAATTTCAAATTTAAGCAATCCATAATAAATAGAAAAAAACTAGAGAAAATCACAAAATACAAAACCTGCAAATAGAAATAGAACTGTGACAAAAGAAAGCAGATATAGTGCCAATAGCAATAGGTGCCTTGGGGCAATCACTTGAACACCTTTGGCATTGACAAAATCATCATCAGTCAATTGCAAAAGGCAGCAGTCCTTAGAACAGTTTACATTCTGTGACAACACCTTTAACACTATCAAATAACATTTGTCTATATCCCACTCAAGTCCTTTGGAAGGACTTGATAGGTGGATAAAAATGCCAAATCCAGCCTAAACATCTGGCTAACTGTGCAACAAATCATAATAATCGTAAGCATTACATGGTCACTTTCTACCAATGATCAGAGGGAAAGTGGAAATTATAGCTTGTACCCTCAGCTTGTGCAATAATATATATATATATATATATATATATATATATATATATATATATATATATATATATATATATATATATATATATATTAATATAATTTTATTTCTATACCGCCCTTCTCCCGAAGGACTCTGGGTGGTGTACAGCCTATTTAAAAACACAAGACAAACATCAATTAAAAATTTAAAATTATTAAATAAATTCGGCTCAATTTAAAACCCCCAAAAATTTAAAATACCCCAATTTAAAATATTACGTTGATAGCCCGGCCTGGCGGAACAACAAGGTCTTCAATGCACAGCGAAATACCCGGAGGTCAGAGATATTACGTATTTCCGGGGGCAGTTCATTCCACAGGGCTGGGGCTCCCACAGAGAAGACCCTCCCGCTGGGTGTCGCCAGCCGACATAACTTGGCCGATGGCACCCTGAGGAGACCCTCTCTGTGGGAGTGAACTGGCCGGTGGGAGGCTATTGGTGGCAGAAGTCGGTCTCGAAGGTACCCGGGTCCTATGCCATGGAGCGCTTTAAAGGTGGTGCCCAACACCTTGAATCGCACACGGAAGACCACTGGGAGCCAGTGCAGTTCGCGCAGGAGGGGTGTCACATGGGCACAATGAGTTGCGCCCATAACCACCCACGTGGCCGCATTCTGGACCAGTTGGAGCCTCCGAGTGCTCTTCAAGGGGAGCTCCATGTAGAGAGCATTACAATAGTCCAGCCAGGAGGTGACAAGGGCGTGAGTGACCGTGCGCAAGGCATCCCGGTCCAGAAAGGGCTGCAACTGGTGAATCAGGAGAACCTGATAAAAGGCCCCCCTGGCCACGGCTGTCATATGCTCTTCTAAAGACAGCCATGCATCCAGGAGGATGCCCAGATTGCGAGCCCTCTCTGTGGGGGCAAAGATTCACCCCCAATAGTCAGCAATGGCACCTGCTGACTATATCGGAACGCCAGAAGCCACAGCCACTCGGTCTTGGAAGGGTTGAGTCTGAGCCTGTTCCTCCCCATCCAGACCCGCATGGCCTCCAGGCAGCGAGACATCACATCAAGGGCATCGTTGGGGTGATCTGGGGTGGAGATGTACAGCTGCGTATCATCAGCGTACAGATGACACTTCACCCCAAAACCACGGATGATCTCACCCAGTGGCTTCACATAAATGTTGAATAGAAGGGGCGAGAGGACCGACCCTTGCGGCACTCCCCATGAAATTGCACAAACTGATTATAAACAATAATATAACACAGTGACCATAATGATTCACTGGAACATCCCTAAAATAATTACGTGTCAGTAGTAAAAAATTGGTAGGAACTTATAGTTGAAAAAGTATTTGAGAATAACCATGTTAAAATATTGTGGGATTTCCAAATACAAACTGCTAATGTCTTGGCTTGTAATACATCAACTTTAACTATGGTTGAAAAGAAGAAAGTGTGTAAAATTGATGTGGCAGGAGGTAGTAGAAGACAAAGAATTGGTGAAGATCACAAAGGATCAAGAACTGAACAGTGAAGTTGGAAGATTATGGCATAAACCAGCTGTGGTGGTTCCATCAGCACACTGGATGCCATACGAAAAAATGTCATGAGCATTGACAACATTTCCATCTGCCAACTATAAAAGATCACAGAACTTGGATCTGCAAATGTACTGTGCCAATGCATTATGACATCCTAGGTTCTTGGGAAGAACGCAATGGAGATGAAGGCCAACACCAGTTAAAGAACTGTTGTTTTCACATCACTGTGTATATAATTATAATTTTCTAAATAGGCAATAGTCCTGTGTACAGTCTACTTTCTGCACTTTGTCTACCTAGCATTCCAGTTTTAGGTGAAACCAATCTAATTGGCTGTAAAATAAGGTTCTGTCAATATTTATTTGATCATCTATCCACATATACAACCATTCTTACTCTTACACAGAAGTACAGTAAGGTACCCTTGTCCATTTTTGTCCTCTGTTCCAACAAAAACAGCAGGAAAGAAAAAAAGGACGCGCTGAAGATGAGATGGGGAAAATGGAGTGTTGACTGGAAAAGAAAAAGAAGGGGAAAGAAATGAGGCAAGAGAAGACCTAAATAGACAGCAAAACAAAAGACAAGAAAGAGAGAGAGACCATATTTAGGTTGTTCAAAAAGAGATAAATTCACCTGGCAGGTTAACCTTCATTAGCAACAACTTATCTTATCTTCAAACTTTGCAATTGCCTAACCAAGAACTATTTCTACCTCCTGCTCATTCTTTATTTATCAACAGCATCTTCTGTTTTTATTAGGGAATATACAATGATTCTCTTAATTCATAGGGTTAGTTTAATCAAGTACATGATTGGAACACTTTTGGGATTCTATTGAATCCTCTGGAGATTAGTTCATTGGATCAATTGACCTCCATTGAGATAGACCAATATCTTCATATCCCCATCCCCCCTCACGGAGTCAATTAAGCAACTTGAGGGAACAGGCCAATGCAGAACACAGTATTTATTGGGTTTACCTGATAATAGATTTTGTTTTTCCTCACATAATTTCCACCAATAGCAAGATTATTGTAGAGCCAATTTGGTCTAGTGGTTAAGGCAGAAAGAAAAAAACCTGTGAGTTCAAGTCCTACCTTAGCCATGAAAGCCAGTTGGGATACGTTTACCATCTTGGGTTGTTTCTAAAAATAATAAAGGCAGCATAGAAATAAATAAATAATTAGAAAAGTAATGAACTATTTACTGTGGAAGATTGGATTATAAAATTAAGTGAACATGCAGAAATGACTGACCAGTCTGCAGCGAGGGAGAGATTTTGTTTTTTAAAGACTAGAAAACTTTTTGTTGAAAGACGAAAAGATCAAATTGATGGTTTCTGGATTGGGGAAATATAAAGGGCCAAAAAGGATGGGGAAGAGAATAAAATGATAATGACACAATAGAAAGAAGGGTGGAAGGCATCGCTGGTTTTTCCCCTTTCCCTTTTTTTTGCTTTCTGTCTCTTACTTCACATCTCATACTACCTACCTGATTAATGGGGAAAAGGTTATGAGATATGAGGCATTTCCTAGAGAAAGTGGATGGGGAGTCTGTATTCAAAATAAGACTATTTTCCAAAACATCTGAATCTCCTAGTTAGTACACAACCTTAGTGGAAATTCCCTTCCTACATGGCATCTCTTTCTTCCATATTCCTCAACATAACTTGACCAGCATTCATTGTTTTAAATCAATTAGTGGTAAACAAAGGTCTCTCATCCTATAGATTCACTATTTAAATTGCAGGTGTAGCATTTACACATTGGATAACTTGTGATTGTTCAGATCAAAGATCTGACAATGCCCCCCAAAGACAGAAAGAATATAAGGCTTATGCTCTTGGAGCCAGAAAGCCCAACTGGGAGGGTGAGGACTGCAAGTTTACAGTGCAGGAATTTATCTACTCACCTATCTGGCTCAGGTATTTATAAGGCAGATTTAACAATGAATGTTTCACGAGCTTATCTAGCTTTAAACCAGTGTTGTCTTAGGACTCTTTCTCTCTGATCAATAGGGGCATTTTTTTTTTCAGAATCAGCACCCACATTTTTCTCTGCTGGCCTTGCAACCAGCTATATCAATGATGTTTAATGTTGTGTTTAGAATCAGAAAGTTAAAAGGACCACCAACATAAACAGGTAATTATTTATTTAATTTATATCCAGCCTTTATTATTTTTACAAATAGCTCAAGGCGGTGAACATATCCAATACATCTTCCTTCTATTTTCCCTACAATAACAACCCTGAGATGTGAGTTAGGCTGAGAGAGTGACTGGCCCAAGGTCACCCAGATGGCTTTCATGGGCAGGATTTGGACTCACATTTTCCCATTTTCTAGCATGATGCCCTAACCAGCAGATCAAATTGGCTCTCTTGTTTTATATTTATATTTCATTTGGTATTGTGTATAGTGTTTCTTCTGGGACCAAAATCTTTTCATAGTGTATCTCTCCATCTTGTAGGAAGACCACCAACATATCACTCTTTGTGTCCACTTATTGTCAGGTAAACAATAATTTATATTGTTTTAATCCTATTTTTAATGACATCTTTGAAGCTAGACTGTTGTTGAATTTCTGATTTGATATCTGAGCGAGATCATTAGCATTCATTTTCCCACTGCATGCTACATGACTCAAAGATTTTCTGCATCTGATTTCTGCAAGTGCCATACTTCACATTCATAAATCATAGTTGGAATGACCATGGTGTTCTCTGCAGGAATTCAAGTCAAAACATCCCTATGCATAACTGTCCAATGTTTGCTTCTACACAGCCAATAAATGGAATCACACTAGGTCTTGAGGTAATAAACACTTTCTCTTACTTTTGAGGATGTTTGATCATAATATTCAGTAAGAATTTGTCTTCCTAGAATTTTGTTATTTTGTGTTCTGCCATCTGAGAGAAAGAGATCTTCAAAGCACAGAAATAATCTTCAAAAGCCATCACTTGTGGAGATGAAATAGGTAACAATGAATGAATGAATGAAATCCCCATTCCTGTGATCTAAGATATTTTGTATTCTGCCTACAATTTAAATGAGCACCTTAAATATCCTACTTCTGAATAGGCATAAATGTGAATTGAGTTGTAAGATAATGAATGTGTATACAGTAGACAGATCATGATGATTTACAAAAAAGGGCAGGTCCCAATCACGAGGATGTTCCATTCTAAATTTCAGGGGCAAAACTCAGTTATTGGAGGAAAGACAGGTGTAATAGCCTGGGAAAAAATCTATGCTGGGCTAGGTTGCAGTAGATGAAATGACAATCAGGCAAATTCATAGTGTATTATAGACGTATTTATTCAGAAGCAAGTTCAATGGTCTCTGTGTCCTTCTAATTCCATTCAGCCATGGTTGGAGTATCCATATAATAAACCTGCCTGCTATAAAGAATTGTTCTATCAGTCTGGAGGGAATTCAGGACTCCAGAATTCCAGTCACACATGTAGTTCTAAGAAATGGCAGATGTCAGAAGTTGTATAGTAGAGTAGGCTATATATCTTCAAACTTTCCAGTTGGGAAATAGCAGTCAACATGTAAAATAAAACAAAAACAAACTATTTCTAAAAGCAAAAACCCTAACAGAAAAAATGTTGCAGCCTAACCCACTAATTTGTGTTTCTTTTCTAAGATATTTTTGATATAGGGTAGCGTTCAACATGCAGATAGTGCTTTAGAATAACAAAAGTCTTCATTCCAAGAATTTTTATAGGCAAGGACGTAATACATTAGAAATACATTAATTTCCTATGATTCAAGTGTTGTTTAATATGATTTTAGATGGAAGGAGAAAAATAGTATGCAGGAAAGAAAATGATTCAGCCTTGGAGTAAAGTAAACCAATAATAAAAAGTTATGCTAACATGTGTGTGTGTGTCCATCATGATATTCCCCTTTTGGCACATTGTATACAACATTATGCAAAACAGAGAAAAGGAACAAGGAAGACTAAAGTTGTTTGTGTGTGTGTTTGTGTGTGTGTGTGTGTATGAGAGAGTGAGTGTGTGAGAGAGAAATACAGTTATACTTACTTTATACCAACCTCATTTCCTCAAACTGATAGCCCCCACAGTATCTGCCCACGGTACTTGCAGTAACATTGTAACATTGGTAAAATGGCTCTCACCTGCAAAAATATTACACTATCTAAATTTCCCAAATAGTTTTCAGGAACAGCCCAAAGATCAAATAATTCAGTTTTAAAGGCCTTACATTACATTATGGAATGTCTCCCCTGTAAATCAGATTTGCCCCAACCTTGTTAGCATTCCCAAACTGTTAAAATTTTCTTGGGGGCTTAACAAGTTGAAAAATATATTAGCTTGTTTTAGATTTTTTGTTCAATTTTTAGATTATATTGATTACTGATTATTCTTTTATTATACTGTTAATAGTCACATGATAGTAGTGATGTAAAAATCTAATTAAAAATTTCGTTTGCACATTCAGACCAGTTTTCTTCAGTCCTATTACATCCTTCCCTTTTTTCTGCAATTCACAAAGTTCAGCCTATCTATTTTTCCTTCTTTTCTTCAGTTGTGCTTGTCATAATTTATTCTTCTTGTTATACTTCAGCCCAGTCTTCACTATACTATGGTCATCATCAGATAGACCCAAATACCAACTTCTGCTACTCACTGTGGCTTTGGTCAGCAACACTTGCACGTTTTCTAAAGTGACAGGGACAGTATAGCCTATATTACTATATATACTACTACTATGTCACCATGCTGTCATTTTTGTCAGATGTTGACCAGTATGCCACAAACTCAAAGTTCATGTCTACCCCGAGCAGTATTCTATACCAGCTAAGATTACTAATCTAGAGACCACCTTTCAAGCCATCATAAATTACATACCTACCAACTAAGAGTGTACACAGTATATGGGCATAGCCTGAGGACACAAGCATGAACTGTACAATGTGCTTAATTTACTTGCAAGTTTCTAAAATTCAACCATAGACATTATTATAAACTAAAGTTTCTAAGGAAGCCTAGAGCCAGGTTCAACAAGTAACTAAAAGAAAGCAAACTTTTTATTACCATTCATAGATTACTAAGATAGTAAACTGTCTTATGAGAATAGCTCATAACTGCCCTTTGTTGCTTCAGCTATCTGGAGAAAATAAGATTGTACAATGCAAACTTGAAAAAGAAGAATAGGCAGTGAAAAAGCAATTAATTAGGCAAAAGCAGGAAAGCTACAAAAAACAGCCAGTGTTGTCTCAGACTCCTTCACCCAACCTCTCCCTTTGAGAAGTGGTCTGAGCTGAAGGATGTTATGTAATCCAAAACAGTATTGTGTCTGTAACTATCAAAAAGATTGGAAGTTGTTTCTTTAAATATTTTTTTTCTGGATCTACCTTACTATTCACTTATGTTTTCCTCCTCCTCCTCCTCCTCCTCCTCCTCCTCCTCCTCCTCCTCCTTCTTCTTCTTCTTCTTCTTCTTCTTCTTCTTCTTCTTCTTCTTCTTCTTCTTCTTCTTCTTCTTCTTCTTCTTCTTTTTTTGCTGAAACTTCTAACTTTGTAAAAATGTATAAATTCAGCCCATACAGTGGACTATATTTTGGAGGGTCTAATAGTCTGGAGAAGGGCGTAAGCATATTATTGGACTGAAGTAGTGGTTGCTCTTGGAAGGAGCCATCAGCTTTGCTGTTGCATATGGAATTTGGCTCCCATTTCCCAAGGTAGATTCTTCCTGCAAGAAGTTATCTTTCTCTCTTTCTTGATCCCCCTGTAGGAAAAAAAATCAGGTCCAGTTGCAAGCCAGGAGAAATAAAATGGAGGTTGATTGGAAAGAAGGATTCAATTGATTGAAGAGCAGAACCACAGCATGCAGTTCTGGGACAGCTGACAAATTAGCTTGATAAGTGCAAGGATTTTTATAGTTTCTGAAATGCTGCAGAGGTTGTGCATCTAACAGTGGTGTGTCAATCCTATTATGTCCTAAAGGTCATGTCCTGTTCTTAGAATTGAGCGGAGGGAGGTGTAAATTTTAATCCTATTGCTGGAGGTGAAGATGTTTTGTTTGTGAATAGGCTAGCCCAGTCTTTCTTAATGGACACAAACTATTTCTGCCTTTAAGAACATGTTTCTCCATTTCTCCTTTGCGGAAATATAATATTCTGCCTCTTTTAATATTCCCCAAAATATTTCATTCTTCTAGAAAAGCGGGGGGGGGGGGGGGGGGGGCTTCCCACGCCCTCTTCTCCTATTTGTCTTCCAGAAAGATTTGGACCCACAGAGGAGTGAGATGCCATAGCTGAAGATCACCCAAGCAGGGATTTATATCTGGGCTGCAAAACCTAGATAGCCTAAAGAAATGCAGACAACTTTGGTAGTCCTTGGAATTTTTATAGCTCAATTCAGCCTAACCTTTTATTCTGGAACCAGCTGGAGAAAGTACCACGTCAATTGTGCAGTTTGTGAAAAGTGATAACGTTCTTCTTGGCTGCGGTTACTAAATGCCCTCCAGGGTCTGCGAGGGGGCAGCCAGGCCACCTCCGACATTTGCGATCCCCCAAAGCCAACGGACCAGAGGAACTCTTCGACCCAGGGCCACTTTGGGGAAGGAGGGAAGGAAAGTGCGCGTCACGATTTGCCCCGCCTTCTCCAGCGCCTGTCCCTATATTTCCCTCGACCAGGATCGCTGCTAAAAGCTTGGTTAGGGCGGAGAATCCTGTCGCAAGGGAGAAAAGGAGGACCGGGCGCGCGGGATAAGCCGCGCTAGTTAGGACCGCTCTTTTGCGCGCACGCAGGCCAAACTTTTCTTCTTTACCCGGGAAAGTCGCCATCGCAGCTCGGGACAAGCGCCATTAGCCTGAGCGAGTGGGCAACGCAAGACGCTCTGGCGCCAGGTTGCTGTCTGGTGGGCGGCTTCTGCTGCTTCAGGCGCACTGCTAACCAGGAGGGCGGAAGGAGAGCCATGGGGGGTACCAGTGTCAGGTGCCAACGGCCGCTTGGGCGCTCTGTGGAAGAGGCTGAGTCGCGGCTTACGACCCTTCAATCAAACCAAAGGCGGGCGGCAGAGCTGGGACGAGATACACCTGCTGCATCTGAAAAGGTAAAGACGGGTTTCGGATTGGGCTGCTCCTGCCTTTGAATCTCAGAAATTAGTCTTTTGCCGGCAAATGAACAGCTGGGCGGGATAGTTTACTCCAGGCTGCAGGAGCCGATGCCTGCAGGCGCGCGCGCACCTCTTCTTCTACTGATGAAGATTCAATCACGGCATCGTCCTGCAGCAGGAAAGCTAGCTAGCACAGGAGGGAAATGGTAAAATAATAATAATAATAACTTTTTCTTTGTAGGCTGGTTTGTTTCTTTGTTGTTCCCTGGGGGGAGCGCTCAGAAACGGCATCCCCTCTCTTTGCAAACTGTTCGAGTCAGGATTCTGCTTCCGCTCTTCCTTCTTGGATCTGGATAAGTCCTTCTCAGGCCCCAAGTTGCTCTAGCACAAGGGGCATATTGAAGCTAGGTCATTTTTTGCACCAGGGAAAGAGTGTTGTAACATTGAATTGTTTGCAACAGCAAGGATTTCTGCCACCTGAAAGAAGTTGTCTCCAAGTCTTGATTTTGCAGAAATGTCTTCCTCCTGACCTTGTGATGTGCTGGTACTGTGTACAAATACTTTACCAGCAATCTGATACACATCTGTCTGGGAATAAGCCCCGCTTATAATAATGCTTACTTTCAGATCACCTTGGATTACAGTCACTTATCAAAGAAGTCTGAACTGAATAACTGCTTAATGGTGCCCCAAATCAGTTGCCTTAGATGACTTTCTTACTGTTGCTTATAAAAAAATGAGCCCTGGACTGGTTTATCAACATTTTTATAAAACAAGTTTGTAATCGCCAGAGCGACCCCTTGCTTTGTGGTCAAAGCTTTATAGTGATGCCAGTGGTTGTCCATATAGGATTGGTAGACAGTTTTGGATTTCAAAGTATTTATTGCATGTAATGTTTTTAAGGGTATTAGAGGCACTTCATGAATGTTATTTATACTTTAAAAAGCAGCCCTAACCTAGGAACAGATCTCTTGTAGGGCTGTGTCTTGCATAGTTCCCAAACCTCAGTAAAATGATTTATACAAAAGAATACTGTGTGATTATGGTTTTTCACTTCCTCCTCAGCTGATTGGTCTAAATATAATGCAAGAGGAGAGGATGCAGGAAAACTTACTTTGAACTGAATTTTGAATTGAATATGAATGAAATCTTCTGTACTTGATAGAATCGCCTCAGAAAATAGATGAAATGCATTTTTAAACTTCTTGTGAAAGTATCTTTAGAGTCATGTTAGAAAGTTCAATATGAATAAAACCAATTAAAAAACTACCCCAGCCATTGCAAACTTAATGGTCCTTCATGGCCAACATTAATTGAGAATTAGAAAATAATTATCTCACACAATTTGAAAACACAGTTTGGGGAAGGCTGCTTCAGGCCCTTAGAAAAGCAATATATGACATCACATCTCTGTTTAAAGATATGGTGGCCATTGTACCTGAGTTATCATCTATGAGTACATAGATGATAAATACTCAGACAGAGTATTTATTGAAGAGTTAGCATTTTACAGAAAACATCCAAAGCATTTGTTTCATTGAAAATGTCCATTTATCCTATAGCTGGGGTAGAATGATGTTGATTAGATTTTAAATATTTCCATGGTGAAAAATTGCCATAAATGCAATATATAGGTAAGGGAACAAATTGGTGGAAAACTCAGGGAAACATACAACTATTAGAAATACTAGAGTGAGTGCAGTGTAATGTTTTAGCTATAGTTTTGAAATAATTCCTATGGATTATAAAATCATTATTTTGGAATTGACTATTTTGTATTAGTGAAATTTTAAATTTGCATTTCTTTTTAGGTGTAAAAATGTCTAGGCATAATAATCAGTTAAGTAATGAATAAGGATGTAAGGAATGTAATTACTACATAGGAACTGCAAAGTTTATATTCCTGACTTCAGTGTAACTAGGATAACTGGCTGCCTAAAGCAGATTCAGAATTTAATTACTGAATTAGGGAAGCATGAGCAAGGAGATTTTTAATATCCTGATTCATAAGATGCAGTATCAAAGGCCATGAATCCACTGCTTAAAGTCTTCTTTGCTTACAGGTTAATCTCTTCTAAAATACAATATCATGTTCAAAGACATATTGCATGTATTGTGTGTGTGTGTGTGTGTGTGTATCTCTCTCTCTCTCTCTCTCTGTGGGTTTCAGCCTAATCCTGTTCATATTATTCCTGGTCAATATTTTTGGCTGCTATTTCTAAACAAGTATACTTCAAAACAATTTCATGCTTAGAATCAGATATCATATAATAAAATTATTGAGTTCTTTAAAACCGGCCTACTATGCACAAAGTAGAATGGATTTGCAAAATGCTAGACTTTAGACAAGTATTAATTTGGCACTTCCACACCTGCACTCCAAATTGTATATCTCTACCTATAGTATGAAGTACTTTACCTGACCAAAGATATACAACTTGAATCAGTGTTCAGTATATACAGCACAGCACTATAGGATATGTGAATTGTATTATTGTAAGTTTGGGATTAACTGCCTAATGCAAGCCAAAGCGAAGAGTTATGCAGTTAACTCCACACTTGGGGCAATAAAATCATTACTTTCCTATAGATGTAGACTACCTGGCCATACCATGTATTTGAATTAGTTTACAAGGATTTTGATATAGGAGTGTCCTCCCCTTTAGATTTGGCTGTGCTTTTTGTTTCCATTTGAATTGTTTACAAGGTTAATTGCAAGCACAGTCAACTGCTTTAATCTTTAGAGCTAGATTAGGCAGGAATTTGCCTAGAGAAAGAGAGATGCTTTTATTTGTAATTCAATAAATTCAGTTTGGCCTCCAGTGATAATTATTACAAGGAGATAAAAACTGATGGCGCTTGAGGGAATGAGATTTAAACTTGTGAGCCTTAGTATAAATTTACATTGTGTTTATATGGTAAAGCTGTTGAAAGTAATTATATTGCCCAGTAGAAAATTGTGGATTTGGAAATGATTATAATCCCATGTCTCTTTGAACTATTAATTCTGCTTTCCTTCTGAAAGATGTGGTGAGATCTGTGTAAAGCATATGGCTGCTAAAGTTGCTACTTACGTTGTTATAATTATTATCTATCTGAGAACTGTATAGTTCAAGCCTGAGCTACAGATATTCTGTTCTAACGTAATGTGTGCTTCTCCCTAGTAAGATTTTGCAAACCTTCCAAACAAGGATACCTAGTAGGCATTTTTGATATAGGTCTTTTCAATCATCACACATTAACTCTTTTATTAAGGATAATTTCAGTCAAAATATGAATCATATTATTATTCTATTTGTGGTGGGATTCCAAAATTAGATTATTTTTACTAGAAATCTCATTTAAGATACAATTCAGGATTAACTAACACTAGTTAGCCATGTTCTGGTAACTAAATGACCTGAATACATCTGTGCTTTGCAGATTCGATCAAAGTCCATTTAAACTATTGTTACTTGCAAGCTGTGTATAAAAGTAGCAAAAACTACATGACCCATATACTTTGCTGAGGAACTACACTTCTGTATCCAAAACCAGGTTACATATTTTATGTTACATGTTTTATGGGGGTTTTTTTCTCTTTTAATTTGAAGAGTGCAAACAATTATACTTGCTTAGGCCTTACTAAGCTATTGCCTTGTTTAGCAATCATTTGTACTTCTTGCATTTATGACCTTCTCAGGTCTGTAAAATAAAGGAAAGCTGAAGTAAATCATAAGCACAGTTGCAATTTCATTTAGCAACTGCTTTACTTAACAACCAAGTTGCCAGTCCCATTTGTGGTTGCTAAGCAAGCACTACCTTTATAGAACAATCCTCTCAAATGTGGCACTTCCAAATGTGTAAGGATAATAAATGTTGGGAAATGCAAGGCCAACTCATGAAAGGTGCCCAGTCAGAGAATCTAGATATAAAGTTCTAAAATGGGTTTCTAAAAAGTTCTTCTCATTAATGTCTCCAGAATGGGAGCAACTATGAGCTGCCCAACTTCATATACTGACATTCAAAATTCAGTTGTTTCTTTTCCTTTTCTCATCAACTAAGACTATAAAAAAGAACATATATATATAACGATGTCATGTTAATTGAGAAATGCTGCTAGTGCAAGATTCAGAAGAATTAACAGTGTTCTGTATAGGCATTTCAATACAAGCCATATCACCACTAATGCATAGTTGTAAATAATTGCTTTATATGAGATGATGTTGGATTTTAGTTATCCCATTTTTAAATAGATGTTTGTTACTTTAGTATACAAAAATGGAAAAAACCAAACTGGTATAAAAAGCGAAAAAAGCAAACAGAAAGCAAAATAAATACATAATATAATACATATAAAAGCTCAAATTTTAAACATAATAATAAACCTTAACCACATGGAATAATGTTGATCGGTCTTTCCATTATGTCAGCACAGAGATTGTTTATAATTGAAGAACAATCACATAGCAGTCCAAGAGAGTAAATCTAGAACTGTACTATATTTCCGTCATAACAAAACAAACTTCCAATTTTCAATATATAATAACACATTGACCTCTTAAACTGGTATTTCAAACTTTTTTTCACTGAGGGTTGAAGAAAATTCACCAGGCATTTTTAGACTTATCAATCAAAAGGTTCATTATAGCTAAAAAGCAATTAACAACCAATTTATGAAAGCGATTAGAAAAGGGAGTATGTAAACCAAATGCCTTTCAAAAGCACTGTCCATGGTTTGAGCAAGATAGTTATTCCCTTGTCTCCTGGGGTTCTAAACCCAGTGGTCTCCATCTTGCACAAGGAGCAATTGTGAGTGATTTCAAGTCCTCATTGTTCAGAAACGAATTACAAAGAGCTGTTCTACTTCCTGATTCTTCATTCCGCCATGGTTGTCAGCTCTACTTTTTATGGAGCTATCTTCAGTTCACTATTTCTTTCCTGGAAGTCTGTCTTTCTAAGCTTTCTCTGAGGTATTCTGTAAACATGGGGGGGGGGGGGGAAGGGAAATCTTTAGCTGAATTAATTCCATTTTAAGAGTTTAAAAACATACTTAAGATTCCTTTAGATTCTAGCCTTTGAATATGAATATATGATATTCCAATCCTTTATTTGAAAGATCTTGCAAATGACCAATCTTATTTTTTTCCAGACAAGGTAATTAAAGCAGTAGAGGGCTTTCATATGCAATTATTCTTGATAAGTTTGGCTATGGATTGTTTCTGGGAAAAAGAAAAAGAATTCCAGCATCAAACAAGAATTGTCCATAGTTTCTGTAATTAGTAACTCATCAGTGCAATCACTGATTTATTTGAGGTTTTATGGCTATTCTAACTAGCTACCAATTTAATTTCAAATACTACAAGATAAGAATCTGAGGGGCCACCCTAGATATTTAGGGTTATTTCTAACTGGCAAATTATGGCTAATAAAGATCTTGACAGAGTTTACTTTAAGGGCAGAGAAGTCCTGTGACCTATCAAATGGCTAGCAGGAATGGACAACGTAATACAAGGAGCTTGATGTAGTTCCTTCCTGGGTTGCAAATCACACATACTGAAAAGACACAATGTTTATGAGTTCTTTAATTTTAGAATTATACAGCATAGTTTGCTTTAGTGTAGAACTCCCAACTGTACTATTATTACATCCTGGTCATCTCTGCATATATTAGAAAGAAAGTTCTCAGAACCCCCAACTAGCTTAATGACCAAGACAGATAGGGAATCCTGACTGTTGTATCTAGGAAATGTGTCTGGAAAGTACCTAGTTGGAAATATTTCAGAATTGGGTTGGTTTTTTTTAATGATAGGTTGGCAAAAAAAATATTCAAATATCCTCTTAAATAGGAATAGCTGCTCCAAGAATATAATATTCCCAAATGCGTAGCTTTGCTCTTAATAACATCTTGGAAGAAGTCTTGTGCAGGACTATGATTTAAAGTATTCTTCTATAAGAACATGGCTTTCTATAACTAAACTGTGTGCCAATATTATAGTTGAGCAAGAGGGAAGCCCTAGAAAATAGTTGTTTGCTGTCACTTTGAATCATCTCTACTGAAAGTTGTTTGTTTGTTAACTTATCCATATATTCCTTTGTGACTTTCTATTCCTTCATTCTCTTTTTTCCCCTACCTTTTAAAATACCTTCCTCTGGAGTCTAAACCAGGGGTGAAATGCTCCCGGTTCTGACCGGATTGCCCGATCAGGTAGCGATGGAGGCGGGTGGTTCGGAGAACCGGTACAAAAATCCCTGCCCCCCCCCCCATTGCCCAGCTGAGCCACGCAATCATCAGAGGCTTTTTTTTTATTTTTAAAAGCATTTTTTCTACAACCTCTTCAGCTGAAGACATTATAGAAAAAATGTTTTTAAAGGGAAAAAAAGCCTTTGCCGATCAGGCAAATCAGCTGGGATCGTCAGAGGCTTTAAAAAAAAAAAAAAGAAAGCCTCTGCCGATCAGGCAAGTTGTCAGAGGCTTTAAAAGCATTTTTTTTACAACCTCTTCAACCGAAGAGGTTATAGAAAAAATGGTTTTAAAAGTTAAAAAAAAAAAAGTTGGCCACGCCCACTCAGTCATATTACTCCCCCCCCACCAAGCCACGCCCACAGAACTGGTAGTAACAAATTTTACATTTCACCACTGGTCTAAACTCCTATTTTCATGTCATAACTTGCTTTAGGAGGAGGAATCTAATAATAATAATATAATGTGCAACTGCCCTACTATTTTTAATGCTAAAATAAGTTTATGGTGGTGTCATTTAGAGGAAGACCCTTCCATGCAGTGGAGGACATGAATCTACTTCTCTATACACGTAGTCCTCTTCCCTATATAAAGTAGTTGATATGTTTTAAGATCAAGCTCTGTTTTTCCACCTTCTCAATTCAATTACCATGCTGGCCCGATGTTTCCTCTTCGCATTGGATAGACCTGGCTGAAGCATCACGGGTCGGCCCCTTATATTTTCCAGGACTGCCCTGCAGGCCGGATCTGACCACATTGTGGGCCAGATTCGGCCCATGGGCCTTGTGTTTGACACCCTGCTCTAAATGCATCTTTAGTGGATCAAAGACTGTGAATTCTCTGAGTGCACTTGATGATTCTTTTGTTCTCTTGAACTTGTTCACCTGACTTTTGACATCTGGAAATGTGATTTTAATTGCTCCAGGAAGAATGTCACATTATATACTAAACACCTGATTTATATGTGATACTTATAGAGTTTGCCTGGCCGTATGCCAGAAAGTTAAACAGGAGAAGGCTCTTACTTGGGAGTATGCAGAAGAAATCTTTCTCTAAGAACATATTAAGGTGGAATATTCCAGCACTTAATGCCAAGTATATTGTATATACTCTTTACTCTTCTTTTAATTTGCCCAACTCTAGATAACAATTCTAGTTCATGGTGGCTGAACTGAAAAAGCTAAACAAGGTTGGATTTTGACAGACCGGAAAGCAGGAAATGCCACTTCTGTAGGCCAGTTTGTACTAGTTGGTTGTAGTGTTTAAGATGTTGGACTAGAAGTAGGGCAATCCAGATTCAGTTCTATCCTGAACACTATCTCAACAATTTTATGTCAATTACTCACTTGCATTCTAACCTTCCTCAAAACCTGCAGTTGTAGGAATAAAATAAAAGAATATTCTTTATAAACTGCCTCTGGGGGAAAGGGCAGGATACGAATCTAGCAAATAAATGCATAAATAGATTGGTGGGGGGGGGGGGAACAATTCTAGGAGAAGATGGTGGCAAAACACTTCTTCAGTGGCTGTATTCAAGAAGTTACCAGGAGTCAAAAAGAAGTTATATATTTTGATTCAGGGCCCTAGTTTTTTAAAATGTTACCTTTCCCAAACAATATTTTATACTTTTAAATGCAAGTATAAACTGCTTTTCAAAAAAACAAATCAATTATTTAAATAATGTTCTTCACTTACCATTAAAATGTGGTAGCAAATATGTTTCATTGTACCTCTGCAGTATTTATTCCTTTTGGGCTCTTAACATAATATCTAGGATGCAAATGGTCCTTGACCATTGCCAAGGTAACATAGGAGTTGTTTATTTACTCTCCTTCTTTACCACCCATTTTTACAGGCTCTGTGTGGTTAACTAAACAATTTAATAAACATACCCTTCCAAATGCATGCAAAAACAGAATCTATATAAATAAGTCATGAATGATGCATATCATAAAGCAGCTTCCTACTAAAAGGAACTAAAAGGAAATTTTTTTTACAAGTTTCCGAAACAAAGGACAGATGAAACAGCCCAAATTTCTGTAACTTTGGATAAAACTTGGCTCTGAGGTCCGTCAGATGATAATCTTGCTCAGATGGGACCTGTATTTGACTCTGTGAGTTCTAGTTGGATGGGAGAGGAATAACGAAGAGTGAAGCCATGACAACTGGCACCTTGAATCTCATTGGAAAGCCCATTGGTAACCAATGGAGCTGCAAAAATATTGGAGCCATCTAATTGTATTGAGGCATTCCTATCACTGCCTGCCTGGGCCACCACAGCAGCATTTGGTTGACATACAGGAGAGAAGAAGAAATGGAACGAGAATGGGTAGCAAGCAAGAAGAAAGACAAAAAGGAGACTTATGAATAAGCAATGAGATAGAGAAGAGAAATGGTCTACATCAGGGATGTCAAACTCACGGCCCATGGGCTGGATGTGTCACGTGCTGGCCCCACCCCCGCCCAGTTTAGCAAAAGGGGAAAAAGTCTCAAATTGTCACTTGATGATGCTGTGATGACGCTAATTTGACACCCCTAGTCTATATGAATTGGGTATTGAGGCTGTAGCAGGTGTAACCAAAGCCCTGGCCCAGAAAAGACTAGATGCACAACCTGGAGAAGTTGGATATCATTTACTATTGTTTCCTTTGGTTACTCGTGACTAACTTTAGGAGTTAGTCCTAAGGATACATTTGAATGAAAATAATAACATTGCTCTGCCCAAGTGTCATTTCCCTTACAAGATCAGTGCCTTCTCACTGATTTTCTTGGCAGTCTATTCCCCATTTGACTTTGTTCTAAATAAAACATTTCCTATCATGTATTTATATACTTAATACACAGGCATCATCCATAATTTTTGCACAGAGGAGGAATTGCAAGAATGAAAAACTGGGTAATTCTCCAGAGAGGGAAGCCCTTACTGATAACATCTACCAGTAAGAAATTGACCTCTATAAACATCACCACTAGTGAAGCTGGTTTCAAGGAGGGAATTGCATTTTGTTGTATTCTTGCCTAACCCGCTCTCATGTAGGAAATGTGTGAATGTTTTTAGTAGGCTTGGATGAGGCAGCTTAAGTACTGTACATCTTGACAAAGAATCTCACACTGTGAATACCACACAGCACTCTTCATCAAGGCAAAGAGCTGTAAGGCCTCTTCTTGATTTTCCCCAAAGCTATTCTTGAAGTGCTGTCTACCCATTTAAGAAACCATGACATGTATGCTTGGTATGAGTGTTTCATTATTGTTTTTTTCTATCCAAAAAGCAAGGTTAACCACAAACTCTTAAGATAAAGGTTCCCCTCGCACATATGTCATTCCCGACTCTAGGGGGTGGTGCTCATCTCCGTTTCAAAGCCAAAGAGCCAGCACTGTCCAAAGACGTCTCCATCATGGCCTGCATGACTAAACGCTAAAGGTGCATGGAATGCTGTTAACTTCCCACCAAAGGTGGTCCCTATTTTTCTACTTGCATTTTTTACATGCTTTCAAACTGCTAGGTTGGCAGAAGCTGGGACAAGTAAGGGATTCGAACCGCTGAACTGCCGACCTTTCTATCGACAAGCTCAGCGTCTTAGCCACTGAGCTACCACATCTCTACCAAAAACTCTTAGAGCTTGCATATCCTTTGGAAATCACATCCAAGGAATGGAGGCCTATTTTATTTGTCAGGGGTTTCTTTCCCAGTTATATCTATGTAAAAACTGAGTTTATATATTTTTTCTTTATTTTACTTTTAAGGAAGCTATATCCTGTTCTCTTGTAAAGAAAAGTAGCTCTGGTTTATCTCTTTAAAAGCAAAGTGGTATTCTGCTGCCAATCTCTCTCACTCTACAGCTTTTTTTAACATTTTCAAATGTTAAAAGTCCAAGTTATGTTGATTCTCAGTAATCTCCTGCTTGATTCTCAAGGTTAATTAGACCAGTAATTTGTTATTTTTGCCCTCTACATTGATAGAACTTGAAGCTTCAGAGACAGATTTCTCCAAATTCATGGCATTATCTTTTTGTCATCATTTCATGATAATTCAATATTTTAAAAGATGCTGTCTCACATTTCCAAAGCCCAACTCATTTTACAAAGCTGGTCAGCATAACAATAATACAATTGTTGAAGGTCTGCGATTGTTGGAACTTTCTTTGTTAAATTGATAATTATTTATATTAGTTTTGTCCATGGATTTACCTGTACTAATAAAATAAACTTATCAGAGGAGGCATGTAAAAAGCAGAACAGTTTAATTCATATTTGAGTACCTACTAAAATATAATACTATGTGTGGAGAGTACAGAGGATGGCAGATGACAGAGGGAGGGAAGATCTATTACCAAGGGAACAAATAGATGATGGGGCAATATGCTGACTCTGTAAACTGCTTATAGAGAGGCTGTAAAGCACTATGAAGCTGTATACAAGTCCAAGTGCTATTGCTCTCTTGATGCTCTTAGTTTGATTACTAATTTTGCTTTTTTTGTCAGATTCTTCAAACATATAATACTTCCTGATCATGCCTTTTCTATCTTTTTGTTAAAATTCTGTTTGTTGTTGACATGGGTTATTTTGATCCTCAAGAGTAATTTTCTTATTGGGCTTTTTTTTCTGCAGGATCTGGGAATCTCCTTTTCTCTTGGCTGCCAAGGAGAACAATGTTCAAAGTCTTAGGAAATTAATCCAAGATGGTTCTTGTGACATTTATCAAAAAGGTAATTAAACCTATTCTTAAAAGAGAATTTTCAAGTGCTGCATTAAAATTACATGCATTAATTTTTTCATTCTTTGATCCTCTGCAATACATATATGCATTTGTATATAGAAATGTGACTCTTCTTTCACATTATGTTGTTGTTACATGCTGGTTGGGGAGTTCTGGGTATTGAAGTCCAGAGGTCCTAAAGTTTCTAAGATTGAGGAACACTCCACTAGGGGTGTCCAAAATAGCCATTAAGAAACATTTTGGTACAAAACAATATTTTGAAGCAGAACATTTCTAGATTACTTGGAACAATCCATTCCAAGGTCGGAACGTTCTGTAACTTAACATTTTGCAACCCTTTAGTACACACCCAAGACTAGTGAACACCCAGATGCATGCTTATTGCCATTGGATGAGAAAAGAAGACGACAAGATGGAAGAATGGTGTACAATTCACAGCCAAACTACAGTGCTCTGACCTACGTTACATAGCAAGATGGAATAGTTTCCTCACCATCACAGAGCCCTACTTCTGTTTTGGGCCTCTTTGCAAAGCTCTAAATTTTATATTAAAAGATATCCATAAGTAAGGCAAGCCAAACTTTCTCCCTTTCCCTTTCATTTTAAAAAGACAGACAATAGATAGATGTTTCTCAACTTACATATCTGTTAACCTGCAATGGGTCAATATGGTAGATTATAGTCCATAACCCTCAATAAAGAAGCTTTTGTTCTGTAGTTGATTGATTCAGCTGTTGCTGTTGATAACAACATGTTTTCGGTATATCTTTCATGTGTATGATACAGATGTCTGAATCAACAAGCAAGACTCACCGCCCTGAGTCCTATTTGGAGAAGGGAGGTATAGAAATGGAAACAAATAAATAAATAAATAAAATAAACTCATTGTTTTTTTTAATTATTCTGTGCAGGAGCGATTGGGGAGACGGCTCTCCATTTAGCCACCCTCTATGATTGTACAGAAGCTGCTGATTTTCTTCTGGAAGTCGCTCCAGAACTCATCAATGAGAAAATGACATCAGCACTTTATGAAGGTGATCACTATTAAAGAGCTGATCTAGGATTTTTTTAAAAAATTAAAAGTTTATATCGATAGCAAATACATATAGTTATTGAGATCCTCCATACCTAAGCACGATGCCCAGATGACATATAATACAATAGCAATAAGACTTACATACTGCTTCATAGTGCTTTATAGCCCCCTGTAAGCGGTTTACAAAGTAAGCATATTGCCTCAGCAATCTGGGTCCTCATTTTACCAATCTTGGAAGGATGGTAGGCTGAGTCAACCTTGAGCTGGTGAGAATCAAACTGCCGGCAGTCGGCTGGCAGTCAGCACAATTAGCCTGCAATTCTGCATTCTAACCACTGCGCCACCACAGCAATGTCATGATATAAGCTCTGCTTTTTTACGCTTGGGTCACATGATACAAAAATATGTTAGAAGTGGAGCTTATGATGCAATATATTGATATAGCTCTTTTCTCTATGGAACATCATTTGCCCGAAGGTATGATTGGCCTTCACCCTGTTGTTTTTCTGAAAGGCCATGAAGACATGGTTTTGTCAGCAGGCCTTGGGACCACAAGTGAACATGGAGCCTATCCAGTGGTTGATTTGACTCTGTTGCTGCTGCCAAGGAGTGGGGAGTGTTAATGTGTTTTTATGTTGTGAATTTTTAATGTTGTAAACCATCTGCAATCATCTATGTGCGAGTTAGATGTAGGTTTATTAAACAAATTTTAAAAATTGTTTAATAAATAAAAAAAATTGTAACACATGATTTAACACCTGATGTAACACTGGCTGTTGCTGCAAATATTCATGATATCAAATCAGAAAACAGAATGAATGATAATAGGAACAAAGTGTTTGAACAGCTATTGTGTATAGTAAGAATGGGGATTTTTATCTTTTTTCCGAACTATTTACTGCCTGAAAAACTAAAGCATCAAAGCTGAAATTTGCTGCTAAATCTTATGTTTTGTAGCAAAGAGTGTATTAGGACCATATTAGGAAGTGGATTTTCAGTGGGAAGATGGTAAAGAAAGGAATGCTTAAAAAGCCCTTAATTCTACCTACAGTCTCAGATGCAGTGAATTTAAAAGGGGGGGAATCCTAGTCATAGGATTCACAGATGTCATTAATGGCATATCTAGTATAACTGGAGCTTTGGCTTTCATTTCTGAAATCTGAGTGTTTGAACTCTGTATTGGATTTGGATAAGTTAGGAAAGTTTTGCAGAATATGAAAGATGTTCTTTCTAAATTCCCTGTTGAAAAATGAATCCAAAATGGTGGTTGGTTTCTTAGCATTTCATAATTGGAAACAAGCCACTATTGGGTACAAAGAATGTCCTAATTTGAATTTTTTAAATATATTAATTGCAGGACAAACAGCACTCCACATTGCAGCAGTTAATCAAAATGTTCACTTGGTGCAATGTCTGCTGAAGAAGAGGGCTCACATTTCTACTCCTCGAGCTACAGGACACTTCTTCAGGCGTAACTCCTCACATCGCTCCTATTTTGGTATGATTCCATCTGTTGCTCCAGAGGACAGAGTTAACTTCATTAGCAGAAGAAAGTCAGCGCTCCACAGAGTTAGCTCTGCTCCTCAAAAGTTCTTTTCTATCCCTCCTGTTACTGCTGGATCTGTCACTTTAGTAAAGAAATCTTAGACTGGTTTTATCTGCAAATGAGTAAATATAATGGGATGAATCAATATTTAATCATACAGGTAATTTTCAACTTAATGGCCAGTCATTTAATGACTGCTCAAAGTTATGACCGCCTTGGAAAAAAGACCTGCAGCATGCAGTCACATGACTGCATTTCAGCAACCAAGTCTCATTTATGACAAGTTGTAATATCCTGCATGTCACCTGATCACTTTTTGTGACCTTTTTTTGCCATTTTCCATTATCCAATGTCTATTGGATAAGCTGAATTTGGATTTAAAACTACATGATTTTAATGACCGTAATGATTTGCTTTATGACCATCATAAACATGGTTGTAAAATTGAGCCTAGTCACATGGTGACTTGACTTACAGCCACAAATTTGGTCAATTGAGGACAACATGTAATTAAAGAAGAATCCTTGAAATAATATCTTAAATCCCACTACCATGAACCCTAAGGTTAGTCTGGATTCAACACATTATTTTATTTAAATCATGTATGCAGAGGCATGGCTTTCCTAAATACGCAACTCTCATTAAAAGTACAAAACGAAAACTGATTAATCAAGGGCTACTTATTCATTGATCCTCCAACATAAATGGAATCAGCTAAACAGTGAACCCTAATTATGAGTCTCAGAATAGTTTTTTTATTTCATTACTGAAACTTTGTTTTAATTTTGTTTTTCCTCACAAATTCTTCCATAGGGGAGCATGTTTTATCTTTTGCAGCCTGTGTGGGCAATGAGGAGATTGTTCGTCTATTAATTGAAAATGGAGCTGATATCAGGGCACAAGATTCTCTAGGTAAGATGCCCACAGTCAACTTGCAAAAACATAGATTGTTTTTGGTAGAAACAATAAGGAATTATACCTGGTTTGAATTTGATAGACCATTGAGTAATCAAACACTTGGCACTTACGTACAATTATATGACAGCATTTAATATGTTTTTTAATACCATGTTTTCCCGAAAATAAGACCCTGTCTTATATTTTTTTTAACCCTGAAATAAGCACTTGGCCTTATTGCCATGTGCTCAAAAGCCCGATTGGACTTATTATCAGGGGATGTCTTATTCTGGGGGAAAACGGTAGTTATCTTTAATTCTTAGGAATTTTTTGGTGTTTTATTTTTTTTTTCTTCTCTCTAACACACCTCTGTCAAAATGCTATATAATAAAGTATGTCTCGGTTCTCAGCCTCACCAATAAATTTATTCCACTGATTCAAAATAGATATATAAAAATGAAACTTGTGTTCATGAAGAGCTAATAACAAAATCTGAATAATGCTTGTGAGACATTACTAAAATGGATTAATTCAGTAAGTATTAACCAATTGTGCAGTGGTATAAGAGCAGTTCTCACATTGTTTTGTCTCCAGGAAACACGGTTCTTCACATTCTAGTTCTTCAGCCAAACAGGACATTTGCATGCCAGATGTACAATCTCATCCTTTCCTATGATAAACAAGAAGGGAACTTGGAACCGTTGGACTTGATTCCCAACAATGAAGGTCTTACTCCATTCAAACTGGCTGGAGTTGAGGGTAACACTGTGGTGAGCACATGGCCCAGTTGATCCTTATGGGAATATTTTTTTTGCGGGGGGGGAGAATTTTAAGAATATAATTAGTTTTAATATCTTGTTTTCTCCTCAGAAAAGTCTTAAACATTTATATAGGGCTCCCTGACATTAAATACTAATTAGACCAAAAGCCAGATTCAGAAGTTAAATATTGGATTGTTGTGGATTATTGTTTGGTGCTGTAGCAGGCTCATAATTTAGATCCTTTTTTCTTCATATACAAAGCAACAAAATTTAAAGTTCCATTTACGGGTTTCATGTTTTACCTAGGAATGGAAGGAAAATATACAACCCAAGTCTCATTTATATAATAACATACTTGGTACTTATTTAAGTCTGAGTAGTATACTCATGGTAGTATAAGCAAATCTTATTCTTTCAGATCATTTTCTGATGTAATTGTAATTCAAATTTATTTTTATTATGAACACCTCTTTCTCTTAATTGGAAATGTGATTTTTTTTTCTTCTTTTGGGTGTTGTTTCAAGTCAGTCTTGACTCCTGGCAACTATATGGACTAGCTCCCTTCAGGCATGGTTTTTCAGAAATGATTTTGCTATTGCCTTGTTCCTAGGGGTTAAAGAGAGACAGAATGACTGGCTCAAGGTCATACAATTGACTTCATATCTAAAGCAAGACTTAGTTTTGGTAGATTAGAAAACAGACTCCTAGTTTCTAGATCAGTGCCTTTAATCAGGATCCTAATGGATAAATCAGGATCCTGATGGATAAAGTTCTGGATCCTAAAAGCTTATTTCCCTTTGAACCATTCAGGCTGTATTTCAGAATTTCTGCACTTTCATCCAATTCCAATGTCCAGAGTTGATTTATTTTGAAACACAATGCCATCTTTAATACATTCTAATACTGAATCTTATCAGCAATCTGATGTAAAACAATTCTGTGCTATTTTTCTTTTTTCAGATGTTCCAGCATCTTTTGCTAAAGCGTAAACAAATAATGTGGTCTTTGGGACCTATTACTACCATTCTCTATGACCTTACAGAAATTGATTCCTGGGGTGAAGACCAATCTTTTCTGGAACTTGTTGTATCAACAAAGAAAAGAGAGGTACTATGGAGCTCAGCTACTTTTAATCTTTGTAGAATGATGACTGCTTCTATTATTGAACAAGGAACTTGAATGTTCTCCTAGATCATGGGTGTCAAACTCACGGCATCACGTGACATTTCGTGACTTTTTTCCTTTGTGGAGCTGGGGTGGGTGTGGCCTGCATGTGACTCATCTGGCCTGCGGGCCGCCAATTTGGCACCCCTGTCCTAGATGTTCATACAAATTGCATTGTTTATGAACCTTTTGTCCAGCTGATGAAGAAGCAAAGATTGCTGAGATTCTGATAATAGAATTCACATCACAGACTTCAGGGATCAGATTAAGAGAAAAGTCTTTCAATGCAAATTGTACAATTACTAATACAACAGGTGGACAATTTGATTGAATAAGCTAAATCACCTGTACTCTTGTTGCATTTTTTCATTCAAATAAAGAATTATATTGACTGTAGTCAAAATATTCATAACATAAATCACCTATTTTAAAATTTGCTCCTTCTGTATTTACAGCATGTTATCTAATGTTTTTTTAAAAAAATAACAATTTAGAAGAGCTCACTATATAATTCTTTGATTTATAGAAAGTAATTTGTTGCATGGGGTTCTATTTATTTTCTAATTTTATTTTTCATTCATCTCTGAAAATGATCCTAGAAAGTTCAAAATTTCCTTCAAATAATGTATAGTTAATTGGTTCATTTTGTTTATATAACAGCTTTCTTCCTGGAGTGGGAAGGTGATTTACACAATGTTTCCACCTCCAGATTTTTTTTTCTCCAAAACAACCCTTTGACGTAGGTTGGGTTGAAAAAGGATTGGCTCAGTGCACCCAGTTCCCTAGGTCAATGTGGACTTGAAGCTGTGTCTCCCAACACTAGGTTCCAGAGTTCCACGGAACTTGGATGGCTAGTATTCAGCAGGATTTATTTAAGGGCCCAGGAATTATATAAAACATTAACAGTATTACTGTTTGTAATGGAGTTAGTGATATGATAAAGATTAATCTGGAACTCGTTCCTTTATTTAGCCTTATTTGAATCCCCCCCCCTGTTTATTTGTTTCCTGTAGTTAACTTCTCATTACAAAGTTGTAATTTGCCTTTTGACCTTGTGCCAAAAAGCCCCTTCTTGTGTTCCTCCACCCCCACTTTCCAAATTTGCATTGTACTTAAGGATGCAAGAGATGCAACTGTACAGTAAAGCGTTTTAGTCTCTGAAATGTTTTTCCCAAAATAGAAAAAGCTTCACAAGTCTTTATGGAACTGTAGATGGTGAAGAGATTTATATCCTGCCATTATTTTATAGTTTGTTTGGTAATAACTTAAGCATTGTAGCACCTTCTATTTATTTTAAGACAAGGGCTGTAGCTCAGAGATAGATAATTTACTTTGAATTCAAACTTTCTTGGTTTTAATTCCTGGCATGATGGAGATACTAATGAGGATCACGCTTTCTCAAATGTTAGTAAGCTATTGTTAGTCAACTTTGCCACCTTGTAATTGTTCATTCCATCTCTGGTTGTAACTGTCAAAACAGATCAATTGTCCTGGAAAGATAAATTGTTTTGCCTACTAAGACCTTGTTAAACTTACTGGATTTTGCATGTGCTATCTGGCTATCATCATGTTAAATTTAATAACTTGTGAGGCGTATGGGAAGGTTCTTTTTTTAAAAAACAACTTATGGTCATCATTAACTTTACAACACCAATTTCCAACTTTACTTTTGTGAAGATTATATATGACATTTGACAGCTTTTGACTTCTTCGAACCATAAACATAATCAGAAAAAAAGTAGCTGCATTTAGTTAAAATCATATTCACAGATGGTAGCACTCTTGAGTAATGAGACAATTCAGTTCAAATTTTTGTCCTTATATATATATTTTATGCACTGGAGATCATTCCACATCTTAAATAAATTTTTAATCTTTCCCCCGTTCTGTCAATTTCAGGTTTAGGACTGATCATTGAGTGTCATTACAGATCCCAGACACTATCCATTGAGTAACTCTACACTGGTTAGACTCATAGATTGCCATAAGCCTTGGTTTATTTCAACTCAGCTTACTTAAAAAAAAAACCATTCCTTAGCATATGTATGAAGTTAGCAACATATATTTTTTAATATTTTAAAGGAAGCTGGCAAATTTATTAATTTGTGTGTTTAAAATAGAATCAGTTCACCCATTCTTCTTATGCCAGGCAAATGATATACATTTTACAAGTGTAACTGAGTTCAGTGAATAATATTTTTCGACAGAGTAAAAACAATACAAATTTTAAGTTCAACGTAAGAGAAATAAAAATAATCAAAAAGTGAAAAAAAGAAAAATGTAGAAAAGAAGAAAAATAGAATAAATAGAAGTCGTTCCGAATCTTCTTAGCAGCAGTTAAAAGTACATTTACATTTTATCATCTCTCTCTAAAGATATACATCAAAGTTAATTCTAAAATTCTAATGCAGAAAAAGGTGACTGATCTAATTAGTTTAATATTAGCATCATACCAAATCATGTAATATAAGGATTTATATGATTCACATATAATTCTAAGTCATAATATGACTTGCATCATCCATCCACTTAGCATTCTGATTATAACGGCGCATCACACCTAATTACATAATTTGTTATTTCAAACTGTGATTAGAAAATATACCTTCAATTAAGCTTTCTGATTCTGTATATTGGTCAGAGCAAAACATGGCTTTGCAGTTCAGGTTTCATTTCAAACTGTAATCAAATTTCATAGTCATGGGTAGGCATGATTCGTAATGTAAACAATTCCATATAAATGAATATTCTACTAGTTTTCCTTCCCTGCATTCAGGAGACCTGGGATAATAAAACAATGGATCATACTAAGTAATCAGTGATTGCAATATTCAGATGTCAGACTCTGGGCCCCACAATATTATCCATCTTGAAAGTTGTATGAATTGAAATACAAATAGATAGACATTTGAATGCAAAACAAAATACCAGTAATAAGAATAAATTCTGATTCGGAGGCAGGGACAGAGTGAGACTCAGGAAATAAATGATATCCAATCTTTTAAAAAAATTGTGAGAGCTTAGAGGAGCTAATCATCTGGCCCAGGCCTGCCAAAATTGCTCAATCTAATTTTATCAAAGACCAGATTCCTTGTGTGACTAACTACACTTGATCAAATAAAGTATTCAATTCTTTTTTAAAAAATCCCCTTATTTATCATTGGCTAATCAATTCAACATATAAGCAGTTGATTTGAAGATAGAGGGAGAGACCTTAAAATACATATTGACTTAAATAAAACAGTGAGAGTGCCTGACGAATGAGGAAAGTATAACAAATTGAGCTCTAGTAGGGACATACCTGCTGAAAAAAAGTGAGGTATCTTTACAAATCAAATCATCTATGTTAAAAAAAGTTTTCAAACGTAACACCAGTTTGCTGGATTGGGTATTTGACAAAGGGCTGTTTAGTTCATAAATATACTATATAAATTGTTGCTGAGTTCTTACTATACGATAGGCAATTGAAGTGACAGATCAATCCAATACAAAGTTATTGATGGGTACATTCATTGGAAAACACTGATGATTGTCAGTACAGTAATATTTTATTACTGTATTACAGTATAGTAATATTTGCAGGAGAGTTTACTTTTAAAAAAACTCAAGCACAAAACTAGCTAAAAGGACTAAACCATTGAACCCTTTAACCAATTTCATATTCATTTACAGAATATATAATAAGAATATGGTCTAGAGGTTTCTTTAAATTCCAAAGACATGCTTTTTCATGTTATGGATCATTTTTTATCATATACTGACAAGTATATTGTCTATATACTAATGTGCAGGATTTTGCAAAATATACTATTAAATAAAGTGCTTTTTGATATAGATTGAATATGCATGTGCCAAATGCTAGATGCCAGGCAGAAATGCACCAGAATCAGAAGGATCAAAAGAGATACGTATGAACCATAACCATTATGTGTACTTAGGCTAACTTTCAGGTGGGATTAAAGTGTTCATATTAAGTATTGGGAAGGATTATGTAAGGAAAAGGATAGTCACCACCAAGTAAGATAATTCATCAATTAAATTCATGGCAAAAAGCCCCCAATCCATGGCTAAACTAAGAAAGCCCAAGTACTGTAGAAGCTTCCCACTCCATAATCCCAGTAATTGATGTAATAATTTAATAATTTAATTTAGCTCTTGCATTCACACCTTTGGAAGTCACATATTTTCTAAGAACTTATTTTCTTTAAAGGCTTTAATTCAGCATGAAAAAAAATTAGAATGCCAATTTCATATTCATTTCATTTCATTTACTGTCAGGTTATTCCCCCCTCCCTATCCCTCAGCTCCAGTGTGGCAACACTGAAGCCTCACAATGGCCTCCGTCAGGTCAGCTTCAGGGTTGACATTTATGCAATCATTTGTCCAATGATTACATCCTTCTATTTTAAAAGACATCCATTGATTGCCAATGGTTTGAGGACTTAATTCAAAATATCTTTAAAACTGCATGCCTTGTTATGAACCTGCTGATCTGCAGAAGAGGCCTTTTGAAAGAAGATGCATAGTTTTATCAGGAGTGCATGAAGAGCTTTTTTCTCCCAACTGCTCTCCAATTAAGGAATACCCTTTCTTTTGAAAGTTCACATGTCTTTCTCCTGTTTTTAATCTTATCTTCTAATTTTTTTTTCTTGGAATACTGCCTTGCAGTTCTTTGTGAAAGAAGGTATATAAGTGCCCCCAATATATAAAATTAAGTTAAATTTGAAAGAAAATGTTATTAGGACCACACCAGTGGCTGATTTTTGAAATGTGGGACTTTTAGAGTTAATTACCAGGTGTTTTTTTTTTCCCCTGTCTCTTCTTTTCAGGCTCGCCGTATCCTAGATATTACTCCTGTGAAGGAACTTGTGAACCTGAAGTGGAACACATATGGGCGTCCTTATTTCTATTTCCTGGCTTTGTTTTATGTCCTCTATATGATTTGCTTTACCATGTGCTGCGTTTATAGACCACTGAAAAATCGTTCAGATAATCGAACGAATGAGCGGGATAACACCATCATTGTACAGAAAACATTGCAGGTATATTGGTGTATAACTACCGGTTTCTCTGTGAATCTAGGCAAATTGTAAAATAACTGTTTTCAAAATGCTGCACAGAAGAATTTTAAACTTTGCAAAAACTCTTTTTGAAAATGCTCCAAGAGGCTGTGAAGAAAAAGGCTGCCTCAATTGTGAGAACAGCTTAAAGATAAGGGGAAAAAAATCACTGAATTTGCCAGCAAGGCTCTGGCTTTCACTAGCCTTTCTTGAATGAGTCATTCTCCCCTGATCCAAGGACAAATAATCTACATTTCTTAGATGGAAGATTAAAAAATGGAAGATCTTTCCTGGTATTCAACTGTACCTCTTCAGTCTGTAAATGGAAATTAGCATTTATTTACAACACTCCCTGCTATAAAAGCAAGGTAGCAAAGGAAAGATTCTACTCTTATTTTTTCACTGGCCTACAGTATTGGTTTCTATGTTTTCAGCAAAGATTTGGGGGTGGGGTAATACACGTTACTTGTGCAAGATCATCTTTTGGTTCACCTTTCCAATAACAGTTTCACTATCAAAACAATGCTGCCAAAAGAGAAATAATTAAATTAAACTACACTAAATAAATTAAACATCTTGATGACACCAGTTCCAGATTTTTCAGATCTCTAACATCTCCTTAATTACGACACTTTCCTGTTTTTAGGAATCATATCTGACATATGAGGATCAACTCAGACTTGTGGGAGAGTTAATTACAGTGATAGGAGCCATGGCAATTTTACTCCTAGAGGTAAGAACAAAAGAATAAAGTTCTATTAAACTGATCTTCATTAAAATATACCAACATCAGATTGGCAGTTCTATCTGCCATTGGAGAGACACTGTATACCTAAGCAATCATATGTTATCTGAAATCAATATAATTGTCTTGAACAACATGATGCTACATATGCTACCTGTACTTCTGACTTCCCTATTGGGAAGTATCCAGAGTTAATTTTTGTTTTGGAAATAGTTAAAATAATTACAGATGAGCTGATTGTGGATGAATATAGCCAGTAATTGTTAGCAGGATCTGCATATACTGTAATAAAATAATTGAATCCATTTTTTAAAATCACTGTCTTACTAAATTTTACAGGCTTAAGGCATTTTATATTTTAAATTGTACTCTGTTTGGAGCATTTTAACATCTTTTCACATTTTGCTTGTTTAATCACCAATATTAAAATATTTTTTGAATGTCTTTATTCTGCAAAATTACTACTCTTAACGTGAAGTTTAGATCACTGACTTATCAAGGTGTTGCTAACTACTGAAAAGCAGGTGACATTTTTGATTGCTGATAGTTGTAGTGTATAGGTTTCCCTTTATAAAATCATGTCAGGTACAGGTAGTCCTTGACTTACAACAGTTCGTTTAGTGACCATTCAAAGTTACAACGGCACTGAAAAATGTGACTTATGAATGTTTTACACAATTACGACTTTTGCACCATTCCCATGATCGTGATCAAAATTTAGATGCTTGGTAACTGGTTCATCTTATGACTGTTGGTATGTCCCAAGGTCATGTGCTCACCTTTAATGATCTTCTGACAAGCAAAGTCAATGGGGAAGCCAGATTCAGTTAACAACTGGATTACTAATTTATCAGTGATTCATTTAACAACTATGGCAAGGAAGGTCATAAAATGGGGCAAAATTCACTTAACAAATGTCTTACTTAACAACGGAAATTTTGGGCTTAATTGTGGTCATAAGGACTACCTGTATTAACAACATTGTCCTCATAATGGCTTGTTTTTTTCTATTTTTTCCTTGACTTGGGTACAAAATATGTTCTGAACTCTCTGTACCGTTGAGTCAATTTCTAGAGGTAGACTCAGCACATTGATGATTTCAGTCCTCAGTTGGTTATATTTCATTTTTTTAATAGATTCCAGATATTCTAAGAGTTGGAGCTACAAAGTACTTTGGACAAACCATCCTGGGAGGACCTTTTCACATAATAATGTGAGACTCTACAGTTCCAAAACTTAAAAATACTCTTTTTTTTCTTATATATATTCTGCCACTGTAATTTTTCTTTCACCATTTTTTCTTCTATTTCTATCTGCTTCAAATCTAGATTTCTTTCTTTGCAAATTTGTGTCTCTTAACATCTGTTTAAGTTCTGTCTGGCGGGGTTGACCTCTGAATCTCCTGAAAATATTGAAATTCCTCAGATGTTTCAACTTGAGACACATTAAAATTGACAACAAACAATTTTTCACAAGAAATACCTTGTTCCAGCAAAAGGGAACAAAGAGACACTCTCCTTTCTGTGAATGCACATGAGCATATATTTACATGCATTGTCTGCTCATGTATGTTTAGGGCTCAATTCTATCTTAATTAATTTTAGGTTGTATTAATTAATTACTCATTCTCACTTAGTTATATTATCCATTTACAGCATCACATATGCCTGTGTGATCCTGATAACCATGGTAATGCGACTGACCAGCACAAAAGGAGAAGTGGTCCCCATGTCCTTTGCCCTGGTGTTGGGCTGGTGCAACGTCATGTACTTTGCACGAGGATTTCAGATGCTTGGGCCTTTCACCATCATGATACAGAAGGTAAGGAAAGTAAAGCTAAAAACTGAAATCAAACCAAGAAAGAATTCCATAGGTAGTCCTCAATTTACAACTATAAGTGGGCCTATAATTAACGGTTGTGATGCAGTCATAAGTCAAGGCATTGCATGACTGAATCAATTTTGCAATTGTTTGTGTGGTAGTTGTTAAGCAAATGTCGCAGTGATTAAACTAACTAATTTTCCCCAGTGGGTGATTTTTTGTTTGTCAGAAACTGGAAATCAACACCAGAAACTGGCAAGAAATGTCATAATTTCTGTCACAATGGCAAGGAATGCTGCAAATGGCTGTAAAGCTGAGCTGGTTGCTAAGCAGCCAAAACGCAATCACATGACTGCAAGGGTGTGTGTGGCTATTGTAACTTCAAAAATGGGTTGTAAGTAGCTTTTGGGTGGGCCCAGTGTAATTTTGAATAGTTGTTAAGTGACTGGTTGTAAATTGAGAACTACTTGAATTTCTCTCAGAAGTACCCCTTTTCTAATAATTGGAATTGAGAATTTAAAGGTCAGACGATAGTGGGAAAAGGAGAGCTGGAGAAAAGTTAGACATAATAACATTATTGTTTTATCTTCTCTGCAGATGATATTTGGTGACCTTATACGTTTTTGTGGGCTAATGGCCGTTGTCATATTTGGCTTTGCCTCAGGTGAGCTCTAAAGGAAGATGTGAACTTCCAAGATTATCCCAGTATTCTTTGAATATGCAGTCTGAGAATCTGTTAATGTCCTTATTATGCTAGTCATTTCTCCAGTGAAATTTTTTTTTTCCTATATATTTCCAGGTTTTGTTTTGTTTTGTTTTTTTAAAAAAATTGTACCCATGTTTTTGTAATAGCGGTGGCTTTTATAAGAACCCTGGAATTTTATGGAATTTTAAAGGAGTGCCATAGCAAGCAATCAATAGTAGCAGATAATGCAATCTAAAACATAAATTATTTGGTATTCAATGCTGAGTTTTCACTGTCGTGCACCTCAAGTGCTGGACATACGTTCAATGAATGTGATCCGTATAAAGGTAAAGGTAAAGGTTCCCCTCGCACATATGTGCTAGTCATTTCTGGCTCTAGGGGGCGGTGCTCATCTCTGTTTCAAAGCCGAAGAGCCAGTACTGTCTGAAGATGTCTTCGTGGTCATGTGGCTGGCATGACTAAATGCCAAAGGCGTACAGAACACTGTTACCTTCCCACCAAAGGTGGTCCCTATTTTTCTACTTGCATTTTTTACGTGGTTTCGAACTGCTAGGTTGGCAGAAGTTGGGAGAAGTAACGGGAGCTTACCCCGTTACGTGGCACTAGGGATTCAAACCGCTGAACTGCCGACCTTCTGATCAGCAAGCTCAGTGTCTTAGCCACTGAGCCACCGCGTCCATGTGTGATCAGTATACCAACTTAGAAATATTGACTGGTGTCTTCTTTGAACAAAATGCACTATAATTTGGAGGGGGAGGCAGTATGCTCCTAAATATCACTGGAAGAAATAGAGGAATAAATAGCAGGAAATATTGTTATCTGTCTGTTGATAGCCATTGTTAAAAGGAATTCATCCAAAATGTGATATAATTTGTGGGCAACATGCTCCTGAGTATTAGTGGAAGAAATGGAGGAATAAATAGCAGAATAAATTGTTGTCAATCTTTTGATGGCCATTGTTAAAACTGAGAAGAACAGATCCTTTGCTCTAATCTAGCATGTACTTATGTTTGGGAATTCTATAGGAAATGTACTGAGGTTTCTTGTGCAATCTTTTAAGAACAGAATGTTCTTAAGATACAAAGTTTAAAAGCCATTATTTTAGATGATGGTTTACCCTGAGCCTTCTGTTATTCTGGCTTCTCTATATATTTTTAGAAAATATACTATTGTACATTGTTGCCTACCGAACACACCCAATGACAGAGTTTGCTCCTTTTCATCCATATCTGCATATCACTTGTTTAAAATTGCCTGCTTCTCATCTGCTTTTGTGGGACTTCTGCATATTCAGCATCCATATTCTGGATGTTGAATATCAGCATCCAGTTATTCAAGTTATGGAAGAGAAAGAAAAGAATTTACATGCCGGCCTTAGATTTTTCATGAGAATTAAGAGAGGCTATTAACTTTCAGGACAAGTAAACTCATAGAGAAAACATCAGCAGAAAGATAGATAAGGAATTAAGATTCTTGTGGCAAAGTAGTTGAAAGGAATAGTGGAAGATGTGGATGCCATGATCCGGTTGTATGTGTGTGAGTGTATATACTATGTATATGTAGCTGACTCCTCATTTTTGTTTCATCAACAGCTTTCTACATCATCTTTCAGACAGAAAATCCAAGCAATCTGGGACAATTCTACAATTATCCCATGTCTCTCTTCAGTACGTTCGAGCTCTTCCTTACCATCATAGATGGGCCAGCCAACTATGATGTGGATCTGCCATTCATGTTCTGTGTGGTGTATGCTGCTTTCGCTATCATTGCTGCTTTGCTCATGCTCAACCTGTTCATTGCCATGATGGGTGATACTCATTGGCGAGTAGCCAATGAACGGGATGAGCTTTGGCGAGCACAGGTGAGATTATAGTCATGCAGTGCAGTCTGTTGAAAAGTCATATATTTTTGCAGCTTTGGACATGTCTGCAGTGGAAATTTAGACCACCTTGCAACTGATTTAGTTGCCATGGCTCCCAATTAAGCATTTCTGGGGTTTGTGACTCTAAAAGGGATTGGAGTGTCCCAGAATTATCTTTTATAATTTTCCAATACAGTATATTTGGAAGAAATCATAACAATTAAATAAACTAGTCTATGTTAAAATTATAATACTGATATGCCCCTATGCTGTAAAGTTTTGTTATGGATGCCACTACTATTAGCTGGATGCTAATTTAATGTTAACACTTTCTAATTCATTCCAGTTCATTTAAGTAATGCATACTTTTCAGCATAGAGGCTTGCAGATATGAATGAAAAATTTAAGGATTCAGATCCGTTATGCGTGGCTAGTGAAAGAAGAAATGACAGTGTACTCATGTTTAAAGAACAGTCCAGAGACAATCTAAAGACCTCACAATTAGTTTCTATAATCAAGGCTGCAACCTGTGTAACAGGCTCACAACAAACAGCAAACATGGTGGAACTCACCTCTATGTATCACATTCAAATCCATTTCCCTTTTGCTTATGGTACATGCAGTCTTAATAGCTGAAAAGTCTTCAATTTGTTATAACAATACAATATAATGTTGAGGTTATTTTTGAATAGTTAAAGCTAAAAATAAGGTACAACAATTTAATAATAATAATAATTTTATTTCTATACCGCCCTTCTCCCGAAGGACTCAGCCTGATTAAAAGCACAAAGACAAACAAAATTTAAAAATTATTAAAATTATTAAATAATTGGCTCAATTATAAAACCCCCAAATTTAAAATCCCACATTTAAAACCAATTAAAATCTTTACATTGATAGCCCTGCCTGGCGGAACAACAAGGTTTGGAGGGCACAGCGAAATACACAGAGGTCGGAGATCTTACGCATTTCTGGGGGCAGTTTATTCCAAAGGGCAGGGGCTCCCACAGAGAAGGCCCTCCCCCTGGGTGTCGCCAGCCGGCATAATTTGGCCAACGGCACCCTGAGGAGACCCTCTCTGTGGGAGCGGACTGGCTGGTGGGAGGCTACTGGTGGCAGAAGACGGTCTCGAAGGTACCCAGGTCCAATGCCATGGACCAATTTGAAAGATACTTATATACAACTGTGATTATTCCCACATATCCTTTTTCTCATTCCTGCCAATGCAGTAATGCTGTGTCCATGTTGTACTCTACAAACTACAAATGCCACTTCATGTGTTCATGCTTTGTCAATCAAATTCTTTTCTGTTACAGATTAATTAACTATCCAGAAAATAAAGTCTAATCTATCTTCCTCTCCCCACCCCTAGTTTTTTCCCTCTAAATATAGAGAATTATTTCTTGTCCTGTGCATGAAAGGGGAGAAATTGTTTTGAGAAGATGAAATTTTTTTTATAAGAATGTTCTATCAATATGTTTGAGAGGGCTGTGTTCAAAAACCAGTAATCAGTTTGGGTGTTCTACCATAGGGAACAAAGAAACTCAAAGCAAGCTCTTCTACCCCGTATTTTTCATCCTGGGAACACCCATTTAGAATGCATAGTAATTCATGCTGAGTGCCTATCATCAAGGCTACAGAAAAATTGGCCACTTAATATTTTTTTAAAAAAAAACCCTCTCATAGCACATAACAGAATCACCTATTAAGGATGACTGTGCAGTCATCCTTGCACAAACAGCCACAGAAATGATTCAAGAAAGGAAGCAAGAGCAATAGATTAATCTCAACACAGCCTACAAACAACATTAACAAAGGAAAAACATATTCCAGTAGGTAATGCACACAAACACACACACACACACACACACACACAGAGAGAGAGAGAGAGAGAGAGTATCTACTTAATGCACATGAGCAATGTATACGTTTTGCCCTTGGTAACCATTGTAAATCTCAAAAATCAAGGGAACCTAATTTTTCCATTTGGCAACCTGACAGCTAAATAGTACAGCAGCACAGTGCACATGCTAAGACAACCCAGAGCAATAATATTCTATTATCAACAATCAATTAATTTTGCTATAGGATAACATGTACTTAATGTTCTTAATCTCAGAACATTGCCTAACTAATTCTCCCTCACTTCTCCCTTTCCCTCCTCAACCAGTTCTAGATAAAGACAACGGGGATGCAGCCTTTGCCTTATTAGCTTACCAGACTTCTTGGTTTGGAGGGTTTTAAAAAAGAAACTAACCAATCAAAGAACATTCTTTCACTGGAGATGAAACTTCAAAACATGGAGTATTTTATTAATTTGGAACACACAAAAGGATTATTTTATGTTCAGGATTTTTTGCCTATGGCTTTTGAGCTGAAATCTGAACAGTTTGAAATCACATGCCTACAATCTAATTATGTCAGTGAGAATTCTTATACATGAAACTTTATTTTACATAACTTGCTAGCTTGTGGTTTTAACTGAATACCAATATTTATTCAGTGCATGCAAAATTAAACAAATCTGAAGAACTGTTTGTTTGTATGAAATATATAAAGATAGAACTACTTCACAGAGATAATAAAAAACTAATTCAAGCATAACCACATTTGCTACTGAACGTGATTGTGAAGTGGAAGGAGTCCCATTAAGCCAAGTGCACCTGGCTCTACCTGCTGTGTGCAGATTGTATTATGGGTATTTCCCTCAAAACTCAGCTTCCCTTTACAAAAGCTGAATTGTTTATATTCACATGAAGCCTCCACTACAGTACAGAATTTGTTAGTTTTTTAAAAAACAGTTTTATTCCCTACCAAATCAAAAGACTCTCAACACCGTTAGCATTTAGTACAATTGAAGGATTAGTAAAATGTACCATCTCTAGTCATCTTAAAAATCCTATGGGGAGAGAGCTTTACAAACTTTGGGGATGTAGAATTGCCATGTCCCCTAATTCCAGCCCTCCCTGAGATATTCCCACAGGATGGGTGGATTTAATTCTGACAAAGCAGTGCCTGATAAGACTTAGAGCTACATAGATAAGGCTCTATAGGTCAGTATCAACATTTTGAAATGAGCCCAGAGGTTATTTTAGGAGAGATGTTATTGTGCAAGGATGGACTGTCCACCAAAAATCTTATTGCCACATTCTGGACCAGTTGCTGCCTCAGATTGATCCAGAGGCTGGTGCCTTATAGAGCATGAAAAAAAAAAAAAAAATCACCTAGCCAGATGGTGATCAAGACTCCCAAATAAACCTTTTGCTTAGCACATTGTAAGCCGCCCTGAGTCTCCGGAGAAGGGCAGCATATAAATAAATAAATAAATAAATAAATAAATAAAAAAACACCACCATCTTGAGTACTTGTCTATCTCTAACTGTAGCAGAAGATTGCACTGTAAAATAGATGGTTGCCTCTGATTTTGTGTCTGGTCCCATTTGTGTGGTTTTTTTTCCACTTTGGTTCCACATACTGAATTCTAATTCTAATAAATTAAACCTAATGATGTATTTGAACCATTTTCTATTTTATTTTTGAATATTTTACCTGGTTTTGTAGCAGGGTTGAACTAATCTGTTTGCTTTCATACAGGTTGTTGCTACTACAGTCATGCTTGAACGGAAACTCCCGCGATGTCTTTGGCCTCGCTCTGGTATTTGTGGCCAAGAGTATGGGTTAGGAGACAAGTGGTTTCTCAGGTGAACTCCTTTTACCTAGTTGTGTATTGCCTACAGGAATAGTCTCCAATATAGTTAATGAAATATATCTAGGCACATGGATATAAGAGCATAAAAAGCTGTTTATATCAAGCAGATACAGATAGTCTGTTTAATTTCTGCTAAATTGATATCCAGCATTTTAAACACAGGCTTTTTGTTTCTTATTTGAAAATATCAGTGACTGAATCTCAATCTGGAAATTATGTTTTCTAACTAAGGACAGAATCTGAGATTGGCACTCAAATGTGAAGTCAGAGGATAATAATACAAACCCGGTCCAGTAATTATATTACTGCTTTCTACTTTGTGGGATTCAAGTTGCCTAACTATTACAAAGTCCAGATTTACATGCCCTACAGACAGGTGTACACCCATTCCCATGCTATCAAAACTGGGTCCTAGGTTCAAACCAGAATTTTTGTGACTCAAGACCTGGAGAGCTGAATAATAAGAGAGCTTTATCAATGGCAGCAAAATCTGGAATCTGGCTGCAGAGTCTAATGCTTGCTGGAGAGTTAGATTGATTAGTTCTGGCCTTGAACCTGTTTTCATAATGAGTGATCTTGGCTAAACCTGCCATGTTAGTTTCATTATGTTTTTAGTGGGGGGAGTGTGGCATTTGTTCTTTTAGGATTTTTTTTTTTCATTACTTTCTGTTTTTATTTTATGATGTAAGCTACCCAGGGTCATCTGGAATTGGGTGGTCTCTAAAATAAACAAGTCATTACTTTTATTTGCTCTCCTTTTCACAGGGTGGAAGAGCGTCTGGATATCAGCAAGCACAAGATGTTACGCTATGCAGAAGCATTTAAAAACCAAGACAAAGAGGATTTTGATAAGTATTCTGGGAAACTATACCAACCTGAACCTTTACGATTCAAGAAAGAAACATCTCCATCGGTCTCACGAAGCACTACTCTAAGTAGCTTCCACCGTGGTTGGCAAATCCTGCGGAACAACACCTTCAGCCACCTTCGTGGGGAAGTAAATCACGCTTTGGAAGAAGAGATCTATCACGTATGATATGCCCCTTGAATGACTGGTCACATTACTGGTGCTTTGGGCTACTTCACAAATTCTTCCAGTAGTTGGTGGGATCTGGGAGCAGTAATCTCAGGATTCAGGATGACTTCAGTCTTCAGTTCATCTTTTCCCTTGTTCTCTGAAGGACCAACTCTGCAGAAAATTTAGATTAAAACAAGAAAAAAGATAAACAAACTAGCTAACTTCTAGCAATCCAGAAACTTTTTAAAAAGCTGAGTGTCAGTTCCACCAAAAGGATTGAAAAAAAGTTACTGTTTTTTTATATAGGACTCCAATGCACTTTAAGTTAAATAGGTGACATGGAATTTTATCCCGGGTACAATTTTTGTAGTCAATATGATAGGATTTCTTTTCTTAGCTGAACTGAATTCTGCTAATATTTCCCTTGGGGAGAGGAATAACAAAAAGGTTTACAAACTTAATTGTATTAATATACAGCCTCCTCTGTTTATCTGGTTTGGAATCCAGCCTGTTGCTACTCTTGACCTGTTTGACAGCTATTATACAGGACCAGAATTTTGCTTAGAGGAAATCTAAAAATAAAACCCTAATTAACTAAAACCCTAACTTTAAGTCACCTTTGTAGCTGAACTTCCCAAAAGTATTGTGTTTCCTTAAGAAGGCATCAAGATTTGTTTAAAGTGGAATACAAAGTAATACTAAACATTTTTACTCAACCAAAAATAACTGTAATTAATTTGAGTGAAATGTTTCAGAGGGCTTCTTTTCGCAGTCTCTACTTCTAAAGTAGTGGTTCAAAGATGGCCTTTCCTACGGATCCAACTTGAAAAGATCATCTTTCCAAATATAAAGTGAAACAAAGTAAGTGTTTCTTTAATTTATCTCTAGCTATCACTTTAAACTTTACTCCAGAAGGAAAAAGCCAATATTTCATCACTTAAAGCAAATTAATGACTTACTGCCTTTCCAGCAGCTGAGTGGAAAGTTACTCCAATTCCTTTGTAGCAGGAGAAATGAGCGACGGTTCTAACTGGTCATATTTGCTTTTCGATTGCCCTCGTATATTGACCTGAACTATGTAGCATCAAAGCATACAGTTTTCAGGCATTGTCAGTCTGATTCCTGCTTGATCTACTATTGCACTAATTTGGCTCTGGCCTTCAAGGATAAGTTGGCTTGATTCTCATTCCATAACAAAAATGCATTTTCTATGCACAGATGTCTGGCAACTCAGGAATTTCCAGCTGTATTTTAAGGTTTGTCACGGTGGCCAAGGGTTCCTGAATGCTTGGTACTGCTACGAATGATCTTGCCCTTGGTTGGGCTTGAGAAAAGAAAGCTATGAGTGCATTCTTGGACTACCTTCAGAGGCCAACTAAATGTTGGATTGGGAGGGTGCCACTTAAATTGGTTTCAAACCCAGAAGATGCCTCTCTGCCCCCTCTGAATCACTCTGAACTCAGACTTGGGGTGAGGGAAGGATTTCTAAAGAAGAAATGGGGATGAATTTTTTTTATCCAAGGATGAAGTTGAGAAACTACCTCTTCAAGTTGAAGTTGGAGATTTGTTAAATCACTGTGATGAACTGAACAAGTCTTGATTAGTTATGGTTATATGTATTTCCTTTGTAGAATTTTGCACTATATGTCTGTGAAAATACAATTTGCACATGTATAAAACTGATCTGTGATGCTTTAGGGAGTTTGAAAGGCAATTTCATTTCATGCCTTAATATTCTGATTTCATATTCTCTCAAATGAAGTATTAGTTAAAGAAATTCCTTAAGGGTTATTTGTAGTTTAGTAATTTCTCTAGCTGGCACAGATTTATAGTTTCTCCAAGCGATTGGACAAGGATTTGAATTAGTTTGAACATTGGTTTGGACAAGAAATGATTGGACAAGCACTGAAGATGTTACCCAGTGTGCTAATAAAACAACTATAAAACAATAAAACAAAATAAAGGAAGCGAATAATCAAGCTCTGAGACCACCAAGGACTGCATGACTGAACAAGGGCCTGCACCATGGCTCACTTCATCTATGATATAATTAATGGGATACCAAGATATTTGGGGTAGTGGCTTTGGTCCTTTTTCCTGGACTCTGCCAGGAAATTATGTTTTAGAATATCCACTGATTAAAATATAATCTTGCTGCCTAACAGGAATAGAATGCATAATTTCAGCTCAGTCTTCTTTCTAACGTTCAGCCTTTGGAGATACAGGATTTTATCAGTGGTGATTTTTTTTTTAGTAAGGCAGCAATCAAGTCAAAAGTAACATAATCCAGAAAAAAAGGCACATTGAGCTGAGATCTTAAATCAAGGCAGAAGATGTCCAATGCAATGCAAATTTGCAGCAGCTTTGAGCTAACTTTCAGGCTTCCATTTTTTATATGGAAATATGATTTATTGATGAAGTAAGCCGAAAGATATGAATATAAATCACATTGTAAATCTCTTGAAGCTTATCAAGATTTGCCTTAGAGGAATTGAATATTGTTTTAACCATCCCTAGCTCTCAAGGGAAATGAGTCTAAAGGGATCACATTGTTAATCCCTTTTGCTCCCAACGGTTTAATCATTTATAGTAAATTAAGCTAATATAAATACAAACAATTGTTTTAATTTGTAGATTGGTTTTTCTGAGTTCATTTTGTTTGAAGTTGCACTTTCTTACTCTTTTGTGTCATATTAATGTAGACATTTTTTACACTTTGCTAAAAGCATTTAATAAAATTTGAGATTCAATCAAAATAAATGTATAATTTTATACTACAAAATATGTTGTGGTCTAAATTAGAAAGTTACAACAATCATGTTAAGATTTCACATATAATTTGATTCCTAATGAGTTAGCAATTTTTCAAAGACTTTGCTATGTTGCCACAAGCCATTTCAAAACCTTCAATTAATTGAACTTTACAACTAAGCCAGGGCGTATTCTGAATGCCACTAATAACAAATGAAAAAGCCCAGTGTATTCAAGCTCTGTAGAAATAGCTATCTATTTGTATATATGTTACATCATAATTTTTAGCAATATGTACATTTTTAATACAAGCCTCATCCAATGTTTTCTGTATGGTGCAATTGTTTTTTTGGTGATATATATATATATATATTAATGGTGTGACTTGAAGAACAAGCTTTCTCACAGTTTTGCATGTCACTTGGAGAATCTTAACAGCCAAACACATCTGAATACTTTCTGAAGGATAATCAAGTGGAGGATTGGATAGCACCTAGAAACAAATAGAAACAAACCAGATGATTACTAGAAGCCAGCATGGGTTGTTAAAAACATCATATCAGACAAGCCTTATTACCTTTTTTGACAAAAGAAATTAATGGGTCAGCAAAACGCTGTGGATGTAGTATACTTGGACTTCAGCAAGGCATTTGACCACAACCTACTTCTTGGTAAAATAGAACAATGTGGGGTAGACAGTACCACCATCAGATTGATTTATAATTGGCTGACCTACTGAACTCTGAATAGTCCTCAATGGAGCTACATCTAATGGAGGGAAACATGCAGAAGGGTACCTCAAGGATGAGTCTTAGGACCCAGTACTCTTCAACATCTTCATAAATGATCTATATGAGGGGATAGAAGAGGAACTCATCAAATTTGCAAATGACACAAAGCTGGGGGGAATTGCTAACACCTTGGAGGGTGGACTCAAGATTTAGAAAGATCTTGATAAACCTGCAAATTGGGCCCAATCCAACAAAATGCAGTTCAGTGGTGAGAAAAGTAAGGTCCTGCACTTTTAAGCAGGAAATCTAGGTACCCTAGTAGCCACGGTAGTGCAGTGGTTAGAGTGCAGTATTGCAGTACTTCTGCTGATCACTGGCTGCCAGCAGTTTGGCAAATCGAATCTCACCAGGCTCAAGGTTGACTCAGCCTTCCATTCCTTCTGAGGTCGGTAAAATGAGGACCCAGATTGTTGGGGACAATATGCTGATTCTGTAAACCGCTTGGAGAGGCTGTAAAGCACTATGAAGCGGTATATAAATCTAAACTGCTATTGCTATTGCTATTGGATCACCCTAGTAAGCCAGCAGTGTGCTTACAAGCTGCCAAAAAGCCAATGCAGTCCTAGGCTGCATCAACAGAGGGATAGAGTCAAGACAATACTTAGAATACAGCATACAGTTCTGGTCACCACGATTCAAAAAAGATGTTGGGCCACTGGAAAGTGCACAAAGAGCAACGAAGACGATAAAGGGTCTGGAAGCTAAATCATGATGAACAGTTGAAGAACCTAGGTATCAAAGAGATCAAAGAGAAGGAGTGGGGGTGGGATGGCAACTGTCTTGAAGGGCTGTCACAAAGTAAGTGGATTGATTTATTCTTGAGGGCACATAAAGGCAAGACAAGTAATAGGTGGAACCTTGTTAAAAAGAGATCTAAAGTAAGGAGAAATTTTCTGACAGAATAATTAATGGAATAGCTTGCCTCCTGGGTTGTGGATGCTTCATCGCTGAAGATTTTCAAAAATAGATTGGACAACCATTTGACTGGAATGGTATAAGGCTTCTGCCTTGAGCAGAGGGTTGGTCTATAAAACCCCGGAGGAAACTTCCAGCTCTATGATTCTATGATTCTATCTATAATATGTAAAAGCTATTAACAGTAGGCTTTGTTTAAGAAAATCAGCACTTATGTCTAACCTACATGGAGGACACACATTATTTAAAAAAGTTCAAAAAACAAATCTTTGCTACATTATCATTTCATTCAGTAGTACTCAGGAGTCTTAACTGGAAAGTTTTCAAATCTCTCCTAGTGAGGTAATCCCAAAGTATGTGCATAAACAATATCCAGAAATCAACAATCCTTGATCAAAATGTTTTTTTAAAAAAGCGAATTATCTTTGGTGGTGTTGTCCATGTTCCACAAAATGAAAATATTCAGAATAAATCTATTGAACCTTCTTGAATATATCTACCTATTTTCTGTATTATATTTGTTTCTTGGGTAAATGCATGTTATTCTTTAAAAAAAAAAACCTTTTAAGCAAAACAGAGACACAACTTCTGATAAATAAAATAGAAATGGCAGGCTTTTAGAATGTTACAACCTATTTAGACTGAGGAAGGAAGAAAGAATATTTATATAAATTATTAATCCAAAATGAGAAAAACTGTTCAACCTAATGTTCTGTATGTATAGTGAGCTTATTTTCTTGAAAAAATAAAGGACAAGCTTGAAAAAGAGACAAAGAAGTTGATAGAATTGCACTTTTTTATGTTTATAATTTTGCTTTAATTCAGGAGCAAAACCTTTCCAAAATGCATATTTTAATAAAGATGTCTAAATATCAAACAATATACAGAAATTTATTTTAAAAAGTCAATTCAATTTCCATATTTTTCCACATGAATATGAAAAGCTGCATTAAGTGGTACCATTTATAACACAAAAGTTAAATGTTCAAAATAAAGGACGAAAGTGAATTATTGAAAAATGAATAAATCTAAAGGATAGCTTTCTGAAATAAATAGCTGTCCATATATCCTACAATGGATATATGGTCATTGTATCATAGAATAACGGAGTTGAAACAGAGATATAGGCTTCAGCAGTCCCTCAGCTTGCTTGCAGCCATGCGTGTGATATGATTTATTCTTTTTTCCCCAGAGACTGGTCAAAAGATGGGAATAATAATAAATTGATAATTGGTTAAGATGCCAGAAAGTTCTCTTATTCAGTTTTATATTACAGTTTCTCAACATTTGTTTGAAGTGGAAGAAGAAAGTGATATGAAAGAGGAGAAGAAAGCTTTTCCACTAGACTACCTGGGCTTGCATGTTTATTGCTGCAACAAAATCATAGCAGAATTATATTAAATCACACCTATTGAGGTAGCAGCAGCCTAACCTTCACCCAGGATTCTCCCAGCTGACGTCTTTTTTTTTATCTTCCATCTTACTTGCATGAGATGGGTAGGTTGTTTACTTTTTATGTTAAGACATATTATCATCTTGTGAATGATAGCAATTACTGAGTTACTTGCCTTTGTGGGTAATCTAGAGCCATTTATGTTGTGCATAATTTAGCATCACCGTCATCAACTCTGTTCTGCTACTCAATTTACCTACATGTTTAGGTTGATTCTACATGTAATCAACATTTAGACCTGAATGACTTCAGGATCCAGTTCAGCTTCACAGAATCAGTCAGAATAATGCTCAGATTCTAATAGGTCAAGTCAAAATGCATGTGCATTTTGCAAATTCTTACCTCTTCATCCCTTGAGGCCTGTTCACAAATTAATGCTCATTATTTGATGCCTACCTGGTCTGTTATTCACAGATTGGATTATGAGCTGAATGTTGAGAATTTTATTTAGCTAGATATATTTTTACTTGCCTTCCTCATAAGAGCTCATGCAGCATTATGCCTTCCCTCACTGCATCTTTACTACAGTATATCCTATCAAGGTAGATCAGCATGTTCAAGGTAAACTTTATGACTAAGAAAGAATTTGAATCTTGGTCTCACAGGAGTTGCAGCAGGGTCCAGTAACAAAAGGAAGTTATTCTCTGTAAATTTATTTATGTAAAGTAGATGAAGAAATCCTTGGAAACGGGGGGAAATAAATCGCAACAGCTTGCAAAGCAATACAGTATTGTATAATAATAAATACTATGTAGTGAATGTCATGGATAAGTATGAATCAAATATGAAGTCTGTTGCCCACCATAAAGACAGAGTTACCAGCCCTCCTTAGCACTCATCTCTCACTGTTGCTGTGCCCCTGTATGCCACTGGTTTTGACAATGCAGCCCAGTTTCTGGCACTTTCCTCCAGTCACCTGAGATGGTATCCATTATCACACTATTGCTGGTTATTTTTTTATTGCTGCCTCTCCCTAAAGCTACTGTGAGTTTGGTGAGCCATAACATTAACTGACTTGGCTTCCCCTCCCTCCATTTCTAGTCTCTACCAAGCCAGTCTGAAAGTAAGAAAGACTTACTTCTCCCCATCTTGCTACGGGAGTTCAGTCTTAATTAAATTCTACCTTTATCAGTTTGTAACTTCATAAGGATGATGGTCAAATCTAGCCTAGGCTCATGCAGAGTCCAACAAAACAGATTGAGATAGGAAGATAATTTTATTATAATTTATTCAGAATGTTCAGATAAAAAGAATCTCACCCAAAGAGGGAACCTCAAGACTCATCTTACATTCCCTTTTATAGTTAAGACACCAATGGAAATTAAAAAAGAAAAGTTGATTGGACAGGATAAAAGCATCCTCCCTTTGAGGATGAATAATTGAATAATTTATTCATTTATTTATTTATAAAATTTATTTATTTATTTATTTATTTATTTATTTATTTATCTATCAAATTTCTATACCGCCCTACTCCCAGAGGACTCAGGGCGGTGAACAGCCAAGATAAAATACAGATAATACAAACATTAAAAATCCATTAAAATTATTAAATATTTTGGCCGAAAACAAATTTAAAACACCCAATTTATAAAACAAATTAAACAATTTAAAAATTTAAAAGGGAGAGTTAGGCCAGGCCAGCCTGCTGAACTAAAAATGTTTTGAGAGCACGACGAAACGTGCACAGATCCGGGATTCTCCGTATCTCTGGGGGAAGCTCGTTCCAGATGGTAGGTGCCCCCACAGTGAAGGCTTTCCCCCTGGGGGCTGCCAGTCGACACTGTTTGGCCGATGGCACCCTGAGAAGCCCCTCTCTATGGGAGCGTACTGGTCGGTGAGAGGCTATTGGTAGCAGAAGGCGGTCTCATAAATACCCCGGTCCGATGCCATGGAGCGCTCTAAAGGTGGTAACTAAAACCTTGAAGCGCACCCGGAAGACCACCGGGAGGCAGTGCAGCTCGCGCAGGACGGGGGGTCACATGGGAGCGCCACGCCGCTCCCATAACCACCCGCGCCGCCGCATTCTGGACCAGCTGGAGTCTCCGGATGCTCCTCAAGGGGAGCCCCATGTAGAGAGCATTGCAGTAGTCCAGGCGGGAAGTAACGAGAGCATGAGTGACCGTATTTAACGAGTCCCAATCCAGAAAGGGACGCAACTGGTGAATCAGGCGGACCTGATAAAAAGTCCCCCTGGCCACGGCCATCAAGTGCTCTTCCAAAGACAGCCGTGAGTCCAGGAGGACACCCAAGTTGCGAGCCCTCTCCGTGGGTGCCAGTGACTCGCTCCCAATAGTCAGTGATGGCACCAACTGACTATATCGGGATGTCAGAAACCACAGCCACTCGGTCTTGGATGGGTTGAGCCTGAGTCTGTTTCTCCCCATCCAGATCCGCACAGCCTCCAGGCACCGGGACATCTCTTCAAGGGAATCATTGGGGTGGTCCGGGATGGAGATGTACAGCTGAGTGTCGTCAGCGTACTGATGGTACTTCACCCCCAAACCATGGATGATCTCACCCAGCGGCTTCACATAAATGTTGAACAGAAGGGGCGAGAGGACCGACCCTTGTGGCACCCCACATACAAGGGGCCTCGGGGTCGACCTCTGCTCCCCTGTCAACACGGACTGCAACCGGTCAGAGAGAAAGGAGGAGAACCACCTATTTGCCCACAGTGACTCTAAGCAGCTTACAAACAATAAAAACACAGTATAGAAAAAAATATTTGATCCCCTCCTCCAAGGGTCCCTACTCTGGATGTTTCTCCTTTCACATCTCTTGCATGCTGGATTAATTGGTCTCAATAATGTACTTATTGCCATGTATACTTTGTTGACTTCCCTCATCTACTCTCTCTCCTGGACATCTCCCGAGCATTCAGAAACATAACTTTGGAGGGCTGTTTCAGAGCATCTCCTCTCTTTTCCTGTCCTCCCCTGCCCTCTTCTCTCCGCCACTCTCCCCTCCCCTCCTCCCCTCTGCTCTCCTCTTAGTTAGCTTTCTTCTAGCTTCCTTTCTTCAGCAGCCACCTCCACTCTACCATACTGAGAGCTTCTGATGTCACAACCAACCTCTCCCCCACCCCAAAAACCCTAGCAATCTGATGTCCTTATTTAAAACTTACTGCCTTCACTTCTTAACTTCTAGAAAAGCAAATATACATGTGACATAAACATACATTTATGAAAGAGTTGGACACAGGTGGATTAAACAACCTTTACTATCCTTTCACACCAAGATTCTTATCATTCAGTTCCAAGCACTGCTCCAGAGTTCAGTCGGGAATTTTTTTAGCCTGGTGCTGAAATGCAGATAACACAGCATTACAGCTGAAGTGTAACTCAAATTTCAATAGAAAATAAGAATGTGAAGCCTTGATTCTTAACAATTTGAAGCCCTGAGTTCCACTAGGTCTTGTATAAATATTGGGCGAGTAGCCCTGCTTGCTCAACATGACAAAACCTCCTCTGTGCTGCATTTCAATCACCCTAACACCAATCTTCCTTCATGCATGCTAATAATAATAACAACAGCAACATTAGCACTTCTCTTTATCCAGCTGACATTCAAGGGAAGGCCATTGTCCATGAAGCGGAAAAAGAAAGAATCTGCAGTTGGGAATCCCCACAGAAGTCTGTGGGGCATGAGGATCAATCTCTTGTTTTCTGGGGCACTTGTTTCCCAATAACGGAAGTAGTGCCATTTTGTGTGTATGTGTGTGCGACACTGTTTATTCTATGACTCTCCCCATGGAATCTGGGGAAACTAGACCTGTTCTTTTTGTTTATATTAAGGAGGGTCTAAAATGCCTAAAATGCAGTAAGGATTAAGCAGCTTTTTAACAAAAGAAGTTCCTTGTTCAATGGTTTATAATTTACCAAAAAAAAAAAAAAAAAAGTGCAAAGGGAGAACAGAAATGCAAAGTGATTTAGGCAACAAAACACAAATTTTTGCTCACTTGATTTTAGGATATACCCAGTATTTTGCATAATGGAGAAAGAGAGTATGATAGAGAACTAGTAGAATGTAATGATAAAAGAGCTCAATAATGTTTGGGAAGTTTCCATTTAGCTATGAAATTAACTGAATGACTTTGAATGAGTTCCTTTCTCTCAGTCTAACCTTCCCCCCAAAATTAGCATGATTATACAATTGACAGGAAGTATTATGCCTGTATCAGTGGTGGGATTCAAAATTTTTTATTACTGGTTCTATGGGCGGGGCATGGCTTGGTGGGCAGGGCAGAGGAAGGATACTGTAAAATCTCCATTTCCATCCCACTCCAGGGCAAGGTTACTGCAAAATTCCCATTTTCTCCCGATCAGCTGGGACTTGGGAGGCAGAGAATAGATGGGGGCGGGGCCAGTCAGAGGTGGTATTTACCGGTTCTCTGAACTACTCAAAATTTCCGCTACCGGTTTTCCAGAACTGGTCAGAACCTGCTGAATACCACCTCTGGCCTGCATATAAAAAGTCAACCAAAACCAACCAAAATCATTTGAAGCTCATCAAAGTGTGGAATCCTTTGCTCTAGAAGACATGTTATTTTATATTCTACATCAATGGCAGTTTTAAAATTACCCATGTTAAAAATAGCTGTAGATACCAGCTATTTTTTATACATTCTATCCTGTATCAAGGGCATGTTCATCATTGTCCAGAAAACACAGATTATGTCCAGAAATGGAGCACCTAAATGATAAGATTGACCTGATTATAGCATAATGGGTGGAAAAATGAAGTCAGAAGACATTTTAAGGTGATAGTATGATTTATGATCTTTACCAAAGAACTTAGACTTAGAGCCAAACTGCATTTTCCTTCTCTTCTTTTTTAATCTAAATGGTCTCATTTTCCTCGACTTCTGAATCCGTTACAAGAGACTTGGCAAACATTGTAAATGCAATAAATTAACCAAAACAAACAAAAAAGAAAAAAAGAAAAACCACCCAAGCCAGCTGAGTCTGTCATTAAATACTCCTTTCTGTTGAAGGTAATGGAGTGCAAACCTATCTTCTAGGCATCCCGGATCCTTAAGGGCAATAGGGGTAAACTGTAACTTACTTGCCTCTCCCCAACTGCAGGCAATCCACCCCCAATAAACCCTGGAAAGTTCCCATCTCTGCACCCAATGGCCTTTGGGCTGTTCTGTTTACAGTTCTAGCCTCAGGCACTCGGGACAACCGGTGTCCCAAGATTCACATTTTTAAGACCAGAGTGATTTCCGTGTGTAACAATACACTAAAATATTAGCGCAGTCTGAAAGGAAAATTAATGTTAAAGGTTTATCTTTAACATTAATTAAAAGAGCTTGAATCCCACAATGTCATCTTGTATTTGTTCACTTTTCAACCACTCACTTCAAGCTGCATAGAGTTCATTGAACAATAATCCCTGCAATGACAACCAGTTTGTTCACTGTACATCATGACAGCCTTCATAACTAGTAAAGTATTTACAGGCCATTTATTTCTGTCTCAGTGTGGCATGAATCCAAATTTGGTCATTGTGGTTAGCTTGAATGGGAAAAGATTAAGAGCCATTCTTCTAGAAGCATACTCACTGTGGTTAGATCTGATATTAGTAGATATTGTACTTCTAGATATGTGCAAATATACCTGCTAATACTAATAGCTGAAAAGTCAGTGATGTATATGTGAGTGACACTTATATATCAAGTTGCCTGATCAAATTGAATTAAGTCTCACATAGTCGTGGTGCTCTTGCACATTTGTATTATATTAGAGTTGGGTCTTCGTTTTTTCAGAAAGACAGATAGATCAAGGAAGGCTACAAGGACACAGCTTTTTTTCCAATTAAATTATGGAGTGGTGTTTGCATCTCAAATAAATTGTGTATTTCTTTCTGACACATTCCTTTAGTAAGTTGGTGACACAGAATGTCCTTGATATGATTTGGTCATGCTCAAGCACATCTCAATGAAGTTATTATGTCATTAAATAGTTGTTTCAAACTTATGCGGGTAGTTTCCAGATACCAGCTATTCTTAGCTGAGTGAGCATTCTTGAATTGTCCCTGTTTCCTTCACTATGTACTTTGAAGGAATCGCCTTTCTAGTGAGAAACAAGACCATATTGTAAATTTCTATGAATATTTCAAAGCTGGGAAAGAAAGCAGAAGACTCAAAAACACATTTCAAAAATGATTAATGAGGTTGCCATTGAAATGGTCAATACAGGATACAATAAGTATAATTTTAATAGGAATGTTCTGTTCCAATCCTATCAACACGTCAGTCTAGAAAAATGCCAGTCAGTGTCTTTTTGTTGGTGGGCTCAGTTTAAAGTCCCTCTTTTGGCTTTTAGATTTCTAATTTTGGGTCCTATGTAATTCAAAAGCCTCTTTTTCTGCTGCATTATCTTAGGTGGTCTGCTAAGATCCCTCCTCACTGAGGTCTCCTTGTTGAAGGGAAAGCTAACTTCTTGGTCTCAAGAAGAAACTGTACCAATTTCATAAAATGTATTTCCATGCATGCCTTAAGGAATTTTTAACTGCTGACTTGTTGCTTGTTTGCATTTTCTTATACATAGTGTTTGTTTTGGGGTTTATTTTGTCTCTGTAGGAAGGTATAAGTAGGCAGAAATTGTGCCGCTTACAATGTTTACAATAGAAATTAAAATTGGACTAGTGCTTGAGTGCAGTTGTTCTTTCATGAAGGATTACTTCATTTACTTATGTACTTATTCATTCATTAATTCATTTGATTTATACAGCCACTTTCTCACATGACTTTAGGTGTGAGATGCTTTATAATTATTTTTCTGGTGGCAAATTATAATTTTAGGGCTTAGACCTTAAGAGATAAGTTCCTTCTAGAACTCTGATGCAGAAAATCACAGTTGACATTCCCTTTTAAAAAATGTTTGAGTTTGAATGTGTGCATATATGAAAAAGCCACAATTATCTCTTGGATTCAGATTAATTTCTCAGTTTAAAGAGACAAAGGTCCTGGTAAAAAAATTGGATTTTGCCAAAATACTGAAAATACATCTTGGTTGGTTGGCCTCTCTTTTAGTCTTCCTGTTTACTGCCATTAATAACTCATTATTGCAATCAAAGAGTAACTTAATTCTATCACTTTCCCAATATACAAAAAGTGAAAGACCAAATCAATTATAACCCAGTTAGTTGTATGTCAATGATTAGCAAACTCTATGACAAATTTTTATGCCATAAACATTTAGACTTGATGTTTTCAGAAAATATCTGAAAAGAACAAGCAATGATAGAGATACTGATATAGAAAAGCTGTTATTAGTGGAAAATTTTTGCTATGTTTTTAAAATGTTTTTTCTTGTTTTTCTTTTTGTGTTGTATTTTTGTATTGTGTTTTTAAATGTTGGAATTTCAATAAATATTTTTTTTTTAATGAAAAGAACAAGCAGGTTTTAGATCAGGATATTCCACCATGGTTCCATGTGTAATTTTCCACCATTTAGAGTTAGACAAAAAATGTTCTAGCCCTATCAAAGGGACCCTTTATGACACTTTTATTGATTTAAGAACAGTCTTCACACAATTCTTTAGGAGAGACTATGGAGTAAATTAGCCACATCCATTGATAGTCACCTTCTCAGGTTGATCAAAATATATCAAAATACAACAATGCAGATTAAAGGCAATTGAAGTGGTGATTTAACCACTCCATCCCTATCTTTAGATTAAGTTAAACAGTTAAACATTCTTGTTCCCTTACTTTTAAACATTTGTATAAATGACATCACTATGAAACTTTCTAAAGAAGAATTCTATCCTTAACACTTGTCTACCATCCTATTTTAATCCTCTTCTGCAGAATTTCACCATATTATATACAATCCAAGTGGCTTTATCCTGCTTCCTCAAAATCCAACTTTTTCCTCTGCAGACAAAGATATAAGCCTCCCATGCAGCAATTGTATATGTGTCTGGTCAGATGCAGAGATTAAGTCAACAATCCATTGCCCATTTGGATCATACATAACATCTGGCACTTATAAATCCTAATATCAGAAATTTTAATTGTCCTTCTAATTAAGAAATTACAGTCTTCCTTCTGCAAAACCTAACCTAGACAACTACTACCATATAAACATGATCAAATTTCTAGCAATAGCTATGACTAACAGAAGTTGATTAGCTTCCTTCTTATTTTAAACATAGTTTTTTTTTTTGTCTGGAACAATAAATAAATAATTAGATGCAGTTTTGGAAAAAGCCAATATTCACTCCAACATTTGTTCAAGTTGGTTAAATGTGTCTAGTGAGCAGGGTAGTCCAGTGGTTCTGTGGACTACTGGTTCTGTGGGCGTGGCTTGGTGGGCGTGGCAGAGGAAGGATACTGCAAAATCTCCATTCCCACCCCACTCTGGGGCCAGCCAGAGGTGGTATTTGCCAGTTCTCTGAACTACTCAAAATTTCCGCTACCAGTTCTCCAGAACTTGTCAGAATCTGCTGAATAACACCCCTAGGGCCCTTGCTCTCATGCCCTGGATACACCATAGTACATTCACATATTCCCAACTTTGCACCTTTTTAACAAACTAAATCCAATGCACTTTGATTCCCTTTTCACTTTTGCATCACAAATAAAAAACTCTGGAGAAAAGCTTGGGACAATATTTTAACTCCAAGTCGAGAGATGAACAGAGGAGCAGAAATTTTAACAGCATCTGTTCCTCGCTAGAAAATCTGCTAATGTTACAGTATATGTTGCCCTTATAGGAATGCTTCTTTGCTTTCATTTGACTTTGCTTGGACCTTTCTAAAAAGCTAAATGTTTTAAAGATACAACAGATGACAATGACAATGACAACGACGATGATAATGACAGCAAGGATAATTGGCAAAGTCCATGATTCTATATATTATGAATGCGTACTAATGAAGATCATGCATTGCAACTTGGATTCTGGCCTTAGGTGACATAAGAGTCTTAGGCTTCTTATTAAAAGCTAGAGGCAGGTTAAAGAGTACAATGCTCAATTGTATGTTTTACCCATAACATCTCTTTAATGATGTTATTCTCTAGAATAAACCTGGAAAAAGTTGTTGGCCAGGTAACAAGATGATTCATCTTATAAATCAAGTCCATGAATGTTAAAGATTAAAGAGAGAAGTTAAATCTTCAGAAGCATTCTATTTGTGTTAGAGATCAAACTTCATTTCGTCTAACATTGCACTTTATTCTATGGGAAGAGAGTATGCTTGTTTTTTCCAAAAGTGAACGAAGCAGAATTCACTATAAAAGTACAGAGAGGTGTACTCATACATGATTTTCTTTAAAAAACAAAACAAAAACAAAACAAAAGCAAGTAGCAAAAGTGGTACTACATTTATAATTTAGCTTATAAAAAATATGGTACCGTATTGGTATTTCATATATTATTTCAAGGCAAAAATAAATAAATGCAAATTAAAAGAAAATTATTTGCTTTAAAGAGGAAAAAGAGTTTACTCCTGCCAGAGTTTTCCCAGCTCAGTTTCAAAGAGTTTTCTATAATTTAATTCTGCAGCTCTGTGGGTGCTAAAACCTTGCATTGATTTTACGGTAGTCTGAGACACAGTTTCCTCAAAGTCTGAAGGCAGTCTTGCCAGGATCTAAATGTTACCTAGAAACAAAGGCCACGGTACAAGGAACTTGAAAATATATGATTCCTCTGGGCATCGTTAATTTCTTTTGTCAGTTTCTTGGAAATGGGGAAGAAGAGCACAATATTGAGGTAGCCTGGACTATTTCAAAAATGTTTACTCATGATTTGAAAACAAATTCTTAGCTAGTTCTAAGCAGACTTAATGGGCACTTCCGGACAACCAACTTTCCTGTTCTCAAATCCTATAAAATCTATTCAGAATTGTTCCTTTTGTTCTGCCTATTTCAGATTCTTTCAGATATTGAGATGCCCTGAGGTCTGGGTCTGTGCTGTGATCCATCAGCAAACCAGTACTTGTCTTTTTCGGTGAATAGCCAAATGCATACATTTTCTTGATTCACTTAATCTCTAAACTTTAAAATTAAAAGAGGAACCTTTTTCTGACTTCTGGACTCACCCTGGTGGCAGACTCCATTCTGTACTTTGAATCCATTATTTGGGTAACTGAATTTTCATTCCAGTGAAATTTACTCCAGCGAAACCCTGTCCTGGTAATGCAAGACAGAAATATTGTCACCTCCACAGCAATAGCCACTTCTGCAAAAACTCTTACTTCCTGGAGGAAAAGCCAGGATTGTGTTCCGCTTTGTGACAATGGCATGGCAGCATGGTACCATCTGTAAGGTGATGTCATCTATTTTGTCAGACATTCACACACATGCGTGTGTGCAGACACACACACACATGTGCACACACACTCCAATCTTGAAGAGCCTAGTGAGATTCAGGCAAAAGTATATTTAAAAAATAGGTTCTGTTAATTGGGGAAGGAACAAATGCCTACATACCAAGGGTGAAATCCAGCAGGTTTTAACAGGTCCTGGAGAACCAGTAGCAGAAATTTTGAGTAGTTCGGAGAACCGGCAAATACCACCTCTGGATGGCCCCAGAGTGGGAATGGAGATTTTGCAATATCCTTCCCCGCCACACCTACAAGCCACGCCCACAGAACCGGTAGGGAAAAATTTTGGATTTCACCCCTGCTACATACACTAACATTTACAATTACTTTGTAACATTTACTTTTTGGCAGAAAAGAAGTATCCAAAGCATACTTCTTCTGCTATATCTTATTGGACAGGAAGATGTAATTGGGGAGATGTAGTCCTTCAAATAACCTGGCTCTATGAAGAGGTTTAAAGGTCATAACCACACTTTGAATTGCCCCCAAATGTAAATGGCTACCAATTCAGCTACAGAGCAGAAATGTAACATGTGCTGTTCTAGGGGCAGATATAACTCCTCATGTCACTGCATTAAATACCAGCTGGAGCTTTTGAATACTTTTCAAGATTAGCCTCACATAGAACAAATTACAGTACTCCACCTGGGAGGTTATCAGGGCATGAGTGACTGTGAGAAGAGCCTCTTGATCCAGGAATGGGCACAACTGTTGCACAACACAAACCTGTGCAAAAGACTTCCAAGCCACGACTGCCAGCTACTCTTTGGATAGCAATCACGAGTCTAGGAGGACCCCCTTGAGGAAAGAAGGACATTCCAAGGGTATATAAATCTGATTTCTACATTTTCTTACCAAGTTATAATCAGGGTTTAAATTTTCCTGGCTGCCAATTGTATTACTGGCTATATATTTTCATTTCAATTTCTCTCTGAAATGCAAGTAGTCAAATAAAAATAGAAGAGCTCTGGTGGCTCAGCAGACTAATTAACATCCACTTACATCTGCTGCCTGCAATTACTGCAAGTTCAAATCTCACCAGGCTCAAGGTTGACTCAGCCTTCCATCCTTTCTAAGGTAGGTAAATTGAGGACCCAGTTTGTGGGGGCAATAAGCTGACTTTGTATACATATACAAAAGTATGAAAGCTATTGCTTAATGCATTGTAAGCCACCCTGAGTCTCCGGAGAAGGGTGGCATATAAATCAAATTTAAAAAAAAATCCATTAAGGCACGATTATAAAGTTATTATATTACTTCAATATACCAGCAATGGTTTGGCTCCATTGTTATCCATTTTACTTCTGTACTATACATACTCTTGCTTCAAAGGCCGCAAGGCTTCTTTGAATGACGTTGAATGAAAGTATAATTTTGACCCCCATTCATATAACAAAATTATACTCTAAAACTGCAAAATGGCTAAATATTCAATTAAAATTTATTTTGATTAAACAGTCTATATGCAGAAGGAGTCTCTAAAATTCTGAAATTACTATTGGTATTGGAACATACAGTATCATTTAAAATCAACACTATTTTTTAATAAAGAGTATTATTAAAGTGGATATTAGCTGGCAAGAAATGCTCTGAAATAAAGAGTTGGAATATCAGATATTCCAGAGCCAATATGGAGGGTCTTAAATAGTATTTTTTTTTTATTTTAAGACAAGATTAGAATAATCAAAGATTGTTCTTCATATTCTTTAGACACCCAGAGCATGTTTTAAAAGTGTTGGATATCAAATTCCTCATGCTGCATATTTAAAATATGATCATAAAGTATCAGTTTGGTTAAACATACTTTTGAATTATAAACCAAAAACTTGAAATTGATCAGTATATGAAGAATTATAGATTTATTGAGTGAAGGGTGAGCAGAAACGTTATTCTTCAAAGATAGAAATAATGAAACCTGTTTTGCAATCTTGATTTATCAACATACACCATATTTGTTTTATGTCCTATCAGTTCAACAGAAAGACTTGTCAATAATATTCCAATAATATATTTATAAATTAGGCTAAATGATTTCTTCGTGCAACATAATATGTTTTGTTATTGTTTTCCTGTTTCCTTTTTGCAGCATTTTCCTTTTGTTTTTCCTCTTCTTTGTATATTAAAGTAAGACTTTTTTTTAAAAAAAGAAATCGATACATGGTATAAAAGAACAGGGCAAGGAAAAGCATCTCTTTCTTCTTCAGTAAATATTAAAAAGCTAATATTTTTTCAAAGTTAAAAAAGTTGCTTACTTGGAAAGTATGTGTTACATTATTAAATTGTTTTTTTTATTAGGGTGTAGTGATGTATGTAAAATTCATGAAGGAGATTATTAACAGTTATCATAAAGTTGATGCATAACTTTTAACAAATTTACCATATTCAATCAACCTATGAATACTATGTGCTGGGAAATGTAAGCATGTACACACTATTCAGTTTCCTATTTCCTACTCCATGGGAAAACTGATCAGTGGTGGGTTTCTATCAGTTCACACCGGTTCAGGTGAACCAGTAGCGGTAATTTGGCCTGGGTCACCAAACCAGTAGTGGCCACTGGCTGGCCACGCCCCTGAACCAGTAGTTCAAAAAATTCAAAAAAATTTCCTACCTTTTTCTGTGGGCGTGGCTAGGTGGGATTGAGTGGCCATGACTGTGAGTGATGTCAAGTTGGCCATGCCCACTCAGTCACATGACTCCCAAACCATGCCCATCAAGTAAGCCACGCCCACAGAACCAGTAGTAAAAAAATGTTGAAACCCACCACTGTCTCTGATGCAACAGAGCTTTTCTTGTGTTACTCTTTGGTGTTATGAGCAGACTTCTTTTTATGGTACATTTGGCATGTGACATAGTCTAGTTGTGGTGGCAGCCAAAAAGCTATTAGTATAGTTGGAGTGAGATGGAATAAGGGTCTTACAATTGAGAGATTGCCCATAGAATAGATCACATCAAAACACATTTTACTGTGCTCATTTTTTCCAGAAATGGCATAAACTCAAGCACTTGTGCCATAAAACTAGTAAAGAGAAAGCACACACATACCCCTGTATAATCTAAACACACTGGCATTAAGAACCTATGGGTCAATTTACATAACCAATAGATGAGAGAGAGAGAGAGAGAGAGAGAGAGAGAGAGAGAGAGAGAGAGAGAGAGAGAGAGGGAGAGAGAGAGAGAGAGAGAGAGAGAGAGAGAGGGAGGGAGGGAGGGAGGGAGAAAGAGAGAGATTTCTAAAGTCACCCATCTCAGCAAATGACTCTGGGCAGCTCACAATTCAGAAACATATATTACAATTAAAATCTGAAAACATTTTAAAATAATAAAAACAGTAAAAACCATTAAAAAAAAACCATTTGAGCATATGCGAAGTAAAACAAAAAAGATGACAGACAGACAGACAGACAGACAGACAGACAGACAGATGATAAAGATAGATGGATGATATGTAGGTAGCTAGGTAAGTAAGGTAGGTAGATAGGTAAATAGATGAGAGATAACTTTTTTTTTGCTGAATTCACTTGAAGCTCTATGGAATGGGATGCAACCAACATGTTGACATCAATTCACTCTAAATCGAAGATTACTATATTCAGAAGAATACTTCTTTCCTAATGTCTCTCAACAGGAGACCTTGCCTGAGGCAGCCATCCCTACTTGCCTCTGGAAATCTAGTCTTTCCCACTTGATTTGACTGAGCATTTGAATTGGCATTCTAAAATCTCAAACATCTTATGAATGGTGTAAATATAGATTATGTGTATAGCAGCACGGTATCTTTATTACACTCTTTTATTATGCTTTTCCTATTGAGTTCAGCTTTATGATGCATTGGTTCCTGCAGAAACCATTATTTCTCTCTTCCTTGCATTACAGTTTTCCTCAAAACATATGTTACTGATTGATTGATTTTCAAGTCAGTGTTGACTCCTGGAGATTTGCTGCGCAAGTCCCTGCAGTTTTCTTGTCTACATTTTCAGAAGTGGTTTACCATTTTCCTTTGCCTAGAGCTGAGAGAGAGGTGCTGGCTTTATTCCTAGGGTGGAAGTAGAACTCCTGGTCTACCAGTCTCTAATCTGGCACATTTTTTCACAACAGTACATGAAACTGGCTGTCCAATTAGAACCATTATACTGATGTACTGTATATTTATAGTAGATACATTCAAGAGTAAAAACACAACTTAATGTATATTTCTGAGAAAGTATCAACTGCTAAAATTAAATGGTTAACTTGTCCTGCACTTTTATATAGAGGTATATTAGTTTATTCCTCCGCAAACATTTGGCCAGAATTCTGGGAAAGTAGACATACTCATTTAAATAATAGCCGATTGGAGAAATGCCGTCCTAGATAATTTGAGTAGTAGTTAATTAATCTTCTAGAAATCAACCTGAATACCTAGATGTCACCTATTTACCATACTTTTGAGGCCTTTTGGGCTGGATTAACAGTTTAGCAGTTCATCAATAGTTGCCACTGAAGTCTAACTTCCTGTTTTAGGTTCCTATGCTGGAATAGAAGTTGGTATGCCCAGTCCAATACCCTGATAATCACCACTCCTTCCCCATTATGCTTTCCTATTATGGTACAGGTGTATTCTTGGGAAAGGTACATGAAGCACACCAGGAATATTAGCATAAAAGCCTGCCTAGTGACTGCTCATTTATAACAAGCAGGCACATATATTAGGTAACAGCAATATGGGAAGGTGCTGAAGGAGGACGATCACTTTACTGATAAAAGCAAAGGTATCATTTTGTACTATGTGGGAGAAGGTAATGGTAAACCACCCCTGCATTTTTACCAAGAAAATCACATGAATAGGCAAGACAAAGTGCTTATTGCTATAATGGGCTTCTCAAGATAATAGTTGGGTGGTATTCAGCATGCTGAGGAGGAGGAACTAAGGACCTTTCAGAATATGAAACAACCTTTAGAAATGTTTTTTATCATATGACTAGGTATACAAAAAATGGGACGGGGCTGCATATTCTCCCTTTATTTATTAAACATAGATGTGGAATTGTATCTTGCAGCAATTTGGATTGGAAACAGAAGAATGTGGCTTTAAAAGTTGAAGAAGAGACATCAATATTTGTACTATGCTTATGTCACATTACTCTGATAGGTGAAAATGCAAATGTTCTGCAAACTTTAGATAAGTGTTTCTCAACCTTGGCAAATTTAAGATGTATGGACCATATTGGTCCATACCAGGCAATCCTGGGAACTGAAGTCCACACATTTTAAAGTTCCCAAGGTTGAGAAACACTACTCCAGAAAGTGAAAGGACACAGTAAAAATTGTAGCTCACACTTTGGCCTGATTGGGAAGTGAAGTGATTCTGCAACATGGATGATGATGATGATGATGATGATGATGATGATGATGATGATTGTGGTACTTTGGTACTCATCATTTCTGGGAGGTGCATTGAGTGCCAAAATGCAGACAAAACAAATTTTTCTCATAAAGAATAATGTAATGAGTCACTGTAACGTATGTCATTGTATGTCAATGTAATGGCAGTGAACACAGCAAAGTTCTAACTTGTGCATTAAGTACCAAACAAATAATGAGTACTGGGATAAAATTTTCATGTCAAAATGTATTGAGTGTCAAATTGGATGCGTTTCAAGGTACCACTGTATTCCTGTTCTTTTCCATCATGCTTGCAGATAACCAAGAGGGGAAAGACAATGAGACTGAGGAGAACAATTTTCTCTGCCAAGCTCTTTCATTTGAATATGAGAGAGGGAATAATTTAATGATCCAATTCCCACTCTGTATCATTCTTCAAGGTCATTCTTTGAGGAAAGTCCACATGGACCTTTGGCTGAGTTTATAATTATGCAGTAAAAAGGCAGTAGTAAAAATAGTAATAAAAATGAAATAACTCACATATAACTTATCAAACCAGGAGAGGGAGTTTGAACATAGAGAATTTTACAGAAAAAAAGTAACCTCTCTGAGATTTCATTATGTTTTTACTTAAGATCATGTTGTGAAGTGCTACAATAGTTGGATGAGAACAAGAATGCTGTAGAAAAAAATAATCCATGCATCAGATGAGTCCCTTTCCCACATATTGAGGGCTCTAGCAGGGCATATTTTTGAGTATTAGAAGAGTCCTGTGTTTAGATGCTACTATAAGCAACTATGCAGGCTGGAGAGGTTCTTTTATCTTGTCCCAGTTAACATGAATTATCAGTTTTCAAAATCAGTTCTTACTTTGTGATGAAGTAATATTTTTATAAACAAGTACTAGTTATAGAGGTTTGTACAAGATTTCTCTGCATAGTGCTCTAAATTTGAATTGATCTTACTAAGATACAGACAGACAGGAGCTAAGACAAAGGGATAAATGGAAGCATCTGTGTTCATTCCCTCTCTCCCAGGAAAGGGAAAATGAAAAGTATTTGTGGACATGCCCTCATTTTCACTTTTCAGAACTGAGCCAGTCTTGTAATGGCCCATGATTATGCCAGTGACAATCGTGTCAGGAAATTCAGATAAGCCAAGCACAGCAGCATTCGGTATAGCTGGCCAGAAAGGTCTGCCAAAATGTGTCCCCAGACACAGGGGCTATGGTGGCTTAACAATTTTGTGGATTGCAGAAAGCCAAGGACTCTAGGAACGGGATTGGCAGAGGTTTCCACAATGGGAATAAGCCCACTATCAAGTTTAGCGAACCTTCAGAATCACGATTTGAGCTGGACACAGGTACGCCAGAAGAAAATTGTATCAGCTGTTCATTAGCGGGAAGGTCATAGGATGATATGGATGTAATGTAATCTGAACAGAGCCAAAGGCTATCTGCTGAAGTGCTCTTGGAGGTGATTTGAAATTAATATTTGATTGTCTTTATTCTGCTAATTATAAATGCTGAGAACAAGGAGCAAAGCCCACAACTGCATCCAAATCCCTTCATCCTGCTTCAAGAGAAGGGATGGGAAGGGAAGAGAATTTAGCAATCTGAAGACAGTAAATTGATGTAAACATCCATTTTTACACTTTTTCCTTTGAGCTATTGAAAGAGAGTTATAAATCCATCAAGTGAATGGTTTCTTATATTGCAGGAGGAGAGCCATGTTAGCTTATGGTAACCAAAAAGCAGAAGTCTGGTAGCACCTTTTCCAACTAAATATTTTATTTAAAGGTGCATTTTTCTCAAAATTATGCATGTGATGAAGTGAGCTGCAGCTTGATTGATTGATTGATCGATCAATTTGATTTGTTTGCCACCCACTCACCTCAAAATTTGACTTTTGAGCAAATGTTCCAGTAGGCAAAAGTGCTTACAGACTCTTTCTCTCACACTACTTACAATTCAGGAAGCAGAAGGAAGGGTGAGAGTGAATAAATGAAGCAACTAAAACAAAAAACATCAATCTTAATTCTATAAGTTTGTAATCAAATTGCGTCTCAGGTAAAAAAAAAATCAAGCAACTCCACTCTCCAACACCAATGATACAATGGAAACATGGAGGTCCAGAGCTGCTTTAGGCACAGAATATGGAAGTGTCCCATCAGATTTGCAACATCAATCCATTTGCTCAGTAGAAGGCAATTTCCTTCCACATCTTGCAGTACTTGAACCACAAGAGCTTTGAGATGAGTACTAATAGCACTTGAAACTATGAGTAATGAAATGACGTTTGTATAAACCTACTTGTCTACTTTCATGTAGGATTTGAACATTTCCCATGTGCTGTGCACTCATAGAGACACTTTATATTGCCAGTATAAAATGTCTGGTTGAACTCTCTGTTTTATTTATTCAATTTCTACAGCCACCCAACTCTGCACACATATCAAAGAGATCAGGATTAAACCTACCTGTTCTAAGCTCAGGTGAATTGTGGAACTCTGCTCCTTTTCCCTAGGTTAATTTGGCATTAATTCATTTTTATGCTGTGTCCATTATTATACCATTTGTATTCTTGTCTTCAAATTTCTGCTCAAATCCCAGTGTCTGGTCTTTTTGTATAGTCTGCCATCATTTTCGTCTTTGGGTCTACTTTGTAATTTATAAATCCTATGAGACAGGGATCTATATTATTCTTTTATCAATAATCAATAATTTAAATCCAATGGTACAGAAATATTAAAGTTTAATTTAATGGCAAGATGGTTAATTATCAGTCAGTACACAATAAATCCAGTATATATAATATGTAAATAAAAGAGAATAAAAAGGCAACTGATCATGAGAGAACCTATTTCTTGGCAAACTAGAAAAATGTGGGATACAGCATTACCACAAGATGGGTTTGTAAGGAGCTGTGGTGGCACAGTGATTAGAATGCAGTGTTACAGGTGCATCCTGCCGACTGCAGAATTCAAACCGCATTGGCTCAGGGTTGACTCAGCCTTCCATCCTTCCAAGGTTGGTAAAATGAGGATCCAGATTTTTGGAGGCAACATGCTGCCTCACTAAAACTACTTAGAAAGGACTATAAAGCACTGTAAAGTGGTATATAACGTGCTATTGCTAGTGCTAACTGGCTGACAAATCTTACTCAGTGTGTAGTCCTCAACAGAACTAACATCTACATGGAAAGAAGGAAGCAATGGGGTACCCCAAGGTTCCATTTTGGGCCCAAAACTCTTCAATATCTTCATAAATGATTTAGGCAAGGGAATAGAAGGGGAACTCATCAAATTTGCAGACAACACTAAGTTGGCAGGAATAGCCAATACCCAGAAGACAAGCTCAAGATTCAAAAAGATCTTGACAGACTTGAACACTAGGCCCTATCTAACAAAATGAAATTTAGTGTAGATAAAAGTAAGGTTTTACACTTAGGCAAGAAAAACCAACTGTATAGGTACAGGGTAAGTGAAACTTAGCTTAAGGCCAGTAACTGTGACAGGTATTTGGAGTCCTAGTGGACAATCAAATATGAGCTAATAGTATGCGGCAGCAGCCAAAAGAGACAAGAAAAAAAATCAAGATCACATGAAGCTCTAGTACCATCATCAGAATATAAAAAAGATGTTGAGAGTCTGAGAAGATGCAGAGAAGAGCAACAAGAATGATTAGGGTCTGGAGGCTAAAACATATGAAGAATGATTACAAGAATTTAGTATGTCTAGTCTAATGAAAAGAAGGACTAGGCAAGATGTCATAGCAGTGTTCCAAAATTTGAGGGGCCGTCAGAAAGATGATGGGGGCGGGGGTGGGTGGGTATCAAACTATTTTCCAAAGCACCAAAAGGCAAGACATGAAACAATGGATGGAAACTAATCAAGGAAAGAAACAGCCTATAACTAAGGAGAAATTTCCTAATATTGAGAACAATCAACCAATGGAACAGCTTGCTTTCAGAAGTTGTGGATGTACCATCACTGGAGGCTTTCAAAAAGATAAAAGTTTTTACCTTTTCCTTGGTAAAAGGTAAAACATTTACCTTTCATTGGTAAAAGGTCTTCATTTGTTCATATACATGACATTTAAAAGGTAATGGGCAGGGCTGAGACTTATCTGGTCATCCTTAAATCTAAGCTCTGTGTTTCAGTCTTGGTGCTGGACAACCAATCTCATGCTTTCAAAATCCAAGATTACTAAGGAAAGGGTGGAGGGCACATCCATTAATCTGTAAGTTTCTTCTGCACATCCTCTTCAAAGAGACTGAAAACAGTCATATAGTAGTGGCCATGGTGGTGCAGTGTTAGAATATAGTATTGCAGGCTAACTCACTGCTCACTCCAGGAGTTCAATTCTGAGCGGCTCAAGGTTAACTCAGCCTTTCATCCTTCCGAGGTCAGTAAAATGAGGACCCAGACTGTTGGGGGCAATATGCTGATTCCATAAACAGTTTAGCTATAAAGCACTGTGTTTCAGATACATGGAAAAGAATCCTAAAGTACTTCAAGTATGGTCTGCTCTGTGTGAAATCCATTTTTGAACCATCTATGTTTTATCTGTCTCTTTGTGAAAACAGTGACTTTTATCTGCTGCAATGAATGCACTTGGCTTCCTCTTCACAATACTTGGCAAGGGCTTGCAACACATCCTCAAATGAATCTGAGCACAGGGAGTATTACTGAGGTAATTTACATATCACGGCATTATCAATTAATAAGTATGTGTGTGCACTGTTTACCACAGAGTGGATATGCATGCTTGCCTATGTCTTATCTGTGTTGGTTCAGAACCAAATTATTTACTGTGATAATTACATCTAGTTCACCCTGAAATATTACAGAACAATTACTTGTGAATTTGTATTTGTTTTACAGCATTTAAAGCTGTAGAGAAAGAATGGGAATCCTCTAGCTTCCCCAAAATTGCTGAACTACAACTCCAGCAGTCCCAACCACTGTGGACAATGTTGGGAGATGATGGGAGCCGAAGATGATCAACAGCTAGAGGAAGCTCCCCACTTCTGCAAAAATATAATTGTCCTTTTCATAACAACATAGCTCAACATCTTTTTCAATGATAATTTTATTTTGGCAGATTGCTATTTATTGTTACAGAGGTCATAATTTGATATGACATTATAATCTTTTGTAAGAAATAAGAGGATTCCCCTTCTTACTTAATGTAGAAAGAGTAAATCTGAAGCCAGTGTGAAATGAGGAAGCAGTTGGAAAATGATTATCTTTGTTGGGACACCCAGTTCAAGACAGGAGTTTCTCAACCCATAAGATAATTTACTTCCAGCATTATGAGAATGCAAATGTGCAGAGATGTGCAATTGTGGACAGGAAGATAAAGATCAAAGAAAGTGTACAGTAAAGGGGTGTTATACCAACTTGAATGTAGAGATTTATATCATAGTCCTGTCCTTCTGGGAAGCATTTTAATCTAATTATTTAAGCATGCAAACAAGACAGGCCAATTTAATTTCACCATCAAGGAGATTAGAGGCAGGTGCCTGATCTGTGCTGCACAAGACAACACCTGGAATACTGCATCCAGTTTTGGTCAGCACATTACAAAAAAGATATTGAGACTTTGGGGAAAAAATGCAGAGAAGAATGACTAACATGGTTAAAGGCCTGGAGATAAAAGCATATGAAGAACGGTTGCAAGAACAGGGTATGACTAGTCTACAGAAAAGAAGGACTAGGGGTGACATGATAATTGTATTCCAGTACTTGAAGTCTGCCACAAAGAGGAGGGTTTCAATTTATTTTCCGAAACACCAGAAGGAAAGACAAGAAACAATGGATGGAAACTAATCAAGGAGAGAAACAACCTGGAATTACGGAGAAACTTCCTAACAGTGAAAACAATTAACTAGTGGAACAGCTTGCCTTCAGAAGTTGTGGGTGCTTCATCACTTAAGGTTTTTAAGAAGAGACTCTTCAGCCACTTGTCTGAAATGGTATATGCTTGAGCAGGGGGTTGGATTAGAAGACCTCCAAGGTTCTTTCCAGCTCTATTCTGATTAGATTAAAGAAAGGCAAGAGGAGGAAGGAAAACAGATTGGAGCATTGCTAGATTACCTTGTTTGCTCTTTCTGACCCATATGCATCCATCTGGCCTTCAATGAGGAACAAGCAAAACAACTCCTACAATCTGTGAGGACCAAAACAATTATCAGATTAAAGAAGGAGAAGCCAAAGGTGCTTTTTTCAAGAGGCAACTGGACTTTCTGGTTTTTCTTTGAAGACATTTCTCTTCTCATCCAAGAAGCTTCTTCAGCTCTGACTGGATGGTGGGGAATGGAATATCATATAGACTTTCTAAATGAATGGAAGTAGACCTGTTACCACAGCAGAGATCCACTGCTCCCTCATACAAAGAATATAGGTTTCTCATTTCCAAAGGTGTTCTTTCACACACATCTGGCAGTATGCTGAAATTTTGGAAATGACACTACCTTGGTTGCAAAATACTGTTTAAGTGAAGAGATATTGACCTTTGATTAAAAGCAAACACTGTTTTTATTTCTTCAGTACTATGAGCAGCTGCTGGAAAACTCAAGTTCTTCTAAAAATAAAGTTTGGCTATAAAAACCTATTTCTTGGTAAGCTAGAAAAATATGGATAGACAGCATCACCACCAGATGTATTTGTAACTGGCTGACAAACCATACCCAACAAGTAGTCCTTAATGGACTATTTCCTTCCTTTCATCTACATGGAAGGAAGGAAGCAGTGGGGTACCACAAGGTTCTGTCTTAGGCCCAGTACTCTTCAATATCTTCATAAATGACTTAGATGAGGGAATAGAAGGGGAACCTCTATTTCAGAAGACACTAAGCTGGCAGGAATAGCCAACACCCCAAAACACAAGCTCAGGATCCAAAAAGATCTTGACAGACTTGAAAAATGGGTCCTATCCAACAACTTGAAATTTAATGTGGAGAAAAGCACATTTACACTGTCAGGATCACCTGAGTATTGCAAATGGGTGAGGAGCTTTCTTGGAACTGTCGAAAGGATTGTGTTGTAGACTGGAGATAGATGATGTTGTATCCCTCCCTCTGTTGAGAGAGGGCTTTTCAATTTTGACAAAGATGACCCCCTTGACCAATATATGTCTATACGTTTTTATTATTTAAAAAAATGAAGTTGCAATAAGAAGTATTTGTCAAACTTGGACTGTCCCACATTTGTCGTATTGAAGTGGAAAAAATACAGTCAAAGGCATCTGGGAGCATATGAAATCAGAAATAGCTCTTCCTATGTTCAACTGGATTATCATCTACCTGGAGGTCAGTGTTTTTCAATATTAGCCACTTTAAGATGTGTGGATTTCTCTAAATTGGTTGAGGAATTCTGGGAGTTGAAGTCCACACATCTTAAAGATGCTGAGGTTAAGAAATATTGATCTAGGTGAATGATTACAGGATTGTAGTCTAGGCCCCCACTTATGGAAGAATTTTAGAGATTCACCCATAAATTGGGGGTGGGGTATAATAGCTTTTCCATTCATCTTTTCAGTTCTGTAACCTAACTTGGGGGACACTTTTTCACAGACATATTACAGTATGTAAGAATGTATGTATGTGTGTATATTCAGTAAAGATGATAGATTAGATAGATAGATAGATAGATGATAGATAGATAGATAGATAGATAGATAGATAGATAGATAGATAGATAGATATAGAAAGAGAAATAATAGTAACATATGTGTTCCCTTAGTTTTTCCATTAGTTAATAACAAAAGTCAGTGGAAAATAAAAGTAATGATATCTTTGAGTTAAACTTGCCTCTTTGTGAATATTCCCATAGTTTTCTTGGGTTGCCATTGCTGCCTTGTCTCTGTGATTGCATTTTAATTCTCCAATCTCTCTCCCCTCCCCCCAATTCGGGTTTCCCTGATGTCCCCATATCTACACACTCCCATTAAAATGCCAGGTTTTTGAGATGTAAAATAAAATCATATAAAAATAAATCATTTCAGGATTTTTTTCTACTTTTTAAAAAAAAATTGATTTATATGCTGCCCTTCTCTGGATACTCAGGGCGGTTTACAATGCGTTAAGCAATAGCCTTCATATTTTTGTATATTTATACAAAGTCAGTTTATTGCCCCCACAAACTGGGTCCTCAATTTACCTACCTTAGAAAGGATGGAAGGCTGAGTCAACCTTGAGCCTGGGGAGATTCGAACTTACAGTAATTGCAGACAGCTGGTGTTAATCACAATGCTATCAGTCTGCTGAGCCACCAGGCCCTTTTAATATAACATATAAACTGTACAATTCAACTGAAAAACAAACTGAACTGAAATCTTACAGATGGGAAATAGCAAAAAAACCCCACTAAATAAAAGAACTGTATAAGTGTGCACACCCTTTTATAACTAGGGTTGTGGCTGTGTTCAGAATTAACCAATCACACTCACACATTTTACCAGGGGTGTGTAGACTTTTGATAGTGATTGTACTTCTGAGTTCAAGCAGGCCAGCTAGCTGCCATCATGTTTTGAGGCATGAAATTTGTTAAATAAGAATTTCTCTAGTGATATTTCACTGCACATAATTTTTCTCTCTCCTTGGTACAGGATGATAGTTTCTGGGGATTGGAGGGATAGGAGCAGTGTTATTTCTCATGGTGTATAAAGGTTAGTGCTGCTTGTCCAGGCAGATGCCTAAATGGAAGCTCTAGATCTCCCTGTAGGCCACCGTGTTCCTTCTTCTTGTTGTTTTTGGTTTCTACATGGAGAGAACTGCCAGGTTGTGTGTGGATTCTGTTCCAGGTCTGTGCAGAAGGAATCCTGGGTGTTTTTGCTGGTGGCATGCAGTGATTTGGTGCTGCAAGCTCTATTCAGGCTGTAATTAGGGAGGAGTGGAACAAGGGCTGCTTGGGTGCTTCTCTCGGTGGTAGGAGAATGGCATGCAGTCTCCATGACCTGTGGAACCACATTCATGTACCATACAGTCCCAGATGTATTGCAACATCTTCCCAATAAGACGTTCCAGTTATTAATTCTGCAAGCTCACACGAGTACTTTTGCTGCCTCGCAGGAACATCATAAATAAGGACTTATGTACTCGTTTGTTTATTTTTGCTATTTAAATTTGAATTTAAAGTTTGAGAATAGCATAAACCATAACTCTTTGTCCTCTTGCTTCTTCAGCTCCAGACCATGGGAAACTGTACTTTGGATTTATATTAGCACTAGCACTAGCACTGAGATTTACAGTATATACCGCTTCACAGTGCTTTTACAGCCCTCTCTAAGCAGTTTACAGAGTCAGCATATTGCCCCCAACAGTCTGGGTCCTCATTTTACCGACCTCAGAAGGATGGAAGGCTGAGTCAACCTTGAGCTTGGTGAGATTCGATCTGACAAACTGCTGGCAGCCTGTGATCAGCAGAAGTAGCCTGCAGTACTGCACTCTAACCACTGCCCCACCGCAGCTCTATATCCAGAGATACAGCAGTCTGTAATGGGCTGTGAGAATAATTTTGGAAGACAGAAGACCTCAGCAGGGATGTTTCAGTCCACAGAAGGAAGGGAGGTGGAAAGCATCTCAGAAGGGACACTCCCTAATTATTGAAAAGTAAAGACAAGGGAAGGGAAAAGTACTTTCAGATTTGCAAAATTCTGTCACTGTCACCTTACAATAAAGATAGTATTAGTTCTCAGGGTTTGGATTTCTGCCTGGACTACTTTGATAAGACTTGTTAATGGGTTTTGTAAAGGGAAGAAGGAATAATCTTGCAGAGCAGGAAGAAGAGCCAAAACCAAGACAATAGTCAGATAAAAGAAATCTGAATCTGGGGCAGAAATGTAATTTGGGAAAGCAGACATGACTCTCCCTAGTTGTCAAGAAGACAAAAGGTGGGGAGGGAGAATTGCATTCATGCTTGCAAGATTCTGCTATTCTAATACTATACTAAAACAATAATACTTTACATGTCTTTGGTTTCCAGGTTTGATCTACTTTCAAGGGCTGTCAGGTCTTTGAGCAGCTGCTCAAAGATTCCACCATCAGAAAACTGTTAGTTATTACTCATGATATGGTTTCTGTTTCACAACCTTCAGACAGGATTACTGAAACCCAAGAGAGAACATACTTGACCTCAAAGCCGAGCTTTCTACATCATCATTTAGATTATCTACCTAAGACTACTCTGTTGCTCTGTTGTTCTCCTTCTCCTTTCATTTAATTATTTATGCCTTATATTATTATGTTTGCAGCTATCTATTTATTGCTTTAAATATGTTATAAATGTATAAATATATTTTATTTGTAATATGTTTAAATATATCACAAATAAAATATATTACAAATATTTTATTGATGTATCATCCTTGCCATCATTACTTTTTAAGTTGATTTGACTTATTTTAACTTGTTTTTTTTAAAGAGAAGCCCAGTCTGAGTTTCTAACAATGCAAATGCAGGTTAGTAATTGTGTGTGTGTGTGTGTGTGTGTGAGAGAGAGAGAGAGAGAGAGACACAGAGAGAGAGCCAGCCAGCCAGACAGATAGGCAGGCAGGCAGGCAGGCAGAGAATATAGGTAGCAAAACAGTCCTAGGGCATAGGTGTGGTGTTAATTTTCAGCTAGAATTCTGAAAAAGGATGACTCTGAATAGCCTGATTATAACAGAATAAAAAGCTGTATTCACTTATGCTTTGGACTTAACATTTGCTGTTGGGTTAATATCTGTTACTCTTAAGTGAGCTCATTCACACAGCTTCTGGGTTTTCAGTAGTCTGTGTTGAACCTTTCAGATATCCATATGAATTTCATGAATTTTAAAATTTTCCCAGCTAATGAAGGTCCAGTAAGGGTCCTGTTGATCAAGGAATAATTCCACAATTTATACAACCCTTTTGATTGATCTAACTCTATTTTCCAAGCATAGTTGACATAAAAAAAGAATGTAACAAATGGGTGTGAAAAGGAAATACCGGTATTTGTTATATACTCATAGATGCAGCTCTGGAAGTTGGCCTGAGTATCTGCATAATTTGTCCTAAATTAAGTCAGTACATAGTGCATTTTGTTCACAATAAAGAAAAAAATGTTCATCTCCAGCTTTTACCGAGCATTTGCTTTTCACCACCTTTTTTGAAAAAGTTATAAAATGTTTTAAGGCTGAAGAAGCCAGGATGGTCAATATCTTTCTACTTGTCTATGGAGATTCTCAGTCATCCAAGTCACTGTTGTCCTAAAGGTGCTTTTTCAAAAGGCAACTGGACTTTCTTTGTTTTTGCTTGAAGACATTTTGCTTCTCATTCAAGAAGCTTCTTCAGTTCACTGAAGTTCAGTTCACTGAACTGAAAATGCTTCTTAGATGAGAAGCAAAATGTCTTCCATCAAAAACAAAGAAAGTCCAGTTGCCTTTTGAAAAAGTGCTTTTGTTTTTGCTTTCTGCTTCAGAAAATGCATGTCTATAAATTGTACACATTAGAAGTTTTAGTACTATGGGTGAAGGATGGAAAAGCTGGCAATGAAGCTCCTGGTAGTAGAATCCAAGGGCAAAGGATGAGAGCTGGGATTTGTGTGAGGGGAAGTGGGAAGTAGTTGTGTCCAGTGCATGCTGGGGAAAATTGTTTTATAGTTGGCCAATGAGGAATGCTAGCAGATTTCATTGTCACTTGCCTTAAGTTACTCTCACCTCAATGGAAACATTAAGTGGCTCTTAGTTTCTTACTTGGTTGAAAAATTGTGATTGATAAAGTTGTGAAGAATGGCAAAAGCTGATCTCTTTAGTTTTATCTGTGAACATATTGGAAACTACTGACATTCCATTAAGCTAATTCTAGCCCAAAACAATATCCAGCATGTTATCTAAAGAAAATACATCACTATAATAAACTTGCCTTGAGTCCGAATAATATCAATACTATAACTGTGGTTTTCCATATGGTATACGTAAAATATCATTTCAGAAAAAATAACGTTGGGTTCTTTTAAGGAATGAAGTATACTACTAGGATTCGGAATTAGAGACATAGAAAGAGAGAAGACACAGATAGAAAGAATTGTACTTCTTTTCCAAGTATGTTAAATTGATTTAAAAAACCCACATCTGAATAGATTTGTAGAAGTCACAATTCAATTATTCAATGCTTGAATTTTGGTTGGGTGAATTTTTATTGGCTTTCGTACTAATGTAATTTCAATAGTTTAATTCAGTTAAACCTAGGAATTTCTGTTTGGTGGTCATTAAATTGTTGACAACCAGTTTCATGTAATGTTTATGGTACTGGACCAGAAACTGGGAAATCATGAATTCTAGTCATAAAAGAGGGCTCAGGGAATTGGGGCCACTCCTTCACTCTCAGCCCAACCCACCTCATGGGTGAATGGTTATGAGACTGTTGTTGTGCGAGATAGGAGGCAGTGGCATTATGTATACTTCTTTGAGATGCACAAATAAAGCAAGATATCAGTCTAAAAAGAAATATATCCTGCTCTGCATCCAGCAAAATTAATGTCTGTTGTTGGACTTCAATGTTCTTGTTCCAGCGTATTTCCCAGTTTGAACTCTGTGTATTTGAATATGTATTCTACTGATTTTTTTAAAGGAACTTATTTTGAAGGAAGTCTGTTGAATTAAAGCTAGGGATTTTTCCTCCCATGTTAAATGATAGGTCTTCAGCATTCCTCAGGTTTAAAGATTAATAAGAATCAATTCTGTGAACCACACACATTGGCCCTGTTGGCCACTAAAGTTATAATAGAAGCCTGTCGTTTGCTAATCAGAGGCATCTTTCTTGCTGTGTTTTATACACAGCCATGTATTTACGATCAATCATGCATTATCTGAAAAAGTCCCCATGGCATCCCAGAGAGAGATTGGTGATACTGTGTTATCATTAAGCCAGGAAGTACTGAAACAGTGTCCATGCTATACCTGAGCCATTTTTGCTATGAAACGAAAAAGCCCAAAGCCCTGAACAGTTCATGTACTTTCATTTGCAGAATCTGAATAAAAGATCAGGTGAATGAGTCTTCGGAGAGGGGCGGCATATAAATTGAATTAATTAAATTAAATTAATTAAATGACAGCTGGGAAAGATTTGGAAAGAGAAACATGGAGAAATGTGCAACATTGGGACCCTTCCTTCTCCCACAATCCTCACTTACCTGCATGTATATATGGAGGTTGAAGAGAAGCTAAGAGTCAGTTTGGTGTAGTGGCATCAGGCTAGCAACTGGGAGACTGAATTATAGTCCCGTTTCAGGCACAAAGCCAGCTGGGTCATCTTTGGCCTGTCACCCACTCTCAGCCTTAGGACGGAGGCAAGAGCAAACCACTTCTGAAAAACTTTGTCAAGAAAAATGCAGGGAATAGTCCAAGCAATCTCCATGAACTGGACATTGTTGAATGGAAGGAAAGAAAGAAAAGAAGAGAAGAGAAGAGAAGAGAAGAGAAGAGAAGAGAAGAGAAGAGAAGAGAAGAGAAGAGAAGAGAGACAGAAGAAAGTTGCTTCAAATTTTATAAATCTCTGTTGGGTAATTACCGCTTCAGTAATTGTTTTATGGCCAAATAGTCAGCATCGGGAATGAAATAAGGCAGTGTATTTCAAACTTGGCATCTTGAAGATGTGTAGACATCAACTCTCAGAATTCTGAGAGTTGAAGTTCACACATTTTCAAGTTGCCAAGTTTGAAAAACACTGGAATAAGGCACCAGTCTTTTTCAAAAAGAACCCAGAGGACTTCCTACATATCAATAGACATTTCAGAAGGAGCAGCTTCACAGATAGGAATGAGAAAAGTTCTTTCCTGGTTGAAATGTATTTATTCATTTTTTTATTGCTTCATTTATATCTGTCTTTTTGTACAAGGCAATTCTCTCCTTTGATTCTCATCATTAGCCCTATGACATGGGTTAAGCCATGTGAGAATGACAGGCCAAATGGCACTCAGTGAGCTCCTTGGTTGAGAATGGTCCACTTGGTTTGAGCTCAACAACTTAATCATTATTTGCACAGGCTCTCTAATTCTTTTTTGCACTCACATGGTTATATACACAGCTAGATTGTGCACAACACCTAATGAATGCTTGCATGATGGCCCAACCAAATGAAAATCTCCACTTTGATGATTCAGCATAGAAAAGTTATTTCACTGATGTCTAGAAAACTGGATATCAGCAACTACTCCAACATATTCAAAGGAACTGCCTAAATTATCTCTGACTGTGTCAAAGTAGAGAATAAATTCAAACATATTACTTGAGTAAGCTTCCTAAGAATCTTTATATTACAAAAATACCAGAGGAATTAAAATACAGTGAACACTGAAAAATGCTAATCTCTAAACCTGTCAAAATTATTATTGGAACCAGAATGTTTAAATCTTGAGTATTTTAAACTTTTTAGCTTTTAAAATTACTAATTGTTTGTATACCATTCTTCTTATACTGGTCTATGACTGTAATAAAGATTTTTTATTTGATCGTGTTAACTGCCTTCTCAACATCCAGATAAATAATACCTGATAAACTCTGTTAATTTTGAGTTAAGTCAATTATATTAGTCAATAATTTAATATTAAAATACCAATTATAAACCTATCTAATGTAGAGATTACAAGGCAGAGCCCAAAAATGGGATTAAACACTTCATCAGTTTGGAATCTTTATGCAAGCATGAGAGCAGGGGTGAAATCTAGCAGGTTCTAACAGGTTCTGGAGAACTGGTAGCGGAAATTTTGAGTAGTTCGGAGAACTGGCAAATACCACTTCTGACTGGCCCCAGAGTGGGGTGGGAATGGAGATTTTGCAATATCCTTCCCCTGCCACGCCCACCAAGCAGAACCTGTAGGGGAAAATTTTGAATTTCACCCCTGCATGAGAGGCCTTAAGTGTAGCCCCTTCCCCCATGAATTCGGTTGACTCTTATCTACTGCCAATTTGCCTTGACCATTAGTAGATCAGATTCTTGTGTATAGGTAGCACGCACGTAATAAACTTTTAGTGCTTTGAACTCAACTCCTGCTCCTGATTACTTGTGTCTGACACCTAAGTGCACAACAGTTGAAAGAATGAATGATAGCCTATTAAAGAAAAACACTGTTAATCAAGTGGTAAGGTTTATATGAGGAACACAAAATATTCTGGTTGGGATGGAAGGAGCAACAATATTAAGTGCATTGAAAGTTGGTGATAGGACTCTATCTGAAAAAATTTGAAGGTACATTTATCTAGATGATAGGTTTATAATTAAAATGACAGGTTTATAATTAAAAAAAACATGGTACAAATCTCACCCTGGTTATAAAAAGCAAAGACATTCGCCTAATTAAAAGTAAGGTATAAATGTGTGGTTAAAAAAAACTTAATCTTATACGTCTAATAAAATAGGAGACAAGACCCCAATATATTTTTCCTACCAATCAATTGAAAAACTTTCAGGGTAAAAGCCTTCCATAATTTCATAAATTTGATTTCTCAAAGAAGAAGAAGAAGTATGGAGTTAGGTAACATCCTGTATTAATAATGACAGATTCATATTAAAATAAATAAATCAAATTTGTTAGTTGTTGACAAGAAAGTTGGAACAATGCACTTATGATTGTAATTTTAAAAATTCATCCAATCCTAGTTTACTAGTCAGAATATCTACCAGGGGCCTGAATAAGTTTGTACGCTGCACTATTAAGTTTCAAGGGACCTTACACTTGTATCAGTATATATACATCTGCACTATTAAGATCTTGTAAATGTCTCTTTGCCTATAAATCATAAGTACAATAAAAATAACCTGATTTGGTCATATCTCATTTTGTAATTTCATTTCAAATATCTGTGTTTACATTTCCATGGTTTTATATTTAGGAGCAAAATCAATTAGAGATGCTGACACTTTGTTTACAACCAATTACTTTTGATACTGAAGCATCAATAAAATATGGGGCAGGTCATCTGTTAGAGGACATATACGTGCAACAACAGCTAAATGGAGTCAATATTCATATAATGTGTTGCTTAGAAACAACACCATTATTAACTTAGATGTTCGAACTGTTGTATAAATATGTCATCTCCAATATATAAATGACAAACTTATCTACCTTAGGCATTGTACTCATTTCTTTTCATATTCTTACATTTTAATTTTGTTTCTGTATTTTTCATGTTTTCTCTTTCAAAGTATCATTACATATACTTAAAGCAATTTCACATCACTTCATTCATATCACACGACAGCGATATCAGTGCTCTTGATAGAGGCCCAATTTTTGTAGAGATGCAAAAACATTAGGAAGAAAAGTTCACCCACAGAAAATAGCCATCCCAATGATGTATTTCAAGATATCTTTTTTGAATGTGGAGAAGCTTGTTTTACCTTGTGCAACCAGGAGTAAGAATCAAAGCAACCCCAAGTATTATTGAACTGCTACTTCCAGAATCCATGGGAAGTGAAGTATGGTTAATGATAAGGAATGTTGAGTGTTGTAGTAGCAATATTCCAGTAGAAGAGGCTACATAAAGCTCAGGGATGAACTGCTGGGTTCTTAGAGCTCTCTGAATTTGGTTGTCTTCTTGTAGATGTTTAATATGTGATACTTCCTAGCCTGGTAATGAAGCATCTGCAAATATCAATAACCCAACCATATCTGGAGGGTCTACTTCAGCTTACTGCAAAGTGCAACCAATCACTTCAGAGAAAACTATCCTAAGTCTGAAAACTATGTACCAGTGTTTCTGAATGTCATGTCAACTATATAAACTGGGAGTTGTAATCTAAGATGTTTAGAATACCCATCTTGGGAAAAGCTAGTATAGACTATATGTTTTGTATTATTAGTTCAATCATATATTTTTCTGATTTTTGTTATTGCATCACCATGGGAGTGTCAGCTGAAAACCTGCCAACATATTAGGATAAAAATAAAGATGTGGTTATGCAATGCAAGTACACAATGCATCATAGAAAAGAGCTTTTAAACTCCTCCAACTAACAAATATTTTATTTCTTAAACCCTAGAGAGACAATAAATGCAGGGCTTAAACAATATTTGGCACCATATGGGCAATCTTTCCAGATTCACAAGCTGAAGTTGAGATATATGTCTATAATGAATGGAATTGTCTCATAATTTGCTAATTGATGTACTGTATATAATGCAGGCACAGACAAGACCATAAATTTTCCTACCACTTGTATAGCAGCTTAAGAACATCATTGTTTTTATCTACTCATGTCTACTTCTTATGTATGAGTATTTATGAGTATGACTCATACTCATAAATATGAGTCCTAATCCATATGATTTTTCAAACTGAGAGATGAATCAGGGAAAGACTTTTTTTACAATGAGTTTTGGATATCTGAAAACATTTATTTTTTACTGAAACAATCACTCCTACTCCTAGCAAATTATTAAAATACAATTGAAAAAAATAATATATAATTTGTCATTTAATTATAAAATAATCTGGACTCTCTCCTTTGTTTCTTATGAACTGGATCATGAGCTCATTGGTCATTAGAAGGATTCTAAACTCTTGACTTTACTCATTTTTCTGAGGCTTGTCAATATCTACACTATGTAATAACTCTACATGATTAATGCAAACATTGGGATAGTCCGAATTCAAAGGCAAATGTTTCATTAAAAGATTATTTTACTTTCCAGACAATTAAGCAAATCCCTTCCATCTTATTTCACAATGTTTTGCTTGAAATTCTCTTTTCACCGATTATAGATTGGCTATGTGCCATCATTATCGCAGTAAGTTTGGAATAGTGGTTAAGGCATCTGGCTGGAAACTGGGAGATTGTGAGTTCCAATCTCACCTTACAGCTAGGTGACCTTGGGCCAGTCATACACTTTCAGCCCTAGGAAGGAGGCATGGGCAAACTACTCCAAAAATCTTGCCAAGAAAATTGCAGAGACTTGTCCAGGCAATTGCCAGGAGGCACACACTAATGTGCCATCAAGTTATTTTATTGATTATTAGCAACCACACTGATAGATTTTCTCCATGACAGTCTATTCCTAACCTGTTTTTACAGGCCTTCCAATGGCACACCCAGTAAGAGTTTGAAAATAATATTCCTTGCATCCACTATTTGACTGGATGATGATTGCATAGATCTATTTAGTTTTTTAGATATATACAGTATCTGCAAAATTATATTCAACTAAATAATGTGCAAAACTTTTTTGCACTTGCCTTATTTGGAGACCATTATATTCCAAAAGCATTGAGAGCCTTACAATAGGCATCACAAAACTGTCTGCAGCATATGGAAAAGCAACATAATTGTGAATGAGCTGGCACTTATTTTATTCATTTACTTATCAAATTTGTATGGCCAGACAACTCACAAAAACTGACTCTGAGCAGTGTACAACTTTAATTTTTTTTATATATTTATATATTTATTTATTTATTATATTTCTATACCGCCTTTCTCCCATAGGACTCAAGGCGGTGTACAGTCAAGAAAAATATAGACACACAAACATCATAAAATTGCTAATTAAAATTATTGCTTAGTTTGGTCAATTAAATAAAACCCAGAATTAGATAACATTATATATATAGAAGAAGTAAGAAAATTGATACTGTACCTTTACAGGGAGGATACATAAGATATGGGTGTGGCCTACTGATGAAAGCAAACGAGCTAGAAATGGATCTATTTAGGTCTCCCACCTAGCAGTTAGAGCTTGCTAGCTGTTAGAAAGGAAAAAAGCCCAGAACCGAGTAGATGTGATTCTACTGAGCTGGAGCTACAAAAAACCTTGGTTACGTAGGGAAAACCTGGCTAGAAGAAAAACACACACACACACACACACACACACACACACACACACACACACACACATATATATATATATATATATATATATATATATATATATATATATATATATATATATATATATATAAAATCAGTATATATAACATACTGAAATCTATTAAAAAATTTGTTCATTGTATTTCTTCCCCTAGTTACAGTTAATTATAGCTCTCCTCCACACAGGTATGCAGTGAAATTAAAACTTGGGATATTTAGAACTTCTTTAATGCTGACCACTGATACCAAATAAGATCACACATGAATTGCAATGATTTGGCGGTTTTCTTGGCCTGGTTAGTCCTTGAAAGAAAGACCAACAGAAAATTCTGAGAGATGTACAAGAAGAAAACTATATTGAAAGAAAGTAATGTGAGAGAAGAAGGGGACGGCAGAGAATGAGCTGGCTGGCTGGAGTCACTGAAGCAGTTGGCATGAGGCTAAATGGACTCTGCGGGATGGTAGAGGATAGAAACGCCAGGAGGAACGTTGTCCATGGGGTCACGATGGGTCGGACACAATTTCGCAACTAACAACAACAACAACAAATGGCAAACTGTTTATAATTTTTGCCAAAGATTCCAAATGTGAGCATTTCTTTATAGCCATCTGGAGCTGAGCTCTAATTTAGGCTGTCTGTATCTTTCTTTTTTTAATTCCTAACTTGAAAAATGGAGCTGTAAACATTTAATACATAGCAACACCCATGTGCCTTCACCTATTGGTCATGCGCTATAAGTTCTGGGCATTGTAAATCATTTGAGTAAACTGAGATTGCAAAATTTTATTTGACATGGAATTTTTGCTTAAAAATTTACTGGGTGTACTGCATATCAGTTGAAGATGTTCTGCTTCTTTCTAACCAATAAAATAGATCTGAAGCACAATGGAACCCCTCCTGATCTAAGGCTAGAGCAGAAGTTTGAAGGGAGGCCCCAAACTTCTTCTCTGCTCACTGGATGACCATCAACAAGAAACAGACAAGGAGACAAATCAATGTCTCTTAGGCATGGCTTTCAAAATGTAGGACCATTTTCAGACATTTGGAGACTTTTGCTCACCCTGGAGATCCATCACAACTTAATGCTAGACCACCTCTTCTGAATACAGAGATTCTTACAATCAATCCCTGGCATGTCTACGAGTACAGAAAAATGTGCCTAGAAAGTCTGAGTCCCCGAGTAAACAGTACTGGAATGGATGAATTAATGAATGTCCTCCTTAACGTAAAGGCAGCTTCTATATTCTTGTGTTTAAATCAAAGTTGAACAAACTTGTGATTGTCACACTACCAGGGGGAGATTTTTGCATGTAGTTCATTAGCAACAGGTAACATGTAATTAGAACATTGTATGTCAGACAAATGGGCAAGACTACATGTTCTGAGGATGAGGATGATATTACTGATGATTGAAAGTATTTGTTGTGAAAGATGGTTCCCAGAAAGGAGGCGTTGGAGTGATGGACTATAATGAAATTGCAGTTTCTCAGGAAGGAGGAAACACATTCTGGGAAGGGGAGGGAGACAACGGGCAACCCATCCCAGAGCTGAATAGGAGATACAGGAAGAGAGCAAAGATAGCCATTCCCTAGAATCTCCCAGGGTATATCCCGTTAGACTGAGAGATATAAGGGCTTGGCAAGATTCTGTCTGTTGTATGTAAGCAAATAAAGAACTGAACTCTGACTGAATTGCTCCATATTGTTCTTGGGCTTAGTCTGAGAGTAATTGATTATGCAATACTTCCAATTGCTTATATATATATTATTCCTGTCTTTAATTATTTGGCAATCTGGTGCTAAAACAATGGTGACATAATTTAATATGATGTTTGGGGGGAGGGGGCAAGGAACAAATTTATGTGACTGACAACAATGAATACAAGTTCTTTGAACTCCAAAGTTCCACCTCCAGAGCTGGAAAAACATGACCAGGAACATTGGGAGAACATCTGGAATCCATAGTTGCACCCCTGCTTTCATTCTCATAGGGGAACATAGGAGAATATGTGACATTAATTTTGCAGTTGATAGATATACACTGTTTTCTTTAATCCTTCAATCTTACCTTAGATTTAAGCTGCTTTAGAAATTGCTTTTTATGTTTCTTAAAGAGCAGCATCAGAACATTCCACAATTGATATATCTGTGCTTAGGGTGCAATTAATCTCTGAAATAATAAATATAAAGTTCTTTCACTTCTGATTAAGCATAATTATTGTTACCAACTGTGACGTGTACTGGAAACATGGCTGTTCCTTCTTACATACTTGACTGAAATGAAAAGTGAATTCATCATTTGGATATTTATTTATTTATTTATTTATTTATTTATTTATTTATATTAGATTTATGTACTGCCCATCTCATCTAGATGTGGCATGATGATGCTATGCAGAAACTATTGAAATATTGCTAGACTGTTTGAGATGGCTCTCAACTGAATACATTTTTATATGCCTCAAAAGCTAATGGAGTTGGAATTGCAAAGTTGTGAAAGGATCTTTCCAATTGCTGGCAGAGATTGAAGAGTGATGGCACCAATTTACTGTAGCTTTTGAATCTTCTGGAATATGCTGGTATCTTAAAAGCAACATTCCTCTAGTACAGCATTCAGTATCCCAATGGTTGCTGTCATGCCTCTGGAAAATTCAGGATGATGATCTCCTGTTGCTTATCAGACCACCAAACAAGTGGAGATAGAATGCTTCAAACAATGGAAGTACTTAATCAAGAAAGTCATTTCTCACAATTTGTCAAATAAAATTATATGCTAAATGCATCACCTCTTTGGGTAGTTAATTTAAGAGATAAATTCTGAAGGGAAGGGATCCAAACTAAGGCTATTAAACTAAGACAATTAATTTCAGTTACAGTACACTGTGGTTTACTCTCACAAAATGTTCCTCCAGAAAGACTTTCAGTTTCATACCCCAATCCTATCTATATTTATTCATGTAAGGTCTCAGACATTTTCCGGAGCCACTGAGATGCCAAAGAGAGTGAGACTCGAGATGCCAAAGAGAGTGGGATGCCAAAGAGAACGAGACTTGAGATGAGGCTTACAAAAAGCAGCAGATTTTATTTTTGGCCAAAACAAAATACTGGGTGACACTATATCCAGAACATACGGGTACAATGCATGTAAGGAATAGCCACACCTTGGGGAAAGTATGATGTCCTTCTATATCTTCAGAGGCATCAGCTTAGTATCCAATTCTGGCCCCCTGGACCATGCCTTCCTTTGGCAGTGCACCAAGGAACAGGTGGGGGGGGGTTTGAATGATTAGCAACAGAGGGGCTGGGTGTTTAACAACCCTGCTTCTTGAGATATCCACCAGGCATGGAGTTGTACAGAAAAACAAGATAGCAGAAGTTAGATCACTGATAGAAGCAAATGGCAGAGGCAATTCTAATTCTTACAGGAGCAAAGCAATTCTTACAGAAGTGAAATAGCAAGTTATTATTATGTCCCAGTAATTCTACCTATTCTACTGTTATTATGTCCCTACATTCAGAAGACATTTTCTTCTGATCGCAACCTTCAACATATTGTGAAAACAAAAACTAAACTGGGATTATAAGATTTATTGGATTTTTTTCTCCTAAAAATATTTTATATGAATTGTGTCAAGGCAGAAATGTTTAGGGGGGGGAGAGAGTTATTTCAATTTGCTTGAAATAACTCTGTCAATCAAGATACGTATTCTATTTCAATCAAGCAACATTTCAAGGCCAAGAAAGATTTGCTTGAAGTTCCAAAATATAAAATATGACATAATTTTACTCCAAAGTGCTTCTCCACTCATTTTTAACTGATGCAACTGTATTTTTGAGATGCACCATGCTGACATTTAGAGGTTGGATATCCTGTACAAAGTTAAACATTTGATTTAAATTGAATTGACATTCTCTGGCTGGAGACAGAATCAGTGGTGGGATTCAAGTTTTTTAACAACAGGATCTGTGGGCGTGGCTTAGTTGGGGGTGTGGCTTGGCAATCATGTGACTGGGTGGGCGTGGCTAGCTGGTCATATGACTGGAGGTGTAGGTGTGGCTAGCTGGTCATGTGACTGTGTAGGCATGGCTAGCTGGTCATGTGACTGGGTGGGCGTGGCTATGTGCATAGGGACTACTCAGAGGGCTGAAAAAAGTCATTTCTGACTGGTCCTCGCACTTTTGACCGGTCCTCACACTTATGACCATCCTCACATTTATGCCCGTTGTGCATTCTTAACAACCGTGTCAGTCATTTCACCACTACTTTTCTTCACCACGGTGACAAGATAGGGCGCAAAACGTAAAATGTGAAGACAATCGTAAGTTCAAGGACTAGTCAAAAGTGCGAGGACCGGTCAAAACTAACTTTTTCAGCCCTCTGAGTAGTCCATTTACTACCGGTTCTGTGGGTAATGTGACTGGGTGAGCATGGGCAATTTTTTTTTTAACTTTTACTTTTAAAAGCATTTTTCTACAACCTTAAGAGGTTGCAGAAAACAATGCTTTTAGAAGCTTCTGACGATCACACAAATCTGCTGGGATCGCCAGAAGCTTTTAAGGCGATTTTTTTTCCTACAACCTCTTCAAAAAATCCTTTTAAAAGCCTCTGATGATCTAAGCTGAGTTGCCTGATCCTCAGAAGCTTCTAAGAGCATTTTTTTTCTGCAACCTCTTCAAGCTTCTGCCTTTTCAAGGCAAAAAAGGGCGAGGGGGGGACACACGTGTGGCAGTGAGATATTCCACAGCTCAAACCTTCCCCCACCAGAAACCTTGGAAGGTTTCCTGTCTCTAAACAAACAACTCCTGAAAATTGAGTGGCAGGGGCAGGAAAGTCTCTCCCAGCGAGGAAACAGACTGGATTTCAGAGGAAACACAGCTCGGTTTAAGGTTAAGGCAGGGCAGAAGGGCTGAGATGGCAATGAGAGGTGGCGGGGGAGCCTTTCCAACAAGCAAAGTCAATGCGGGGGGGAGCCGGATTCACTTAAATTAACAACCATGTGAATCACTCCTCCCTGCCTAGCCTAACACAACACACACATACATATCCAAGAGATCCTCTCCCCAGGCAAGAGAGACCCAACCCTGACAGAGCCAAGACAGGCAGGGAAGCCAGCAGCACAAATGTTTGGGCAACCCATCCTTTTTTGGGGAGGAGGGGGGATCTTTGCAAAGAAAAGGAACACAGATAAGGCAGGTTTAAAGACCCCTCCGCTGCAAAGCCAGGAGCATCCCCTAGAAGTCCCAGTCATCGGAGATCCTGGCCCCCCACCCCAAACAACCCAATCCACAGACTCAGATTCCCGTCCACCCCCCTCTCCCTGGAAGCCACACAAAATGCGCGTCGAGCATCAGAATCCCCAACTCGCGCCTGTTTTGCAAAAGCCCAGTTGGATAGGACCCCCCCCACGCCCCCCTCCCCACTCCCTCCGCCGGTTCCCTGGTGGCATAGGTGCAGCAGCCCCGGCTGGGGAAAGGCGGCAGCCCACGTGGATCCCAGGCAGCGGAACTCAGGCTAGGGAAGGGGTGGGCAATTGTGGCTCTTTTACAACCTGTGGCCTTCTACTCCCAGAATTCCTGAGACAGCCAAGCTGAATTCTGGAAGTTGAAGTCCAAGGTTGTAAAAGAGCCACAATTGCCTACCCCTGGTTAGGGTAGGCTGGCGCCGTGCGGGTGGGAGGCGGCGCAGGCGAGGAGCGGGCGAGCCAGCAATTTAACAAACGGTTCGGTGTGCTGCCTGGCCAATAAATAGTGGTGGGGTGGGATGAGGGGTGGGCGAGCCAGCAATTTAAAAAACGGTTCGGTGTGCTGCGGGGCCAATAAATTACAAAAAAACACCGAACCGTTTTAAATTGCTGGCTCGCTCGCCCGACTTATTGGCAATAAATAGTAGTGCGGAGGGGCGGGGCAAGGGGCGGAGCGAGCCAGCAATATAACAAAGGGTTCGGCCGAACCCCCTAGAACTGGCAGAATCTCACCACTGGACAGAATGTAACAGTTTGATCTCTTTTCTGACAAGACTGTTTGAAAGAACCTGTCTTCAACTTTAACATCTTTCTTCTTTGAGCTCAAAATAATATTTGATAGACTACTCTCTTAGGATATAATTCTGGATTTTGTAGTTAAACAGTAGCTTAATCTTCAAACCTGCTAAGAGGGCCGAGATCTCAAATCAATTCTCACAAATTTTAAAGAGATGCTGAAAGGCAACTTGTGTTCATTCAGCTCAAATTATATGATTCATTTTGTATATCAGTTACTGTCTTTATTATCAATCAATCAGTCTATCTATCTATCTATCTATCTATTCATCCTTCTACCACCCATCCACCCACCCATCCATCTATCCATCCATCCATCCACCCACCCATCCACCTATCTTTTTTCTTTTTTTCTATCTATCTATCTATCTATCTATCTATCTATCTATCTATCTATCTATCTATCTATTTATCTCTCTCTCTCTCTCTCTCATCTCTATTTCAAGGGCACAACTCCAAAAAAATGTTTTGGGTAGTTTACACTACTTTAAAGAATGCAGAGTTTAAAGAAGTATGACTGTCTACATAAGTAACATTTTTTTAAATGACTGGGACGCTATAGACATTTTAAGTCCAGGCCAAGGAAGAACTAGGCTGGGTGTATCTCTGCTGGTATGCTGTTCAAGTGGGAGAGGCCACAATAATTTTAAATGAAATTAAAGGTATAAAATGCACACAATATCTGCCTAGAATGTTATCCAAATTAACTTGTGCTTAACAGTGAGATGAAACATGCTTATCTTGATCCATTAATGAAATTTGGTTTCATTACATTAAAATTTCATCCTAAATTATCAACATGAAAATTAGTTATGTACAAAGCTCTGAACCTTTTTTTAGAAAGTGGAGATGAGGGATAGATTTTTAAAAAAAAGGAATTAGCAATATTTAGTTCAACTTAAGTTACAACTGAGTTTGGTTTTGGTTTTAATACAAACTAAAATCAGCCACCTGCAGTCACTCTGTGATTAAAGTGGTGTACAAATTAATAGATAAATAAGACAATTTAATCTAGATTTGGGTATTTTTTTGGGGAAATCTTGAAATGTAATCTCTATGAGAGGAATATTCCCACCCAATCTAGAAATTAGTAGTCTTTGTTTAGCAACCACAGTTGGGACTGTCAACTCAGTAAAGAAAAGCAGTTGTGCTTACAATTTTACATATCTTGCCTCCCTATTGAGTCTGTACCTATTCACCTTATCATATCCAGAGACATGGGTGGCACTAATATCCTCCATCTGTGTACAGGGAAATTGTGTTCTTCTCATAATCTCACTTACATATTTGCGTAAATTCATTCTTATGGTTTTATTGTTCTGGGAGAAGAGAAAATGAAAAGAAACCACACCCACAATTGTCACCTTTAGATCTCGTGCCTACTTTGGTTAACAACTGGGTCCCAAATTGCTTCTGCGTAAAGAAGGCAAAAAAAAAATGCTTCTGTCTGTTGAACTATATAATTTATTATGTTTGTTAAATGTCCACAACAGTTCAAAGGGTTTATTGCGAGGACAGAAGAGCTGGGGAGTGGCCAGATTGGTGAATCTCTCTGCCTTTGGTTTTCTATGGCACTTCTGCTGTAACCTGATAGGCACTGAGCAAGGAGGACCCAGTGCAAGGAGAAGTAAACATTTGCTATAAGTTACTCCCTCGCTAAGAGGACTCGGTGATCTTTATATTTTATGTTTTATTGGGTCAGATGATTTTCTGGTTATTTCTAAATTCCTTTCACACAAAAAGCATGAAGAACACAAGGGTGGACGCCCACTCTCTGATCCAGCAAAACAACCTGTTGGGAGGCAGAGCAAGCAATAGAAACTGAGGAATTAATTTCCCAAATTTTGTTTCATTTGCATCAGCTGAGCAAGCTAGGATTGAGGTGTATTTCCTTGCCCATTTTATTCGTTTATTTCTTCCCCCATGTGGTATAGTGGTTAAGGCACTAGGCTAGAAACCAGGATACTGTGAGTTCTAGTCCTGTTTTAAGAAGAAAGCCAGTTGACTGAACTTGGATCAGTCTCACCTTCTTGGTGCTAAAAAAAAATCAGAGACGAATTGCTTCTGAAATCTTACCAAGACAATTGCAGGGACTTGTCCAGGCAGTTGTCAGGAGTCAACACTGACCTGAAGGCACACACAAACATTCCTAGGGTTAATGTGCTTTCCTTCAATTCTAGGGGAATGTAAGAGACAGTGGAAACCTTGGGAAACCATGAATTCAAGATTCCCCCAGCATGTCAACAGGGAACCTCTTTTCCATGTTCTTCAGTATTAGTAAAGCACCGGTGACAATGGACCTTTCTGCAGTCTTTTGGAAAATATTTAAAGGACGTGTTCCCCTTTACAGTCCTAGCTAGACGACAAAACGTAACCACTTGTGGTCCCAACTGGTAAGGACCTGATTGGGAAACCCCCAGGAAGTATCTAGGCTACAAACTAGGTTGAGAAACTGAAAAGAAAAACAGAGTAGGCAAATGACTTTCATAATGTTATCGGGAACACCACATGGAAATTTTATGGGGAGGGGATTCTGGTCTTCAGCAATGTCTACCTGCAGCCTGACAAAGGATAATGCTCACAATATGATTCTAAGCTATTTGCAATATTTATTATGTGGCAAGTTTGTTTGCCAGCAATAAAACTTCAGTTTGGAGCATCAGATAAGAAGCCGCATGAATTTTATGAAAGCTTTAAAAGAAATTGCAATGATTTTTATGGTGGTTTCTCAACATCACTTTAATGACAAATTAATGACTTAAGGAAGATTTAGACACCACTCATGACTCGATATTCAGGAATAAGGAATAATAAATTATGTCAGTTCTTTGGCATATTTCTAAGGTGATTTTGAACAGTGCCAGAGTCTGGAAGTTTCCAAAAAAGTTGACAGGAATCTGGAAGGTTATTTTTGTAAGATCCAACATTTCATCAAATGGCTTGCCTAACAAAATTCCTGCATTTCAGAGCCATCACAGTTCCTGCTCCATCTTCCATTCACATTAGAATGATGTAATAGCATGAGACAGGTAATTATGAATGCTGCTCTATTTCTGGACCTATATCTTAAAAATGTAATGCTGAGGCAAGATGGAACATCAATAATCTTTCAAATACTGATGGCTATGAAAATGGTGAAGATTATTATGGAGAGCTGGAAGAACATATGGATATCCTTAAAAAATTTTTAACTCCACAATCCTGGACTTCTACTAAAACATTGAAGAGGTATTTTGCTAATCAAATTGGCATAAACAAGCAAATACGCACACCCCCCCAAAAAAGAAGCATGGAGGCATCTACATGGTCTGGAAAACTCATGGAAAGTGTTTTGAATGCTGTCCTATATTGGCTCTTTACTGTATGTCTGAAAATCACAGCAGAGATTTTGTTGGTACAGGCACGTGCCCAGAATGACCTGGAAAAGCACTGAGGAAGCACTTAATTTTGTCAATGTGCTTGGTGTAGCATTCTTTTAAATACTTTGCAATGTCATAAGGTGGCATTCATCTATCAACTGGGGGGCCCATACACACTGGGTTAAAGCAACTGTTCCCATTTCTGGAATTTTAATCTATTTTAAAGTTTCACCGATACTAAGGGTTCTCTCTCTACCTTATGAAACAATGAATTATGCATCACAAAAACATGTGGTTCTTTTCATTGATCTGAACCAACTGTCCATCGCTTTCATCAGATGACTAACCCAAGTTCTATTGCTTGAAGCAAGCAATAAAAACAGCCTAAGCAATGTTGAATTGCCCCTTGGAGATACCAGGGAATTGAACTTAACTGGAGTAACTTGATCTTTTTGCTTTGAGTTTCCCTGGCAATGAAGAAGTTTACAATGTTGTGTTCAGGTATGGAGAGCAAACAAGTCCAATTTTTAGATCCATGCTATAAAATGATTCTGCACTGAAATTTCTTATTCAGTGCAGATGGCAAAAAGATCCTTAGCACCTAAGAACAAATCAGAACAGAGATACTCAGGGCTAGAAATCTTCTTGCCGTCTTGTATCAGGATGTAAAACTTTTTATTTGCCATGGCGATTAATTGGAAGCTATGGTTTTGATGACCAGTCTGGCTTTAAATGGTGAAGTCTGTCAGAGATGGCTGATACAAGTAGTCCTCAACTTACAACAACAATTGAGCCCAAAATTTCTGTTGCTAAGTGAGATAGTTGGTGAGTTTTGCCCTATTTTACAATTGTTCTTGCCACCGTTGTTAAGTGAATCACTTCAGTTGTTAAGTTAGTAACCTGGTTGTTAAGTGAATCTGGCTTCTCCATTGACTTTGCTTGTCAGAAGGTCCCAAAAGATGATCACATGATCCTGGGACACTGCAACCGTCATAAATAGGAACCAGTTGCCAAGCAGCTGATCACATGACCATGGAAATGTTGCAAGCGTGAAGAACAGTCATAAGTCACTTTTTTCAGTGACATTGTAACTTTAAACAGTAACTAAATGAATGGCTGTAAATTGAGGATTACCTGTATAATATTATTCATCATCATGATATTTCTAAACATTCACTAGCTACACTATTTTTAGTTGCTGGCTCTCTGATGATTATTTGAACCAATTCAGAGATATTTACAATTCAAGAAATAATATTCATGTAGCTGAAAACACAATCTTTTTCTCTTTTTCCCTAGCCCATAGGGCAGTGTTTCTCAACCTTGGTAGCTTGAAGATGGGTGGACTTCAACTCCCAATTGAAGTCCACCCATCTTCAAGCTTCCAAGGTTGAGAAACACTGCCATAGGGTTATATATACTGTGTTTCCTTGAAAATAAGACCCTGCCTTATATTGTTTTGCCACAAAAAAGGCACCAGGTCTTATTTTCAGAGGGGGGGATGTCGTCCACTGACTCACCTCACTTGCACGTATGTCCTCTAATAGCGAAAAAGAGGCCAGGAACTTCTTCCTCTGGCAAGGCCAGTAACGCTTTTTTGAAGGCCTCTGCAGCTGATAAGCTGTTATTGGCTACAGAGGCCTTCAGGAAAGCCTTGCTGGCTGCAGCAAAAGAAATGGGCCGAGGTGTGCAAGGCCTGGCTGCAACTATCCAAAGGTAAGTAGTAGGGCAGCTCCACCACCACCCCATCCCCACCCTAGCTTAATTTTTACGCATGCACCCTGGAGTGGGCGGGGTCTTAATTAGGGTTTATATTGGGCGCACATGTAAAAATCAAGGTAAGACTTACTTTCTGAGAGGGTCGTATTTTCGGGGAAACTCACACACACATATACCTTTAACAACCTTGAAATTTTGGCATGTTGGCCAACAGACTGTAGGAAGTCAAAGATGGTATGTCTAAACATGACCCACCGATCTAACCAAAGATGTACTTGATGTACTGCGATGTTTTGCAATGTTTTTTTTTCAGTTCAGAGCCCAGCTCGTCCTCCCAAAGTTTTTAAGCATTTTCAAGAGAACAGATTGTGTTAAGCATAAAATATTGTTGGAAGTCCCGATTGCCAACTATATAACATCAGCATGTGCCATAAAAATATATTTAATTTTATATTTGACAACAGATTATTTGAAATGCATCTGACAGCATTTGGTATATTTCTGTGCATTTTGACAACTGTACTTGAGGCTTGCTAAAATCAGTTGTGAAGGTGTGTCAAAAGAAGCACTTGAGTGTAGGAACAATTTTAACATTTTGCTATATATATATAATTTCAGTGACATCCATTTCTAATCAAAAAATAAACTTGGCATTATGATTTGGGGTGAATAATCAGTATTTGCAAGGTGAGAATTTAAAGTGTTACCCTTGTTGCTGTTGTTGTCATCCTCAACAAGTTCCTGTTATTTTAGTGTTGTGTTGCCTCGTTAGGACGTTTTCTCTTCAACCTGAATCACACCTATTTGGTCACAGAATGTCCACTGTAGCCAACTCCAGTTCCAGGAAGCACTGTCCTCATTATTACCTAACCTTATTTATCAGTTTGTTTGCTTAGAGTTTATGTCCCACCTTTCCATCAAAAATAGTGTCAATCATACGCACCTCTATTATGTTGCTATTTGATATCTTGTTTCTCATGTCATTTTTGGCTGCTTGAAGCCAACCATCTGGCTTATCCACATGAAAGAAGGAAACAAACAGGAATTAGAAGTAAAACAAGCACTGACACAGTTGGTAAGGGAGAAAACATAATTTAAGATTTATTTATGTATTTTGCATATGGCATAACTTAAAATAATAATATATGAAAGAGTTTTTTGAGAAATATATATTTTAATACCCTGTCACAGCATTATTTTGATCTTGAAAACTGAAACAAATAAACTGGATAAAGTCTTGATTTTAGCATAATTAATTATTAATTACACCTCAATAGATTTTTCATCAAAACTCAGGGTACATATTTCCAGAGAAATGAAGTCACACAACCCTGCAACCTGCTGCTGCAATCCTCTGTATAATTTCAGTATAATTTCTACAATTAGCTTATTTTGGCCTGAATGGAACGTCTCAGTTAAGCAACCATGAAAATATATTCTCAGTAAATGCCTATATGATAACAGCAGTGAGACATTTATATGCTCAGAGGTGGAAGGACTTACAAATACCTACGACGGAAGAATGGATGATGAAGCTGGAAGAATGGGCAGAGATAGTGAAATTGACAAAACCCTGATGAAAAAAAGACTTTGACAAATTTTATGACTACTTGGAAGTACCACTTTTGGACATTTTGCAAAAAAACTGAAAGGAATGAAAAGCTGATTTTGGGATTGAACGATTAGGATTATATGGGGCAATGGGAATAATGTAAACAAATGTTAACTTTGAAGTAAAGAGTTTGATGTGTTTTTTAAAAAAATCTGTATTTGTTCCAAAGAAAATTGGGAGTCATTCTTTTTCTATCTTCCTTAGTTTTTTTCCCTTCTTCTCTGCACTTTTACCTTTTTTCTTTTCTGAGTGTTTTTTTTTTCCTTTTTCAACTCATCTTTTCCTGCTCATGGTATCGATTGCTTTTTCCCCCCAGATTGATGGATCAATTATTTAAACAGCTGGTTACTTCCTGGGAGTAAATGGCTTTGCCATCTGCTGGAGTTAGAATCATATATTTTGCATACTTTTTGGGATGAAACATTCATTTTGAGTGAGAGAAAAGTTTAGCAGAGTGATCCTCTCCCTCTCCAGGGTTTCTAGAAGGGTTTTTCCTGAGCCTTCTGAAAAAATTCAGGATGCAGTACTTTCTGCCTGCAAAATGTTCCCTATAACTGATGCTCTTACCTGTTTCCTTTCCAAGAACAATACAGGAAAATTGAGGATTTTGGTAGGTTTTATAGCTTCTGTACAACATTGGAAACATTTCTTTTTTCACCCAGAAATGGCCTTATCCAGTGTTAAGTCCAACATATTATCTCTTTAGTCTATATTACATCTGAAGTCTATATTAAATCATTGATTTAAAACCTAACATAGTTAAATGCATACATTTAATTTAAAGATATATTGCATTGTAGGAGTTATAATCCTAAAATCTTTAGTGCTGTTCATCTTCCATTCATTTTTGCTTCTACCACCATTTTTCTCATTTGTTTTTCTTCTTTCCTTTAAAATATATTACTTGGCTACTGTATTTTTTGTGATTATGCAAAAGTTATTTATTTAGAGTTGGCCTATATGAGTAAGGCCACAATGTATTTATATTATGTGTTTCTATATTGCCTGGCTCCTAAGAATCAAAAAACTATCCCAAAGAAAATTCCAGCATGATTCAAGAAAAATCAGGGTGTGCAGCTGCTTCAGTACAAGAAAAGAAACAGAAAGAGAATAAAAAATGGTAGCCTAACTTTGTCATCAAACCCAAAGGGACAAAATATAAAACCAAAATAATCCAATGAAGCCACTTTCCAAAAGCCTATTTGAACAAAATCATATTGAAAATATTTTAGAAAGCCAGAGAAGATGCCATGCATATATCTGGAGGCAGCCTATTCCACCACATTGAAGCTGTCACTGCTAAGAATTACTATTGTACAAGTACTCAAGATACCATATAAATTCAGTGAATAGTGAATCTCTGAATAGTGAACTTTAAAGGAAGACAGGAGAGGCATGGTGCTTGTTCCCCAGAGGGTAGAAAAAGCCACTTGAAAGATCCGAAGTCTCCCTATGGCAAAATAATGGTATGAAAGAAATATGTATGAATATATTCTATGCGCACCAAAGCATTTCCTCCCACCCACCCCCACCCCCCAAAAAAACCCTTTTAAAATGCTGATTGTCTTCAGCCTCTCTAAACTCCTAATTCAGGGATTTACAGATAGTCCTAGACTTACGACAACAGCTGAGCCCAAAATTTCTGTTGCTAAGTGAGACATTTGTTAAGTGTGTTTTGCCCCGTTTTACCTTTCTTGCCACAATTGTTAAGTGAATCATTGCAGTTGATAAGTTACTAACCTGGTTGTTAAGTGAATCTGATTTCCCCACTGACTTTGCTTGTCAGAAGGTCGCAAAAGGTGATCCCATGACCCTGGGATCCTGCAACTGTCATATGAGTCGGTTGCCAAGAATCTGAATTTCGATCACATGGGGATGCTGCAATGGTTGTTAAGTGTGAAAATCGGTCATAATTCACTTCTTTCAGTGCTGTTGGATCTTTGAACGGTCACTGAATGAACTGTTGTAAATTGAGGACTACCTGTATATCAGGAGTGGGTTCTAAATTTTTTTACTACCAGTTCTGTGGGCGTGGCTTATTTTGTGGGCATGGCTTGATGGTCATATGACAATTCTTTAGGATTTAGCAGAGGTACTGGTCTACTAGGCTTTTAACTGTTTGCAGTGCTGTATCAGTCTATCCACTTATTTTTGCAGGCACTGGTCTACTCATGTATTTTTGCAGGCACCGGTCTACCCATTTATTTTTGTAGGCACCGGTCTACTCATGTATTTTTGCAGGCACTGGTCTACCCATTTATTTTTGCAGGCACCAGTCTGCTCATTTGTTTTTGGAGGCACCGGTCTACCACCAAACTGCCTTTTACCACTGAAGCCCCGCGGCAAGAGTTTAAACAGTTTTTTTTCCTTATAGCCCATCAGCTGGGATTTAGGAGGCAGCAATAGATTGGGGGTGGGGCCAAATAAAAGGTAAGAATAACAAGGGGGTGGGGGGGCAGGGGGCAGAATCGGTTTCGTGACGTCATATCGTCACCGCTACCTCCTCGGCCAAACTGGGCCAAACCGGGAGGAACCCACCACTGCTGTATATGTGTTATTCAGAAATCAAGGAATACACTTCCGGTTTGCATCTTGCCGCCCTTGGGATCGCTGCCCCATTGTCTGTAAAGAGCCGCCTTTACAACTGAAAGGCGGCTCGAAAAAACTCCATTTCCATGTGGAAATGGAGATAGAGCCGGCAGGGGCAGGTAGAGCTCTCTGCCTAGCCCCAAAAGTTTTTTTTTACTTTTGGGGACGAAGCAGATGAGGCTCCCTATTTCCCTCGCCGTCGCTCCGGGCTTTGGGAGACCTCTGTTTATGCAGAGCTAGGCGACAAGATCAAGCCTACAAAAACTAACAGAACAATTAAAAAGGATATGAGCTGGACCTGTGACCCTGAATCGCAAGTATTTCATCTATTTTATAACAATTATTGAAGAAGGAAAAGGAAAAGGAGAAAAAGAATTTTTAAAAATGGTGACTGCCGAGGCTTGAGAAGGGGCTGAAAGGGAGAGTCCTTCCGTTTTCTATTAAGATATAAAGTAGTGGAATAAATACTTCTGGCTACAACTGAAGATAAAGCTCTACTTTTGTGTTTTGTTCTTCCTGGAGATCTGATATTGATCTTGGTTGGAAAGAAGTTTTTTTTTCTTCTTTGCCTCTCTTTTCTTTTTTTAAAAATAGTTTGTCTGTGTGGAAATATGGCATTAAAGCTTGCAAAGCCGGACAAACAAGCAGTGTGGGGGGGATTCCCCCATTAATAAATTACGTGAACAAGTTCTAAATCTCCAGTCTCAGAAAACTGATTTTAATATAATTGAATTTCTCTTGGAGGAGATTGTAAAAAGGGATGAGATTGTGAATCAGAACTTTGAAAAATTTAAGCAGGAAATTAAAGAATTAGTGCAATCAAAGTTTGATATTTTGGACCGAAAGATTATAAAAATGGCTAATGGTTTTGCAGAATTTATGATCAGGTTGGACACAAATACTAACTTATTAGAGTCTAAAGTGGAAGAAATTGAAGACAATTTGGATAATAGAATACAAAAAATTGAAAATGATTTGACAAACACTCAAGACAATAGCTCAGAAGAAAAACCTAAAATGGAGGCTGATCAAAAGACTTGTAATGCAGAAAACATACAACAACGGATTGAAAGAGAAGTTTTAATGATGCAATATAATTTTACTGAATATGCAATTAGACTCAGAGGACTGCAGGAAAATGACAGAGATGATTTAAGGAAAATATCTTCTGAAATTCTGGCTGGGATCTTAAAGGTTCAACCTGAGGAAGTATTTTGTAGGATTGACAGAGTTTATAGAATAAATTCCTGGATTGCAAAGCAAAGGCAATTGCCTAGAGATGTGGTGATTTATTTTACAGATAAAGATATAAGAAATAATATTGTGCAAAATTCTTTCAATTCTACTTTGCAATTGTTTGGAAGAAAGATTGGGATTTACAAAGAGCTCCCGCCTAAGATGTTATTGGAAAGGAAGAAATTTGGTTTTCTGGTGACTGAGCTAAAAAAAAAAGAAATATTCTATTCAGGCGGGACGCTCCAGTTGGTATAATATAGAGATATCAAGGAGAAAGATACCAACTAAATACTGTTGAAAAAGCGGAAGAATTTTATCAAAAAATCTTGAAAATGAACTTAACATCTTTAGGCACAATACAGGATAAGCAGAAGGAATTGGAAATAAAGGGAAAACATCGAATTATAGAGGCTGCTGTGGACAAACTGCCTTTGGATTCTTTAGACACCTCAGCTGGATTATCTACAAATACGAGAGAAGTGGCATCGGACTCTAACGTGATGATTCATCAAGTCACAGACAAGTATGGAAACCAATTAGCTGATACACAATTGATAAAAAAGAAATATGAGACACAAAAGCAAAACCAACAAGATCAAGTGATAAAGCAGAATGAAAACCGATCAGTTGATATACAACTTGTAGAAAGGAAACCAGGATGGAGATTAAACCCACAAAAAGAAAAGAAAAAAAGAAATAGGTCTCACAAAAATAGAAATTTCTAAATTAAGCAACAGTGAAGCCAGTTATTTTAAAAAAATGAATGAATATATGAAAAGATAGTGGAGGCGAAGTTTTGGTTAATATTATCCTGAGGAGAGTGACAGACCTCTGCAATGCCGTAATTTTGGGATGTGAAAAGAGTCTTAAATTGTTGGATTTGAATTATCTATTTTGGATTTCTTTCTTTTATTGATAAATATATTATAATTATCTTGAGCTATAAGGCAAGAGAGCTACGCTGGGGCACGCAGAAGATCTGGTTGTTACCCATTAGGATGATGGGAATTAATAATCCTGATGAAAGCCACAATAACAACTATATGGAATATAATCATAATGTCACTCGGGTGGTTGTTTTTTTTCTTTTATATATATATGAGGATATTCATTACTGATGGGGGTAGATGATGACTGAGGATTTTGAACAAACTGTTGCACCATGATGCTATGTTACCCTAATATGGATGATGGACTCAACAATCCAGTGGAAAGACATCAAAGAAGATATTATATGGATTATAAATTTAAAGTCATTGACTCTTTTTATATAACGGAATATATATATATATATATATATATATATATATATATATATATATATATATATATATATATATATATATATATATATATATATATATGTTTTTCTTCTAGCCAGGTTTTCCCTATGTAGCCAAGGTTTTTTTGTAGCTCCAGCTCAGTAGAATCTCATCTACTCGGTTCTGGGCTTTTTTCTTTTCTAACACCTAGCAAGCTCTGACTGCTAGGTGGGAGACCTAAATAGATCCATTTCTAGCTCGTTAGCTGTCGTCAGTAGGCCACACCCACCTCCTCCCTGTAAAGGCATAGTATCAATTTTCTTACTTCTTCGTAGGGTCTATGTGTGTTTTTCTTCTAGGCTAGACATAGACCCTACGAAGAAGTAAGAAAATTGAGATATATATATATATATATATATATATATATATATATATATATATATATATATATATATATATTAGCAGAGTAGGCAGTGGATTAAAGATATTAAGAATTGTTGTGCATGGCAATTTTGTAGGAAAGTGGGTGGAAATAGGTTAGTTTACTGATTGTTTAGTTTAAGAAAAGGGATGTTTAAGTGATATATTTAGGGGAGTGGAGCAAATGGATAGAGTTGAATAAATGTTAAATTAGGATTTATGGGGTAGGCTGCTTTGAAATGTTATATTTATATACACAAAAGATTAAATGTTAAAGTAGGATTTATTATATAGTTTTAAAGTGGAAGGTTGTTTTGAAATGTATTAATATACAGATATATGTATGGAGGAGGAGAAAAAGGGCAGATTATTGCTAAATTGGGAGTTACAATAATATTATAAGTTATAAATTAGAAGTTATACAAAGTTACAGTAGAATGTTATTTTGAAATGTATGGTAAAAGGGGGAAGTAACAATATTAATAATATTATTAGCAAGTAAGGGTCAGTATTTAGAGGAGGGAGTAAGGGGATGGTAAAATATTATATAATCTGTTATCTATTAGGTCTTTGTTGTGAAGAAGTCACGGGGGGGATGGGTGGTGAGGGGGGGTTAGGGGGGAGGAGGGAGAAAAATGGGGGGAAAAATTTGTATTCAAAATCTTTTTCAATAAAAAAAAAGAAATCAAGGAATACATGCATATTTCATGTTACAAGTTAATCATAACCATATTCCCCTTTTAAGTGAGAATACCTGTTTCTGATGAGATCATTTCAAAGGTGGATTTTTTTTTTAGAAGCAGTGTCTGAACATGAGAGAGTCAGTGTGCTAAAGTAGTTAAAATGCTGGACTAAAACTCAGATCATGAGTTCTAATCCTTCCTTAAGGAACAAAGCCTGCTGAATGACTTTGGCCCAGTGGTGAAATCCATTTTTTTACTATCGGTTCTGTGGGCGTGGCTTGGTGGGCGTGGCACGGCTTGGTGGGCGTGGCTTGGTGGGCATGGCAGGGGAAGGTTACTGCAAAATCTCCATTCCCTCCCCACTCCTGGGGGAAGGATATTGCAAAATCTCTATTCCCACTCCACTCTGGGGTCAGCCAGAGGTGGTATTTGCCAATTCTCCGAACAACTCAAAATTTATGCTACCGGTTCTCTGAACTACTCAAAATTTCCACTACCAGTTCTCCAGAACCTGTCAGAACCTGTTGGATTTCACTCCTGCTTTGGTCCCAAATTGTGTATGTGTGTCTGTGTGTCTGTCTCTCTCTGTCTGTGTCTGTGTCTCTGTCTGTGTCTGTGTCTCTGTCTCCCTAACCCACCTCTCAGGATTGCTGTTGTGGGAGAACAGTTATTATTTATTTATTATTTTATTTATTGAATTTCTATACCGCCCTACTCCCGAAGGACTCAGGGCGGTGCACAGCCATGAAATAAAACACATAGATATACAAAATTTAAAATCGAATAAAATGAATTAAATAAATTTGGCTGAATTGATACCCATAATTTAAAATACCCATATTTTAAAATACATTAAAAATTTAAAATTTACACTTAAAAGGGAGAAGATTTAGGCGAGGCCAGCTTGATGAAATAAAAGCGTCTTCAGCTCGCGGCGGAAGGTGCGCAGATCCGGAATCCTCCGTATCTCTGGGGGCAGCTCATTCCAGATCGTCGGTGCTCCCACAGAGAAGGCTCTCCCCCTAGGGGCCGACAGCCGACATTGTTTGGCCGACGGCACCTGGAGGAGCCCCTCTCTGTGAGAGCGTACTGGTCGGTGGGAGGCTATTGATGGTAGTAGGCGGTCCCGTAAGTAACCAGGTCCTAAGCCATGGAGCACTTTATAGGTGGTAACCAGAACCTTGAAGCACACCCGGAAGACCACCGGGAGCCAGTGCAGCTCGCGCAGGAGAGGTGTTACATGGGAGCTCCACGTTGCTCCCATAACCACCCGCGCGGCCGCACTCTGCGCCAGTTGGAGCCTCCGGGTGCACCTCAAGGGGAGCCCCATATAGAGAGCGTTACAATAGTCCAGACGAGAGGTGACGAGGGCATGAGTGACTGTGCGTAACGAGTCCCGATCTAGAAAGGGACGCAACTGGCGAATCAGGCGAACCTGATGAAAAATCCTCCCGGTCACGGCCGTCAAGTGCTCTTCTAAAGACAGCCGTGAATCCAGGAGGACGCCCAAGTTACGAGCCCTTTCCGTGGGGGCCAATGATTCGCCCCCAATAGCCTGCGATGGCGCCAGCTGACTATATCGGGACGTTGGAAACCACAGCCACTCGGTCTTGGATGGGTTGAGCCTGAGCCCGTTTCTCCCCATCCAGATCCGTACGGCCTCCAGGCACTGGGACATCACTTCAAGGGCATCGTTGGGGTGGTCCGGGGTGGAGATGTACAGCTGGGTGTCGTCAACGTACAGATGGTACTTCACCCCGAAACCACGGATGATCTCGCCCAGCGGCTTTACATAAATGTTGAACAAAAGGGGCGAGAGAACTGATCCCTGCAGCACCCCACATATAAGGGGCCTCAGGGTCGATTTCTGCCCCCCTGTCAACACAGACTGCGACCGGTCAGAAAGGAGGAGAACCACCGTAAAACGGTGCCTCCCACCCCCAACCCTTCCAGCCGGTGCAGCATGATACCATGGTCGATGGTATCAAAAGCCGCTGAGAGGTCTAACAGGACCAGGACAGAGGAACAACCCCTGTCCTGAGCCCTCCAGAGGTCATCAACCAACACGACCAATGCCGTTTCCGTGCTGTACCCAGGCCTGAAGCCCGACTGGAACGGATCTAGATACGACGCTTCATCCAGGTACTGGGGAAGCTGTCACGCAACCGCACTCTCAACAACCTTTGCAACGAAGCAAAGGTTGGAGACTGGATGATAATTAGCCAATACTGCCGGGTCCAGGGAAGGCTTCTTGAGGAGGGGCCTTACCATCGCCTCTTTCAGGGCGGCAGGGAAGACACCCTCACCCAACGAAGCATTTATAATCCCCTGGAGCCAGCCTCGCATCACCTCCCGGGAAGCCAGCACTAACCAGGAGGGGCACGGGTCCAACAAACATGTAGTCGCGTTCAATCTACCCAGAATCCTGTCTATGTCATCTGGGGTCACAGGATCAAACTCATCCCAGATAACAGTCTCAAGACCTGCCTCCGTCACCCTCGCTGGATCTATCCAGTCAGAGTCCAGACCTGCCCGAATCTGAGTGATTTTGTCATGCAGATACTGAACAAAATCCTCGGCTCTTTCCTCCAAGGGGTCCTCCCGCGCTTCCTGGTGGAGCAGGGAGCGGGTCACCCTAAACAGGGCAGCCGGGCGATTATCTGATGATGCAATAAGAGCAGTAAAATGGGTACATTTTGCTGCTTTTATCGCCACTAGGTAACTCCTAATATGAGATCTTACCAGTGTTCGGTCAGATTCAGAAAGACTAGCCCTCCAACAGCTCTCTAGGCGTCTTTTCCGGCGCTTCATCTCCCTCAGCTCCTCGGTAAACCAAGGAGCCAGGCGAGATCGGCGCCGGGTCAGAGGCCGCAAAGGCACAACTCGGTCCAGGGCTCCAGCAGCCGCTCTATCCCAGGCGGCCACTAGGTCCCCAGACGAGGCGTGAGCCAGAACCTCTGGGATTGGCCCAAGCTCCATCTGGAACCTATCAGGTTCCATCAGGCGCCTGGGGCGGTACCATCTTATCGGTTCCGCCTCCCTGCAGCGGGGTGCCGCGGTTCGAAGGTCAAGGCGAAGGAGTGAGTGATCTGACCATGACAAGGGCTCAATGACTATATCCCCTATCTCGAGATCACTCAACCACTGTCCAGAGACAAAAACCAAGTCCAGTGTGTTTCCCCCAGTGTGCGTAGGGCCATGAATTAGTTGGGTCAGGTCCATGGCCGTCATGGAAGCCATGAACTCCTGAGCCACCTCAGACGCCTCACCCACGGATGGCAGGTTGAAATCCCCCATGACCATAAGTCTGGGGGTATCAACCGCCACCACGGCAATAACATTGAGTAGCTTGGGCAGGGCTGCTGCCACATGGCAGGGAGCCAGGTACGTGATCAGCAAACCCATCTGAATCCCGTGGCCCCACTTCACAAGGAGGGACTCACAACCAGCTGTCTGAGGTACAGTGGTCTCACTCGGCCTAAGGCCTTCTCTAATGATAACCGCTACTCCCCCGTGCCTCCCCTGTGACCTTGGCTGATGGAATGCGTGGAAACCTGGTGGGCACATTTCTACCAGAGGGACCCCTCCCTCTGGGCCCAACCAGGTCTCCGTAATACCCGCCAGGTCCGCTCCCCCCTCGTAAACAAGATCACAGATGAGGGGGGCTTTATTTACTACGGACCTGGCGTTGCACAACATCAGGCGAAGGCCCGGGCCCTGAAGGTCTGTACTACCTGGAGAACGGGTGGAGCCTTGGGGGCCGGAGCACTCTACCGCTTGAAGACAGCGGGTGCGTGCTCCCTTAACATGATATGGCCCCCTGCTCCCGCCATATCTACCTCTCCCACACACAGTACCGATGGTAAAAACACAGTCTGGACCAGCTCGACCCCCTCCGGATCCCCCACCCCCCCCGCCGAACGTCCTGGCCAAGCCCGACTCTCCCCCTAGTGGGTTATCCCCCAAACCCACAACCCTAATTCCAATCCCACCCCCCTCCCCCTTCCCAGAACCCCTTAAAAGTTTAGACAAGGACAATTTTAAAAAACCCCGCAGCCCCCTCTTTGCGGCATGCCACCTCTCGGGACTCCAGAGCCCGTCATCGAGGTAGGCCCTCGATAGAATGGAGGGCCAAGCCTGCGAGAGGGGGGAGTCTCGCAGACCAAGAAGCTCCGCTGCTGAGTACATTGATCATAATGGGTGACATGACCATATCCTAAGGGTGTATATAAAGGACCGAGGAGAAGACAAAGGAATGAGGGATCTCAGAGACGTATTTGCAGGACCAAGTCCCCTGTCCCCTCACAACAGAGGATGTAGTCCAAAGCCAAGACGACCACAATTCCAAGGGGGAAATAGATCCAACCACCCTCTCACGGTGGTTAGGTCAGCTGGACAGCCCCCTCATGTGGTGAGGTGGTAGCAATGAACCGATGTGTATAGACAGCATCCGGGGGTCAGGTCCAAAAATCGCCCTCTCACGGCAGTTTGTCCGGTGTTAAAGACTGATGGTAAAGTCCCCTCGCTGGTAAAGTCCCCTCGCTGGTAAAGTGCATATATGTAGAAAGCGTCCCGGTTCAGCCCCCAGGGGCTCTGACACCTGGCCACCCTCTCACGGTGGTCAGGCAAATGTCTAGCCCCCTCAGCCGATGGGATGCAGCCATGTACCGGTCTCCCATTCAGGTGGAAATAGTCCTGTCCAGAGTCAGGGGGGTTCAGAATAGTAATAGAGCATAGCGCCAATGAGTCCCACAGGCTGACAGTTGGTCCAGGTGGGCCCAGTTCTAAAGGGGAACTCTGGGGGAGAGAGAAATGGGGCAGAAATGGGGCAGTTTTCTCGAGCCCCCAGCCCCCTGCACAACCACAAATTGAGGCCTCCCAAGGCCCAGAAGATCACTCCGGGTCTTTTCCGCCCCAAACGTGGTTGCAGGTCTCCCAGTCCTGTTGGTTTGTTGCCCCCCCAGCTCCTTTTCCAAGGGGGGGGGTCCCCAGCGCCGTCTGACCGTCAGCTTGCCTCCACAGCAACCGCCATCGCCGCCGCCCCCGCACCATCGTCGCCAGCCCCCGAAAGAGCCTGGCAACGTCCCAGAGATCTTCAGGGGGTGCCCGACACATCTTGCAACCCTTCGGGCAAACCCCCCGGGCTTAAAAACTTGCTGCGCAGCAGGTGCCCCCGGCACAACGCCGCTCCAATTAATTGATGGCCTCCGGCTGTTAGGAAACGCCGCCGACGCTGCCGACGCCCAGCTGATCAGCCTGACGCTCCACACATCGCCCCTTCCTCTCTGCTCAGTCACAGAGGGAAAGAAAACCCTCTCCGTGCTGGCCAGGAGGTCCCCTGACTGGTCCTGGGGTCGAAGCTCTTCAAATCAACCCCCAAAGGACCCAAAGGGTAGGTCGGCGCCCCATCCTCAGATCGCGATCCCAGCGGGCGCCGCCATCTTGGACATGCGCAGAAGATAGAAGATAGAAGTTGTGGGTGGGGAAGCACCACTTTGAGTTGCAGAAAATAAAAGTAGGGTGTAAATATAACAATATATGTATTGTTTATATGACAATACATAAAATAAATGTGCACATTGAATTCTCAAGAATTATTTATTGATTGATTTCATTTAGGCAACACCCAACTCCAGGATGACTCTGGGTGGCTCACAATGCAATAAACAAGCTTAGTTTTTCTAAGTTCTTCCAGGACTGAGAACTGCTGAAAGTGGTTCAAGAAAACTTACATAATGAAGGATCTTGACACAAAAGCTTCTTGGGTTGTCTTTCAATGTACCATGGAACAGCCAAATGCTCAAGAGTCTGTGAAGAAAGAAGTGGCCATGTTTACGGAGATTAGTTACATTCTCAGGTACAAATACTTCAAGGAGAAGCCAACTTGTCTTCCCTTTATGCTCTGTGTGAGTGATCTGAAATGCCACCATCGAAAACTCACCTCAGCTAAAAAAAAATGCCCCATAAAAATTATGGATTTATGAAATTATGAAGCAAACTGCCTTGGTTTCTTTTTTCTGCCAAGTAAACACAACTGTGTGCCAGCTAGAAATTCAGCAGGTTTAGTGTTTCTCGTAAATGCTTTGAGGTAAGTAGGTGACATGTTAACCAAAATGTTCTTGTTGTTCTTCATTCGTAGCCTTTTCTCTCCAGTACTAATATTGTTATGAGATCTATAATAGTTTTCACCCTCATCTTAAATCAAAACGCAAGGTGAGTCTTTACTGATCACAGCAGTTCTGAAAGTCCCAATGGCTGAAGTCAGCTGATACCATGAGCAAATGAAGTCCCACTTCCATCTATGTTGGCTTTTCCTATAAAATTGGTGCCGTTCACTCCTGCAATGTCAAAACTAGGATTCATTTCCAAGCGGCAACATTTACCTGGCTGGCCTTGGTCTTTCAATCCAAAATGGGAAGGGATTCATAATCCCTCTCTCTGTGATGGCAGGACTAGAGGGATTCCTCTGGACTTGGGAGAATAAGGAGGGATGGTCAGAGCTTGGATGGGACCATCAGGGCTAAAAACCAGATGTATCAGTCACCAAGAATAGAGTGTGTGGCTTGTGAGAGACTGCACTTTGACCACAATTCTCAATAATCCTTTTGGGCATGGAAGAGGTGCCCTCAAGTCATTGTTGACTCCTGGTAGCTTCTTCAGAAGTAGTTTGCCATTGTCTCCTTCTTAGGGCTGAAAGGAAATGACTGGCCCAAGCTCACCCACCTGGCTTTTTGCCTCAGGCAGGACTAAAACTCTCAGTTTCCCAGTTTCTAGCCTGGTGTCTTAATCACTACTTATCCAAATGGCTCTCTTAATGATGCAGGATCCAATCTGGATCAACTACGGGGACCAGAGGTTTAGTCTTCTGAGCTTTTGGAATCATGCAGGACCCACCCTCAGGGTACTTCTCTTTCACCAGAATGTGTGGTAAGAGAGAAGTACCCTGAGGATGGGCTCCAGCATGAGTCCAAAAGCTCAGAATACTAAACCTCTGGTCCCCGTGATTGACCCAGATTGGATCCTGCAACATTATCCCGGCACACGTATATTTGCCTTTTCTTCATGATCTTTACCATATAGAAAACATAGTTTCATAGTTTCTATGAAATTTTCCTTGTTTGAAAACTGAATTTAAAAAGTGGTATACTAGCCTACCTGGAAAGGTTACTTACTAAATAATGAAAAATAATTCTGCTAACCACATGGTTTCTGAAAGGAAGGGGTACCTTCTAGGTCTGGGGCATAACGTTGGTCTTATCAACTCGAATGGGTCTACTTGAGATGTAGGAGTCTATTTAACAGATCACAATTTAAATCAGGGGTCCCCAACCTTGGCAACTTTAAGACTTGTGGACTTCAACTCCCACAATTCCTCAGCCAGCTTTGCTTGTGGACTTTGCTGGCTGAGGAATTCTGGGAGTTGAAGTCCACAAGTCTTAAAATTGCCAAGGTTGGAGACCCCTGATTTTAAAGGAATAATCAACAAGGCCCGAAGAAGGAAAGCTATAATTCCTCAGCTCAAAAAATACTTTCGTCCCCAACCTCTTTCCGGGTCTCTTTAAACGCCAACAAAAACTTCTGTCGCGCTGGGCGGGTCTGCCTTCCTTTCTTCTCCTCCTCCTCCTCCTCCTCCTCTCGGTTCCTCCCCAGCAGGTTGTCCCTCGGATCCTGTTCCTGGGACTCCGCCAGGTACCGGCCTCGCTCAGCAGCCAGATGTTGCAACCGCCACCCCCACCTCCCCGCTTCGGACTCTGTCGGCTGCAGACTCAACCGTCTCCAGACCAGACTGGAGTTGGCCTCCGGCAGCCGGGCAGAAGGGAGGAGGACGGGGACGAAGGAGAGAAAGAGGAGGAGGAGGAAGAAGAAGAAAAAGGAGACTACAAGAACCGTCCCTTCGGGGATGCGCTGCTGAGACTGAGCCAGCCCAGCGATGGGGATGCTGCTGCCCGGAGACCGCGGCTTTTTCCCTAGGCTCTGGGCTGCGCTCCTCAGCAGGATACGCGGAGAGAGATCCTGGGCCAGAAAACTTGACGAAACCAACCTGTTGCAACAGAAGAGGTGGGTCCTCCAACCCAGGATACTCCAGATCCTGAAGGCAGGTCGGGGAGGGAGACGTGCCGCGAGGTACCGAGTTTAATATGAAAAGAGAGTTCTCAGGAGCGCGTCCAGAGAAAAGGTTGGCGAAACGCGTCCAGAGCGCGCGCGCGCAATTTTTACTAGCTCCTTCCTTGGTTTCGGGAGAAAAGATTGGCCACACATCCGAGTTATACCTGGAGGGGGGAAAAAGAAACTTTTAAACCTTTTTTCTCCCCCATCGGGAACAGGGTAAATACCTGGGCAGGGAAGAAGCTGTAACCAGATCTCAGCAAGTCCAGCTTGAGTGCACCTGCTGCCTGAAAGGCAGACAAGGCTGTATTCTGTGCCACAGGCAGCCAAGCACACATTTGGATCCCTTTTCTGAACTCTGTGGTGGGACACAGGGGGAAGAGGGCAGAGGAGATAAAATGTCTTTCTTTCTATGCTTTGTGTGTTTGTTCAGTCTCAGCTTGTCATGAAAAAAAATACGTTGATGACCCTATTTAACCACAGCTTCTTAAGGGTTTTCTCTTCAAAGCTGCCACGTGTGAATTAATTGCTGTATGACAATGCCCCTAAGCCTGTGGTGGCGTACATTATTCAGGCTTCTAAGCAAAAGAACTAGCAGCATTAAGACATCTGAGATTTGGGAGAGAAAGCTAGAGGACACGGCTTAACAAGGGTTGAAGACGGGCCCTTTGGAGAAATTGAGTCCTGCTGATTCTTCTAATCTTTTCCAGATTTGTTTGTGTGTTTGTTTTTGTGGCTCATGTTGGACGAGCAACTGGAAGCTGTGATTGGTGGGGCTTTTGCCAACTTAATCATGTGTGCCAACTGTGCCCTTTCGTGGACTGAGAGGCACTGTTTGTAGTCACTCATGCCTTAGTCAACTACCAAATGAATTACTACAATGCGCTTTACATGGGGCTGCCCTTGGAGAACATCCAGAAAGCCCAAAACATGATGGCAGGGGAATTTATGGATGCACCTTGGTACACTCCACTATTCCACATGCTGCACCTGTTCGTAGTGTGTTTCCAGATGGAATTCAAGGTGCTGGTTGTCATCTATAAAGCCCTTCATACCATGGAGTTATTCATGAGACAGTCAATTTCCCAAGAATTTCTACTTATGGAATGATCAGATAAGAGAGGTATAGCCACAGCTGCATAATGGAAAGAGAAAGAAACTCAGAAAGGAACCTTCCCTAATTTATCAGGCTGTAAAAGAGGCAGTGGAGATTTGTACTATTAGGCTTGCAAGATTATATTATTGCAAGATAAAATAAAATTAGCTGATCTGGTCATTTTTCTTGTCTGGTCTACCTGGAAAGGCCAGCATTGAATGTGTCAAGCAGGATTGAGCCTGGTGAATATTTGGATTGAGACCCACTAGGGAATTCCATGGCTGTGGGTAAGATTGGGAAATAAGGATGTTCTGGAAGAGGGCAATGGTAACCTAAAAGTTGAAAAAAAGGTAAAGATTTCCCTGTCAGTTGTCTCTGACTCTAAGACATGGTGCTCATCTCCATTTCTTGGCCAAGAGAGCCAGTGTTGTCCAAAGACCATTTCTGTGGTCATGTGGCCAGCATGACTATATGCGAAAGTCACAAGGTACCTGCTCATCTAGTCGCAGTTGCATGCTTTCAAACTGCTAGGTGGACAAACTACCTCCATAGAATTCCATGAAATCTGCATGGATGACTTTGTCTGTCTTTACCTTTCCTTTAAAAGTACCCTCATGAGGATACCTAAGAAAGGATTGAGCATCTTTCTTGGTTGGCTTGATAGTCATTAATGAAGCTGTGACTTTGAGATGAGACATTACACTGCTGCACTTTATTTGGGATATGGTAACACGTGAGGTGGAAGAATGGATTGAGGGGCATTTTTTATGCAAACCTATTGGTGTAAATCAAAATACATATTGTGGGATTTTAAAAGATATTGGTATTTAAATGTATCTAGCTTTTCAGGACATTACTAGAATCTGCCACTGTCTCAAATGGAACCAGATTGTTTATCCTATCTGTACTGCTACTTATTTGGTCCAGACTAGGTCTGTCAAAGTGATGTAGACTAATGAGACCATCTATTTGGGTGATATAAGCACACAGAGCTTTTAGTGTCTCAGAGTGAATTCAGAGTCAAGTGAGATGTTGGAAGAGATGTTGGAAGAGGCTGAACATTTACTTTGATTGCCTGGTCAAAGAATGGGACAGACACATTTATAAATACCCCATAATCTATTTTGGGGCAGCACTTTGTTTTGTACAATGTTCGGAATATGTCCTGTTAAATATAATACAAGGAATCTTGAGGATTGATACTAGGCTCTTTTTGATCATTTAGCAATGAGATTTTCCATCCTTTTTTATTTTTAGTGCCAACACATTATGATGTAGGCTGCCATTCTTTAAACTCCTTCCATTTCTCTGCTGCTTACAGTGGATGCCAGGATCCAAAGTGATACTGCCATGGATTGTGTACTGTAGGGACAGATTGGGAAAGCAGATTGGCTACCTTAATGCAATTTATGATTTTCTATTTTGTACCATGTTTAATAAGGAACAGAGCAAGAGTTTTCTTGTTGCTTTTTTGCATAAACCATAAGATATCAGTGCTTTAACTGTGAAAACAAATTAGGCGTTTTTAATCATCTATTTCCATTTCTTGTATTATAGTCTGTCAAGGAGCCATGTCTTTTCATTCCAGCCAAAACACTGAATGAAATATTTCTTGCTCCACTAAGTTACAGATTCTTGCCTCTGGAAACAAAACACGTTTCATTAAATAGTCATGGGAACATCCCTCAATTATTTATCATTGATCTATGATAATCTGTGGTGCATCCATTCATTCCGAGCGTGGTTTCAGGTAGGCCGAGAAGCAGTTGCCCACTTCAGTGAGAGTAATTGAAGGGATAAGTGGGTGGAGAAATGGCACAGAAGAAAGACTGAAATAGAATATCTGTAAGGAGAGTTGTGTTTCTAATATCTTGTGGGCAGTGGTGGGTTGCTCCTGGTTCTGTCCGGTTCTTGAGAACCACTTTCTTGACAAAGTGGGAGGCTCCACCCACCCGCCCTGACATCATATTTGGCGATCTGCGCATGCGCAGAAGCGCGCACGCTCTCCCGTTGTGAACCGGTAGTAAAGTTAAGTAGAACCCACCCCTGCTTATGGAGGATTGCAAGAGATGTGAAGAAATGAATAATAGAGTACCCAGGGAAGTGACACAGCATGATTGCACAACTATTTTGATCTGTCAGATGAGCCATCACATGAGGAGTGGGTATAGTGCTCACTCGTGGGGTACTTTTCCTCCACTTCAGAACATGATGTACTCTAAGGCCTACTTAAATATTTTTATTCGGTCTTTGCTTTCTACTTACAACTTTTGTGTTTCTTCCTTCCTGAGATGAAGTTCCATTTGCTTGGGGATTCTTCCATTCATTGGCTTGTGGAACAGATTAAGCTGAAAAGCCATAGATGCGCCAAAGTCACTTTGTGACTTTTACTTTGGGAATTTGAATCCAGATGATTCTTGTTCTATTTCCATTGCCATGTTTATAGACTCAGTATTTTATCCTTAGCAACATTTTAAAGTCGAGATTTGGGTGCAGTTGCTCTGCTTCAGCCTTCTGACACAGGGGACTCCAGACTTGGCAACTTTAAGGCTTGTGGACTTCAACTCCCAGAATTCTTCAGCTAGCATAGCTGGCTTTCTGGAAATTGAAGTCCATAAATCTTAAAACTGCCAAGTTTGGAGACCCCTGCTCTAGCACAACCTGATGCCCTCAAACTGTGTGGGATTTCAGTTCCAATCATTCCATAGCTGGATTATCATTTAACTAATCATGCTGACTATAAACTATGGAAGTTAGAGTCCAACTATCTCTAAAAGGAATCACACTGAAGAAGTTTACTCTCGGAGAAACTTGTTGTTCCATCATGATATATGGGTCTAAAGACTTGGACAAAGGTGCAAGTATACATTTAGAATGGAAGGTATTACCTTTTATTTTTAATCATTAATGACCTCATAAATAAGATAATGGCTTGGAATGAGAATATCTTTGGAGTATTGTATTGTGACATTACAGTAATAATACTCCTACTCAAAGTTATGGAAGAATTTAGTTTCACTAACACCCAGGAAGATTTTAAGCATCTATTATTATGAACCCATGATGGATTAAAGAATCAGAAAGAAAATATGGCAAGGCAAGGCCAGGTCTTGCTAAATAATTTTTAATTGTTGCCAGTATTCTTTACTGTAATTTTTGCTACTCCAGAAAATATAAATCAAGCATTGCTCAAATAAGTAATAGATGATGTGTGCCTTAGTCTGAATTCCTAATATATAAGGCTTCTAAGTCCCCATTTAACAACTGACTTATACAAAGACAGTTCAGAGTTACAACAGTGATGAAAAAGTAACTTTGTCACCAAGGTGTGCATTTTTCACCTTCACAGGTCTGTAAAGTAAAGGAAAGGAAAGCTACAGTAAGATACTAAGCACAGATATGGTTTCAGTTAGTGACTGCTTTAATTAATGACTAAATCAAAATTTTGGTTGCTAACCGAGAACTGCATGTAGTTTCAAGTCACATGTGGCAATTATTTATTACTGCTACTATTATATTTATTATAATATTTATAGACTGACCCCATCTTGGTGGCTCTCGGTAGGATACAGAAAAGTCAAATCAAAATATAAATAAAATATAAATTTATTGTATATTATAAATATACAATAAAGCCATTAAATTAATACCATCAATAGGCTATTACATATATTTCCAGCATAAGCCAGTTTTCTTTCACCTGTTTTTGTAAAGATTATGAATGGAGATATATGTTGACAATGTTAATGTGAAACATCAATAAACAATGTATAAATATCATCAGAGGCACCCATACAGTAAATAAAGTAAGAACCAAGTGCTTGCTGGCATGAAAATGCTTTTATCTGGTTTTAATATGCTGGCAGAAGCTAAGCATATCTCGGGGGGAGGGAGGGGCACAGATATTTTATTAAGGGGGAATCAGGCTAGAAAAAGACCACATCCTGTACATTTTAAAGGGATAAGGAAGCAGCAACAAGTCCCCTCTCATTGATCAGACTGGATGGACAGATTCAACTCTGCCAAGGAATTGACTGATATAGCCCAATCCTAGATCATAGAAGGTTGGTGATAGCCAAACCCTTGAATTGGATCTCTGCTATCAAAGCAATGACTTACAATACATCATTTTATTCTTGCTTGTAGTCTATCCCATCAGGCATGTTGTCATGGCACTTTGTACCAGTTGCAGCTTTTGGATTATTGCAAAAGGTAGCTCAATTTAGAGCACTTTATGGCAGTCAACGTAAGTGATGCTTGTCTCTGATGTGAGGTGTTTAATTATAAAATAAAAGCTCATCAATCCAAGAATGGGTGTATTTCACATGTAACAACTGCTTGGTTAATTACCTCTTTCCTTAATTTCACTGCCTATACTCTTACATTTCACTTCCCGTGGATCTCTCCTTTCACTATTCCCTCTACCCCGTTAACAGCAGCTACTTAGATAAAATTCAAGACATTTCATTTTGTTTGAGGTGCCACCAGATTACTTTATTATTTTTGCTGAAGGCTTCTCTATTGGGAACTCAAGAACTCATTGTTCCTTGGAGGGCAGCCTTTAAGCATTTGCAAATCTTTAGAGCAGGGGTGTCAAACTCAAGACAAGATGCTTAAATCTGGCCCGGAGGGCCACCCTGGAAACAGTGAAAGACCGGCCCGTGGTGCCGCTGCCAGCAAAAATGGATCTCAGGAGGCTGTGACGGCCTTCTGCAACTCTCTACCAGTGAAAACGAAGCTCGCATGCGGCCCTCCTGAGCTCCGTTTTCACTGGCAGAGGGTTGCAGGAGGCTGTTGCAGCCTCCAGAGATCCGTTTTTACTGACAGAGTGCTCGGGCCACCACAGGTACCCCCAACATGAATGACATTGAGCTGACCATGCCCACCCTGGCCACGATCACCTGGCCCCCAAGGACAAACACAATCCTGATGGGCCCTTAATGAAATCGAGTTTGACACCTGCTTTAGAGGTACCTCAGTAGTGGTTCCTTTTATGATGGATTTAGTGTGTAATGCAAGATTCTTGTTGGGTGTGAGTAGAATTTTCCTTTTTGTGCATAAGGTAGTGTGCGTGTTCCTTCATATTTCCAGCACTCTTATACTGAAGAGCACTTGGGAATAAGATTTTTGAGTCATATGCTTTGAGAGATGTCCCATTTTCCTAACAAATGTTCCTTTCTTAAATATACACATAGTACAAATGGGGCAAATTTTAAGTGGCTCCACTTTTGAAGCCCCATAAAATTCTGAGAAAAAAAAAAAGGCAGATTGTTTTCATAGTCAAAACTTCCCAGACTCAAAATAATTAAAAGGAAATCATATCATATTTGCCTACTATTTTTGTTGGTATAAGGGGAACTCTGGTTATCCCATAAAGATTTCTATCTACGTGCAGAGATCTAGACAGCCAAACCTTGCAGTTAGTTATGAACTTTCATTCCAAAAGGAGACATTGGGTGAAACCTGCTGTCATGTGTTTTAATATAGGCTTTGCCAGATTGTGTAATGTCTCAGGAAGGGAATCAAGCCTGTTTTCTCCAGTATGGCAGGCTCTGGCTTCTTTCTGCTAAGATGATTTTATGCAAAATGGAATATTATTACGTGATGGATCCACATCTCTTGTTGAGATATCACAGCCAAACCAGTGTTTTATTCTCCTCTTGCTTTTCTTCAGATGATACTTTGCGGTGATAGGTAAATTAATTATTACGGGCTATTATTTACTTTTTTTGGCTAAATTGGAACATCATTGGCCGTCTGGTCCTTAATGGTGATTCCTTCTCCAAGGGGGCTTATAAATGAGACAAGAGGCAGGCACCAGGTGACTTAGAGAGAGGCAAAGTTTGCAAAAGTATTATTTAAAAGCATCACTGACTTCTCTTCCTGCAAGCAAACAAGGGAAAACCATCATCTGTAATGGGCAGAGAATGAGCTGGCAATTGAGAGGAGTGTAACTCTAAGGGCAGAGTGGAACTTAATGGCATACCCAGGAAAAGGAGATAGCTGAATCCTGATAGAAAACTCTACATCTGCTTGTGAGCTTTGTAAATCCACTGAGAGGTTTTCAACCAACCATAACATAACTTTCCACCTAATAGTAACTAAGGATAACTCATGTATTATTTGATTTATAGATGAGGCCATATTCACTATCTCCTCAATTTGTGGAGAACAGTCAGATATCTATCTGTACCTTCACTGCCAGTCTACTGTGTGGGGAGCAGAAGACAATTTTTATAAAGAAATAAACAGGAATACTGGAAAGAGTGGCCCTACCACTTTCCCACCATTAATTTTAGTTGTAGCTTCCTCCAGCTTCAGGGATCCAACACATTACTTTTGAAGGAATACAATTCTTGAGAGAGAGAAAATTGTCCTTTCCTGACCTCATGTTTTGCATTTTACATCTGACTCTAAGCCAGAATTGCAAATAACTCTGATTGATTCATGGTCAACAGCTCCTGCCACATTCTTGCTTAACACCGCTTAGCAGCCGAAATGATTGAATTGTCTTCTCCATCTTGCACCTCCCAGGACATCTACAGAGTAGAGACAGCTAGGCTAAATGAACCAGAAATGAACCAGAAAGCTGTATGCTGAAAGTGGGACTCTAGATTTGTCATTATTGAATGTGCCAGGAGGAGGAAGGCAGTAACAAGATGACCTCAGACTTCAATATTTTAAAGAAATGGCAAGTTAGGAGAACCACTGGCAGGAGGAAATGTATGTACGCACAAGGCCTAAGAAAACATAGTTTGTTTTTTCTTTACCAAGTGGCCTAGTGATGAGATCCTTCCAAGTAATGTGGACTTTGTTTCAAATCTGCACAACATTTCTTATGTTCTTAATAAAATCTACACTACAGTCTACACTCAAGAGCATATCAAATACTACCCAGCCCACCACCAGAGGGTACAGCAGCCTCCTTATCAGGGATGGTATTCACTTACCTTCGCTACCAGTTTGCAAATGTGAGAGTGCACACCTGGAGCCTTCTGTGCATGTGCAGAGGGTAAAAAACGGGATATGATAACGTCCGGGCAGGTGGATGGAGCCTCCCGCCGCCAGCGCTACCGGATCACACAATCCGGATAGAGCCGGCTGAATTTCACCATTGCTCCTTATACTTAAAATGCATAGAAGTGAAGCACCTCAAGGATTACTCCAAAATGAAAGCCCAAGTTGACAAGTTAAATATAAAACTCAAGGGCCAGCAAAACCTCCAAATAAACACTTCCGTACATCAATGTGGATGCTATGCCAGCCATGAGGCAAGGAGACGTGAGAATGAGTAGTCATCCAGTAGTGGCCTGGAGGGATTCTGGAGGAGCAACTTCCACCATGCACGCCTCACTTGTCAAGGGCAAATACTTGGTCCAGGCATCATTGCTGAAAATATTTGCTGAAGGCAAAACAGGACTTGCCTTTCTTTTCAGTCAATAGGCTATAAAAACGAATGGGAATTTGTATACACCTAGTTATTCTGGGAAGAGTTATAGAAAAGAGGACGTTAGAGGTGCAGGACAAATTTTGCTAGGGAGGAGGCACCAAACAGAAAAACAAATATTCCAGCATAAAGTTTGGGGAGAGGATTAAACCAACCCTAATGTCTTGGGTTGTACAGTTCCTTAATGAGCACCACTTAGAACAAGTGTTTTCTGTTTTTCCCATAGTAGAGATAGGACAGACTGCACTATGCCTAAAACTCTCCAGCATGTTCATGACAGGAGGGCATTTTGAACTGTGGTGATGGCCATTATGCTGCCAGAGAAAGCAGCCTTGTTCTAAGGCAAACTCTTGGTCCACCTAGTTACCAATTGTCTATCTGAAATGGTGTTTTCTCATTTTGCAGGAAGATGCTGAAAATCAAACCTAGAGCTTTCCTAGGCAAAACAATGACTTCAGGTGCTTTGCTGTAAAGGGCTCGTTGCGGAAATGATGTAAATCAGGGGTGTCAAACTCAAGGACCAGGGGCTGGATCCATGGGGCCCATGGGGCTGCCCTGGAAACAGCAAAGGATTGGCCTGCAGTGCTTCTGCCAGTGAAAACGGAGCTCAGGAGGGCTGTGTGTAGCCCTCTCGAGCTCCATTTTCACTGGCAGTGGGTTGCAGGAGGCCATGGCAGCTGAAAATGGAGCTCGGGAGCCCATTTTCGCTGGCAGAGTGCTCAGGCCACCACAGGTGCCTCTGACATGAGTGATGTCGAGTTGGCCATGCCCACCCTGGCCACACCCACCCTGGCCCCTCAAGGTCAAACACAACCCTGATGCGGCCTTCAATGAAATCGAGTTTGACACCCCTGATGTAAAGCAATCAAAATCAAGATGTTCAAATGGGTAGAAAGTGATGTGTTTTACCCTGCATTATTTATAGCCTTTAATGGCGTTGTAAATGTGATAGACCATTCAGGTTACCAAGGCTCAGTCTTTTAGTCAGGATTTTAAACCCAAATTGTACCACAGGGTATGCTTGCCAAATGTATAACCTTCTTTGCTTGTTATTGCTAGCTTTGGCTTGTGGACTTAAATTTAAGACTTACCTAAATGTGAATTCTACAAACTTGAAAAGCAGGGAGGCCAGTCATGTTTTTAAAACCAAATTTCATGAGCAACTAGCTGTTACACTTGCTTTTTTTTTTCCTTTTTCTTTCCAAAGAAAACAAGACAGAAGGGCTGGTTAAGGAATGTGATGCTCTGCATGTCATTTCTCAACAGCATTTACAGAATGTTGACACAACAGTCATTCAACTATGAATTGTTCAGAAGGAGTTGGGTTTTTATCTATTGCTGTCATCTTTTAGCTTTGATAAAAATCTAAGGTTTAATTATAGTGCTCAAACAGCCCAAAGCCAAAGGATTTTACAGCTCAAACATTGCCCCAGGGAAAGTACTCAAACTTAATGACCTGACACAGTTTGAATATTAAATGCAAAATTAGAATAAAGGTGTGGAGGGGAAAAGGCTATATTTATATATCCCACTATGTGTGACACTGCTGTTCATTGGTGGGGTTAAGATAGTAGTGCAATCCTGCCTCAGAATTAGTTCTTGGTCTCTTGCAAATAGTTTCTGTGTTCAAAAAACCTCCCATCCCATACATGTGGATATTCATGCTTGCATAGAACATATTGGATAATTAGATTAGATTAGATTATAGATTAGATTTTTTATCCTGTCTTTATTATACTTACAGATAACTCAAGGCTGCAACCATACCTGATACTTCTTTCTTTCTCTATTTTCCCCACAACAACAACTCTGTGAGGTGAGTTGGGTTGAGAGAAAGTGACTGGACCAAAGTCACCCAACTAGCTTTCATCATTGATTGTAAGAAAGACGAGTTGAGTTAGAGAGGAGCTATCTTATTTGGGTTATCTAGTTTTGGAAATTTAGTTATTTAACTTCGATACTGTTAAATTTTAATGTCATATACCATATATTTTTACACTGTTATTTCTGTAACTGTTTGTTTTATCTTTCCCTTTCTTTCTTTCTTTCTTTCTTTCTTTCTTTCTTTCTTTCTTTCTTTCTTTCTTTCTTTTGGAAAAGGCCTTCGGGCTATTCAATAAAATACATAATAACTAGCTTTCATGCTTAAGGCAGGACTAGAATGTACAGTCTCCTGGTTTTGGGGGACTTAACAACTAGACCAAACTGATTGTCTTTGCAAGTCTGCTCCTGGAAATGTAGTCAGGGCTTATTGAGATGTAAAGAAATAAAACTCACTTCAAGACTAACAAATATATTATCACCTAAGCTTTTCAGAACCAATGTATAGGTTGTGAGGTAAACCATAATGAAGCATCACCTGGCATTTTAGCATCTGCAGCACCTATCAATGGTACTGTTTATCTTCCAAAATATAAGAAGGCAAAACAAAACAACAACAACAATAACAAAACACAAGCCCACATCTTGCTGGAACATTGAAGTGTGCCCATTTTAGATATTTTCCATCTATGCAAGGGCATAATAGTGTAACATTTTTGAAAACTTTTAAACTATATAAGCAAAATGTTGCTTTAATTTTTTGCTGGGATAAAAGGTTCTGGGAAGGATAAGATAAGGTTGACATCTCTATTATATGGATTGTTGCAGAAGTGGAAACCGGGTAAAGAAAATGGAAATTTATGGCTACTGTTTGGCCTGATGACTAGCTAGTAAATTCAAAACTGAGGTGAGAGTTGTTTAATCCAGAAGTTTATCTTAGCTCATATACTTGCTCTGACTGTATTGTGTATTACACATGTTAATGAAATAATTTGGATATGTATGGGAAATGTAGCCATTCTGTAATCCCAGGATCTGAGGACACCAGACTGAGACCTGATGCAGTACTAAATCATTGCCATATATATGAAGGCTTTTAAACACTCGGGTATTTTACTTGGGCTCCAGCTCACCTGGATGCTTAAAGGTATTATACTCTCATTTACTTTAAATCCTCCTGAGGAAAAGATATCCTGAACATTAGGATGCTGCTTTGTTTCTTGATCAAAGTGATTTCAAGGAATCCTTGCAAGATCTAGATCACAGCGCATAATCTAATAGGAAGAGAAGTGTACATTCAAAACACACTGTGAGAATGTAGGAGAGCAGGAAAGCAAATGAGGAATTAAGAGTTAGGTAATATCAGATACATTGATCTTGAATGATTGCTTAGTGTTGAACGATAAAATACAAACATGGATGCTGACATTTTTAAAGAGATTGTTCTCTTCCTCCTCTGTGATCTTTTGAATAACAGAACACAGGAGAACAGAATAACAATAGAATAACAGAATTGGAAGGGAGCTTGGATATCATCTAATCCAACCCCCTCCTCAAGCAGGAAACCCTATATTATGGGTGGGCAGCAATGGCAACTTTAGGACCTGTGGACTTCAACTTCAAGAATTCTTGAGCCAACATGAAATTCTGGGAATTGAAGTTCACGGGTCATAAAGTTGTCATAGTTGCCCCAGAACCTGAATTTCAAGAGGCTACTTCACAAAATGTAAACAGCAACCCAACCAACCAACCAACCAACAGCTTCAAGGATTATCATGGGAGGAAAGCAATGAAGTCTCCAGATTCCAGTATCATGCAATTAATCTCCAGTCTGTGCTTTAGAGTGAGCTGACTAACATTCCATTCATTTTTGTTAGAGAACAATAGAAAAGACTAATGATAAAGCTATTGTGATAATAAAGGTTAAGTTCAACTCAACCTTTAAATCTTTAAAGCATATGTCTTTGGGGCATTTTCTCAGATGGCTTCATATGAGTCTATCTATTGTTTATTGGAATACTTAATTACTTTAGATATTTATCAGAAAACGTAATTATTGGTTATACTTAGAGCTAAAGTACTGAAGTATCTTCTATTAACAATGTATACCAGTAGGTGGCAGCATATAACTGACCCTGATTGATCTCATAAAAGTTGAGTAGAGTCAGGCCTGATTAATAATTGTATGGGAGAACTCTAAGGGATATCAGGACTGGAGGCTAGATTGGAAAGTAAAAAAAAAAAAATCTTGGAAGATCTTAGTGGGAGATTGTTTCTGTACCAGTGAAGGCATCAGGAGTCAAGTTCAGAATGAAAGGGATGTTATCTTTGATGTATTTGAGAACTTCACAAGGGAATTAATATATTCATATAAAAGGGCTATGAGGAGTGGGTTGCATAGTTTAATACAGGGCTAGTTTTGCTGTTTAATTGCGGTGCTTTTGCAGATGATGATAGAGCCACAATCAGTGAGCTGCCATGTATTCCCACACTTAGTCTGTTTAAACCAGGGGTCTTCAACCTTAGCAGCTTTAAGATTTGTGGACTTCAACTCCCAGGAATTATGGGAGTTAAAGTCCACAAGTCTTAAAGTTGCTAAGGTTGAAGACTCCTGGTTTAAATAGTGCTGTCAATGGGAGGCAACTTCTTTCCTGTGTGCAAATCTTCCCTCCCTGGGGTTAAAAGAGAAGGTGGGGAAAATGTTGAAAAACAAGTCCTTCAGCTTTAAAACCAATACCACTGGGGAAGAGCTATGATGTTGCAGAAATTGGCAGAAACATAACTCAGAAGTGCACAGAAACTAAAATCACAGATATATGTGCACATGTGCAAACACACACACGCACATACACAAACTCCCATCAGAAACATGTTAAGGAGAGAAATGGAGGAAGGATTAGAATCAGGTAAATAAACTGGATGTTGCAACGGAATGCTAGACTGTTGTTCAATAGACTGTTGAATAACTGAAACTGGCGTAATACTATGGCAGCAACATCTTACATTCTGTGTCACTCTTTTGTTTGTTAGTAATAATAACAGCCCCATAAGAAAAGAAACATGCTGCACACTTTGAAAGCTGCTGTGGTTTCAAACCACATTCTGCATACTTTAAGTTGGTTACCTGTTCAGTCCTAGTTTGACCTTTCCGTCTTTTAGTTTGCCTTTTACAGGTAGTCCTTGACTTATGACCATAATTGAGCCTGGAATTATGGTTGTAAATTGTTGCATTGGTTAAGTGGGTCATCATGAGACCAGACAGATCCAATTTTATGCCTTTTTTTTGCAGCAGTTGTTAAGCCAATGCCACAGTCATTAATGAAATCCATTTCACCTGAAGGGCTTTTTTTTGCTGGAACCTGGAACCAAATGCCAGAAACTTGTCAAAAAAACATTGAAAATCATGGTTACATGACTGCAGGACCTTGCAAATGGCCGTAAAGATGAGCTGGTTACCAAGTGCCCAGTAATACACAAATGCGACCATGTAACTGCAGCGTGTTTGTGTGTGGGGAGGGGAGGGGCTGTCATAACTTTGAAATCAAGTCGAAAGTAGCTTTTCGGGATCCATCGTAATTTTGAATGATCACTAAGCGAATGGTCGTATGTACTGTTTCTAAAATCACATTTCATTAAATTTGCCAACAACAACAGGGTATCACAATAAGAGAAACCTATACCTTCTTTTCGTGCATTGATAACTTCAAAAAGATTCATAGCCAGATGAGTAACAGGAATAGTACTTACATAAATAAGTTGCTAATTAAAGTGCAGAAGGTTCAGGAAACTGCACCCTACATTTGGCCAAATTCCTTGGCAAAGAATGAGTAAGTTCTAGCATCAGCACAAATTAGTCACATAGTGATATGTGTATACAACTTGCTGTTGTTCATGCACAGACATCCTGTTGTATCTAAAGATTTTGACTTTGTGCTATTGAATAAAAGTTTAGGGAGGACCCTAATTAACATAAGACTGAGGTTGTAGGATTCTCCCTAAAGGATCCTATGCCATTACAGCAATAGCAAAGATCGAAATCTGGCTTCTTTGATTAAAAACAGATACACACAGTGTTTCTCTTTCCTGCATTTTTATGTGTGTTTAAGTCAGCTGTTATAGTTTCTTTTTTTTTTTTGATGCTTTAACGTGTTGCTACTTTTAAGATTGCACTATGGTTTTATATTTTGTGTAGAATATAATTACATACACTTAGGGCAATAAATAGATAAATAAACCCTTCTCTGAGGGCTGCATATAACATTGAAGTCACGGAGGTCAAAAATAGTATGCATCACATCACTTTGTTTGCAAGAGACATACTTCTGATTTAAAAATCATTAAGACAAACGGTGCCTTTAAACTTCTTGACAGGCAAGAACAACCAACACAGTGGTGCAAATACCTTAGATTTTTGGGTTTGCAGTCATCATTGATATCTACAACGCCAGTCATCTTTTGGTAATTCCGTAGAATGCTTTGCAGCAGTCCATGCTTCCACTTTCAAACATAACCTACGACTTATATCCTTGTTTAGTCATGATTCCAGTAAATACGCTCCAAGAGGGGTTTGATAGTAACAATGGCAGAAATGTCTGGTGGAGCATGGCTCTTAAGAGTGTCCACAAAGAGAGGGTGAGAAAAGTAAAGATGGACACAACCATAGGATCAAATCCTGACCTTTTACATAAAACGAACTGATGCAACCACTATCTTAACATTTTTGACTCGCTGCTATGAACACTCCTGATGGCTCTGTTGCTTGAGACATGATTGAAATGTTATTGAATTGCTTCTTGTACATCAGAGTTGCAGTCAGAAGGTCCCCAAGGGAGGAATTAAACACCTGTAATTTGATGTTTTCAAGAACTATCAGATAGCTGGTAGATACATTAATACTGTTGAGATTTACTTTTCTTTGTAAGAGGAGGATTGGCATAAGCAAAGATGCTCTTCCTTCTTCATTATACTTCAAGCTAGGTACTACTGTTTTTGGAAATTGGCTAATGAGAATTAGGTTTTCAAAAGTTTTGCTTTGCAAGAATTGATGCCAAATACTTAATGGGACATAGTTTAAGTCTATTTTAAATGTAAGTTATCCACACTTGATGTTCATTGATGATACTTGATGCATGCCTTTGTAACTTGATTACAGCATTTGATAGTCAGTATGCAATGATACTGAGTGTTTGAAAGAAGGCAGGGGATAATATTTAGTGTTTGACAACTGGAGAGTTTAAGGATTTTTACATTTAGTGCCTGCCAAAACAAAACATGGCAGCAGAGCTAAGATATTCAATATTTATAGTTTTCAGAGAAAACTTGGCAAATGTTGGATGTGTGAATATTCAGAAATGTAAGTTCAATTCAGCCCATCTGCTTTCTTCAATGTAAACTTCCTTGTTTGGGTATTCTGAAATAATTATACTCCCCTGGGCTGTTTTGAAGAGAAAAATGGTGAAATACAGTAAAGTAAAAAAATAATAATTAAAAAATGATTTAGTTAACATATCACCAAAACTTTTTCCTTTGCAACTCCTTCTCCAAATAGGCTTTCTTATTTGTCTAAATATTTTAGAAATTGATCATGGGATTCTTTCCATTATGATAATTTTAACAGCACAGAGACAATATTAAACTGCTGGAGGCTCAGGCAGTTGATGCAAACAGGAAGAGCTCAGTTCATGGATTTTTTCCCTCAAAAAAAAAAAAACAAAACCCAGACACCAGATTTCTTTGCAATGGGCATTTGTTTGGTGATCAATCAGAAGCTAAATCGATCAGAATAGAGCTGGAAGGGACCTTGGAGGTCTTCTAGACCAACCCCCTGCTCAAGCAGGAGACCTATAACCATTTCAGACAAAGGACTGTCCAGTCTCTTAAAAACTTCCAGTGATGAAACACCTATAACTTCTGATGGCAAGCTGTTCCACTGGTTAACTGTCCTCACTGTTAGCAAGTTTCTCCTTAGTTCCAGGTTGCTTCTCTCCTTGATTAGTTTCCATCCGTTGTTTCTTGTCTTGCCTGCTGGTGCTTCGGAAAATAAGTTGACCCCCTCCTCTTTGTGCCTACCTCTCAAATACTGGAATACTGCTATCATGTCCCTCCTAGTCCTTCTTTTCTCTAAATTAGCCAAACCCAAATCCTGCAACCCTTCTTCATATGTTTTAATCTCCAGGCCTTTAATCATCTTAGTTGCTCTTCTTTGCACTTTTTCCAAAAGTCTCAACACCTTTTGACGAGTCAAGCCTCTACAGTTAAAAAATAAAAATCAGTAAGCGAGATAGAGGGAACTTTTAAATGACTAAGTTTGCAGTCTTCATTTGTAAATTGAATTAGAGGATTTATTAGTAGGTTTGTTTTGGAGTCATGTTGTATAAAGGAATTTTTAACTAGAGTGTTATTAAGCATGAAAAGCAGGACAGGAGAAAACTAGAGGCATAACTGAGGCATAACACCATGAGCCTTGGTGGTGCAGCAGACTAAAGTACTGTTAAGTAACACCAGCTGCCTGCAATTACTGCAAGTTCAAATCTCACCAGGCTCAAGGTTGACTCAGCTTTCCATCCTTTCGAGGTAGATAAAATGAGGACCTGGTTTGTGGGGGCAATAAGCTGACTTTGTATAAAAAAGAACACCGCTTGGGGGGGGGCGAAAGCCCTTCTAAGCGGGTATATACAAAAGTATGAAGGCTATTGCTTAACACATTGTAAGCCGCCCTGAGTCTCCGGAGAAGGGCGGCATATAAATCGAACCAATAAATAAATAAATAAACTTGAAGGGTTAATAATGAATTGTTGGGGGAGGTTTTTTTTTTTTTGTTGTTGTTGATTATAGGCTTGGAGCTGATCATTACATCATGAAAGCTAATGTTGCCAGGAGTCCACTATTTGAGCGGACAGTCCGCTTTTTTCACATTATGTTCACTATTTTTTTTCACAAAATAGTGGACATTTTTTTATTCAAAAGCTTTATGATGAAATTAAAATGTAATTTAATATTTTATATATTATTATAATATATTTGATGTTTTGAATTTTAAGTAAAGTTTTGAAGTGATTATTTTAATACGTGTTAAAATGTTTGTAAGAAAATATATAATTTAATTGTAAATTTTTTTTATTTTTTTACTACTTAACACCCTCCCCCCACTTGTCCGCTATTTTTTGGAAGCAGACCTGGCAACCCTAATGAAAGCGGCCAATAGAGTTGGTTACTGGTTCAGTTTTGAGCCTCCTTAAAAAATCATCAGAACCTTTACAAGAAGATGTCTCACTAAGGTATTTCTAACCTTGGTTGATTTTTGATGCCTATCTTTAATGTTTTTATTGAGAACAGAGTGCAATGGTGAGATCTAAAATGAACTTTCAGGCTATGGCTGTTGGAGCTGCATTTACTGTATATATTATAATCTATTTATTGCTTTTATAATTATTGCTATGTATCAACTTTATAGGGAAGGCTCCACTTACGTCAAAACAAAATAAATGAAGGGAGGAATGCCTAGTAACAGGGCACAGAGATGTTTATGCAGATAAACAGTAGGAGAAATTAGCAATGGGGGGGGGGGGAGTTGTTGCAAGAACTGAGTCACGCTTCCAAGGCAATTATTCGATTATTCAGCCTTTAATGACACTTGGGCATAATGCACGAACGCACAGGGGGAGGAGCAGCTGGGCTCCAAGCTGTCATGAAACAACTTGATTGTGTTTTGAGAACTGACCCAGAGACTTGTTTATTATTTAGAGCACTTACAACCCACTTTCAAATATTTATGCCTTGCTTCTCAGCCTGAAAGATCTTTGAATGCTCACAGGCTTGTGAATTTCAAGGTAACACAGACTAAAATGGCAGAACAGAAAAGAAAAATGGAATGGAGACAGACAAAGAAAACAAGGAAATGTAGGCCTCTGAATACCCTATTTTCACCTAGCACCATAGTAAAAGAAAGTGGCATTTCACTGTTCCAGCCTGTTAGTGACATTGCATTGGATGGAATGTTCATCTAAAGCAGTGTAATCTAATTTTTTTCTCAGTCCTGCCCCAAAACACTATTTAATTATCTTTGTACACACGTGCAGGTAGTCCTTGACTTACAACAGTTCATTTAATGACTATTCAAAGTGACCTATGACCATTTCCCACACTTATGACCAGTGGTGAGTTTCAAAATTTTTTACTACCGGTTCTGTGGGTGTGGCTTGGTGGGTGTGGCATGTCTTGGTGGGCATGTCTTGGTGGATATGGCAGGGAAGGGATACTGTAAAATCTCCATTCCCTCCCCACTCCAGGGGAAGGATACTGCAAAATCCCCGTTTCCTCCTGATCAGCTGGGACTTGGGAGGCAGAGAATAGATGGGTTGGGGCCAGTCAGAATTTTTACTACCGGTTCTCTGAACTACTCAAAATTTCTGCTACCGGTTCTCCAGAACTGCTCAGAACCTGCTGAAATCCACCTCTACTTATGACCATTGTAGCGTCCCCATGGCCATATGATTTACATTCGGATACTTGACAACCGATTCATTTTTATGACAGTTGCAGTGTCCTGGGGTCACATGATCACCTTTTGCGATCTTCTGGTAAGCAAAGCCCATGGAAAAGCTAGATTCACTTAACAACCATGTTACTAATTTAACAACTGTAGCGATTCACTTAGCAACTGTGGCAAGAAAAATCATAAAATGGGACAAAACTCACTTAACACATTTCTCACTTAGCAACATAAATTTTGGATTCAATTGTAGTCGTAAATTGAGGACTACCGGTACTATATATAATAAATCTCTGTCCCTTCTGCAAAGTTCTCTCACTCCCTCTCCCCCGCCCCCCCCCGCCCCCCCATATCAACAATTAACAAAAGTCTATGTGGCTACGATGCAAGCCCATAATTATTTTCAGTGCCAGGTTACACTGTTATTTTCTTTAGATTTAAACTTGGCTAGTTGCATTTGTTTTGAATAGTGGCCTCATTTTACTTGCAAAAGTCCCTTTTTTCAGTGCTATGTGAATCCTGTCAATTGCCACAGGGTGAAGAATAGTACATGATGTTTTAAATAACTAAGTAAACTTCATACATTTTATTTGGCACATATACATAATTTTAAAGGTCTGGCTAATAAAATGCCAAGTGCTCCATGTTGAATAATTAGTGAGAAAATTATTTATTTATTGGGGTTTTTATTTAGTTTATTGAAATTTATTATAATACAATACAATACAGTCAGTCAGACAGTGTTACTTTCCCACACAGGTTAGATGAATTCTTCCTTTATGTTTCATAGTTCCAGGTACATATATATATCTTAAAATTTATATTAACTTTCATCTATTTTTTATTTGGTTATCAATCCACCTATACCAATCATCCCACACCGTATAGTATTCTGAATCCTCTTTTTCATTTAATTCTAACGTTAATTTGTTCATTTCGGCACACTCTAAAACTTTCTGAATAATACATTCATCTGGGGCATTTATTTATTTATTGGTTTTATGATGATATCATGGGTAATTCAAGCCAAAGCAGGAGAAAGAAAGGAACTTTGTGCTAGTAAACAAAGATTAGAAAGAGCCGAGAAAATTTCTTTTTTTACGAATTAATGCTCATCTACTGTCAGTTGAATTGTATGTTAAAAAGTTAATTATCTCAATATTTTTTCCTAGTCTGATTGAATTTAAATTTGCACATTTCTCAAAATATATAATAGATAGGCAACATGTGATTCAGGTCTGAAGTCACATTATTCTTAGGATTATTTGTAAATGAAGCCACCTTGCTATTTATTATTCTAATGAAGAATAAGAAAATTGGTGCTCCATTCTTCTGCATATTGACTTTTGAGAAGTATTACTCAATTCATTGGAATGTATTCATTGGATAGAGCTGGACTGTGGTTAAAATTAGTTCTATATTTTCCTAGATTTCAAGAAAGCATTTCAAGTGATGTTTGTGAGGTCACTGATTTCTCTCTCTTTCTTATTTACTTCTTACTGCATACCTTTCAAATTATGAGGGGCTTCCTAGGGATACCTGAAATGTCCTTGAAAATGATAAAAAGCTCCACATTCAGTGTAAGCTCTTTGTGTTAGAGTTTTATCAAAAGGGACAGTGTGTTCACGGAAAGTGCTGCATACAGCTCAAAGCACTTGACAAGTTCTTATAAGTGGCCTTATTCATGCCTGCCTGTGAGAAATCAAGCATAAGAACTTTCTCCATTATTTCCTCTTCAAGCATAAATTATTACCTTGAAGTGCATGTTGAATGTGCGGGAGCCTTCTCACAAACCAAAGCAGTGATGCTACTTGCAGGTGATTCCTAGCAAAGTGAAACACCTTGGGATTTGTATTACTGTACACAGCAAAGGGATATGTTGGGTGGACGCTGCACCAAGACTAGAGAGGGTCTTTTTTTTTGTTATTCCTTTGTTATTTGTTATGATATAGGGCCGTGATGGTGAACCTACGGCACACGTGCCACAGATGGCACTCGGAGCCCTCTCTGCGGGCACACGAGCCGTTGCCCAGCTCAGCTCCACTGTGCATGCACATGCGCCTCCCACTAGATTTTTGGGTCTCTGCAGAAGACGCGCACGCATGCATGGGGGCGGGGTGGGTCACACATGCATGCATGGGGGTGGGGGGAGCGTGGGGGGAGCGACGCTCCTCCGTGGCCCATTTTTGGTCCCAGGAGGCTTCAGGGAGGCCTACTAGGCACAAAATGGGCCGCGGGGGGTTGTATATGCATGTACGGGGGGGGCAGGAGCTCACGGGAGCATTGCATTATGGGTGTGGGCACTCACAGACGTGACCCCCCCACACACACACTCCCCATGCTTTTGGCATGCGACGGCAAAAAGATTAGCCATCACTGATATAGGGTCTCCTGCTTGAGCAGGGGGTTGGACTAGAAGACCTCCAAGGTCACTTCCAACTCTGTTATTCTGTTGTTTTTGTCCAGGATAGGTGATACTAAGCTGATATGATGCAGTGAAGAGAAATAATAAAAACCAGGTGATATGTTGCTGCCATCTTGACAATGGTCGATTATGTTGGATTTCTGATCCCCAAGAGAAACCATAGCCATGTCAGATGATTTAAAATGCTAGGACACATTTTCAAAACACGCATCTCTACTGGTGTTCTCCAACCCTCCTTCATCGGATTACTTCTGAGTGAAAGTCTGGGAGCAGCAGTCCAACTACATCTAGAGGAGCATAGATTGAGAGAAACTATTGAGACCAAATCAAAGAAATGCTTGGTTTTTTTAAAAAAAGATAAATCAGTCTTCCCTAACCTCTCCTTTGTGGCTTATTATAAGGTAGAAAAATTTTTGTACTTCACCTCCACATAGGAGTCCTCAACTCATGACCTTAAGGAAGCCTGCTCATCACAATTGTAAGTTATGACGGTCATAAAACGGGTGTCAGCTGCCACCTCATGCTTGTACTTCATAAGCATTCAGTATCAGTTGCCATGAGGGGGGAGGGGATGGATGGGCGGGGGGATGCTTCTAGGGAATTGAAACTTCACTATATGTCTCCGAGATGAGCTTCAAGGACAATCGGCTGGGAATGGAAAGCAGCTGCATACCGAACTTACGCCTGAAGTGACCATTCTAAAAACATCCTATTTGAATTTGATTGGATATGGGGGGAGGGCAGTGATGGGAGGCAACTAAGTGGGAGGAGAAGTTAGACTTGGCGGTTTTGGTGTGCGATTTTCAGTTCTGACTATGCATTACTGTAATTCACTTGACTTCTAGTAAACTATACCTTTCTCGATAAATGGAGTTAAGGATAGTTCTTATATAGAGGTTCAAGCTGAGGCAGGTCTGACAATCAGTTGGTCACATGACTGACCTGATTTTACAACTTTTTGTGTGCCAGTTGTTAAGCATACAAAGCAATCACCATGGTCATTAAATTAACTCCTCATTAGGTGAACCAATGGTTCACAAGGGGCACAGTTTTGCTGAAAACTAGAAGTATATGTTAGTTTTATGGCAAAAGCATCATAAAATGTACTGACATAACTGCAGGATGCCATAAATGTCCATAAATGTGGCCAAGTGCCCAAAATGAGAAGGGTGACCATCAGAACTTTGAACCCAAGATGTAAGTAGCCCCCAGGTAGATCTGTTGTAACTTCTAACGGTTGTAAGTCAAAGACTATCTGTATTATGGCTAGCCCTGTGGGTATTGTAAATTACCTAAAATACAAATAGAAAAAAAAACCTAAACAAATTAAAAACTAACAATGTATAGAAAAGATAAAAAAGAACAAATTAAAAATATTGAAAAAAATAACAAGTAAACAATAGAACTAAAAATATTACATGCACATTTACATGCATAGGCATATATGAAAGATAAAGCGAATGATAGGCCATTCAAATACCAAAATTATATATTTGAATTTCATTATCATGATTCAATTTTTAGACAATGAATTAAACCTAAGCAAAAAGATTTTCTTTTTGTCTAGTACATTGTGCAAATTTTGCCAATTGAGACTTAATCAAGAAACTATAGTGAATACTCATGCTTAGCATGTTGTGTAAATCCAGTCACAGTACAGTTGAGATGTTAAGGTTCTCATCCAGTTGGATCAGAGAACTTACTTATAGCAGTTGTGAATCTTGCTATATTTTATCAGTTTACCAAGTGCATTTGTAAACTTCAGATCGGTGTATTTCCCAATATGTTGACATTTTCTGAAAACTGAGCAGATGATACAATGTCTTGGCTTACTTGTCATTGAAGAGCAGTAGCATTTCACTGCCATCTGGTTGATTGTGAAGTTCCAGATTAAGTGAATTCCTGGGGACCAGTTTGCTGAATTAAATGTTTGAATATTTATTGAAGGACTGTTTATGAAATGCAAGGATTTCTTTCGGAAACCTCTGTAGAGATAACAGGTATATGGGAAACCTAGTCTACCTGGGCCGGCTTACTTGTATATAGGTAAGGCATGAGAAAATCCTGGTCTCCTAACCCACCTATCTATTTTTAAGCTAGCAATTGCTCTGGAACAAGCAGCTGGCAAAGTGCCACCTGAGTTTAAAACCAAGTCGACAACAATGCAGCAACACAGACTGATGGCATTCCATCAACAATTGAGAAAGGGAAAAAGGTCTTCTCTTAAAATGTCAAATCTTATATACATATGCATGATCAACAATGAAATGTGATGAAAGTACCCTGTTTCCCCCAAAATAAGACATCCCCCGAGAATAAGCCCAATTGGGCTTTTGAGCGCATGGCAATAAGGCCAAGCACTTATTTCAGGGTTCAAAAAAAATTAAGACAGGGTCTTATTTTCGGGGAAACACGGTAGTTATGGTCCCTGTAGATTTTTGTTTCCTTGCTATGTAATTCCTGGCATATGGATGACTTGGGAGGCTCAGCCCTACTTTTTTGGAAAGAAAATTCTCTGAACAGAAGCTTTCTTCCTTTGGGACTGACCCAAATAGCAGAATAGCAGAACAGACTTGCCAAGTTCTCCCAAAGGGGGCTTAGAATATGGGGAAGTCACATTTTGCAAATCTTAATTTCATTTTGGTGAATTTGATGAGGCTTGTGCTTCCTTACACTGAGCCCTATGTTTCAGGAGCAATAAATCTTTATTTGCTAGCCTTGAGTTCATCCAATACATATTGACTAGGTAGAGCATCATCGCTACTAAACTATCCAAATTTTGTTTTAAGTTCTTGCCATGAGTGTTTGCAGATTGCATTTGGCATGGCAGCTGGATAAATGTTGTTCAGATCCAACTAGTGCTTTGAAGTATGTGCTTTTCTTTTTTCCAATAGGGTTGAGCTTTTGGAACGTGAACACTGAGCAAATGTCAGAATTGATGTCAGTATAACGAAGTAGGAGTATATTACAAAAGCAGACAATGATGCTTATTAATCTCTGTCAATATTTTAAAAGTAGATTTAACATGGGCCACTGGAGACATAAGCTTGGAAACATCAGGCTTGTGCAATGGAAGCATTTGGAACAAAGTGGGTGATGCAACATCTGTTGCCTTCTCTTGATTTGCTGGAGAAAGAGAATGGGATGGTATGAATTCCAGTCAAATTTTCTTGGAAACTGGTACAGAAAAGTAAAGCAGATCTTCCCTACTAGCTAAACTGGTGAGAGGGATACCTGATTATTCAAGAGGAATTCAGCCAGGCTAGTCAGCTGTGGAAAGTGGAGAGTGTGTGGAAACCATCTGAATTATCAGATACCATTATTTTTGAAGGATACATACATTGACAAGAAAGCTCCAAGAATTCATTTAGAGCAAGGGGTCCCCAAATTCTTTAGCTTATTGATCCCAGAAATATTTATTCTATGAAAATAGTTTAAAAACAGCTAGTTTAATAGCATTGCAAATAATGATGATGCCCATAATATAATGCCTATATAATAATGCCTATATTCTCAGATGCTACCTTAATAATTCTTAGGTCTTTGGTTAGGATATAAATTAATAAGCTTCCACATTCTTACACTGTGTATCTAACTATACACTATAGATTACCCACTGATGATGATGATGATGATGCCGACAATTCAAGACGGCTCTCATTTTTAGATTTACATTGAAAGTATGGCTGATTTAAAGGAATGCTGGGTGGGTTTTTCTACAGATTTTGAAAGCACCTCTTCCAAATAATTTCTAATATTCCGTTTTCAGATTGTGCTCTAAGAAGTAGAAACACAGAGCTAATTTCTCTGAGAGACAATATGCCTAACGTATTGGAGAATTTTGTCTTGAAATATATTGTTAAGACATTCCCTTGCTGTGTATAGTGTACAGCAGAGAAGGATATTCTTGTACAGCAAATGGCTTTTGAAGCAAAGTTCTGATTCGATTCTTTGAGTGGCACATTGGAGACTAGGAAATATAGGAAAAGTTTGCTGTCTTCTATTGCAAGATATATGCTACAATTGAAAGTGGTATTCCAATTCTCAAAAGGCTTTTGCCAGCATAATGTGGTGTATCTCTGAAAGAAGAAAAACATGAAAATTAATATTTGAGTATCTCATGCAGCCAGTATGCCAGTCTTGCTCTATGTAGCAAAAACATTGACATTACTTAATCGGGATTTATAGAAGTTGGAGATGTTTTAAATGAAATGAGATTGTAGCTTCTTGCGTGACTCGTGATATAACACGCAGGCAACAGCCAACTGTTAAGAAGAAGATCCATCAATCACTCCTTTGCTAGTCTGGGCATGTCTGAAGAATGGATGTGCCACACCTACTTATGCATTTGCTGGAAAGACAAAGTCTGCCTGGCTGGAAATAACAAAATTTCCCCTGTCTCCTTCAAGACCTAAATCAGCTAGATAGCAACTGATACTTAGTGATTATGCTGTAATATCACAAATTGCAGCATCTGCTGAGGACCCAAAATACTGGAAAACTAACTGCAGAGATAACTATTAACCATGGCCATCACAACCACAGCAGTGATATTTTATGATTTGTGGAGCCAGTCTGCTGGTGCTAGAATATATGAATGAGTGAATGACTTTAGGAACTAGAAATGAAATTAACTATTTGAAATGTTCTGAACAAAGCAACAGAATTCTGAATAGTTTTCACAGGTCTGCAAAAACATAAAAATGTTAATTTGTTGGACAATAACGCTAATTACAGAGAAAAGGGAAGGGTGTGCATTCATCAGTCCTTCTAAGCAGCAGCTCTGCCAGCGTAGTAGCAGCTGGACAGCATTTTGAACGAATCCTGTGTGGTGAAATGCAAACTAATAATTATAAAAAATAAATGTGTCAGAATTTGTCTGAAATGTGCAAACTCTTATTCTGGTAAACTGAAATCTCTATGGAAATATGAGAAAAGTTTGCCAAATGTCTGCCTGAAAGACCTCACAAAAACATTTTAATACTGAATGCAACTAAGGAAGCTCCAGATTTTGTTTTAAAGGACAGTTTGTGTGATTCTGAATCTTAGCACATGTGAGGCCAGAAGATAAATAAGGCATTTTTTTTCCTTACAAGAGCGCTAATGGGAGTGTGCCCAGTAACTTGTAATTATTTGGGCTGGTCTCTTCAGCTTACGTCCATTGAACAAAGGCATCTTTTATTGTCATATGTTTGCATAATGGCAGGATTTAGAGTAAATTGACAAGCAATAGTGAGAAGTAGATTTTGGCTATTAAAAAGTAAATAACCATTGATTCACATGAAGCACTTTATACCCTGTGGCATAGTTCCAGTGGTTTACCACTAAATGTTTAAAAACCACCCTTGCTGGCTCCATTGCCACACCATGCTGCTAATTGCACAACAGCTGATTGGCACGCTAGGCACTGAGTGTCACCTTTGCTGTCATCAAGCCTGTACAATTCTAGAAAATCTAACAATCAGCTCTTATGAGTCAGTGCAAGCTGGCTCCAGCACACTACAGAGTGCTTCTCAAATTGGAAGTATGCTGGCAGGAAGAAAACTATCCCAAAGTAGAGGAGCATAAGAGGTGATGTGTTAAGTATGCTGGTGTTAGAAAGATCAGGACCACACCTTAAGTGTTCCAATTAAACTGATTTATTGCTCGTGCCTATGCATAGAAAACTACTCAACTAATGGCTAGTACTGTGTTGGTGCTAGATAAGGGTTAACAGTATTCAAGAAGGGTTAGACTTAGTTCGATTGTGGCAGGCTGATTCCTCTTTTGATTCTGCCCCCAGGCTCTGTCACTCCTTCTGCTACAATTGGGCTCCCTACATCCCTCTCTTTAATAGAAAAAGTTAACTCAGCCTTCACCCCTGCCAGACATCAGCCTGACAAATATTTATATCCTGTCTATGTGCCTGTCTTATTTAGCTCCTAGATATTCGAAGTATCGTGTTCAGACATTGTTTTTAAACTAATCATTCAGTCTTCAGAGGCTGGAGGCATGTTGTATATGTTTAAGATCCAGCCAGAAATAATTCTCAAAATGAATGGAGCAGGGGTGAAATCCAGCAGGTTCTGACAGGTTATGGAGAACTGGTAGCGGAAATTTTGAGCAATTCAGAGAACTGACAAATACCACCTCTGGCTGGCCCCAGAGTGGGGAGGGAATGGAGATTTTGCAAATCCTTCCTCCAGGAGTGGGGAGGGAATGGGGATTTTGCAAAATCCTTCCCCCAAGATCTGGGAAGGAATGGCGATTTTGCAGTATCCTTCCCCTGGAATGGGGTGGGAATGGAGATTTTGCAGTATATTTCCCCGGCCATGCCCCCCAAGCCACGCTCACAGAACTGGTAGTAAAAAAATTTGGATTTCACCACTGGAATGGAGGGTTATTGTTGTAGTGAATGAAAAGTTCCATGGAATTGGAGGTCCAGTTTCAATAATGGGGTAGAAATATAGCTCACAACTGAATATTTTAGATTCTTAATTTTCTCTAATCTTGATTTTCATCTTGAAGATGTTTCATTATCTTTTTCAGTACCATCATCACTAATAGTGCATTGATCATATTATAGAGAAAGGTAATAAAGTATCTACAATAACCCCTAGTATCCAATTCCGGTTCCCGGCTTAGGTACTTTGGAATAGACAGATTTGTGTTCATCATTTTCATTTCATATGATTTTTGTGAGAAAAATAGATCACATCCACTGATGGTTGTTAAGTGCATAACCAGAAGACTTCAAAGAAATCCTTTCATTCTGGAAACTACTTTGGTGACTTGTGCAGATCTCTGCTGCCACCTTTTGGCCTTAAAATGTGACTGTATTAAAAAGGGAATTCATGTAGTTGCCATCAAAATTATTCTGAGCGTAAGTGCTCATTTCTGTTTCTGTTAAGTGGACTTCAAACAGAACAGCTTTTTAAAGAGTAAATTAGGTGCATTATCATAGCAGCTATGTATGGTGAGAATTGCAAATTAATGAAACAAAAATTTTAAATAAAGATTGCACTTAAGTCTCATGCAGAGCTCATTTCACAATATAATTGTCACCATACTGATTTTAATAAGTCTTAATTCTAGATACTGAAATCTTAATTAATGCTAATAAATATTAGAACGTACACAGTGCATGTAACTGGGGGGGTGTCATTTGTAATTCACCAAGACAACCCCCCCTAATTTATATGCCTCTTTGCTCATCCTACAATTCTGAAAGAGCATTGCCTGTTTCACTTAGCAGAAAAAAAAAATCTTTGTGATACATAGTAAATTGGAGCCTGAAGCTTAAAATCCTTAGAACAACTTCCTTTTCTGAGAGCTTTTCATGCATGTGCCCCAATCAAAAAAGGCATAAGATATGCTCCTAAAGTTTGCATATTCAAACAGAATTTTGTACATGCAAGGTCTTGAGTGTTTTGACTTCGTAAGTCTGAAACATTTTGAAATCAGATTTGCCACTACATCTATTTAGATTTTCAGGACATGTCAGAAGGATTATTTCTACTTTGCTCCTCTACAACAAAAATAGAAATAAAGGACAAGCTTTTCATGTTTCAAATATGGGGGTGTGGCGTTAAAAAGCATATCAGACAATTCAATTCTAAATTCCAGAATGTTCGGTTTGTTCTTGAAAAAACATATTTAGTAGAGTAATTCACAAAACAGAAAGATTAAAAGGCAAGATTTCTGTTTCCACTGTCAGCTGTTCTAAAAAGAGAAAAAGACAATAAATTATGCTTGTCATGTTGAGGAACAGCATCCTTTTTGGGTATCAGAGCTGCTGAAGAAGGCAATAGCCAAAACAGCAATACTTTCAAATAGTTTGTGTCATTTTTACTTCATATAAGTGAACAAATTTAAGCAAGAAGGATCCATCTTGCCTCTTAAAGAAGGAACACTATAAAAAGTGACCTATTCAACAAAGGACTGCATGGGAATAGTTCCTTGAGCAAAGATCTCACTACTGTTTCCCTTCAGGTGGTAAGAGATTCCACCTGCCAATGAAATATATTAATGATCTGAGTGGCTATTGGTAGAAGACACTCTGAGAAGCTTTAATGGGTCAGTAATGGCACAACCAGATCCTAGAACTTTATCTGCTTCTCCAGGCAAAAAGCAACAAAACAGATTCTGATAAATAGTATGATAGGCACTCTAGGTACAAGATTATCCAAACTGACCACAAACCTGCCACAAATTGTGCAATCTTATCCATAAAGAATGACCCAAATTTCTGCCAGTGGAGCTCAGATGATATCAGGGCAGTGGCTGGAACTACTGGAAAATTGTGTTATGTACACAGCAGATGTGAAACTCTCTGAAGAGTGACACCAGTAGAAACTCCCCCTTTGTGTCAAACTCCCTACAAAAATTGACAACATCAAGAGCCCATTCTGTTTCATTTCTGAATCTGGTGGAGGTAATTGTTTTACAGAATTGCTAGGAAACACCAAGCTGAGAGTGTGGGAAAGCTGGTGGGATTGCTTCAATCCATTTTCCAAGTGTGAATTGGTGGGTCGAAGAAGACAGCTGAGGTGTGAGAGAGCCACAGTTACAGACAGTGAATTTGTCTGAGAATGTGTGCGTGACAGATAAATCTTTTGGAATAAATTGGAAAATTTGGTTTTAATCTCTTATTTGCGTTAAGAGAGCCTGAATAGAGGCCTTTCTCTCACTCTTCCTTTGTTGCTTGTTTTGTTATAGTTTGGCATATTTTCTTTATCATTTTGAGGCTTTTCAGTGTGATTGATTAAACATTATTATAGTGTAGGCATTTGCCATCTGAATATGTGTCTGACAACTTTCTTCAGTGTCACTGATAACCCTGATTCAAGAAATGACAGGTGGCAGATTTACCTCCATCTCTTCTAACTATCAAAATCATCATAAAATTATCCCCGTTGTGTGTCCAGGTTGGTGACTCCTACACCGCTATAATGGGTCAAGCATTTACTTGGGTTTTATGGAAAGATGTGGTGGGTATCTCATCTGAATCATCATCATCTAAAGTCCTATGCAGTGACATTTATAAAAAAGTCACTCTTTGGGCAATTTGTTGCTGATAGGGTCCCATCTCCTTGGCAGGCTCTTGACATTGTCACACAACTCTAGAAACCACCACAGGTAAAATTGGGGCTACCTTACAGGAGATTTAAAGATACAACACTCAGGGGAAAAAAGACAAATATAGCAATAGCACTTAGACTTATATACCGCTCCATAGTGTTTTGCAGCACTCTCTGAGCGGTCTACAAATGTCAGCATATTGCCCCAAACAATCTGGGTCCTCATTCATATCATACAAATATTGTATGTTTTAACAAACCCATCTTTTAACCTTAAGCTAATTACCTTAAGCTAATTATTGCTGTCTTCAGTTAAGATTCTGATCTTAAGGTAACTCTGATGCCTGTTAGATTCCTTTTCTTCTCTTTTTTTTTAACATACAAATTAAACATGTGATGATGGTATGCAGCAAAGCAAGGTTTTCCGTATAATCACCTATGTTTCAAATAATTCTTCAAATAATTCTTCAAATGGATACCTCAAGTTTTCTGAGAAAGTAAATGATGGATGGTACTGAATGCCCAATGGCTTGTGTTTGGAGTGTGCCACATGACCTAGATAAATCAAGGTAGAAGGGAACATTTGGTAGATTTATTATTATTCTGTCCTGCATGGCAGTTATTTTGTAAATCATTTATCATTACTCCACCCCTTCAGCAATTTTGGCAAGCTTGTCTCAGATCTCCAAATGTCTCAAAGGTTGGGAAACAATGTTTTATTAATTCAGAGCATAAATTCAAGGATATGCAGATGATCCTTGACTAACGATAGTAATTGAGCCCAAAATTACAGTCATAAGTGATGCTAGTCATGTGACTGCACCTGTTTTTACATCTTTTTTTGCGATGCTGGTTACGTGAATGCCATGTTCACTGTGCGAATGTCGCAGTCATTAAGTGAACCTATTTTAGCCAATGGCCTTTTTTTTTAATGGTAAACAAAAATAAACACCTGTTTCTGGCAAAAAACACCATAGGTCATGGTCACATGACTGTGGGATGCTGCAAACAACCATATATGCAGGCTGGTTGCCAAGCACCAAAATGTGATCATGGGGAAATGGCAGCTGTCCGAGCTTCAAAACCAGGTCATAAGTAGTTCAACGAGAAAATCCATTGTAACTTTGAATGGTCGCTAAGCGACTGGTTTAAGTTGTAGAGGGCAACTTGTATAGCATTTTCCATCAGGAAATGGTAGATTTGGAGAATGTGACTATCATAGATTCTCTAGACCCATTTAATGAAATACAGTAAATAAACAAACAAACAAACAAACAAGCATACCCATACACATGAACCCTGACTGCTTCCTTGTGGTAAAAGGAATTTCTAAATAAGAGCCAAAGCAATATTGCCTTGTCTGTTCTATGCTCTCAGAGATATACAGTAATGGTTTGGCCAAATGGTTTTGCTGCAAGATTAGGCAATGTGCTCTCAGGACATATTTCGTGCAATGACTGGGTGCTGTGATGCATTTCAGATTGTACTCGCCATCATCCATAAAGCTGGAAGAGGCGGTGGAATTGCTTCCCCCTTTCTCCCCCTCCTGCGAATACTTATCTCTCCTTGAGCAGCAAATTGTTCTCCCTATGAAGGGGAGTGAGAATAATCAGCCTCTGAAGGAGAGATACCTGGAGCGTTGAAAAGAAAGAAGAGAAAGGCAGCCAGCATAACTTGAGGAGGGGTCGTGTGGCCAATTACAAGAATTGGCTGAATGAAAATCGGAGCTGAGTCACCAATTTTCATTGGTATTTTGGGTTTATCTTTTTGGAAGGCTCAGATATTGGGAAACAGATTTGGCATGCATGCTTTGGACAGGAATCGACATTTCAAAGTGGATCTTCATTTGACCTTAACCTCCATCCTTAAGATGTTGAAAAAAAAACGTGGAGCACTGTATAATGAGCTTTCATCCTTGAGCAATGAGAAAGTAGTGATGAGAAATCTTACATTGAATGTTTATGATGAAATTGCCTGCTTGCCATAAGAATATAAGTTTGACTTCTGCGTCCATTTATAAGCTGCCAAGAATATTGTGATATCTGAAGCGGCACAATTTCAAATTTGGTAAAATTCTCATTAATGAGAATCTGGTATGAAAATCAGGACTTTTTGCTTCATGGTTTAATGTTCGACTGTATTTTACCTTAATAGAAGTTTGGCCATAAAAATTTTGCTACTCTAAGGAATGCTGTTAACAGTATGGCAGCATAAGAAATCCTGAGACCCATAAACCCATTTTATGACAGCTGTTAGACCAACCTAGCCCTCCTCAATTGTTCAGCTCTGCTAACTAGGGGACAGATTGCAGAAGAAGTGTTTCCTTACCATTAAGCTTCTGTTTATTGGCTTTCTATTTGTCTAATATACTGAACACCTAATGGACCTGATTGACTTAGCTACAAACAATGATTTGGCACACTTTCTTGAAGAATCTATCCCCGTGATGGTTTCTGCCCCAGCTATGGACCCCAAAGAACACAGCACACAAAAAGTCCGTACAAACCTTAATTTACTAATTAAAGACTACTAATGAGCTTTCTTAGTAGTTGTTCGAACACAAGTACAATAAATCAGTGTTTTCTGAACAAAGGCTGTTAATTTAACTTCATTAACAGCCAACAAGAATTCAAAGAATAATAACTGAGTTCTGAGGCACAGTATTTCAGATAACCATAATCTTACTGTGGTTGGCGGAATCCCCAGAAGCAATTTGCAGGAAAACTGATAAGAGAAAAACAAGAACCGTGGCTTCTGGTTTGGCTTCCGTTGCTGTCAGACGGTCCCTTGGGACCGCCAGCCCCGTCGCCCGTAAAGAGCCGCCTTTACAGCTGAAAGGTGGCTCGAAAAACTCCATTTCCATAAGGAAATGTGAGATAGAGCAGGCAAGGGCAGGTAGAGCCCTCTGCGAAGTCCCCAGAGTTTTTGTTTTACTCTTGGAGACAAAGCAGGATGAGGCTCCCTATTTCCTTCGCCGTTGCTCCGGGCTTCGGGAGAACTCTGCTTTTTGCAGAGCCAGGCGATGAGACCAAGCCTTTCAATGAAAATCAACAGATTGTTTAATTAAAGAGGATGAGATCTGGACTTGGGACCCTAAATCACAAGTATTTTTAATGATTTATAAGCGATCTTAAAAGTGAAGGAAAAAAAAAAGTTTAAAATGGCGACCGCTGAGGCTTGAGAAGAAGAAAGCCGAAAGTGAAAGTCCTTCCGTCTGAATAGTTTAACAAGCTACAAAGTAGCAGAATAAACAGCGCTGGCTAGAATTGAGAAGAAAAATTTCTATTTTATGTTTCTTTTCTCTTGGAGATTTGATATTGACTTTGTTTGGAGAGAAGTCTTCTTTCTTTAAAAAGAGTTTGTCTGTGTGGCAGGATGGCGTCAAAACTAACAAAGCCAGACAAACAAGCAGCGGGGGGGGGTTCCCCCATTTACAAACTATGTGAACAAGTTTCGAACTTGCAGACTCAGAAGAATGGCTTTACCCTAAAAGAATTTGTTCTGGAGGAGATGGCAAGACATGACGAGATTGTGAACCAGAATCTTGAAAAATTTAGGCAGCAAATTAAAGAATTGATACAACTAAAGTATGATAATTTGCAACGAAAATTGTAACAGTGACTAATGCTTTTTCAGAAATAGTTATAAAGATGGATAAAAATATTAAGTTATTAGAGTCTAAAATGGAGGAAGTTGATTATAAGATTTATAATTTGGATAATAAAATACAAAGAATGGAAAATGATTTGATAAATATTCAAGATAATAGCTCAGAAGTAAAGTCTAAAAAGGAAGCTGATCACGAGACTTACAATGCAGAAAATATAAAACAAGGGATTGAAAAAGAAGTTACAATGATGCAATACAGGCTCACGGAATTTGCGGTTAGAATGAGAGGGTTACAGGAAAATAATAGAGATGATTTAAGAAAAATATCTGCTGAAGTTCTGGCTGGGATTTTAAAGGTTCATCCTGAGGAGGTATCTTGTAAGATTGACAAGGCCTATAGAGTAAATTCTTGGATTGCAAAGCAAAGGCAATTGCCTAGAGATGTGGTGATTTACTTTACAGATAAAGGAATAAGAAATGATATTGTGCAAAAATCCTTTAATTCTACTTTTCAACTGAATGGAAGAAAGATCTGGATATATAAAGAGTTGCCGCCCAAAATGTTAAAAGACAGAAAGAAATTTGGATTTTTGGTGACTGAGCTAAAGAAACAAAACATCTCATTCAGGTGGGATGCTCCAGTTGGCATAATATTGAGATATCAAGGAGAAAGATATCAACTAAATACTGTTGAAAAAGCGGAAGAATTTTACTATAAGATTCTCAAAATGGGTTCAACATCTCCATGTATAATACATGAGTGGAATAAAGAAAAGCAAAATCAACAAGAGATAGAAATTCAGGATAAGCAGATGGAGATGGAAGTAATGGAAAAACAACAAGTTATAGAGGTCTCTGTAGATGAGCCGCTTCTGGATTCTCCTTCAGAGGTCTCAGCTGGACTATTTATAAATACAAGAGAGGCGGCTTTGGATTCTAATGTGATGACTTATCAAGTTACAGACCAGCATGGAAATCAATCAGTTGATATACAACTCATAGAAAAGAAACCAGAATGGAGATTTAAGCCACAAAAGCAAAATCAATAAGATCAAGTTATAGATCAGCATGGAAACCAAACAGTTGATATACAACTTATAGAAAGGAAACCAGGATGGAGATCTAACCCACAAAAAGTCAAGAAAAGAAGAAGCAGGTCCTACAAAAATAAAAATTTTTAGACTAAACAACAGTGTAATGTCAGTTATCTAAGAGATGATTGAATACATGAAAATATAGCTGAGGCAAAGTATTGGTTTATATTACCGTATTTTCCGGCGTATAAGACGACTTTTTAACACATGAAAATCTTCTCAAAAGTTGGGGGTCGTCTTATACGCCGGGTGTCGTTCTCCTGTAACCAGGCAGACCAGCCCGAAAGGCTCTGACAAGCCTTAAATGGCTCTGGCGATCCCAGCTCTGAGGATCCCAGCTCTGACGATCCCAGCTGAGTTCCCTGCAACTCAGCTGGGATCGCCAGAAACCATGTAAAAGGAAAAAAGTTTTTTCCCTTTTACTTTGTCGATCCCAGCTCTGACAATCCCAGCTGAGTTCCCTGCAACTCAGCTGGGATCACCAGAAATCATGTAAAAGGAAAAAAGTTTTCCCCCTCCAGCTTGCTTACCTCAGCTGCTAGTCGCAACGCTTGCCTTGCTTCGCTTGCCTGAATCTATTCCATCAGCAAGCAACTCCCTGCCTGCAATCAAAGCAAAGCTGGCTGAGGAATTCTGGGAGTTGAAGTCTACAAGTCTTAAAGTTGGAGACCCCTGTTCTATTGGGTAAGTTTTTTTCCCCTTTGGGAGCTTTAAAAAAAATAGTCAATTGGGGTTTTTTTAGTTGTTCTTTTTTAGACCTAGCCATTTAAAGTTTAGGAAGTTTTAAATTTAGCTTTCATATAAAAATAAAAATAAAATAAAATAAAATAAAATAATATAATATTTGTGCAGCTTTCTGAGATTTAGTGTGTTTCTGTAGTGTTTCACTCTAACTACACAAACACACAAAATCTCACAAAACTGTATGTGGAATTTTGTGTGTGTAAAGTGTGAAAGTTGGTTTTTTGGACTTTTTGTGGCTGTGTGAGGTTCCTGCTTGTTGCAGGGGCCATTTTGGGTCTAGCACAGCTGCTTTTACATTGTGGGTGAGCCAGTTGCGTTGTGTTGTGTGTATTTAGAGTGTGAAAGTTTTTTGGGGGGGCTTTTTGTGGCTGTGTGAGGTTCCTGCTTGTTGCAGGGGCCATTTTGGGTCTAGCACAGCTGCTTTTACATTGTGGGTGAGCCAGTTGATGTTTTTTAATTTTTATTTGGTGTGCATTGGAAGAGGGGTAGTCTTATATGGGAGTATAGCTCAAACACTATATTTTAACAGGAAAAGTTGGGGGTCGTCTTATACGCCCAGTCGTCTTATACGCCGGAAAATACGGTATCTTGAGGAGAGTGACAGACCTCTGCAGTGCTGTATTTTTGGGACGTGAAAATGGCCTTAAACTGAATGGATTGGAACTATCTATTTTGGATTCTTTGATAAATGTATTACGTTTATGCTGAGGTACAAGGCAAGAGAGTTATGGGATTGGGGCACGCAGAAAATCTGGTTGTTACCCTATTACGGTGGTTGGAATTAATAATTTAGATGAAAGACATTACAATAGACACTATATGGAATACAAATATAAAGTCACTCGGGTGGTTTTTTTATATATGAAGACATCTACTATTGATGGGGCAGATGGTAATTGAAGATACCGAACATACTGTTGGAATTAGGATGTGATGTTACCCTAACATGGGTGATGGAGTTAACAATCCAGCTGAAAGACATTACAGAAGATATCATATGGATTACAAATTTAAAGTCATTTGAGGATTTTATTTATATAAGGGAATACTTCTTAGTGGTGTGGGCAGAAGAATAAAGATATTAAAAATTATTATGTATGGTAGTCCTGTAGGAAAGTGGGTGGAGACAGGTTAGCTTATTGATTGTTTAGTTTAAGAAAAGGGATATTATGTTTAGATATGAATATATGTAAAAGATTTGAGTTAAGAGATATATGTATGTATGGGGGTGGAGGAAATGGGCAGACTATGAATTGAATAAATGTCAAATTAGGATTTATTATATAGTTTTATAGCTGAAGGTTGTTTTGAAATGTTATATTAATATATATAAAGGATTTGAATTAAGAGATACATGTATGGGGGAGGAGGAAAAGGGTAGATTATGAGTAGAAATTGCTAAACTGGGGGATATAATAATATTATTATGCTAAATTAGGAGTTATTATATAATGTTACAGTTGAATGTTATTTTGAAATGTATAGTATAAGGGGGATATAATAATATTATTAGAAAGAAAGGGTCAGTGTATGGGGGGTGGAGCAAAGGGATGGTAAAGTATTATATAATCTGTTATCAATTTGGGTTTTATTTTGTAGAAGCCACAGGGGGAGGGGAGGGGGAGGGGGGTTAGGGAGGAGGGGGGGAAAAAGGGGGAAAATTTGTATTTGAAAAACTTTTTCAATAAAAAACAAAAACAAAAAACAAGAACCGAAATCAAGTGTTTCTGTAATCAAGACTTGAAGGAATGTGAACTAAGTTGTTTCCTGCAAATTGCATCAGTCGTCGTCCTTCCTTAAATAGGCTAGGGGAGTGGCCAATTAGCCCCAAGCCTTACTCTCGAGGAGACCTCCTTCTGAGGAGCCACTCCTCCCTTTTTGCAGCTCTGCGCGCTCGTGCATCGAGAAGAGGCTCCTCCTCTTCTTCCTCTTCACTTATGGGAGCTTCTGGAGGTTCTGAAGGCCCTGGCTGAATCCCTGCCTCTGGCACCACATTTTCTCCAGCCTCCTCAATGTCCGACTCAAGTGCCAATTGCACAGGCTGCTGGCGCAGCACCACACCAGCCTCCTTGCTGTCGGAATCAGCTACTAACTGCACAGGCAGCTGACGGGCCACAACAGATGGTGAACCTATGGCACGCATGCCAGAGTGGCACGCAGAGCCCTCTCTGTGGGCATGTGTGCCGGCCAGCTGATCTTTGGGTTTCCAGCGCTTCAGCATGCATGAAGACCAGCTGGCCAGCACACATGCATGTACCTGAAACCATAACACCTGGTGGCCTGCACGTGCATGTGCACCGGCTAGCAGTTTGGCCACTCGGTGCTGAAAAGGTTTGCCATCACTGATATATCCTGTAATACCACTGAATACATACTTACCTTGAGTTGCTATCCATGCAGAAAGTATTTTGGGGAAGCAAAGTACTCCTCCTTCACTAAACTAGTTTTTCAAGCACTATTGCTAAGTTTATTTTGAAAGACTGAAAGGAAAGAGTTTGCAAACAGTTTATCATTTTGAAGTTAATTCAGACTATTGTTTATGCAACTGGCATACATCATCAAATATTTCCCAGAATCCATCTTGAAACAAATCTACGAAGATATTTTAGAGATATACCTAGATATGGAATGTAGATTTTTTAAAAAAATATTTAACTTATTGTTGTGGCCCACCAGTGGCCTGTGCGGATCGTGGCTGATCCCGATGAGAAGGAGGCTGGTGTGGGGTCATGCCAGCAGCCTGAGCAGCCGGCACTCACGTCGGATAGCAAGGAGGCTGAAGAGGATATGGCGCCAGAGGCAGAGACTCAGCCAGGGCTTTCAGAACCTCCAGAGGCTCCTTCAAGTGGAGAGAGCGAAGTGGAGGAGCCTCTCTTTAATGCTCGAGCATGCAGGGCTGTCAAAAGGCAGGAGTGGCTACTCAGGAGGAGAAGGTCTCCTCGAGAGTAAGGTTTGAGGATAATTGGCCACTCCCTTAGCCTATTTAATTCGCACGCAGTTGGTAATTTCTTGCTGGAAACAATATATAATTATTACAGAGCATTTTGGAGAGTGAGTGTCTTATCGTATCTTGTTTTCTGGGCCGCCAACCTTTGCCGGACTTTGTTTATTCTTGGTACGTTATAATTTTGATAAGGACCGTCGGTGTGTGTCACAATCCTTGGGAATCCGGAGCTGGGGCAGAACACTTATATGCTATTTTTTGAAAACCATTTTGGTGTAGTAGTTAAAGCACCAGGCTAGAAACTGGGAGATCCCGTGTTCTAGTTCTATCCTAGGCACAAAACTGGCTGGGTGACCTTGGGACATTCACCTTCTCTCAGCCCTAGGAAAGAGGAAAGGGCAAACCACTTCTGAAAAACCTTGCCAAGAAAACTGCAGGGACTTATCAAGGCAGTCGTCAGGAGTGAAAACTGACTCAAAAAGACCCCCCCACACACACACAGACATACAAGCGCACACTATTTTTTTAAAAAAAATATAGTGCACTTATGGAGTAAAAACTAATTTCTGGTTTACTTGTGTAATGCATACATTTTTTACAGAAGTATTTATCTTCTGAATAAGTATTATATTCAGTTGTTGTAAAAAGCTACTTAGCTTTCACTTTCTTTTTTATTGCTTTGTGGCATGAAGCCATTATAGTTTTTTTGAGGTTGGTAAGATAGAAAAGTAGAGTTCAACAAAAGGGAAATTCTATTCTCAGACAAAAGAACTTTGGTTGACTATTTCAAAATGGCTGCTGCAGTGTATTCATCATTGTCACCTTGCTGATTCCACCTTCTGTCCAGTGTACTCCAGTGTATTTGAATGTAGTGCAAGATAGAATTTACTTTCAAATCTACACTTATGGCAGCATTTTCGCTTCAAAATGAGGCTGAACATGTGTGAAAGCAGTTACCTCAAGAGATTTTAATGGCGGAAGAAAATCTTAATAGCTTAGGAAGCAAAGCCCCTAATGTCAGCAAACTAGCGGCTTTTGCCAAAAGAACTGACAGAAATATGTGTTCCAAAAATTAGGGTAAGAAAAGTAATTGTGTCAGTTCTCAGTATATTTATACTTGCAATACTGACACATTTTTATCAGTTTGGTTTGAAATTTGGAGGAAATTATAGAATTCATGAAGTAGATAATGGAAAACAAGTTTCAAATTATCAGCTCTGCTACTCCTTCTTATGCACTATAAAATTTTAAGGACTATTAATGTTGAAGTTGTCCTTTGGCAGAGGCAACTCTGTCACTAACAGCCCACTATAAATGATAAGTAGGTAAGGAAAGCAGTAAAGAAGGTGATCTCATTAATAAAGCAAGTAATAATAAAGGTCTGGGTTAGCAGGGGACCTGGGAAAAATTGCACGTTAGGTAATTCTGTGGCCTTGTAGAGGATTTCAGTTGTAAAACTCTTGTCTTTCTCCCCATGCAAATGGCAAGACCCAGTCAAATTTGGCTAACAGCCAAAGGCTAAGCATTTGGGGGCTTGGTTAGTATTTGGATGAGGCTGGGGAGTTGAAAAAGAAAGCAATGGCGACCCACTATTGATTTGCTGCCAAGAAAATTACATAGAAGGATCCATGTAGTCATCCCAGGTTGAGCTTGTTCAAGCATGTCTTTACCTTTTTTTAATCTTGGCTTTGGTTGGGCAGAATCAATTCCCAGAACACTGTTGGAGACATGAACGTCTGCCAAAAGCTTTGACAATCTTCTTTGGTGCCTTTTGCTACTCAGGACAGCAATAAAGGTTGGCATTTTCACATTTATTTTAATCTTTTCTAATCTGATTCTGCAGGAAGACAATGGCAAGCCATTTTTGATATTGTTAACTGCAAAGCTACATAGGATATGTCCATGACATCATCCAATTTCTCAATGAGGAAATCTTTTTAAACTCTTTTTTAAAAAGAGATGTGTGGCATTTCTATATAACAGAATCCATTAATTAGACTACTTCTGGTTGTAGATAATTAGGAAGAAAAGAAAAATCAGACATTACCAGCGGCAATGAATTGAAAGTCAAAATATTAGTTCCAATCTAATAGGAAAGATGAATTATTGATAATATAGTAGGAGAGATTATATCATTTTGTGCTTCTGATGAAGTGAAGTGGAGCTCATGAAAGCTAATGCCAGTTAATAAAATTTTAGTCCAAAAAAGATGCCACTGGATTCCTTATCCTTGGGAGTAAATCTACTGAAAATAATGATACTTTCAAGTAAATTTGCATGGCTGAATATCCAGCTGAAAAAAAATCTATTCAGACTTTTTTTTTTTTTGGACTGTTTAAATAAGGATATATTTGAACTGCAGAGGAATATATTTGTTTTTGATTAGCATTCTACATGTATGTATGTATGTTTATAAGTAAAACATAATAAAATGCATCAATGTATGTTTTCCAACTTGGCATTATGTCCAAAAATTGAAGGGGAAGAGAGGAGAAGAATCTCTAGCAGGAGGTAAAAGAATAATTCAGTATATCCATAATTATTGTTATTACCCCTGTAGTTTGCATCATCATCATCATCATTACCTTTCTGCAAGTTATTCATTTTTATGATATGTGAAAATAAACATTGTCATTCCTATGGCAAGTTCTCCCATAAAACCCCATAATTAAAAGCAGACGGGGAACATTTCCTCTTCTTTATATTAAATGTTAATTAAAACGGTATGATATATAGTTTTAATGAGCTTGCTTTGTTGTTGTTGCCTTTTTTTAATCCTCAGACATTCAGCAGATTCTGAAAGATCAGGTGGGTGATAATTTCTTTCAAAAACAAAACAGTTTGTGGGAGTTGCTCCCAATAGAGTTAGGGAGAATATTAAAGAGTTAGAAGTAAAGTCTGGTAGAACTTAGATGGAACTAGGAGGAGAAAAATACATCAGGGATGAAGTCTATAAAAAGTTTTGGACAAATCAGAACTGGGACCACTAAAGTGGATTGTGATGAAACATGAACTTGATAGAATGTAGCTTATTGTTATACTGCTTATCTGGTTAAAAAATAGTTCTGGATTTCCAAGATCTGCAGTCGCACAAGTTTCTAGCTTGAGCTTGAAACTAATATACATCATTTGCTCCTGTTCCCTTAAATTGGAATGCATATCCACAAATTGAATCGAACCCCTGAGTTAGGAAGATAAATTCTACATACAACTCTCTTCCTTACCCATATTCTGCCTTGGTCAATGTGAACTGGAGTTGGTTATGGTGCCATAGAGTTGCATTGCTCCCTCACTCAATCCAACCCCAAATGAACATATATTCTGGTATTTTTTTCCATTTGCATAAAGGAAAACAGTGGCTCTATAAATAAACACCCTAAAGAGGAAGGATCCTGGTATGTGTGCTAGCACCATGTGTCTCAACCTCAGCCATTTTAAGATAGGTGGATTCCAACTCTCAGAATTCACCTTACAATGACTGAAGTTGACAAATACTGTGGTAGAAGATGCTGTGCTTTGTGTTTATAAGAGAATTTAGCCCACTGCAGCTCAGGAAACTTGAGAAACTGTGGTTCTTGGGCAGTGAGTTCTTAACATTTCATTCATATAGACTAGTTGTGCTTAGGCCTCTGTAGTTTACTTCCATTCTTTCTTCTACAATGTAGCAATAACTTGGAAGTAGTTATTACTACATTATTATTGTATCCGAGGGACTAACTAACCTGCCCATCTATTCTGATCAGTTAAAGTGTGTGTGCTCTGAGTCCTGTTATTCACAGAATTACCTAATGGGACCCAGGAAACACATCTTCTTTGTCACTACTTGATCCTCTGAATTAGCATCCCAACCCCAGATCAGTAGGGCCCCCACCCTGAGTTTCTTTTGAAGGTCTCTGTAAACTTTCCTTGGTTAGACTGGTTGGCTCCCTTTATGAGTTTGTGTGTTGCTGAACGCTTTCTTCTCAGATGCTGGCTGTTCTTTTACCTTTTCTGTTTTGTTTTTTATTGCTTTTCATGTTGTGTGCCAGCCAAAGTCGCCAGGAGCTGGACGGTCTTCTAAACTTGATCATTATATATTTTTTACATTTCACTATAATACATTATGAGAATGCATACAAACCCATTATCTTTTTTTTTATTGAAAAGTTTTATAAGAAATACAAACATTCCCCCCCACCCTTTCCCCCTCCCCCCTTCCCCCCAACCCCACTCCCTAGACTTCCCAGAACAGGCACAGGATATAGCATTCACAAACATAAAGCTAAAATATGTTAACAAATTATTGCATTCATATTCTCCCTAGGTCTTTAACTCCTTATAGCTCAAAAACTATAAACATAAACTACTTAAAAATATTTCATTCATAAACTATATGAATCTTCTTGTTCGGGTACTTTTTTTGCATATAGTCAATCCATCTTCTCCATTCTGATATGTATCTTTCATTTGAATGATCTTTAATATATGGTGAAATTTTTGCCATCTCAGCCAGATGTACAACTTTTAATGTCCATTCCTCAATGGTAGGTGGATCTTCCTTCTTCCAGTACTGTGCCACCAGTAACCTGGCAGCTGTTATTAAATTCAAAACCAACTTAGTCTCTTACAATACAATCTGTCTATTCCCAACAAAAAAAATGGTGGTGTAAATTTAATTTTTTTCCTTAAAATATTTTGAATAATCCACCATATTTTAATCCAAAAGGCCTTAATTTTTTTACATGTCCACCATATATGAAAATATGTAGCATCTTCACACTCACATCACCAACACTTGGGTTGTAAATTTGGATAGATGCAAGCTAGTTTTTTTGGGTCTAAATGCCATCTATAAAACATTTTGTAAAAGTTCTCTCTTAAGTTTTGAGCTTGTGTGAATCTTACATTTCTAACCCATATCTTTTCCCATGTATCCAACATTATTGGTTCACCTATGTTTTGTGCCCATTTTATCATACAATCCTTGACTAGCTCTGTTTCCGAATCTATTTCCACTAATATATTATACAACCTTTTAATATGCATTTGACCTTTATCTCTTACTTGCTTTATCAAATTCTCATCCTGCTGCATAATACCAGTTTTTTGATCCTGTCTCCATCTGGCCTGCAGCTGACCATATTGAAACCAAGTCTTAATAATTCCTTCTTCTCTTAATTGCTCCATAGATTTTAATTGTAATCTAACTCCTTCCTTATAAAGGAGTTCCTTATATGTAAACTTATCTTGCTTTTGCTCCAAATTTATATTCTCTATCGCGTATCTGGGTACTGTCCATATTGGTAACTTATCCTTTAGTTTATATTTATACTTTTTCCAGACACGCAGTAGAGCATTTCTTAATATATGACTTTTAAAAGTCTTATCTACTTTCTTGTCATACAATAGGTAAGCATGCCAGCCGTAGACCAGACCGTATCCTTCAATATTCAGTATCTCTTCCTCTGTTAAATTTATCCAATCTGTAATTGCTGAGAGGGTAGCAGCTTCATAATACAGTCTTAAATTGGGCATTTTAAGACCACCTCTTTCTCGGGTGTCTTGCAATATCTTTTGATTAACTCGTGGTTTCTTCCTTGCCCACACAAACTTGTTTATGCCCTTCTGCCATTCCTTCAAATTTTCATCTTTTTTAAGTATAGGTATCATTTGAAAAAGTAATAAGAATCTTGGTAAGATATTCATTTTTACATCATTATATATTTTTTACATTTCACTATAATACATTATGAGAATGCATACAAACCCATTATCTTTTTTATCTGCCCAATAATAGCATTCAGCTTTCAGTGGTGCCTGTGAAAAGGAGGTGTGTGCACAATACAAAGAACTACTCTGGAAAAAAAAAGATTCATTCAAGTTGGTTTTGTCCATTTATCAGGTTTCCATGAAAAGTGACAATGCCAAGCAAACTTAGTAATGAGGTTGAATGATTTTAGGCATTAGTAACTATCGGAAACATTGACCACAGCCTGACTCTCTCTTTTTGTAGTATATGACAAAGTACAGCTCCATGCTATTGCTAAATTCATTTAAAGGGGCATCTTCTCCCTTGCATTTGTCTCTAAATTGCAATGCAGTTAAGAGATAAATGGAAGGAAGAAGATACTCCTTTAAATCCATCCTCTGCTTTTATAACATACATTGGAATTTCTATCTGATGGAGACCAGATAGAAAAAGATTACAGAGGAAATAGTTAGGGGAGAGTCAGGCACAGCCTCCCTTTTAGCCTACAGTATTTTGCAAAACAGTTACCATTGTTTATCATGGGGACACAGGGGTTTGAAATTTCATTATTGGTAGTTAGTTTTTGGATATACTTCCAGGTTATTTTCCCTGTTGCTGCTAGGAAATTCTTGGAGTGTTGGTTACTTTGCCCAGAAACACACTCATACCCATACTTCCAGATATTTTTTTTTTATCTCTCTCTCTGTTTGTTTGTTGCTTTCTAACAATCTGGGGAGGGCAGATGAAGGGAGATTTAAACTTTGGGGAAGGTAAGAAGGAAGAGAAATGCATGTGTACGTCTAAAATGTTAAGTCGTATAATACAGTATAGTACATTTCTTCCTGAAACCATTTATAATGTGGTGCCTATTTATAAAGACCAACCTAAAAAAAAGGGGGGGGGAGTGTTGTATGTAAAGTGGTGCTGAGGGGGGATATTCAGGAAGGAATCTTATTTCCCTCTTGCCAGCTGCGTTTTATCCCTCTCCATGCTTTAAAGGGACTTGATAGTTATTAAATCTTGCTGATTGCCAAGTTTATGTTAAAAAGGAATTAAAAAAACAAACAAAAAAAAAACCAAAACCAGGTTTCTGATCATGCCTTCTTCCCATTCTTGCCTTCCTTTCAGGGAATTCATGAGGCTAGCCCTCATGAGGCACTAACAGAGAAGAAACCCTAACATCAGCCTTTCTCACAAATGGAAGGAGGGTTAAAGAAACCCCATCAGCGTGCTCTGATAGTTCTAAAACAGGAGGGAATAGGATGCCAGGAATCAGTGCCAGGCTGCCTTCAGTTCAGCTTGAGCTCCTGCTTGGAGCCGTGCCAACTGCATTTCCTCATTTCAGGGCATTTGCTGGCACAGAGCTCAGGGAGCTTTATGAATCAGGGCTGAGGTGTGGCACTTTGCCCAGTAGATCTGCTGCCTTTCTGACAGGTTCTGTTTTCCTTAACTGAAGTCAACCTTGGCCTGGCATGCATGATCCCTCCTGGTGTTAGGACTTGACATTCTTCAGCTATTCCCACACACCCATTGATTGTAGGCTGGTATTCTGTCATTAGACAATTTGAGTGGGAAACAGCCAAGAACAAGGTTGTTTTGTGCATTAAAGACAAGAATGAAATTAAGTAAACTCAGCTCTTTCTGAAATGATGTGTTGTCATTTCAGTGATATATACCTGATGGCCCTTGGTGTGAGGACTGCTTGCTAATGTGCCTTTATTCCAAAGCCCTACAGATCTATAAACCATAGGGAGTCTTTCAGTTGTGAAGCAGGAAAATACGTAAAAACTAAATATGCTTCCTATGTATTCATTTAATTATCTATTTAGATCAATGTTTTTTTTTTCATACTTGGCAACTTTATGATGTGTGGACTTCAACTCCCAGAATTTCTTAGCCAGCGCTGATTGAAACTGAGATGGAGGCCAGAGGATGGAGAAAATTATTCTGTATTCTTTCCTATGACATTTTTCATAGAATTTGAATAAACTACAGTTGGCAACCAAGTTGTAGAACTCAACTTATTTAGCTTCTTCCTTTTATTTATGGCAGTTTATGGGGAATAATTATAGGGATAATGTTTTGGTCATTCAGTGCTCCAGAATCTAACTTCACAATCACAATGTCGTGTTATGCACTGTTTTAATATCTGCAGCTGAACATTGGAATAGAATATGTTGTCATCCTCACCACACCTGTCCTGATAAATAGATCCTCTTACAGTTTTGTAAGGAAACTGGACAACTCAGAGAGTTGAGCACATCCAAAATAAATCAGATTAAGTAATACTCCATATCTTATTACACTGAGAGACCTGGGTATATTATATTTTTCTACTTGAATCTTGCAAACATTATATTTAACAATCCTGGAATGGATTGAGGCTGGTTCTTTCCTTCTCACAAATATCCAAAGTCTGAGAAATTGGAGCAAACTCTTCCCTATAACAGAGTTGGAAGGGATCTTGGAATTCTTCTAGTCCAACACCCTACTCAAGCAGAAAACCCTATACCATTTCAGACAAATGGGTGTCCAGTATCTTCTTAAACACCCTCAGTGTTTGAGCACCCACAACTTCTCGAGGCAAGTCATTCCACTCATTAATTGTTCTAATTGCCAGGAAAATTTCTCCATAGTTCTAGGTTGGTTCTATCCTTGATTACTTTCCATCCATTGCTTCTTGATCTGCCTTCAGGTGCTTTGGAGAATAGGTTTACCCCCTTCTTTTAGATAATAGCCTTTTAGATATTGGAACACTGCTATCGTATAAATATAGTTATTTAACCTTAAGGGGATGGTTTTATTGGTTCAGGAATATTGTGACTGATCTTCCTGGGCTGTCACAAAGATGCAAGGGAGTAGCTTACAAATAAACAGGTCTAAACATTTTGATACAATTGTTTTTTTGGAGCTTGCCTTTTGACATTATGCCAAAAATGATCTGAGAGTGAGTTTACCTGAACATCTCATCCCCTACTTTTTCATGGAGTTTTAGATTATCTAAGAGAGGAAGAAGAAAACTGTAATGATGCCCATTGCACTTCCAAGAGGTTGGCTATATAAATTGGCTATATAAATACTCTAGTAATAATAGTGTCTTAGTTAATACACTAAAACACTCCAAATGTGTTTTCTCAGTGGGATTCCTTGTTTTACTAATGGTGATGATGATTCTATAGAGTAGACTTTAGTTTTAAGAAAATGAAATTTGTTCTGCAGGATAGTAATAAAGTCCTGTAAATAGAGCTTGAAGGACATGGACTTTTCATCTTGAGAAGATTGAGGGAATGTAATGGTACTCTTCAAATATCTCAACAGATGTCATATGGAAACTAAAGATCTGTTCTTTCTAATTCCAGCATTCAAGATAAACTATATTAAGCCACAAGAAATTTTTTTTTAAAAAAATCTTAATTGTAAGAGGAATTTACAGCAGAACCAATTACCAGAGAGATATGTTCAAGTTTAGTCCAGACAAACATCTCTGAAATGAGAGTACTTTGGATTCTACATTAAACAGGGGATGGAAACAATGGCCTAATTGTTATAGTCCATGGTTTATAATTTTCTTTTCATTTAAAATTGATTTTTCCCCCTTTCAGGGCTAAGTCCAGTAGGGCTGAAATATAGTTTTAAAGGTAGATGGGAGAGAAACCTGTTATGAATTTTCTTCAAAATCAATGGGCTCTTCAGAATAATGTTATCAACCCAATTAAAGAACACATTTGGATCTTTTTCTGAATGCCACCCCAAAATATTTCCCCTTACTGGGTGTTAATAGTAGTTTCCGACCAGCTGCTTAGGTGTTCTGTATCATATGCTAAAATAGTGAAGAGTTTTAGCTCTGACCAGATTTAATGTTATGCTATCAGCGATTTTAGTTGGTAGATACTAGAAAATTGCATATAAGCAGCACCTTTGCTCTTATAAAAAGAGGAACACTGACTCAGTAGAACATGCATTGCTTCTTTTACAGAGAAATATGATCTATTTATGCTGTGTCTGTTATTAGGAAATTGCTAAATTGATCTCCTGGTGGTGAGCTAACTGAAACTTTTATAGATTCTATAAGTCAACCCTTGGAGGTGCATTTGTTGGCTAAGAAATATGTTTAACTTTTAGCAAGGTAAGATCTGTTATGGTTAGTAGGGATAGAATTAAGACAAGCTTAATAGAACTGATAGATTTCAGGTTTTAAATATTTACTGAAGGCTTAGAATAGAAGGGAGGACTCAAGCACAATTCTGCTTGCAATATTTTATATATTTATGAAATGCTATTTCTTTAGTTTGTAATGGAACGGCTATAGTGAAATAGATAATGCTAACTTCAAATTTCCTAAAGTAAAAAGTGAATAACAACCATAATATAGATAACATTTCTGTACAATAAGACAAGCAAAAATTCTCATGGATTTCAACACTTTAGATTTTACCACAAATTAAGTTTTAAAAATTGAGTGTATTTTTTCCCTGACAGACATAAATCAGCAATTGAGAATGCCTCAGCCACCTACACTTATTTTTTAAATTAATGATGGTTTCAATAGGTTCCATGTCATTTTTTAAAGTTTAAATTAAAAGTGTGCACAACATATATTCAGGGTTTGTACTAAATCTGGACTTTAGTACTCAATGCAATATTCATTTTCTTTAGCTCAATATCTTTAGCTCAATATTGTAGATTTGAACCAAAATGTAAATGCTGGTGTCTCCTTTTCCTGGATGTGCATCTTATCAAAGTAACTATTGCATACTTAAAGTTTGCTCTATGACTGAGCTACACAAAATCTACTGATGGGCAACTCTTTATCATTATTCTGACTGAGGCTAACAAAACACAAGGCTTTTAGTGTACCTTCTGAGAAAATAAAAGAAAGTAGAGTACAATTGAAGTTGTGGTATAAAGTGAAACACCAGAGAAGCTTCAGATAATGTATCTATTGGCATAGTTTTGATATGTATCTGTGATGTGTATCTGTATTGCTCCAACATTCATTAATTCTGCATTGACTTACATTGACATTTTGCATTTGCTAGTTTGCAGCTGATTTGTTGCTTTTGAAAATAATCCCTGTGGAGCTGTATTAAGAAAAATAAAAACAGTAAATTACCATGTTTTTAAAAAACCCTATTCCTGAAGGCATTCTATGGTGTTATTACCCAATTAGTAACTAAGTCTTTGTACTTCAATATCCTGTAACAAGAGAAAGAACAATACAAATTTCAGAAATAACTATTCTAAAATAACATTGCCCCCTTTAAATTTAGAAAATCGAAATTAAAAGCAGGCAACATGGCTGAGATGGCCTACAGCCTATCACACAATAGAATGGACCTTCTCGGCTAACTGATGATCGCTTCTTTAACTTTCCAGATTGGTGGCCTATATTGACATACCTTTACCATCTATGGGTCTTATAGGCAAAATAACACTGCCCCCTTTAAAACATAATAAAAATGGCAGGGCTTGGATTGAAGATAACTTGTTATAGATGATATCTACTTATTTCTTGGGATTTTTTTCATTGCCTTATGATTAAAAATAATAATTTTCCTAGTTTAGAAAGACAAGAGCTGATGATGATGATGACGACAAGAGAGATGAAAAGACATTTCTATGTGAATTGTAATCTGTAGTATTCTGAACTGATTACCTTTTGTTCCTGCTTGCTACAGGATCTGGGAATCTCCCCTCCTCCTGGGTGCAAAAGAAAATGATATCTCAGCCATCCAGAAGCTGATAGCGAGCCATACCTGTGACCTTCATGAACGAGGTAGTGATCCAACCTATTTATCATGGCCCTATTACCTATTAAGAGAAAGCACAATTTGAGGAGCAAAGAAGAGATGGTGGTAGAAATGTGGTTGATTGGCATATGCAAGGACAGCCTCAAATCCATGAATCCATAAGGCATATGGCATGGTCACTCACATTTATCATCTGTCAGGAGAGAGGCCACATACAAGAGATCCCAGGAATAGACTTGTCCAGCATTGTCTGTTGTGACCTATAAACATAATTGTCATAGTTGTGGCTATCTCTAGAGGGACTATCCCCAGATAATTGCAATGTCATGATAACTTCTCTTTCTTTGATACTCTTCGTAGGTGCTGTTGGGGAGACCGCTCTTCATGTAGCTGCCTTATACAATAATTTAGAAGCTGCTCAGCTCTTGATCAATGCAGCTCCAGAACTTGTGAATGAACCTGTGACCTCTGAGCTGTATGCTGGTAATTATTATGATTATTGGATTTATGTCTCATGCTTTGAATAAAATATCAATGAAGAAAGCATCAGTTATCGTAAACATAATTAGTCACCTTCTGGCTCACAATCAGAGGGAAAAAATAACCCCAGAATATATTTATGGAAACTCTATTGAAATAGGTCTTTTCATGATACCCAGCTATAGAAAATAAGATAATGGGATTACTCATGGCAAGATGTTCCTTCATTTTTCTCCAATTACCATTCAGGCCCACTTCCAAGTCTTCAGATGATAATGGGACATGATGGACCTTTTCAGAAGGGTTACTGTAGGGAAGCTGATTTTCCGATGAGAAGAATGCACTTCAATGCATATTTTATTTAGGATAAGAATGGCGTATCAGTTAAAAAGAGTCACTATAGATTAGTTCTCAACCTGTGGGTCGCGACCCCTTTGGGGGTTGAACAACCCTTTCACAGGGGTCGCCTAAGACAGTGGTCACCAACTGGTGGTCCTTTGGTGGTCCGTGGAGAAATGTTCGTATTTTTGCATTTTTGCAATACGGAAAAAGGAGAACAGCCCTCGCTATCCGGAATGAATGGTGCTGTTGTGGCGGTGGGGGAGAGGGCGGCAGAAGCGGGAAGAAGCAGCGTTTGCAATGGCTGGAAGCTGCGGGAGCGAAGCACTACTTTCATTTGCACGGCAACAGCATTCCGCCTCAGGATATTTGTACCAGCTAGTGGCGCAAGGCAGCCCTCCTCTCCTGTCGCTTGGCACTCAGAGTGGTAAATGGTGTCTGATCCGGGGAGCAGCCGGATTTTGCTCTCTAATCTGGATGCCAGATCAGCCCCCTGCAAGCTCTCCTCTCCCTGAATCGGGGCTGGAAACTTTGGTCGGGCTCCTCGAGAGACAAGAGCTTGCAGGGGGACGACCTGGTGTCTGCAATAGAGAGCAAAATCTAGCTTCTTCTCTCCGCTGTAAGTGCGGCATCAGGATTCCGCCTTGGTATATTTGTGGCACAAGGCAGCCCTCATCTCCTGATGCTTGGGACTCAGAGAGGTAAATGGTGACTGGTCCAGGGAACAGCTGGATTTTGCTCTCCATTGTGGTTGCCAAATCGGTCCCCTGCAAGCTCTTGTCTCTCAAGGAGCTCTCCCTGAAGTGGTGCGGGAAACTTTGGTTGGGCTCCTCGAGAGACGAGAATTTGCAGGGGGCCGATCTGGCATCCGCAATGGAGAGCAAAATCTGGCTGCTCCCCAAACCAGACACTGTTTACCGCTCCAAGTCCCAAGCGGCAGGAAACGAAGGCTGCTTTGTGCCACAAATATACCAAGGCGGAATCCTGATGCCGCACTTACAGCAGAGAGAAGAAGCTGGATTTTGCTTTCCATTGCAGACACCAGATCAGCCCCCTGCAAGCTCTTGTCTCTCGAGGAGCCCGACCAAAGTTTCCAGCCCCACTTCAGGGAGTGCTCCTCAAGAAATGAGAGCTTGCAGGGGGCCGATCTGGCGTCCGCAATGGAGAGCAAAATCCAGCTGCTCCCTGGACCAGTCACCGTTTACCGTTCTGAGTCCCAAGTGGCAGGAGATGAGGGCTGCCTTGCACCGCAAATATACCAAGGCAGAATCCTGATGCTGCACTTTCAGTGGAGAGATGAGGGCTGCCTTGGCCACTGGCTGGCGCAAATATACCAAGGCGAATGCTCATGCCACACAAGTTCAAGTAGTGCTTCGCTCTCACACTTCTTCCGGCCTTCGGTCTCTCAGGGAGATGCTTGACTTCCTCTCAGCCCCAAGACACTGGCTGGCCCATGAGATGAGAGAGAGAGAGAGAAAGAGAGAGAGAGAGAAAGAGAGAGAATCAGAATGAGACAGAGAGAGAAAGAGACAAAGAATGAAAGAGAAAGACAGAATGAAAGAGAATAAGAGAAAGAGACAGAGACAGAGAGAATCAGAGAGAGAGAGTGAGAGAGAGAGAATGAGAGACAGAGAATGAAAGAGAGAGAATCAGAGAATCAGAGAGAATGAGAGAGAGAGAGAGAAAAAAAATGAAAGAGAATCAGAATGAGAGAATCAGAATGAGAGAGAGAGCTGAAGGAGAGAGAGGGGGGAGAGAAAGAGAGAATGAGAGAGAAAGAGTGGGAGAGAGAGAAAAAGGGGGAGAGAAAAAGAGAGAAAGAGTGGGGGAGAGAGAAGAAAGGGAGAGAGAGAAAGAGAATTAGGGAGAGAGAGAGAGAAAGGGGGAGAAAGAGAATGAGAGAGAAAGAGTGGGAGAGAGAGAGAGAATGAGAAAGAGGGGGGAGAGAGAGAAAGAGAATGAGAGAGAGTGGGGAGAGAGAGAGAAAGAGGGGGAGAGAGAAAATGAGAAAGAGAGAGGGGGAGAGAGAAAGAGAGAATGAGAGAGAGAGAGTGGGGGAGAGAGAGAGAAAGGGGAGAGAGAGAAAGAGAGAATGAGAGAGAAAGAGTGGGAGAGAGAGAAAGAGAGTGGGGAGAGAGAAAGAGAAAATGAGAGAGAGAAAGAGAGAATAAGAGAGAAAGAGTGGGAGAGAAAGAGAGATAGAGATAGGAGGGAGAGTACCTGAAGGACCCCATCCCGTCATTGGGAGTCCAGGTGCTTCAGCAAGCAGTGCACTGGATTCGTATTAGTGGCGAAATTTAAAATTATGAACTTGGTGGTCCCTGAGGTCCAAAAGGTTGGGGACCTCTGGCCTAAAATCATCGGAAAACACATATTTTCAATGGTTTTAGGAATAACTTTATGGTTGGGGGTCACCATAACATGAGGAACTGTATTAAATGGTCGCGAGATTAGGAAGGTTGAGAACCACTGCTATAGATGAATCCCAGACAACCATTTATTCTACAACAGACTGTGATAATATAACCATTTAAGTCCAATTTCTCTTTACAGTGCCCAGAAACAGTGAAATATTGAATTTGTTTTAGGATAATATGTTTTAGACATATAATTTGGCTAATAACTTGCCATATAAACTGTGTGTGCAACTGAGAATATAATTTGCCTTGTTTAAAGTAAGAGTATATTTGAGAACCTGATGTGCATTGTAAACTAATGTTTTACTTGATCCATAAACAATTTGAAATATGACATGAACAACGAAGTACTCATATATTCAAATGACACCAAATACTAGGAGGAAAAAGGAATGGAATGAACTAAGTTATGTGAATGGACAATAAAATGGCTCATTGTAAGTGATTGCAATCTAAGCTTCATACTGACAGAATTTGTAGTTCTGGCGGAAATGTGATTTTGGTGGAAAGACATTTTTGCAATTCTGATGAAAATGCTAAGAATCCCCAGTGTAAAAATAAACAGAAGACTAATTCCATGTGAGAGACTATTATTGAAAAGAATAAAAAGTATAACTGCTGATATCATAATATAAATGGACATAGTAGTGCAATTTAAAGCACTACATATTCAAAATGGATTAGTATTCCCATGTAGAGAGGTTCTGGTGAAATCTGAATCAAGGACCTCACAGTTCAGCCATTTTGCTGCTGCCTCATACTAGGCCCCTGAGAAATATCTTCTAAGAATTTCAAGATGGAATATTAAGCAGCGCATTAAACATTAAAGCTCTTGAATGAGAACCTGGGTATTCATTTTTAACGGCAATTAACTTTGCAATTGCATTAATAATTAAATCCAGCCTCCAAACTAACACTGAATCAAATTCAATTCCCTTCTGCATTTAACCCTGATGAACTTCTTTGAAAATGCACGAGGCTGATATAAACTATAAGTGATTTAAAATATGTATTTATGTTGTTCATGAGATACTAATCTATAAACTACATTGATCGTATAATGAGCTCTCAAGGAAGCTGATCATGGTTTCCAGAGGAATAACCAGTTTCTGTTGTAGAGGAAATAACAGGGAAATTTACACCATCTTAAGATTTAACAGCATTATAATAACTTTGTGCTTCATGGAGTACAGGTGTCCTCTTTGTGTTGTGATCCTGTCAGGAAGCTACTAAGAAGTAGATAGAGCAATCTGAATTAAAGGAGAGTACAGTCTCTGTAGACATGATGGGCCAAACTAAATTCTCTGTGGTCCAGAACCCAATCTTTTGGTTCGAGTGCAGGCAATTATTTCAGCCCTACTCATTACTTTGAACATTCAGCCAATATTTGCCTTGGTATAAGCCTACTACTTCTTCTTGCAGAACTTTTTCTGTAGGTGCCAACTTCTTTTAGGGGTGTGGGGAGGGGGGTATAGATTTAATAAAACAGATAGGAAAAGTCTCCTCAGGAACTCCATTTTCATTAGAAAAACTGAGCTCTATTAGTTAAGATCAGTTGCTAATAGCTCTTCTTGATCCAACAAGGGATTCAGTTCAAAGAATCTGAGTTGAAAAAGACTGATGATAACCTTTCATGACTTTCTGGAGTCAATGTCACCAGAGGCCATGATAATCTGATGAAATAGGTTCATGTAGTTCATGTAAATGCATGACTATGGATGCTTATATACATATACACATATATACATATAGCCACGCACACAGAAATGCACACGTGGAATTTCAAGATGCTACAAGTTTTTTTTTTTAAATTAATGTTGTGTATTACAGGGGAGACAGCACTTCACATAGCTGTGGTAAACAAAAACCTGGGCCTGGTGAAAGCTTTGCTTGAGAAGGGAGCGGATATAAATGGACCTCGTGCTACTGGATATGTTTTCAGGAGAAGAAGTGACAGTCTTTTCTATTTTGGTATGTTGGTGGTCAAATACCTTCTGTTTGAATAATCTGCAATTTGCATTGTACCCTGCATATGTAGAGGAAACACTGTGGTAAGGAGAAGCGTTTTGTTCCTTGCACCCAGCTCTTTCTGAGACAGAAGGTGCTCTCCTCTGAACCACAGTAGTCCTCTCAATTATCATCCCTTAGTAAAAAGTCCACATGCTTAACTTGCAACTGGTGGGGTCAGAAGGATTGCTTTGAGGGGCAAGACTATTTGGAAAATCTTTCAGTGCTATAATAACAACAGGAATTTAGTCTATGGCACCTGATCTGGGATGAGCAGCTTTTTTTATCTGCCCATTTTCACAACTCAGTCCTCAGTTGAGGAGCATGAAGTCATCAACCAACCAACCAAAAGAGATCAGATATAAACTTCTAGGTGTACTTCGGAAGCAGGACCATGAGCTCCACAGCCCATTCCGAGCTATCTCCGTTAGAGGGCTCCAAATTGGGGCCATAGCCACCCTGGAGGGGAGGCGAAGTAAAGGGGGACCACCATGCAGGTCGAGGAGAGCTGCATCTCTCCTCCCTGATTTGGAAACCCCCTCTGAAGACGAAGAGCAGCAGCAGTCAAAATGGCTGCCATGAAGTCAGGGACAATCAGAAAAACTAAGATAGTGCAGGAGCGGAGAAAGTGAATGGTGTGTGAACTGGGTAAGAAAATATTTTTTGTTGAAATTGGACCCCAAGAAATCTAAGGGGGAAGTATATTCAGAACTATTTGTTGAAGCGGCATACCAGGCGCTTGGAAAAATACCAAGGATTTAAGAGGAAAAAATTACTTTTTAAAATGAATAGAAACTTGGATTCTCAAAGTTAAAGATGTGGCATTGTTGAGGCATTTTCAAAACGCTGGAATTACAATCCTAAATTTTATTTTTCTACTATTGCTCAATTGCCAGACTTACAATTTAAAATAATTAAATCTACTTACTAATAACATCACAGAGAGGCTGAGCAGACTGAAGCAAGAGTGCCATCTGCTGATGAAAAGGGAACTGTCTAACTATTTAAAGAGACTAAAAATATCTGCTGGATAAGTACCTGCCCTAAGACCACTAGAGATTTGAATATTAAATAAGAATTGCAGTTAAGAGACCCCTGAATACTATTGATCATATAAAAGTGATCAATTGCAATTTGCATTGCAAATTGAAGAGATGTGGACAACCCTCTGGTGAATTTAAATTGATTGGATTGACTGGATTGATTATTGATGAGATATTTAAAACTGAGATTTGGAAATTTTATATTGAATTAATGACTCCTGGACAATTGGCCAAAAAGGAAACATATTAAATACAGATGCAACACAAGAGAGAAGTGAGAGAAGGAAAGCAGAATGGAGTTGTTTCAAAGCATTGAGGAGATATTTGAGCTTATAGACCAAAAATTAGAAAATATATTACAAGAGATAATGGAGAAAGACCAGGACAATGAGGAAAGAATGGAAACATCAGAAGAAACAAAGGGAAAAGCAGAACTGAGAAATCAGCAGAAAGAAATCAACAAGGACGAGATATTATTAAAGCCAACAGCGTTAAGGAATTAAAAAAGGAGGAACATACTGTAAAAGATGTAAAAAGGGAACAGGAGAAACAGGAAGAGAGCTGGGGAAAAGAGAAGGGGCCAGGAGTAGATAGTTCTGGAACCAGACAGTGGGAAAGGGTAGAGAAGGGAGAAAAAGTTAGATCATATAAACAGAAGATAGATTTAGATATAGAGGGAGTAAAAGACTTAAGAGATGAATATGGGAGGCAAACCAAAAAGAAAATAAGATTAAAGGTTATCATCCTTATGGCTGTTTTGATTGGTTTTAACTTCAGCATGGATATTTCAATTTTTATTTATATAGCCTATAGATTGCCAAGGATTTGATTGTGGCAGAGTAGAAGTAAAATTTAAAAATAAATTAATAAAAAGACAATGATAATATTGCCCTATAAGGCAAAATTAATTAATTTGTGTTAAATATCTTTAGCAAACAGAGCCTTCTCATTTAAGAGAAAAGTAACTTATACATAAGAAGAGAACATCAGCATCAAACAGAACAGAAGTGTCTTTTCTTTTCATAGTACTCTATAATTTTACTATTTTTGAAAATAAACTATTCTGAAACAGCTGGCAAACTGCATTATTTCAACAGCTTTTGCAATGCTTGTATCAACTAGGCTGATATTGTTCTGTTCCTACTGAAGAAATTAAAAGAAAGATCTCATAATGAATTCATGATTGAGGTAAGAGTTAGTCAGGACTAGGGAAGCATCTGCACTCCTTTCTGAAATGGCTATTGTTGGCTTTCTCCAAGGAACTATAGTTAAGAAGAGGGATCTTTTAATGGAGAATTCACAGACCTGCTACCAACTCCTAGCCTATTTAGAGGAAGCCACGATGGTTTAAACCTGGTACAAACAAGGGAGGAATTCTCATCAAGAACTAATTTGATCTGCTATTCAAAGCATAGCTGGCTGGAGAATTCTGGGAGTTGAAGTCCACAAGTCTTAAAACTGCCAAGTGTGCTATGTGAACAAGAACAGCAGTTTTCATGCTACCTAAATCTTCTTTTTTCAAAAGATGTTTTTAAAGTTGCTTATAGTGAGAGAAAATGGGATTTTAAAAGTCTATTGGAGTAATGATTTTGTGCATTAAAAAATAGGTAAATCCATAGAACAAGAACTACAAGTGTAGCAGATTAAGTTGACCTAGCAGTAAGTTGTGTGTCCATGTGCCATTACCTCTTACTTTCCCTAAGGATGTCATGTTCTTCAGTTGAATTCCACTACAATTCAGATAAATGGATCTCTTTTAGCTATTAGCAAGCTGTTCCACCTCTGGTTTCCTCTGGTATTTCGTTTCAGAGACTCTTTTTTTTTTCCCCAACAGCAGCTAAATACCCAGCCAACAGAAATCCAGATTTCCCAGTTGGCTGCAGTGGAGCTGAAGATTGGCCATGCTATGCTTAGGGAGGCCCCTCATTACCTGTTTCAGGCCATAATTAAGCTATGCTTAATAGATCAATTTTCAAGCATTTTGGTAATGACTCCTCATTAATCTTCACTGTGAGTAAATTGTAACACTTCAGAGTGAGAGTGTGAATAGAAGGCGGATATCTCCAGATTCTGCCATCCTATTCCTCCTCTGGATGCTTATATTCCAACTAATTTCCAATTCCGTTGGGAAATGTGCATTCTCAGAGGTCATTTGGATTAGTTTAATGACAGTGGAGACTAGAGTAAAGGGAATCTTTCTTAACTGAGTGGTATAATAATAAAAAGATACTGGTACAGTGGCAAGGAAATATAAATAAGTTATCACAATATATGTATATGTAAGGCGTATATACCGTATGTATACACAGGGTGTATGTGTGCATGTACATACTATTTTTATCTTGGATGTGTTGCCAATAATATTTTTAAGCTTAAATACTGAACAAAAATAATCTTCCTTTTCTTTTTCTTTATTCCTTCCTTTCTCAGGGGAACACATTTTGTCGTTTGCAGCATGTGCTGGGAGTGAAGCCATTGTCCAGTTGCTGATTGAAAATGGTGCTAAGATTCGAGTGCAGGATTCCCTGGGTATGCCTTCCTCAAAGGCTCTACACATATGTTAAGGGCATGCATGTGGGAAGAGAGAAGGTGCCTTATGCAAGTCTTCCCTTGAATAAGGCAAACTCCTTCTCTTATTGCCTGCCATTAATAGAAATAGCACCTAGTCTTATATACTGCTTCATAGTGCTTTGCAGCCCTCTCTAAGCAGTTTACAGAGTCAGCCTATTGCCCCCAACAATCTGGGTCCCTCATTTTACCAACCCTGGAAGGATGGAAGGCTGAGTCAAACTTGAGCCTGGTGAGATTCGATCTGCCAAACTGCTGGCAACTGGTAATCAGTAGAAGTAGCCTGCAGTACTACACTCTAACCACTGTGTCACCATGGCTCTGTGTAATATTAGGCTGCAGATGTAGGCAGATACTTCCAAAGCAATTGCATAGCTCTGTTATGGGGGTCCTTCTTGTAGAGATCACCAAGGCTCCTTTCTGACCTATAGAAGGATCAGGTTTGTGGGAGATTGGGGTAGCTGGTTGGCTTCAGGCTGCATTTCTTTGTCCTCCCTCCAAAAATATTTGGAAAACTTTTGCTGGTCATGGAAAATCATTATGTCAGTTGCAGTGGGTAAAGGCATGAGATTATTATATGTATATGCTGGAAAAAAATGCAGATGATCTGAACTAACTGTAAGAGCCAAGCTAGGTGTTCAGAAGAATCACCTTGTTCAGCAATTATCACTTCAGAATGCATGCAAGGATTTAAATACATAATGTCTTAGAAGATCCTTTTCTGTATCGTATTTGCTTTTTATGAAGAGAGATGCTGCATAATGAATATTTTATACTATAATGATACATTCTCCACTGGTTATCCAGAATGATACACACTGGCTATTGCTAGTTTGAGTGACTCTGTTGTTTAAGGAAGTTGGCCTGGAATCTCTTAATTTAAAAAATGTAAAAGTCTGTTCCAAATCATACAGCAGCCAAAATTTTCTTGGCACAAATATTCAATGCAGGAAACTCTATTCTTTACTTTTTAAACGTTGGACTCCTTTTCCTGCTAAGCCAAAAAAGAAGTTTGAAGGGTCTGAACAGGGATCAATTTCTCCTTAAAATACAAAGATGAACTTAATTTCTGTTTCTGCTTAATTTCTGATAGGTAATTCAGTCTTCCACATCTTAACTCTCCAGCCTAACAAGGCATCCGCATGTCAAATATACGATCTTCTCCTTTGCTATGACAAGAAAGAGAAGGGTCTGGGGGACCTGGATGCCGTCCTCAATTATGAGGGACTCACCCCATTTAAGATGGCTGGGGTAGAGGGCAACACTGTGGTGAGTAAAATGGTTTCTTTACAATTTGTTTTCATTATTTCTTGTTGGAAGTATATGCCTCCTTTTCAGGAAGGATTGAAAGGTGTTCAAACAAGGCCTACAATAAAGGTGTTCAAACAAGGCCTACTCTAAAACAAAATAAAACTACAAGTGTTGTATATTCCATGAACATCGTGATGGATCAGATTGTTGCCTCTAAGTCCAGTGAGGCTATGGGAGTTTTGTGATCTTGTCCCATTTCTGGACCCACTTTCCAGAATGTTTTGCAGATTTCAAAGCCTCCCTGGACAAAAGTGGGGAAGATCCCTGAGCTGACTAAGTGGTCTCTTCGAGAGAAATCCTGCTATATTTTGTTTGAAAGCCCTCAGCCCAGCTTGCATAATGGGGATGCCAAGTCCTATTACTTATCATGACCAGTACTTCTCTTCTTGAAAGTGTAGCTATAAAATCTTCTAAGGAAGACTATCAATCAACTCCTTGCTTGTAAAAATGGAGGCGGATATGTTCTGAGCTTGGAAAGGGCTCCACAAAGGAGAAAAACAACGTATTGCTGTATCTCAGCCTTGATTAACTTTTTCATGGCTCCCTTCTAGCAGGCAGTAAAAAGATACTTCCCTCTCCCCACCCCACCCCATACTTCAGGAGTTAGGTTTTTAAAGGCTGATTGTTGAAAGCACCTCTGTTTTGGAGCTCTTCAATCAAAAATTAGATCTTAATTTTTAGAACATCACTGAAAGTGTTGACTCTTTTGTTTCAACAGGCCGGGCTGGCTTAGAAAATGAATTTTAATTGGGTGTTTGTAGTTTTTAATATAAGGGTCAAATTTTTAATATATTTTAAACAGTTTTTAATTTTGTGGGTATATGTTTTTTTTAATATGGCTATACACTACCCTGAGTCCTTCGGGAGAAGGGCGGTATAAAATTTTTATTATTATTATTATTATTATTATTATTATTATTATTATTATTATTATTAATAATAATAATAATAATAATAATAATAATAATAATAATAATAATAATATGGATTTTAATGAACATTTTTTCCTGAGCATTTTATTTTATTTATTTATTTATTTGATTCATATCATTCTTTTTTAAGAGCTCAGGCTTGCATCCGTAGAGCTTTCTCCTCTATATTTTCCTCATTATAAAAGTCCAGTGAAATGTCAAATTGAGAGACAGTAGTTAATCAAATCTAGTGATTTGAGATTAGACTCAGGATCTCCTTGGTCCTAATTCAACACAATTACGTCAGCCTCTCTGACCTGCTGTACTATAAAAGATTAAATGATTTGATTTAACAGAAGAAACCCCAAACACCTGGCCAAAAAGAAGCATCAGGGCAAACATTTATTTCTGAAACAGAACTAAAGGCTAGAAACCCTAACCTACTAGCTTGTGATGTTATATTAAAGCCACATTAAAAATACAGTTATAGGTATCAGCATATCTTATTTGACATACATTCTCTGGACAGGAATCTACATTTCAAGGTGAAAGTTTATCAAATTTCCAGACCACCCAACTCTGGGCTGTTTCACAAAATTAAAAAAAAGCAAACAATATTTTATATAAAAAGACAACACTTATTTGAGAGAAAAACATAATTTCCTTCCATATCACCCTCAGTTTAAAGAAGAGAGAATGCACAATCCTTCAGATAGTTAGGCTAGTTAAATGTAGGGAAACTTCTGTGAATCCTGCTATGTAAGCCATATTATTGATGGTTTTATTATATTCTCTAACTTTTCTATTAGCTTGCATTTTGGTAAATTAAAAGGGAGAAGCCTTATGACAGATATTGGTTGTGGGAGCAAATACCCTTCAACAGCAAGCATCCAGACTGAAACTTTTCTTTTTCCCAAATTAGATGTTCAACCACCTGATGCAAAGAAGAAAACACATCCTATGGACTTTTGGGTCTTTGACGTCTACCTTATATGACCTTACAGAAATTGATTCATGGGGTGATGATCAATCTCTTCTGGAACTTATTGTCACCACAAAAAAAAGAGAGGTATTATGTTGAAAGGAGGGGCTGCTGAATGTTTCTCCTCAAAGAGGCTTTCTAGTTGAGAACCAGGTTTATTCAGTCAGAACAGATCATCTTTTCTGAATACAGATTCTTTTCTACAACTGATTTTTCAAAGTGTATCCATAAGACAGTGTGGGATGCCTTCAACGTCTGCAATAGGTTAGAGATTCTGTGGCAGGTATCTGGAGAGTTTCTGACTAATGAGCTCTCATACAATAAGATCTCCAAAGAATGGAACAGCTTTCTTAAAATCACCCTGTGATCAAAAACTCACAAGGGGTTTCAGTAAACATTAGGCAATTATCTGGTGAAGCAGTGGTTAGAATGCAATATTGCAGTCTGACTCTGTTCATTGCCAGGAATTTGATTCTGACCGGCTCAAGATTGACTCAGCCTTCTACCTCTTAGAGCAAGGGGCCTCAAACTTTTTAAACGGTCCCTCAGACTGTTGGGACCATTGGACCATTAGACTGTTGGACCGGCTGGGAGGATGTGGCTAGGCGGTCATGTGACTGGTTGGCCATGGCCAATTTAGCAGTCCATTACATAATACACACAAATTAAACTTTAATTTGTTATGCTCGTGGGGGTGGAAAGTAGGTTAGTGAAGGGATGTGGCTGCCTTGGGGTGTGTGTGAAGGACGTTTGTTTCCCCCCCTCTCTCTCCCTCCCTCCCTCCTTCTCTCTCTCTTCCCCCCTCTCTCTCTGGAGGCCGGGGAGTTCCATCTGCCGCCCAAAAATGGGCCCATTTTTGGCATCCTGAGGCCTCCAGAAGGCAGGTGGGGGCTGGCGGGTATGGGGAGCAATGGGGTGAGGGCAGGCTCATGGTCCCACATGGGCCGGATTAATGGCTTTGGTGGGCCGTATCCAGCCCGCGGGCCATAGTTTGAGGAACTTTGTCTTAGAAAGTGTTATCAAGCACTATGAAGTGATATATAAATTTAAATGTACCTGCTATTGCTATTGTTGCCTTACATTGACTGAGTACTAAGGACCCATTTGCATTATCCGATGCCACTCTTATGGTCATACTGGTTGAATATGCAATGTTTAAAAGAATCAAAGGAAATAATGCTACCAACCAGCATATGAACTTGGTTTTGTTAGTGGAATTTTTAGTGTATTTCAGCCCTGAATGGTCATCTGCCTTACTCGAAGATCTCACACATCTTCAAGCTATGTTCTGCCTTTGCATCTTCAACCTTACTGACTTCATAATTAGCATTACCCATTTTCGTTTTTACACACTGAAGACTTCTAGCAAGGACTCCAGTGCTCTTTCCCCAAGTAATGACGAACTGGATCTTTCAATACTTTCTCCAGGAGTAATGCTGTCTTTTTAAAATGATCCAACTAACCGCTTCATTTTCAGGGCTGCTTTTGCTGTCTTTGAGAATTATTTGTTTCTGAGGAAAAAGGCTGATCACAGGTATTTTACATCCCCCAGGCCCGAAGAATCCTTGACCTTACTCCTGTGAATGAGCTGGTAAGCCTGAAGTGGAATAAATACGGACGGCCATATTTTTGTATTCTGGGCTTATTCTACGTCCTGTACATGATTTGCTTCACAATGTGTTGTGTCTACCGACCACTGAAAGAACGAAGCTTCAACAAAACAAATGAAAGAGATAACACAATCTATGTTCAGAAACTTTTGCAGGTAGGTCCTTTAATATGAGTCTATTAAAAATGTAAAAATCATTTATAATTTTCGATTTCAGGAGGCCAACTTCTCCAAAGATAGAGCACAACCAGATATAACCAAGGGCTGAAGAACAATTGGCTTGGGAGGCAAAAAGTAGTGGCATTGTTCTTTTAATGTAATTGTGTTTGTGTGGGTGAGTGGGGAAACCCCTACGATAAGATGGTGCTCTGTACAGCAATTCTGCACACATTCATTCAGAATTTCTCAGTACCCTGTGAAGTTTATTCCCACTGCAGTGTAAGCAGAAGTCTTGAGTTTGGCATCAGCTCAAATAATAGCAGACAAATTGGTAGTTAGAGGGAAAAGTATGGACACTATTAGTTCAGTTCATGAATTTTCCAGACAAATGATAACAATTCAAAAGACTCCCTGAAAATTGCTCATTAGCGAGCGTGGCAGTTAATGATCCAACTATGAGAGAACACAATTTAGGCAAAATGTAAATATGTACAGAAATATGATGGGAGGTTTTTCATTACCAAGGTGCTGCTGTTATGGTCCTGTGAGGAAGAGTCCTCGGAGAGTGGGCGGCATAGAAATATGACTAATGAATAAATAAGAAATAAATAAGAAGAATGGCACAGCTGTTACACTGGAGAGCTTCTTTGACCGTAAACTGTGGTTGTACTAATATGTGTGCAGCCTTTATTTTCTGTGGTTATCAAATAATAGGGGATTCTCTACAGTCTACATGAACCACATTGTGGATGTGTAATGACCATATGCAATTCATTTAGTGCAAAATTGTGGCAATAAATGTGGTGGGAAATATAGGTATTAATTTATGCTGATTTCTCCCACAGCAGTCTTCCTAGTCTTAAATAGGCTTAGAGTTAGGGATAGGTAAATACAGTCAAATGTGTGAACACTTTCCTTGCAAATCTTCACATTAAATTCATGAGGCTCTTTTTCAATAGTCAGATAAACAGAGCATCCCTAAAGTTTAATAGTTTAATATTCTTAATAAGCAACTGACTTCCCATAGCATACTTTTTCATCAGTACATCAAGAGTTTCTTTCCCTTAAATTTGGCCTCTCTCTTTCTTTAAAATATCACTGTCACCTAATACAGTAATTTCTGTTGTCATCTGTCACAATTTTACTTCTGGAAGGCTTAGTTTCCATTATCATAACAGGAAACATTAGCATTTAATCTCCAGAGTATGAGGAAGTTGAAGCCTTTTTCTTTTTCAAAGAAAGAAGCAGATAGATGGACACAGCAGAGATGAAGTTAAACTTTCTTAAGTTTTCAGAATGTCAGGCAGCAGTTGGCTCACTTTGCTTGGAACTGTATTAATTCTGAAGGTTGATTATGAGTGGGATTCCCAGCTGAAAAGCACATTAGCTCAAGTTATTAAGTAATCCTGCATGATTTAGGTTTCTAAGTTTCCTGCTCTTTTCTTCCTTTTCTTCAAAATTTTAGAGTGATATGGGTGATAATCAAAATAACTGTGCAGTTTTCATTAACCGTATCTAGAACCATGGGGTGGATTCCACTGTGCCAGTCTTGTGCTTGTCCACTATCCTTTTGGGTAGTGATATACAGAGTGTGACAGGTCTCCAAGGAAAAGGCAAATTGATGATTAGTCACTAATATTGTTTCTCTGACTTGAAGATGCAGTGCAGTCCTGGATATTTTCTGACTCGCCACTTTTATTGATCATCATTGTCATCTTGATCTAAGTCCATAAAACAAAGAAGCTGGATCCTTGAAATATTAATTCTTGAGACTGTGATGCTCCTAACCAATATGGGTTTGCTTTCCTTTTCAGGAGTCTTATATTACTTCTGAAGATAATCACAGACTTGTTGGTGAGTTGATCACTGTTGTTGGAGCCATTGTGATATTGATCTTGGAGGTAAGAGCAATGTTTTTCCTTCTCCTTTTCCTTATGTGGGAAAAAAAATACTGAGTAGAAAATAACTGAGCACCAGAAGAAGCATTCCATAATAGGATTAGCAATATTATTTAACATAAGTCCTTTCTAAATCCTCTGACCTCTGTATGAAGGCTGATACAATGTGCATACTAGATCCTAATCTAGTGCAGTGCTAATCTATAGTGTAATACTGTAGTGCTCAACTAAGAAATCCTAAATCTTTGCCTGTGCAGAGGTCACAGGCATTTTGAACCAGTCATTTTTTGCATCAGGGAGTGACTTCTCCAAAATGAAAGAGAAGGTCTCAGCATGTGGTTGCAGTCCAGATAATTCATTCAGGTTCTAGCATTGAAAAAAAAGTTGTATCACTGAGTTCCTCTGACTTTTAGGGTTTCTTTTCTTTTTTGTGGGTGAGAAAATGAGCCAATTGTTTTTAAGAAGAGCACACCATTGATCAATGGATTTATTCCAGATTCCAGATATCTTCAGATTTGGAATTACCAAATACTTTGGGCAAACTATCCTCGGAGGACCTTTCCATGCCATCATGTAAGATTATTTTCTAGTAGTTGGTTTGCTGTTGAATGATGCTGCAAAAAGAACCCCAAAACTGCACAAATTCTGTTCTTCATTGCTGTTTCTATCTCTGCAGCATTGTGTATGCCTGTATGATTCTGCTGACCATGGTGATGCGTCTCACTAGCACCAATGGAGAAGTGGTACCAATGTCTCTGGCTCTGGTGCTTGGCTGGTGCAATATTATGTACTTTGCAAGAGGATTTCAGATGCTTGGACCCTTTACCATCATGATACAAAAAGTAAATGATTGTCCACAAAAGATGATGTTCATAGCAGTGGTGAAATCCAACTTTTTTTACTACCGGCTCTGTGGGTGTGGCTTGGTGGGTGTGGTGTTGCTTGGTGGGCATGGCTTGGTGGGCATGGCAGGGGAAGGATACTGCAAAATCCCCATTCCCACCCCACTCTGGGGCCAGCCAGAGGCGGTATTTTCCAGTTCTCCAAACTACTCAAAATTTCTGCTATTGGTTGTCCAGAACCTGTCAGAACCTGCTGGATTTCACCCCTGGTTCATAGATAGATTTTGACAACATTTTTTCATCATAAATCAGAAGGTAGTAGAATCATAGTGTTAAGTATTGAATGACAATTCAAACGGACCAATTAGAAGCGAGCTAATAGAACAGGAGATTTAGAAGCACGTCAGTGGCTGAAGTCACGGACAGCTCCCTTTACAAGAGGCTGCCGCAGCTAGGTAATCCATTGCTGTACCAGAGCTGAATAAACTCATGTAACTGGTGTGTGTGTCCTGTGTCCTTACTGTGCCCACTATTCAACACTGGCGACGAAGGTGGGATCTCAGAAGGACAACCGGACACCAGGTTACTGAACCTCCATGTGGCAATCAGTGGCCATCGAAATCCTGTGAGCAACATCGTACAAAGAAAATGTGTACAAGAGGCTGTACAGATGGCACCTTCCACCTGCTCGTCTTTCTAAAATGTATTCAAATCTCTCACCAAACTGTTGGAAGTGTGAGGAGATTGGCACCTATTTCCACATGTGGTGGACCTGTTCCAGGACGACTGAATTCTGGAAAATCATACAGGCATGGATCATGGAAATCACAGGTTATAATCTAATTCTGAAACCAGAGTACTATCTATTGAACATTAGGCCAGACAACATAGGCACAAATATATGGTGTCTGTGTGTATTTATCACCACGTCAGCAAGAATATGTTTCGCCCAACATTGGAAAGGGAAAGACCTACCGGCTGAAGATTTGATTTTGGAGAAAATTTTGGATTATGCGGAAGCCGACAGACTGACTAAAGCATTGCGAGATCAAAAGGACTCCGTATATTTCCAATGTTGGGACAAATGGTACGTTTGGTTGAACAATAGACGTCCAAAAAGTCAAGTATAACCAGGATTATGTTTAATATACGTTAAATCTGACTGAAGCCTACATACCGTAGAAAGTGTAAATATCATGTAAAGTTCCTGTCGCGATCATTTGTTTGACTATTTCTTTTTTTTTATGTATTGTTTTAAATAAATAAATTTAAAAAATAAAAAATAAAAAAAAATTAAAAAAAGAAATCAACGGCCAAGCAAGATGTCTTCAATCATTCTACCCACACCATTCAACATGGCTGGAGAAGACTGGGAATCGTACTGTCAGGTTTCGAGGTCATCTCAAATAAATTGCATTTCAAACAAAGTCTTTGATGAAAAACTTCCATTTATTAAGCACGACATTGTAACTCCGACTCCATCGCAGCCAACACTGACTTCCAGACCCAAAACCCTCCCTTTCTGTTCCCCACTCCTCTGCACTCATTGGCCATCTTCCAAGTCACTCTACCCCTAATCTACTGCTCCAGCTCAAAGGAATTTCCCCCCTCCCATCCCATCTCCTAGGGGATATTATCTCCAGGGAAAATAAGTAGGTGAAAAGTCAAACGTCCCTTTCCAGACGCCTCCGCTTCTCCTTCTTATGTCAGCACTAGAGTAAATGCAGCTTGAAGTGCTGACACGTACATGAAAAGATTCCACATGTTCCTGGAAGCAAACGATTTGCTAAGCCTATTGGAACAAAGAAAGAGGGCACTCTTCCTTACACACTGCAGAGCCGCCATTTTCAAAATGGCAAAAGCTCACCGGCAGAATTGAGAACAATGACCTGGCCAAAACTACAAGGCATCCTGAAAGCGCACTACACACCCCAAGCCTCATCCCTGGTAAGATGGCACGAGTTCTACCGGAGGGACCAGAGGGAAGGAGAACCGATAAGTGAATTTGTAGCAACACTGCGCAAAATAGCCACCGCTTGCGAGTTCTCAAATCTGGACGAGGCCATGAGGGATCGTTTAGTGTTGGGGCTGAGGGACCTCATTTTACAAAGCTGATTACTTGCAAAGCCCAGAATAACGTTTCAAGAGGCTATGGAAGAGGCAATGGCGACTGAGGCATCCCAGAAATCCACAGCCGCAATGAAGAAAATGAATAAGGGGCTGCAAGGAAAGGAAGAATCTTCAATCCACTACGAGAATGTGGAAACCAAATCTGAAGAAGAGGAGGACGAAGTACATCACCTCCATCTGGAACGGAAGGGGAGACCCCAGGACAAAGGAAGGAAAGAAGTCTAGTGTGCAAGATGCGAGGGAAACCACCCAAGGACAGAGTGCAGGTTCCGAGACGCGATCTGCCAGCGGTGCGACCAGAAGGGACACATTGCAAGAGCCTGCAGGGCATCCCAACCAGCGTTCTGCAGAAACAGACAAATGAGCCCACCACCAGCTAGAACCAGACAATTCCAAATGAACAGGAAACAACAGTTTGGAAGAAGCCGTAGAAACGAGGACCATGGGTCGGAAAGGGGTGAAACCCATCAAACAATAATCGTGGGCCATGCGAGCGTGGAAAGAGCAGAGAAGTTGGCGGCGACCGTGTACATCGAGGGGAGACCATGCAAAATGGAGGTCGACTCAGGATCATGCCTGTCCATGGTTTTCTGGATGACCATCAAGCTGATAATCCCCAGCCTCACAACTAGCGCACTCAAGCAGCAAAGACTCACCCTGAAAGACTATCAGGGGAACCGGATTCCAATGTTAGGCATCGGAAGGTTCAATGTAAAGTTCAAGGACTTCCAGGGGAAACTGCCTCTCACCATAGTGGACCGGGATAGACCTAGCCTATTGGGTCTGGAGTGGTTTGAAACTTTGGGACTGGCAGTGACTGGAATCAATCAAGTCAAAGACAATGGCTGGGAAGAGGAACTGATGAGAGACTTTGCAGACGTTTTCGATGGCAAATTGGGCAAGTACACAGGGTCCTCAATATCATTTAACCTAGATCCCCAAGTTGCCCCTGTCAGAATTAAACCTAGGAGGGTTCCTTTTGCTCTTCGGCCCAAAATAGATGAACAATTGGATAAACTCGTTGCCCAAGGGGTATTGGAGCCGACGGACCATGCTAAGTGGGAGACACCAATAGTAATCCTCACGAAGCCGGATGGGTCAGTGTGCCTGTGTAGGGACTACAAAAGTACCCTGAACAAAGCATTACAACAGTGTGCGTACCCAGGACAACACCTATTACATTCACTGGGTCAAGGGAGGATATTTGCGAAGCTCGACCTGGCCCAAGCATACCAACAGTTGCCAGTGGATGACACCACAGCAGAGGCACAAACAATAGTCATGCACAGGGGAGCGTTCAAGTGCAAACATTTGCAGTTTGGGGTAAGCGTAGCCCCGGGATTGTTCCAAAGCCTCATGGAACGCCTCCTACAGGGAATCGAGGGAGTCATTCCCTATTTTGATGATGTACTGATATCAGCCATCGATCAGAAACAACTGTAACAGAGGTTAAGGGCAGTACTAACCAGATTCCAAGAGGTGGGGCTAAAGGTAAAAAGGGACAAATGCCAACTAGCAGAAAGGCAAATAGAATTTTTGGGATATCTGATCGATGGCTCAGGAATATGACCCACCCTGGGCAAACTGAAAGCAATCAGAGAGGCAACAACCCCCACCAATAAAACAGAACTGCAGGCATTTCTGGGACTATTAAATTTTTACAATATTTTCCTACCACAGAAAGCCACGATTGCTGAACCGTTACACCCACTACTGGATAGGAGAATGGATTGGACATGGGGAAAAAAGGAGACAAACGCTTTTGAACACATAAAAAGACTATTAACTTTGGACAGTATATTGATGCAGTATAGCAGAACGTTGCCATTAAGACTGACTTGCAACACATCCCCGTTTGGTGTGGGAGCCGTGTTAAGCCTTTGCATGCCAAACGGCAGAGAAGCCCCCATTGCCTTTTACTCGTGAACATTGTCAAAAACGGAAAGGAACTACAGCCAACTCGATAAAGAGGCATTGGCCGCAGTGGCTGGCATCAAAAGGTTCCATGACTACCTATATGGAAGAAGATTTGAACTAATCACAAATCACAAGCCGCTCCTAGGAATCATCGCAGGAGACAGACCGCCCGTCCCCCATCTTTTCTCCAAGAATGCTGAGGTGGACAGAATTCCTCACTGCTTACGACTACCAGCTGATATACAGACCGGGGAAGACCATTGACCATGAGGATGCACTCAGCAATTGCCCATTGTCAGAAACAGTGGAAGACCCAGCACCAGCCACAACCACATTGCTAATAGAGACTATGGAGAACACCCAAATCTTGGCCACAGACATCGCGAGAGCAACAGCAAAAGACGCAACCCTGGCGTGGGTTTTGAATTGGGTTTGGAAAGGGTGGCCGGATATGAACATAGATACTAACTTCCAACCATTCAAGACGAGGCAAACCGAGCTATCAGGACTGAGAGTGTGTTTGTTGTGGGGGGACAGAGTAATAATCCTGAAATTGTTAAGGAATGATATATTAGAATTATTACACAAGGGACACCCGGGAATAGTGAAGATGAAGGCACTCACCAAAAGCTACGTCTGGTGGCCGGGAATGGACAAAGAAATAGAGACATGGGTAGCAACTTGCACACCATGCCAAGAATCTCGCCCAGCACCACACTCAGCACCCACACAGAACTGGGAAGATCCCGGGACCCCTTGGTCCCGGATAAACATAGATTTTGCTGGGCCCTGCCAAGGGAACACATTTCTAATTATTGTAGATGTCTATTCTAAATGGTTAGAGGTGAATGTAATGCCATCTACAACAACAGAAGCTGTCATCCGGGTCCTCCGGAGACTGTTCGCAACACATGAGTTGCCCAATTTGGTAGTGTCAGATAATGGGCCCCAGTTCACAGCTAACCAATTCGCAATGTCCTTAGCCAGTCAAGGGATCCAACATGCACTATCCACGCTGGGAAAACTGTCCACTAATGGATTGGCGGAAAGGATGGTGAGAACGACAAAGGAGACCTTAACATGGCTGGGGCCAGGGGATATACAGGCAAAAATAGATAAACTGCTAATAACAGCACATAACACCAAGCGCCACCATACACAGAAGTCCCGCGGAACTATTAATGGGAAGGAAACTAAGGTCTAGTCTAGACAGACTACACCCCCATTACAGCGCAGAGAAGCCAGTAGATTCCACCAGCAAGATTAGACAGTTCCAAGTAGGGGATAAAGTGTACGCAAAGTTTTTTAGCGGAAACCCCTTATGGGTCCCAGCAGAAATAATTCAAGTCACCAGCCCTCTATCCTACAGGATAGAAACGGAGGATGGCCAGAGCTAGAAAAGACACATAGATCAGCTCAGAGGCCGATTAGTCAGAAGAGAACACGAATCACAAGAGCAAAACCAGGGGCGAGAAAAGAGACTTCACATAGGAACCACAGAAACAGACCAGGCCCTACATAAAACATCACCAAATGAACAACAGGGGCAACACTCAAACTGACTAGAGTCAGCGGACACTTATCTGGGGTCCAGGAGAGAGTCCTCGATAGCTGCGACAGTCCACCGTTCCAGTTGGGGGAGGAAGAAATAAACATCCAACAAAATAGGCCCATGCCATCAGCAGAGTTTGAGAGAGTTCCGGAGGTGCCTCCATGAGAGACACAGAACTCGACCTCTCGCTCCAAGATCATTGGAACAATTGAACTGCGCAGGTCAAGTCACGCCCTGAAAAGACCCGCCTACTTGCGCGACTATGTGGCTTGAGAGACTCCAGGATTGGTCAGTGCTGATCTAGAGGGGAGGGGTGTTAAGTATTGAATGACAATTCAAACGGACCAATTAGAAGCGAGCTAATAGAGTGGGAAATTTAGAAGCACGTCAGTGGCTGAAGCCACGGACAGCTCCCTTTAAAAGAGGCTGCCGTGGCTAGGCAATCCATTGCTGTACCGGAGCTGAATAAACTCATGTAACTGGTGTGTGTGTCCTGTGTCCTTACTGCGCCCACTATTCAACATATAAAATTATATAGTTGGAAGAGACTTTGGAAGTCTTCTAGTCCAACTTCCTACCTAGGGCAGGAGACCTTATATCATCCTCTATGAGTATAGTAAGTATTATCTATCTATCTATCTATCTATCTATCTATCTATCTATCTATCTATCTCTGTCTGTCTGTCTGTCTGTCTGTCTATCCTATCTATCTATCTATCTATCTATCTATCTATCTATCTATCTATTAAGCAGGTATATACAAAAGTATGAAGGCTATTGCTTAACGCATTGTAAGCCGCCCTGAGTCTCCGGAAAAGGGTGGCATATAAATCGAACCAATAAATAAATAAATAAATACATAAATAAATAAATAAATAAATAAATAAATAAATATCCATCCATCCATCCATCCATCCATCCATCCATCCATCCATCCAATCCATCATCTATCATCACTTTCTGATCTAAGTTTTAGTCTTTATTTAGCAAGTGAGAAAGATATGAGTATCTATCTTGGAATTCATCTGTAGATTGCTTTTAGGTTTACCCCAGCTCTCCCCAGTTTAATCATCTATTCAACAATAAGGAAAAATAGGACTCCTCTCTCCATATCTTTGCAGCTATCCTTCAGATTTAGCATGTAGAGTGAGATGTACTGATTTTTTTCATATATTCAAATATTTTTGAATTCCTAACTGGAACAGTTATATGAAATACCAATCACATCTAATTATTATTTAATATCATTAATTGTACAGACACCCTTTAAAAAGACTTCCAACCCATAACTAACTTTCTCCTTTAAATAAGCTTTCCCTCACTCAGTATTCAGTGTATCATCTGCTGTCAATCATTAATTTATTTCTCTTCTGTTGCAAAGGAGGATGCCCCTGTGGGCATTTTCATCTTCAAGGAAGCTCTCCATTTCTTGGAACCTTGACTGTTCTGCAATCCCTCCCCCTTTTTTTGGGATGGGAGTAGAAAGGAGATAGCAGAGGTAAAGGGACTTCATAATTTTGAATATTCTAGGGCCGTTTTGGAAGCTTGTGTTTGTCTGTGTTGAATACTTAAAGGGCACAGTTCTTTTACATTGTGAATTTAGATTGCTTGGCTGTTTTCTTTCTACCCTGATTGGTAATAAATTCAAGACAGAGAGAAGCAAATATTGAGCAGGTGGAGTTCAGTAGTTCAGTAGAAAAGTTCAGTAAAATAACTGTTACAGTAATGGCCACCAGCCTAAATGGCACTGAAAAAGAATTTGATAAATACATTGACAAGGTAAAGGAGAGAAAAGCTCTTCAAATCTGCTAACCATAATGGCTTTATAAAATCCTAATACAAATAAAAGAGGCAAATGTGCAAACTGTTTCCATCTTCATACGCTTTCCTGTAGCAACTTGAAACAGGAGCAATCAATAAAATGAGAATATACTGTACCAATGCAGTCCTGCAAACAAAAAAGATAGAACTGAGGCAGTCAAAACTCAGCAGAGATACAGATTGATTAGCCCATCTGAAAACTTCTATTGAAGGATAGTTGGGATTTGATTTTTTTTTTAAATTTGATTTATATGCCGCCCTTCTCCGGAGACTCAGGCATTATACAATGTGTTAAGCAATAGCCTTCATACTTTTGTATATTTATACAAAGTCAGTTTATTGCCCCCACAAACTGGGTCCTCAATTTACCTACCTTAGAAAGGATGGAAGGCTGAGTCGACCTTGAGCCTGGGGAGAATTGAACTCACTGTAATTGCAGGCAGCTGGATGTTAAATGCTGCCTTAGTAGGAGGCATTAACCTCCTACACCACTCAGGCTCCACTCAGTTTTGACAGAAACATCAACATTGTCTAGAACAAATAATTTAAATGCCAAAGTCAAGATAATTCTGTTTTCTCACTCCACTACTGAACATCCATATATTGGGGCTATTCTGTAGGGCTTCAGTTTCACTACTAAACATGTTCATGCTGAAATCGTCGTTTCCAAAATTCTGATTTCTAAATTAAGGCTTGGGGTCAAGATCAGGAGTGGGTTCCACTTACCTTTACTACCGGTTCGCAGCGGGAGTGCGTGCACTTCTGCGCATACACAGATCACCCATGATGATGATGTGGCGGGTGCCTCCTTCCGGTTTTACTACCAGTTCTATAGAACCGGACCGAACTGGGAGCAACCCACCACTGGTCAGGATGACCCCAAGTTGGAATGGGACTGGAATGATACAGTCTAATCTAGAGCATCTTGGTCTTGATCTAGAATGCTGTTCCTTGGATGTAGTTTTGTGGTGAGAGAAGAGCTGCTTGCTCACTGTATGTTTTTCTTTCTAGATGATATTTGGAGACCTCCTCCGTTTCTGCTGGCTCATGGCAGTGGTCATCCTTGGATTTGCATCTGGTAGGTGACATATTCTAGACCACATTCTTGTGAGCTCAACTTACAAAGAAAAGTGTAGCAATTCTTTAAAGCACAGAGAGTGGGAATATTAACAAATTCCTTCCTCTTGGCTATAAGATATTTTCTGTTATAGCCATATCTTTGACTTTTCCTTTTGTTTTTATGTTACCAACTAATAATAATGGGAAGTCTATATATAAATAGTCTTTGGGATGCGGTGGCTCAGTGCTAAGATGCTGAGCTTGTTGATCGAAAGGTCGGCAGTTCAAAGGTTTGAATCCCTAGTGCCGCATAACAGGGTAAGCTCCCGTTACTTGTCCCAGCTTCTGCCAACCTAGCAGTTCGAAAGCACGTAAAAAAAAATAATGCAAAAAATGCAAAAAAAGAAAAAAGAAAAAAAGAAAAAAGCAAGTGGTTGTTACCTTAACCCAACCGGTACAATCGATCACAGCCTTGATGGATATAACCTGCTTATATGGACAAGTATCTGGCTTTAAAATAAATGCAGCTAAAACAAAAATAATAGCTAAAAATATGGTTAGGAGCCAAAAAGAAGAGATTGAAAGGTTAACAGGATTTGAAGTAGTTAAGAAGGTTAAATATTTGGGGGTTTATATTATGACTGCAAATAAGAAATTATATCAGTACAACTATGAATCATTATGGCATAAAATACAGAAAGAGTTGGACAACTGGAAAAAACTACAACTGTCTTTGCTGGGAAGGATAGCCTCTGTAAAAATGAATATTTTACCAAAATTTCTATTTCTTTTTCAAATGATACCTATACTTAAAAAAGATGAGAACTTGAAGGAATGGCAGAAGGGCATAAACAAATTTGTGTGGGCAGGGAAGAAACCACGAGTTAAACAAAAGATATTGCAAGATACTAGAGAAAGAGGTGGTCTTAAGATGCCCAATTTAAGATTGTACTATGAAGCTGCTGCCCTCTCAGCAATCACAGATTGGATAAACTTAACGGAAGAAAAGATATTGAATATTGAAGGATATGGTTTGGTTTATGGCTGGCATGCTTACTTAGTGTATGACAAGAAAGTAGATAAGACTTTTAAAAGTCATATATTAAGAAATGCTCTATTGCATGTCTGGAAAAAGTATAAATATAAACTAAATGATAGGTTACCAATATGGACAGTACCCAGACACGCGATAGAGAACATAAATTTAGAGCAAAAGCAAGATAAGATTACATATAAGGAACTCCTTTATAAGGAAGGAGTCAGACTACAGTTAAAATCCATGGAACAACTAAAAGAAGAAGGGATTATTAAGACTTGGTTTCAATATGGACAGCTGCTGGCCAGATGGAGAGAAGATCAAAAAATTGGTATTTTGCAGCAGGATGAGAATTTAATAAAGCAAATAAGAGATGAAGGTCAAATGCACATAAAAAGGTTGTACAATGCATTACTGGAAATAGATTCAGAAACAGAGTTAGTCAAGGATTGTATGATAAAATGGGCACAAAATGTAGGTGAACCAATAATGATGGAAACATGGGAAAAGATATGGGTTAGAAATGTAAGATTTACACAAGCACAAAATTTAAGGGAGAATTTTTACAAAATGTTTTATAGATGGCATTTAGATCCAAAAAACCTGGCTTGTATGTATCCAAATTTACAACCCAAGTGTTGGCGATGTGAGTGTGAAGATGCTACATATTTCCATATATGGTGGACATGTAAAAAGATTAAGGCTTTTTGGATAAAAATATGGTGGATTATTCAAAATATTTTGAAGAAAAAAATTAAATTTACACCACAGTTTTTTCTGTTGGGAATAGTTACGGATTGTACTGTAATAGAGACTAAGCTGGTTTTGAACTTAATAACGGCTGCCAGGTTACTGGTGGCACAGTACTGGAAGAAGGAAGATCCACCTACTATTGAGGAATGGACATTAAAAGTTGTGCATTTGGCGGAAATGGCAAAAATTTCATCATACCTTAAAGACCATTCAAATGAGAGATATATATCGGAATGGAGAAAATGGATTGATTACATACAGAAGAAATATCCGAATAAGAAGATTCATATAGCTTATGAATGAAATAATATTAAGTAGTTTATGTTTGTTTTTTCTGAGTTATAAGGAGTTAAGGACCTAGGGAGAACATAAAATGTAATAATTTGTTAGCACATTTTAGTTCTTGGTTTGTGAATGCTATACCCTGTGCTCGTTCTGGGAAGTCTAGGGAGGGAGGTGGGGGAGGGAGGGGAAGGGAGGGTGGGAAGGGGAGGGGGGTGAAAATGTTTGTATTTTTCATAAAACTTTTCAATAAAAAAAATGCAAGTAGAAAAAATAGGGACCACCTTTGGTGGGAAGGTAACAGCATTCTGTACACCTTTGGCATTTAGTCATGCCAACCACATGACTACGGAGACGTCTTCAGACAGTGCTGGCTCTTCGGCTTTGAAACGGAGATGAGCACCGCCCCCTAGAGTCGGGAACAACTAGCACATATGTGCGAGGGGAACCTTTACCTTTATATAAATAGTATAATGTAATCTTGAAATAAAGAGTTATTATAATAATGGAAAAAGGAGGGAGCCTCCCATCATTTTTACTGGATTGCAGAGAGTTTATTTGATTGGAATCTATATTCTGTAAAATTTTTCCTGAGGCTGGAGCTGGTTCCTGGATATGCTGTGTAAATATTTCCATCTTGCAGTCTCTATCTTCCTTTTCTCTATGTTGTCAGATAATATACTATTTAATTTATTGCTTAAGGTGATAGCTTCATGAGTCTGATAAAACAAGTTATGATTAATGGAAGTGAATGGCAGAGTAATTGATTAGACATCAATCTGCCACAAGATTCATTGTTTTTACTACAACAGATTACCACTGCCTATCTTAAAGTGGCTGGATATTTAACCTTTCTTGTGCCGCTTATCCTAATGTATCAAATCACAAAATGGAATCTGAAGTGTTTTTGAAGTTTTGCCAAGATCCTCTACCACTATCCCTAATTCAGTGCCATAAAGATACGATATAATACTACAAATCTCTCAGTGTCATTTTTAATTTTAATTTTTTTAATTGTATTTTTTAAGAATATAAAAATTTACAAATTTCAATAAGTTTATACTTTTAATAATGACATGTTCATCATTTATACACAATTCTGTCTCAATCTTAGAATGTTTAAAACCATAAAGTGTTTTAAAGTGTTTTATTTTTCAATATTTCTAGTAACTGCAAATATGAGGACCATTGACAATTATAAACCTTTCCTACCAGTTATTCTCATGATTTTATTTTAAATGTTCTTTGACAAATTCTATCTTTCTATCTATTCTATGTTCTTCAATATAGCATGTCTAGCATAATGACTTTTTAAAATCCAAATTGACCAGTGGTGGGATTCAAATAATTTAACAACCGGTTCTCTGCCCTAATGATTTCTTCCAACAACCAGTTCACCAAACTGCTCAGAAAGTTAACAACCGGTTCTCCCGAAGTGGTGAGAACTGGCTGAATCCCACCACTGAAATTGACTTTGATTTTGTCATACAACAAATATCCATGCCACCCAAATTTTAAATTATGTTCTCCTAACTCTAAAAGCCTTCAATTTCTCCATAGAACCATCTATTCTTTCATCCAAACCAAATAGCAAGCTCTAAAACACAATTTAAAATCTGATAAACATGGCCCTCCTCTTTCCTTTGTGTCTTGTAGCACCTTATATTTAACTCATATTTTTTCCCTGCCACATAAATTTAGATATTCCTTTTGCCACTTTTTAAATGGTGCATCTGTCAAAAGAGTTATTGTATGAAACAAAAATAGCATTCTAGGTAGAACATTCATTTTTGTCACATATGACAATTGTAATGTCTCCCATTTTAGCATATCTTTTAAGTTAATTTCAAAACCTAGCATAATTATGTTGAAATAACATACAGTTCATACTTGACATGTTACCCAAGTATTTATCTACTTCTCAGAGTTAAAACCTGTTTTATTCATCAGTTTTGTTTCAGCTTCTATTTTGTTATTTTTCAATAATATCAATTTTTCATTAACATCTTCAATTTCTTTTTGTTAATCTTAAAATCTGTTAATGCACTATTTTTAAAAAGATTACCCAATAACAGTTCAATTTCCTTTAAAGGACCTTCCAGAATCCACACCAACTCATCTGAAAAATCCTTAATTTACAAGTTTCTTTTTTTAAAATATTTATTCTCAAAATCTTCTCGTCTTGTCTTATCTCTGTTCCTTATTTCCTTATTCAATATTTCCAGAACTAAAATAAACAAGAGAGGGGACAGTGGGCATCCCTGTCTTGTTCGTTTTTGTACCTTATATTATTATTTTTATTAAATATTCATCAACAACAATTATTTGTACTTTCTGTGAAGTATAGAGCTATCTTATCCATTTTATAAAAGTCTTTCCAAAATTTGTATTTTCTAGAAACTTAAATAAGCAAGCCCAGTTCAAATTGTCAAAAGCTTTTTCTGCAACAAAGATCAATGCAGCTTGTTTTACATTATGTTGCCCGGGTATTCCAAAATTCCAATGCATTGACCTTTAATTGCCTTTTAGGTAAAACCCCACATCGATCCTCATGAATAAATTTTTGCAAAATTATTTTCAGTCTTTCAGTTGTTATGAACAACTTATAGTAATTGCCCTGTAGTTACTTGTCGAAGTCAAATCTTCTCCCTCTTTAGATATTAATGTATATTGACCTCTTTCTAATTATTTGGCATTTTTCATCCTCCTTCTTTAGATTTTTCTTTGGCATTTTTTCCCCTTTTCCCTTAAAATTGAGAATACTTTTTTTTCTCCTCAATTTTTCTCCAATCAAATTATTATTATACTAATTTTTAAAAACCATTCTAACATCCTAGATTTGGATATATGTAGATTTGATTATTATCCTCAATCACACATTATGCACAATAGAATACATACATGTGCATGAGTGAACAAATTTGGAAACTACATGTTTGGTTTTATGAATTGAATCCATTGTGTTTTGTAAAAGGCTATAAAAGTTCACCCTCAAAACTTTTATAATAAGAGCCTGATAATCCATCTGGTTTAGGTCCTTTTTCTAGTTTAATCTTTTTTGTAGCCTTAGAAACTTCCCTTATTACTATAGGTCAATTCATAATCTTGTGTCTATTCCTCTGTAATCCTCAGTTAATTTTATTTCTTTAAGATTTTCATCTATTTTCTCTAGATAGATGTCACTTCTTTTATACAAATTAGAATAATATTGATGAAATGCTTTGTATGGCCACATTGACCATTCATAGAATATCTCCCTCTTGTAATTTAAATATCATTTGCTTTTTGTAATTTCTATGCTAACCACTTCCCTAGTTTATTTGCAAACTCATTTTTTTGCTTTGCATAATTCATTTTTATTTCCATTTCTCTTACAGTTAACATAGATAAATGTTGTTGTAGAAGCTTAATTTGCTGAGAAACATTTATCTTCTCTGGATAATTTTTTAATTCTTTTCTCTTTATCTCATATAAAATAACTTGTATTTTCTCTTGACTTTTCTTTTTAAGCTATTACTTTGCTATTATATTGTATAAAATGACCTCTAATAAAAGCTTCGTGAGAACCTGTTTAGTCTAATGGTAAAGGCAACAGACTAGAAACTGGGAGACGTCCTGCTTTAGGATTGGGTGACCCTGGGCCTGTCACTTTCTCTCAGTCCTAGGAAGGAGGTAATGGCAAACTATTTCTGAAAATACTGTGCCAAGAAAACAGCACGCACTTGTCCAGGAAGTCCCCAAGATCGAACACAATTGAACAGAAGAAACAATAAAAATAAATGCTTTACTCACATACCAAACTGTTGTTAAATCCATCATTTCTAGGTACCCCTGACGCTTACCACTTGTTACAACCTTACGATATAAGCACTCTCTGTGTTAAAATTTCTAAAAGCTTCCTCTTCATCAGATTGAGAAAACCAGTGCATATAAAAATGATTTGAGGAGTGAACAAATGGTGTCTCTCTCTCTCTCCTTAGCAGCATTTCCAAGTGTTACTCCTTCTTCCTGTTATTCTCAAGAAATTAATTTTTGTAAAAAGAAACCAGTGAGAATTATATTTGGTTCAGTCTGGGAAAGATTATCTGTCTGTTTGTTTACTATTTATATCTATCACAGTTATATCATGCACTCTTGACAAGTCCAGTCAAGTCCAGTCCAATCCAATCCAATCCAATCCAATCCAATCCAATCCAATCCAATCCAATCCAATCCAATCCATGCAACAGGAGAATAACTATCAAGGCCAACTCAACAATGCAGCTACACAATGATATTGAGAGCAGACAAAAGTTCACACATGGCAAATGTTCAACAAGGGAACATCTTCTATTTAGAAACTGAACTCATGTCCTTTTGTTTTCTTTGGCAGCATTTTACATCATCTTCCAAACAGAGGACCCTGATGAACTGGGCCATTTTTATAGCTATCCCATGGCCCTCTACAGCACATTTCAGCTTTTTCTCACTATCATTGATGGACCTGCCAACTATGAGGTGGACTTGCCTTTTATGTATGGCATCACTTATTCTGCTTTTGCTATTATTGCGGCCCTTCTTATGCTCAACCTCCTTATTGCCATGATGGGCGATACTCACTGGCGTGTGGCCCATGAGCGAGATGAACTTTGGAGAGCACAGGTGAGGGATGATGTTTTTGCCTAATAATTGATTGTACATGATGGAGCAAGATGAAGAGGGGACTGGAACAGATTATTTTCTTTAGATTAATTTCTATCTAATGAAAGCAAATAGAAAAGAAGTTCAGAAAACAGTGCTTTTGCCCATTTAACAAAAATCTGCACCAAGGGGGAATCTTCTCATTATAATATTGAAATGAAAATGTGTTCAGTATCCTTTCTGAATTAGATTTGGAATTACATTGTGATTTCAGGATCAGTGATTCTTTTCAACTGTATATTTATTATTGGGAAAACAGGATTTCAATAATCATACCTGTTTTAAGTATATATAATTGAATGAGGGGGAGTAAAACTTGGTTTTTTAAAAGATAGAATAGAATAGAATAACAGAATTGGAAGGGATCTTGGAGGTCTTCTAGTCCAACCCCCTGCCCAGGCAGGAAACCCTACACCACTTCAGACAAATGGTTATCTAATCTCTTCTTAAAAATTTCCAGTGTTGGAGCATTCACAACTTCTGCAGGCAAGTTGTTCCACTTATTAATTGTTCTAACTGTCAGGAAATTTCTCCTTAGTTCTAAGTTGCTTCTCTCCTTGATTAGTTTCCACCCATTGCTTCTTGTCCTGCCCTCAGGTGCTTTGGAGAATAGTTTGACTCCCTCTTCTTTGTGGCAACCCCTGAGATATTGGAACACTGCTATCATGTCTCCCCTAGTCCTTCTTTTCCTTAAACTAGACATACCCAGTTTCTGCAACCGTTCTTCATACGTTTTAGCCTCCAGTCCCCTAATCATCTTTGTTGCTCTTCTCTACACTCTGCACTCTTTCTAGAGTCTCAACATCTTTTTTACATCGTGGTGACCCAAACTGAATGCAATATTCCAAGTGTGGCCTTACCAAGGCATTATAAAGTGGCATTAACACTTCACGTGATCTTGATTCTATCCCTCTGTTTAATCCCTCTGTTTAACCAGATAAATATGTGGTTTCCAGATTTGTTCACTCATGCATATGAATGTATTTTATGCATGATGCATGTCTGCGGATAGGAATCGTATCTACATAAATCCAGATCAATGGATGCTGGAATGGTTTAAAAAATTAGTATAGCAACAATTGGATTAGAGAAAAATTGAGGAGAAAAAAAAAGTCCTGTCAACTTTTAAGGAAAAGTGAAAAAAAAATTGCCAAACACAGGAAGAAAAAGGAATAAAGAAATCTATTCTGAGCCTTCTTGTCCCATCAGAGTGGACAATATTTGGATCATTTCCTAAATTTGTAGCTATGGGATATGTCGCAATTCATGAAGGTACATTGCATATTGGCAATAAGAGAGACTCCAAAACCAGCTTTAGGAATATTACCCAAGGTTACATGGACATGTTAGTGTTCATGTAGAAGTTAAGGGCAACAAAGAACCCTGTAAACTTCTGCAGGAGAAGTAAACAATGAAAAGCTACATGGAATCCTTTCCATGTGGAGTTCTGGAAGCATCAGGACTGGATGAACAATAGCTCCAAATATTGTTTAATATGAATATTTGATGGCCATATTAAACAATATTTGGAGCTATTGTTCATCCAGTCCTGATGCTTCCAGAATTTCTCTAGAGGATTTACAAAATGAAAAATCATGTTATTCTTTAGTCTGTGTTGCCTTCTTCAACTATCACAAAAGAGGAAGGTTCCAGCCACGACACTAGTGGAGTCATTTGATTTAATTAAAACATTTTGATTACCCAATTTTTAAAATTGTGTGTTTTAGGTTGTTTCCACTACCATTATGCTAGAGCGCAAACTCCCACAGTGCCTCTGGCCTTGCTTGGGTATCTGTGGAAAGGAATATGGGCTAGGTAACCAGAGATATCTGAGGTAAGTTTCATAATCATTCATTTGTGTACATCTTCTATGATAAAGAGAATATTATGTGTGTGGACAAGTTACTATTTAAACCAAATATCTATTTATTTAACGAACCCATAGCATCAATAAATTGATATTTAGGATATTCTTATGGATATGGGAAAGCATAAACAGAGCCCAAATAGATTGACAAGTGTCAGAATTAAGGAGCAAGACAGATGATAGTACTACAGAAATAGTCATCTAAAGCTGGTCTCGGAAGGAACAGTCGTGATACCAACCTTCTGTCCCAACAAAACAAGAGATAAATGCTAACACTTTTCTTAATATATGGGTTTACCCCTGTTTATGTATGTAGACGATGATGACGATGATGATGATAGATGATGATAGATGATAATGATAGATGAGAGAGAGAGAGAGAGAGAGAGAGAGAGAGAGATACTGGTAGATAGATGATGAGAGAGGGATAGGTCGGTCAGTCGGTCAGTAGATACATAGACACACACACACACACACACACACACACACACACACTGTTACAATATTTTGAGGATCAGACTCAATGATGAATTCAGAAGCAATTTCTTCAGTTAAAGAAGTGTTTATTCATAATAGGCATTCTACTTATTCTTGTCAGATTTACAGTGAGAAGCAAGCATGAGGTAAAAGCACTCTCTATTTATATCAAAGGGGAGGAGTCAAGGAAGGGGGTGATTACACATGAATACATTAAAGGAGGAGGAATAAATTAACCCTTTATATCCTGTACATATATACATATCTCTTGTTATAGAATAAGGCATTTACTTATGACAAATCCCCCTCTAAATGCCGATTCGACATATAACAATGATTGCATTCGGATTCAGAACTATATAGTACTTGTAATTTTGATGTCAAGTATTTGTGTTGTTTAGAAGGTAAAGGTTTAGTTAATATATCAGCTATTTGTTCTGAGGTTTCGCAGTGGATTGCTTTAATGAATCCATCCTGAGATAATTGTCTCACGTGTTTAAATTTGATATCTATATGTCTGGACCTTTGACCAATGGCGTCAGATCTTGATATTTCTATAGCCGCCTTATTATCTTCATGTATGACAAATGGTAGTATTGGATTCTTCCAAATATCAGGTAATAAATCATTAAACCACACTAAATTATTTGAGGCTTTAGATAAACAGACGTATTCTGCCTCTGTTGTGGAAGTCGCTACTAAATCTTGCTTCCCAGTGTACCAGAATATTGGGCAATCATTTAAAAATAATACATAACCTGAGGTGCTCTTTCTACATTTGATGTCACCTGCCCAGTCTGCATCAGCGTAACTGGTGATAATAGGTTCTTTAATATTATTGGGTTCTAAGAGTAGGCAGAAATCCATGCTGTGTTTTAGATATCTTAGTATTCGTTTAACTGCTTCACAATGATATATAAGTGGTTTACTTACATGTCTAGATAATAAATTAAGTGGCAGAGCTATATCAGGCCTGGTCCAATTAGATATATACAAGAGAGAACCAATAATTGATCTATATAATGTATTGTTCTCAAACTCAGGTGAAGATTCATCCATATTCCTTAGAAAATCAGTCTGCATAGGAGTATCGCAAGGTTTGGCATCTCTTAAATTGCATTTTTCCAGAAGTTCTATAGTTTTATCTCTCTGGGATAATTTGAATCCCTTTCTTGTTTTATTGATTTGAACTCCAAGGTATTTGTTTACCCTTCCTAGCGACTTTAAAGAGAAATGTTCACTTAGCTTGGATACAAATAAGTCTTTCTTTTCTTTATGTTTGCCTATATACAAAATATCATCCACATAGATTAACACAAATTCTAATGATTCATCTTCCTTTCTAACAAAAAAGCAATTGTCTGCAGTTGTGGCTTTGAAATCCATATTTTTAAGCACGCTGACTAGACATTCATACCAACGCTTGCCGGATTGTTTTAATCCGTACAAGCTTTTGTTAAGTAACCAGGTCTCATTTCTATTTGTACATTGGCTATGAGGTGCCCTTACATATATCTCTTTGTCGAGCTTTGCATGTAAGTATGCAGTCTGCACATCATATTGAAAGACATCAAGATTGAGTATAGCCGCTATGACTAAAGCTGTCTTAACACTTTCGGTTCTTACAGTGGGAGAGTATGTGTCAGTGTAATCCTCAGGATATTTTTGAGCGTAACCTTGTGCGACTAATCTAGCTTTATATAATTTATTACCCTCTTCTAAATCTTTGATTTTGAATATCCATCTGGTGCCTATAATTGTCTTGTTCTCAGGGGCAGGGACTGGTGTAAATACACCTAATTCACGCAAGCTGTTCATTTCTTTTGTTATGGCTAATTCCCATTTCTCTCTTTCTTCCATGTTTCAACACTTCCTCGTATGTGTTAGGTGTTGGTGTCTCGTCATTCACACACATTATATAATCCTTATACTTATTGGGTAATTGTTTTCTGTTACACCTGATTGTTCTTATTGGAATGCTCTCATTATCGTGTAGATACCTTGCTTCCTTTTTGGTTAATGAATCTGTTTTTATCCTGGTATGGTTACCTGTCCATGTTTTGTTTTTGTCATCATGTGTGTTATGTTCATGTTTCTCTCTTTCTATTCTGTCTTGTTGTTCAATATTTGGTTTTGTATTTTGGATTATCTCGTTAAGATGTATCTTAGACCAGTTGGCCTGTTCATGAAATACTGCTGTTCTTGAGACTATGAATTTGTTATTACTGTCAATGAATCTATATCCTTTTGTGCCTGTTTCGTATCCCATGAATCTGAGCCTTCTGGATACGTTATCTCCCTTACGTCTTAATTGTTTTGGTATTTGTACGTCTGCTGTAACTCCAAATATGTGCATGTGTGATATTTTTGGTTTCCTATTGTACATCACTTCGTATGGTGTTTTATTTAGGATGCTAGACCAGGTCCTATTTTGGGTATAGTTTGAATATAGTAATGCTTCTGACCAGAATTGTTTTCCTAAACCAGCATCTTCTAATGTACATCTAATCATGGTTTGCAGTGTCGAGTTCTTTCGTTCTGCTGTACCATTCTGAAAAGCAGAAAATGGGCTAGTCGTGAAGTGTAGCATTCCTTTGTCTTTTATCCATTGTGAGAATTCTTTTGACATGAACTCGGATCCCCTATCTGTCATGATTTGTTTTATTTTGATATTGTGTTGTGTTTCTACATGTTTGTAAAATTCTTTGAATTTTTGGAAAGTTTCATCTTTGTGTTTTAAAGTATAAACAAATCCATAACGGCTATAGTCGTCTACAATAGTTAGGAAATATCTTTTTTTGTATGTGATGGATGGTGTTAATGGACCAACCAGATCCATATGTACCAGATCAAAAATTTGGTTAGAGGTCCTTGTTGCCCTCTTTGGTTTTGGGTTTGTTCTGAGTTTTGAGGATTTACATACTGAGCATTCCAAATAGTTTTTACAATCCTTTATTTTAATGCCATCAGCATGTTCAATCATTTTTTGTATTACAGGGAAACTTGCATGTCCCAATTTTCTATGCAACATGTGTGCACATTCATCATGAATTGGTTTGCCTATATTGGGTCTTTTGTTATTGTGTGTATCACTAGTGGGTGTGTCTTTGTGATTACAGTGTGTATTGGGTTCTTCATTGTCATTGTTGTTACTATGTTCACTGTCTATGTTGATGTCGTCATCAGTGTTTGTATTAATGTTATGCAACCATTTATCTTCTGTTACAAGGAAGGGTAGGCCCCCTTCGATAACTACACTATTCAATTTAGTCCCATCCTTTTCTAGTATTGCTTTTCCCCCAGAGAAGATTATATTTATGTTGGAATCTTGGCTTAATTTCACTGCACTAAGTATGTTATGTGATATTTCTGGTATCAACAATACCCCCTCTACTTTACCTAAATCAGGTATATTTACATCTCCTTTCCCTATGACTTGAACATTTTCTTGATTGGCTACTCTTATCATAAATTTATCATTTGTGAATGAAGACAGTATTTTCTTGTTATTTGTTGTATAATTAGTCGCCCCTGAATCTATGAGCCAAGTATTGTTTTTTGATTTTTGTGTGATGACATCGTTATGTTTATCTAATCCATTTAATGATCCTGATTTTCTGTCCCTTGAATTATCTCTATCCTTTCTGCGTTCTCTGTAGTTTGGGGAGTCTCTATATCTGTATCTATCAATAGATGATTGCCTGTCTTGATATCTACCCCTATAATCATGGTTTTGTCTTTCCCTATGAAACATGGGGCAATCTCTCTTAGAGTGTTTTCTGGATCCACAATTGTAACATTCAATTGTTTTTTGGTGATTCTCTTGGAAGGTTACCCCTTTTGCCTGTCTGTGTTCTGTGTATGCATTGTATCTACTTTTCCTCAAATTATCTTCAGCTATTAATTTATTTGACAGACTTTCTATGGATAAGTATCCTAGATTGATTGAGTCTAAGTGTGATATGTAGTTATCCCATGATGAATCTAATGAGTTAAGGATAACGCTTTTCATTGTCTGTTCTGATATTATTTCTCCTCTTAGATGTAATTCTGCTCTGGTTTTGTTTAAGGATATTAAATGTTCACTTATGGTGGTTCCAGATCTTAATTTGGCTGAAAAGAAATCTTTAGACATTCTAGTGGTTGTTGCTACACTTTCACTATGAAACAATTTAAACATGCATTGAATTATTTCTGAAACAGTAAGATTATGCTTAATACTGTAGTACATGGCAGGTGATATGCTAGAAATTATTAAATAGAATGCTCTGTGATGCAGGCAGTCTATTTTTAGAGTCCAAGGTCTTTTGGGAGGATTGGTTATAAAAAATAATAAATTTTCTTTCATAAAGACAACCTGAATTTGTTGTATTCCTGTACATTGTAAATTGATGCCATCAATTCTAAGTTTTGGGAAATCACTAGGTAGATTCCCAATATTACTATTCCCACTACTTACAACTGTGGGTAGTCCATGGTCCTGTAGATGTTGAAAATTGCAGAATGGTGTGGGTATTCTGCTGATGAGCTTGAAAGGTTCTCCTTCTTCATAAAGTTCATTGTAGTTCTCTGTGTTCATCTGCGCATGCGCGTTGGTCATTTCTTTGCTGAAGCCGCTGGGAGAGGTTCTCTTTGCTGTAGCTCCCTCGTAGTGCTCTCCTTCTGATGATTCGGTCTCCGGCTCGATCTTGGGTGTTCTGCTGGCAGCTGTGGTTCGTCTCTTTTCTTTGGAGCTTTCTTGCTTGGAGTATTTTGTTCTTTGGATCGTTTGTGGTGTGGGGGAAATTTCACAGGGCCCTCTGGGTTCAGGCGTCGTCATCATCGTTGTCCGGATCGAGTCGTGCAGGCTTTGAGGTGTCTGTTTATTTCTTCGTCTCTTTTTTATTTTTGCATTATTGGCTTTTATCGATTCTTTTGAAATTGTTAGACTTGTGCCAAACGTTTTAAATAGTTTTCTCATGGGTGTTTCGATTTCTTGTTCGGTGGATGATTCTTCTGTATCTGTTTCTGACTCTTCAGAAGAATAAATATATTTTTTGCTATTTTTTGTGTTTTTTCGCGCCAGAGTTTTTGAATGGTGCATTCTGATTGGTTCAGCCGTGTTCATTTCTGTGGCCGGTTGAAGAAAAGATGGCTGCCTTTCAAAATTTTGAGCGGGACCTCTGGTCTTGCTTCTGGTTATTTTTTCTTTCGTTGTAGGTTCGCTCACCATTTTTGTATTTTCGGGTTTGGCTTTTTCAATGTCTTTTTCTCTCGCTGCTCCATTTTCTTCCAAGAAGCCTCGGAGTTCTGCGATGAGTTTGTGGTCATCTTTTTGACTTTTTATTAGCCTCAGTATCTCCGATCTGAGGTCTTTGTCTTTTATTTTGTTCTCTTCTTGGTTGTCGGTTTCATCTGCTGTTTCTTCGATGTCTGTGGTGTTATCTTCAGATTCTTTGATTGTTGTATTTATTGGTTCGTCGATCATTTCTTGATCTGTTTTTGTTTCTTTATCATTTGCCCTGGTATTGGGTCTTTCTTTTTTATTCTTGAGGTTTTCTTTCTTAGGCATGTTGGATTTTATTGAGGCAGTTTAACCATCCTCTGCTACCAATTTGTTACAATATTTTGAGGATCAGACTCAATGATGAATTCAGAAGCAATTTCTTCAGTTAAAGAAGTGTTTATTCATAATAGGCATTCTACTTATTCTTGTCAGATTTACAGTGAGAAGCAAGCATGAGGTAAAAGCACTCTCTATTTATATCAAAGGGGAGGAGTCAAGGAAGGGGGTGATTACACATGAATACATTAAAGGAGGAGGAATAAATTAACCCTTTATATCCTGTACATATATACATATCTCTTGTTATAGAATAAGGCATTTACTTATGACACACACACACACACACACACACACACACAGAGAGAGAGAGAGAGAGAGAGAGAGAGAGAGAGAGAGAGAGAGAGAGAGAATAAATGAGAGAGGTGGGTAGGTAGATACATAGATAGATAGACAGACCGGCAGACTGACCGACAGACCGACAGATAGATAGAGATAAATGATAAATGAGAGATGGGAGTAGATGGAGAGATAGATGATTGACAGACAGACAGACAGATAGACAGGATTATGATCATGACATTAAGCTACTTATTCCCCATTCCTCTCCTCCCCACTGTAATCATTGCAAAGATATATTCATGGAAAAAGGTTTCTGTTTGCAGGACAGGATCTAAACTGGAGCTCATTTTCTTTCCTGAGGTGCTGTTTTGCTGATTATATATATATATATATATATATATATATATATATATATATATATATATATATATATATATGTTTTCTCAGGTTTTCGCGGGTATTTGTATGTAGGTCTTTGGTTATTCGGGTCTTCTCCCACGTAAAATTGGAAGTGTCTTGGCATATATATATATATATATTCAAATGCAAAAGTTGCTCAATGGGCATATAGCCATAAACATGGCATAAAGGTTGCCAGGTTTATAAAGCAATCAGCACACAGCATCTGAGTACATGTCATAGTGAGACACTTGATAGGATGTGCGATGACTGCATCTCTGCTATTCCATATTATTTTAGCCCAAATCGATCAAAAATAGTTAGGTTGCAAATCCAGAGCCAAACAGCAGATGGAGCATAAATAGAACATAGGATATTAAAAACTGTTTAAAATACATTGCAACATTTATATTTATCACAACAAATCTCTTGGCATACTAAAATTACCACTTTTCAGCATTTTTACATTAGAGGCCTCCTTTTCTTCCATTTTTTTTCTTGGCCACTAGCATTTATAGTATTCATTTCAATTCCATTCTTCAGCATATCACTAGTATTCCCATGAAATCCCTATACTATTGCTTCCAACATTCTCTCATTTTAGATTGATCCCAAATGATTTTACCACATTTATTCTTAATTCTATTCCTTCTTCTAAAGGTGTCTTGTTCAGTCCTTTTTACTCTTTTCCAAAAGAATTTTCTATTCCCATTATGTTTCTCATTTTTTAAATGCCTTGGAATTTTAACTGCCTCCTGCTCTCTTTGACTGGATTCTTTTCAACTCTTTTCTCTATCAGTATATTATACAGTATATGTAATACAAATAGTCCTTGACTTACAACAGTTCGTTTAGTGACCGTTCAAAGTTACAACAGCACTGAAAAATGTGACTTATGACCATTTTTCATAGTTACAACTTTTGCAAGCAGCCCCATGATCATGTGATCAAAATTCAGATGCTTGGCAATTGGTTCATATTTATGACCTTTCCTGTGTCCTGGGGTCATATGATCACCTTTTCTAATAAGGAAAGTTGATGGGGAAACCAGATTCACTTAACAACCAGGTTACTAACCTATCAATTGCAGTGATTCACTTAACAACTGTGGTAAGAAAAGTCGTAAAATGGGGCACAACTCACTTAACAAATGTCTCAGAACAACATAAAATTTGGGGTCAATTGTGGTCGTAAGTCAAGGACTACCTGTATCATCCCATTCTTTGGCAACAATCCCTCTTCTACATGCATTTTTTATCCATAATCTCCTTCATTTCATCATTATGCCAAGCATCCTTTTTTGTACTTCCTGTACTTCCTAGCCTAATTCCACATATTTCAGTAGTATTTTATAGCATAATTGTTTTCATTCTGTGCCAATCAAATTCCACATCATCTTTATTGGGGAAGGATGCCTTTGGGTCATATTGACTTCTGGTAATTGCCTGGATTAGTCCCTGCAGTTTTTTTGGCAACATTTTGGGGAGTGGTTTGCTCTTGCTGCCTCCTAGGGCTGACAGAGAATGACCGGCCCAAGGTCACCCGGGACAGTTGGCTTTGTGTTTTGGATGGGACTAGAACTCACAGTTCCTGGTTTCTAGCCCAGTATATCAACTACTACACCAAGCTGGTTCTCCATATGGAAGTTACATATGTGTATATTGGATTTAGCAGCAAAATTTTGCCCTGTTGTCATATGGCACTAGGAAATGCTTAGCTAGCTGTTTATTTTTTATTAATGATACGGTGCCTTCAGTTAAATCTTAACATTGACTAAATTCCCAAATTCAGAACAATCCAAACCTGGCAAAATTTAATGCCCTTCCAACAGATGTCTTTAAAGGGAAATTATGGAGTCTCTCACTTAAAAAAACTTTGCTCTTATGTTCCTGAAACATTAACCCATGTTTTGCTATAATGCAATTATAAAGGTGCCCAGTTGTAGTTAATAACTCTCCATCTAGATAGATTTCCAGGAGACCCAAATGCATTTCATTTATAGTTATTACCATGTGATCAGTGTGATTTTTGTTTCTCTGAATGTGTGTTTTGTTTTCCTATTTATAAAATACAGCACATCAAAATGATATAAATTTAAAACTTATATATTTATTCAGTTTTAACATCGCTTTTACTTGCTGTTTTGCAATTACCGTACTTTTCTTTTTTTGTTTCTGAATTGGTCAATGACTATAATCAATTAAATTGAATATCTTCCATTAAATTGAATATCTAGTTTATTGGTGAAATTGGGTCTCTACTAAAAAGGAATCATAGTTTTTATGTTTAAACTGAAAGATAAAATATGTGTTAAAAACTACATACAGAACATTTCTCTCTTCAAATTTCTAATAAAAATAATAAGTATCATGCTCAAGAGATTCATTAACACCAAGTGCTTAGCAATTTTTATAATGTTGAATACGGATTGTTGTTGTTTTTTTGTCAAAAAAGGGGTGACTAAACTTTTCAGTCCACATTTGCTCATGTCTGTTCTCTTCCACTGTTTTCCATTGTTACAGCTTATTCTCTGGCCATTTCTCTCTCTATTTCATTCCTCCTGTTCTCCCTGCATGGGAAAATTATGTATTAAATGTGACTACACTGTAATGTTTTGGCAATGATTTCTGTATTGTATTTATAATAGGTTCATATACTGTTCAACCTTCCAAGCTGGGCCCCCTTCTGAACTCACAAAATTCCCCAGAAAGAATTGCTATTTTTGAGAATTCTGGAAATTGGTCTCCCCACCTAGATTTTTGTGCATCTGATACATTCTTAAACACACATGTATATGTGATGAAAAATAATAATTTTCCAACTATATATTCAGAGACTGCCTATGTTTCTGTTCAATTTTAGGTCACAGTGATCCCTGCAGCTTTTTCCAAAGAAACATCATGATAATGTTTTTCTATTGTGAGAGATGAAACATGCAGAGCTTTTTATCCTTTATTTTCATTTTACACAATAATTTCACTTAATTTGTTTAAAATTTTCAAAACATTAAAATTCTCCTTTACAAGTTTAGAAAATTCATTGAGCATTGGAGGTTAATAATTTAGGAGAATTAAGATTTCATGCAATTATGATGGTTGGGTTTACCATACTGGGTTATAGTATTAGTTACTAACATCCATTATGTTAAAATATTTTTCTTAAAACATAACTCAGGAGAAATGGAGATTTCCATAAGCTAGTTATTTTCATTTTTTTATTGATAATTACCTGCTACTTTTTTGCCATAATCTATCTCATATATTGTATAGCAAGAAATCTAATATTTTAGAAGGGTATATACTCAATAATGAATTCCAACTTCCTGCCATGTGTATTCATGTGAAAATCTGAAAATATGTTTGTTGCCTTCATACTTTACATTTTTAAAGATGCCCAAAATACAAAGTGCTTTTCATACTAGCAATCTTCTTCCATCATAATAGATGAATAATACTCATGTGGGAATCCCAAAGGTGTTTTTTCAAGAGGCAACTGGACTTTCTTTGTTTTTCCTTGAAGACGTCTCACTTCTCATCCAAGAAGCATCTTCAGTTCTGAACCAGCATTCAGAACTGAAGAAGCTTCTTGGATGAGAAGCGAAATGTCTTCAAAGAAAAAACCAGAAAGTCCAGTTGCCTCTTTAAAAAGCACCTTTGGGACATTCATGACCCAGATGACTGAGAATCTCCATAAACACTCTGGGATGTTCCTAAGTAAGTAGAAGGTCATGTTACATTTAGGTCAGATTCTTGCCTGCAGATCTGTCATGGTATTTGGGAATAACCTTGGGAAACGAGAGGAAGAGATGCTGCCTAAGAATGATCAGATAAAAGACTGGACTCCCAGCTGTATAAGGCCGAGGCACACACATGTGTGCGCACGCACGCACGCACACACATACAAAAAGAAAGGATCCTCCCTAATTTATCAGATGTAAAAAAAGATGCAGGAGATTTGTACTTTCAAACCTGAAAGATTCTGGTCAGCCTTGCCAGGCAGACCAATAAGAAGCACAAGATGAACTTATTCTCTTTTATTGTAGCACTACATTAAAAGAATCTTTTTACAGCTTGATAAGTTAGTGAGGATCCTTTTCATTTTCTTTCTGTGCCCATTACTGTATGTAGCTGTGAGTTCCACTCTCCACTTTTACTTGCTCACTTCCTTGGTAGCATTTCTTCTTCCAGTCTCCCAAGGTCATTCCAACATACCAATACAAAATCTCAAGCCCATCACATTTTGTTATCCTGAATGCCTGGAAACAATATGTAAGGTCTTGCCTCTCCAATCTTCCCAAGAAAGCAGGACTCTTGAAACTGCAGTTATTCCAAAAGGGGCTTTTATTAGAAGGTTTGTGATAACAAGAGATCTAGGCAAGAACTGAAGCTTCTCACTTAAAACCAACTATTTAAAGCAATGCTAACCAAACCCCTCCCACACTACATCATAGCAGGGAAACAGAAAGAGACTTCATATAGAGATTAACACAGTAATGCAGGAAGCAGAAACAAAAACTGGAAACAGAAACTTCATATTCAGACCACTCCATTCCTCCCCCCTCCCCCCGCTTCCTCCCACCAAAATGCCAGCGTCCCTATAGAAATATCTGGGACCTGACACAATGTCTAGAATCTTCAGAAGAAAAGATGTCAAGTTATAAGATTTTTCCAAATGAAGAGTAGCCAGCTGCTTTTAGCTAGTTAGATTTGCTAGATTTCTGAGAAAATATCTTAATGGAAATGCTGTGGAGCTAGTCTGGTCTCTGGATCCCTACCCTTATTACTTCCTAAGATACCTCAAGATCCACTTTGGAGTTAGATGCATTCTGGGGATAAGATGGTGGGCAACTACAGGTTAGCTTTTTACACAAACAACTCACCAAATCTTCAAATTAAGAAAACAAATTCAGTAATATCAAGAACCTCCCGGATCTGGACCAACAATATTGTTGATTCCCAGATTAGAGTAATCAATGTGTTCTGTCTAGATGTTAGGCATCAAAGTTTACTGCTCTTGTTGTTCTAATAACCTGTCAACCAGTGGTGAAATCCAAATTTTTTTACTACCGGTTCTGTGGGTGTGGCTTGGTGGGTGTGGTGTGGCTTGGTGGGCATGGCAGGGGAAGGATACTGCAAAATCTTCATTCCCACCCCACTCCATGGGAAGGATACTGCAAAATCCCCATTCCCACCCCAGTCTGGGGCCAGCCAGAGATGGTATTTGCCAGTTCTCTGAACTGCTCAAAATTTTTGCTACCGGTTCTCCAGAACCTGTCAGAACCTGCTGGATTTCACCCCTGCTGTCAACACATTCCATGCTAAACTGACTTGGATCTTATATGGATTCACATCTTGTTTGAAGCATGGGTGGGAATTTCTGCCACAAAAAAATAGAATAGAAGTAGTAAAGAGTACATTTCCACACTTTGAGCAGGACTGCCTAGCCTTTAGAAAGCTTGAGTGTTGGCAGTTTCTACCCTCCAGTGGCTGCTCGTGTATTCTTGCCCCCCTGCCTTTCCTCCAAAGCTCATTTTAGGAAACAGGTATTAAATAGAAGGACTTTGTGTGATTGTTTCCATCCAGGAAAAGACATATGGCTTGAAATTTCTCTGAAACTATCAATTTGGCTTCTTCTGTTACGTTGGAATCCATCAGTCCTTGTATCCCTTCTGCCACCCATTGGGGATGGAAAATAGGGCAAGGTAGAATGTCAGGAGAATTCAGTTGGTTGTTCTTGTCTTTGTTCTGCTTGCTGCTAATTCAGGCGAGCCGGAGAGGAGGTGGGTGGGGGGAAACTGTCTTGGTCGACTGCTTTTGCAACATGAGCCTTTTTTCTGTCTGCAGTGATTTGGGATCTTGCTATGAATATTGATTGCATGTGAAATATTGGCAGAGGGAGGACCCAGTTTTTTCATAGAGGAAAGAAAGGAGGAGGAAAGAGAAGAAGAAAGTTCTGCTCCAAAGCTTTATCCTGCTTATCATTTTTTTGAAGTTGCTTTTATTTAGAAATATGCTGTAAAGTGGGAAGAATAGCTGCAGTGACTGGTTTATGTTGTCAGTTGTCTTCATTTTCATCTCCCTTGCATATATAGACACAGTATCTTTCAGCAGAACATCCACATCTGCTGTGAACATGAGTTAGGGAAGGATTCTCCCATGTTAACCAGCTGCAGTTGTTCAAGGCATCAACCTGCCAACAGCTGTTGAAAGCAAGAAGCCATTGCTGTAGTACAGTATTTCTCAATCTTGCAACTTGAAAATGTGTGGACTTCAACTCCCAGAATTGCTGGCTGGGGAATTCTGGGAGTTGAAGACCACGCATCTTCAAATTCCAAGGTAGAGAAACATGCTCTAATAAAACCAACTAATTCAGTTTGCCTCTCTGCATCACTGTTGACCATCACCATAAATGTGATATAGCCAGGATGAATTTTTCTTGAGTCCCTTGTCCTGGAAATGCTTCAATTACTTTTTTCCTCCTGCACTTTTCCACATCTAGTGTGGTGTTATGGTGAAGATGCTGCATTAGCATTGCAGAACCAAATTTAACACCAGCCTTGGTCTTACACCCTCAGAGTGGCAACATATCTCCCCTCAACACAACCTGCTTTATAGAGTTGTAGATTTAAAAACAAAGAGACATCCCCATATACCATGCTCAGCTCCTGGAAAGAAACACGAGACATAAACCTAATTAACTAATGGCAGGGTATAAAGGAGAGGCATATGAAGGTGCAGTATGAAAGAGACATTTTGACAGTTAAATCTGCATTGAAACAAACACCTTTGCTATGAAAGGATTTTATGTGTCTCTTCTGCATGTTGAATTATGCTGTAAAATGGGGAGAGGGAAGGTTAGGAAACAATGAAAAAGACTGTATTCATCTCTCCAGGCACCACGAGTGCCATGCCTGTCTCTGATGCACTGTTTTGCAGAATTCCCTGTAAAATAAGGAATTTCTTTTCTTCTACAGCCAGCTAAGAGTCTTCTAAATATCTGCAAAAGTGAGGTAAAAATTAAAACAGGGACCAAGAAAACATGCCCCATAACCAAAAAGTGGACTTTGGGAACAACAAAAGCAAGAACTAGGAAACACATGCTATATGAATTTTGCAGAAACATTTTTAATTGACTGTATGCTACTATCCTTATGCTGGTCTTTGACCCTAACAAAGATTTTCTTGATTGTAGAAATATGGCTGTAGCATCCTGATTGCTAAAGACATTTTCTTCCTACTGCTACCCCTCGTTTGTTGATTCAAGTGTGTGAATTTACACAGACCTCCAGTCCTGGTCTATATCAAGTAATTTTTGCTTTGAGGAGCTTCTTCCCCACTTCAGATTCCTGGACAACTCAGATATATCTATAAAATTGCCTTGTCACTCCTATCAACATATTTCAACTACTGTATTTCGGGATATAGAATAAACCCTTATTTTATGGGACAAATCTAGAAATAATATGTGTTCAGTCTATTACTTTGGACTAGGTAGGCACCAAGTCTTCTAGTCCCTTGAAAGTAGCTGAAAAATAGCCTGTGAGACCCAGACAGTTTTATAAACAAAATACTGGGATAGCTACCAAAACTATCAAAGAAAGAGCCAGTTTGGTATAGTAGTTAAGGCATCAGGTTGAAACCGGAAGACTATGTGTTCTGTTCCTGCCTTAGGCACAAAGCCAGCTGGGTAACCATGGGCCAGTCTCTCTCTCTCTCCCTCCCTCCCTCCCTCTCCCTCTCTCTCTCACCTAAGAAATAGGCAATGGCAAATCACTTCTGAAATCTTGCCAAGAAAACAGTAGGGACTCATCCAGATAGTTTTCAAGAATCACTGACTGAAAGGCACAAAAACAAACTATTAAAAAATAGACTATGTTTCAGAATCATGCAATCTTGTATTATGTAGTGGCTATGGTTTTCAAACACCAAAGTACATTTCAAATATCTTGGAAGGAAAAGAAATTGGAAATAAACACATGTTGTTTATTTCAGTACAATATTTTCTCAGAAAACAAAAGAAACAATACCAAATATTCACTTGCAAATTCACTTTGCCAAAATATTTACTGTGCATCTTCGGAGTTCGGTGCCCTGTGTTTTCACTTCCCTTGTTCCAATTAGATCTCCAGGTATTTGGGCTCATACGTACAACTGCCTGTTTTAATCCCCTGGGATTTGATCGTCAAGTGTCCAAAATCCCCCCACATGAAAGTAATTTTGAGAACACAGTAATGGAGGAGTGAATATCATATTATGTGATTTATTTTGCTAGTTGTTAGTTTATTATTGTATTTATCTGCTTCACTCTGTTTTTGTTCTTTTAAATTTTCCTGATCATTGAATATTGATTGATTGATTGATTGAGAAGTCATCTACCACATCTGTAAGTTGCCATAGCTAAGAGGATGAAGCAACTCAATGGGCAAAGGACCATAAAGAATGCAAACTCACAGATCGGTAATGGAGCACTAAAATATCATAAGTGTAAAAAAAGGTCCAAAAATGTCAGGCACTTCTTGACATTTATAAAAAGAAACCGTGTTTTTAAACTGAAGGTAGTTTTAGGGCATCTGAGAATGTCAAGTATATCACAATGTGTTTCATTGTGTGGCAGGATTCAGGGAATGTATCTTCAGGATCTTGTTGGTATGATGCATATCACATTTGTTCTTATTGACAGCCAATTCCTTGCAGTCTCCACCTTGTCACAGCCTTCCACAGATGTCTGCCTGCCAAGGGGGTTAGTAGGAACTACTAACTACTGTGGGAAAATGAGCTTTACTGAATGGTACAATTGTACCTATATTGTGTTCTTGCTAATTTGCAATGAAGTTTAGTGGTCATGATCATATGCATATTTAATACCTGCCTGGTTAGCTTGCAGGAATATGGTATGAATGAATCCTACAGGTTCATTTTATGGGTTTAGACAATTTTCCAAGTCATAAGAAGACAAATCAGGCATTGCAGATTGCCTGTTTTGTAGTAAGGGATTTAGGATAGGGAGAGCTGCTATTTTCTGGCTCATGGCTTAAATTCAGCCCACTATCAGGAATAGAAATAGCTATTACACTGATGCCTTAATTGGGATGGATGCCCTTCGTAAACTCATGTGTTCTGTTCTCTGATTCAGTCCAATTTGGGCCCAAATCACATTCTTTATATAATTTTATTAAAAATTAATGAGTGGGGATAATGGAAAAGGTAGAGCACTGCAGTTCTTTTCTTCCCCCTGGAAACTGAATGCTTAGTTTGGATTTTGGTGCATGTTCAGCTCTCACTCAAAAAAATAAGTTTGACCTTTCCAATGTTCTTTTTCCTTACAAAAATGTAAGGAAAATTCTGAAGGCAGGGTTTTTAAAAATCCATTTGCTTAACAAGAAATAAGATTTCTTTCCTGGTTCTTATTGTTATACTGGCCTATTAAAGCACATAGATATAGAGATGACTGACATGCACTTCTCATTAAACTTAAAGATGCTAGAATAAACATTTTTGCATATTGAAGTTTTGAAAAGAAGATTAAAAACTAACAGAGACTAACATAAAGTAAAGGAGAGAAGGAAAGGAAAAATAAATAAATAAAAAGAAATATGTTCCAATGGGTGCAAAAAGAAAAAAAATTATCTATTTTTTCTAATCAACAAAGCCATAAATCATAAATTCATTTTTTCTGTTTCTTGCAAAAAGTCTCTAAGGGGTTTCCAGTCAGCAGTAAACATAGATACTGTCTTTTCTCTAATCAAGGAAGTCAATTTAGCCATCTCTGCAAGTTCCATCATCTTTCCCAGCCTTTTCTCCATTAAGGGTAATATTGAATCTTTCCACTTTTGAACATATAATAATCTCACTGCAGATCAGATGTAAAAAAAACAAAGTTCCATGTCTTTTTTCCCAGCTGTCAGTCCATTTTTACCATTTTTAAATGATATAAATGAAATTACCTTTAGATAAAAATAAGTAAAATAAAGACTTGAAGAAGCAAGTTGAGATAAGATATTTTGACTATAAATATAGTGGACAGCAAGTTAGTTACAAACTATACATCTCAAGAAAAGCTAATCAGGCATTCTTACTTCACTTTCTCTCTATAAACATATTACTTTGAGAGTTCAAATGAGGTTCCAAAAATCAACAACTTGAAGGTATATTATCTTCACTACCAGAAGACCCCTTGTTTTTTTTCTGGTGAATGCCTAGTCCATAATAAATTCTACCTAAGGAAATGTAATTGAACATTAGGATAATATCATTATCCTTCAAAAATATTGAGGCTTCCAGAGCTAAATTAATGAGTATCAAGGTGGAACTACAAATGTTTTCCCTAGAAACTAGACAGTTTCTTCTTGTGACAAAAAAAATGACAAATATAGGCAATCTTCTAAAGGTTGGCAGGCCTGGAGTCACATCCTCCAGAAGTTCCTGGATAATCAGAATGTTCAGAAAAGAATGTGGGGAGCAATTTAAGCTAAATAAATTTTTAATTAATTATGTCTGATAAATTGGATTCTTCTTTCAATTTACCCTAATATATGAAGTTGATACCAAAGTTGTAACAAAACTATGATTCTCAAGGGTATTGGATGAGGGAAAAGAGGTGATGGAATAGTTCACATTGATTTTCCTTTGGCAGGTGTCTTTATTAACAGGTTAATAAAATATGTGAGAAATGTATTATGTTTTCCTTAAGGCAAAGACCATGGAATTTTAGTAGGCAGCCAAAACCTCCTAAAAGTAGCTCATTTTTAAAGCATATAAAGACATTTCCTAGTATTAACAAAAGGAATAATTATAAGCATATTAAAGGATTTGTATTTAGGATCTTTTCATTTTGTATTAATAAACCATTGTCTTCTTTCCCACTGTATTTTTAGCAGCCTCTGATCTTTAACCATTTCTGGCTCCTGGCCTGGTATGAATTATGCTAATATAAATGCAATATTGTTCCAAGCTCTCTTCCAAAGACCTTGATTGAACATTCTTTGGAGAAGTTTGAATGATACAGATGGGTATGCATGAATCAGTTGTAACATATTCTTCACTCCTCTTGTTAACATTTTGCATGCAGGGTTGAAGATCGTTGTGAAATAAGGCAAATGTCTGTTAAAACAAATGGGCCTTACCGAAGAGATGCCTTTGAGAAGTACCTGCAGAGGAAACAGACACAGGAAGTAGCAGCTGATGGAAAAGATGGTCCACCAATTTTGTCAAAGGAGCAGAAGTACATTGGTGCTCCTTCAAATACACCAAACACTAATAGTCGCTGGAACATCTTACGGCAGAATACGCTTGTCCACAAGCAGGGATATACCAATCATGCCATGGAAGACGAGAAGGAGGAGGAGGTTTATCATGTGTGAATACATAGGCCCAAGTGCCTCTGTGGAAAGTAAGATAAACTGGGATAAAGAAACAAACATTTAACAAAGCAATGTCTCCACTCAAAAGTGTACATAACAGACATTAAAGACAGTTCAACATTCTCGTAACACTGCGAGCAATGCTTCTGAGACAGATGTATAGAATCTATCTTCATGCTTCTCAGAACAACTGGTCAGAAGAATGATGGTATACAATTGTTCCCGCCAGCTGAAACTCACTCATACTTAGAAGCACGACAGTGTAATATAGCAGTTAAAGAGCTAGATTAAGACCAGGGAGACCAATGATCAATCTCAGCTACAGGATGATGTTAGGCTAGTCTCTCTGCTCTCTGTCAGTCTACCTCATAAGGTTGCCTCACACAGGAAATCCTCACATAGGCTAACTTAAGTTCTTGGAAGAAAGCTGAGCTAAATTTAGCATATATTATATATGAAAGTCAAACACTAATAAAGATGAATGCCAGTGTGGATGTTCAGTGTTAAATACTTACATTCCAAGGAACATGTAAACTCCACTTAAAGGCTCCAAATGCATGGCTGTGAATTTAAATCTGGGAAATTGATCTGAGAGGTATAAGGTACATTTTAACATATACTAGACAACCCATTGGGTAATTGTTTCAGAGATTTTTCCTTACCTAAAAAGAATGATCAAGGACAAAAAAAAGTTAGGAATAGGAGTGCCTTCCAATTTCTTCCTAGCTTCTTTGTGGCTGACTGCCTTCTGGCAATTGATGATAGGACTGTTCTATAGCCTCTGGAGGGCTACCTGATTTCCAGGGTAGACCGGCCTACCCAGCCTCCAGAGGGCTAGGGCAGAACCATCTACTAAACCTCTGGGCAGTGGTGTGGCAATACTGAAATGATCATTAATTTGCCAAATTTCAGGCCCACAGGAGTCACAGGTCCTGGACTTTGAACACATTCTGCAAGTTAGCCCTTTTGAGATAACTTGGTTCAATAATCGTTGTTCTATGAGGCACTGTTTTGCCTGATTAAAGGACACAGACATAAGAGTGTTATAATATATAGATTCATATAGAAAATTATGAATAGAATTTTAGTAGACAATTCAAGAAGATTGCTGGATCAAGACACATTTGGTGTGTGGTTTGTATTATGTATTATGTATAGCAAAACTTGTATTAATTGAACAAATGGGGCAGGTGGTGTCTGTTATTCATAATACTACACTAAATATGCCAGTGCAGGGAGTTTTCAATTTATGAGCCTGGAATTATGGTTGTAAGTCATGTCAGTCCTCTGTCATCAGTCATCAGACCTTATCTGATTTTACAACCTTTTTTGAAATGGTCATTAACATAAACATGATTATTAAGTGAATGCAGTGGTTTTTAAGCAAATCCCTTGTCCCCAGTGGATGTATTTTTTTGGCCAGAAATGGGAAGTAAACATTGGTTTCCAGCAAAAAACAAACAAACACATAAATCTTGGTCACATGAAAATAGTTATAAATACAGTCTGGTTGTTGAGTGCCCAAAATATAATCACATGACCACAGGGGTTGCAGGCCATCAGAATTTTGAAACCAGGTTGTAAGTAGGTCTGTTGTAATTTTGAATAGTCGCTAAGCAACTGGTCATAAGTCAAAAACCTCCTCTATATTATCATAACAATTTACTTAGTTTGCATTATGAAATCATGAAACAAATGATATACATTGATGCAACTGATGTCATTTGTGTGATTTGTGTGACAAATATGTGACAAATTTGTATGACAACAGATGATGTAAATCACCACAGATATTTGGTTTGTTACAGGCAAATTTAATATATTGAGATCTGTTAAATCAAAGTTCTGTTCTATTGGATTTTAGTGCTCGTTACATTACTTTGCATTTTCTTTATCCCAGTTTTTTTCCTTTTGTATTATAATTACTATCAAACCATGTTTCCACAATTGGTTTTGTGCCCATGAGCCTCTCTGACTTAAATTCTGTAGCACTAATGATTGTGGAAGACTTGGAGCTTTCCACTTTTGAGTGGAAACTCCAAAAATGTTCAAGCATGTTCATGAATCTGGATCAGTCTTGAAATGTTGTCATTGCTGTATAGGACACAAGATATAAAAAGGACTCTTGATTCCTCCAAGAACAAAGACCTTTTTTCAGAGCCTTCCAGAAGTCCTTGCAAATCTTAGGGACTGGATGGTCACTTAAAGAAGATTGGTCAATGCTTGTGGATATGGCAATGAGGAATATAAATTCTCCTTTAACATTTAAATCTTACATATTTCATGGAACTCCTGACTGGACTGGCCAAGCACAAGGTTTCGTATAAGAGAACAAGAAAGGATTTGGAGAAATAGTTGAGTTGCATTATACAACTAAAATACATCTCATCCTACTGATGCCAGTAATGACAGACATTAATCAAAGGGGGAAAGGCAAAATCAAGATGGGAGATATTACTGCCCTGTGTTTCTCCCTTCTTTGTGAGTGTATGCAGAAGAACACAGGCTGTAACCTCTGGTCATCCTGTGCTTTTTTACATTTCCATTGGAACATAACCATTCTTGCGCTGTCTAGCTCCATTTATGAAGGGCAGCTTCCTCAAAAACAGCAGCTATCTTGTGGAGCAAAGGCAGGGAAATTGTGACTCAGAGATATCATATCACATGTGGGTTATCTACATCTATAGCCGCCCTGAGTCTTCAGAGAGGGGTGGCATATAAATTGAATTAATTAAATTAAATATAAATTGAATTAATTAAATCTTACTAGAGACAAGAAGTGCTGTGGTACCTCTTTATGAAAATCATTTTCAACTTGTCGGGAGAAGAAAATGGACCATTGCTGTTTTGCACTAGCTAATTTGGCATTCTAAAAGCAACTTTTGCCTGCCTGTGAGGCTGATGTTTATGAGAAGGGCGAGGAATTATGTGAAGCAATCAAGCACTATCTACCAAGCTGCAACACTACCAAACCTCATTTTTCTATTTTGTTGAATACAAGGCTGTGGATTTTGGTTTTATCTTCCGAAGTCTTGGTTGAATATAACTTCACTTTTCACACTTCCAATCTCTTCATTGTTCGTACTGCAAATTAATGTTAAAAGACATTGCAGTCCAATTCTACTACATATGCAAAATATTCCAATATGCTGATCAAAGACTTTAATAAAAGTTTAATGACCTAATTTTCAAATAATTTAATAAATTATGTTTATTTGTCCTGGAAATAATGGTTGTTTTTATTATTGTTTAATTCTTTATTCTTTTACCCTTGAATAAAGTACAAATAGGTCTCAGATTTGCAGGCTGTAGGCTGCATGTACCCCTGTGTGGATGCATTCTGTAGGTGGGTCACTTAAGGAACAAGAGTACCTTGCTGATAGCAACTCAACAGCTCACCTTGGGCAAACTGATGGGTCTCCTGGGAGCAATGGAACCTGGATAAATGGACCCCACAGTCATAGCCCAAAATCTTTTATTCCAAGAACTTTCATACGAAACATACGAAAACATACGAAGAATGTTTGGATATGTCTAGTTAATGAAAAGAAGGATTAGGAGTAACATGGAAGCAATGTTCCATGTGTTCCATGTGTAAGGGACTGCCACAAAGAAGAGGTGATCAGTGTATTCTCCAAAGCACCTGAAGGCAGAACAAGAAGAAACAAATCAATGGATGGAAATGGATGGAAACAAATCAATTAGAGAAACGGCGTTCCTATCAAACAGGCAACAAATAGTCAAAATAGGGAACGCCCTATCAAACCCTGCACCTGTTAACAGTAGTGTCCCCCAAGGCAGCGTTTTAGGACCCACACTCTTTGTATTTTATATAAATGACCTTTGCCATCATATTATAAGCAACTGCATTCTCTTTCCTGATGATGTAAAACTATTCAACACCATCGACAATGCTGCTATCCTACAAAGAGACCTTGACTATGTGTCAGAAGGGTCAAACAATTGGCAATTCCAAATTTCAACCAACAAATGCTCTGTCTTACACATTGGCAAAAAAATAAAATAAAAATCAGAACTCAAAATTCAAGCTGGGCGGATACCACCTCGTAGATGACCCTCACTCTGTCAAGGACCTTGGAGTGCTCATCTCTAACGATCTAAGTGCCAGAGCTCATTGTAACAACATTGCCAAAAAGGCATTAAGAGTTGTTAACCTAATCTTGCGTAGCTTCTTCGGTAATATTGTACTGCAAACTAGGGCATACTAAACTTTTGCTAGACCAATTCTTGAATACAGCTCATCTGTCTGGAACTCACACAGCATATCGGACATTAATACAATTGAACGAGTCCAGAGATATTTCACGAGAAGAGTCCCCCACTCCTCTGCTTGCAACAGAATACCTTATGCCACTAGACTTGAAATTTTGAGCTTAGAACTTAGAGCTTCACCGCCTTCGGTCTGACTTAGCGTAGTACATAAAAGTATCCGCTACAATGTCCTACCTGTCAATAACTACTTCAGCTTCAACCACAACAATACAAGAGCACACAATAGATACAAACTCAAGGTAAACCGCTCCAAACTTGATTGCAGAAAATACGACTTCAGCAACAGAGTGGTCAATGCCTGCTATGCACTACCTGACTCTGTGGTTTCTTCCCCAAACCCCCACAACTTTAACCTTAGACTGTCTACTGTCAACTCACCCCATTCCTAAGAGGTTTTTAAGGTGTGTGCATAAGCACACCAGCATGTCTACCATCCCTGCCCTAATATTCCCTTTTTATTCATAACTAAGGAGAAATTTCCTGACAGTTACAACAATTAATCAGTGGAATGACTTGCCTCCAGACATTGTAGATGTTCCAACACTGGATGTTTTTAAGAAAAGATTTGGACAGCCATTTTTCTGAAATGGTATAAGGTTTCCTGCTTGAACAGGAGGGTAGGACTAGAAGACTTCAAAGGTCCCTTCCAATTCTGTTGTTCTGTTATTCCATTTATTCTCTTTGTGTGCTATTTCTGAAGCAGTGTTGGGTTATATGGAAACGGGCATAGGAAGGTGAGGTTGTCAATATTTTCTGTGGTGGCCTGCACACAGCCTCCTTACCAAGCTTTCAGTATCCTTCGCTGGCATCCTGTCCTCACTTGCATCGCATGCAACTAGGTAGGGTTCTTGAAAATTCCTAAAACTGACAGTGTGAATCAAAGGGAACAGTAAGATTTCCTGAAACATAGCAGCAGAGGGAGGGAGGGAGGTTTTATGATTTCACAGGTGATCACTCAAAGAACTGCAGTTACTGGTAAACTAATCAATTCTTCTGTGATACATGCACATGGGAACTCTATTCTTGGCTTGATACAGAGGCAAAAATATGATATGAAACTCTTTTATCATTAAGCTAGAAAAAAGTATTTTCCAATGAAGGAATAAAGGAGAAGGTGACCTCAAGTTATGTTTACCTCAAAAAAAGCCTAGATTTGTACTTTCACATGCAAGAGAAAAATTAATATTGCATGACTTTAAACTGATGTTTCCAGAAAAAAAGCCTCAAAGATTTCTATTAGTTACTGGGGAAACCCTTATAAAAATCTTATAAGAATTCAACATAAGACCTTGTGGGACCATGGAAACAATTTCTCCAAGGCAGAGGGAATCAAATTCTGAATGGAGGACTTGTCTCTGGGTAAGACAGTGGTTCATTCCAAGAAGAAGAAAAAAAAAGATTGGGAATATCTCAGCCTTATTACGGAAGGTTGTGATGGGCCATCGCCCATGGAAATAGTTCCCATTTGTAGGTCACTTTTCTGTATGGCTGAGCTGCTCAACACGGAAGATAACTGGTTGTTGTATTGAACTGCCAGAATGAAGATGGAGTGATGGATGGAAAGGTAAAGTATGAAAGAATGATGGACTTTTTGTCACTTTCTTTGTTTATATCCTAGACTACTCTGATATAACCTGGACAGTCTAATCATGATGACAAATATCAGAAGGTTCATGTGGCTTGCAAGTTGAAAGATATTCCCATATCACTGGAATTTGTGAAATGGAGCCTAAGGGACTATACAGCTAAAGACCTGATGTCTGGAGGATGACAAAATGCCCTGATAAACAATTTAAAAAAAAATTTAAAAAAAAGAAAAAAGTTTGGAGATTATTTAAAACACTACAGGGAAAAAAAAGAGAAGAAAAAGTGAAGTATTTGGATAAAGCAAAAGGACAAAGAGTTTAGGAATGAGCAAGTGTGATTGAAAAGTAATTCAATGAGTTTAGTCTAAACCATGTCCCATGTCCAGCCACAGTGTACACATGGTTTCCACCGCTCTAGAGGCTTCCAAGTGGAGCTTGGGCAGGAACCTAATTCCATGTCTGTGAATCACAGAGACTACAATGAAAAAAACATTTAGGTATATATGCATTTACAAACTGTATACAGCTAAGCTTGTAGCCCACCTTGCTCATACTTAAGTCTTCAAGAAAGTTTTTAATCATGCTGTAAAACTTTATTCTCTGTTGATGCTGGGAAATACAGATGGTCCTCTGTCTGGAGGTGCATACCATTGTGAATACAGTCATTTGATAAGATGATTGTTTGTATTGTTCTGCCACTTGTTCCACAAACAAGCCCAATCAGAGAAATAGAAACAGAATAGCAGATTGTGTGGTATTCTATGGTGACTCACTGCTTGATTGGGCTTTCACGCAATGGGATATTATTACTAGGTCAAAGACTGGCCACATGAAAGACACTGTTGTGTGTGACTATCTCTGAATCAGGCATTATGGAGAAGAAAAGAAAGTGAATGTCTCCCAGATACTTTTCGGTAAACAGTAAAAGAGTCACTACTCATATTTGAAAAAAAGTTGCTGCTTCAGTACAATAAGCCGCAGATGTCAAATTCCCACATGCAGATCTCAGCTCCATATTTAGAACCAGAAAGTCATGCTCCGGAGTTGAATAATCGTGTATCAAAACAATGTTCCCAGGAGTGTCATGTCCCAGGAGCAGCATGAATTGAATGGATGCCATCTCACAAGTATTATATATACATTCCCACTGCAATCTGGATTCTCTAGCTAGCACAAAGTATTCTGCAGTTGGGAATAAATGTAACCTGCCAAATATAAGGAGAATATTTGTAGCTCAGGGCTGAAATGACAGGTCCTTAAGTGCTCTCTGAGCTTGCTTATTTTTTGGCAGATGTTTCATTACCCAACTAGGTAACATCATCAGTACTCGTACTGACTAGCACTGATGATGTTACCTAGTTTGGGTAATGAAACGTATAATGTTTTACCATCAGATGGATTTGTAAATGGCTGACAAACTGTACTCAATGAGTAATCCTTAATGGTACTACATCTACATGGAGGGAAGTAAGCAGTGGGGTACCACAAGGTTCTGTCTTAGGCCAGTACTCTTCAATATCTTCATAAATGACTTAGATGAGGGAATAGAAGGGGAACTCATCAAATTTGCAGATGACACTAAATTGGCAGGAATAGCTAACATCCCAGAAGCGAAGCTCAGGATCCAAAAAGCCATTGAGAGACTTGAACAAATTAATTCACCCGCTCCTATCCAACAAAATGAAATTTAATGTGGAGAAAAGCAAGGTTTTACACCTGGGCAGGAAAAACCAAAGGTACAAGTACAGATTAGGTGAAACCTGGCTCAAAAACAGTAACTGTGAGAGGGACCTTGGAGTCTTAGTGGACAATCGCTTAAACATGAGTCAGCAGTGTATAGCAGCAGCCAAAAAAACTAATACAATCCTGGGTTGTATAAACAGGGACATAGAATCAAAATCACATGAAGTATTAGTACCAAATATGGCATCCAGTTTTGGTCACCACATTACAAAACAGATGTTGACATTTTGGAAAAAGTGCAAAGAAGAGCAACTAAGATTAGTAAAGGCCTGAAGACTAAAACATATGAAGAACAGTTGGAGAATTTCGGTTTGGGTAGTCTAGAGAAAAGAAGGACTGGGCGGGGGGGGGGCATGATAGCAGTATTCCAATATTTGAGAGGCTGCCACAAAGAGGAGGGGGTGAATTTATTTTCCAAAGCACCAGAGGGCAGGACAAGAAATAATGGATGGAAACTAATTAAGGAGAGAAGCAACTTGGAATTGAAGAGCAACTTCCTAACAGTGAGGACAGTTAACCAGTGGAACAACTTGCCTTCAGTCATTGTGGGTGTTTAATCACTGGAGGTTTTTAAGAAGAGACTGGACAATCGCTTGTCTGAAATGGTATAGAATCTCCTGCTTGAGCAGGGGACTGGACTAGAAGACCTCCAAGGTCCCTTCCAGCTTTATTCTGATTGGATTGATTGATTGACCCCTCGAATATAACCTGGCTTAGAATAGCCAAGAATATAGTTTTGCTGAGGATTGCAGCGGTCCATTCCATGGAAGCTGCTTATAGGCTGGCCTTGTTTCCATGAGAAGAGTGGAAGTATAATGGAATTTTTGGCAACAACATGTCGTGTTCTCTTTCTTATTGCCCCACATGGTCTTTCTGCTGGACCTCTCTTTTCTGTTGGAAGATTTAAGGTTCCTGTTTTGTGCTCAGCTAATATGTAGAAGCAAGCATTTACTCTTTTTTTCCTTGCTCCTATGAGAGCGATAAAATTAATATATTGTTACCATACTGTTGGAGGAAATAGAAGATTCTGAGCCGATTCGTTTATTATTGTTTTTTAAAGAATATCTCTTTGCCTTTCCTCATTCTTTTTCTTTTTTTCCAGGGTTTATCCTAAGCTTTAGCATTTACCGTATTTTCCATGCTAAAACTCCCTCCCCTTCTACAAAAAAGCAAAGGTTGAGCATTGGGATGATACTGTGACAAAGCTTTCTGCTCGCTATTCAACCCAATAGAGAGCAGACTGCTTTGTTATGGTATTGTCCCAATTGCTTTTTTGTAGGAGAGAATCTTAGCATTGAGAATAAGGTAAATGGTAAAGCTTAGGATAAACCTTGAAAAAAAGAATAAGGAAAGGCAAAGAGATATTCTTTTTTTTAAAAAAATCACCAAATCACCTCAGAATCTTCCATTTTCTCCAACAATATGCTAACAACATATTAAGTTTTAGGAGGTTATTGGGAGAGGTAGACAAAGATAGTGGCTCCAAAATTGCTACTCAGTGGTATCTGTAGGGTAGAGGGCAACAAAAAACAGTAAAATGGTTGCCATGCAAGCCCAGCTTTTTTTCTTTTTCTTTTTGAATGACAGACTGACAGGCTGACAGACTAGTCAAGCAGTTTCAGAAGCAGTTCCCTCAGAAGCCAAAGGGACCTGGGCGGGGGGAGGGGGAGAGGTGGTTAGTTCAAAAACTGATTAACCCCATTTGGTTTCTCTTCTCTTCTAGGAGCTCCTCGACAATCAAGGGGGTCCGATTGTCAACCCTGAAGTGAACCTGGGTGAGGCCATCTTGGAGGCTTCAGGGTTGCCAGTGCCTTGCTAACTTTTGTAAATTGAAGTCTTGTTTAGGAAAATGTCCATCGCAGTGATTGTGTCCAGTTTTCTCCACTGCAGGCAGACTATTGTTCCCTATTGCCACTCCTCCCAAGCCAATGGATTTTTTTTTTTGCCATTTTTTAATATATATATATATCTGCAGGTATGGAATTTTCTTGCAAGTAAAAAACTACCTGGGCTATTTAATTACAGAGAATGGAAATCAACTTGAAGAGAAAAAAAAGTATGGCTGACACAGTCAGATATTATAGCACAAGTGTCTCAGGATGAAAGATTAGTAGAATAAAAATATAATCCTGGGGAAGAAATAATCATTTGCTTTGTACTGCTGTGTAATGTATATAATTACAAATAAATCCCTTGCAAATCAATCAATGTTCTCTTAACTTCTTCGTGGTGGGCTGCTACATTAACAATGTCATGTTATGACAGCCTACAAACATCACATATCTAAAATAGCAAGAGTCTTCACTGAATATTTCTGTGCTTTGGGTGACTAAGGGATGATCCTGGCAATAGGAGGCAAGGCTCAAAAGAGCCTTGATAGTACAGTGGTCTACGCACCCTGTTATTAACACAGCTGCCTGCAATTTCTGCTGGTTCGAATCTCTCCAAGGCTCAAGGTTGACTCAGCCTTCCATCCTTTCTAAGGTAGGTGAAATGAGTACCCAGTTTGTGGGGGCAATAAGCTGACTTTGTATAAATATACAAAAGTATGAAGGCTATTGCTTAACGCATTGTAAGTCGTCCTGAGTCTCCGGAGAAGGGCGACATATAAATCAAATTATATATATATATATATATATATATATATATATATATATATATATATATATATATATATATATATATATATATATATATATATATATATATAATCACTGATTTTTCTCCCCAGGCTAATATAGCCTGTGTAGCACTGGGGGTGGGCAGTTGCTATCTAGTAACAGGTTGTGTGCAGAGGTCAGTGGATCTTGGCTTGGGGGAGGTGATTTTTATTAACGGATTAACAGAGTTGGAAGGGACCTTGTAGGTCAGAGGTGTCAAACTTGATTTCATTGAGGGCTGCATCAGTGTTGTATTTGACTGCTGGGTCCTGGGGTGGGCTTGGCCAGCTCTATGTCACTCGTGTCAGGGGGGCCTGTGGTGGTGCCTCCCGAGCTCCATTTTTGCTGGTAGATGTATCAGGGGCCGGTCCTTTGCTGTTTCCAGGGCAGCCCTGCGGGCCAGATTTAAGCACCCCACAGGCCAGATCTGGCCCCTGGGCCTTGAGTTTGACACATCTAGTCCAATCCTCTGCCCAACAGGAGACCCTATACCATTTCAATCAAGTCTTCTAAATAAATGCTAATTTCTTAATTCACAGCATCTTTTTTTAGGTGATTAGTAATACAAAATAAGGTAATAATTATGTGCTCTGTCTGTACCATTGCTTATAATATACATGTACCTACACATATATGTATGTATGTCGTGTGTGCGTGTAGTGCACAAATAACAGAATAAATGTATTGTAGCACCAGACAAGTTTCATTTGTATTTGTGTATCTGTCTGTGAAATTTCAGCACACCTAGCACTGGCTGAATTGTGGCTTCCATGTTTACAAATTGGCAGACCTCACAAAAAATTACTCTGGTGTCCCCATTAATAATGGCAAATATTGTCTGAACTAACATTTGTAAACCCTATTGTTTCTTGCATTATCCCCTACCTTCATTAAAGTTCCATAATATAAATACATATTCTAAACATAAGTGAGCGAAGTTGGTGATGTCCATTTGCATAGCCAAGGACTTTTCCACCTCTTCCCCCACTCTCTTCTTGTCTTCCCACCTCACTCCTTTCATTTTTGTGGAGAGGAGAGGTTAACTAGGAATCTGATGCAGTTCGAAAATAACCTCAAGGCCATTCCAGTAACAATTCAGCTAATCCACTCACATCACATGCAGCAATGCACTAACAAGCTGCTAAGTTGTCAGATGTGTCAGTGAATGTGTACAATTGTTCAAGAGAAACAGATGAATGTTTACAGAGGACAGTTGGCATTCACTAGCATATAGCTAACAGTGGGAAATTGGAACATTCACTTGAGATAATTATATGTGCATGTTGATTTCATCACGTTTGGAGCCATCTATCCTCCTGCGTATGTGTGCGCGCACACACACATGTGTATGTGTGAGTGAGACTGAAAGAGAGATTTCTTTTCTCAGATATAGTCTGCATCTACCCTCCAGGGACTTTTCTGCCAGAATGAGATTCAGCTCTAGAGAAATGCATCATGATGGATAGAGATTTAGTGTCCTGATGAATTAATGACTGCTGCTGCTCCCATCCCAAATAGATCTGGATTATCTTTATGGTCGGAGGAGATATTGCTTCACATATATCTCACTGTGTTCTCAATGGATCCTGTCTCAACGTGGACAAGATCCTCAATCGTTTTCTTGTGCAAACCACCTGCTCTCTTTCAACTTCCAGAAAATCATTGTAATCCCACATTCAAAGAAATTCTTGTCAACATACTTTTGGTAAAATGTTTTATTTCAGTTTCTGTGGTCTCCACATCCAATTGGACATTGCAAAGAAGGACTTTTCATCTTCCTAGAGACAGACATACTGTACTGCTACCTACTCTTATTTCAACTAGGCTGTTGACATCCTATCAGAGGATTAACACAATCCACGGGTGGCCCAAAATGCTTTGGGTCCTAAGACTAAAACTCCAAATGCCCCCACCAAGCTCTTACCAATTACTATGGGGCCCAATACACAACAAAGTTATCCAGTGCAAATCCCATTCAAGTGAACTGTGGTACATCTAGACCAGGGGCTCAAGCTCAGTTCAGATGAGTGATGCATGGGATTGGTTCATTAGCTTGAGGGCCTCACCCTTTCAAGCCTTTTCATGCCGTGATTCAAAAGTATCTAGGAAGTAAAAAATGAAGAGTATTGCGCCATTAAACATAAATTTATTAAATATAAAAAGTACCGTGAAACAGAGCTACTTGCAAAACAGTGCTGCAAAACAGCTATTTCACTTTGGCTACTTAGCTGGCAGCATTTTTCATTAACTAGAACACCAATATTTGGTTTTTATTACTGCGCTGATATGCAATATTTCTTCATGATCATACCTAGGATGATATAAAGTAGGAGAGCCATCCCATTAAGAGGTGCCCAAACCCTTCTTTCTTTTCTCTCCTTGCTGAAGGGGGTCATCTTTCCTTTGGTCTCTCCACCTCCACTTCTCCTCTCCTTTCCTCTCCTGTAGTCTTGTTTGCTTGCTCTGTCCTTCCCATCAGACAGAGCTTGCAACAGGGCAGATAGCTACAACCCTTCTCTCAACTGCCTCCTCCTTTCTTCCCCAGCCCCAGCCTCCTGACCTCTTGTTCTGGATATGCTTTGCTTCCTTGCCGCTCCCACCAGCAGAATTTAGCACCACCTCAGAAACATCATCCGTGCATCATCCATGATGCAACGTGAGAGCAACTAGGAGTCTCAGAAGGGCTGTGCTGCTTGCAAGAGAGACTTTTGAGCATGTTCTATGCAACTTGGCCCACAAGGAGACCTTGGGAGGTCATCGGCTGAAGTAGTTGCTGGGCTGTTTTTCTTCTCCTTAGAGCTCAGTGCTCTGGCCTTGCTGGGCTAAGTCTTCAGCACCTACAAAGCATGGATTTTTGCAGGACACAGAAAATGATTTGGAGAGTGGTAGTTGTCCCCTAGGCCACAAGCTTGAGACCCTTGGTCTAGACTCTGCCCCATGGTTTGGAGTTGTCCATCTCTGCCAACTTGAACAGCATCCAAAATGCACTACCTGATGAGACAGTATTCAGACTGTCTTGCTTTCTTTATCCAAAACTGCCTAAAAGAAAAAGTTGGTGCCACTGTTTTTCTCAGCACCGAATTCCACTAGCTGGACAAAAGCTTTCTAAGGGTCTCTTTTGGCAACTCAGTCTTTCAACACTATATTAAATTCAACTTTGCTTGCTGCAGCTTAACACTTGCCATTTACAGGCCGCTTGTCCACAGTATAATCTTCTGAGGTGTCTATTTCTGTTATGGGTTCAATCCCATACGTTGGCATTGAAGTGGCGGTGAGTGCATTTCCAATTCCAAAGCTACCTTTTCAGTTCTACCCTGTGTTCTATCAGCCCACCCCACCCCACCCCAAATGTACAATACCACCCATCTCTAAATGACACAGGATTTGTAGTGTTTCAAGTTATAATAAAAAAATAAAGAAAAACAAGCAAAGAATCTCTATAAATTTTCTCTGGTTTGTGAAGTGGAGTGCAATGTTTCCTGTGCCCCCATCCATGCCTGAAATGGACTGCTCTGTCTCTCTCCGACAGCAAAAAAAATGTTCATTTGATTCTCCAGGTGTTTTAAGGGGAACGGAGTGCGCTCAGTTTGTCAGACCTCAACAGGTTCAAGCTGATTGAGATGGACCCGCATGAGTTGGATGCTGTTGAGGATTTTCTTCTGATGACCAACCAGGCTGATGCCAATGCGCTGGATATCTCTGCAAATGAAAAGAGAAGAAGATCTCAGCCAAGGTTTTGGCACTGTCTAAACTTGCAAACTTATTCAAGCCACTGTAGCCTGGCAGAACTTTTGAACCATTTGGCCATTTTCACTTCTACCGTGGGTAGGAATGCTTACTGCCTTCAAAGAGAAATTTGGTGAGGTACATCTTTTTCTTCTAACAATGCATAATGGCTATTGTAGAAAAAAAAGACTTGCAAGGTATATCATGGATGGTTAGAAACTGTAGACCACATGTTTTTTGGTGTGTTACCTTGGAGCATGCCATGATTTTGCTGCAAATCATAGAACAACGATGACACTTCCCCCCCAAAAAATATTTTTATTTCTCTATCTAATCTATAGAGCTGTTCATTTTTCCAAAAGTGACTCTGAATGGCATACAAGTAAAATAATGGGGGAAAAAATAATAAAACCACCAACCGCTAATTACAAAATTTGTATGTCATTAATACTTTTATGACGAAAATGGGCAAAATAAACCAAGATACTAAGGAGCCAAATGTACTCTAAAATGAAATATTTCATGCCTGAACTTTTCCCCCCCAATCTATTTCTGCCCCTCTGAGACATTATTTTGTCATTCAGATGTCCACTGGATTCTTAGCTGTTGAAGGAGAAAGGTAGAAGGGTGGCCCCAGTCACAGAGAAAACTGTTAATCGTGTTGGGTCCAAAGGCTCTTATGTTTAGATTACTGCAACTTGTACTAGATAGGGCTGCCTTTGAAAAGGGCTGAAGGTACAACAGGGGTGCCATTTGGCTGCCCACCTGCTGCCAACTGAAAACTGGTACAGCAAAGGACATCTCAATTGCAGGGGCTGATTTGGTTGCCAGTCACCTTCTGGACCCCAAAAAGCTGTTAAAAGGCTTTTTGTGGCATGAATCTTCATTACTTCCAGAATCACCTAGTATGGGTGAAGTCTGCTTGCCTTCTAGTTTGTGGCCAAGCTGGCATCTGGCAAGCTTCCTTTCCCTGGGATGTTAAAGGGGTAGAGTCTTGGAGACTAGCACTGTCAGTCAAGTACTTCGTTCTGAAATAGCTTGTACTCAGAACAGGTCCTTCCCTTTATTACTATCATTCATGACAGCGATAAAAACTTTTATGGAGCCTTCTAAGTAAAGGGTGCTCTGTAACAGATGGCAACACTTTAGGGGAGATTAGGAATTTGTTTAGCTAATGTTGTTGTTTACGGGTGTTTGCATGGTACTGTTATGTTATTTAAAGGATGTAAACTGTCAGAATCTTTGAAGGAAGTGGCACACAGATGTACCTTATGTACAATATAATCCCCGCTGAGCTAAAGGGATGATTCTGGATCAGAATAAATCAGCTACCTATGTCATTTCACATTGTCATCAAAACCTCAAACAATGTTTAACAGAAGTTTCCACCATATACATATGAATGGAAAATTAATAGTTAATTGGATGAATAGCAGATTAATACTTGCATGTAACTCTTTAAAGAGAATGGAATAGTTTTCACAGATTTATTGGTGGCCTGCGGGCTGAATGCATCACATGCAGGCCACGCCCACCCCAGCTCCACAAAGGGAAAACGTAGTGATATGTCACATGATGGCAACATGACGCCATGAGTTTGACACCTGTGACCCAGAGCCATTTAGAGAAAAAAAAGTTGCATCAATGAACTTTTCAAAATGATTTTAAAATGATTTTAAAAATGATTCTATATGCCTTTTAATTTTTGATTGGGAGCTGCGCTTAGCTGGCCGAAAGATAGGTGGCTATATAAATATTTTGAATAAATAAATAAAATATTGAGTAATAGACACTACTGGAAACTCCACAGCCAATGCTGGCCAGGGGAATGCAAAAACATAGGGATGGATCATGTGTGGTCTTCTATATGTGTTGTACTACAGTTTCCAGAATCACACATTCTAGCTTCACAGTTCCTTAATGCTTATAATACAATACATCAGAGCGTGGCCTCACCAAATAACAGCACCTGGCCAATCTTACCCGGGCTTGAAAAGTAAGTGAGATCACCATGGTAATATTTGAATGGGAATTCAGGGCTTCTGAATAGACTAGATTTTAAGATGAAAAAGATATCCTGGACAAGTTAAATTTATTAAATTAAATTTATAATATACTATAAATTTTATAATTTTATAAACTTTTATAATATAATATTATACATTAATAATAATATAAATAGACTGTTTTGTAGGCAAATTTACCTAATCTTGGCATCAGACTCTAGAACAGGCTTTAGATCACAATCATATCATTGATTGTGCTGACATTTGATAAATGGCAAAGAAAACTATCTGGCCTATCATAGCATATTTTCTTGCCAAATATATATGCTTCCCATTTCCCACACTTAGGGAGAAACAATATCCAATTCTGCACACATAGTCCATGTTGAAACACTTTTAGTGAGTAATAGATGCTCAGAAAGCTATGGTCTTTCTTTTGAAAAGATAACTCATTTCTTCCTATTCTCTTGGGTCAAAAGGACATTTTGACGCATGCTCTGTTCTCTCTTTTCAAATACAAATGACATACCATAATTGTAAAAACACAAAGAGTATCTAGGTATATTCATGAAAGCCAAACTTGTGCTTATCTGCAGACTCAATCATATTGCCACATAATAGGAGATGCAGTTCTTACTCTAAAGTCATGCGTGAGATGACATCAAATGTAGTCAGGCCAGCTTGGTCAAAGTTATCCTTGTAACGTCCCATCTTAATGGCATCCAGCCATTCGTGGGCATTGGAGAGTGAAGGGAAGTCTGGGGGTGAGTTGCTCAGTAGATGTTGGGACGGTCTATAAAGAAGAAGAGAAGAGGGACACTTCAAAGAGCACAAGAACATATTGCGATATGCTCAGCATCAGCCATTCAAAATGCTGCAGGAGTAGTGGTGAAGTATGTGACTTTTGAAACATGCCAACCTCAATTCTGCCAGATACATCTGCCAAGGAGCCCTGAGGTCTTAGATGGGTTTTATTTGTTCTTTCTACTGGTACACCTGATACCCAAAGAGGTTTTCAATGGAATTTAAACCATGTTGCTAAAGAAGGCTCCTGTTATTCCTCTTCTAAAATACTATATGTTTTGCTTTTCTTTCTCTCACACTTTTGGACAGAAATAACAGCACCTTTATGCATTCAAAGTTGTGTGTTTTGTTTTGTTTTTTAAAAAAGCTATTTACAACTAAGGACTCCTCTCTTCTTTCCCGGCTCTGGATGAAAGTTTGCAATACCCATGGGAAAATGTCTCCATGCCAACAGAATGGACTTCCTTCCTCACTTCTGTATTCATCTAATCTTGGCTGCATCTTTCCCCAAGGAACTCCTCTTTGTTGACCCCAAGTTTTTAGTTGTATAAAGCTGAGAAAAACACATGGGAACATAGGAATTTCTAAAGCATTATTATTAGCTTTTGTTGAGAAGATTCCACCATCAGCTCATCACCATCACCTTTGCTCATTAGATACTGTGATCAGTTCCAAGACCCACGCCTTGCTCAGTCCACAAGCCATTGCCTTCAAGAATTTTCCTAATGTAACTGCCCACCATACAGCTGTTCACTTAATAAACACAGAATCTGAAATCAGGCATTCTATTAATAGAGCAAAATAATAATTGCCATCGTGCGGCACAGTGGACTGAGAGTAGGATATGAGCCACAATACTCTTGTTTCCACCTTAACTCACCTCTTATGAACTCTCTATCATTTCAGTCTCACTCCTTCTCTTAGCAATTAGGAAAAAAATAATTCTATTTTACTTTCATTATGTGTTGCAGGATAATGTTAGAGTCATGCAAAGCATAGCTATGGCTAGCACCATTATATTTGCTTTTTTTTCAAGCTAACATGGATATAAACTTGGGAAAGAATGTGATGCTATTGATGAAGACTTAGAAACAAGAGATAAGCTTTGGCTTCTATGGGTGAAAGGAAGAAATTAGTTGTATATAGCCCCTATATAGTTGTATATAGGCAGACAACTAATTTCTCCCTTTCACCCATAGAAGCCTAAGTTTATCTCTTGTTTCTAAGTCTTCATCAGTAGCCCCCCCCTCTCTCTCTCTATATATATAAATTTATATTTTGCTGATAAAGAAATAAAGGGAGACTAGTATAGATCTATTTCAAGCTTTTTAGTTTTCATCAGCTTGTCATATTATATATATATATATATATATATATATATATATATATATATATATATATATATATATATATATATATATATTCCTGACAAATGCATTTACTCCCACCGTTACTGACCATTTGCTATTGGTGTCCATGCATTTTATTCCCTTCACTAATTGTACCCCTTGCAAAGTATTTAAATACAGGGTTCTATATAATAAAGAGTTTGCATACTTCGTGTTGACTCTACATGTATAACTGGTATTAAGAACTTTTTGATTATTGTTTTCTTTATCCAGAGGAAGCATCAGATTCCATACCTAAAAGGTATGCTTGATTTCTAAGTTTCAAAACACAGCTCTTCTATCATCCCCTCCATTTTGTGGATTACACACTTCCCTGATGCTCCCTTCCTACCTGCTATTTCCTGTGCCAGTCGCTTTGAGAGCAGATGGTTTGCGAATCATCTTGTCCAGAGCATTGACTATCTGCTCAAATTTGGGCCTCTGGACCCGTTCTTTCTGCCAACAATCCAACATCAGCAGGTGCAAAACAGTAGGGCAGTCTGGAGGTGGTGGAAGACGATAATCCTGGTCGATAGCATTGATAACCTACAACAAAGGAAGAAAAGCATAAGGACATGCTCCTAGCGGCATATACCTGAATACTATCCAAAAAGTAAATATCTAGTTCAAAGCATGTTTAGTGTTTGGGCTACATTAAAACTTACATCCTGATTGGACATGTCCCAGTAGGGTCTCTCTCCGTAGGACATGACTTCCCACATTACAATGCCATAGCTCCAGACATCACTTGAGGATGTAAATTTGCGGTACTGGATAGCCTCTGGAGCTGTCCAACGAATGGGAATCTTGCCACCCTATAGTTTTGAAGGAAAAGGAGAGCAGTATGCATCAAACAGCTCCCAGTTAAAAACAGGTCCACTGATATTAAGTCAGTTCTTAGATTTAAAAAAGTAAGCTACTGTATTTTTCGGAGTATAAGACGCACCTTTTCCCCCCAAAAAAGAGATGAAAATCTGGGTGCATCTTATACTCTGAATGTAGTCCTGCCCAGCCTCTCAAACTGAGGTTTCAGAGGCTGAAAAAAGTCTCTGAAAGAAGCTTCAGAAAAAAAGCCTCCAAACAGAGCTTCAGAAAAAAAGACTCTGAAAGAAGCTTCAGAAAAAAAGCTCTGTTTTGGAGGCTTTCAGAGGCAGAAAAAAAAGTTTTTTCTGAAACAGAGTTTCAAAAGTTTCAGAGGCAGAAAAAAAAAAGCAAGGCACAGAGCTCACAACCAATGAACCTGTCGCTAAAATTCACCTCTTGGAACAACTTATTGGGGGTATTCCAGGAGGCTGATCCACCTGCCAATCAGCTTTTTTCTTATTTTCCTCCCCAAAAACTAAAGTGCATCTTATACTCTAGTGCATCTTATAGTCCAAAAAATACGGTAATAGTTTTAGAAAAGCAGAAAGAGAGTCCTAACAGTAGAACTGAAATTCTTACAGAGTGCATTCCAAAACAATGGCGGTTTCATTATATAAAACTTGCACAATCAAAAGAAAGACTATGTTTGCTGTTTTGAATTTTTATAAAAACAATAAAGGTATAAATTAAAAAAGTAAATACAATTAAAATGTACCTAATTCCTCAGTATAAATAAAAATAAATCATATTTTTCACTTCATTTAGAAGATTGATAACTTTAGCAGATAGACTCAGAGATGGTCTGCTCAGAGTCCTCTGAACCACGAGATGGGTGGCAAATAAATTTGATAAATAAAAATAAGACAACACTGAAATATAGCACAATGCAAACACAGAACCCTGCCTGATTATTACAGATTCATGAAAAAGTATTTTCTCATATAAGAACTTACCAAAGCCCCAGTGTAGGTTGGGTTTGAAGCATCATCTTCTAAGAATCTTGACAAGCCAAAATCTGACACTTTGCAAACCAAGTTGCTATTGACCAGGATATTACGGGCAGCCAAATCCCGGTGAACATAATTCATATCTGAGAGATAACGCATGCCAGCTGCTATGCCCCGCAGCATGCCAACTAGCTGCAACATGCTGAACTGACCTTCCTTTTGCTGTAAGTTACAAACAAGAAAGAAGAGCTTCTATGACATATTAGTATATAAATGTTTTCTAATTTCTCACCTGCATCAGTAGTGTGACAATTCCAATGCAGACTGAATAAGATGATACTAAATAATTACAGCTTGGTGCAAGATTCAATTGCACCTGACATCTGTTATAGGAAAAGACTCAAGAAACTATTAGCTTTTCTGAATTTACCATTTCCAATCTAGTTCTTTCTAAAGTGCAATATTTGTGCTTGACTTTTGCAGGTAGAACTTCTTGTTTTTCTCTATGGAAAAAAAAATCACCATCACAGTGCAGCATTAATTCAATCCTGATCTCTGTCTGATGGGCTTTCTGTTTGGAAAGAGTATTTTGGGATCAATCTCTAGAGTGTGACAGCTCAAAACCAGGCATAGCAACTTCAGTGGAAATTGGATAAAGATGCTACAAGTGAAAAAAGATTAGCAAATAAATACAACAATATGGAAGCTTCAGGAATCTTAAAGAGCTAGAGATACTAAGAGATTATATTACACTATATATATTGAAAGCAGTGAAAAGATAAGCAGTTTAGAGACTTTATATAGGTGTTGTCTGAATAGATAAAAACCTGGTGCATTTAGCAATGTTGTCAAATTAAATGTAATGGAAGTAATTAATATCTTCAATTAAAAGAGGGCCACTCAAAAGGAAATCACTTATGAGTCTCAGAATTTCGATCCCCAAGTAAGTACAACTATAAAGGGCTTTATATGCTTTGCAAATATTTCAGAAGTAATTGAAACCTTGGAGGAACACTGCATTTCAATAACACCAGCATCACATTGGATTTATAAGGCCACCAAAACAAATGACTCTAGGCAGCACCAAGTATTAAAACATCATTAAAAAAATCGAAATACAAATCTATACAATTCAACAAAACCTCCTGCTGCGGTAAAACATGCATTAACTTTAATGAGTAGATTCCTTCAAGCCGTTGCATTTTTTTTTTCAGCCTTGCACAGAAAAAAAGAATTTGGCTGATTCAATTAGTAGCAGAGAAGAGATGTGCATGAGCAAGATCCAAAGCACTTTACCAACTCCAGTATGATGTTACTTCTGAAACCAACATCCATATGCAAAACATGATCTCTAAATATTTTGGAAATGAGTTATTGAAGAAAAACGATGAGATGCCACCCACATTTCCCTGACCACCATGGGTGGAGTGAACCAAGAGGACTTTGGGAATAGCAGCTTTTGCAATTTCACTCCTTCCTACTCCTAGCCTGATTTTCCCACTCCCTCTATTACGAGCTTCTATCCTGCTATTATATTTTCTGCATTAAAAGCTGCAGAGCATATTTGGAGAATGCTGAGACAGTTGTATAATTTTTGATCCTTATTTACATGAGAAGCTGATGCTCCGGGAAAATCCTAGTTTGAAAACAGCACAGGATTCCTTTTCTTTTGAAATCACAGGCAAATAGGAATATAAATACTCTGGATCCTTTTATTGTCAATTGGATTGTTAAATCATGAGTAATTGCAAAAGTCATTTAGATTGCCTAAATTGGCAGAATACAAGTATATTCAATTAAAGCATCTCTTCATTTGGCAATCTGATTCAGGTGCATTAGCAGCTTCTAAAACACATAAAAACACATATGGAATTTTGAAACCTGTTTCCACACCATTAAAAAATGCATTCTTGTTTCCACAACTCATTGATGAACAAAACCTACATTGGCCTTCATGGGAAGGAGACTAAAAGAGTCACTAGTAGAACTAGATTATTAATCTGACAAGAACAGAAGATCTTCAGGCTATAAAATTTATTTTGGAAACTTGGAATATTATTGAGATCTGATATAAGAGGTAAGTAGGTCCAGTGAGATCAATAAAATGTCTGAATAAAACAAAAACAATCTAAAATCTTAAATGTTATTTATTACATTTTAAATGAAATATCTCAATGTCAGTGGTTCTAACCTCTGACTCTAATTATAACTAAATCTCTGTCCAATTCATCAAGTTTAGTCAGTCATTTAATTTTAATTAATATTAATTTATGTTTAAAAAACAGATGAGGTAAATAGACTATTTCCCACTAACTACAGTTATCTAAAAAGCTACTGCTAACTCTGAAGTTTCCATTTTTAATATTTATCTTCCAATATACAAAAGCTACTGCATTTAAAAATATTATTAAGAAATAAAGTGGTTTAATCTATGGCGGTTTTCAAACTTTGATAATAACATCAAAAAACACTATTCCAGGATATGAATTCCCAATCGTGTACAGAAAGTAACAGTTATTGGGAAATTTGGAATTAATATTAGTATGAACATTATATGCATACAAAGAACTAATTACATGGGATTAAACATAAATTGAGCAAAATTTCACTCTTTAGACTCTAAAATTAAGGACTTTATTTTTCTAATAGATTATGATATGAACTCTCTTTTAAAATATTTTTGCCCTGATTTTATTGTAAAGACATTTACAATAAAAGTCTATAAAATAATTGGGGCAAACAATAATCAGGATATATAATGTTTGAATAGTGTTTACTGCTTCTCTGAGTCTTTCAGCTAAGAAAGAATTAATATCTTGACAGAAGCTGATGGTTTGTACAGGTAAGGATAAACCAGAGTACAATGAAAATAGTCTAATGGTGAATTTAATATAAAATACATGTATACTTCTAAAATACTTTAGAATTTGGGAATATTAATAAATGTTAAGAAAATATGTGTATCACAGTACTCAAACTTAAATGATATTGTAAAAACTGTAGTATGGGCACAGACCCATACAGAGATTAGGAATCTGAGCAGATTCTTTAGTGACATGCAAAAAGAATAACAACAAAAATAATCGATGCTAATATGCTTTTTTGGTTTGGATCTCAAGAAAATTGCTCATTCTGTAGTGCCTTTTAAGTTGATGGAACAAATTTAGCCATAACTAACTTGGTATCTGTGACTGTGTGTGCGCGCATATCTTTATATGCTTGATCCCAAGAGGAAAAACATTTATTTTGATCTTGTTGTGGCAACAATATCAAGAAGAACAAAACACTTAAGCAATAATAAGCGTCCACTGCCAGATGAATGTCTAAGAAACATTTGGGGTAATTTATTATTATAAAAAACCAATTTGTAAGATTAGAGTATGATTAGGGATGCATATAATCATCTTAATTTATTCTGTTTTGAAACTGCAGATAAACAACAAATTATTATGTTATTCATTGCCTATGATTTTGGTAAGTTTATTTTGTATAATTCTTAATTAATTTAATAAGGTAACACATTATGAATGCCTACTATGTATTGTTGCATATTTAATATTGTAGGACACTGGCTTTGTCTTTCCTTACATCTGAAATCATATTCAACAATTCCTTTGACTCTTGAGTTTTTTTTAGTGATCCTACCAATATTAAAGTATATTTTAAAACTATAAAAATGCCACAACAGATGCAAGCATAGAAAATTGAGTTCAGTTTTTTTAGAAGCATACATTCATTTTTAAATGAATATATTCAGTAGAATATATAGAAGATTATATCTTCTGTGCTTGCATATGAACTCCAGAGTACATGTCTATACATGGTGGTCATCACACCATCCCTTTCACTTTTTACTTTTCAGAGTAAGCAATATTATGCAAAGTGCAGAAAAGGAGTAAGAAGAATAAGTCAATGAAATTAAATCAATTGAACAAGGAAAGAAAGAAAAATAAGCTAAATCTAGCTTATTACAAAATCATTCATGCATATGTATTTCTCCATATCATGCCAAACATGCCAACCATAGTTGCTTTTACAGCAGTGAATCATTGCTTTGTATGTTGCCTTTTGTGTTTTAAAATTCTTGCCTCTTTCTTTGGGGCGACAGCAATACTCCATCCAGTCATGATTTCTCATTCTGCCTCTTGACCCATTCAGTCTTCCTTCCTTTTTTTTTTCTTTTTCAATTTGATCCTCATTCATTCTCTTCATACAAACACACCTACGCACTCATTTCATATTTGTCACTTGCTTTTATATTCAATCCATGTGCCTTTCAACTCCTCTTCGCTCTAGGCCCTAACTATATCCCCACTGCATTCAAGTTACTTTTATTGTCTTCTGACATTAATAACTCTCATTTTCATATAACAAAGGAGAAGAAGCACATTTTTATACATAATCATTTTTACTTTTGGAGAGAAACATTCCTTCCAATATATATCACCCATTGTCTTTCTTCAAATTTCTCCTTTCAATTCCCCATATTTAGTAAGTACTATATTAGACAATATTTTATATACGGAAATTCATCTCCTTCTTCTTGGTTTTTGCCATTTATGTATAACCTAAATCACTCCATCCTTCCTTACTCTTAACTCTTAACATTTACAGCAAATCTTAACATAGCATAAATATAACCCAACATAAACTTCATACAAAAGCCTATAAGTGTTTACATCCTCAACCAACACCTCTCCAATGCTCCAACAACATAAGCATATCCATAAATACATTATGCAAACATGGAAATATGATAATTTTTTTATTTATTCCTTGCTTAGTGCTGAAGCCTACCATGCTTCCAAGGACAGTATTTAATGCTTCCATTATATACTGCCCTTATCATATTCAGCAACAACCTTCAACTGCAGCCTCACATAAATGTCTCAAAATTTCATGTATTATTTCATAATCAAATGTACAATAAACATATTCACTTTCATATATTTCTTAATTACTTGCTGAAGAGCAAATATCTAGTCTCCTTTCCAAACCTAAGGCTGCAAATTTTACCTCTCCTAGCCCTTTATCAGAATTCTGCCAATGCCTTGCCAGGCATATTTAACAACTCAAACCCAATATAATTTGTACCCTCACTCTTCTTTCCATTCCTTTCACATAGGGGACTCATACCAGCACTCTTCCAAATGTCAAGTAGAGATGCAGAACTGCTTTACACAAATCATTCAGCCACTTCACAAGCAAATCACATCTCCATTTTAACATTTCTCCAGATAAACTATCTACAATTTTGTAGTGCTACCATTTTTCAGCATTATTTATTTTAAATTGAATTAAATTAAAATATTTAAAGCATTTAATTCCACTGTTGACACATTACTGTTATTTTTATAAATTCCCATTCCTAATGATGCCCTTCCCCCGTTAACATATGCCTAAACACATATTCCAAATAAAGATTCTCACTCATCACCATTTTATGTCTCTGTCTTGAGTCTCTGAAAAATCCAGCCACTTTTATGAATTGCACTATAATCCCCCCCGCCTCCCGAGATCATATTCTTTCAAGCACATTGAACCATTTTCCCCCAAACCAATCTCTGATTCTTCCAATCACTGGAGTATACCATGCCACTGTTATGAACCTATGAATTCCTGTTTTCGTACACCCACCACAGCCTAGAAGACACCAATGCTCTGCTCTTCTATAGAAATAGGTCACCTTTGTTCAATTATAGCTATTGATTGGTTGAGAAATATCTCTTGGTTATGACTGAATCACAGTCCTTCAACTGATATTTCCTGCTTCTTCCCAGGGAAGGGCTTTGTATGCTTCGTGTTTTACTGATTTGTAATTTCTTTGTTTAAATTGTTGTGAGCCACCCAGAGCCATTGAGAGCTGGGCAGCATACAAGTTTAATATATTATGGTTGGTTGTACAGTCAGACACATGTTTAGACTGGATTTGTCGTTTCTGTCTACCTATTAAGTCTTTCTGAAGGACTTGGGATAGGCAGATGTTGTCGTTTTGATGATGTAAAGGTATCATTGCAGAATGTAAGATGTTCCAGGTAGTTATCTTTTGCAATTGTCTTGATGATTTTATCAATGCTGATGGTATTTAGGTGGGTCTCCAGATGTTTTGCAATTGCACCCAAGGTGCCTAATTGTACTGGTACCATCTTTGCTTTCTCTTGCTACTGCCATTCTACTTCTATTTGGAGGTCTTTGTATTTTGTGATTTTTCTCCAGTTCTTTTTATTTTATTAGTTCTTACCAGGTATTACAATGCAAGAACTAGTAGGACAACAAAATGAAGAAGCTAAAGTGCTCTGGAACTTTAACGTTCAAACAGACAAGCATCTGCCACACAACACATCAAGAGTTAACAGCTGTTGATAAGAAAGACAAAAAGTCTGGATAATGTATTATTAGAGTTGCTCATATAGTCACTCAGTGCTGGGTTTCAAAAATTTTTATTACCAGTTCTGTGGGTGTGACTTGGTGGGCGCGGCTTGGTGGGCATGGCAGGGGAAGGATACTATAAAATCTCCATTCCCTCCCCACTCCAGGGGAAGGTTACTGCAAAATCCCCATTTCCTCCTGATCAGCTGGGACTCGGGAGGCAGAGAATAGATGGGGGCGGGGCCAGTCAGAGACGGTATTTACCAGTTCTCCAAACTATTCAAAATTTCCGCTACCAGTTCTCTAGAACTTATCAGAACCTGCTGTACAGAACATTACAGAACATCTGTAATCATATGTTTAGACTGGATTATGGGATTTTTGTCCACTGATCGAGTATAATTATTATTATTACTATTAGCATGTATATCAGCCCTACAGTCAACCTTCAGTTTAATGATACTGGGTGGTGTGATTAGCTGCCAATCAGAAAGAAGGATAATTATTTAAAAACAATTCCACACTATTCCTTCTAATAAGTTGTTGCATGCTTTTCTGTGCCCCTGACAGCCCCCCTCCCCCGCATCTCTCCCTTCAGCATTATCCTTATTTCCAACTCTAATGCCCATGAAGGCAAACTTCTTCCATCAGCACCACTAATTCCTGCCTGGGATGTTTAACCAGCCTCTTCTGTCAATAAGCCTGGCACAGAAACCAAGGCATAGGTGATCCAGGAGGAAGCTCTCCAAGGGTTTCTCCTGATTGCCTGGGTAAGTTTGATAAGGCCTCCTTCTGCCTTAAAACACTTTAAAGAAAAAAAAAAACCTAATCAACAAAAAGTCTCTTGAAAACAAAGCCAGTGCCGCCCCCCCCCCCCACCCGGGGGAGAAATGCCTAGCCAAAAGACTGATCTGCTGAAACTGCAGGTCATGCTACATCTTTCAGGGTTGAAGTTGAACTACTAGAGTAGGAAGAGGAGAACATAAAACCAGGACTGAATACTCCTCTGTGAAGAAATTTACAGGAAAAAGGCTCTCCGTTTCTCTCCCCCCGACACTCTCTCTCTCCCTCCCTCTGTCCCTCTCTCTCTCTCTCTCTCTCTCCATGAGTATGTGTGGTTGTACACCGAGAATATGTCTTTACAGTGAGTGTGTATGTCTACATAAGCAGAAGATCTGTTTTCACTTTATTAACAAATTAATTTTTTCCTTTTGTTACTTCATGACAACCAACTCCTTTTCACAGTATTCAACACCTTAGAGAAAAATGTTTCCCATTCTTGTCTTAAGCGTAGTAGCTTTTTCCTGGCCACCCCTCCCTCTTCCCAATTTTATTTCTCTGATTTCCAAACAAAATTTCACAATGCAAGTCATTCATTTCTTCCACACCATGTGACAGTTTTGCTCAAGTTTCTAGATATTCCATGACTGTGACTTTTGTTTCTTCTGTTATGTCTTTATAATTTTCCCATTATCTCTACATTTCTGCTCTGTCTGTAGTATTAGCTTCCATTATTTTCAAAATCCCTCCTCTGACTCCTTCATTCCCATCTACTGGCTATTTGTAAATGAATTTGCTTGCATGCTTCATAACCCTAGCCTTTTTCTTGCTACTTTGTATTCCTACTCTGATTTAGGCTTAAACATTTTGGCCAAATGTTTCTGTTCTAGAATTTACTGATATGGTGAAAAGTCTATTCAACACAGCATTATTAGTATCCATAACCCCCATATGCAATTTTTAGACTTGTAAGCTGCCAAAAGTCATTATGGAGTCAGGTGCCTTCTAAATTTAAGAAAGGGAAAAGGAAATGAAAGGAGGCATCTGTATAATTCATGAATGGTTCTCTCTCCATAGTCCAAAAACTGTATATAAGAGTCCGTGTTGGCTACAAGGAGCCATCTCTAACCTTGATTTCTTGGACAAACCACCAGACACCTTATCTTGAGGGAAGTTAAATGATCATCTTCAAATTTTATGGAAGATAAATCTTGGGACTAAGTTACTGAAGGACTCTTTTTGCCTTTTATTGGGCTGTTTTCCCCACCAGCAATTATCTTTTGTTGGTGTCACTGACTTTCAATTGTAAAATTCTTACTGGTGGCACCATATTATATGGATTGTTACGTGACAGTAACTGAGAAACTATTTTTTCCCCTAATCCCTGACTTCTAAAAGAGCCCTGTGCTATGTTTGCAATATCTGCTAAAGACAAACTATTTTTGCTCAAGCCTCCCTCTTCCCCCATATCAGGGCTATTATTGTTTTATCAAAATTTATTGTAGAGATGCATGCTGCCATATTATTTTACTGAAATCATTTCCCCATGTCTTGTATTTTATGTTATTCTATTTAGTATACTGCTTGGGCATGACACATTCCTTACAATGCTCAAAAGTAACTAAAATAAATAAATAGTAATAAATATAGTAGATGTAAAATGAAACGAAGGAAGTGAAGCAGGCAAGGAAAGAGGGGAACTGAGATTGTCATACCCGGAGGAAGGAATCCAGAGAACCATTCTCCATGAACTCAGTGACAATCATGACGGGGCGGCTCTTGGTGACCACACCTTCAAGGCGGATGACATTTGGGTGCTCAAATTGTCCCATGATGCTGGCCTCGCTTAGGAACTCCCGCCGCTGCTCATCGGTGTAGCCGGCCTTCAGGGTTTTAATAGCCACCATGTATTCACGCTTCCCTGGAGGCTTCAGGCGGCCAAAACACACCTCTCCAAATTCTCCTGCCAGGAGTAAGGGATGGAAAAGACACCACATCAGCCAGAGGAGGAACTGGTGCTTGCATAATTTAAATGCAGAGGGAGGTAAGACTGTTGGCCCTGCTGCTTTGAGAACCAAGCACTTCATCACTTTTTGGAGTTCGTTTCATTGGTAAGGTTACTATAATGCCCAAGTTCAAACCAGGCAACTCAATTCCCTCTTTTATCTTTGAAACAGATTTTGACAAACTACAAAGTTTTGAACTTCGGCACAGATTGTGCTTCAGTCTTCCAAGTCTCAGCTGAACAATCTAAATACTTTCACAATTGATACAATCATTGGCCTGCTCTATCTGAGAATGTTTTTTTTTTTAAATCAACCTTGACAACTTTAAGATGGGTGGACTTCAACTCCCAGAATTCCCCAACCAGCATGCCTGAGGAATTCTGAGACTGGAAGTCCATCTATTTTAAGCCTGCTAAGTTTGGACAACACCAGTCTAAGAACTCAGGCAGCAATTTGCCTAGAAAAAAAACCTCAGAATCAAACAAACAAATACACAAAAAACACAAAGCTCTAAAGCTCTTTCTTGAAGAAAAGAGAAGCTACAGTAGATAAGGAGCCTTCTGCCATTTGGGAGTGGAGAATATCAGAGAATAAGAAGATCTCAGTCTTCAGCTTCAGCCCTCACATTTTTTTTTATTTGTTTATTTATATCCTGTCTTTACTGTTTTTACAAATAATTCAAGGCAGCAAACATATCCAACACACTTTCCTTCTACTATTTTCCCCACAACAACAACAACAACCGTGTGAGGTGAGGTGAGCGGAGAGTGACTGGTCCAAGGTCACCTAGCTGTCTTTCATGGCTAAGGTGAAACTTGAACCCAGAGTCTCCTGATTTCTAGCCTGGTGCCTTAACCGCTAGACCAAACTAGCCAAAAAGAGTACCAGATCTTTACATGGAGTTATTTCTTACCCCTGTATACCTTTCTTATATAATACTGCTTACTTTTTTCTTCCTACAACTGGCTCTATGCTTTGTAATTCTGGTAATTGTATACATTTTCCATTGGTGTGGGATTACACCATGAGGAAATGATTCCCATCCTATTTCGGCAGCAGGTGTGAACTGAATAAAATTCTGCCCCTTCTTAAATAATGGGCAAGGGCTGGATGGAAAGAATGGCTGTATCACCTCATTGTTGCACAGTTCTAGGGATGTGCAGAGCTTCAGATCTAAAGGGGGGGGGATGCTACATTGGGGGTGGGGGCAATCCCAGGAAAATATGCAGTTAAATTAACAAGCTCTCAGCAGGGTGCAACAAGGGCTTTGAAGACGGCACGAAAGAGCTGTCAGTGCCTCCTTACCTCAAAGATATATTTTCCTGAGATATATGAGAGCTGAGGAAAAGACATATTTTTATAATAGTTTTATTAAAGATTACAGGTACAACAGTAAAAACTAATACAAACTGGAAAAGCAAAAGAATAAAAAGAAAGAGTAGAAGAGGCAGAAAAGAAAGGGGGAAAAGGGGAAACTACAAAGAGAAATGGAAAGAAAATCAAGAATACAGTAAAGAAAAAAAATGGACATCTAAAATATGCATCTTTTTAAGGAGGCAGCAACCATGTACAATCCACCTACTTTGAAACATCTTTTGTTTTGGATCTGGAGCACAGCGCATTGTTACAGACTATTTTTCTTAGAATGTACCCATTTTTAATTTCTCCAACACCCAAGATGAAGCCTGCATGGTGAAGATGTTGTAATGCCACTTGAGTGATGTTCTATTAGGCATTTAAAAAAAAAAAACTTTTGGCAAAAATAGATAAATGGGAGGAACACCTGACAATTGGGTGGACCTTTGTCAACATCAATAAGCTGCATCCCAACCAAAAAGAGTAGGCTTAAACTGCAGGTTCACAATGAGAAATTTGAGGCTCCAAGTGAGAACAAGTGTACTGAAAAATAAGGGTTAAGGAGCAAATAAGATAGCAGAGATTAAATGAGAAAATATTACTTCATTACCTGATCCAATGACTTCCTCTATCTTGACAAAAGATACATCAATTTCCTTGGCAAATTCCCGAATGGCTTCATTGGGGTCTTCATAAGTAGAAGGGTCAATGTAATATTTGACCCCAAGGCCTGGGAGGGAGACCACAGACTCCAGAGTCAATAATGAGCTTGAGAGAAAAGGCAGCTAAAGAAAGAGGAGATTCTCAATCACCTACCCCGAGTGCTTATGTACTGTTGCAGGCGATCTGTGTATGGAGTTTCTCGTCTCTTACTGTGGAAGAAGAAAACATAGAAGGAAAACTAAGATAGGATGACCTTCTTAGATGCATCAGATCCAAAGGACTCTTCTACAGCTATGAAAAAGGGGCAAGCAAAAGCAGGCCAAATTATGTTGGATGTTGGGGAAATAATCATGGGGTTTTACTTGAAGGCGGAAGAAGATCACGAATATCCAATTGTTCTATGTCTGCTCGTAAGTTATGCATAGGTCATATTAAATAGAACTTCCTTTCAAGTATAAAGGAGTCAGAAGGAATGTAGAATGTAGAAAATTACTCTTGGTAAGGATAGAGTACAAAGAGAAAAGATTGTTTTCTTTTTTTATGATAGAAAAATCTGAACCTCAGCTGACTGATTGTGAGATACACAAATAAAATCCTTCACAAAAGGGCCAATAAAATATCAACATAGCATTTTTTTCAACCTTAGCAGAAAGTTGCACTAAATGATCATTTGTTCATCCAATGCTGTGACCATAAAATATGCCATTGGTTTAGGGGAGCATTGTTGGAAATTGTAATACTGGAAATAAGAAGTCACATATTTCTTTATTCAAAGTTCTTTGAAATTGTATTGAAAAGCAGTTTTTAATAAAAACCTAAAGCAGTTTTCAATAAGGATGGAGGAAGTACAGAGGAACAATAAATTAAAGTATGTAGTACAAACTTAATATCGGCTAGTCTGATCTGGCAGAGCTCTTACAATATTCTTAAGTACTGAATGGACACTTATACAGTGACACTATATAATGACAATGACACTGGCAATTCTATTGGGAATTTATCTGATAATCAGATGTAACATAGGCTCAATTTGTGTACTTCTTAATATTTGTTTTGATATACAGAAACACATATCCATTTATAAAAACAATTTATGCCCATATTCCCAGAAGGTGCTATAAAGGGGAGCCCAGGGCTATTCATTTGGTGACATGAGTTTATGATACATCTCTAAAAGTTGCATTTTGAACAAGATTTTCAATGCATTGGACAGAGTACCAAGTAAAGATATGAAATGGATTTGATTGGAACTCCTGTGTGTTTTAATAGCCTTTAGATTAGATGAATAATTATATCTAGTTTTGAGATTTGGTGATTAAACAAAAAATAGTAACAAATTTCAGTTGAAGTTGGAATGAAGCTTGGAATCAAGCTAAAGACTCAAAGACTCTACTTTCAAATAGCCTGTTTATTTGATATTTTAAAGAAGTTTTAAACTGATCTATGACAGAGATGGGGATTTTTATTTATTTATTTGGCCAACGGAGAAATTCATGGGGGAATCTTTTGGGGAAACTTGCTAATAGTGAGTAGGCCTGAAACAAGTAGTGACTGGGGAACCCATTATTTTTCTGATACTCTTTTTATTCTTTTTGATAACTACTTCTGTCTCACCAAGTGGCAGATTGCTAGGTAAAGGTGAGACAACTCTTACAGAATTCTGAACTGATTACTTGCAAGGGCTGCTTGAAATTAGATTGGAGGTTGCCTGCCTCTGAATTATAGTGGGGAGGTTTCTTTTTCAGGCTTGGAGTCACATGACTGGTGATATCATGTCACAAAGTGAGTGGGGTTGGCCAAACATCCATTATCAATGTGTGGGTCTGGGGATTATAGTAGCAGTACGTTTTGCACAGGCTTATCCTTTTATTCTTTTATCCCCAAAATAGAAAAATGTAGCTCATTTGGAGGGAAGGGTAATGTTTTAGAGTGTTCTGGATGCTTTAAACCTCAGCAAAGCTTAATAGATCATTTCCATTATTTCACATTCCCCTTCTCCCCAAATCATTAAAAAAGGGGTTCAAAAGTTTGTGCCATGGGCATTGCGGAACTGCAAATGGGTTGCCAATAGCAGCCTACAGTTCCTCTACCCCTTGTTTACAGTTTTCCAAACATATTAGTAGAAAGAATATGTCTACAATTGAGGTTATATTGACCAAAGGTGCTCTTCAATATCGCTAACCTACAATCCTAACTCTATCACATTTCTCTAGTTATAAGGTCTGAATGGGAGGTCAAAAGAGAAGGTATGCTGTTCTTCCCCACAAATACTATATCTGATTTCCAACTATCATTCTTGTATAATATGTAAGTTGCAGATGTAATATGAGAAAAAAATAGCAGACAATCTCTCCCAGTAGAGGTCTAGGACATAACAGGATTCCTATTTGAAAGCAGCTTTCCAAAATCATGCTTTATTCCCTTACCTGGGAGTAGTTTTGTGTTGAATCAACAATAGCTTTAAGAGGGTGAAAGCAGAATACCCACCTTTTAAAGACAATGGCCAGGATGGCAATGGCAGCAATTACCATGAAGGCCAGTCCACCCAATGCTGAGCCTACAATAAGTGGCAATCGATCCTGCACCATCTCAGAGCGCTCACCTGCCAAAGAAGGAAGGCAGTCTGTTATCTTCTTATATATAGTCTTTATTGTTACAAAACCCTCTAATACAATCTTAACATTTGAAAACACTCTTCCAAAATGTTTGTTAAGAGCTCTGCAACTTCACCCCACCAACATTCAGAACTGCCCTCTTTCCCCTGTCTGAAGCATCCAAGTCTGTACAACAGAAATGCTCATAGTTATGTTGACCCCATCAGGTCCCCTTTCCATGTTAAGTTTTTCTCTAAGCAACACATAGATGTGGATCTATTGATTTAACCCCAAACCTCCATACAGTTTTGCTTTATCATCTAGCTAGCAAAATATAAGAGACCTTTCAAATCTCTCAGCCCTTCTCTCTGTTTCTAACACACATACACACGTCAGTTGTATTATGCCACTTTATTTCATTCATTTTTTTTAAAAAAAACACAGGTCTTTTAATTGTCAATTTTGCAAAAGCTTTTCGTTCCTTTCTTCAAAAGTACTTCTACACAGCTCCTGCAATTGATTTTACCTCACACATGCAATTCACATGGTCACAGTTGACCAAATAGTTCTTTTGCAAAAGTCACATTGAAATCATGAAGCTTGTTCAGGATAATTCCTCATTAAATTTTGTCTTAAATGCCTAAGTGTCTCCACATACTGAAATTATGCAACACTTGAAAATACATAAGCAGATGGGGACTCAAGGTGTACGTTAGCCAGTTAGGTATGTGAAGGCTATAAAAAGTTTATGAGGCAGGAGCAAGAGAGCAATAAAAAGAGAAGATTGTTCAAGTAAGTATGAGCGTGAGAGAAAAGTATTGATAAATCTAGATTTGGAAACTAAGAAGAAGTGTCACTTACCTCCTACAAGAGTCTGGAAATACATCTTTCCACTATATGGCCCATAACCCACTGCTGTCCGGGCTCGTACTTGAAAAGCATATATCTTCCCTGGGCTTAGACTGGAGATGGTGGCCATATTAGTCTCGCTGGTTAAGGTGAACGAAGTGTCCTCATCTTCTGACTAGGAATCAATACAGGTTGATTAATAGACTTCCACTTCTTCAACCTCAGCAATACTCTATTCTCAGATGCATCCACATTTTTGTTATTTAGTCAAGTTCCCTTCTGCCCAAACTCCTGAACTAATCATTCAAATTACCTATTTCTGCCTTTATTCTTGAGGATGGATAGCTAAAGGAACAATAAAAATGTTTTGCATAAGGGAAAGAGGAAAAAATGTTCCAAGGATGGCTTGCCTGACTTACTCTTTTGGCAATGTTAAACTGTTTCACAACACATGGCTTCCAATAAACTCTAAAACTCTTTCTTGTTATAACTATTTTCCACCCCATCCTGGTAACATGAAAACCCTGAAATGAAAATGTGGTGGGCAATAATAACAATGCAGCTCTTTTCCATCACACTAGTGGCCCATTCAGGAAATGAAATTTTTCTGGTCTAGAAGCTACGGAATTTTATCCTTCCCATGTGGGTCCTTTCTGCTTTGTTTATTTCTGGAATGATGCAAGATGAGTTCCTGTGGTAGTGGCAGCTTCCCAACTGTTTTAGTAATATAAAAGGGTAGCATGCTCACCTCCTAAACAGGAGAAGAAAAATTAGGGGAAGTCTATTCCAGAATCTTCAATTGATTTTAAAGTCCCATGTCTACTCCAAAAGAACCTGACAACTGTAGATTTCAATGGCTGCTGAGAACTTAGTAGGTAAGATACAACTTTTCTGGACCAATCCTAGTTTCTAGATAAGACACTGCAACAGTTGTACTTATTAAAATTTACTCTGTAAACTTGCTGCACATGGCAAAATCGGAACCGAAACCCAAAACTCAAATGCTAATTTTTAAGCCTGTTTTCCCCCCCACCAGTTTACCTTGTCAAAATAGCGCAGCTGATAGTCCAAGATGATTCCATTTGGCTGATCAGGCTGTGGCCAGGACAAAGTGATACTGCTTGGGGTGCGACTCACCTGATGCATCATAGGGACAGCAGAAGGGACTGCAGTAAAAAGAAGAAGAAAAAATCGGAAACTGCATTGCTATTAGGGATACTACGAAGAATTCCAGCTTGCCAAAGCTACTGTCACTCTGCCTGCTTGCAACACAATTGCTACACACTAGGAAGAACTGCTTTTTAAAGGTTTGGATTCTGACTGGAAATTTTTGGGGAACTCAAGATTGCAATTGGTGTGCCAGAGGGCAAGGCTGGCTGTGACTGCTGCTCCATTGTGAACAATGACAGGCAAGGCAAAGAAGGAAAGAACAGAATTATTTGGAAAAGCACAAATATCTCTGCCCTCTTTGATTTAAAGTCCTCCTTTGGAGAATTTGCTCCTTCTTTCTGAAACTACAAGTTGGCACAGCACATAAGACTGTAAGTGTATTTGCTTGGGTACAAACCTGTAGACAATTTTAACATTAGCAAACTCTGCAAAAAGCATGCAATTAATTAATGGGGTGTATGCCATGCTGAAAGATCTCTGATACATCTTTAATCAATGGATTCTAATCAGTAGGACCAAGCAATTCAAATAGAAGGTGGCCTTGACAGTCATGGTCTACTATTATGTGCATGGCAGCTAAAGGCATTTGAAGGATGGGCCTCTCCTGATAACTTCCATAAGGAAGATCTACTGAATTTACTGTGGTTGTCATATTGCAGTTTTCATATGTACATACTTAAGTCAATAGTGTAACTCTTTCTGGGGACTCCTAAAATATCCTGGATTGTTTTAAGAAGCTGGGCTGACCCTTTACAGAATTGCCACTCATACATTTCAGGATGCCTGAAAATATTGCGGGACTGTGGGAACTTCCACACATGAGGCTTAGAGTGCTTTTCACAGGCTATTTATGTGAATGTCAGATCCTTCTCAAAGTGGAATATTTAAACCAGAAAGCAAGCCATTTGTAATTCAAATGCACACTTTGGCCAATGGAAGGTTTACATTCACATTAAAACCAATTCATGGAGAGAGAAAAAAGCTCTAAGCCTCTTGCATGAATATATCTATTGTTAATTTGAAGAGGCTTTGAAGGATTTAGCTGTCTTGTATCTGTTCTTTCTTGTTCTTCCTTTACTGTATATTTTTAATATTTGGTTTTATTTTTATTTACTTTACAATATTTTACACCACCCAATTATAAAAAAAATACACGTGATGAGAGGTGGTGGATTATATCTGCCAGGCAAAATTCCTGATCTTAAGAATCCCAGGTGCAAACTGCTTTCTCGGTTTGTAATTTATTGTTTCATTAATATGGCATGTATTGCAAGCGATATGAAATTATCTATCACCTTTATATCCTACCCTTTCTCCAAGGAGCTCAGCTTGATCTGTCTCCTCCACCCTCCACACTATTTATTGAAAATACTGTCCAGGTCTTCAAGAGCCTTCCAAGAAAATTCTCCATCACGTGTCTTTTATCCATTTTACTCATTGTGAAATATAACCTATGCAATTTAAAGTGGCTATCTTCCTGTCGTCCCATATGTTATTTCTTCCTGAGAATCTTCCATTTTTCCACACTTTATATTTCTGTCCAACTGACTCTAGTTCTCCTTCTGATATTCATGGCTGTTTTCCTCTGGGAGAGCTCATGTTAAATGTTCCTGGCGGTTGGACCAGGAAGAAAATCATGCCAGGTTTGTGGTGGTTTCAGAGAAACTGGAAGTTAATCTGAAGGCCCTAGTGTGAGGGTTTAATTTTCAGATCAGGTGAATGTAAAAGGTGGGATTGTGCATTCTTCTCTTTAGAATCTGTCCTATGCTGAAATAATGAATGACATAGTATTGAAATGGTCATAGACATTCTTTTTCTCATTCCCTGAAAGTCGTAATCCCCGTCTGTTCCAGCCATATTCTCTGTGCAGTCAAAATACATTTTGTTCACTGGCTGAAAGGTCGCTGAAAAGTAAGAACTTGGGTTTGTTTGTTAATTATCTACCTCTTGTAATATATTAGAAAAAGAAAAAGAAGATTTGTTTTCAGCAAAAAGATAGCACAGTTTCTCAGCTTCTTTTTGAATATAAATAGTTCACACATCCCAGGGGAAACCCTGGGAAAGCATACAACACTGCATTATTGTCATCTTACAGAAAGCATAGTCTTGACATTCGAAGTATAGATTATTTTAAAGAAAGGCCATCCCATACATGGTTTTTATTTTATTTTTCAGAGAATCCTTTCCTTAATGAATTATCTGAATAGACATTTCTGTACATTTCACCGAAATCCTCATAAAAGAGCCTATATTTCATAATATAGTCCTAATTAAGTTGCCAGCCAAGCTTATTGGAGATTTTGTTCTAAAAATCCATGAATCTAACACTCCTAAACAGCAAACTCCCTCCCCACACACCCTCGCCCAGCTTATGTTAAATTTCCAAGAAACTGGAGGATTCTTTGGAGCATGGTTTACCACCACTGAACTAAAATTTACTTGGAAGAAGTAATATGAGAAGGCCAATATAGAACCACTGCAGAAAAAGAAATTATAGCCTTCCAGTGTTTGGGGGGGAAATCTTACATACAATTCTGCAGCCTGAGATCAATAAAGCTGCTGCATTATTAAGATTAAAATTAGTTTAACTAGCAAACTTGGAACAATGTGAAACCTGTGAACACCTGGCCCAATTGGCAAATCTGACAAGGCAGCAAAATCAACAACGGTGCTTGTTTTCTCCTCCATGCTAACAAACATAAAAGGAGTAAGTTTAAGTTTTTTGTTTTCTTTCCTTCAGATGAACAAGATGAATTTATTCAGAAGGAAGGAAATCAAAGAGGCTTTAACCAGCTTATGCAAGCATGAACCAGTTTCAAATAATATAAATCAAGTTAAAAACAAAAACAAAAGAATACTGAAATGTTTCATGTACTTCTTGTCTTTTATTCTTCATCTTGACAAGAATGCTTTTATCTACTGTTATTATTTTTATAAAGTGTATGCCATTTTTCAGAGGAATGAAGATATATAAACACATACTTGATCCAAGGAGTTTATTATTTGTGATATACTGGATTAATTCATTTTAATATACTTGGAGCTTGGTGTGAAAATGATCAAGATATTTTCTTCCCTGTCCTCATATTTTTCTGAATTTGTTCTTGTAAACAAATGAACAGATATAATACTTTGTTTTAAAACTGGTAATTACTTTGCAGTTCTGTTCTGTAAACAAATAGTTTGTACAGTTTATATAATACAATATACGGTATAAAGTGAAGGTTTATTGTGAAACAGATAGTGAAATAAATAAATGTAAACTATACTTATATTTTAAAATGTAACAGTAACATCAAATAAAGTGGAATGGAGTAAGCCTACCTAAAATTTCCACTGATTATATATGGTGTCACATCTGTATGAATGTTTTGCTTGGATGCTTAAAGAAATTAAAAAGCTCTGTAATAAATGTTAATGCTTGTGCACATTATAAATGCAGATATACTAGAAAATGTCATTTTAATACTCTTTCAGAAACAGCTTTATTCCTATAAAAAAATCATCACATTCAAATTCTTTTTTTGTAATGAAGTTCAGATTTCTACTTTCTCATTTCTATATAAAATATATCCTTAATCCTTTTATGTATGGTATCTGACAGGAATCTTACTTCTTTTTTACAATAAAACAAATCCTGATTCCATATCAAAATGCAATAAATATTATTTGCTATGAATGTACAGATATGCTTTTTCTCTCCCCTTTGTTAGGTTATTTTTATAGGCATAAGTCCTCAAATTATGACCACAATCAAGTTCAAAATTTCTGTTGCTAAGTGAGACATTTATTAAGAGAGTTTTGCCCCATTTTATATCTTTTCTTGCCACAGTTGTTAAGTGAATCACTGCAGTTGTTATAGTTAGTAACACGGTTGTTAAGTGAATCTGGCTTCCCTGTCAACTTTGCTTGTCAGAAGGTCGCAAAAGGTTGCACTGACCCTAGGACAGTGCAACTGTCATAAATATGAGTCAGTTACCAAGTGGCTGAATTTTGAACACCTTACCATGGGGATGCTGCAATGGTCATAAGTGTGGAAAAATGGTCATAGTCACTTTTTTCAGTGGCACTGTACCTTCAAACAGTCACTAAACAAACTGGTCGACGACTATCTCTATTTAACAAAATGAAATACATCTTTTGTAGCAGTTTTGTATGTCTGTATACATGCACACATAGAAAGGGGCTGGTATACAAATGGCCATAGTTATTATGTGTCTATATGAGGTAAGGAAAACAGCAGAGGACTGATGAGGGAGGGCAAATAAATCCAAAGGGATAGATGTAGGAATAAGTCATCACTACTAAGGGCACATTTTGACGCTGGATTTCCTCATCTTTTATCAAAGGACCTTTGCTCAATAGTAGAGCACATGCTTTGAGCCTGGCATCTTCTGGCACAGCTCAGACAAGCCCTTCTCTGATACCCTGGGCAGCCAAAATCCAGCCAACAAAGGATACTAATTTGGGTGGACAAGGTAACTGATCTCTTAAAAGAATGTTCTCTCCCTAAATTTGAGAAGTTTATTTTATTATGAGCAGATCATACCAAAGGCTACGTCTTCTTCTTACATTACTTTCTCAACAGACACACACTGCTGATGTAGCCTCGCTTAATGTTCACCCCGCATTTAAAACAACAGGAGCACCGGTTTCAGCAAACGGTGCAAGTATCAGTTCCGCAATTAAGTTTGGAATTTCTTCATACTTTACTGAATGCAACCTGACTGTAGCACGCAGTAAAGAGTCTGTAGTGAAAGAACAATGGATTGAAATAGGGTAGAACTACTCATCCCTAAAATTCTACTCATCTCAGTTCTAAGAAAAACAAAAAAGGAGACTCCATACAGTGTAGGACAATTAATGCTAGTAACTTTAATAATAGATATCATGACAAAGTTCTTTCCCTACCTATTTTTGTAAGTAGGTACTTTCTACTTTTGACAAAAGTAGGTACTATTTTTGTAAGGGGGGAGGGGCGCGATGGTTCAGCAATTAAAGACACTGAGCTTATCAGATGGAGAGCTGACAGCCCGGGTTTGAGACCCAAGCTACATGCAATGGAGTGAGTTCCCGTTACTTGCCCCAGCTCCTGCCCACCTACCAGTTTGAAAGCATACAAATGCGAGTAGATTAATAAGTACCACTTTGGCGGGAAGGTAACAGTGTTCCGTGCGCCTTTAGTGTATAGCCATGCTGGCCACATGACCAAAGAAATTGTCTGTGGACAACGCTGCCTCCCTTGGCCAAGAAATGGAAATGAGCTCATTTGGACACGACTGACAGGGAAATGTTTATCTTTTTTTTTTTTTGCAAGTAAAATGTACATGTGATTTTTGCCTTATGTATCCCAGAATCAATAACCAAAGAACAACTTTTACTAGACCAATATTTGCTAGAAGACTTTCTTATAAAGCTGGAAATAAGTGAATATTCAGTATGAATATTCCCTCTAGAGTCATTTCATTACAAGATGGAAGGCAAATACATTCATTAAAATAAATAAATATATCTTTCTTATACTAAGCCAAGGAAGCAGCCAGAAAATCCAGATGTAGAAGAAGCTGCAAAGAAACAGCTACGGTTTTGAGTTTAAGGTACCGGTATTTATTGAATTTATATCCCACTTTCTCTCCAGGAACTCAAGCTGGTATACCTAAAATTCCCTCCTCCAACTTTTCCACAAAGAAACAGCCCTCTGTGGTAGGCTGAACAAAAGGAGAAGGAGTGGTTAAACATCACCCAGTAAGCTTCCAAGACTGAAGTTGGGCCTTGAACATGGGTCTCTCCTAATCCACTTTGACAATTGCACCTCACTAGCTTCCTTTTAACACTAAATTTTAGAATAAGCTAAATTGTTAGGAACAGTTGCCTCATCAGTTTCCAGTTTCTATCTGTCTATCTATCTATCTATTTTTCTATCTATCTATCTATCTATCTATCTATCTATCTATCTATCTATCTATCATCTATCTATCATCCTATCCTATCCTATCCTATCCTATCCTATCCTATCCTATCCTATCCTATCACGAAATGAACATATTTAGATCACAATAATCTGTTTGCAAAGGTTATGATTTTGTACATACTGTAATATCATGAAGTATTAATACTGCTTCTGAACTGTTGAAGTGTAATGCAGATAGGCAGTCAAACTACATCCATGCACCCACATCTGAGAGAAACTAGCTTGTGGATCTGCAAATAAAGCAGACTTTGCTTAAGCCTCCATAACAATTTTATTCTCAGTTTTAGAATCTGAGGATCAGCAATATATAAATGCAGCACAACTCTAGAATTCATTTTGTGAATGCCATGTGTCTTGAATACCAAGCACAATCACTTGTCACTACTCTAACTTTTATACTTTCCTAGTAAGTTCTATATATGCGTTGGTATGCAAACTCTGTGCCTAAAAACACTTCGGTAATTAGCTCCCATAAACCATCTCTGAAGATCTGCAGGTCCTCTGTGTGAGCCGGGTTTTAATAAAAAGATCAGTGACTGCCTGCCTTCAGTTTGCTGTTTATCACATTAGGGATCATAAACTTTAATAAGTGACTCTTGTACTGCAGTCAAGAAAACCAGATGGTAGTTAACTACTCAAAAGAAATGCAATTGAAGAATGGCTAAGAATTACTAATGATTAGCTTTACTTACTTCCTCCATTATTTGATTACTAGCAGGAGATATATACTCTTTCTCAGGCCCTCCCACAAAAACAAAAAAAGCCTATCATGAGTTTATTTTTATCGGATTTTTTTCCCTACTGTGGACCAGCATATCATATGATGGCTGCTTCTGCACTCTCCTACAACATGTAGCAGCTATCACAAGGTCATCAGCATATACATTTATTTCTCCATGGCCTGGCTGTCAATAGCAGAGGATTTTTCAATGTTGCAGCAAAAGTAAAAATCCTATATATCATGGAAAGGAATTGACTCTGATGTTGCCATTTTCAGAAAAATCTCTCGGTCTTCTTTTAATTTTTATTCTTTTATTTTAATATACAAACTACCAGAGTTCAGTAAGATGATGGATGGATGAGTAGATGAGATAGATAGATAGATAGATAGATAGATAGATAGATAGACAGACAGACAGACAGACAGACACACACACAGACAGAAAGATGACAGACAGACAGACAGCTAGACAGATAGTTGGAAAAAAGAAAGGAAGGAAGGAAGGAAGGAAGGAAGGAAGAAAGAAAGAAAGAAAGAAAGAAAGAAAGAAAGAAAAAGAAAGAAATGCTCTGAGAACACTTAAGAATGTGACTCAGCATAGTTTTGATCCAGAATTTATAAGTAATCAGAATGCCTCTCTTCATGCAAATGTCCCCTTCAAAAAAATATTATTGGTGAGGCTGCATTATTATCACTGAGATTAAGGAACCATTTAAGGGATGAATTACAATGACTGATCTAGATCCAGCCCAATTAATCTGTCTGTGGAAGAAAAGAAGTTGTGATTATGTGGCTGAGTAGTATACAGTATATTATACCTATTTCCAAAAGCCATATTCAACAACATTATACCAAAACCTAGAACAAATTGGAAGAATAAGTTACACATTTAATAATTTCATACTATCGTATTCCTCATTCCCTACAGAAATGTATAATTCATGAGCTATGTTAAACATAGCCCTTTAATCACCAGGAAAGTATGACTCAACCCTAGTTAAATCTTCAGTATAGATTCTTGATTGTTTACATTATACCAAACACAAAAAGCCAATATAACAAGGAATAAATCATGATTTTCAGCATAACCAAATGGAATTTGAAAGTGTGAGGAAAATAATAATGCACATAAACAGCACCACTGTGCCTCTTATGCAGCTCCCATGGTTGCCCGTTCAGACATAAAACTTTATCTATTCTAAGCATTAACTTAGTTTCTGTTACACTTTAGCAGTACTATCACTGTCAAAAGACAAGTTCTCTATTGTCTGCCAGGTTTAGTGCCTTCAGAGGAATTCCAGAGGAGTTTGAATGAAGACAAATGATATACCATCTGCTAGAGGTACATGGTTAAGCAGATGGGCCAGCATAAGTTGCAAACTTCTGAACACAAGGAATGAGAGCACTTCTGACTAAGCCAGCTCTGCCCTACAAAAAGGCAGACAAACAAATAATGCTGGGACTTAAGTTCAGAGAAGGGTATGTATTTAGAACAGAAGGGAGTGGATAATCCTATTTGTGAGGTACGTAAATATTTGTATTGGGGAATCAATCTATTTATTTCAAGGTTGGCAACATACAACTCCAAGGATTCTAAAAACAGCCATTAGAAGCCCTTCTGACCATGCCTGATGAAAACGAGCAAGTCAGCGTTTTGCCATTTCAAGGCAGGAAACTCATGGAAATGATAGGGTAAACCCTAAAATATGTCCACCCCAGGGTTATAAAGATAAAACAAAGAACTGGATCCCCAAATACTGTACATTCTTTCTTGCAGGCATGTAGATCAACCCCTTTTGCAGCCCTAGGCTCTCCAAAAAAGGTCTATCTTTTGACCATCTCCATGGCTTGTTATTGGAGTTTTTAAATATATATATATATTAAAAGGACACAGCATGAAAAAAGCATTATGAAATTCCTAGTAGGACAGCACATATGGCTGGTAAGTCATGTTTGCCTTGATGGGTTACAATTCAGTCTACATTATTAAGCAATATATCATGTGTCTGATCCCTCCCATATTTCCCAGCCTGCCAAATTATCAGATGTAGCTCCGCTGTAGCCCTCTATTCTGTTCTCCAGCAGCAGTAAAACTCTGTGCTGCTTTCTGTGTGTAAGAGAATGGAGTGTTCATTTATTTTAAGCCTGAAAACAACTGGGATATAAAGAGGTAGCAATCACTAGGAGTATGTATCTATGTATGTATGTATGTGTGTGTGTGTGTGTGTGTGTGTGTGTGTGTATAGATTATGTGCCATCAAGTAGTTTTCAACTCACACTGACCACTATACAGTTTTTCTCCATGACAGTATAGTAAATCAGTTTTTATTATGGTCACAGACCAGCAAATAAAAGCATTAACAACAACAATAATAGCAAAAATAAAAATAAAAGATAGACAGAATAATATATTGACATTGGTGGTGAATTAACAGTGGGCAGTTAAAGTTTAGCTAATTTTACATACAACATAGCAGAATTTCGCCACATTCAGAGAAACTACTTCATAGTGATCTGATAACAGTAGTTACACATAAAAAAGGTCACTATTTCCCAGATAGTTTATTATGTAAAGTGTTATAAATTGAGTCCCTGAGCCCTTATAGAAGATACAGTATAGGAGGATGTGAGCTATAGTTTCAATGGCCCCTTGTCCACAGGAGCACAGTCTCTACTCATATCCTATTTTTTTATATCAGGCCTTCCAAAACGGCTGTGGGAAGTATGTTGCAATGTACTAAGGTTAATGCCCTTCGGATTTTGGGGACAGTTATCTGATATACAGTAAATATCTTGCTGCTTTAAAAGGGGGAGTTTGACTACTCAAATAAACATTCTTGGGCAGAGCAGTCCGATCTTGGATTTACAGATCTTTAATATGTTGTTTAACTGCACTAAGTATACACGCATACCACATCATTAGAAGCAGTTCCTTGGTCCATGAGGGAATATGTATGTAAGTCTTAAAATATAATTGTTAAATAATTACACATGCAGAGAACAGTGTTGTGTGCATATGTGCATGCCCCTTCAACTTGGCAACTGCTTGGACAAATCCCTGCAGTTTTCTTGGCAAGAGTTTTGGAAAGAGTTTGCCATTGCTTGCTTCCTAGAGTTGAGGGAAAGAAACTGGCCCAAGGATTCCCAGCTGACTTCATGTCTAAGGCAAGACGAAAACTCTGTCTCTCAGTTTCTAGCTTGGTGCCATAATCACCACATCAAATTGTTCTCATAGGGAACAATCTTAGCATTTAAATTAATTTCTGTTCCTTTGCTTGCTTTAAAAAACCTTTTTAATGTTACCCTGGGGTGGGTTTTTTTTTTTCCATGCTAATCCATGTGTAGTTCTAAATTTGATAAGGCCTGGGCTTTACATCTGAACGTGTCAATGAACAGATTATAAACATAGACACTGATATACAGAGGTAGATATAATACACTGTCTTATACTGTGTATCTGCCTGAGACAGTAGAGGGCAATGGGGGAAGCATTCGTGATATGGAACTCTTTGGGGTTTAGCAATCACAAATTGTTCATGTCTGCTTTACTGGTTACATATTAATAAGTTTGTCTATGCATTAACTGATGAAAACCTTTTCCTAGCACATATTTGCTTGCTTTTTTCTGTACTAGAGCAAGAGAAATAACCTAGCTCTGTTTTCACCCAGGCTCATGCTTATTCCTAAAGATTCCCTACTAGTTATTTTCTCAGCCTGGCTTGCTTTATGACCCTTAAGCCCCAGTGCCTGTGAATGTTACTGCCTCGATCTGAAGCCCTCATCACAGATTGGCAGTTCTTCTAACTAGTTTTCCAAATCCCACAGCTCTGATTCAAATGTGTATAAGGGACTCTTTTGGCAGGCATAAGTCAGGTTCCTGTGTCTGCAGAGAGCTGTGGCAGCTATCTCTCATTTGGAAGGCTCCATTGGTTTTGCAAATATTTCTGCATTCTCTAGCAAGTGTATCTGATGGACATGGTACATTGCTCTGGGGTTCAAACTCAAGCAAGCATTAAGGGAACATTCATGTACTAGCTTGTATCTTGCACATGGGGCCATTTCACATACTGCCTAACAAGGTAGGGAAAAGCCATGGGCACCATGGCTTTTGGAATTCTTTCCAACATGTAATAATGCTTCTGTTCCAGGTCATGTGATTAGGAAGGAAAAGGGGCTTAGAAAGACTGAAAACAATCCAAGCTGTTGTCCAATAATCTCTGACAGAGCTATGAATGAGGATTATTTTTTCTCTGCATTTTTTCTTCTACAGTTCCCCAAATGAACTGAATCTGTTTTTGAACTCAATCTTTCTTTTGTCAGCTTCTTCCTCCATACCAACTTTGGCTTTGTATTATTCTGTTTTCAGAGACTTATCCTTATGACAGATAAATGTGACTTGATGACCACTTTATATTAAGTTCTTCTCCATAGTGTAGAAATGGGAGGTGCCAGTCTGGTTATTCCTTGCTCAAGCTCTATGTCCTGAGCTGAAAACTTCTGAAGATCCGCCTCCCTGGTGACGTCTCTTCAGTTTTTTTCAGCTCAGCACAGCTCTGGTTGCAATCTTAAGCTCCTGAGCTTTGAGCTAGACATTAATAATAATAATAATTCCCTGGATTACCTATTTTTTTCCTCTTTGTTTGTTTATTTGTTTGTTTGCCTTTTATTTTCATCTGTTTGCTGGATTGCCAGGTACGACCAAAGGGGAGCTCTCCGATCTCTGGATTGAGCATGGGGGGGTGGGGGGCTGTCGTTCTCCCCCCTTCCTCCCCTTCCTTGTGGGCGGCTGTGAGGGGCTAGCCGGCTGGCTTTCGCCCCGGTCCCTCCAAATCATCTTCTGAAGCTTCTGAGCTTCACAGACAGCTGCGGGAGCTGTGCGCGCCCTTTTGGCTTGCCGCAGCGTCCCTTTGATCACCGCTCATCAGCTGGGAAGCGGAGCAGCATTTTTTTGTTTTTTTCGGCTAATTGAAGCTAGTTGCAGCCACGCAAGCTGGAATCTGGCTGGAGGCTGGTAATTTGGAGTTTTAGCAGCTCCATTAAAGTGGCGATAGATGAGGGGTCTGTGCCTGACGCCAGGGCCATGCTACACCTTTGATAATGGAACGGCCTGTAAGTCGCGGCGGCCTTCGTTCCCGCGCATTTCTGGCGCCACTTAGTCCAGGCGGCTGTGCTCCCCTGGCATGCTTTGGGCATGGCGCTGGCGGCTTTCTGCTTGGTAGAGGAGCGCGTGACTGACCAGCGCATTTTTTTTTCTGCGGGTTTGCCTGGCGGCCTGACCTGATATCGCCTTTAGCCATCAGATATAGCCTTATTTAAAAGTGTGGCAGTTGAAGAGCGGCCATTTTGAGACCCGGGAGCCATTTTGTATTGCATTTCAAGGCCAGTGTGTGTGTATGTATGTATGTATGTATGTATGTATGTATGTATGTATGTATATATATATATATATATATATATATATATATATTTCTCTTTTTCTCTCTTATTATTTACTTGCAGAGACTTTGGGCTTTGATTACCCTGTGATTACCATCTGACTTAATATCATGGGGGATGCTGACAGGCAATCATCCTTCTCTGCTGAGGGCTCCTGGTCTCCTCCTCCTGACAGGGGCAGAGCTGCTACTAGGCCACGAACTGCCAGCATTGCTGTGGCTAATAAAATTAAGGCCAAGGCTAGAGCTCGCCCTGGGCGTTCCAAGGCTGAGGAAAAGTCAGCTCAAGTTAGACAACGTGCCTTGGACAGAGAATTTGCAAGGGCTGCTGCCATCAATACAGCTACTGAACCCCCTCAAGCTTCTGTGTCTGCGCCTCAGCCACCAGCCCAAACTGTGGAGGCTTCTGTTCCTCAGACTGTCCATTCTCCCACCTTGGCTGGGCCGACCAAGACATGGTCTCCAGAGATGCAGGCCAAGCCCCAGCAGTTTCCTGGGCCTTCTGGGACTAGCAGCCGCCCTGAAGCCACCTATACCCCCACTGCGGCTGGCCTTCGCCAGGATGAAGGGGGGGAAATGAATGTTCAGAATTCCATGAAGTCCTGGGTGGAGCAGGCGATTAGGCAAGGCATTGCAGAAGGGATGCAGCTTCAGTCACAGATGTTTGCCCAAATGTATGCTTTTAGACCTGAGGTGGAAAGCCAGGGTTATGTTGCCCCTTCTGAGGATTACCAAGGGCAGGTTCCCCTTCCCATTCTGAATTAGTTGACTATGCAGAAGACTACATGGAGGAGGGAGAGATATCGGATGGGGATCTGGACCAACCACCTAGGCCTGCATTCAAAGGGCTATTTAATCCTGCCCTTTTGAAGCCCCTTCTGACAAAAGCCAGGGCCACTGCTCGATTGGGTCCTGACCCAACAATCTCTGGTACCGCTGGTACTGGAGAGCAGGATGATTACCTTTTCACAGAGCAGGCTGTGGAGGCAGATACTATTCCTATTCCAGGAATGTTTCTGGACATGATCCGTAGATAGTGGGCAGCCCCAGCTCTACCCTCCAGGGCCTCAGGTCTGGACAACCAGTTGTTTACGGTTGATGCGGACATGCTTACTTTGTTGGAGGTTCCAAAGGTGGACATTCCGGTGGCAGCTCTCACCTCTTCTTCTGTTTTACCACCTGATGCAGAGGACGCCTTAAAGGCAGAAGATAGGCGAGAAGAGACGGCACTTCGTCGCGCACACCAGGCGGATGCCTGGGCTGTGAGAGCTTCTTCGGCTGCTTCCTTCCTCACCAGAGCATCGGTTAGATGGCTCCGCCAGCTACAGGGCCATTTGGCACCAGATGATGTTCGGGCCCATCAAGACCTGTCTAAGATTTTAGCTGCAGCTGAATACACGGCGGATGCTACCTTGGCCGCTGCCAGGTTCTCTGTCAGGGCCATGGCTTCGTCAGTCACCGCTAGACATATGCTTTGGCTACGTCATTGGCGAATGGATGGGAAGAACAATGGAAGTTGGCTTCAGTCCCTTTGAAGGGGGGTTCCTTTTTGGCCGAGCCTTAGATCCCCTCCTCATAGAGACGAGGGATAAGAGAAAGGTCCTCCCGTCCCAGGGCAGGTGAACGGATTTCCATTCATCCCCATACTATAGGCGGCCCTCCTTCTGCCAGGGGGGAGCCGGGCCAAGCTTTCCCCATCAGCAACGGCCCTTTCATTTCTCTAGACCTAACTACCAGGCAGATAGATCAGCCTTCCCCCGTAGTCGCCAACAGCAGTCCAATAAGCCCTTCAGGGGCTCGGGTGGCAGAGGAGCCAGGAGATCTAAGTGACTGTCCGTCTCTGAGTCCCCTTGGGGGCAGGCTCAGCTTGTTTGCGGACCGCTGGGACGACCTTACAACAGACAATTGGGCAAGGGAGACAGTAAGAGCAGGGCTATCCCTTGAATTCCTTTCACCTCCTCCGAGGCGTTTTCTCCCCTGCCCCATTTCTGGAGACTCGTCCAGGCGGGAACTCATGGAATTGGCTATCCAGCATTTGCTGGATATTCGGGCCATTCAGCCGGTTCCACTGGGGCAGAGGGGGCGCGGGTTCTATTCCATCCTATTTGTCGTCCCAAAGGCCTCGGGGGGGGGGGGTGGAGGGCAATTCTAAATTTGAAGGGCCTCAACAAGTTTGTCATTTACAGGAGGTTCAAAATGCACTCCCTGCATTCCATCTTAGCGGGAATCAGGGAGGGAGACTTCCTAGCCTCCATAGATTTGACCGAAGCCTACCTCCACGTCCTAATTCGAACGGAGCATCGTCAATACCTGAGGTTTTGCTATTCAGGCCGTCACTACCAATATCTTGCTCTGCCGTTCGGGCTGGCCTCCGCCCCCCGGACGTTTACCAAGATTCTCTCTGTCTTGGTGGCGTATCTCAGGTCTCTTCCCTTCAGAGTTCAATGTTACCTCGACGATCTGCTCATACAAGGGTCCTCCCAGCGGCGAGCGGAACAAGACTTGGCCACGACAATTCAGGTACTGAGGGATCATGGGTTCTCGGTGAATCTGGCAAAGTGTCATCTGGTACCTTCCACAAGGTTAGTCCACCTAGGGGCCCTGATAGAGACGCTAGCAGGGCAGGTCTTCTTGTCCCCGGACAGACAGGACAGTATAAGGGTGCTGATTCAGTCTCTTCAGCGGTCCCAGCCGGCTCAGGTAGCCCAGCTATCCCAACTGTTGGGGAAAATGATATCTTGTTTGAACATAGTTCCCTGGGCCAGGTTCCATGCAAGACCACTACAGTGGTTGTTGCTCCCCTTTCAGAAGGCAGGAACGAGCTCGTCCAAGATCAGGGTTCAGGTTCCACCACGGGTTCTACAATCCCTGGACTGGTGGACGTCAGGGGCCATCCAGAAGGGGTGCTTCTTCAGGGAACCCCACAGGGTGGTAGTAACATCGGATGCCAGTCTGATGGGCTGGGGGGGGCCATTGCGGATCGCAGGTGGCCCAGGGCCGCTGGTCCCATCTAGAACTATCCCATCAGATCAATTGGTTGGAGCTCAGAGTGGCCCATCTGACTCTTCAGACCTTTCTTCCGCAGGTGAGGGGGCAGCATGTGCTCCTTCTCACAGACAATACAAAGACAAAAGCCCATGTCAACAGGCAAGGGGGGACTCATTCCTGGCCTCTAATGCGAGAGGCGGAGACCCTTTGTCTTTGGGCAGAGACCCACCTTTTGTCCCTGACAGCGGACCACATCGCAGGGACGGACAACATAGAAGCCGACTGGCTGAGCCGAGCCACTGTGGACCCCTCGGAGTGGAGGCTCCATCCCAGCTTGTTTGCGGAGGTAGTTGACCAGTTCAATCGCCTGGTAGTGGACCTCTTCACCTCTCCAGTGAACACAAAACTTCCTCTTTTCTTCTCCCGGTTTCCTGCCCTGGGAGCTGCGGGGGTGGACGCTCTGCGGACCCCATGGCCCAAAGGCCTCCTATACGCCTTCCCTCCCTACCCCTGATCCCAGCCGTCATTCGAAAGCTGCTGCTGGAGGGGGCGGAAATGGTGTTAGTGGCCCCTCACTGGCCCAGGCGGCCTTGGTTGGACCTGTCGGTCGCCAAGCCCTGGCGGATTCCCCCGGACAGAGTCGCACTCAGCCAGGGCCCGGTGCAGCACCCGGACCCACAGAGACTGCAGTTAGCCGCTTGGAGGTTGAGCGGGGCCTCTTGAGGCGGGAGAACTTTCCGAACAGGGTCATCAGGACTATGCAGGCGGCCAGGCGAATTTATGAGGCAACGTGGAACAGGTTTGCAGGGTGGTGTGCCTCCAGACAGACAGTTGAGCCCAACTTCAGCATCGGTGGTGGAGGTGCTGGAGTTCTTACAGGACGGGTTGGACATGGGACTTTCCACTAACACTCTATGGCATCAGGTGGCTGCGCTAGGCACTGTCTTGACATTTGGGAAGTGGGGCTCCCTCGCTAACCATCCGAGGGTGAAGATCTTTCTGCGTGGAGCGACTAATCTAAAACCACCGCCTCTTCACCGTTACCCCACTTGGAACCTCGCTAAGGTTCTTCAGGCATTAACAAAGGCACCTTTCGAACCTTTGAGGGAGGCTAGCCTCCGGCTTCTATCGTGTAAAGTAGTTTTCCTTGTGGCCGTCACGTTGGCCTGACAGATATCAGAATTGGCGGCTTTATCGGTGCGGAAAGACCTGTATATTTTTCACCCCAACAGGGTGGTCCTGCGGCTGGACCCTGCCTTCCTTCCTAAGGTCAACTCCTTGTTCCACCGAGCACAGGAGTTGGTCCTGCCAGACTTCTGCCCTCGGCCTAGGCACGCCTTGGAGCAGACCTGGCACACTTTGGATGTGAAGAGGGCCCTCCATATTTACATTTTTAGGACCTCTTCTTTCCGAAAGACGGAGGCACTCTTTGTCTCCTTTCAGCCGTCGACTCTTGGTCACAGGGTGACCTCTTCCATGGTGGGGCGCTGGCTCAGGTCGTGCATCTCATCTGCATATGAGCTTCAGGCTCTCCCGGTGCCTCAAGGGATAATGGCCCACTCCACCCGCAGTGCTGCCACAACTGCGGCCTGGTCTACTCAGGAATCAGTGGAAGACATCTGTAGGGCAGCCACGTGGACTTCTCCCACTCCCTTCATTCGTCACTATAGACTTGACTCTTTTGCATCGGCGGAGGCAGCTTTTGGGAGGAGAGTTCTGCAGCGGGTTCATGAAGATCCGGGGTCGTCGGGCCAGGACAGCTCCCACCCTTAGGGCTGGCCAGTCTTTGGTATATCCCAGATTGGCACCTCCCATTTCTACACTATGGAGAAGGGATGTTGGTCTTACCGTGATACATTCCTTCTCGTAGTGTGAAATGGGAGGTGCCAGCCCCACCCTGTCTGTGGCTGCCTGGACCGGCTCCCCTGGTGGAGCATGTTGTTTCTATCTTTCAGACTGCGTACCATTTAACTGGACTGTGTACCATTCGCTTTGGCTTCGCTGGCAAAAACTGAAGAGACGTCACCAGGGAGGCGGATCTTCAGAAGTTTTCAGCTCAGGACACAGAGCTAGAGCAAGGAATAACCTCCCATTTCACACTACGAGAAGGAATGTATCACGGTAAGACCAACGTCCCTTCCCAGTTCAATTGGCAAAGAAATAAGCACACAAATAAGCACATAAAGCAAGATAGGCATCCAGTTTGATGTTATTTCACACAGGTATCCATAATGGGGTATACAAAGGGCAAGGCTTTGATCATGTGGACACAGGTGCATGTTGGCATTTTGGACACCCCCCCCCCCACAGAAATGGCAGTACTTGATAAGTGAAATAGACAATACACAAAGCCACATCAGTTTTAAGTGCATGTGCTAGGTGAAATTATGTTAATACCACTCTATATATATTTAGGAAGGCTGCTTTGGTGCTCGATACTGATGCCGTGTTCCAGCCCCCTGCATTCAGTCTTGAGATCTGGTCTTCCTATCTTTGGTAACCCTGGGCCTTCATCTACTGCTACTTAATATAAAGCCAATCTACAATCAGGCTTTGATTTGATCGTGGTTGAGAATGCCAACCTGGTATGCATTACCAAAACAGGTTGGGTATAGAAATGTGTGTGTGTGGGGGGGGTATTACTCTCTAAAATGTGTCACTTGGATATTGGGCCTAACACCAGCCATGATTCTGAGCCAGGGATGGAGTGTGGCTATAAGCATCTGAAAATCTCTAGTAGCTTCCAGGGGTACTGTTCTGGAAATCACCGATTATGAGACCCAGGTTGTGAAGCTGGCTCTTAGGAATCAGATGAGGTTGTTGTTAGTGTACCAGCCTCCACATAAAGGTAAAGGTTTCTCCTGTCCAGTTGTGTCTGACTCTAATGATTGGTGCTCATCTCCGTTTCCCAGTCAAGAGAGCCAGCATTGTCTGGAGACACTTCCATGGTTATATGGCCAGCATGACTATACACCGAGGAGCACAGAACACTGTTATCTTCCCACTAAAGTTTCATCTTTTTATCTACTTGTATTTGCATGCTTTCAAACTGCCAGGTTGGCAGGAGTTAGGGCAAGTAACTGGAGCTCACCCCGTTGTATGGCACTTAGGCCTTGAAACTGGGCTATCAGCTTTCTAGCAAACAGGCTCAGAATCTTTAACCACTCAACCATTGTGCCTTCCCCTTACTTCATAGCTGCATCCCTTTCTGAGCTGGTCAACACCATGGCAGAATTGCCAGCAGAATTTTCCAAACTATGTTTGAGGATTTCAGTTTGCCTTCTTTAGGCCCCAAATCAGAATCAGGTCAGGGGTTCATACCCACCATGATCACAATGGACCTGATTCAGGTTATTGATGGACTGATTGTCTCTAATGCTTTCTGCCTGTCTCAATAGATCTGGCAGGGTAAGAATACTCCAGGTCCCTTCTGTGAAATAATGTCATTTGGTGCGACTTGGGAGATGTGCCTTTTCTGTGGTTGTGCCTGCCCTTTAGAATTAGGTCCAGATGTTCCCAACTCTGTTGGCCTCCTGGAAGGCTTTTAAAACCTGGCTTTTTCCTCAGGCACTGTGGCCATAATTCAGCCCAATGTTTGCTGCGAGGCAGTTTTATGAGTAGCCTGTTATTTTTAACTGTGAGTTGCTTGTGGCATTTATACTGTTATTTTATGTATGTTTTATTAACCACCCAGATTTATTTGGTTAATATGAGTGACAATATACATTATTTTAATAAATTAAATAAATAAAATATTACACAACCATTTAACTTCATGGCAAACAGGTGGTTCCAACAATGGCTTAAAAAGACCCATTTCTTCTGATTCTCTGTCTAAAGCAAACAGTAAGTTAAAAAGAGATTTAAAAAACCCAGCAATGCCAATGCTTAGTAGGCAGCTGGTTTCCCCAGTGGAATTATTTAGGTAGCTTGTGAGTTTCAATATTGAACCCAATTTTACTTTTTAGTGATTTAGACACAACTTCTTTTTTGAGGGGGAAAGTCAATATCCACAGGATTGCCACACATACAAAAATCTACAGGGTTGCCACACACAATTTTTTTTAAGGAGGTAAAATAAATTTATTTTGGAAATCTCTGGAAGCAAACTATGAGCTCTGCCCAAAACCACTGCATTATCGGAGGGCTATCATCTTTCCATTGTTTTCCAATTAAAAAATACATATGAAACCCCCAAACGTCTAAGATGTGCTTTGGAAATAACTTCTAAACCCCCCCCCCAATTAAGAGTAGGAAAATGTATCATTAACAAACAAGAACAACGAGATCTTAAGATGGAGTGGAGGGCTTCTTGGGAAATTTCCCACTGTACGCACTGTGAAAAAGCTGTGAACAATAGCAAAATACCATATTTTTTAAAATATGAAAAAAAAAAGAAAACCAAAACAAACCCCTACACATTCTCTTTGTTTTTTCTACCTCAAAATCCTCTTGTTCAGTTTAAGTTCTCGAGTTCTTAATAAAGTGTAGGACATGAATTTCAATGTCCCGAGGAAAGAAGAAATTAAAAACATGATTTTGTTGGTTAGATGGCAAGGGTGCGAACAGCCTGTAATATCTTTTTCCACCTTGACAGGCGAAAAGAAAAAAGAAAGGAAAAAATTATTACAGTACTAGTCATGTGAATGATAGAACTCTTGATGATTACTGGGTGAAAATGGATTCTTTTCTATCTTGGCTAGTTAAGATCCCTAACTATTGCTGAATGTACTGAGATAATTATGAAAAAGTAAAGACTTCATGCACTCCTAGCAACTGTACAGAAAAGCTAGATTTTGTCTTTTTACAGAATTTCATGGTTTGTTTGTTTGGATATTCCAGATTGTTTTATAACTCTGAAAATTTCTTTCTGGTCTCCTAATAAAGTCCTAATAAACTCTAAACCAACTTCTTGGAAATAATCACATGATGTCCTTCAAGAAGAGGCACTGTGTGATAATCAGGATTACTTTAAATATAATTTGGACCTGTTATAGGTTTCCAAGGATCTAACCCAATGACTCCAACACGAGGTAAGCTTGATTCAAGGTATATTTATTTATATCATGTTTACTATTACAGGTAATCATCTGGAGTGAACTTGGGACCCTTGGACAACACCTTTTATACCTGGGAGGCGGAGCTAAGGTAAAGAGGGATTAAGGGAAGGATCTAGTGGGTGGCGTGTTAGGCATTTATATCTAACAGGACCGGTTGCTAATATCTTCCTCCACCTAGGAACTTCATTTTATCCTCTGCTGAACAGATCTAGCCTTGTTATGCTGAGCCACACTGTATTCATTTCTGGGACTGGAAAGAAAGTACACATGTTTTAACTACCTGCTTCTTAACTGAGATAGTAAATCTGTACCGGTTACCACTCAAATTCTTAAGCCAGCTAAAAGAAGATGGATTTAGTTTTTAAAGTGTTAAATATAAGAATTAAACAAAAAGCAAAACACTCTTAAGCTTTCGCTGCCAGTTAGATACATATGGGAAGAGGCAGTCTTTAATAGTAAAAAATATTTTACTATGTTAGCAATAGATCATAACTGAAATCAAAGCGTCTGAATATGATTCAAAAACACATCCATAATGAGTGCTCAGAACAGTTGTAAAATCACCTTCTTTTATGAAAGCTTTGGCTGAACAATTCTATCCTCCTTGCATTCCAGTTGCTGTCTAACCCATAATTTTTCTACTGGCTGGTTTAGGGTTTTTTTCTTTTTTGATAGAATTTGTTTCAATGCCATTTTATTGCTGTAAATATTCCAGTTGTCAAGAAGCTGATATAATTATGTTAAATAAATGGATGGACACTGTGCTTGAGGCATATTAAACACACACGTCACCTACTTATTCATAGACACAATGGAAAATATAACAGCATAAACAAAAGAATAAAAATAAAAATAGGATTTGTAAATTTAAGCTTGTTTGTAAAGATAAGGTTTGTTTAAATGATCATTAAATTAATAGTAAATTATTTGACAGAAAACCCAATACCTTTTGTCTTAACTGTCTTCTGATTTCAATAAGTCACTTCTGTATCAAGGCAGAATCAATCTGACTATATTTTAGTATAAAATTGGTCCACCAATGCAGGCTTTTATTTTCATCTGGTTAAAATAAAAGCAAAATTTCCTCTGAGTAGGTCTTGACTTGGCCTGATTTCATTTTACCTACATGAGGGTTTGAGGAAACTGTATGGAAGTGTTTTGCCATTGGTTTTTTTCCAAAATGAGAATCATCTCCTGTGTTACTATTATCATTTCATTTGTACAGTACTCCTTTTTTAAAGAAAAGGTAGTAATCCTGTCATCCTCACGGATATTCTAATTACATTCAGTACTTTGTATTGTGCGGGTGGGACATAGACAAATAGACTATACATTTTGTGTGGATATTTGAACATGTGTCTTTTTATGTGGGTTTATGTACCCTGTTTTCCCCAAAATAAGACATCCCCTGATAATAAACCCAATCGGGATTTTGAGTGCATGGTAATAAGGCCAAGCGCTTATTTCAGGGTTCAAAAAAATATAAGACAGGGTCTTATTTTCGGGGAAACACGGTATGTACACATACACAATTACAGCCTCAATATCATAAATATTCATGCATGCTAACTGTATGAAGAGTCCATATATTGGGATATTTAGGAAGGAAAGCAGGACTTCAATGACCACCTATGGAACCCTGCCTGGAACTCCAATAATACTAGATTTAAGAGATATTAATGAAGAAATTAGATTAGGCCATTCTAAACAGAAAATATTGTGGCAATTTTCCTTTAGACGTGAACCTCAGAGAATTAGCCAAACAGAGATTTCTATAACTATGCCTGATACATAGACAGAAGAAAAGGCAGGGATGGTTTTCTCTTAGACCTGAACCAAACTGGCTACTAGCAAAGAAGTTTCTCACATTACAAATTATGGAAGTCACAACTACAGCAACATGATGAATACAGATGGCTTTAAATCTAAACAAATGTATAGGGGTTAGGTTTCAGTGACAATTGATTATGATTAGGAGCTACCAAGTCTGGGCAATCCAAACCCAGATGACAACAAATGGCAGTGAGGAACTAGAGTGTCTACCTAAATGTTGACAACCTAGAACTGGTTGCCCTATTTATAATACCTTGATCAAACTTTCCCTTTGAGAGGCTTGTTTGCTTGCTTATTTATTTAGTTATCTTATTTCTATAAACCACCCATCTCACATTGTGACTCTGGATGGTGTACATAATAAAACAAAATATTTTTTTTTAAAAAAAAACCAATAAAATCACCATTTAAATTAAAAATGAAAATAAAGGAAAAACAAAAACAAAGCGGTGGCCAAGATACAGATAATGATCACATAATCTTCCATCAGATTCCACTCTATCGTGGGATCCCCGAACTTGTTGACACAACCTTGTTTTGAGGGCCTTTCGGAAGGTCAGCAGGATTGGGGCCAGCCTTATGACTCTAAATACCAGATCCTGGGAACAAACAAGAGAAGGATTGTTCCTTTCTGCCTTGCCTACAAGCTTTCCAGAAATATCTGGCCAGCTATTGCAATCGCTCTATAACTGATACAGCCCTTCATTCAGAAAGCCGTTCCTTTTTTCTCTCTTCCCAGCTCTCTTGTCCTCCCCTGCCTTTCTCCGAACCCAAGCAAATCCTCCCAAATGTATGTGTAATTGAGGGAATAAAGCTAACTAAAATGAAAAGCTGCCAAAGGGGACAAATAAATGGAGGTGGGGTTGAGCTAGGACTATGTGAGGGTGGAAGAGAGACCTTGTTAGCATGAGCTGTCAATATAAATCAAGGGCAGCTCGTGTCACCCTCACTCCTAATGATCATGGAGAAGTGAATAGGGGAGGGGGAGAAGACAGCACACAAAGGAGAACCTGATCAGAATAACCATCCAATGGGATCGCTGCTCTAAAGGGGAGACTTTCAGCACGTCTCCTGAGTCTCCTTTGGGGGATGAACAACTGAAGGAGCCCCAGGAAGTTCTTTGAAGGATTTGAACTATTCTCCACATTTAGAAACAGACACAAGACATTCTGCTGGCTGCACATAAGATTACTTTGCTCCTTTTCTCCTGAACTATGTGTGCTTCTGGGCTGAAGGCCTGTAGTATTATCAGACAAGATATATAGTGCATCCATTCTCTCTCTCTCTCTCTCTCTCTCTCTCTCTCTCTCTCTCTCTCTCTCTCTCTCTCTCTCCGTGCACGCGTGTGTATAGAAAGGATCTAAGACACACTGTGCAAACTGGGAGAATTATAAATGGAAGACTGTAATACCTGGACTGCTTTGTAAAACTCTGTGAAATATTAGGTTTATTGCAGAAAGAAAGCCTAATCTGGAAGCATAGAAAACAGAAATGAGAACAAACTACTATTTGCATTGTACGTGTCTGGGAACAAAGGGCTTGGGCAAGGAGCATCCTGAAACAGGAACACTTTAGAGCAAATATAGCAACAATTGTTGTTCTCTAATTTGATGCTATGCTAATATTGATAGTGTATATTTAAATATAAAAATGATAAATACTCCTAAAACGTATTTTCCATAATATTTCAAGGCATGGAGCAAATATGCCTATTTAGAATGCATGTCACATTTACATAATTTTTGCTTATAACCCTAGGACATTTCTCCAATTCCTTGCCAAAATGCATATTTTAATGTATCTTTTCTCTCATATTATGCATTAAAGTGCAAACGTTTATATTTTTAAACTGTCAAAATGTATTAGAACATTGTTCAAAATTGGTCAACATGATGCAGATCAAATAAATATAAGTACCCTTTTATTTTCCTTTGTTTTCTACATTATTGATAGTTTCCGAAATGTAATTCTGATCTCTCTTAAATTTAAGGAAGGCAGAAGATCTTTCTACATCCAATATTGGATTGGCCAACTGTAGCGACTGAACTACAGAAATTCAGGAACACTGGCAATTCACATCATTTTATCTTCTCTCTATCTATCACTTCCCTTCCATTTCAAGACAGACAGACAGGTACATTATTGCAACATTCGTTATTAAATGCTGTAAAATACAAGTTGCCAGGATCAAAAATGGATGGGAACTGAAAAGATGCAAGTATCAGAAGAGACGTGACAAAATGCAGCTGGAAGAAAAGAGGAGAGAATGTGTCACGGAAAAGGTAAAAAAGATAGCTAACTAGGAACAGGAACTGACAGATAGCAGACAGTCAAATGAAATCACAGTGTTTGAAGGCACCTAGTGAAAGAATTTCCTCAGTATTATATTCTTTTTTGTGGTGGAGATGGAGAAAAGCTACCTTGTCTTTTCACTAACATTTATATCTTCTTGCATGCAAACATGACATACTATGCAGCACAATTATTCTCCCCATACTCAGGAAATGGAGTTTTTATATTTTTCCCATGTGGGTTACTCATTACTGGATGGGAAACCAATGTGGCAGAACTCAAAAATCTGCAGAGATACATAGGAAACCTTCCCTTTCAGATCATCCTCTTGCAACTTCACTCCCCTTCTTCCATGTCTCCAAAAACAATGCTTTGGAGAATTGTTTGAACCTCTGGATCAGATTTTGAAGAGGCTGTACATGGAACAAGAATTGATTTCCTCCTACCTAGTTCATTGATGAAGGTGTTCTACCAATGAAAGAGGCACATGAAATTCCACCCCTTCTAAATTGCTTGCATAACAGCGTTTGACATAGCTTAATTTAATGCTGCAATTGTCATTCAAAAGGGCAGACAGAATTACAATGCCAATTATAATGCTGCAGTGAGTGCTTCACATTTTACTGGGTGAGGTGGAAGGGAAGCAGCATACTTTTAAGATAATTTGATGTCATTTCTTGTGTTTACATTGCAACTGCAAGAGTGTTATTAGCTCCACCCAGAAACATCTACTTCTAGAAGGAGGATTTGTTATCAATGTGCCTTTGTCTGAATGAGACAAGGCACTCCAGGTGCTGGGTGTGAAAGGCTGTGGGTTGAATAGGACAATAGAAATCTGCGGGATGATAGCCAGTCATTCTGTTTGGACAGAGTTCCTGTTCAGGAGTTCCTGTTGCAGAGTTCCTACTGCAACCACTTTAATTAATATTATCCAAGTTGATCTGTTCTTTCAGGACTCATTCATTCATTGCCAGTGATTCATTGCCACTGAAATTAAGTTGGTCCATCTTCTGCTGGTTGTTTAATTTCCTTCTACCTTTCCCCAATTTTATGGATTTCTGAAGGGAACTGCATCTTCACATAAGGTGATAATTTGAACTTGGTCATTTTGCCTCCAATAAAAACTCAGAATTGATTAGTTCTAGAATCCATTTCTTTTCTTTTGTAGACATGTTAAAATACAATCTCAGTAGGTGGATTGTCCTAGCCCCCTTATCCACCTGCATCAATATCTTCCTAAAAATCTCAAAGGAATGGAACAACATATTATAATGTCAATATATTGAAAAGGTGAAAAAAAAAACCCACAACCTAACTAGATATGAGGATTGGTGCCTGTAGAAGGGGAGGTGGTGTGATGGATGGACTGTAATGAAGCAGCATTTCTACAGAAAGGAGGGAATACATTCCAAAAAGGGTGTGAAACCAGAAGGAATACAGCCCGAAGTTGGATAGGAGATGGAGGAAGAGAATTAGGATAGCCACTCACTAAAATCTCCCAAGGTGTATCTGTTGGGGTAAGAGTAAGTAAAGATATAGTCTGGCAAGATTCTGTCTGTGGGTTGTAAGCAAATAAAAGGACAGAATTTTGGCTGGTTTATTCTGGCTGCTTTTTGGCTGTTCTTAGGACAGGTCTGACATTACTATCTAGTCATATTATTACATATAATTAGTAAATTACATATTAAATATCTTTACTATAATCTTGCTGACTGGATGGTTTAAGAAAGAATTTTAGCAGTGGAAGAAGCTGGCTTCTGATCAGGTTTTTCATTGCTGACTAATCTTGTACCACATCTCTGCAAAGTACGCTAACCCTCCTGGAGAGGCTCTTTATGCAGCTTTTATAGATCTGAAAGTGGCATTTGATTTAATCCCTTGTGGCAAACTGGAAGCTTCCTTTATTGATTGCCAATGCCCGTAATTAATTATGAAAGTTCTACATCAAACATCAAGGTACGATGACAGTGCCACTGCAATGTAGCTGCAATGTTCAGATAATGGAGACTCGACCGAATTTATTTCAACTTTTAAGGCAGTCAGAAACGAAATATATTCTTACTTTCTATTTAATATTTATATCAATGGTTTTATATTTTTGATGTGGTCAAATGACTAAATTAATAAAGATTTCTATTCTATTCTATTCTATTCTATTCTATTCTATTCTATTCTATTCTATTCTATTCTATTCTATTCTATTCCATTCCATTCCATTCCATTCCATTCCATTCCATTCCACCCTACCTTACCCTACTCTACCCTACCCTTAAACTCTTATTAAAACTGAGATCCACCCTCTTTCTCTGGCCATTCTATATACACTGACAATGCTGTAATCTTGTCTGTATACCAAGTCAGATTGTGACGTAGTCTTCATATGTTAACTTCCTACTGCCATCCTGAAATGCTACAATTAATCATGTGAAAACCAGGCATGATTGCATTCAAGAGGCATGCTAATCACTCCCACATTATTACTATAACTGGTTTGATAATTATTATAAGATTGAGCAGGTGAAGACTTTTCAATAGTTTTACATTTATATATAGATCATCTTCTTCCTGGAAATTTCCACTCTACGAACCTTTCCTAGTGTGTCTAAACAGCTTCCAATGAAGTAATTAGATATTCAACTGTAGGGGCAACAATTATGCTCCCAGAGTAATTAAATTAAAATTAATTAAATTAATTTTTAAAGCTAAACTGCTAAGGCTCCTGCTATCTGGTGCACAGTGTTCAATATAAATTCTTAAGATTTCTATTTTGAGTTCTCCACTGTAGCTGGTGCACATTTCTAACCTGAGCTTGGTGCAAAAATAGTGTCCTCTTTGTGGGTTAACTGAAATTACAAAAGTCATGTAACATCTGCACCTGTAATCTTTGTCTACAGATCTCCAGGTGCAATTCAGGGTGACAGTTTAATCCTATGAAGTCTTATATAGTTAGTCTCCTATGTCTATGGAGATTCTCAATCATCCAGGCCATGGTTGTCCCAAAGGTACTTTTTTCTTTTTCTTTTTTCTTCAAGAGGCAACTGGACTTTCTGGTTTTTCTTTGAAGACATTTCACTTCTCATCCAAGAAGATTCTTCAACTCTGACTGGGTGGCGAGGAATGGAAGGATTTATACTCCTTTCAGACAGCTGGTCATTTGCATTCTTTTAGCGAATTGTTGAGGCCACCTGGAGGTTTATCTGTGTCATCAGGACTACCTGAGAAGTGTAAATGGGTGTGGAGCCTTCTTGGAAATGTCAAAAGGACTGTGTTGTAGACGGGAGATAGATGATGTCATATCCCTCCCCCTCTGTTGAGAGAGAACTGTTCAATTTTGACATAGATGGCGTTTTTGACCCCTCTTTCAAACCAGCGGTCCTCTCTGTCCAAAATGTGGACTTTGCTGTCTTCAAAAGAGTGACCCTTGTCTTTTAAATGCAGATGGACTGCTGAATCTAGTCCTGTTGGGTTTGTTCTCCTATGTTGTGCCATGTGTTTATTCTCCTAGACTTCTTCAGCTTTGTTTCCTTCTAGAATCATAGAATTTGCTTGTCCACATGAGTGCACCCCAGCAAAATTTGTTAACATTATTGGGGGGTTAAAGAGGGCAGGGATTTGCACCTCTCTCTTGAGATGAAGTTAGCATCTGCACAGAGTTTTTCCAGAGAACATTTAGGCTATGATGAATTGGAAGCCATTGTAATAATTATTCCAATTATTATTATTGTATTGTGGTCTTGGCTTTACCATTGTTTTATTACTGTATGCATTAGGAGTTTATATAGATTTCTGCAGTATATTCAGCAGTCAGTAAAAGACTGATGAATATGCATATATACAAATATACATGTATTCTGAAGGTAAACCCAACACAACCTAATCACCGAGGAATAGGTACTTCCTGGGAGATGGAACTTACCACCAAAATTGCCACTGGTGTTTGACTATCACTGGGGAAGCCACATCAGGAATTTCCATTTTGTGCCCTGTCTTTTGGGAGCAATAAGGACAAATACTGAACCATTGAAGTGGGAGCTTTATCTCCTTTCCAGATCACTTTATAGCCTTAGTAAAAGGACCGACTGGCCTATAAATGCTGTTGATCAATACCAGCACAATTAACAGGAAATAAATAAATTAAGTCTTGGTCAATCTCTTGGCTCAACATTCAACTAGATTTCCAAGTCATCAACTGGAGACAGGGACTCCCGAATAGATTGAAATTCTCTTACTTTCCATCCCATTAGTAACAGGAATTGATATAGTTGATTTTGAGTAAATGTATGGGATCCTAAGACGGATGGTTCAGGAAATGCAATACCCATGCTGAAGTTACTTTGACCAAAGCAGCTCAGTATCAAGGTGGCCACGTCATTTGGCCTCAGTTAACACTTCATCCAACAGATGTGGCAGAAGGAAGGACATTTTGACCTTGCCTTTCTCTCCTGAATTGAAGGAAAAGATGTGGAAAGGATTTGTGCTTTTGATATATAGAACAAGAAGCTGTGAATAATTTACAGCAATGTTCAGCCTGGAAATCTGTTGGAGATATAGATGCTTGTTATTTGATTGTTCATGTTGCTTATATAGCTTATATTCCCCTTTTCTGCCAATTCTGCCCAGTTCTGGGAGCTCTGACGGTTGCACACTTAACACCCTTATTGAACGAGCTTCATTGGTTATCGGTTTGTCTCCAGATCCAATTCAAGGCAGTGGCGGAATTCTGTGAGCGTGGCTTGGTGGGCGTGGCAGGGGAAGGATAGTGCAAAATCTCCATTCCCACCCCACTCCAGGAGAAGGATATTGCAAAATCTCCATTCCCACCCCACTCTGGGGCCAGCCAGAGGTGGTATTTGCCAGTTCTCCGAACTACTCAAAATTTCCATGACCGGTTCTCCAGAACCTGTCAGAACCTGCTGGATTTCACCCCTGATTCAAGGTGTTGTTTTTTTTTTTTTAATTTGATTTATATGCCGCCCTTCTCTGGAGACTCAGGGCGGCTTACAATGTGCTCAGTAATAGTTGGTTGTTACCTTTAAAGCCCTACATGGCATAGGTCCAGTTTGTCTGAGGAGCTGTCTCTCTCTGATGGGACAAGACTGCTCCACTTGCACCAGTAAAAAAAGGCCTGCTACAGATCCCATCTGCTAAGCATGCATGATCGAAGAGAAGAGCCTTTTCTGTTGTGGCTCCATCCCTCTGGAACATTCTACCACTGAAGGTGAGAACTGCCCCCTCCCTTTTGGCCTTCTGGAAGGATATCAAAACCTGGCTTTGCGGGCTGGCCTGAGGCCCCGAGGAGGCAGCTGACAGGGTAAGACAACTTCTTCCTTGTCCTAGCTGGTTCTTAGCTTCCTTAGTTCAATTTTAATATTGTTTTTAATAATACTTTAACCTGGTGTTGTTTTAATTTTCTAACTATTTAAGCTACCGAGAGTCATCGTGTAGAGGAGATGGGCAATATAAACATTTAAAAAATAAATTTGCTATTATTCTCTAAACCTCTATTCATCTTTATGGATATCATATGGTTCATGGGTTAAAGATGTAAATGGCCAGCAGTTCAAAGCATAATTGTGCATCTTCTTCCCTCTTCAAAACAGAAAACAGTAAAAGGTAGACTAGAATAATTCCTAATTAATGGGAAGAAGAGAATGTTCTTTTTAGGAAAGCAGTGAAACAATGTATATTTTACTTGAGTTCTCTTTTTTCTCAAACTTCTTTATGCTTTATTATTTATTATTCTGCTTTTATTATTTTCATAAATAAGGTGGAAAACATACCTAATATTTCTTCCTCCTCCTAATTTCTGCACAATACCTCAGCTGTGAGGTGACTTGGGCTGACAGAGAGTGACCGGCCCAAAGTTAACCAGAAGGATTTCATGCCTAAAGTGGGACTAGATGCTACTTTAACCACTAGATTTTGCTTTGGTGGTTCTGATTATTGTTAGCTACCCTGAATTACTTGTATTTATTAGAAGAACGGAATATAAAATTATAAACAAATAAATACAGATGTACATGATTCTAAATTTCATATGCTGTTTGTGGCATTTATCCATGAAATAAAGACACAGACAAGAGGCTCTGGGATATTTATGGCAATTGTAATCATGAATCCCCAACCTCCCAATTAATTTTTCTACCCCCATTACATGAGTTGGGAGAAACCTACCAGCTAGATAAAGCCAAAGAGCAAAATTGCTATTTATTCTTACATCAGACACTCCAACCCCCTGCCAAAATCTGATAAAAGGTTCCATTTCTCATAGCAAATAATCTCCTAACTGATATACTTGGCTCCTCTGTCAAGTAAATAAGGAAAAAAACAGACATGCCATCATCTGATTGTGCTAGAGTGGGAGGAAAGGAAGAAGACAGCAGTCACTCTGATTTTCAACAGATTAAGCTATCAAACCAAATTCAGTTGTTCCAATCTCACTTTAGCTATAAATTCAGTAAGTGGTCTTAGACAATCTACTGTCTCCCAAACTCAGTCTTCCCATCTATAATATGGATCGTTGAACAATTATATAAAGCATATTGAGCGTGTGAAAATGCTGTACAATTTCCAAGTAGGAATAGCAGTTATCATCTTACTACCTTTAGTAATAATAAGAGAAGGCACGTTAGGCTGGGAATCTAAAGGGATTGGTTGTCCCAAGGGACTAATGCCTGAGACAGTAAATCCAAAGAGCGTGACTTTAATACTATTCAGTATTTACATAGATTTTAAAATGTTCAAAGTTTTATACTGAGCCAAATATTCCACTTCAAAGATCTTTTTCTGAATTGCAAAGGCAAGCTCTTTCCCTTGTGCCAAGTTTTTGGGGAGTGGATTCAAGCAAAATAAAAAGTTTTATCAAAGGCCATGGGAATACATGCTTTCACTCGGCAACGCAGGATAGCTTTATATTGCAATTGCTGTAACAAATCCCATTAAATATGAGAAGTTAATGAAACATATTGATGAATTACATTAAATAATTTGATGATATAACTTAACCTCTTCCATGAAATATTACAATCTGTGCATAGTATTACAACCTGAGCATGGTGTTGAAAACTATAAAATATGTTCAAATGTACTGGCAACAGGGGCTTATAGACATCCCTGACCTTTCTAGATGTTCCTATGAAATGTAGGCTAAGATCTTAAAGGATTTCAAAATCTTGCAAGATTTATTTTTCATATCCTTACAAAATGTTGCAACATTATAAATACCTGGAGATCTTGCTAGACCACTTAAAAAAGTAGAGCGCCCCACTCCAATTCTCCTTTTCCTCCAGTGTTAGGTGACAAGAATGTCCCAGCATTACACTCAACAATTCGAAAATACACCCTGAAATGCATCTGTGGACACCTTTCACAACATAATGGAAAGATGGTGTAGACCATATGGAAAATAAGAAAATGGAGATTTGCTTCTGCAGTTTGCATCATCTGTGACTTCACACAGCCACAAAATCAAGATCCAAGGTAAGTTTTTTTTTAGTTTTGTGGGAGGAGAGAAACATGAGCATTTTCTATCCTCTGACCAATTTCACCCATCTCTGTTTCACATAAATTGCCTTCACAGTCTTATCTAAAAGGTTGATATTTGGTCATAAATGGGGTGAGACTGAGATTCTACCTAAAGTTTGCTCCTGCACTATTAGTGGAAACCCATTGTTCTCTTTGGTTTTATTTTATCATCATCCATAGCAAAAAATAGAGATTAAGACTGACAAAGGAAGATAGAGGAACAAGACGGGTTAAATTAAGCAATGATAATCAACAAAAAATGCTCCTTACCTGACTGGCTGGTGCTGACATTGATGGCAGCATAATGTGGAGAATCTGGGCTCAGTTCAGTCACAAGGTTGACTGCTTGAATCTCAAAAGTATACTGAACACGAGCCAGGAGGTTGGACACTTGCACCCGGCTTTCGGTCAGCCCCACCTGCCGGGGTTCAAACTGAACACTGTCCCCACAACGGACACAAGGCCCTGGAGAACCATTCGGACACACTTTACAGATGACATTGAAGAAAACATCCTTTCGACCACCCAGATCCTTTGGGAGACGCCAGGTCAGAAGGACATTGGATCCAATAATTTCATAGCTGAGATCCCGAGGAGCTGATGGGATGCCTACAAAAATAGTAGAAAATGAAATCCTGAAAAACTGAAATAGAAAATCATTATCTCTTGAACACACTAAGTAAAATATAACTAGACAGAAATCTTTCCCAAGAAACAATTTTAACCCAAATTTCAAGAATGAAAAATACACAGTTTGGTACCCCAAAGCAGCCTACAGCCATGACAAATTGTTTCCAGATTTCAAGAATTGCTACTACTACCACCAGTAGGGAACCCCACTTTCATTTTCCTTCCCACCTCTTAAAATCCCCATATTTTGCTAATCTTCTTCTTCTTCTTGTGCTATATCTGTCATCGGACGTTGGCGATCATGTTGGCAATCCTATTTTTGTCAACAGCCATATGAAAAAATGCTACTGAGTTTTGTCTAAACCAGTCCCTTAGGTTTTGAAGCCATGATGTTCTTCTTCTGCCTGGACTTCGTTTGCCTTCAGTCTTTCCCTGGAGGATTAAGTGAAGCATGCCGTATTTTTCTGGGTGTCGCATCACATGTCCAAAATATTCTAACTTTCGCTTTTTAATGGCTTTGATTATTTCCCTTTGCTTTCCCAGGTGGCTTGTCACCTCTTCATTTGTGATTTTGTTTACTCAGCTTATATGTAACAGTCGTCTGTAAATCCACATTTCAAATGCTTCTAGTTTCTTCAAGTAGTTTTCTGTCAGAGACCAACTCTCTACTCCATAGAGCAGGATAGAAAAGATGTAACATCTGACACACCTGATTTTCAGTCTTAGGCTTATATCGTGACTGCAGAAGACCTTTTTCATTTTGAAGAATGCTGTTTGAGCTTTCTCTATCCTTGTCTTTACTTCATTGTTAATATCCCAGCTTTCATGTAAATTAAAACCGAGGTATGTGATCTTTTCAACTTTTTCTAATGGTGTTCCTTCCGAATTTATCCGTGGTAAATTAATGGGTTGTTTGCTGACGACCATGATCTTGGTTTTTGAGGTGTTAAGCTTCAAGTCATATTTTTCAGATATTTCTGAGACTATGGATGAGGAGCTGAAGGTCTTCATGCTTACTGGCAAACAGAACTGTATCATCAACATATCTTAAATTGTTGTACTTTGAGGCCAGCATCAATGTTTTCCAGTGCTTCATTGAAAATTGACTCAGAGTAGATATTAAATAACAGCGGAGACAGAATACAGCCCTGTCTGACCCCTCTGAGTATTTCTGCATCATCTGAGTATTTTTGGCCTACTCTCACATTTGCTACCTGATGCCAATATAGATTCTTTATGATCTGGATGTCTTTGTCATCTAGTCCCACTTGTTTCAGGATTTGTAATAGTTTGCTGTGTCTTATTTTATCAAATGCTTTTTCAAAATCAGTGAAGCACATGTAAACACTGTGATTGCCATCTCTACAGCACTGTACAAGAACTTGAATGCTGAATAGGGCATCTCGTGTACCAAGATTGTTTCTAAATCAAATTGTGTGTTACTTAGATACTCCTCAATTTTGTTGTATATTCTTATGTGAATTATTCTCAGGAATATTTTCAGGGCATGACTCATTAAGCTTATTGTTCTGTATTCGGTACACTTCTTTGCATTTATTTTTTGGGGGATTGTCACAAAGGTTGACTTTAGCCAATCATTTGGTATCTTTCCTGTTTCACATATTCGATTGAAGAACTGCAGTAAAAATTTCTTCCCATTGTCTTCCAGCAATTTTAAAATTTCTACTGCGATATCATCAGGTCCTGTGGCTTTTCTTATTTTTGCTATTTTTATTGTGTGTTCAACATCCTTCATAGTGATGTTTGGTCCAGTTGTTATACTTCCCATATCAATATCATCCTTAGTGTCCTCAAAAAGTTCTTCAATATATTCCTTCCATCTTTTTAGTTTTTCATCCTCATCCAAGATGATTTTCCCCTCCTTGTCAACTACGTTGTTGATTTTCTTTTTGTAGACACCTGCTGCTTCTTTCACTTTTTTGTGTAAATTGAAATCATCATGAATACGCTCTGTCTCTTCTATTTATTTGCATCTCTTTACAAACCACTTATCTTTTGCTAGTCGAATTTTTCTTCTAATTGTTTTCTGCAATTCATTGAATTTTTCCTTGTTTTTATTTTTGTAAGAGTGTAAGGAATATTTCAATTTAGACCAGCTGTCATTGCCTAACCCAGCCAGACTATTATTATTATTATTATTATTATTATTATTATTATTATTATTATTATTATTATTGTATTCATGAATATGAATCTAATTGCAATCTTCACTACATTTCTGCTTCACTGTGCTTTTCAAGATTTTTTAAAAGTACATCTTGAGTTTCAACAAAAAATCTTGATGTGCCTTAAACACAAACAAATTTAATATAAACATCCCCAAAACAACAAATGTCACTGAATCATGGCTGTTCGCAAAATGCTTGCTATTGGGATACACCTTAAAATTAATTAATCTCCAACCAATTTCTCCTAAAAAATATAGACAATTCTCTGATTGATGGACATTCTACTTAACTTTAACAATTATGTCTAGAAATCAAATAGCAATGATGGTGAACACAAAATGGCTTGGTAGGTAAAAAAGGAGGAAAAAGATGTAATGTTACCAATGCAAGGTCAATTTATATATATATATATATATATATATATATATATATATATATATATATATATATATATATATATATATATATATATATATATATATATATACATATTCTTTCTAGCCAGGTTTTACCTACGTAAGCTAGGTAAAACCTGGCTAGAAAGAATATGCACATAAAAGCCTACGAAAAACAGAAAAAGACATATATATATATATATATATATATATATATATATATATATATATATATATATATATATATATATATATATATATATATATAATACATTAGTCTTTAAAAAGCCACAAGATATTTCGCTGTTTTTAAGGTCACAGACTGACGTGGCTATGCCAGTGGAATCTGCAATACCATAAGCTACTTTCCACCACTATCTTCATTTTTAAATACATCTTGAGGTCATACATGAACAGCCACTTTGTGAATGAGTAACCTCTCTCCCACCCCACCCAGCAATCACTTATTCTTCATAACTTTAAATAGGCAGCTAGCCTAGAAAGGCTGGAGACCCTTGTTCTCTCCATGGTTCTGTACAAGAGGAAATTCAAAAAGAACAATTTTGGGAACACACCTCTCTAATTCATGAGATGTAACCAGTGGTGGGTTGCTCCCGGTTCGCACTGGTTCGCAAGAACTGGTAGTAAAAAATTTTAGTAATTCAGAGAACCGGTAATAACATTAGCTGGCCCCCAAACCAGTCCCTGGTCCGGTTGCCACTTGCTTACTCCGCCCACCTCATCAGAGGCTTTTTTTTTTTTTTACTTTTAAAAGCATTTTTTCTACAACCTCTTCGGCCGAAAAAAATGCTTTTAAAAGTAAAAAAAAAAAAAAGCTTCTGATGATCGTGTGGCTCAGCTGGGATCATCAGAGGCTTTTAAAAGCATTTTTTCCTGCAACCTCTTCGGCCAAAGAGGTTGTAGGAAAAAAAATGCCTTTAAAAGCCTCTGGCGATCCCAGCTGAGTTGCCTGATCGTCAGAGGCTTTTAAAAGCATTTTTTTCTGCAACCTCATAAGGTTGTAGAAAAAATGCTTTTAAAAGTTAAAAAAAAAAGTTGGCCATGCCCACTCAGTCACATTACCCCCCACCAAGCCATGCCCACAAAATAAGCCACGCCCACAGAACCGGTAGTAAAAAAATTTAGAACCCACTCCTGGATGTAACAGAACTGGACTAGGGACCTCAGAAAAGAAGAGGAGGGACTTGAGGAAGAAACTAAAGCACAGGGAAGGAATCATGGAAGAAGCTGAAGGAAAAGGAGCAAACACAGAACCCAAGATATAAAAGAAAACAGGGACCAAACTAAGCCAACCCTTCTTATTCTCAGATACTTACTAGTACAGGGGGCATCTGAGACGTCTGAAGAAGCACGGTAATAGTGAGTCTGGCAGGCACATTCACGGGAGCCTGGGATGGAAGCATAACTGTGGGTAGGGCAAGGACTGCAAGGGGCATCTCCAGCCGATGCTTTGAAGGTGCCTCTGGGACAAGCTAAAAATATAAAGGAGACAGAAACAGAGAACAATCTGTTTAATTTCAGCAGATCAGCAACTCTATTTTTTGTGGATTGATTCTATATCCAGCTGCAACAGATGACAAAACTATAGATTTTACTGAACATAGAAATATCGACAGAGGCTTTCTAATCTATCCTTTCCCAGCCTGGTACCTTATTTCCAAAATTCCCAATTGGCATGCTGGCCGGGAACTCCGAAAAATCCAGGGAGGCATCGTCAGTCATGGCTGTGACTAATGCTGGCCTGTGACTAATGTCCTGCCTATTTTCCTATCAGTTCTAATTCAGTGTGATGAAAAATAATTAATTTAGATATATATGAATTTCTTGTGTATGCTGACCAAATAATCAGGGCACTTGCAGAAATAGTTGCTGGCTTCAAATAAGGGCACATGACCAGGTGAAGAAGACCCCACTCCTTTTAAACATATGATGCATTCATTGCCTGCACATCCCATCACACTTTGGAGCCAGTGATTATTGCTGTGGACATACTGAGAATAAAATAATAATACCAAAAGCACAACTGGGAGCAAAATGTTGAAGATCACACTCATAAACACGATACTATTTTGTATACATGAAAAATCTAAACAAAATCCCTTCAGTGTTTGACCTAATATTAATAAGACTTTTTGAGAAATAAAATCAACCCCCCCAGAAATAACAAAACTTCTCCAATATCATAATTTACAACCACTCCCCTTTATATATTTGATTGATTATTATGGTTTATCATACAGTCAGCCAGATGTTCAGACAGGATTTGGCATTTTTGTCACCTATTGAATTCTTCCTAAGGACCTGGGGATAGGCAGATGTGGAAGTCTGATGGTTTTATAGATATCATTGCAGGATGTAAGCTGTTCTGAGTAAAGCTGCCTTTTGCGATGGACTGATGGTGAATTTGTCACTAATATTATTAATACAAGGGGATGTGATGGCTCAGCAGTAAAGATGTTGAGCTTGTCAGCTGGAAAGCTAACATCCTGGGTTCACAATGGGGTGAGTCCAGTTACTTGCTTCAGCTCCTACCCACCTAGCAGTTCGAAAGCACGCAAATGTAAATAAATAGATACCAATTTGGTGGCAAGATAACTGCATTCTGTGCACCTCAGCCTATAGTCATACTGGTCACATGACACAGAAGAGTCTTTAGACAATGCTGGGCTCCCTCGGCTAAGAAACAGAGGTAAGTCGGACACAACTGGATAGGAGAAAGATAATAATAAATAAAGGTAAAGGTTTCCCCTATCCCCTTTAATATTTATAATAATTTAGAATGATATTAATCAGTATTATCACTGCCTGCTTGGCCAGACATGTATTATATTGTATATTATAATATATTTTATATTAATACATATGTCATTTCCTTAACATGGCTGATTTAAGTCTGATTTGAAACCAAACATTTCTTATTTTGCCTGTTACAAAGGAATGTAGGATGCTGAACTAGAATAAACAATTCTGAAAAAATAACAGTAGTCTTTACTAATTAGAAGGCAACTTCACCTACATTTTTACAATCAGATCCTATAATAACCTAACCATAGTATCCCAAATACATCTTGTTTACTTCGAGATCCAAACTTTCTGGAAATAAACTTCGTGAAAGTTTTTTATTTAAGTGTTAAGGCTCTCCTTTAATTCAGTGCTCCAAAACATAGGTAGAGAATCCACCTTTAGAGTTCAGACCAGAGATTCTTCTTGAAAATCACCGCTTTTTCTTCTTCTTATTTTTTAATTAAAACCATTTGAATTAAATTCAACATTATTGGATGAAAGAAGACAACCAAATGATGTCTGAAAACTACACACATTTTTTAAAAAGCCAATAAGCTCATTGGTCATTTTAGGGATGTCCAGCAGGTGGGGATAGGGAGGGGGCCAATGAAGAAAACCATGTTACATGCACTTCCCAAAGGGGTGGCGCTTGTATTACAATAGAGCGGTAATGGAGATGTCTCTAAGCAAGCTATTCAGATTACATTAAATATGCAACCAGCAAACCTTGGTCTATAGCTATACAGTGTTTCTGTGTAGACTTTATGTAAGATTGCCTAAAAACTCAGCCAAAGCAACTCTGTGCTCCCTAAAGGAAAATCCAAGTTATAAATATACTTAAAAATGTTACTCAGGAGAGTCAACAATATGAACCAGTGTTGAGAAAGGTATGAGTTACGACATATTCTTTTTTTTTTTAAAGTAGAAACTAAATCCAAAAACATGATGATTCAAAATGCTTCATATTCAAGGAAACTTTATATGATTCCTCCCTCCACCCCACTCTAGGAATGTCAGTTTAACAATATTACTTTTAACAAAGGATCAACTTTTCATTCTATTTTTATTAGCTGCTGCATATACTTTAACAGGAAGAAGGGCCAAAAGACTGGAAAAACAAGAGCTAGAAAATTTCTACCCATTCTAATCTCTAAATCACTACACATTCATTGTATGTACACTGATCAATGATGCACGAGAGACAAATCTTTTGTGTGTCCGATCTCTCTATTCTATTCTATTCTATTCTATTCTATTCTACTCTACTCTACTCTACTCTACTCTACTCTACTCTACTCTACTCTACAATGAAATAGCCTATTATATAAGCACCAATATAGAGCACCAGCATAGCTACCTCCTATGAAGTCTGAGAATGAAATGGTAGTCCTGGGGCAACCAAGATCACATTGATATATTCTCTCTCTCTCTTTCTCTCTCTCTCTCTCTCTCTCACACACACACACACTCACAAATATTCAGTTGGTCTACCCTCCAGAGTTTCTTTATATTTAGTTATTACAAGAGTCACCAAAATATATAAAAACAGACACTTTAAAGTTGTTTTTTTCCAATAAAGTAGGGAAAAAACTGAAACTCATTTTTGGAATGAAAAGTGCAGAATGGGAGTTGAATAGATAAGCTATTTCTATGACTTTCAGTAGGAACTGACTTAATCAACACTTGACAGACTAACATTGGAACTTAGGAATTTATCAGCTTCTGCAGTTTCTGAGTTTTCCAAATGGAGTTTGGAAAAGTGCATAGAAATAATTTGCGGTGGAAATTGACTATTTGTCCATCTTCTGCAAATGAACCAAATCCAATGCATATTTTTGATACGCCAAATGAAAACATCTAACATGAAAATCTATCTTAAATGGGTCATTATTGGCACAAAGAAACTTGTTAACAAAATAATAGAGTGGGAAGGGACTTTGGTGGTCTTCTAGTCCAACCTCCTGCTCAAACAGGAAACCTTATACCATTTCCAGAGCTGTGGCGGTGCAGTGATTAGAATGCAGTATTGCAGGCTAATTCAGCTAATTCAGCTAATTCAGCTCATTGCCAGGAGTTTGATGCTCATCGGCTCAAGCCTTCCATCCTTCCAAGGTCAATAAAATGAGAACCCAGATTGTTGGGGGCAATGTGCTGGCATAGTAAACTGCTTAGAGAGTGCTGTGAAGCACTATGAAGTCGTATATAAGTAAGTTCTATTGCTATTTCAGACAAATGGTTATTCAATCTCTTCTTTAAAACTTCCAGTGTTGGAGCTGCCACAACTTCTGGAGGCAAGTCATTCCACTGATTAATTGTTCTAACTGCCAGGAAATTTCTCCGTAGTTCTAGGTTGGTTCTGTCCTTGATTAGTTTCCATCCATTGCTTCTTGGGGATGCACTGGCTAAGATTCTGAGCTTGTCAATCAGAAGGTCGGCAGTTCAGCGGTTCAAATCCCTAGTGCCGCGTAATGGGGTGAGCTCCCGTTACTTGTCCCATCTTTTGTCAACCTAGCAGCTTGAAAGCACGTAAAAAATGCAAGTAGGAAAATAGGGACCACCTTTGGTAGGAAGGTAACAGAGTTCCGTGTGCTTTTGGCATTTAGTCATGCCGGCCACATGACCACGGAGATGTCTTTGGACAGCGCTGGCTCTTCGGCTTAGAAATGGAGATGAGCACTGCCCCCTAGAGCCGGAAACAACTAGTACGCATGTGTGGGGGAACCGTTACCTTTTTATTGCTTCTTGTCCTGTCTTCAGGTGCTAATTTAACAAATTAATCCACTAAAAATGTTGCATAATCAATGTGCTGAGGATATACTACTGTTACTATATTTTCAATAAGAGTACCTTGAAACCTGAATTTTTGGATCTAAAGTTTACAGAAGCTAACTTAGGATGTCCTGATAAAAGCATTATGCTACTACTGCTGTTGCTGTTTAGTTATCTGTAATAACTCTCTGCCCTTTTGAGGTTAGGAATGCCACATATCTGCCTCCAGATTTCTATATAACCGCATTGTGCATTCACAAAAGCCATAAAAATGCAGCTCTAATGAAAAAGAGACCTCATAGATCGTTCCAGCCAGTTCTCTCCACATCCACTGATTCCAGTTTTATTCTAAATACATGCGTTTTAATGCCTCGGGGATGAAAACAAACAAGAACCTGGAATTTGATCTTCTGCTGGAGTCATGAATTTCAAAAGAAGTTGCCATGTTAGTCTTTACTGTGCAACAAACTTACATTTTATTATAGGATAAGTCACAATAACACTTCAGCTATTTTAGATTCAAGAAGCAAGTGAATTTACTGGTTTAAAACAATATTTCATTTTGCAACCCAAAGACTTCATTTGGACTTTTTAATTTACCATGGTTTTCTTCCATTTAATTTTCTCAGTTTGGTCTATAATTCACCTGCAGCAGTTAGCAGAACTCTAAGCAAGTTATAAAATTAAAAAAAAAAAAAAACCCAGGGGAGGGAGATGGGCTTTAGCAGACTGAAAGCTATGGGGGCAATCCAGCAAACCTATTAAAGAGTGTTAAATTGCTATGCTATGCTGAAATTCTGGATGCAGTCAATGCTGGAGCCCACTTGGGCTTTTTCATATGCAAAGCCTCTCTAGAGGTCACATGCTAATGAACACGGCACAGTATCTGCTGTGACTGTAATATAATCAAATGCCACACACTAGCACATACTGTAGTGTTTTAATTGCAAGAGAACCAGAATGAGTTTGAAAAATCACATCTCATATAGAATGTTGTATATGTCATGAATATTTTTCTTCAGTTTTGAATGTGAGAAGTCCAATAAGATATTACATATTATTTATATTTGCTTGTTTTTTTAATAAATAAGTCGACTTGTGCCACTCTGGAACAGTAAGGGTTTAAAAAGAAAAAAAGGTTATGTCAGCTATATATAAGCACACTCAGAACCTGACTCTTCTCTTAAACATGGCTAACCAGTGATCCAGTTATAAAACAAATGCAATGCAGAACAATCTTGCCTCAGGTCAAAGGTGAACGATGGGTAGAAATGTTGCCAGACTGGTTCTATAGCTTTGAAGATACTCCCACCAGTAAATGTTTATAGTATCTCCATTCCGAAGTTTATATAATTCAGATACGAACAGAAATTTTAGACAGCAACATTAGTGAAATTTATCAAACTCAGGAGGGGTATGGGGGTGGGGAGTGGGGTGGAAATAGCATACTGATGGGAAAATAGTGTCAGAAAATTTCTGAGGGAATGTGCCAGATGTCATATGAGTGAGCCAAATGTTACAGCATCAAGAAGAAACTTGTATAGGTTGGCCTCTGGTTATGTCAAACTTTGCCAGAGGAACAGAATAGTTAATTAAGCTTACTACAAAGCGATCTCTGGCAATTCCAGTCTATCCCGCTCCTTCACAGTTTGCAAGAGAGATTTACCCAGGCTTAAGTACTTTTCTATTGCTAGTTACAGAATGCCCATCAGGGCAGATTTATTCTAAAGATGGCCTGGAATTTATTTAGAAAACCAACATCCTCAGTTAAATAAAAACAAAACCCCTAGAGCAAAAGGGTTACCATCTGCTCAGTCACCTACTGTAGAAAAAGTGAAATTAGGAGTTGTTTGCTAATTACCTACATTGGCTCCTTCTAATGCAAGTTTTCTCTATGTAGTGACCCTGGCTTTTTTCAGACAAAATGGATCCATTTATTCATATAAAGAAAATTCAGTTAGATAAAACCAAATATCTTTAATATGATTTACTCCACCAATAAAGGCAGGGACCAGGCAAATATGGAATAATTCACACTAGTCTATATCTCCAACCAAGAATAACTAAGAAGTAATCAAAGCCATAATTATAAGCAGCAACAATGTACAAATCTTTATTAAGCTCTGATTTATAGGTGAAATTGACCAAGTACTTGTCAGAAGCAAGGAGCCAGAATATCATGAGATGATCAGTTACTCCTTTATTGCTGCTCACCTATTTATAAGAATCTCACCAGACTGACTACATTCTCTTGGGAACAACCAGATAAGGCCTTCAGCAATTTGGGAGAAATTCCGGTCTGCATCGCTTCCTGCCCTGCAAGGACTAAACCAGGGGTGAAATGCTCCCAGTTCGATCCGGTAGCGATGGCGGCGGGTGGTTCAGAGAACCAGTAGCAAAAATCCCTGCCCCCCCCATGTCCAGCTGAGCGGTGCAATCATCAGAGCCTTTCTTTTAATTGTTAAAAGCATTTTTTTCTACAACCTCTTCGGCCGAAAAAATGCTTTTAAAAGAAAAAAAAAGCCTCTGATGATCTCGCGGCTCAGGCGGGATCATCAGCGGCTTTTAAAAGCACTTGTTCTACAACCTCTTCAGCCGAAGAGGTTGTAGAAAAAATACTTTTAAAAGACTCTGACGATCCCAGCTGAGTTGCCTGATGGTCAGAGGCTTTTAAAAGCATTTTTTTCTGCAACCTCTTAAGGTTGTAGAAAAAATGGTTTTAAAAGTTAAAAAAAAAAGTTGGCCATGCCCACTCAGCCACATAACCCCCCCCACCAAGCCACGCCCATAGAACCGATAGTAACAAATTTTACATTTCACCACTGGACTAAACCTGCCAACTTCTTCATTCCTTCCCTCATTCTATTTGGAGATACCATCACAGTAGTGTAGACCTTCTGTACCAGTAGTGGGTTTCAAATCCCATCACTACCAGTTCGCTTGTGGACGTGCATGTGCTCGTGCACGTGTAGAAACGTCCAGGCGGTTGGGCGGAGCCTCCCGCCGCCGCTACCAGTTTGTCAGGGCAAACTGGTAGCAACCCACCATTGTTCTGTACAACAACAAGACAATACCTAATATCCATTAAGGCAGAGGTGGGGGAACAATGGCATTTTCATGACTTATCGACCAACTCCCTGAATTCCTGAGCCAGCTCAGGAATTCTGGGAACTGAAATCCAAAGTCATAAAAGGGCCATCATTCCGCACCCCTGCACTATAGTAAGAAATATGTTTTGTGCTATATAAGCCTAGTTGCTCTAAGTGCCTCAATGAAAGCTGAATGTAAGAGTTGTTTAGGAAGTTTAGGCTTTAGCTTAACAAAATATCTTCTTTTATCCACCTAAAAGGACCCTTCAAAGTTCACAATGCATTAGATATCTTAGGCTTAATACCCAAGAAAAGATAGATAGATAGATGAGAGAGAGAGAGAGAGAGGGAGGGAGGGAGGGAGGGAGGGAGGGAGAGAGGGGGGGGGACAATAAATGTTTCCATGCTGCCCCCAATCTCAAATAAAAATTCACCAAATTATTTGTCAGCAATATTTTCTACTGCTTTCCAAAGAATATCATTGTTAGGCACTTGTGATTTAAAGAAACCGATTCTCACAAAGCATCCTGTGAGTACCTACCTAGATGCACCGACAATCTATCCTAGGTGCCTAGGCAACTAGCAATTTAAAAATTTGGACCCACCCAAAAAGGTTTGTGCTAGAATAAGAGGAGTCACAATAGTTAGCAGATTCATATGGTTCTGAGAGCCATTAGACGAGGTTCTCATGAAACCTGGAGTTCATGGAATGCCTTTGATTTTGTAATTGTATAAATTATGTTTTCAACTGGAAATCAGAAACGTTTTTAAGATAACATGATGCCTCCTTCCTCCCTCCCCACTGAAATGAGCATTTGGAGGAAGAGAGCCATATCTGGTCCCAACCATTTTGTCTTCCTTGCTCCTGCTCTTTTAAAGCTGCTTTCCTTCCACCAAGCTTCAATACAGCAAATACAGAATAAGGTTAGAAAAAGATAATTTCAAGCATTCATACTTGGGAGGAACGTTTATATATAAAAATACCCCCCTCCCAACTTATAAAAAGGCAAGCAAAAATGTGTCTAATATACAAGGTGTGAATTGACTCCCAAATCTGCATGCTTTTGAATTGTTTTAAAACTTATTTGAGTAGAGGTATAAATCACTGGGGAAAGGAGAACATTATGTAAAGCCGAGTGAAAAATACTTCTATAATACAGCTGGGAATCACACATCACTATTATTGAACTGTTTGAGTGCACACATCCTTTGAATGCCATTTATATAGTAATATTCTCCTAGGAAAAAGTTTCCCTTTTGACATGCATTGAAGTCTAGTTTGCAATGAAATATAGGTACACTTTTTTCCCTTTTCCATCTGCTTTTAGTTTGGTTTATATTCTCATTTGTTCCAGATTTTGGACACATTCCATAAGTTAGCCAATTCAAGATACCTTGGATCAAAAAAGTTTGCCCTATGATGCATTATTTCACCAGTTAAAGGTCATGACAAGAGTTTTAGTAATATATAAATAGATGAGCCCAGAGTAGGGCTGGCTGAAGAACTGTTTCAGGTTTTCTTTTTGTTTTTACACCTTCCATGTAAGTATACTGGGTTAAAAAGGAATAGAAGCTCCATCCAGTGGTGTGTTGCTATCGGTTTGCACTGGTAGTGGCGGTGGCAGTTGGTATTGGCCACCCGCCTGGACACTTCTGCACATGCACAGAAGTGACACACACACACACACACACACACACACACACACACACGTGCAAACCAGTAGTCACGGGATTTGGAACCCGCCCCCTGGCTCCATTCTCTCTCACGCCTGTTTCTTATATCCAAACCTTTCTGCCTTCCTTCCTTCCTTCCCTCTCTCCCTCCCTCCCATCCATCCCTATCATCTATCCATCCATCCATCCATCCATCCATCCATCCATCCATCCACCTACCTACCTACCTACCTACCTACCTACCTCTATCATCTATCTATCTATAATCTACCTATCCAAAGTCAAAAATTGCCTATAAGTGGCTTTTGAGTCACTTCTACTTTAAATCATCTGTAAATGATTCTATACCAATCAACAAACATGAAAAGATACCCTTTCAGATGAACGTCAATGCAACTGAAAGCCCATGAATGGCCAGAACAGTAGAAGCACCTTGTAGATGAAAACCCAAAAACAAGGAATGAGGAAGCCTTGGTATATCCTTCTTGATGCTGAGAAAACCGTTCACACTGTACTGCTGTATAGAGGGAAAGGCAGAGAAAGCATTATATGGAATAGAAAATGGCTGGGAAGGAGCAGCTGCTTTTGCCTCTAGACTCTCACTAGCAGAAGGAGAATTACACAAGAGATAAAAGAGAGGCTCTGTTGTCCACATACCAGTCTGTTCCAACAGAGTGATCATCCTTATGGACAAAAATCTACCTACCCCTCCCTGCATCCCCCCCAAACCAATCTCAGAACTTAATATGCATGCTAGGGCTTGTACCAGCTGTAACTCTGAGGGCTTACAAGTGGGCAGAGCGAAGCTCCCAGGCAGTTCATAGCTGAAAATCTCTCCCACTCCAGACCCCCCAAAATGACAGAGTCACAAAGAACTGCTATGTGGAATTTAACTTCTACCCTTAGGGGTTTTTCCCCCTGCAGCCTTGCAGACAAATACATGAACAGATAATCTTTCATTCTGGGGTATTCTGTGGCATTCCCTTTCTGCTTGCTTCAGCCTTTCATACAAATGTGTGAAATGTGTGAGATAGATAGATAGATAGATAGATAGATAGATAGATAGATAGATAGATAGATAGATGTTTTTCTTCTAGCCAGGTTTTCCCTACGTAGCTAATGTTTTTTTGTAGCTCCAGCTGGAGCTACAAAAAAACATTGGCTACGTAGGGAAAACCTGGCTAGAAGAAAAACACACATAAACCCTACGAAGAAGTAAGAAAATTTATATATTTATATATATATATATATATATATATATATATATATATATATATATATATATATATATATATATCCGAGCACAACCAAGCTCCCACCCAAACAGAACACACTCCCATCCAATCAGAGCACAGCCAAGCCCCCAACCAATCAGTTCACACCCCCACTGGCAGTTAAAATTTCTCAGAAAGGACAGCCTAAGAGCTGCCACCAAGTAATCCTGATATATAAGTCTTCTGATGGGGACATAACTTTTTCCAGCTTTTCTCTTTCCAGCCGCTTGAGTGTGGCTGCCTCTTCTGAAGCAGGAACAACACATTTCAATACATGTCAAAGATCAGGGGTGTCAAACTGGATTTCTTTGAGAGCTGAGTCAGCATTGTAGTTCTCCTCCATGGGCCTGCAGGGGTGGGGGCGGAGAGCAAAATGGGACTGACGCCTCCAGCAGCACTCTACTAGCCAAAAATGGGCCGTATGGAGGCCTCCTGAGGCCCCCGCACCAGTGGTGGGTTTCAAAAATTTTGAAGCCATGGTTCTGTGGGCGTGGCTTGGTGGGCGTGACATGGCTTGGTAGGCGTGGCTTGGTGGATGTGGCAGGGGAAAGATACTGTAAAATCTCCATTCCCACCCCATTTAATTTAATAAGAAAAAAGAAAAGATTTCAGGGGAAGGATACTGTAAAATCTCCATTTCCTCCCTATCAGCTGGGACTTGGGAGGCAGAGAATAGATGGGGGCAGGGCCAGTCAGAATTTTTACTACCGGTTCTCCAAACTACTCAAAATTTCTGCTACGGTTCTCCAGAACCTGCTGAAACCCATCTTGCCCCATGTGGCCCGTTTTTGGACTCCCTGGCCTCCAGCAGCACTCTGCCAGCCAAAAATAGGCCTGTTTTGGCTGGCAGAGGCACCGTGGGCCGGTCCTTTGATGTTTCCAGCCCATGGGGCTGGGGGCTGGATTTAAGCACCCCACAGGCCTGATCCGGCCCACAGGCCTTGAGTTTGACACCCCTGCCATAGATAGCATGAGTTTAGTGTATTCCTAGAAAAAAAGTGTAATGTTTACATACTACTTGCAGGGTCGAGCTGAGGATTTTGTGCAATTCCTGTATGATAAAGTCGCTCGGATTTGGGAAGGCTTGGACTCCAACTGGGTGAGTCCAGGGGAGGAGACAAGGGTAGGTCTTGAGAACATTATCTGGGAGGAGTTTGATCCTGTGGCTCCTGAGGATGTGGACAGGGTTCTGGGTAGGATTAGTGCCGCCACATGTTTATTGGACCCATGTCCCTCCTGGTTGGTACTGGCCTCCCGGGAGGTTACATGAGGCTGACTCCAGGGGATTATAAATGCTTCTCTGAGTGAGGGTGCCTTTCCCACTGCCTTGAAAGAGGCGGTGGTGAGGCCCTTCCTCAAGAAGCCTTCCCTGGACCCGGCTGAATTAGCCAACTACCGTCCGGTCTCCAACCTTCGTTTTGTGGCGAAGGTTGTTGAGAGTGTGGTGGCATGACAACTGCCCGGGCATCTGGATGAAGCTATCTATCTGGACCCGTACCAGTCGGGCTTCAGGCAGGGGTACAGCACAGAAACGGCATTGGTCGTGTTGGTGGATGATCTCTGGAGGGCTCGGGACAGGGGTTGTTCCTCTGTCCTGGTCCTGTTAGATTTCTCAGCGGCTTTTGATACCATTGAGCATGTTATCATGCTGCAGCGGTTGAGGGGGTTAGGAATAGGGGGCACCGTTTTGCGGTGGTTCTCCTCCTTCCTCTCCGACCGCTCACAGTTTGTGTTGACAGGGGGGCAGAGGTCGACTTCGAGGTGCCTCGCATGGGGAGGGCCACAGGGGTCGGTCCTCTCGCCCCTTCTGTTCAACATTTATGTGAAGCCGCTGGGTGAGATCATCCGTGGTTTTGGGGTGAGAGTCCATCTGTATGCTGATGATACTCAGCTGTACATCTCCACCCAAGACCACCCCAACGATGCCCTTGATGTGATGTCTCGCTGCCTGGAGGCCATGCGGGTCTGGATGGGGAGAAATAGGCTAGACTCAACCCCTCCAAGACTGAGTGGCTGTGGTTCCCGGCATTGCGATATAGTCAGCTGGTGCCATCGCTGACTATTGGGGGTGAGTCTTTACCCCCCATGGAGAGGGCTCGCAATCTGGGTGTCCTCCTGGATGCACAGCTGTCTTTAGAAGAACATATGATGGCCGTGGCCAGGGGGGCTTTTTATCAGGTTCGCCTGATTCATCAGTTGCAGCCCTTTCTAGATCGCGATGCCTTGCGCACAGTCACTCATGCCCTTGTCACCTCCCAACTGGACTACTGTAATGCTCTCTACATGGGGCTCCCCTTGAAAAGCACCCGGAGACTCCAACTGGTCCAGAATGTGGCCGCGCGGGTGGTTATGGGGGCAACACGAGCTGCACTGGCTCCCAGTGGTCTTCCGGGTGCGATTCAAGGTGTTGGTTACCACCTTTAAAGCGCTCCATGGCATTGGACCTGGGTACCTTTGAGACCGTCTTCTGCCACCAGTAGCCTCCCACTGGCCAGTCTGCTCCCACAGAGAGGGTCTCCTCAGGGTGCCATCGGCCAAATTATGTCAGATGGCGACACCCAGGGGGAGGGCCTTCTCTGTGGGAGCCCCTGCCCTTTGGAATGAACTGCCCCCAGAAATGCGTAAGATCTCCGATCTCCGTGTATTTCACTGTGCCCTCAAAACCTTGTTGTTCCGCCAGGTCAGGCTATCAATGTAAAGATTTTAATTGGTTTTAAATATGGGATCTTAAATTTGGGGGTTTTATAATTGAGCCAATTATTTAATAACTTTAATTATTTTTAAATTTTGTCTGTCTTTGTGCTTTTAATCAGGCTGTACACTGCCCTGAGTCCTTTGGGAGAAGGGCGGTATAGAAATAAAATAAATAAATAAATACTTGCTCCAGTATTTGAAGATTAAGAAAGATGTGGATTACATAAATGCCAAAGGGAGTTATATAATATCTAAGAGGCATGAGGGGCTAAAATTGTAATTATATGTACAAAATAAGGTTGGAAGTCATCACATTTCTTAGCTTCAATTTTTCTTCTCTCTTTGTTTCTTACAGTTTCTTGGTTTTCTTTTGCTTAGTCTTTTATTCAATCAAAAATTCTTAATAAATATAAATAAATGATGAATCCCCTACTTGGTCCAATACTGAGGCTCTTTCCTCACAGTCCAGCAATTTCTTTGGAGCAATAAGTAGTTTTCTCATTGCTGAATCGTTCTCCTTCTTCAAGTTCCTCAGACCTTCTGCTTTCCTCTGAAATACTCTTAAATTCTGCTTGGCAGCTTTAAGGTGCAGCTCTGCTATTATTTTACAGAATATCCTCTTTTTTCCCCTTTGTGCTGCAAAAATAATGATGGTGAGGTCAGTAACAAGAACAGAAGGAAGGGGCAAGGGCTGCAGCTCCTCTAGTTGTGCATTGCTCTCTGTCAGGTGCGAGAAAGTCTAGTCAATTTTTAAGCAGCAGCAGCCATCCGGCATCCTTCAGTCTCAGCTACTAAGGGAAAACTGTAAAGTTTAAGTTTGGAAAATGGAGTGAATTTACCTTCCATCTGGCTACAGAGCCAACATCTAAAAACAAACAAACAAAAAAAAAAAACACAACTAATTTCCACAGCAGTCTCAAATGACCTCAAATAAAACAATCCAACTTTCCATCACTGATGTGGTGGTAGGAGCATGGAGACTTGTCGCTGCTTTCAAACTGGACCTGAATTCTTATGTGGAAATGCTCCTTCTCTCTCCCAAAATATCTGCCATATTTAAGAAACACTTCAGAATGAGAATCTTCTTAATTTCAAGGCTCACTGGGGTTCCTTCCCTGTATTCATATAGCTCCCTCCCACCCTACAAGTGCCAAAAATGGAAAAAAATCTTACACTATTATGAATACATCAACTTAATCTAAACCACATGAGCTGGTATCTCATCAAATCCCACTTCTCCTGCTCAGAATTCAATCTGCCAGACACTCACCAGTCCTGGTTGTAGTTTGGTGTTACGCTGGCTAATGAACGTTTTACCATTTTATAGCTCTTCCAGTCTAAGATTTCAAATGGTTCCCCCCTTTCAGAATCTATTTATTGCCGTATTTGCTGTATTTTAGTATATTTTACTAATATTGTTACATGTTTCAAGTTGCCTTTTTAAAATTGTGCCTCCTAGCCCGCATGGGGAAGTCAGCTAACAAATGTTCAAAATCACAATAAGTGGGAATTAAATTTTAATTTTCTTCTTCAGCCAGACTGCACAGAGTCACGTCTTGAAATGATATTTTCTGCTCCGAATGGCAGCTATGCATGAGAAAGCCTGCATCAATGTGGTTGAGGCTATAGCTAAAACTTGATATGCTTGGCTGATGGAAGTACCTCCCACTCCACCTTCCACGTCTGTCTCTGTCTAATAGGCAGAGGCAGCTCTTGAAATATAATGAATTTTTGTGGAAATGAAAAATAGGGCAAATTCATGTACCTTTAACTTTAAGGATGCCTTTTGGGGGAGGGGAAGGGAGGGTGAAACCTAGCAGAGAGAGGAGGGAGGGAAGGAGGGATGAAATGTCTTTGGACATCAGTGAAGGAAGAATCACAGAAGTGGATCCAAAAATGATAAGCCTACCTAGAATTCCATCTCCCCTTCATGCGTAACATATAGTTCTGCATACCTTTTGTCCCAATGTAACCATGCTAAATATTTCCTCATCCCCACCAGTTGTAATCAATGTGAGAGTGGAATAGAAACGATTGAAAAACATGCAGCACCATTATGGCAAAACAGAAAATGTTTTGAACACATCTATTATCTCATGTGTATCTTTCTGTCCTTGCAAATATTACTATATTCATCCACAAATTCATACACTTTTGTTCTTTTTGTGGATCTTATCAACACGATTCAACCATTCAAATTTCCCTTCCCCCCCTTTTTATCCCATTCACTTTTCTTTCATTTATTTATATTACAATTTGATCCTCATTGTTTGACTCCAAATGACAAAACTATCTCAGTATACTTCTGTACTAATAACTCACTCTTCTGCTTGAGCCACATACATTCAACACCCATCATTGTCAAACTTCTCTCTTCTTTAGCCACACAAACTTCTTAATTAACTAATTTCCATCCCACTTAATTTTTTTTGTTTCTCTGACACATCCAACTCTCACTTCTATATAAAAAAAACAAACATTCTTCTACACAGCCATTTTTCCTTCTTTCCTTAAATGTTAATTCCTCACTCATCATCTTAAAATTTCTCCATTCAATTTCCCACCTTTAGTAAACTCTAAGCAAGTAAAAAAAATCATCTATTGGTCTAGTTCTTCACCACTTATTTTCTCCATCAAACACATGTATCTCAGTCTTTAATACATTACAGATCCATGTCTCACAGTGCATCATACTCCTGGGGTTCCAGAAAGCCTTGAAAACCTGGCTTTGGTTCCCGGCCTGGGGTTGATGCTTATTATTTGTTTAAAGTCTCTGTTTTGTTATGTTTTGTTTTGTTGATTTTGATGTTTATTGGATCATTTTATTCTGGGCTGCCTGTCTGAATGAATGTTTTTAGCTGTTTTTATGGTATTTGTACTTTTGTACGTCATCCAAAATCCACTTTAATTTTGGACAAGATAACTAGATAACTAGCTAGATAATATTTGGGGAGAGGGAGCGAGGGAGAGAGAGAAAGAGAGAGAGGGGGAGGGGGAGGGAGGGAGAGAATGTTCATCACAAATCATTCAGATTCTCAGGTATAATCTGCTTACAAAAATATACACACATTCATATCCCAAATCAACAGGTTAATTTCACCATCAAAAACATGTCTTATAAATTTATAAATACATTAAACAGATATCTCACATTCTTTTCTTACTCCCTGCTCAGTGATGAACTATTCACTAAGCGGTCCATTTATCTTCCCACATCCTTTACTGTTCTTATCACATTCAGCAAACAATCTTTAGCTCAATCTTCATGGAAAATATCCCATAGTTCAAACTTTTCAACTTTTTCGTACAGATTCTGTAAATCAATAAATGTACAGTTTCTCACTCTCAGGGATTTCTCAATGAGAGTAAACATCTTGTCTTCACACTTCCTGCCTAGAATAAAAGCCACATTGCACTTCCCACTTTTTGCACTGTCAGTTCTTATATCCTTTGAGTCACAATTCTGCCAAATGTTTTTCCAATAACAAACTAATGTTGTTGTGCTTTTTCACCTTACTCTTGCTAAAATTCCTTTGTATAAGATATCAGTAATATCATTATTCTACCATCAGGCACAGATGAAATCTTCGTATCTTCATTAAACAAGTTACATAATCACTATAAAAGCAAATTACACATATATTTTAAAATTTCTCCAATTATACCATCTACATTGGCAGCCTTACCAAACAAGAAGTCCTTGACTTATAGCCATTCATTTAGTGACTGTTTAAAGTTACAACAGCACTGAAAAAAAGTGACTTATGATCGCTTTTCACACTTACGACCGTTGCAGCATCCCCATGGTCACATGATCAAGATTTGGCCACTTAGCAACTGGTATGTATTTATGACAGTTGCAGTGTCCCGGGGTCATGTAAACCCCATTTGCAAACTTCTGACAAGCAAAATCAATGCGGAAGCCAGATTTACTTAACAACCATGTTACTAAATTAACAACTGTAGTGATTCACTTAACCTGTGGCAAAAAAGGTCATAAAATGGGGCAAACTCACTTAACAACTGTCTTGCTTAGCAATGGAAAATTTGGTTGTAAATTGAGGACTACCTGCAGTTCAATCTTCTCACAGCAGTTATTATTTTTTATCAATTTGTTCCTGGACATTAGAATGCATACAGTAATATTCACTGAAACCTATTTTTTGACATATCACTATCATCCCCATACGGATCAATATTCCTTCTTTTCAGAGAGAGCTGTTAATAGAAATGTTGAGTGAGAATCTCTTTAGTTGCTTTTGGAAAAATTTTCTTTTCTGTTTTATTCTTTGAATCAGTGTTGACTCCTGGAGGCTATTTGGAAAAGTCCCTGCAGTTTTCTTGGCAAGATTTCAGAAGCAGTTTGGCATTGCCTGCTCCTAAAGGCTGAGGGAGAGTGACTGGCCCAAGATCACCCAGTCAGCTTTGTACCTAAAGCAGAAATAGACCTCAGGGTATCCTGTTTCTAGCCTGGTGCATTACCTATTACACCAAACTGGCTCTCAGAAGTTATTGAGTCATAAAAATGCATCCATCCTGACTGTCACTTGGAGTTCTGGCCCAAAAATTGGCCACAATGGAGTCAGGAATAGCTCTCATTTTACCCAGAAGGGCAACAATTTGCTTAGACTTGTTTCTCCTTTGGTTTAATATTATGTATTTTAAAGGGAAGTGCTAGTACTAGAATGCTGAGTTGTAGCAACAGTGTTCTGTACCCAAGGGCTTTACAAATATATTTTAGAGGAGATGATCTATTTTTAAGGAAGTCAGAAATAGCCAGGAAGTTCTAAACTACATTTTCAAAACAAAGGAATCACTCGGTGGAAAGTCATATTTCTCTTCTTCTAAGTTTCCTCCTCAAGTCGGGCTTGCTAGACAAGAAGAAAAATAACTAAATTAAATTAAAATTACACTACCACTTGCAAAATCAGTTTTCAAAAATTAAATGTCTTTTGCTGATACTGAAGCCTCCATTTCCTAATAAAAATGTAATTGGAGAAACAAATCATTGTAGCCTAAATTTCTGAGCCATTAACTTTTCCTTTTCTCATCTTATATAGTGTCCTATGACCAACTGCTGTGCCATTGACCTTGGTACATGAAGTACACTACAGAAGTCCAGCTGTCCAAAGAGAGCTTAGAAATGGCATTCAATCATTATTACGATATTTTCCTACCCAGTTTATTCTATCTATTTCTTTGCTGTTTTCTAAACAACAGGTAATCCCTGACTTGTTTGAAGTTACGATGGAAACCCCCTCCCTCAAAGTTATCTGTGACCTGATTTCAATGACTGCACCTCATCTGAAATCAAGTGTTGGTTGATTTTGATCACATTTGATTTTGATCATATTTTGGGGGCTTGGCAATGGACTCACCTTTATGGACATTTGCAGAGTCTTGCAGTCATGCAGTGATGACAATTGACGTTTTTTGCTGGCTTCCGACAAAAAACACCCATTGAGGACTTCTGGTTTGCTGCTGGCCGCCGCCAGACGTTCCTCTGGGATCGTCAGCTCCCTCTGCCTGTATAGAGCCGCCGTTACAGCGGATGGCGGCTCGAAAAAACTCCGTTTCCAAGAGGAAACGGAGAGAGAGCCGGCAGGGGTGGGTAGAACTCCCCGCAGAGTCCCAAAAGTTTTTTTTTTAATTTTTGGGACGGAGCGGATGAGAAGCCCCATATCCCCTGCCGCTGCTCCGGGCTTTGGGAGACCTCTGCCTATGCAGAGCCAGGCGTCAAGAGCAAGCCTGTGAATCTAAAAGAATAATTAAAGAAATGAAGAACTGGACCCTTAATACTGAACCGCAAGTATCTCACCCTTTCAAAAACTATTTAAAAGAAAAGAGCAGAGGAAAAGAGGGAAAAAGAGCCTTCTAAAATGGCGTCTGCTGTGGCTGGAGAAGGGCTAAAAGGGAAAGTCCTTCCGTTTTTCATTATTACAATGTAGCGGAATAAATATCATTGGCTACATTTTTAGAGAAACCTCGCTCCTGTGCTGCTCAGAAGTTTTTTTTTAATGAGGGAAAGTCTTTTTGTTTTCTATTTCTTCTCTTATTTTTGCTCCTATTTTTGTCTGTGTGGGAAATGGCATCAGGACTTATACAGCTGGACAAACAGGGGGGGGGGAATTTCCCCCCTTAAGAAATTGCGCCAACGAATTTCAACTCTCCAGCGTCAGAAACCCGATTTTAATATATTAGAATTTATCCTTGAAGAGATTGTAAGAAGGGATGAGATTGTGAATCAGCAACTTGAAAAATTTAAGCAGGAAATTAAAGAAATTGGTGAATTGGTGAAATCAGAGTCTGACTTCTTGAATAAAAAGATTTCAAAAGTTGCTAATGGTTTATCAGGCTTTCTGATTCGGATGGAGGCAAAGACTGAATTATTAGAGACTAAAATGAAGGAAATCGAGGAGAATTTGGATGACATGACTCAAAAAATTAAAAAGGATTTGATAAACATTCAGGATAATAGCTTGGAAGACAAATCTAAAATGGAGACTGACCAAAAGATTGGTAATGAGGAAAATGTACAACAGAGGATTGAAAGAGAAGTTTTAATGATTCAATATAATTTTACAGAATATGCAATTAGATTGAGAGGTCTGCAGGAAAATAATAGAGATGATTTAAGGGAAGTATCTTCTGAAATTCTGGCTGGGATCTTAAAGGTTCAACCTGATGAAGTGTATTGCAGGATTGATAGAATTTATAGAATAAAATCCTGGTGGGCAAAGCAAAGGCAACTGCCTAGAGATGTGGTGATCTATTTTACAGATAAAGAAATTAGGAATAATATTGTGCAGAACTCTTTTAATTCCAATTTGCAATTTCATGGAAGAAAGATTTGGATTTTCAAGGAGCTCCCGCCCAAGATGTTAATGGAGAGGAAGAAATTTGGCTTTTTAGTGACTGAATTAAAAAAAAGAAATATCCTATTCAGGTGGGACATCCCAGTTGGTTTAATATTGAGATATCAAGGCGTAAGATATCAATTGCACACTGTCGAAAAAGCGGAAGATTTTTATCAAAAAATTCTAAAAATGAATTTAACACCTTTAGGCATAATACAGGATAAGCAAAAGGAGTTGGAAATAAAAGGAAAACATCAAATTACAGAGGCTGTGATGGATAAATTGTCTTTGGACTCCTTGGAGACCCCAGCTGGACTGTTTATAAATAAGAGAGCAGTGTCATCCGAACCCAAGGTGATGAATCATCAAGTCACAGACAAGTGCGTAAATCAACCAGTTGATATATAAGTGATGGAGAAGAAAGATGAGATGATAAAATTAACCCAACAAGAACAATCCACAAAGCAGAATGAAAATCAACCAGCAGATATACAATTGGTAAGCAAGAAAAGAGGATGGAAATTCAACCCGAAAAAGAAAAAGAAAAGAAACAGATCTTATAGAAACAGCAATTTCCAAACTAAGCAACAGTGAAGCCAGGCGCTTTAAAAAATGAATGAATATTAGAAAAGACAGTGGTGGCGAACAATTGTCTGATACTATCCTGAGGATTGTGGCAGATCTCTGCAAGGCCATGATTTTGGGAAGTGGAAAGAGCCTCACTTTGTTGGATTTGAATCATCTAATTTTTTCTTATTTACCTTTTTTTTCTCTTGGAAATATATTATAACTATTTTGAGTTATAAGGCAGGAGAGTTTTGCCGGGGCATGCAGAAGATCTGGATGTTACTCAGTAGGATGACGGGAATTAACAATCCTGATGAATACCACAACTATAACCATACGGATATATTCATAATTATAATGTCACTCGGGTGGTTGTTTTTACTTTTATACAGGTGTGAGGATATCTACTACTGATGGGGGCAGAAGATGACTGAAGATTTTGAACAAACTGTTGCACCAGCATGTTATTTTACCCTATTATGGGTGATGGATTTAACAATCTAGTGGAAAGACATCAAAGAAGATATTATATGGATCATAAACTTAAAGTTATTGTCTTTTCTCTTTTTACATAATGAAATGCATATATAGATATGTGTATATCTTAGTAAAGTGGGCAGTTGATTATATTTAGAATCGTACTGCATGATTTTGTAGGAATTGAAGGGCTGAAAGAGGTTAGTTTACTGATTGTTATAAAATGGGATGCATATATAGATATGTGTATATTCTAGTAAAGTGGGTAGTGGATTATATTTAGAATTGTATTGTCTGATTTCAAGTCATATATTTAGAGGAGTGGAGGAAGTGGACAGAATTGAATAAATTTGGTTGCAGGGAGAAGGCCGATTTAAAATGTTATATTAATATATATAAAAGATTAAAGGTTAATTTGTAATAATACTCAATAAGTATAGGGGAGGAGAAAAAGGGCAGATTACCGTAAAAATGGGAGTTATAAGATTAACAAGTTAAGGGTCAGTATTCCGAGAAGGGATTAAGGGAAAGGGAAGATATTATGTATGTAACTAGTTATGAAATAGCCTATTGTTGTGAAGAAGTCACAGGGGGGGTTGGGTGGAAAGGGTGGGTTAGGGAAGAGGGGGGGGGGGAAAAGGGGGAAAAACTTGTATTTGAAAACTTTTTCAATAAAAAAAAAAAAACACCCATTGAGTAAAATAGATTTGCTTAGTGACCAGGGTGTTCACTTAATACAAAAAATGTAAAATCAGGTCTGGCCATGTGGTTACTCACTTAATGAATAATTTCAATCTCAATTATAGTTATACATCGAGGACTATCTGCAGAATAATTGCTATGAGGCATCACCAAGTTGCTCCTCTGCTCCATTAAAGGGACAAGTGAATGACAATGAAGCATCTCAGCAGTTTAGTCTTCACTAGAGGAAGACCCAGGAGCCAGGAAGTGGAACAAAGTGGAACAAAATAAGAGTTCCCATCGAAGGGAAGCTGCCCATCCTAAAGAACCAGTACTAATGCATCAAACCTGCCACTGCAACCATTCTGATTGTTTGTAGAAGATTAGATGTTAATTAGTTCCGCTGCCCAACAAAATGATAACATGATATCATTGACTTGCAGGACCAATCCAGGAGTGGCACAGATGCTTATGTTGAACTTAACTTCTCAAGTAATTCTTCTCAAGTAGTGCTATTCCTCCTTTCAACTAAAATTTATTTATCAAATTTATATTGAAATGACTCTGGGTAATGTACAACAAAGATATAAAACTATAAAACATGTCAAAAACCAATCAATGTTAAAAGGCTAAAAAATCATACAGCATATGAGATTAGACTAGCAAGAGAACCAGTTCAAAATTTCACTGATCCTCTGAGACTCAAAGACCTGATGACTCAAAGACCAAAAGGGCAGAAGAAGTTACACTGAGGCCAATGATTTATCTAATGGGGATATTTAAATCCCGATTTCTCTTTGTGTGCATACCAGTGGTGGGTTGCCCCCGGTTCGCACCAGTTCTATAGAACCGGTAGTAAAACCGGTGGGAGGCCCCGCCCACCGCCCCCAACGTCACCAAAATGTTTCTGCGCATGCACGCGCGCAGCCCCGTTGCAAACCGCTAGTAAAGGTAAGTAGAACCCACTCCTGGTGCATATGGATAGAAAGTGGAGGAGAGAAAGACAGACAGACAGACAGACAGATACTTGTCATCCTTACTGCTGCACCTTATTCTTCCTTAATTGTGTTTTCTCAGGGACTGCTGATTACCTGACTCTTCTCCAAGCCAATGCATGTTACACAAACATTATCTCCAATGAGACCATCTTTGCACATCATCAGAATAAGGGGAGAAAAGACTACTTTAATAACAGAACAGTTAGGGATGATTTAAGTGACTTTCCCTCCTGGGCTTGAATAAATTGAAGGTAATGTCATGTGATCATAGCAGAAAAAAGCTGTTGCCATGTGCCTCCATATGTTTATACCATGGTTAGGTGATAGAAGATAAATGGATAAATGGAAGGATGGATGGATCGATGGATCAATAGATAAATAAGAAAAATAGATTATATTTTCTTGAGATGGAACAGCTGATGCTTTAGATTAATCCAATGAACATATACTGTATTGATGAGTTAAATTTTTAAATATGTATTTAAATACATGTCTGAAATTGATCATTCCTAGCTATACATTATCACTGAACTTTCAAAGCAAAATTTGAGGGCAAACATATTGGTCCTCTACAATGAAACCTGCAAAGGATTGGGAAAGAAATATTAAAAGGTTTTACATATTCATAGATTGTTCAAATTTCACCTGAATCAGTGTCCAGAATTATTTTGGAAAGTCTTTTCAAACTACATCCAATACAATTATGTTATATTTCCTGGAGTGCAAAGGAAAGCAGTTTACATAATCCTGGGTATTTCCATCATTAGCTCAAAGTTAAATTTAAGTGTAATTTGGAATTCTGTTCTACAAGTTAAAACTTTTGAGGAGTTTCAGAGAAATCCAGATAATTTTGATAACTTCATGTTGAATGTCTAATCTGAGTTCATCCCAAGTGATGATTGGATTAAATTATTTGAAAGAAAAAACAAACTGTCAATGTCACTGACTGATGTGCCTCATTAGACAGAGACTAGATATGAGAAATTTGCTGAAGCAGAATAAAAGAACATCTGGATGATCACTGGATCATATTAATAAAAATTCTCATTTAGTCTCATTCTGACTTTTCTTTCTCCAGCTTTGGGCTCCATCTTTGTGCTTCCACAAAGATCACCTTACTTACTATCTACTATCTGTTAAAAACTATACATAATGTTTGAGTAAATGGAGAGCAGTAAGGAAGGAGTGAGTATCAGAGTTGTTGGGTGGAATTAGTATTATTTATCAGGATTATATCCACATGCTGCTGGTAGTCTGAGCATTTACTCCCACTTTACTCCCACATGGGCATGTGGTAGGGAACCAAGGGAAATTGGATACAGCAAGCTTTACATCTATGCCTACCCAACAATGTCTTCAGAATTCAGATGGACATTTATGAACAAACACTGCATCTCACATCTGTGAGGCAACAAACATTGAAGTTACAAGGAGAAGATCTTTTGTAGAAGCCTGAGAGGGAAATAAAGAAAAATGAAACAGAGCAAATAGGTACATCCAGAAAAATATCCCAAAACTGTGGTGACACTCTTCTGGTTATCTGTGGCAACAAGTGAACTTCTAACTTCTGGTCTTCTTCCAAGCTGAGGGTTATCTCATATTTTGATCACTTTATTGCTTAACTAGTAAATGGAAACATTCACTAATCTTTTTCTTGTTCACTTCAATTGTTGTTTGTGGAGTCTCTCATTTGCTTAATTAGATAGAGAAGACAGAAATATGAGAATCATCTCCCTCATCTTCAGAAGACAGACAAGGTTTCAGCAACCAAACAATTTAGCTGTAGCTGAATTTATTTCCAATGCACAAGAGAAACAGAAAAAGAAAGCTAAATGTCATTGCTTAGTAGTTCTTTCCCATGGTTTACAATCTTTTAAAATGACTGAATTTATGCAAACTAAAACCTTAGTATATCACATGAATCAGAATTTTTACAAGAGGAAGCCAAAAACTGATACAGAAGATCAAAAAATGAAGAGTTAAAATCTGTAGTGACCAAATCACATAAGAAAAGAATAATCCAACCAGACAATTCTGATAAACAACATTCCATGGATATTGAAACTGTTGAAAGTGAATGAACAACTTCACGAATCACTGGGAATCGGGCAACATATAAGTTTAATAATTATTGACAGGATGAAATGACTTATTTGCAAGATGCATTTCATAGAAATTATGCATTGTTTTTAAACATAACTTAGAGTGCTGAGCAAGATTAGTTCATAGCAGCGTTCATGAAAACATTTATGTGATAAGATTTTTTTTCCTGAAGCCAGAATATAAATATGTTACTGAAGCCACTTATTGTGTGAATTTCTGTTTTTATGCTCTACAAAACCCTAATCCTGTTATCTGATGTTTTACATTTGCAGTGTATGATCATAACTTGTGTTTGCCTTGACAAACAGGAGCTTTGAAATGGAGTGCAGAAAAGGTAATGATTTTCCTGAATTTCTGTAGCAAACAGTGGTGGGATTCAAAAAATTTTACTCTCAGTTCTGTGGGCATGGCTTGGTGGGCGTGGCAGAGGAAGGATACTGTAAAATCTCCATTCCCTCCCCACTCCAGGGGAAGGTTACTGCAAAATCCCCATTTCCTCCTGATCAGCTGGGACTCGGGAGGCATAGATGGGGGCGGGGACAGTCAGAGGTGGTATTTACCGGTTCTCTGAACTACTCAAAATTTCCACTACCAGTTCTCCAGAACTGGTCAGAACCTGCTGAATACCACCTCTGGTAGCAAAGCTTGTTTGGCAGCTACACCAAAAAGGAAAATTCTATCCTTCTTCTAGCAGTTTTTTAAATTTCTTCTAGTGGGAAGAAGTTTTATAAAAACACTAAAAAATATTTATTGTTTCTAACATCTAAAGCAGGGATGTCAAACTGGATTTCTTTGAGGGCTTGATCAGCATTGTAGTTCTCCTTTCCCCACAAGGCTCCCGCATGGACCATTTTTGGCCTCCCTGGCTTCCCAGCAGCACTCTGCCAGCCAAAAACTTATGGAGGCCAAAAACGGGCCATGTGGGGGCCTCATGGGGCCTCCATACAGCCCATTTTTGGCCTGCAGAGTGCTGCTGGAGGGAGGCCGAAAACAGGCTGAAAGGGAGCCTTGGGAGGCCTCCACATGGCCTGTTTTTGGCCAGCAGAATGCTGCTGGAGGCATCGGTCCTGTCTCCCTCCCACTCCCCCCCACCCCAGCCTGCAGAGGGGAACTACAATGCTGATCTGGCCCTTGAAGAAATCCAGTTTGACACCCCTGTCCTAGTTTAAATCTGTTTTTACTTCTTTTTTAACCTTTACCTCCAAAATATACCAGATATTCTTCCCCATTTAAGTTGATTTAGTTGCCATTTAAAATCTTTTAGATGATAACTAAATTGGGCAATTTAAAACCCATTTTTGTTTATTTATTTACTCATAGACTTCCACATAATAAATGCTAGAAGATAGGCTAGTCAAATATATATGTTTAAAAATTTAAATTCTGCCAGAGGACACTAATTCTGATTAACATATTTTCCAAGTTTGTTGTAGAACAAGAAAGAAAGGACTGAGAAGAATATTTTATATGTACTTAACTTCATATATAGGTTATTAACTGCATGCTTTTATTAATTATTATGACTCTTGTAAAAACCGTCCAGATGTTTACATACGTGCCTAAGTATCTCTTTATTTTAATTGTGAATAAAATAATTGAGCTGGAGATTTTAATCAAGTTTTCAATCCTACATTAGGTTATAGTTCTACTGCAGTTAAATTTAAATGATATTTTGCATATAGAATATTGTAGAAATTTTCTATAATGTATAATTTGGTGAATATATGGCAACTTTTAAATCTTTCATTCCAAGTTTTTTTTTATCTCAAATCAAACGTGTTCCCAGCTGGATCATTAATACTTTGGCAATTGAATAGATAGATATAAAAATCTCTTACAATATCAAAAGAAAAGGTCATCCGATTTTTCTCAAGATTGCATTTTAAAAGATCATTATTACAAGATTCACTTTTCACAAAACAAAAGAAACAATTGTTTTGAAGTTATCTTATTCTATAAATAAACATTTCATTAACATGATGTTTGTTTGGGATGCTTTTAAAGCATATTACGGTAACTGCTGCATATGCTTCCTGGGAAAAGAAGAATACATCTAAATAAAAAAAAATCTTCGAAAATAAAGCCAAGAATGTTTAAATTCAGGACAATCTATACCAATATTATATGAAGTTTTATGTTTGCTAAACTGGAATTTAATTCTTTCTTTTAATTTGACAGAGAATATTCTTTAAATTGTATTGAACAAAGAGCCATGATGGCGCAATGGTTAGAATGCAGTATTGCAGGCTAATTCTTTATTTGTATAATTTGTAATTTCTTAAACAATCTAAACAATCAGGTTTGAAAACGATAAAGGACAATTGTTAAGTGGCCTTTCTGATAGCATGACAGAGTTTTGGTCCCTTTTATAGCTCGTTTCACTTTATTGCTAGCATTAAAGGCTATAAAGCAGAGTTGGAAGTTGTTGGAACAGAAATAAAAATCCAGTCCTTTTTTAACATAATAAATACGATACTTTAGGATAATCTCAGTTAACTTTACATATGTGTGTATATCTTTTTAATTTTTGGACTAATACAGTCATCAATATTTTAGATCAATTTATTGAAACTCTTTTTCTAACCATTGAGTTTATTACAAGAAGTATCTGAATTCCCTAAAATAGTGAATGGGCAGTATATTCAATTAAAATATATTTTCAAGCTTAGAGTTCAGACACAAATGCAGCATATAAATTCCTGAACTACTATAAGCATTGAAATAGGCAAAACAGGAAGAAAGTGATTACAATCCATAACATAAAGATATCTAACTGATTTAGAAAACAACATAGATTTTTATGGAATACCTTGTATTTTTACTACTAAGGTCAACCATCTACTATGTACTATCGTAAAATGTGAAGAAACTTGTGCTATTTTTTAAATTTATTTTTATATAATGCACAAGAACTGTTATGCAGTGACCATTTAAACCTAAACTAGGAAGCGTAACAGTAACAAATGATAGCCAGATCAGATTCTGTTTGATGGATTGGTGAATTGGTTCTGCCCCTCCATGCTATGAATCATTTTCATTCATGCTATGAATCATTTTCAAAAGAAGGCTAGGATACAGCACAGAAGTCAACAGTTCAAAAAGAAACCTGAGCAAGCCGTCTCTATTTGGCCTGCAGAAAAAAGTTCTCTAATGTTCGACTCTAAAGAAGAGTTCCACGAAAGGGAGCAGCTTGCCCATAAATTCTCCCCAATTTTGCTGCTCTTGGAAGTGAAGTCTGCTTAAATGCTTGAGGATGGCAGGAATGAAACAATTGCCTGAGAAACATGGCTAATAGCTCTGAGGCCTTGCTCTCACGGAGGTAATTCATCTGCGTCTTGGCTCTGTTGCTTCTGGCAGAAAGATTGTTTGAATAATCTCCCATATCAAAGAAGATGACAAAATCCTGAGCTATGAAAAACTAGCATGTCAAGGTGAAAAGTTCTAGTCTAACTTTCTCCACAATACGATTCTTTTCTTTGGGCAAAGTTCTTTGCTCTTTTTTTCCTAGCAGAAAATGTTTTCACAAAATGAGAGAGCAGAAAGAAGCAAGAAAGAGGTGTTCAGCAGCATGAGGAACAGCAGCCAGGTCTGAGATTAAAGACTTAATCACCAATACTCACTTAAATGCCTTGGTTTGCATCTGTTTCATGAGATTTCTTAAGTGCTGATGTACAATAAACTTTCCTAGGGTTTAGTGAACTGTCCAGTGCCCAAAGGCATGCTTCCAATGGGGGTCAACTGTTTCTTTCCTTCTTTCCTTGCTGGCTAGCCTTTGACTGGTTGCCAAACTCTTAAACTGTCCTTATAAAATTATTTTAACTCTCACAGTCAATTGGCTGAGCCTCATGCAGAAATGAAATTAAAGGAAAAAAATTGGTAAATGCCCAAACCTTATACATATATACTATATACATACATGCATACATAGACCAGAATTTAATGTTCTCTGTTTTTTTTTTTTATTCTCATGTCATCATGAGTGGTTCTGAGATTAATCCAGTATTATTTGGCTTTGGGATTTGACTCTAACTATTGCACATGGGCAATTAATATCTTTCACAGGGCAGGTACCATTGATTGGGTCAGCAAAAAAAAAAAAGGCTTCTGGGTCTGGATCAGGGCCAATACTCTGTTTGGCGTATAAATTCATCACTGTGTGTATGAATCTTGCATAAACATACACAGACTTCAGTTCCTGGAAATGTATTACTTGTACCTAAACAACGATAAATATTGTGCACAGCTCTTTTTAAGTTCTACTTACTCACTAAAATAATACTAGGGTAATTGGCAAATTGAAAAAAAAATGTGATGAACGTCAAAAGTATCTGCTAACAAGGAATTAATTAGGCAGATGAAAGAAGGGAAGAAACCAGAGGAACAGTTCACTTAACTCCATCATTGAAAGTATGTTGTGGAACAAAAGAAAAAGTAGGAGAGGACAGAATTCAACAAAATCACTTATCCGCTAGTGAGTGATTAGGACCTCTTATCCCAGGCCCATCTGTTGCCGTTGTTACCTCCCTAGGCTGGAATGTCATTTAAGCTGCACCTTTCATTCTCAAAGCTGCTGTAGGCTATTTGGCACTGGTTCTCCTCCACTGACATCTCTAGTTGGTTGTATAAGTCTTCTTCAGCGGTATTTCTATTTACGCTTCTCCCGCTCCATGTTTTTGCTTGCCTTGAGAAACCCTGTGCAATCTCCTAGGGCAAGTACTCATGGTACAAAGATTGTACCCCAGGCACCCTCAAGGGAGACATGCTATACACTATTCCATCAAGGACATATATGTCCACCAATTCACGTCATTGTATGAGCATGCTTTTGACTCAAGTACAGCTGTTTACTAGATTGCATTCAGGCATCATTAAACTAGGAAAGCTCATCATATGAGCTCTGGATACATCCCAGTCCAGATGAAGCTGACTAACAAACATCTAGACCACATAACAACATATATGATGTTCATATATTGTATATCACACGTCTTTAAATGATTATAATCATCCTATTATTGTCACTCCTACTCCCACAATGAATTAGAACAAGAAGCAAGGTTTGTATTTTGACTTGACCATTCAATACTATCCATCTGTCCATCCATCTGACGGTCCATCATTCATCTAGCTAGCTAGCTATCTCCTGCCTTTATTATTTTTACAAATAACTCAAGGTGGTGAATATATCCAACACACACCTTCCGGCTCCTATTTTTCCCATAACAATAACCCTGTAAAATGGGTTGGGCTGAGGGTCCATATATTATATTATCATATATACCCACCATAGTATTCTATTTCACAGCAAGGAACACTTTGAAAAGTATAGAAAAACTCTGACAATTAGTAAGTAAAAGAAAGGAAAGGCAGAAGATAAGAGAAAGGAAAGGGAATCTAGCTAAATGTAGCACCAGTTGCTTTATCTCTCCATGTTTTTCTCTCCTTACAAACCTTCCTTGCTTCCACTGGATATATCAGAGCTTCATACACTGGCTTTTGTTCTTGAAACTTCTTGTCTTTCTCTTTTGGAAAATCTCATGAACTCCAACCAAAACATTCTTATTCTCCCTCTTCCTCTCAACCCATTGATTCTTTCTTGATATATTTCTTTTACCATTCAGTCCTCATTCATTCTCTATATATATTACCCACCACTTCAATGTACTTCTTTTGTAATGTTAAATTCTTCATTTAATTCATCTTCATTCATTACCCATTCATGCATGACCCATCCTATTGATTCTTTTTGCCTCACATTTCTTAATGAAGCAATTCCTGCTGCATTCAGCTGATGCTTATACTTCTCCTGACATACCCACTCTCACATTCATTTAACCAAGTAGGCAGAAACATGTTGTCATACATAATCATTTTTGCAGCCATCGGCAAACATTATTTTTTCAACTTTCAACTGACTTTCTACCAGGATTGGCACTGTTAAAATGTGTCAATTATTTATCTATATTTAGTAAAGATCTATCAAAGCACATCTGATTATCTGTTTAGGAATACTTGTTCACTCCATTTTCCCTCTCAAATACAATTACCTTACTCTTCATCTCAATAATTTTCAATTTCATATTCCTCATTGCATCATTCCCTGCAACTCATTCAGGTTCTCAGCCAACATGGCTCTCTGTCTGCATATTAAAGTAGACACCCACTCATGTCTCCAACTAACATATCTTTAATGTTCTATAAGCATTCTATAAACATTTGCCCATAAACACAGAGCACTACAAAAGGGAACATCTCAGTACCTTGTCTTAGTCCCTGTTTAATGTTGCATTACATTTATCCTCACGTACACTTTATTTCCATTATATGCCTTTCTTATCATACTCAGCAACCAAGTTTCAACTCTGCATTTGTTCAATCCTCTCCATGCTTATCATTCTGCTGAATATCAAGACATTAAGTTGGATCCACGCACTCATGGTACAAGTTTACATTTTAAATTGGTAAGCCAATAGATGATTGCATTTTCTGCCTATCCCAGCATGAGGATGGACCACCTGTCATTTTTGGAAGACAGGAACAGACAGCATTGATCTCAACCCGTCTAGGCTGCTAGGAAGGGAATCTTCACATGGGTTTTCTGGCTTTGGATCAATAATAGTGTTTTTCCTCACTGACTCATGCAGGGCAGTCTGCTTCACTGCCTGCATTCATTCCATCTTGCACAAATCTCTCCATTCCATTGGCTCATATGTATGCCAATGGATACTTCTCCATCCAATCCTTGCTCTGCACATCAATGGCCATTTCATACTGGGTTACTAGGCTATCTGTCAGGAAAGGCTGAAACTCTTATTTTCTTGCAGGTTCCAAAGTTCAAAGGAGAAATGCTGGTGGTTTCTTGTTTTTTCAGATATATTTGGGTTTTGGTTTTTTTCCTGTATGAAAATAACAAGAGTTCTGCCAAACTTTCTCTTCTAGCCCAAGTGACTGGAAGAGCAATAAAACTCTTACTTTTTTCACCAGTCCATACATTTGGTGCCTACTTCCTAGTATGGGGAGAAAGGAAAAGAAGCAGGGAATCCACCAATCGGGGCCAATTTAATGTCTTTGAGGCATAACACTTAGGCAACCGCCAAAGTGGAAGAATGGAATGAAATGCAGAAAGGGATTTCTTAGGCCAGCTTCATTTCTGACCAGTTTATGCATGAAGGATGCAGTACAGAGAAGCTTTTGCACTAGGTTGTGCACTCCTTTTCAGCAAGAGAAGAAAAGGTTTAAATGCAAGATGATAGCTTCTTTGAAAAAAATGACACATCAACACACAGTGTACAACACAGCAATTTATGTTTCAACCTCAAATTGACCTCCCTCCTTCAACACTACCTGACTGAGAGCCTGTATTAGAGATACAGTGGTGGTAATATAAGATACCCTGCAATGTACAATTTCTTTTTCTTGAAAACTGAGACCAGATTGGTAGCCGATGTGTGGATTCAGGACAACTTTCTGCATATCAACTATGAATCTTAGCAGTGATGTACAACAGCTGCTGGAAAAATCAAAACAGACTGTAATGCAAAAATATGCCTTTGCAATAAAATATGGGTTTAAACAACAGGGATTGAAATGGAAAATCAAGCTTTATGTCCATTTAGAAAATCTGTCTGTTTCCAAAGCAGCTTGGGTGTCTCTGGAAGCTCATGCTTTCATAAAAAGCATGAAAGCGAAGCCTATCCATCCATTCCCATGTTGCTCATTCAAAGTGTCCATTTGTCAAAGATCTACTGCTTCTGGCCACAGATTCATAGCTACTAATGGCTAAATTAGCTATGTTCTATAAATCGTATTTTAACGATATCTGAACTAACAGCATTTCTCATGTCTCGTGGCAGCAAATTATGCAAGCTACACCTTTACACAAGCCAGAATTAATATTAAGTGCTCAATTCAAATGTTGAATTAATAACCGCTAGGTGGCTAGTAACAAATTAAATTTTAAAGCCTCCAAAAAGAAATACATCAACAGAGTACAGGCTTAGCCATCATAAATAGTCATTATAGCTTAAAAATGGCACATCTTTATGCACAGTTTAACCCTGACTGCAAAATGCTAAATGCTAATATTCAACTACATGTTCTGCTGTGAGATTCCAGAGGATTTAGCTAATCAATGTTAGAAATGGCAGAAATGTGGCCTGCGGCTAAAATGCTGCAGTATGGTGCTCCTGTTTGGAGACCCAATTTAGCAACTGGAACTCTTCCATTCCTATTTTTTTCAATCTGACAATCCACATTCTGTACTTGCTGAAACTGCAGTGCCTATGTTGGAGGCCATTTTTCCTCTCAATTGTTTAAACCTTTGAATGTTTGCAAAGATCCTTGAGCATGTTGAAACTTTGGTTTACCAGACATTCTAATTTGATCCATTTTTACTGGCACTTACCAGCTGAATTTGTAATCAGAAGGAAATAATATTGGATTTTATGTTTATTTGATCACACTCAATAGGACTCTTATTCTAGTCTTAAATCTCCTGTAGTTTTCCTGTAGCATATGATAGGCAAAGTGTTAAGTATAGGGCGCAAAGAAGGACTGGACACTCCCTTAGCAACAAATACTTTATTTAAACTCCGTAACTGCAATGGATAATCTCAGCCGCAGCAGCTCCTTTTATAGCCCGGAGCTGTCTGCAGCTTCAGCCACTGACGCTTGCTCAAGTTTCCCGCTCCCGGGTCTCTTTTATTGATTGGCTCGTTTGAATCTGCCATTCAATACTCAACCCAAAGCTTATTATTCACTTGATAGTAAGGGATACCATATTAATTCTTGGTATTAGTGAGGGAACTGAGAAGGAAAAAGTTTCACATTTATAGCTACAATATTTTGGGTGAAAGGGAGTTCTGAGGGTAGCGGACCCAACCCGAAGTATGAATACTAACCCATTAAAGGGAAGTTGATCTTGGTTTCTACATTTCAGAAGTAGTCAAGAGACAGTTTCTGTATTACTTCCTGAACTTATGACTTTTATAAATAAGCTGGAGTCACACATTGTGGAAAGCCAACACATGCTTTGTGGCACAATGTGTTGTGCAAGCCCAGATATTGTGAATTCATAACCATGACCTATGGCAAAATGTGAACCCAGACAATTGTTTATTCAATAAACCACATTTAAGTAAACATGGATCCTCAACCTTTGAGAATCAATAGGCAAATGTAGAATCTTGAAAGCAAAATGACCCTTACAGTAGCCTCAGCCAATCAGAAAACATTCATTCCCCAGAAGGCAAACACTGAGAATCTCCCCATCAACCCACTTTAGCCTTCTCAGATGCTCTCTTCTACCTCAGTTTATCACTAACTATGCATACGTCCAAACATACTGAGCTGCAGTATATTCTTTGGAAATAAAGATTACACTCATAATGCTTTACAGGTTCTACTTTAAAAAATTAATAGCTTTTTAAAAATAAGGTAGAGCAAAGGAGGTATCTGCAGGTACTTGAATGTGGCATGTTGAGGTTCTGGGATTTAATATGATATATAAATACAGCTCAAGGAACATTTAATAAAAGGAAGTCTGAGAGTCATATTTCAGAGCTTCGAAAATGTACTTAAAATGGACAGCTGACAGTCAGATCCAGTTAATTTTTTCATTCAATTCATATCCTGCTTTTCTAATTTGAATAGATGGCACATATCTACTTCTGGCCCATAGAATGTAGCAGCATCTAGTTGACCTTGGATGATCTCATAAAAGTTAAGTAGATTTGGACCTTGTTAGAACTTGTTGGGAGACAACTGTGAAGTCTGCAGGGCTGAAGGCCAGGTTAGGAAGATAAAAAAGTTAAAATAATATCCCACAAAAGAGAAAGGCAAATGACTTCTGGATTGTTGCCAAGAGCTTGACTGGAGCTTTATCGATCGGTGATTTAAATAGGCACTTGCTTTACAGATACTTTGAAAAGAACTTTCTTTTTGCTGTTGACTTTTGGGAGGGAGAAGTATAAATGCTTTTTATTAAAGAAGTCCAGATTTCAAGGGAATAAGAAACATGGAGCAATCAGTGCTTTGGGTTTCTTCCAACAGGAATCCATTTCAAAAACTGGCTTGGTATCTTGAAAGAGGGACATGGATTATTGAGCAAGAATGAAAAGAAGAGCAATTGAAATAAATCTGCTGATTTGAGAAAACATTCAGAGATTGTGAACACAACTTTGTGTCCTAAGGGACTCAACTTGGTGAACAAACTGAGACTGCATGTGTTCAAGTCTTGCTGCAATTTCTGGGCAAGGGGGTGGGGGTGGGAGAGGGATGCAAACAGAAGTATATTGGAATGTGTCTTGTAGTTAATAGGAAATAAAACATCTTGATTGGCTAGGTGTGATATAAATACTAGGAACCTGACCTTCTGTCCAATTTGATTAACAAACAGTACCTCCTATTTATTCCAAAATATATTAATAACTGGAGTTATTTTCATTGTGGTTTGTTAAATAAGCTACCATTTGCTGGCTTCAAGCAAAGCATTATGGTTTATAAGACAGAGATTCTGGGTTCATCCCAAGCCATGTCTAACAGCTGTCAGGTATGTTCTTGAATGTTTCCTCCATAATCATCTACATCAGATTATGTCACCATTTATGCAAAACAAAGATCTTGTATGTGACCTCTGCTGCCTATCAGGCCATCAGATACCTGGATCAGATCTAGGGTTGTCCACTATTAACATAGATTATAACCCCTTCCAATCCTGAATAATTCTGAATGACAAACAACATTTTAAAAGCATAAAAATAGTAACATCAATTAGGCCCCCAAAACAGAGTCTTTAAAAATGTATTTTTCTGAGAGCCTTTGATCCATAGCAAAGAATTGTAGATGACCATTTTAAAGTTTGTGTTATTTTAATGTGTCTGGTTAGGATTAATCTGATGTGTAGCCCATCCCTTTGGAGCCCAATGAATTGTTATGATTTATAAATATTGTTAAATTATTCTATTTCTCAAGTTAGAGAGATAGTTTGTGTACAGATCCAATCAATCAACCAAGATTATGATTTTTTTAAGGAAAAGTTTACATCATTACATTTACATCAAAGGTGATGGAACTCCAAAGGCCAATTCAGTGAAAGATTCCAAAGTGCACATTCCAAATCCAGTGGCACCAAAATTAAAATGAGACCCTACCCCAAATAAACAAGAGCATCTGTTTCATTCATATGGCTAGACACATCTTTCCAAAAATTAGTAAGAACTTTAAGTTGAAAAGGCTGCTCATTTTTCTGCCTATTCTAGACTGAGTTTCTCTAAATTAAATGTGTCCTATTCACAAATAAGGATGTAAAAGATTGTGGCCCTTTACCAAGTATGAAACAACAAATTCACTGAACAAGAACACAGCAACAGGTTCTTTAGACCAGGGGTCTCCAACCTTGGCAATTTTAAGACTTGTGGACTTCAACTCCCAGAATTCCTCAGCCAGCAAAGCTAAAGTCCATGTCTTAAAGTTGCTAAGGTTGGAGACCCCTGCTTTAGACAGCCCTTTTTCTCACTAAAACAAAACTATCTGTAGATATTCTTTTTTACAGAAGGTTTAAATTATTGTTTGAATAATGCAAACTCACACGTAACCATCCAGATAAAAATCTAGTACTTTAATAAGGTTTATTCTTCAGCAAGAGTGTTAAAGACTATATAGCACCAGGCATCGCTGACTGATTGCATTTGCAACTTTGCAGCAACTTCTGAAAACAAAAAAGAAAAACTTCTTCCCTATCCAATCATTGCCTTAGAATTATGTTGCCTTCTCTTTTAATTGGCTAGTAAAATGTTTCAAGCAATGAGAGGAAGATAATTCTTTCGCTGATAAATTAAACATCTTTAGAAGAAGCTTTGAGAGAAAGAATGTAACCTGATCCTAAGTGAAATATTTAGGAAGCTTGTGATTTCAGTTCTCTTGGATTTGGAAGGGAGAAGTTTAATAATAATAATAATAATAATAATAATAATAATAATAATAATAATAATGTCAGGGTTCCAAAACTGACAAATAAGATATGAAATGAAAAATAGAGAAAAGACTTGACAAGGCTAAGTATCACATAGCCAGTACATAATAAAACTAGCAGGCAAAGCAGCTAACAACAAGACCTCACTATAGCCATGAGCAGAAAACTGAAAAAAAGGACAGATGTGCTAAGTCCTACTGCACAAGACCAAGCCTTAAGAATAAATGCATACAAGACCAGAATTGAGAAGACAACAACAGACAGCAAATGCTACCTCTGCTAATTTAGACTGACTACAAACAACAACATAACAAAGTTGCAACAATGGTGCACTGGAATATCTGCAAAAAAAAATATATTATCTGCCTGCAAGCAAGAACTGGTGGGACTACAAGATAGACAAAGTAATAGAAAATTTTAGAACTACAGTGCTCTGAGACCTTAGAATTCAAAAATACATGCATCTGAATCACAACACCTAGATTTAACAATTGTCAGTAAGAAAAAGAAAAAAAAAGTCTGAGTAAGTGCCTGGAGACAGCAAAAATAAACTGGAGAAAATCACAAAATGTAAGACCTGCAAATAGGAATAAAACAACTGTGGCAAAAGAAAGCAAAGATAGAACTGTGTGATCAACCATAACATATCAATTATTATTTATTACATATATATGTCCTCCAATTCCCATTGATTCTGGATAGCTTACAATTATGAAACTTTTGCTTTAAAAAAGAACAATAAAAAAACACAAAACAAAGGGACAACAATGGTAGAGGGGAAAAGAAAGGATGAAAGGGGCATCAAACTACCTTTCCAAAGATTTGCTATTTAACGCCCTTCAAAATCCCAATAGGGTGGGAGCTGTTTGAATTGTGTGTGGAGGGGGGTCATTTCAGAGGGGAAGTGATGTTACAGAGAAAACACACTTTCAGGATTCAGATAGGTGGCATTATTTAATTGATGGAACTCAGAGTGCACCAATCCTGTCAAATCGAACTTGTCAGGTAGATACAATGGGAGACAAGAGCTCTCTCAAGTAACCAGGACATGTAGGGTATTATAAGTAGTGACTAGCATCTTGAATTGCATCCAATAACAAACTTGCAACCAGGGCAAAGCAGAGCTGTCACATGCTTCACATGTTTCTACCTTTACATTATAGACCAGCTAAATTTTTCAGGAGATCTTCAAGGGCAGCTCCATCAGGGGTGGGCTTTACTTATCTTTACTACTGGTTCATAATGGGAGCATGCACACACTTCTGCGCATGTGCAGATCATCAATTATGATGTCCGGGCAGGTGGGAAGAGCCTCCCACCGCTTTTACTACTGGTGCTAAAGAACCGGACAGAACCGGGAGCAACCCACCACTGAGCTCCATGTAGAGTGCTTTGCAGTCGAGCCATGAGATAACCAGAGTGTGTGTATCTGTCTGAAGGGCCCTCCTTGATCTAGGAAATGGTGCAATTCATGCACCAGATGAATCTGAGCAAAAGCCACCTATTCATTGAGCAGGAGCTGCCAGTCCAGGAAGACCCCGCAAACGACACACCATCCTTGAGTGGGGAAGTACAAACTTAACCAAAATTAAAATTGGAATATTCCCAAATCTGGATGGTCCAAACATTTGCAGCTGTTTGGTCTTGGTAGGATTTAGCTAGAGACGGTTCTTCTCCATCCAAATTCTAACCACTGGGACCAGAACCTTGACAACCACACTTTGCCAGTCCAGAGTATCATTAGCATACTGATGATACTCTACTCCAAACCAATGAATGACCTCACCCAACATGCTAAATAATGTGATGGCTTTTTGAAAACTGTGATGGCTCTAGAACAGGGCTGTCAAACTCCCAGCCTGTGGGCCGAATGCATCACGTGCTGGCCATGCCCATGCTGGTTTAGCAAAGCGGGGGGGGGGGAGTCCTATTACATCACATGATGCTGCTGTGACGTGAGTTTAACACCCCTGCTCTAGAAGATGTGTGAGAGTTTCACAAGAGGCATGAACTCACTCTTCATGGCTTTTCCACTATGGCTTATTTAGTATGATGCATATCCTAGCCAAGACTAAATAAATAAAGCATGGTTTACTAAATAAAGCATGATTAAAACAAATTCTTTGCAAATTCAACCACAAGCTGAATTTACATGTTATGCTAAGATGTAGTTTCTTTAATAATTATTTGCTGAATTATTCACTGTGACTTGGGTTTACTTATCAACTTAAGACATAAACAATAGTTTATAAATTTCACGATCAGAGTTTACACATTATGGTAATATACAAAAAGAGAAAATACATTCTGTGGTTTAATACCTGGGACAAATAAATTCATCTGAGAAATCTAGATTCAAGATGGCTTATGCCTAAGGCCTGAACTAGATGGAAATTTAGCAGTGTGCTGAAACTGGGAGGAAGGAGAGTTTCAGAGATGACCAATCAGCTGCTCTGATGGTTTAAATGCCATCCCTCAATAGTACCCCTCCAAATATTTTCAACTTCCAGGATGCTGAACCAGCATGTTGTTCCTGAGAATACTGGGAAATGAAGTCCACAGATCTAGAAAATATCTAGTTTGGTCAACATGGCTTTAAAGCAGGGGCCTCCAATCTTGGCAACTTTAAGACTGGTTGTCTGAGGAATTCTGGGAATTTAAGTCCACAAGTTTTAAAGTTGCCAAGGTTAGAGGCCTCTGTTTTAAAGGATAAAGTAAGATATTAAGAGATAATTTTAATGTGGGTTGTTATCATTGGATTAATTTATTTTTCCATCAAACAAGTACCAAATTCAAAAAAATAATTTAATTAAAATTAATTAAAGCAAAAACCTGGCAAAAGAGAGAGGGAGACTCAAAGGCAATTCCAAGAAAGTTCATTCTATAGCCTGCCAACAAGGCAAGAGAAAGCCTTCTCCCAGATGCCAAACAGATGGGCTTCTAACAGTCGAAAGTAAGGTCTTACAACAATTTAAAGTTAATACATAACCATAAACTCTGCCTGGTAAGCAATTGGTAACGAGAATAGATCTTTCATTGTGTGATTCCTTTACCTTGCAATAATTAACTTAACCTGGCTGATGTATTTTGCACCAACTGCAATTTCTGGATTCTTTTCAATGGAAGCTCCATATACACGACATTGCAAGAGTCTCTATTTTGGCCATGTTATTTGTGCTGTCACTCATTACACCTGTAAAAGTTCAATATTTACCCAAAGTCATTCCCCCAACAAAGACCAGCCAGGAAAAACCTACTCTTTATAAATAAGAACTGAGGTGAACTGGTCAACTTGGGGGGAGGGGGACTTTAGAGGGGGAAAAAATAACATGAAACAGATTTTGATGGAAATTGGGTTAGAGAAGAATCCAAAGCAGAAAAGGAAGAGATGATGAAGGGAAAGGAAGATCTGATCAGGAAATAGGCCATGAGGAAAACAGTGGATTGAGGAGCTTTGAAGATGTGACAAGGCCTACCAGAAGCATGCCATTTTGTGTGTGTGTGTGTGTCCGTGTGTGTATGAGAGAGATTCCAGTTACCTAGAAACTTCTTTGATCACACTGCACTGCAGTTGCAAGCAATCAAATAGAAGAGCAATTGCCAGGAGCAAATTATTCCAGTAAAAAAAAAAATCCTTTTGTTATCAAGGGACTCATTTTGCCTTTTAAAACTATAGAATATATGTACAGAAGTTTATTTTAAAATGAGGGCTGAAACTGTTGACTCAACATTTTTGCTGCCTTGCAATTTTCCCAGAACTCCATAATTCTAAGGCAAGGCTAAGCAAAGGGCAAAGATGATTTATTTTAAAGGCAGAGGTTTTAAATACAGATCTACGAGTGGAAAAACCAGGCAGGAACAATCTTAGAGCAAGCCAAGAGTTGTGGTTATTTGGATTCTGTTTCTGTAGCGAATGAGCAGGCTGCATAAATGTATGGCTAAATGTACTACACGGTCTAAAAAAAAAAAACAAATACAGAAAAATCTTAGAATAAAATATTTTCCAAAAATACTGTTCTGATCCTTAAGATGATAATGTTATGGTGGCTACCCTAAAGCTTTCTCCCTGAACTCTATGTGCACACTGTTTAATAAAATGTGTTCTTTATATCAAAAGAAGAGACTAAAAAGGGCAGAGCATTATAACAGTTAGGGTATTAGCTTTGGGCTGGAAAGCCCTGAGTTTAATTTCTTAATAAATGTACTAGGTGACCTTAGGCTATTCAACATTCAACTTAATCTTCTTGATGAGGTTGTTGCAATGATAAAATGAAAGTGGGAGCAGGCAGGAGTAGCTATTCATATTGCCACATATTCTTTGGCTGAGCTATTCCAAACGAAACAACTGGATTTTTGAAACAGGAGAGTTCGGTAACCTCCTAGGACTCTATTATATTATATGATGCAATAAAATTTCAGAGTGAAGGGGGCAAACTAAGAAAAACACGTTCGGCTAATATAAGAAATACACGTCACAACTTCACTGCATGCAGAATTAGGTTTTGTTCTACTTTTTGCAGGCCTAACTTTGCTGAGTCCTCTTGTCTTGGATTCCAGCCTTCTGCATTGCCACTGGGACGAAGGGCTGACATCCTTGAATAATGTATAGAGCCAAACTAGATCGCCTGTTCGCAGATAACACTGAGCTTTCTGCACCAAGCCTTCAAAAAGTTAGGAGAACACCTGCTGCACATGCTTTGATGGGTTAGTCCACCTCAGCTGTCTGGCAGTTTTACACACTTGATAGAAAAGACTGGGCAGGTAATCAGTGCCAGCTGTGCAGCTTGCAACTGCCTTACTCACTCCCATGAACACTGTGTTACACATGCTCGGGAATGTACAGTAATGAGTTATTATGTTTACAGCTGCACTTTGCAATAACATTGTTAAAGAGCATACGATCACCCTGAGGGCATATTCTACATCTGCCCAGACAGATTTTTTTGGAACATCAAAAAACAGGTGAAGGAGACAAAATCCCATTAAAATCTCTAAGGCTTTGGATGGCTTAGTTTTCCCAGCACAAAAGCAGAAAATCTATGACTGAAGATTCCGGTTAATCATTCTCAATCATAAGAAGCTCAATCATAAGAAGCTCTCTCTCGTAAGACAATGGCAGAGGGTTCAATTGGTTTCAAAGACAGCAAGATAGCTCTGGTTCAAATACTTGCAAGGCACCAGGACTAGCAGTAGAGAAGGACAGGTTACTTATACCTCATATTGTAGGATTCTATGAACCAGGAATTACTCTTCAAGGTCCAGAAGAACTCTGTTCCCTGACAATGTCCCATCATACCTCTTGCAGGTCACTCCTCCAGTCAACAGCCTTATGGTCTAGGGGTGTCAAACCTTGATTTCATTGAAGCCTCATCAGGGTTGCATTTGACCTCGGGGGGGGGGAATGGGTGTGGCCAGGGTGGGCATGGCCAGTTCGACATCCTGCAGCCCTCTGCCAATAAAAACAGAGCCCATGAGGGCCGCAAGCTGTCCTCCCAGGCTCTGTTTTTGGCTCTGGCCCTCTTGTAGCCCTCTGCCAGCAAAAATGGAGCCTGTGAGTTCTGTTTTTGCTTGCAGAGGCACTGCGGTCCGGTCCTTTGCTGTTTCCAGAGTGGCCGTGCAGGCCAGATCTAAGCGTTCTGCGGGCATGAGTTTGGCAACCCTAGTCTAGGATAAAGAATTAAACCCATTGAAATTAACACTGGGTAGTAAAAGGCTAGATTGTCCCCACTATATTTTATCTCTGGTAAATTTTCTTGTAGCATTAGTATCCCATCCTTATAGATAGTAAGAGAATGCTTATGCTTTAAAAGCAAAAACGCAAAACCAAAATAGCCTATCTGGATCAAATTAATTGTTCCCATTGGATCATATTCATTGTTCTCATGAGTTCTATGACTTTGTTCAAATAACGACTAACAGATACAAAATTGCTGGCATTCCTCACCAGAATCTGGTGTTAAATGTAATGCTGCCCCATGTCAAGGACCTATTTATTTAGCAGAGATTATAGCTGTGAATTGTCCTCTTATGCCATGTGAAAAAAAGCAGCCAAACAGTTTCATTAACAAAGTCCTCCAAAATCTTCTAAAAGCCAAAGGCCTTCCATGGACTGAAGCGGTTTCATGGTAGATAAACCAGCTACCATACTTGGAACTATTAATTACTTGATAGCAGTGTTTGTTAATGCTGGGTAATTTTTAAATGAACGTATACTCACAGATATATGTGTCAAAGGAGGTTTTTTTCCCCCCCAACAATAATATTACAGAGTAGGGATAATGAAGGAATGGTCAGACTCCTATACAAATTTGGAGCTATTTCCAATCTGTCACATTGTGCTAACTGACATAAAGTTTGTGTTGGTGGAAGTACCCAGATCCAATCTGCTATTACAATGTCGGCATGACTGCAACAATTCCAGAGCTTGGAGATACAAACCAGTCATTCTGCATATCGCATCTGGTCTGTGTTCCACTTGAGAAAAAACAAAGTAGCTGAACAAAAGACTTGTACACGTGACAACTTTGTTTAGCTGCTAGCCCTTGTTCTCTAAACTGCTGATAGCTGAACCATCTTTTTTTCTGAATAGTTTTCTGAACTATTATTCTACATAACAATGATACATTTGAAGTAGGTAACTCATAATTAATAGAACCTGGATTTTTACATGAGTCATTGATTCGGATCTGTCGGCAAACTGGAAGGACAGGAGTGTAGAAGAACTCATTTAGAGACGGGAAGAACAATGGACGCCTTATCTAAGAAATGGCTTTCTTTTCTTGCATTTCTGCAGAGAGATGCAGCACCTTCCTTGCTGCAAATAGTTGAGCATCTCCATGGCCGGTCCAGCCAATTTTGTTGGCCTTTGATATGTTACTAACAGAAGTATAAAAATAACAGTAATGTAGTATATTTTTACTACGAAGTTGCTTAGACTGTACTATGATCAGTATTTTAGAAAGAAACTCTGATTCCATCTTGCTTCAGGTCAGGGTTGTTACAGTCCTTCCTTAAGGGCACATGGACCAAAATTGTATAAGGAAGATTTTAAATATGGCCCCTTATATCAGTCACAAAGAGATTAGGAATATTATATTATAGAAATAATAATAATGGCTGGCTAGGGAATTCTGGGAATTGAAGTCCACAGTTCTTAAAATTGCCAGGGTTGGACACCTTGCTCTAGATTTTTGGAGTTACATTTAAGCCATTGACAGAAGGACAGAATGGAGGGCATAATCCATACTGAAAATCATATACCATCATCACAAGACTGTCTGGGATATACTTTACATGGAAAACAACAAAGGAAGACAGACTTTGGCCAGGCAGTGGGGGCTGTGTAATTTGCATGGCGCTTAGGACATGCAAGATTGATGCTGCAGAACTATTCACCAGCGTTGGCAACAAAAATGCAGAAAACCCTTATTTTTAATTTATTATGGGCAACTTACATTTACAGAACTATACAGCAATTTTCCCTAGAAGATATCCCTTGGATTGCAAAATCAAATCCATGTCTATGGATAGCTTACATTAGAAAAACAAAACAAAATATCTATCATTTTCTAAGGCAGAAATGACTATGAAAAATTAGCACATCAGGCTGCCAATTTGGAATCAGAATTCTTCATTTTCCACATCCAGATATGTTTTATATGGAAGGATTCACATATTAAGTTCCATTAAATGCTGTAATGAATTTTATATAAAGATTAAGACACACAAATCTTTACCCTGATTTTTTTAAATAGTTCCATTCTACTATAATGCAAGAACAAGATATAGCAATCTCAGAAGGAGACAAGGATATCCACTAATCCAAAATTACTGTGTCTCACTACCCTAGATAACACAGTTCAGAATTATTGCTTCTGATTGCAGGGAAGTTTTTATTCAGACCAAGTTAAATGTAGAGTCGCAGCCACATATAACACTTCTGTATAATTTGAATTACAAAGAACAAGCAGGAGTCCCTTTGTCAACACAGAGCTGAAGTGGGGGATCCTACACACCTCATAAATGTGAATTGGGGCCAGTTGCAGAGCTCATCTCCATTCTGTTACTGACAAAACAATTCTTTGCTGGTTCAGATTATAATCTAAGAATACACTTTTTTCTTTCTGCTCCCAAATCACATGCTCGGCCATTCATTCATCCCCTATCTTTTCCAATTTGGCTATGGGAAACTCATATGGTTCTTCGTTGCTACTTGGCTCACTGCCATGACAATAACTTGGGCAGTATGAGAGGATGGAAAAGAAGTATCTTGCTATGATGAACCATACAAATTGTGCATGGGTTTTCAGGATGCAGTGAGCTAGAGCACTCTGAATCACTGCTTCCCCCAGTGGAAATAACAACTTCCTTTTCAATTCTTTACATAAATAGTTCCATAATTTGAACTGGGTAACTCATTAATTAATTAATTTATAACAAGTAGGCAACATGATATTCTCTAGATATTTTAAGCAGGAACTCACATTTCCCCAAGCCAGTAGTAAAGCCTTAAGAAAATTATAAAACGATGTATTTGGAAAGCATTGGGTTGCCTCCTTCTGTAGCAGGGAATAGATCCGCACCCAAGGGAAGGACATATCATGTCATCATTTTGCTTCTGGCTGCTGTTTGTTTTCTTTAAGTTGCCAGAAGATCTGAAAGTGTTGCAAGCTACAAATTAATTGCTACTCTGCTGTGAACTATTTAAAGTCCAAAACTGCCAGCAGCAATAGCCTTTTTGGGATTCAAGAGAACCAATTTCTGCCATGATGCCAAGGGAAACCCAGCTCTAAGCAGGGGGGCTTTAAAAGCAGCACATGGAGGCTTCCAAGAGAAGTATCTCAAGTACTTCGGATCTTCCCACTCTTTCTCAACCATCGCCCACCAGGGCTTGATTCATAAGCCCACTAAAGGTAAAGGGATTTTCTTGTTTTGGTCTTACTGTAGGGTACAAGACCTGCCACTGCCTTAGAAAGTTATACAGATCAAATCTATTCTTGCTTCTTCAACAAATGATGGTTAAATAAATTACATTTACTGATTGCTTCCAGAAACTGGACTATTGGCAGTTTGGGGGTATTTGTTTTATGATTCTTCTCCAAACTTCTATGTGTTGCTAAAAAAGAAACAAATTCAAAACAGATCATGAGATAACATGAGTAGTAGTTAAAGTTAAACCATAAAGTAGCTCTGAACAAACTGGTGGTGATTGTTACTGGTGAACCACAGGGAGAAGCCAGACAAACTAATAATATTATTAGCTTGTCTGGGTCTGGTTGATCTTTCAAAATGCCTCTATTATAATTGCAATCTGACAGCTGACATCACCTATCCTATTAATTGGTAAGATCACACTTGGAATATTGTATCCAGTTTTGTTCAACCACGATATAAAAAGATGCGGAGACTCTAGAAAGAATGCAGAAAAGAGCAACAAAGATGATTAGAGGACTGGGGGCTAAAACATACAAAGAACAGGTTGGAGGAACTGGCTATATCTAGTTTTTGGAAAAGAAGGACTATGGTTGACATGATAGCAGTGTTCCAATATCTAATCAGCTGCCACATAGAAGAGGGGGCCAGCCTATTCTCCAAAGCACCTGAAGGCAAGACAAGAAGCAATGGATGGAAACTAATCAACTAACCTAGAACTAAGGAGAAATTTCCTGTCAGAACAATTAATCAGTGGAACAACTTGCCTCCAGAAGTTGTGGATGTTCCAACACGGAGGTTTTTAAGAAGAGATTGGACAGCCATTTCTCTGAAAAGGTTTAGGGTTTCCTGCCTGAGCAGGGGATTGGACTAAAACACCTCCAAAATCCACCTTTTTCATAATATAGTGAATATGTTCTGTTTTCAGATTACCTTGATAACATTTGGAACGTGCATCTGTCTATCTCCCACCTGCCCCCAATCATTCTTTGTTTTATAGTTTAATTCCTTTCCTTTCTTTATTTCCCCTTCCGGGCTAGTAAGGGGATTCATACTGCCAAGAGAGCTACTTATAGAGCTAATACTATTGAAACTTTTAAGGTAAGACATCTGCTTCATGAGGGGAGGGGGTGAAAGTATATGATCATGGAATAAGCGAAGTACAATCTTTTCTGGCTGAAAGGAAAACTGGAAAAAGATCTAAGAAATAATGCGTCAGTCCTGGCTTGGCAGAAAAGGGACCAATGTTAATTTAACTGCATCTAACTGCATCTTTTCGCCTGATTATGCCTGATACGCCAGTTGCGCCCCTTTTCTGAGTTGGGATTCCTTATGCACAGTCACTCATGCTCTCGTCACTTCTCGCCTGGACTACTGTAACGCTCTCTACATGGGGATCCCCTTGAGGAGCACCCGGAGGCTCCAACTGGTCCAGAATGCGGCCGCGCGGGTGATTACGGGAGCGACATGGCGCTCCCTTATAACACCTCTCCTGCGCGAGCTGCACTGGCTCCTGGTGGTCTTCAAGGTGTTGGTTCTCACCTTTAAAGCGCTCCATGGCTTAGGGCCAGGGTATTTACGAGACCGCCTTCTGCTACCGATAACCTCCCACTGGCCAATACGCTCTCACAGAGAGGGCCTCCTCAGGGTGCCATCGGTCAAGCAATGTCGGCTGGTGGCCCCCAGGGGGAGAGCCTTCTCTGTGGGAGCACCCACCCACTGGAATGAGCTACCTCCCGGAATACGACTGATCCCGGATCTCTGCACTTTCCATAAGGCCCTGAAGATGTTTTTATTTCAGCAAGCCGGCCTGGCCTGAATAGATTTTATGGGTTAGTTTTTAATTGTATAGCTTGGGGTTTTAAATTGGGAGGCCAATTAATTTAATTTATTTTTAGTTATCTTAACTTTTATATTGTATGTTATTTTAATTTTCGGCTGTTCACCGCCCTGAGTCCCTTTGGGGAGAAGGGTGGTATATAAATTCAATAAAAATAAATAAATAAAATAAATAAATCTCTCTAAGCCACAGTTCCTATACCAGAATGGAACACCCCAATTTTCATCTCATTTCAGTCTTCTATGACACTCATGAACACACCTGGAGAAGGTGGAATTATTTTTAATCAACTCATCTTGCCTATATGATGAAGAAGTGGGCAGAAAGGTCCAGCTTCTACTCTATGCTAAGGTCTGGCTTTCAATGCTCTATTTCAGGAGTCCTCAAACTTGGCACCTTTAAGACCAGTGGACTTCAACTCCACTGGCTGGGGAATTCTGGGAGATGAAGTCCACAAGTCTTAAAGTTGTCAAGTTTGGAGACCCCTGAGGTAGAGCATTAAAAGCTCTATCTCAGGGGTGTCAAACTCGAGTCGTCACGTCATCATATGACATATCGTGACTTTTTCCCCTTTCGCTAAACCAGGGGGTGACCATGGCCAATGCATGATGAATCTGGCCCGCGGGCTGTGAGTTTGAGACCCTTGCTCTATCTGGAAGGGAAAGGTGACATTTCATGCAGAGAACATATAATAATTTAAGCACAAAAATCCTTTTTTCCTACATTCTGTTTTTCCTTCTACATATGATTTGAAGCAGAGATTGAACTATAAGCCACACTGTCATTTCAGGGTCTAACAGCATGTCCACTTCTCAAAAATAAATATGGCAGCACAACAGAGAAACACAGCCTTGAAAGAAAATGCAAACTTTCATATGCTGAATTATGGATTTGGGGTACTGTCAAAGGCAAAGGAGTGCCTATTCTCTTGTGTCCAGTCTCATGGAGAAGGATGTGCAGAGTGTGTACATAAACTGGACAGTGTGATGTATTTTTATATATTGTGCATATTGCACATTATTTTTTGTCAGAGCTCATATGAGGTTAACATATCAAATACCTACAGAATCAAGATTTCAGAAATAAACAACCAAATGGAAACATGCATGAAAAGAAACTTCTCAGGTCTCTAAACCTACTACTAGATAGCCAAAGTAACCTGAAGCTGGACAAAAAAAAATCTATGTTCCAAAGGGACATCTTATATGAAGAAAAGTGAGAACTAAGAGTTCAATCTCACAGCATCTCCTTCCTGGAAGATAAATTGTTCAGACTGCAGAGAACGCCCTGAAAGCTTTTTTTGACCAGTTGTAACTTGAGTAATTCTTTGGCAACCTGTTATGGTTGATATTGTAGCCCACTTGGCACCCTGCAGCACAGGACTCCTGTGAGGGAAAATTGGAACACTTTCCCCAATGGAACAAATGATGTTCAGTTATGGAAAACATGATACCTGGTGTCTCCCTTTGGAGATTCCTGCCTTGAAATGCAAGCTGGGCCTCAGTATTTGTTTCTTAGTTGTGGAATGCTATTAATTGGTTTGTATACTCATCTAATCTTGTAGTAGATGTGCTTTAAGATATAAAATAAGTTAAAATAATTTCCTGAACCTTTAATTCATTCAAGTCTGGTTATTTGTTGTTTGGTCTTTATTATATTTAATTTTAATCCTAGTGAACAAAATCAGTCCCATTTGTTCACTAATGAGTTTCCAAACTGTTTGCATTTTCAGCTATCAAAGCAAAGTCATCAGCATAATGCAGATTATTGATGCTTCTTTGCTCCAGTTCTAAAGTCACACTCATCTTTTTACAATCCAGCCTCTGCCAATATACTGTATATTCAGAATATTAATTGATTATGTGCCATTAAATCAATATTGACTTTTAGCGTTATAGTGTATAGAGTTTTATTAGGTATATAGGATGAATAAATAAGGAGAGGTTTGTCTTACTTTTTTGTCAATCTGGAGCCAGTTTGTTTTGTCATGTTCCATCTGGACTGTGGCTTCCTGTACAAATTTTTCTTCTGTTGCTTGCCATATTTCTGTATAGTTCATCAATTCCAGAAACATTCTGACTTAGCAGTAAACAAAGTACAGATCTAATTTCATCATCTAATAATAGAGATTGTTCTAAGACAGGAGTGTCAAACTCACTTTCATTGAGGGTTGCATCAGGGTTGCTTCAGGGTTGTTTGACCTTGGGGGGTCCAGGGGGGCATGGCCAGGGTGGGTGTAGCCATCTCGACACAGCTCCATTTTTGCTGGCAGAGGCGCCTTAGGCCGGTGCTTCTCTGTTCCCAGGGCGGCTCCGTGGGCCAGATCTAAGCATCCTGCAGGCCAGATCTGGCCCTCAAAGCAGGAATGGTATACCATTGTTTTCTCCCACATAGTATGAAATTATGTCTTTGCTATTGATACTAAAATGATCATATGTTTCCAGCATTTTCCTATATCGCTGCTCCCCAAGTGCCTGCTTGCTTTAGCTGAGTAACTGGGATGAACTTCATGCCTTGGGTGACCCTGCTAAGAATGCATCTTGGAATACACTCCCAATGCTTTTTGCTCATCCTTCCCAGGAAGCCCCTTCCCCATCACAATGAGGCAGCATAGCAGGACTTAAGGATGGACCACAGCATTATAGATGAAACATAGCATTAGCACACATTTAAAAAAAAAATACAATAGCCATTGACAGCAGGAAAAGTTGTTTTCACTTCTCATTATTTGTTGCTGAAGAGCTTTGATTTATAGTATATTAACACTAGCAATTATTGGCCTGGAAACATTCCTGAAAAATGACCATTCTCAGGCTGGCTACCTATGATGTCATACCTCCACACTGCTTTTTCCTACCAATGTCCTTCTTTTTTGATAGTAAGAAATATAAAACCATGATTCTCCTCCTGTTGAGCAAGCTGGCATATCCTGTGCGTCTTCTTTTATGTCCAGTTTATCCATGGTGAAGTTTCAATAATTCATCTCTAAGACTGAAGGATAAATATGCAACACTGACAGAACCCTGGAAAGATTTTGTGAACCTCCATGACAGCTCTCTACCATTACAGTGATCTAATTGTTGTCATATGGTGCTTGCCCTTTGTGAACAGAAGCAGATGAACAAATTGCTGTTGGCATAAGGTAAAGTAAAGACATCCTCAAACTGAGTTTGATTCCCAGGAATTGCACTCATACATTTTTCTGGGCAGATTTATGGAACTGCTTAGCCATTGCCTTTTTCTAGGGATGTGTTTTTGTTTTTCATTTTCTTGTCAATATTGATATCAACCCTTAAGGACCAATATATTCTCATGAGACAAAATGAGACATCAGTTATACATAGAAGCACACAGCAGGGCTGGGGTTTTATTTTGGTACCTCACCTGCCTCAGGTAGGTCCAATGATAAAGCAGCAATTTCAGACATCATGGCATATGACAAATTCCCAAAGGAAATAAGAAGCGGAACTTACTTTCTTGAATTTATGTAAACACTAAGACCTTAAAAAAACCTGGCATATTAGACAGTGGTGAAATTTTCTCCGGTTTGCCACCAGTTCACTGCATGCATATGTGCAGTGCGGACCAAACGCATGCACAATGCACACCAAATGCACCCTGTGTGCATGTGCCAAACACATGCTTCGTGTGGAAAAAGGAGGCTTGGGAAGGTAAGTAGAACAGCGAGGGGGAGGGGAACAGCTGTGCTGTGAAATTTAGATTCACTAAAAAGCAATAAATCGCCCGGCACAGCTGATCATCGGAAATACCGGTTCAGAGGAACCAGTAGCTTTGTTTTTACTACCGGTTCACCCAAACTGGTGTGAACTGGTAACATTTCACCACTGATATTAGAGTATGTACTATTCATAGAAAAAGAAACCTACAGACTTTTCCAAATATGAACGCATCTTTACTGGAAATGTGATGGTTTCCCATTATTCTACAATGTCCTTGTGTTGACATTAGATTCTAGATAGTTACTTTGTCAGCTGTTGGTTTAACATAGCAATTTACAACTAGAGCTATGCTGCAAATTAATCTGAGTCACCAATTTCTCCTACTGCAGTCTGTGCCTGTGCAGCAATATCATATTGTGAAAGTTCAGTTTAATAGACTATCTGGAGAAGTGGAGGAAGGAAAGGTGTTCGTTAAATCCAAATGTATGTAATTGAAATATCTGATTACCTAAACTGAGGCATATGATGTCATTTGTCCAGAAAGACTACAGAAACATATCCATTATTTTAGGAGTGAAGTCCAAATGCAGATGTGTTCCACTGCATCTAAAGTCCATTCAAAGAGGGTCTGTTAAAATGAGATTTACTGTCTGTGTCAGGAGTTGGTATATTTGGCACAGCTACTACCAAGCAATATATGTAGTGGTCAGGAAGAAGTTGCCAGGAGCAGCTCAGTGTCTTGAATTAGGGCTCTCAAGGCATGAAGGCCAAGACGTAATCTAATGACCTTCTAAAGCAGGACATGGCAATTGATCAGTTAAGGAAGGGAATATTGAAATTATTTGACACTATGAATCTGTAAGCGTTATCTTAGTTCTATAAATAATGGATGGGTGGTTTGTTTTATTGGCTGGGGATGGTTTTAATCATGGGAAATTTTGGCTTTATACATAATGCAGTCACAAAGAATGATTTACAAATTACAATGGCTTTGTTCACATAATACAGAAAAGTGCCAGCAATGTTTTGTAGGTACTGTATTTCTCTCTCTGTCTCTGACTCTCTGTCTGTCTGTCTGTCTCTCTCTCTGTGTCTCTGTCTGTCTGTCTGTCTGTGTCTGTGTCTGTGTCTGTCTCTGTGTCTGTCTCTGTGTCTGTCTCTGTCTCTGTCTCTGTCTGTACACATTCAAAACCTCTGGAAACTGCAGGGGATATGAATAGTCTGAATTATACTGCCAGAAAGGTAGGTGTGGGATTTTCAGACTGATGCATACAAACTCAACTCCTTTGTTTCCTTTTCCTGGATTCCTCCACTACTTTGAATTTGGCCACTGAATATGAGGGGCACAATTCTGGGAAGCTCTGGAGAATGCAGAAATGGAAATCAGAGCCTGAATGCATCACGTTTCAAGATGCCCATTAAGCTACACTACTTGAAGTCCAGTATATTCTGCCTGTGCCTGGCCCAGATTTTCTCTTCATTTTCAGTTAAACCACTAATCTAAGCATTCATAAACTGTATTGTTTAGATTCAGTGTTTTGACGATTGCTTTGGTTGCTTTGCAGGCTTCAGTAGACAAGACAAGATATCTCACAAATCCTACCATTTGAGATCTTGCATACAGTACTACACATTTCTGCCAGGTTAGTGAGCACCATTGCCAATTTCCCCCAAAGGATGAAAAATTCCTTAGATGAAAGGGGAAAAAAACCTGTGTACATGTTGATTTTTTATTAACAACACAGATCACCTAGCAGCCAATTTAAAGAAATCAATTCAGTGGCAATTAAATTTTTTCAGTTAATTGGATTTCTTAAGTTTCAAGACAAGAACTAAAATGACCTGTAATAAGAAAATATAGGGTCGACCAAATCAACCTGATCTTGAATTTTTTCCATCAACTCACAGCTTTTATTAAAATATTATCTACATTATGAATAAGAATATTATTTTCCTATGTGGTATAGACATATTAAATTGGAAGTCAAGTAACAGGACTTTAATTGACATAAAGCTAGAAGTTTCTAGACTTGTTTTTTGAAACATTTACAAGGCCCTGGAAGATAATCAAACACACAGGTCTATTGTTGGTATAATCCAACTTTTTCCCCAAAATAAAGAAACAGTTTAAGTGAGTTTATTCCAAGGCTTAAAGTTACATAATTGTTCTGCCAGCAATGGACAAATGACTGTTGACAAACTGATGTATTCAGTTGAGGCTGAGTTAAATTAGCACAAAGATCCCAGCTTATGAGAACATCTCTCTAAACTTCCCCAAGACCGACATTGTTATGTCTTCGGTTTTCTGCCTCAGGGTCAATCATAACCAATGTTGTTACCCAGAGAAAGAAAGGCACAGTGTAATGCTAGAGAACAATGTTAATCATAGGAAATGTAATGGTAGGGAACAAGTTAGCATGTAAGACAGGGTTGTTAGTTTTGGCAGCAATGTCTGACTGTGCCTACATGCAAGTTGGCAGCTGTTTCAGAATGCATCCCTTCTGAGTCTGTCTCTTTGAACATGTATTTTCTTTCCGATCTCAAGTTAAATCATGTTCGGAATACAACCGTGGCCTGAATCCAACTGTCTAACTATGCAGGCACTAACTAGTTAATCGTAAACCACAAAATCAGCTAGATAAATGTAGGGTGGGTTTTTTTGAGGGATGTGGGGAGAAGAATGAGACTGCAGAGGATGATGAGGGAAAGCAAGAGACTTTAGCTTCTTTCAGCAAGTCCTACACTGGGAATCTGTGAAGTTCTGATTTCCACGAATATTTATTTATTTATTTATTTTGTCGTATTTCTATGCCTCCCAACTCCCGAGGGACTCCTAAAGGAAGGGGGGGGTCAGAAAATGATGTTGCTCAAGGTTCCATATCTTCATCCTTGAAAATTTGCCAATTTGAGACTGATTTTTTTTTAAATAAAAGGAAAAAAGGGAAGCTTTTGGGGGGAACAGCTGCCAAGAAGACAGACTATTCTTTTATTCATATGAAAGGAGGGGAATGTGGATCCACTTTCAAGCAAAGATTGCCACATAACACATGAATAGGAAACACTGCTTGAAAATAATACACCATAGTGAGGGGGGAGAGCGTGCGCTTTGGGCACTCGGTCCAGAAAAGGTTAGCCATCACTGGTCTATAAATTCAACCCAGATTTTAAGAAGAGTGGGGAGGAAGGGAGGGAGTATCGTTCATCACAAATTATTCAGATCTTCAGATCTCAAATCATTCAGAGAGAAGGCAAAGCAAGAAGCTTCTGATGATGGACAAAGTCAAACAATGTCCCAAGGGAGTTGGAAGGGCTAGGAACGCACTGTGGTTTGAAATGGAAAAGAAAATAGGGGGAAAGGAATAAAGGGAGTTCAAAAGAAGCTGCCAATTCGGTTCTCAATATTTCAGTGCTGAACATCTGTACTACAAGTTGTAGGTAAGATTGGATTCCACTCTATTAATGTACCTTAGATTCAAAATGTAAACAGAGGAAAGTCAAAAGTGCCTTTCAGCTCTTGCCTAATGTTTAAACTTTAAAGTTTTGACATAATGTGACTGGCATAAGTAAAAAATATGCTGGCTCAAGGTCAGGTAGTCTTCTCTCTTGCCCTCTTCATTTTTATCAGGAGGAAGACAAGTCTTCATGTTCAATATTTTAGATATATATTTACTTAAAGTTACTGTTGGTCATCTTACAATTAGAATTTCTCCAAATAATTAAAAACTTTGAAAAATGCAACTTGGACATCTTCGATCAGTTTTACTTTTCATGTTATGCCTTATTTTAACTACAGCTATTTTTTTAAGAAGGATTAAGTTTAAGCCTTTTAAAACAAATAAAAATGAGGACAAATCCTCATAATTTAAACAATGAAGGCTCAATCATATTCAAGTTCCATGGGGAGATTAAGGACTTGCTGAAACAAACATGTTTTGGGTCCAATCCAAAAGACATTGAACTTTGCTGGGAAGGGAGTTCCAGAAAATAGGAGGAACCGCAAGGAATGTGCAAACCCTCTCTCATAATTTCTGCAAATTCCTGCATGTAGAATTGCGTTTGGGACAGTAATCGACAGAACAATTTTGGCAACGTAGCTCCAAAGTTCTGTTATGAACTCTCATACAGTATATGCTGCTTATCATCTTATAGCCTAACCTATGTCCCATTCAGGAGCAAGGATTCTATTCTTAAATAATGCCATTAAGATCTTAATTACCGTTCATCATACTGAAGATCATTATCCACACATACACAAAACAATCTTGCATTCAATTGGTAGTTGTTTATTTTAAATCTGATAGTAAGATGTTTTAACACACTGTCTGGAACATTTACCTGCAATAGTAAATATGTCATTTTCCCAGTGGAAGATTACTGCTTATTCAGAGCATTCACCATGAACACACTCTTATTCAACCACATTTTTTACATCACAGGACTTGGCACTTGGACCTGAGCATCCACTAATGATCATATTGGTCAAGAAGGGATGAGCAGGGAGAGGACACTCCTAGTTTAAAAAAGAATAAAACAAACAATAATTAATAGCTAGGATAGAAACCTGTCTGGAGCAACTACCAATAATTTTCAATACATTTTGGCATTGAGCTTAAGAATGTTACCATTTTCTACTAGAGAAAATGGTAACATTCCTATTTTGTCCATAGATAAGTAAAAACAGATCCCAATACATTGAAAGGAACTTTCTTTTAGGGAATTATGCACAGAACTGCTATGGATCATTGTACTTATATAATAATGCAAATAAAACTCAAGTCATAAGAGTTTGCATATTTAGAAGGGAGATCTTGGATTTTCAACACACAAGATTTCTTGAAAGGAAGCAAGCAAAGTTCTAATAAACAGAAATGATTTTGCTCCTGCCCACTAAGCAAACACTGGTCAAATATTTACAGAATTAATGCAGTCAATCAAGAAAGTAAGGCATCTGCTTTTCAACAATCATCCACTACAAAGTAAGATCATTAAAGGATATGTTATTGTAATTATACTAAGCTGAATCATCAATTTTCTTGGAACGTTTCCATTACCAACAAAACCCACCTCCCTTCTGCGAATGTTTTAATAGAGGATGCAAAAAATGGTACAGGCAGCCTGTTAAGTATGGTTAAGTGAGCAAAATAATCATCTCCTCTTTCAGAGGGCTACCAGATGTGGGCTGCAAAACTTCAGATGATTATTATGACTGGAAAAAGTAGCTCTTTCACAGATCTATTGTGAAAAGTCTGATGGCTCTGGCAGTTCTAACTTTGCCTTCTTTCTGGGACCATTGATTTTACTTCCCTTTTCTAATTGAATCACATTGCCAAGGTTGATTAAAGTATATTAAACTTATGCAGCTCTTTGTGCAATTCTTCAATATCAAAGATAATCCCTGTGACTAATCTGGAAATCACTGTTCTCATTCTCAATTTTCAGGTCTAAAAATAGTAAGAGGGGAAGGAAGTTTTCCTGAAAATTGCACAAATCCCTCCTGGTATAATAGTCATGATGGCTGCTGCTCCTTTCTATTTCCTGGATTTGGTGCACAGGCAGCCCAGTTAACCAAGGATCATGTGCTGCACTAACAATCTGATTTTCAGTGCAATGAAAAACCGCTGGAGATACATGAAAATTTAAAAAGAAAACCTGAAACTAAAACATGCGTGTCTCTAAGGAGATCCTGAAAGACAATTAAAAAGCCGATTCTTTCTCATTAATGCCTTTATTTGTGGTGACAGATTGATATTACTAAAAAAAAATGCTATTGCCATATCTTTCATGAAAGCCTTCTTGGATTTGCACTATTGGGGCCTGCAATGGCTATAAAGTTAAACAGCACATAGAATATTTCAACATGGTCTAATTAAAATAAGAATCATTAAAGCAATCTACTCAGTCATTGAATAGTTCTATTTTTATGCAACAGTATTATTAGCTTTCTAAGGTACTACAAAATTTGATTTTGACCCCTCAGAGTAGTCATAACTTTTCCTGGAGAAAGACAGAGCTGAAAGAGTTGATCTTTTGGGAATCAAATACAAGGAACTGTCTAATTGTACAGGTAGTCCTCGACTTACGACCACAATTGAACCCAAAATTTTTGTTGTTAAGTGAGACATTTGTTAAGTGACTTTTGCCCCATTTTATGACCTTTCTTGCCAGAGTTATTAAGTGAATCACTGTAATTATTAAATTAATTACACAGTTATTAAGTGAATCTGGCTTTCCTAATTCACTTTTCTTGTCAGAAGGTTGCAAAAGGTGATCACGTGACCCTGGGACACTGAAATGGTCATAAATGTGAGTCAGTTGCCAAGTTTCTGAATTTTGATCACATGACTATGAGGATACTGAAATGGTCATAAGTGTGAAAATGGTTATAAGTCACTTTTTCCAGTGCCATTATAATTTTGAAGAGTCACAATGGCACTGGAAAAAGTGACTTATATAACCATTTTGTATTCCTGTATAGGAAAAACTGTTATAACGTTTACAGTACACTCTCAACTGTCCTGAGTTGTGGAAAAGGTCTGTGTAATAATTACAATAATTATTACACTTATAATAAATATTAATAACTGTAATAATTAAAAGTAATTAACTATATAAATATTTAATTTCTTCATATCAGCTCCCAGGAAGGAGTATATTTGCAAATTATAATAGTTTTTATATTTTAGCTAGAAACTATTTAACTCAGATGCTCGACAAGGAGAGTCCAATTCTTTAAAGGATAATCTTAATTTTTCCAGCAAGAAAGAAAAATAAATGCAAGTGATTCACACCTCAAATAAGAAACCACCGGATAAAAGGCAAGCTAAGCATGAGCTGGGGCATTCTTGATATAATTAAAATTCAGAATAAGCTGGCAACTAATATCTATATTTTTCTGAATTTTTCTTCACTAAATTAAAAAAAAATTAAGTAGGCTTTATAAGAATGTTTCTAAAATACTAACTTGGCCTTTTTCAATTATTATATTATTATTTATTGAATTTATATACCGCCCTACTCCCGAAGGACTCAGGACGGTGGACAGCCAAAAGATAAAATACATATAATACAAACGTTAGAAAACCATTTAAAATACAATTAAATAATTTGGCCCAGAAAACAAATTTAAAACACCCCAATTTATAAGACAAATTTAAAATTTAAAAAACAGTTTAAAAGAAAAGTTAGGCCAGGCCAGCCTGCTGAAATAGGAATGCTTTGAGGGCACGGCGGAAAGTGCGCAGATCCAGGATCCTCCGTATCTCCGGGGCGAGCTCGTTCCAGATGGCGGGTGCCCCCACAGAGAAGGCTCTCCCTCTGGGGGCTGTCAGTCAACACTGTTTGACTGACGGCACCTGAGAAGCCCCTCTCTATGGGAGCGTACTGGTCGGTGAGAGGCTACTGGTGGCAGAAGGCGGTCTCATAAATACGCCAGTCCTAAACCATGGAGCACTCTAAAGGTGGTAACCAAAACCTTGAAGCGCACCCGGAAGACCACTGGGAGCCAGTGCAGCTCGCGCAGGAGGGGGGTCACATGGGAGCGCCACGTTGCTCCCATAAACACTCACGCGGCCGCATTCTGGACCAGCTGGAGCCTCCAGGTGTTCCTCAAGGGGAGCCCCATGTAGAGAGCATTGCCCTCTCACTCCAGCCACCACAGTGAATATTCATTTCTAAAGCAGACTATGAAAAGGGTCCCTGCGTCTTCATCAGGCTGCTATATTACTTTTCATCACATACAGTAATAGTAGTAGTAGTAGTAGTAGTAGATGTTGTTGTTGTTGTTGTTGTTGTTGTTGTTATTATTATTATTATTATTATTATTATTATTATTATTATTATTTAATCTTTGGTGAGATTCACAGCCTTTGAGGCTGGTTAATAGCTCAGCAGTTCGAGTCCTAACCAAGGACCTAGGAACTGTTAAGGTATCGTCGGAGGATGTAAGCTGTTCTGGGTAAAGTGGTTTTTTGTAGAGTCAAAATGTTCAAGTCTGGTAAATTTAGAATTTCTAAATAACGAGGTAGCCCTTTGGATATTGCTCCAAGGGCTCCAATTACAATCGGGACAACACACAATTTCTTTTTCCACAGTCGCTCAACTTAAATTTGCAAGTCCCAGTACTTTGTGATTTTTTCTTGCTGCTTATCTTCAATCCATGCATCACTAGGTACTGCAATGTCAATGAACCATACTTTTTTCTTTTCAACTATTGTTATGTCAGGTGTGTTGTGGATCAAGTGCCTGTCAGTCTGAATCCTGAATTTCCACAAGATCTTGAGTTTCTCATTCTCTAAAACTTTCTCAACCTGATGTTCCCAGTGGTTTTCGCTATACTCAAATCCAAACTTCTGGCACAATTTCCAGTGAATGATCTTAGCAACGCAGTCATGGCGTTGTAGATAGTCAGTCTGTGAAATTTTGCTGCATCCACTGATCAGGTGGTCGACTGTCTCATCTTTCTCATTACAGAGGCGGCATTTGCTGTTGGTGATAACATGTTGAATTTTTGTCTGCATGCAGTTTGTGGCTAGGGCTTGTTCTTGAGCTGCCAAAATAAAGCTTTCTGTTTCTTATTATTATTCTGTTGTTGTTGTTGTTGTTGTTGTTGTTGTTGTTATTATTATTATTATTATTATTATTATTATTATTGAAAAAGGACTTCCTCACTGGTTTCAACTACAAATTTAGATTTTGCACAAATATCAGTCATGTTCAAGATTAATTGCAGTCCAATTAAAGAAGAGCCGGTGCTGGGATTAACCTCCATTTAAGAAGAAATTCCAGATTCTACTATAGCTCTGTTCAGAGGAGCAGAAATACTTACAACTGGCAGCCGGCATGAAGCTCCATTGACTATGCTAGGTTCCTAGACTTTTCATTAAACTTTAAGGTACAATTGCACTTCATCTAATACTGTTAGCTGTTGCAGTGCAAATTCTGGCCAAATTACTTGGGGGGGATTTGGAATGTCAGTTCCCACTATTAAATTTGGGGTATGACAGTTTGGAACAAGATGTCCAGTTTAAGAACTATGGTTTCTTGAAGGAAAAGCATGCAATAATATGTATAACCAAATTTCACAATATGGAATATTGTTTGGGAAATTAGGATTACTTTGTAAACTATTATGGAATACATGGAATAAGCATAATGGTTTGGGTAGCCTTCTAGGTTCATAACTGAAAGCTGAAAAAGAACGTTGAAAAACTGGAGCTCAGCCAAGCAGAAGAGGCATGGCCAAACAAATTGCAACTCAGTCTCTGGCCAATCAGATGAAGTTAACCCATTGCTTGGACTCTCCAAGCAGTGCACAGGGGAATGAAAGCTGTTAGGAGATCAGGTAATTGTTTCTATTGTAATGAAGGAAGGCAACTTTGGGGGGCCTTACAACAAGTATGATTACAACAGCTGCTGTTCACTTTTGGATCTGCATGGAAAAAAACAGCTAAGCAAAGACTCCGTTGCTATTCATTTGGAAAACAATCCAGTTGCCTGAGCCATTTTTATGAGGAAGAGAAAAGAGGAAACATTATGTTAAAATCAGGACTATCACTCAGATTGGTACTTTTACAAACTAGGATCAAATCTGAAAAGTTCTGGTAGTTTGGAACACCCAGAGGGCACCCATAAAACTTGGAGTAGGGCTAGATATTATTTATTTACTAGCAGTCCTCCTGTGTGTGTGTGTGTGTGTGTGTGTGTGTGTGTGTGTGTGTGTGTCATGTTTAAGTTGTTGGACAGAGGAAGAAGTGGTTTTCTCCATTGGCATAAAGAATAGGGAGAAGCAGGCTACTAAAAGTAAAACCTGGCCGGCAACCTTGTCCAACCAACAAGGATGAATCAAATCCATAATGCCTTTTGAAGAAAGCCACAGGATTATACCAAGTATGACTTGAGTCACCCCAAATTGACTCAATATAAAGATGAGGAAAGATTATACAAGCAAATCACACAAAAGCATAATAGGAAGCCTCTTGTATATGTATTTTATATTCACAGGAGTTTAAACTTTTGTTTTTCACAGGACTCACTGACTCTTGCATACTGTTTAGAAGCTACTACCAAAGATACTGCGGGTTTTTATTCCAAACACATTGATTTGAAAAGTGTCAGGGACACTCCCTGGATTTGTTTCTTACCTTTACAGATTCTCTCACTGTCCATAGGCTCATAGCCAGCACGGCAGGCACATCTTCCGATCGCCACCATCCACTCGCCTTCCCCATTGCAATGCAACTTCACTCCGGAGGAGCCAGTACTGCTGGCTTCTTCAGCATCAGCCACACAAGTTCCTGGTGCCTCCACCAAAGAAGTCCTTTCGCCTCCAGCAAATGTCTCTGGGAAAGAGGCAAAACCCTTCACCACTGCAGGACATTTGTAGAAGAAAACTTGGACAGCCACCAGAGACATGCAAGCGCCAGAGTCTTGAAAGGCCAAGTAGAAACCCCTCTTCGTCAATGGCCCAAAGCTTCTCACCTTGACGTTCATCTTCACCACCTTCCCAGAGCTATCCACCTGGGAGAAGCTCTCATCAGCGGCAATTGTATCCACTTTGGTCCAGGGGCCCTCGTGCCACTCCGGATGCTCAGCAGTGGCTAGGTCAGTTTCCGATTCATGATAGTAAAGGGTAAAAGTCTCTTTGCAAGAAGAAGCCACGGTCCTCATGCTGGCACAGTCACGAACAGAAAAGCGGAGTCGTATGTGAACTCTGTGGGCTCCATGACGCTCTATGAAATGAGTGCGCAGCCAATTATTCTGTCCCGGCTCAGCAACATTGCATACTTCAAATGTTCGAATCAGATGCTTCCTGTCATCCAAGACACTCACCTCATCCCACTGTATGGAGTTGGGGAGGGAAGGAGAGGAAAAAGGAGACAAACAAGCTGGAAATATAAATCTTATGGGATTGGGGACAGTGTTATTTTACACCTGAGAACAGCCACCTAGATCCTGCCACAGTATATATATTACACAAATTTGGCCTAAATTTTAGTTTCATCATGTTTATAAGCTCCTCAGGGATAATATGAGATTACTATTATTTGGTTCCCTGACTCCCAACACCAAGTGCCTTCCTTAATCTATGTCTTGTAGATGAGCTCAGGAACCTTTCTGGGAAATCAGTTGCACATCTCTCTTCCAGCCACAGTCATTTTTTAAATGATTTTCTGAAGAAGGAAGAGGAAGTAGTGGGGGGAGGAACAGAGGTGAAGGAGGAGAAGGGGGGAGAGGAGGAGGAGGAGGAGGAAGACAACAGAGACAAAGACAAAGGCAACACTGGATGAGAAGTAAGTCCAATGAATTTTCCTTCTATGTTCTGAAAAATCCAATATTATAAAGCACTCACCACACTGCAAATCATTCTAGATTGCATGTGTTTTTATTTAACACATATGTGCTTTATTAATTACCATCCATCCTAGGAAAAAATTAATTGTACTCAAACATGCTATTCTTTGAGAAAAAAGGAAGAAGTAAGTTTACAAGGATGCCAATTATTTTCTCCCAAAGATTCTGAAAGTTCTTCCAGACTAAGGAGAAACTGGACCTTCTCTCTCATCTCATTTTTTAAAGAAAATATTGCTTAGATTTAAAGTAGTAAGATTGAACTTTTCCAAAACTGCACGTGAGTAGAGATGTACAGAATATTCTGTACATCACAGCTGTTCCATATGTTCCAAGCATAAAGCACATATTCCCATTCTATGTGTTTAAAGTCTGAGAATTTGTTTTTTCTGTTTTGCCTTGGTCTGGAATCAAAATTTGACTATTTCAAGAGAGAGCATTTTGAGTGATCCAGGTGCTATGCTGTTTTGTGACCCATAACCAACTTGTCTTTTTTCAAGATGTTTCCAGCCTAGCTGAACTGACCAGATGCTAGTCACATGAAAATGACATTTAATTCCGTTGTACAAGGTGCAATGACAATAAAGTAAACTAAACTAAATGTCTACTATCGGCGTGAGCAAGAACAAGTGACACGGGAATGGAGGGAAAAGAGCCATTTATTATGTATGTGAATCAGAACTTGAATGTTTAGGAAGCGTTGTCGTTTGAGAAGATCTGACTGACCAAATGCAAATAAAATGAATTAATACTGCTATTGGAACTAGATGGGGCAGGCAGAGGCAGGGTGGGGGGGAGGTGGGATCTGCTATTAATCGATCAACCACCTCCACTGTGATGATCCCCCATTGGGGCCCAAAATAGATTTTACTTGCTTATTAGGGAAATTAATTCTTCCAATAATATGTTCTTTATTGATAGACACTGCTTTCTATATTGGTTTGGTTGACATTGTAAGTTTTGGCTCTCGTATCTTGCTGTTGTTTAATTTTAGGGATGTACAAAAAAAGAAGAATTCTAATTTGGTTTGGTTAAGTTTGTTAAGTTTTGGCATGTTTTTGTGCCTTGTTGATGTAGAGCTTTCAGATAGTATTTAAATTCAGTTTCTGCTGGTATATTCAGTTTGACAAATGCAGTATTAATATTCTATATATTTCTTTTTAACCAAGGTAATTTAAGGGTTATTTAAGGGTTACCTCTTAGGGAGGTGGAGTGCCAAATTTGCTAAACATTTTAAAAAGATGGCAGTACCTCCTAATTTTTATCTATCATTCATCGTATAAAATGGTCAAAAGAATCCATTATTTCTTTTAAAAATGTTTAAATAATTTTTTAAAAAATAAAAATTAGCCCATGGTTTTTTTCCCCTTCATCTAGCTAGGTTAACAGGGAGCAATTAGTATATACTAGCATCTCATCTATCATTTTGGCTACAAAATGGAAAATAAGGGTGTCTGCAGCTTGTTCCAAATGCTTTTTCTTTTCTATAGCCAAGCACTCAACAATTTTGTGGTTTCTGCCATCAGAATATAGATCACTGGATTATTTGAGTTATGCCTTATTGGTTTACAGTCAAACTGGAATATATAGATGAATTTTTAAAGAGTCATTATTGTACCCTAGAATCAAGGGGGAAATGGACATCTTTTTGAGTAAGCCTTTGAGTTTCTAAGAACTCTTTGTCAATCAACAAGATTAATAATCCTGGAAAAAATGCAGAGTGTGGGCATAGTTTAAATATCTTTTATACTTTTATCTTTTACTGCCCATTCACTTCTGAATATTTAATGAAATTCTGAAGCTTGCTTTTGTTGCCTAATAAAAATTGCTTTAATGAGACATTTGCATTCACTTTTTCCTCAAACAACACTCCTGATTTTGCTCTTCGTTCAGTATTCATAAGTCTTTCCTCTCCTTTCTCTTCTCAAAATCAGCAGGAAAAAAATAGCATAGAGAAATAGAGAGAATTAAAACTACACAACAGCCACTCTTTTGCTATCCCCCCAACTGGAAAAACTACCAATAATGCTAATAATACTAATAATAATATATAACAGTATTGTCATGTAGTTCCATTCTTCTTCAATCTGGGGCTATCAAATGAGTCTGAAGACCAGACTCTAAATATGGATGTCCATTCTCTTTTGCAAGTATAATGAGCATGGAGTCAATGATCTCCATGGAGTCAAGGGAAGACTGAGAGCATGGAGTCAAGGGAACACTATATCAATTCTCTATATCAACCCAACCATAGGGAAAAAGTACAATTATTCAGCACTCAACAATGTGGCTCTCTGACAGGACTTTCTACAATGTTCCTTTGAAGAAGACAAAAGGTAAGTCTTAAAGAAATAACAGAAATAATTAAATATATTGCCTTTTGTGGCTCTATTATGAGAAGAATCCTGTGTTGTCTCCCTTATGATGATACTCCAAGACAGAAGATCCAAAGATTTGGCGGAGATTATAATAGAAAAAAAACCCAGTCAACAGCTGTACAACCCTTTCTAGTTTTCTCCATTGTCTTTGAAGGGAGAATACCATCCTGAAATCCCAGCCATTACATCTTGGTTTCTCTTTGTTGTGTGCAGAATACATTACCAGGTATTGAGTGGGTGGGCAATTTTCAGCAAAAGAGTATGAAGGGAAGCACCTACCCCTTCAGGAGGATGGGCGGTCCATCCAATCTCAGAGGTCTCTCCTGTTGTATCCAAAAGGATTTCTGTTGGAGAGATAAACAGATAAAAATGATGATTTTAGGAGACAGTTCCAAATGACAACTAATTCCTTCCTATATCATCTCCTGAGGGCCAGCATGATTAGTAGTCTCAAACAAGATTTGCTATCACAAACTGGATCGGGGCTGGGGGAACTGTGGTATGAGTTTGTCAGCTTTGCAAGTGATTTCTTGCAAGTCTTCAGGCATGATTTTCATTTAAGTGGTTTCATCCATTACATGCAGCTACTTCATACTTTGGGAATGAGTCATATGTACCGCATTTATCACCTGTTTCATTCCAATTTCCATTGAAGAGCTTATTTGCAAGCAGCAGCTACTGCAGATTCTGCTTTTACAAACATTGAATTCTTCTTATATTACCCATTCTCAAAGTCATTATCTTCAAGACACAGTTAGTATCTGTCATTATTTTCTTCTCTTGCTGAAGACTAGCAACAGGACAAGGCAGCTTAAGCTCACTGAAACATGTTTGGTTCCTGAAGTGCACTGTGACAACAGTGGAGATCAAAGGCCCCCTTCCCCTTCCCTGCTCTCATATCTCAGTTAACACTTAACAATAACTTTTGAATAATTTTTTTAAAGAAACACTTCTTTTCAGACGAGAGACCAATAACTGAACAAAAACTCTTTCAAGTCATTGTGTAACTTTATCCAGAGCAAAGAATGAACCAGTAAACACAGGTTGTATCTCCACAGAAGTAGTGTAGCAATTAAAGCTGTTGAGCAAAATGGTAATGATTTACAAAACATAGAATGTTGTGGGTTTTTTTAAATTGTCACACTTAAAAGTAAAAACAAGAGAAGCTATTTATTTCCCAGAACTTTCAGGAATGGGCATTCTTAATTCAAAGGACTCTAACTTCTCAGCCACCTTTTACAGTTTTCAAAGAATGCATAACTGTGGAGTCCTTGGTGCATTCTGTCCTTGGTTATTTGCTTGCAGACATTCCATTACCTGACTGGGCAACATTATCAGTGCTATCAAGAGAGAGGTTTGCTCCCTAGTTATATACAGTTCAATCTCAAACTCTCTTGAGAGGTATAACTCCTATTTACATCCTGCACTGATCTGGTACATTTCTATAGATCTTTAATTTAAAAACAAGCCAGAAATTTGCTGGATCAAAAACGTACTCCTAAAACAGATTGGACCACAAAGTCCACACCTAAGTCATCTTGTGTCTGAAATAGGAGAACCAATCTAAAAGATGCTTTCACAGTAGTCGAAGGACAGAATTGTTCTTATCCTGGACCATATTGAGCAAAGGACAAGAAATACTCTTACATAGCCTGGGCCGGCTTCTAGAATCTAACCAAAATCAGGTGCATATGCCCAGCTCTAAACCTAGGCTTCCCTTTTAGGTTTAAGTAGCAACAGCTGGCTTAAAGAAGACATTATATGTTTCAACAGAAAGGTATTTTGGATGAAAATTAAGCCAACAAAGTAAGTTTTGATTTCGATCAAAATGGAAACTTTATTTTGGACAACCAACTTAGCATAATCATAGAAATTTTATTTAAGGAATTTTTTACCGTGGGAAGTGAGAAAGAGAAGGACAAACATTTCCTTCAGGGCCTTGCATTCCACAGCTAGCCAAAATGATGCTCCCCAGATGGCTTGTCTCCAATGACCCAGGTATTATTTTTGAAGAAATCAAGAGACAGAGAGCACACATTAATTTTTCATGGGCCAGCAAATACATACAACCTGGGGCTGAGAGGGCTCTCCTCCAATAGGAGATATTTAAACAACCAGCATGCATAGAGAAAGAGGAAAGGAAGGACACATAGAGCAAGTAGACTAGATTCCAATTGATAAGAGTTAATAAAATGGTTCACAGATGGGGAGTTTAAATGGACCAATTTCCCTTCTCCCCATCTTTCACTTTCACACAGAGAAGTAAAAAAAATGTTTATGGAACTGGGAAATCTCTGGACTCTGGAATCTTGTATAGGAAAATGAAGAATTTTGGCACTGTGGCAAAGCAAAGAAAAAGAAATCTACTACAAATTGAGTTAGAAGAATGGGGTGATTTAGCAAATTGGGATCAGTTGTTGCAGACAGGACTGAACAGATTACCTTAGCCTCCAAAATTAATTTAAAAGACACGGTTTAAAAATATACATTTTTTAAAAAAGGGCCTACAAAAATGTGTATAGGACCTTGTCCTAAGAATCATCCATTTAGCAACTTTAGCAAAGTTACAATGGCACTGAAAATGAAATGAGGTATAGTTGATCCTCACACTTATGACCGTGGCAGTATCCCGGTGGTCACATGATCAAATTCTGAGTGCTTGGCAACCAGCATGTATTTATGATGATTGCAATGTCTCAAGGTCATGTGATTTCCGTTTGCAACCTTTCCAGCCAGCTTTTGACAGTAAAGTCAATGTGGGACGCCAGATCCACTTACTGGTAAGAACCGTATGATTCACTTAACAATTCCAATGAATCACTTTAACAGCGGTAGCCAAAAAGGTTATACAGTTGGGTGTGACACACTTAATAACCACCTTGTTTGGAAATGCTGGTCCCAATGCTAAGTCAAAGACCACCTGAATTACACACAGTTGAAGTTGTAGTTTTTATTAGAAGCTTTACTTTTCAAAATTATGTGTTATGGAAGTTTGCATAGAAACTTGCCTGTATTTGTGGAAATTGCACATAACAAGAATTTTCCACTTTTTTAAAAAAATCAGAAAATCTAATGAAATAGAATAGTATATAAATCCATCCGACATAAATTTAGATTGATTTGCTATCTCAGGCTTAGCTGACAGTACTGCTCTCTGTAAGTCTTATATTTAAAGGCATTTGATTTTTAGATATTCTTTTAAGATATATGTGCTTATACTGCACCTGTTAGGAAGAAAAAGAAAATATTGCTGACTATCTAGAAAATTCCCAAGTAGGTAAAACTATTCTTATTATTTTTTGTTGGTCCTGTTTTGCTCCTGAATTAATCAGCTTCCAGGTACTGGTGTTTACTATTCAAAGATTAGAATATTGATTTTCTTCTTCTTCTGCTCCTTAATATTAACCTCAGCATCCTTTATCAGTATCCTTACCATGTACTGCTCCACTGAGCTGTCAAATATGGTAACCCTCCTTAAATTAGAGCATGTGTATTCTCCTTTCTAACTCAGATGTGACACAGATTTAGGTTAATGGCTCAGTTTAATATCAGAGTACTTAGGACAGAGAAGGTCATCTTCATATCCTTGTTTGTTTGCACTGTAACCCCTTCAGGAAATGGAAAATATATTTGGGGCCAATGGTTACATTTTTTTATCCCAGAGAACAGATATGGATCTAGTTCCCCTGCTCAAAATCACAACAAACTCAACCGTCAGATCACACTGTTCCAATTTGCAGAAGAATATATACAAGTGTTCCACATTTAGCAACCATAACTGGAATTGGTAACTTGGCCATTAAATGAAGCAGTCACTATGTGCTATCACACCTGTGCTTATGATCTTACATCAGCTTTCCTTTGTTTTACAGTCATGCAAAGGTCGTAAATGCAAGGAATGGTTGCAATGTTACTTTGTCATCACACTCGTAACTGAAAATGCACACTAATTCTTCTTGATTTTATTCTTGAATTTTTCTTTATAAAACGAAGTTATAAACATAAACAATATTTTTAACCCTTTCAGATTTGCCCCTTTATCTGGTTTGTCCCATATTTATTTCCAGGAAAATATAACTCAGAGTTGAACTGTGGGGTCCTTGGTGATCTCTGAGCTTGGTTGTTTTCTTGCAGATTTTTCATTACCAAACTAGGTAACATCACCAACAGTACTAGTCCTGATAATGTTACCTACTTTGGTAATGAAATGTCTGGCAAGAAAACAACCAAGGAACCCACAGATTTATAAATGTACTTTCACTTCCTTCTTAAAACTGCTATGTTAGTCAAGGGGAGGGGGGAGAAGAGGGCAGGGGGCTATCAAGCACTGAGCAAATAATACTACAGAGCTGATTATTTGTATTAGGTTTGAAGATGACAATTTTCACTCACCACATATTCAAAAACCAATGTTTCAATGGGCAAAAGTGCAAGAGACAAGCTCATGACATTAAGCCCCCACATCTGACTAGGGCTTAAGGGTATTTCTGAATCCTGCACTATATCAGGAGCTTCAGATAGTGATGACAATAGTAATGCAAGGGAACACATTTTCCTGAATCAGCTTCATTATTTCTTAATCATGGAGGAAGAAATCAATGGTTGTACCAATAGTAATAGGAGCCCTTAGACTTAGAACAACACCCAGAGGGTTGCATAGATAAATGGAAATTTTGAATTTATTAGACCTGAATATTCTGACTTTGCAAAAAACAACCTTATTTGGAACTTCCTATATACCCAGATGTTAACTTAACAGTTCTTAGGTCCTTGGCTAGGACTTGAACTGTTATGTTTTACCAGTCTTATATTGTGAATCGAATTGAAGATTAACGAATAATCATCAACCATCATCATTCTATGCCTTGGTTGGATTATATTTAGAATCCTGCAGTATACTCTACAGGTCTGCAGTAATTTTATTTATTTTATACTTATTAGTCACATTCCTTCATTAAAGCACAATCTTGGCAGATTCAATAATTAATGACTGGATCAATACATATAATGTTCAAAGAATTAATCACCAAAAGCCAATCATTTTCTGGGATCAACTGAAGGTGATGGGCTTCATTTTTAAGCTTTAAACTTCTTGCATTTGTTATTTCAGAGAACATCTCCTTCACTATGAGGCTATTCGGGCATTAAAACTGACAGGAAAAAAAGCCCTTTTGAGAGCAACACCAGCTCTTCAGGCACATGAGAAACATCGCCAGCATTGCTCAGAAATGGTGAAATGTTCCTCTTTCCGAATTAGTCCCCTGTTCTCTTACTTTCTGAAAAAGTTAAGACATATCTTTTTAATTAAATAGTTTTAAAATGTTAACAGAATTTAAATCCTGGGGGAAAAAATTCCTTCCACTTTAATTATTTCTACTATGTCTGAGTTTTTTCCTCAAATGTATCATTACATATGAATAAAATTACAATTTACCATATGTCTAGGTGAGATTTTTAACTGGTATGTAAATAGCAAAACATAGCTAGTACTTCTCCCTTTATTTCTGGTGGAATTTTTCATAATTCTACTTCATAATGTCAGATATTTGCTGAAATTTCACTGAATGCTTCTTAAATCAGCAGGCTTTTCTGAATCACATCTGCACAGATGTGCATTTCCTCCATCATTACCTCCAAAAACTGATTTTGGTTCGCCCTATTTACCTAACAGCTTTGCATTTACCACCTTTTCCCTCAAACCCCTATAGCTGGTTGCACATATATTTGATCCCCAAGCAAAGATTGGAACTGTTTGTCAATTTTTCTCCCCACAATCTCTTGCCAGAATTGCTGAAATGCTAGTTGAGCACACCTTTCAATTTCTTAACTGAACTTCGTCTGCAATGCTGTTCAAGCTCATGAAATATACCACATATATCCAAGCATGTTTGCTTTTTTTTTTTTGTCTCCAGATGCACGCACCACGTTTTGTGCATCCAGTTGAAAATTACCCTGATTGAAATTAGATATAATATGCCTTTAGAACAGGGGTGTCAAACTTGATTTCATTAAGGGCCGCATCAGGGTTGTGTTTAATCTCGGGGGGCCGGGGTGGGCGTGGCCAGCTTGTCATTGTGTCGGTGCCTTAACGCTATTTTTGTGTGGCCCTCCCGTGCTCCGTTTTCACTGGCAGAGGGTTGCAGGAGGCTGTCAGAGCCAAAAATGGAGCTTTGGGGCCCATTTTTACTGGCAGAGGCACCACAGACCAGTCCTTCACTGTTTCCAAGGCAGCCCCACAGGCCAGATCTAAGCACCCTGCAAGCCAGATCCGGCCTGTGGGCCTTGAGTTTGACACCCTTGCACTAGAAGGAGCAGGTGCCTAAAATTCTTGTATACATTAGCTCTGTATCAGAAACTGAACTTGGCAATTTCCTTGGAGTCCTTATTTAGCATTTATCCAAGACCATCTCTCTTGTACCTGCTTGATCTGTATGTCAACTGCTTACATAACTCTCATAAAGTTCTCTTCAAAATATCTTTAAAGTTAAAAAATGACAAGAGTTTTGTCCACTGCTGCTCAATACAATTGCATCGCTCTCTGTGTTGCAAAGTGCAACTGAAACTGTTGGTTTTATTTTTTAACAACCGAGAAACCAAGTTCACTGGGATGTTCACTGTTGCTGCTCAATCATTTTGGGCATCTTTAAAATGCAAGAGAGGCTTCAGTTCTTCAGTGCAGAAAATGGGGGGAAATTATCCACTGGAGATAAAACTTTTCTGCCTAACTCACCCATTCCTAACATTAGGAAGTCTTATCCCCTCCCACACTGCAGCACTCAACGAGATATCTGCAATTTGAGGGAAAAAATGATTAACACCCTAGTGCATTTGGACCTTCATGAGGGCTGTCATAGACGGTAAAATATGGATTCATGCCCTAAACCTGCCATTTGCCTTCACTCAACCCCACAATGATAGTTGGAAGAGAAAGTGATAATTCTCACCACATGCTGTCTGGCATTTCTGGAAGAAAGGCTAATACATAAAGTATAGTAAGTAGGTGGCCTTCCTATGAATCTATAGACCTTTGTTGTTGTGCCAAGAAATAAAGTAGAGCAAACAAAATGCAATTACCTAGGCAAATGAATATCCTGTGCTGTATAAGAATTGACATGGTAGGCAAGCTGGGTAAGGCTTACAGGGTAATTCCTGTCGATTCAGCTAAAAGACTCCAAAGCAATTCTTGTAGTTTGATCATGTAAATGGAAATATTTCAAAACGTGGTAAAGAGCACAGGAGTGTTATTCACTCTTTAAGAGAGGTTTTCACCTTTACACCTTCCGTGAAGGAAATTGGGAGAAAAAAGTTCAAATAATTCAAAGAGATCCCACTTTAATGTATTCAGTAATAATGACAGTTAGAGTTTTACTTATTGCTTTGCAAAAATTTGTATCATCATTATATGTGGGTAGTCTGCAGTTAAAGTCACAATCTAAGATTGGTGGAAACTTAATAATTTAAGTGCTAACCAAGACCTAAGAATTATTAAGGTAGCATCTAAGGATAAGGATATAAGAACCCAAGCAGGTTTAAGTTTTTTGTGATTTCAAGTTGGTCAAGTTTGATAAATTCAATATTTCCAGATATTGAGGGAGTCTTTTAAGCATTGCTTCAAAGGCTCCAATCATGATTGGGATAACAACGGATTTCTTTTTCCATAAGTATTTGACTTTGATCTGCAAGTCCCAATATTTTGTAATTTTTTTCCAATTGTTTTTCTTCAATTTTAGCAACATCCATGAGCTGGTCATTCTCCTTTTCAAAAGCTGTTATATCATATATGTTATGAGCAAGATGATTGTCTATTTGGATCTAAAGTTTCATAACATCTTAGCCCACACATTTTCCAAAATCTCAACTTGATGGTCCCAGTATTTTTACTAATTATTATATGCACAAAAATGTGAAATCAATCTGCCAGTTCTTTAAGTAATGTTAGCCTTCATATGTAGAGTTCTTCCCAAGAATTTAGGATGTTGTAATCTATCAGCAGAGTATAAGCAGTGGAAACTGACAGATGAAAATTTTATCAATGTACATATTTTCTAAGTGCCATCCAAGATTTTTTTGGGTATGATACTCAGTGTGCCAATAATCCCTGGGACCACCATAGCCATCTTATGTCATTAACTTTCAATTTTGGTTTTCAGATGTTGACACTTTGTGATCTTCTCCAATTTTTTGTCTACTGTCTCCTGGTATTGCCAAATCAATTGTCCACACTTCCTTCTTTTCAACCAGAGTTAAATCCTGTGTTTTAAGAGCCAAGACTTGTAGTTTGTATTCAGAAATCCCACAATATTTTAACCTGCTCATTTTCAACTACTTTTGCATTCCCACCAGTTTTTCTTTACTGGCACATGGTAATTTTTACAGATGTTCCCATAAATCATTTTGGTGATTGTGTATGCCATTATTTATAATCAGTTTGTGCAATCTTCTTGCACAAGCTGACTATGTCTCCTTGCACAATCTGCAACTTGTTGAAAGTATTTGATGATTTTTCCATTTTGTTCTTGATTGCATTAGTTTGAATAGCTTTCTTTTGAGCAGCCAAAAATCAACTCCTTCAGTTTCTTTTTTAATATTCCACTTGTAAACCATTGCCAGGTTTTATCTTTATCCACTTTCACTTTGATCATTTGTAGAAATTGATTATCTAATGCTTTTCCTTGCCAGCATTCTGTTCTTGGTTTTATTAGATTATTTCAATATTTATGTTTTATTTCCTATACATTCATCAAGTTCCAATTTTTAAATTTGCATCATGTTTGTTCTTGGCTGCCTTTTATGTAATTAACCAATGCATGTTTTTTGACAGTTTGTTTGACTTGAAGTAAATCCCTGCCTCCATGTCTGTGGGGCAGATATAATTTATTAATATCACTATAGGGAAGTACTGCATAGTGAGTAGATTGCTTGTTTTTCGATCCAAACTGTCCAGTTCAGCTCATATCCAGTTAACAATTCTAGCAATATATCATATCAGAGGTATGACCAAAGTATTGATGGCTTTGGTGGTGTTTTCACCAATCAGTTTTGTCTTTAGAAATTTTCTCACTGTTTGGATGTATTCTTTACTAATCATACTTTAAATTTAAATTTGTCCATGCTGATGTTATCAAACTGTAAATTACCCAGATTGTATTCTGTATCCTAATAGCTCCTGATGGTTTGTTTATTTGGCATGTCAGTTCTATTACTCTTTGTGATTTTATCCTGATTTCTTGATACTATAGCACATTTCTCTAAGCCAAATTCCACTGCTATATCTAAGCTAAAAATTCTTACAAACTTCTTACAAAATTCAATGACTAATATTCAATGTCCAAATAAAAATGTGAGATTTTATTAGCAATTTTGGTTGAATGGTAGCAAAGACTTTTCTTCAAAATCACTGAAAGTAGAATCATAGCAATGACAAATAATAAGGGTAATAATGAATAAGTTTGGAAGATGCCTATCCTAATATTGATGAGCCCGTATTTTTCATTTCCAACCACCAATTCTGTTTTTCACGGCTTCATTATTTTTTCTATAAACATTCTAATGTTTTTTTACTGACGCTGGTTGTTTCCAAACATTTGATCCAGGTTTGTGGTAATGAATCAACATCTTTTTATAATCAATTTGGATTGTATGGAAATTGGTTTTTTCCTTTTGCCATTCTCCAAAATCTTTTTATATATCAGAAGATGATCTTTTGTACCTCTGCTTTTCCTTCTGTTTTCTTTCTATTCTATTGGAAGGGTATTTTTTTTCTAAATAATCTTGAATGTTGTTTGCTATTATACCTGTGAGTAATCAAACACTGTACACAAGCATGTTATCATCCTACAGTTTCCTGGTGTTGTCCCCTTTGCTGGGTCTTTTTGAATCAGATAGGGTTTGCTAGTTATTATTATTAATAATAACAAGAATAAGACAATGACTGAACAACTGTGGCAAAAGAAAGTGAAGATAGTACCAATACTAATAATCACCTTGGATGTAATCCCAAAAATAACTGGAACACCACTTGAACACCATCAGCATTGACAAAATCACCGCCAGTCAATTGCAAAAGGCAGCTTTACTCACAGCAACTTACGTTCCACAATCATACTTTTGGCGCCATCAAAGAATAACATCTTTCTATCCCAGGTCCTTGGGAAGGACCCAGTAGGTAGACAAAATCCATATGTCAAATCCAGTCTAAACATCTGGCTGACTATGTGATTTGTGATTTCCCTTTCAAGGCCTTTTCAAAAAAAAAAGAAAGATAGAAAGAAAAAGATAAAACAAACAGTTACAGAAATAACAGTCTAAAAATATATGATATATGACATTTAAAATTTAACAATATTGAAGTTCAATAACTAGATTTCCAAAACTAGATAACCCAAATAAGATAGCTCCTCTCTAACTCAGCTCATCTTTCTTACAATCAATGAAATTCTTTTCGATATAACTGGCTCATATTGCCGTCATCCTTTTAAGTTAGCGAGTGATAGCCCTTACCAGGGGAGTCTGACTATGTCATCATCATCGCATTAGACTTGATTAATGAGACTTTCCAAATCTTGCTTCTTTAGTAACATGCTTGCTGAAGACTTGACAGATCTACTCTGAAAAGTAGCCCACGAACAGGTTACTAAAGAATGTAGTTATAGCCATCAACTAATAAGTATTTAAAATAGAATCAGTGATGAAAGTTGAATTTTTCAATGGATACTAGTTGTAAGAATACATCCAGTCCTGGAAAAATGACAGTTCTGGAGAACATGAACTGCAGGGTGCTTTTGGGGTCAAGTTATATTTATGATTTCTCAGAAGCATGTGACAGGCTGCTGGTTGGCTATTGGGGCAAACAAGGTGCCAGAATAGACTTGACAGTTCTACACAGCTCGTCTTATATTTTTGGTTTCTGTGTTCTGTTAAGGCATTTAAGGATTATTCTGAAGCTGCTAACCCATCTCCTGGGTTAGCAGATGGGACTAAAAGGGGCAGTCTCAAATGGAACCATGTATACATAGAAATTAGAAATTAGTACAGACAGAAACAAATGAAAGGTAGGCTGTAAAGGAAATGGGGTGCATAAATGAACCAAGTTAAGGAAGCTGATGGAGGAAGAGAGTTACCAGTGCCAGATTTCAAGGATTTAATTCTTCAGGAAGTCAAAAAATAAATAAATAGCTAAAGCCTCAGAACCAAGGTCAGCTATTTTTCTTGGATTGGAACAAAGCTTTTCCTTTACCCACAAATATATCAAGTCCTATTTCCCATATCTGCAAGGAGCCATGATGATAATGAATCCACTGGGTGGATTGGACTTGAAATGGTATAAACAGAACCACTTAAGAAGAGGCAACAGATCAATTCCTGTATCAATAAATTATACAAACAAATAAATAAATGCATACGTGCAGAGGGGAACATGAGAGGAACCTGTTGAATATATGTAGCAATCATCCCAGATTAAAAAAAAAAGCATAAGCTAGAACATTATAGATGGAGAACATTATTATAATTGTGGAACATTAGGGCTGCTTGCCAATGAAGATAATGCAGCTTCACCAAGTAACATGATTAAAAAATGAATTCCCTGCCCCCAAGGGACTTTAATCAACATTTCCATTATATGGAGTGTAATGATTGGATCAAATGAAAGGCCTGTGAAGTGCAATGTCTTGTTTCCTACATTTGCCAACTGGATATCTGTGGGAAGCCCACAGGCATAGTAGGAAATCAAGTCCTTTTCTCTGCAAACAGTATTTAGTAGCATCAGCAGTAGCCCCTTTGAATTCTGGCTACGGAGTTTCCATTTAAAGTCACAGCTAGTTACGAAGGGAAAGGGAAAGCCAGTCAAGAATAAATGCCAGACAAACACAAAATCTATGCATTAGACCTTGTTTCAATTGAAGAGAAGAATGTTGGTGTTAAGTTGGTGGCTTCAAAAACCAAGCAGCACAAAAATATTTCTTACGTTGGAATTCTAGGTAATGGGAGGCAGCAAAAGACAAAGAAAGAAGGGAAAGTATTTAGATTTCAAGAGACCATTGCAGAGGGTTTTTAAAAAGGGGGGGGGGGGGGTTGGATTCAATCTTGTTTTGGCAGAAAGAACTTTTTTTTTTTAATGGAAGTACAGATACTTTAAGTCTATTAGGACTTATATTAGTCACTTCTTGCCATGATTGATAACAATATGGAGGAAAAGGGTGTTCTGCTTTAAGGAGACTGATGTCGTATCAGAGGAATGTCAGGCAGCAGACAAAGAAAACCGGAAAGGGGAAACAAGGATAGCAAGTTAACCAGGGAGGGAAAGAGAGGGGTATCATGAGCACTCCTGTAGCAGGGCCAAAGAAAATCCCTGCGGCCACATGTGCTCACTGACCTGAGCCATTTCATGATGAATGCACATCTTTCTCTCCCATGTGAAGGCCTCCGGAAAAGACAGGTCAGAAAGCAGGGGGGGGGGAGCCAATGGAGGCAAAGGACCGTCAGGCTGCGATGAATGAAAACAAGAAGTGTTGGGGTGTGCAGGACTTGGACAAGAAAGGGAACAGAACTAGAAGACCAAAAAAGGAGATGGGGGAACCTTCCAAACAAGGAGGCTAGCTTTAAAAAGTATCTCCCGTTCATTCACTGTTTATAAACCATCCAACAGTATGGTCACCCAAACATCATTATACTTTCATTCCCCTCCCACCCCTATTCCCAACTTTCAATTCTTCTTCTGTTTCTTTTGATATTCCTTCTCTTTAAAAAAAACAAACAAACTGTGGTCTATCATCTTAAAGGCATCATCCAGTTCCTTCCTTGTTTTAACTCATCCAGCTGATAGTGCTTCTTCTGCTATAAGCAGCCAAGGATTCCCCCCCCCCCCCGCCCCCATCCGATGCTTATAGTACAGAAATCCAATTATTTAAAGGAGCAGTGGGTTGGTTCACAACAGATAGCACACTGCTTGAATGATCACAAGTGAAAGTGTGGCATAATTCTTCCCTTGAAATGCCAGCCATCTTCTACTTGACAATTAAAAAGCAAAGTGCAAACTAGTCTGCAGAGCAGGAATAGCAAAGCCTGACCACAACAAAACCCTTTTAAAATATTTCCATACCACATTATATTTAACTCCCAAGATATGATTATAAGTACCTGTACATAGGAGCCTATTACTGTACAAGTTAACAATAGAAAGGAGAAGTATTATGATATATTTTCTCTTCTCTTTTCAAAACATTTGCATATGTAGAAGTCACAGCAGTTCTATGCAATCAAATATATATTTATATATTTTGAATCCCCATCAAGCTTTCCTCAAGACCGTAATTGGTAACTTGAGTTAAAAATAAACTTCAAAAAGAATAAACCTCTATCTACGAATAAGACCTACATTCTTCTCCTTTTGCATGCCGGCAGTTTTATCCCTTAAATATTAATGAAGCTGCTACTCTGCCGAGGTGAACATGCTCCTTCCAAATATCTGCATAATGATATTCTCCAAAAATCAAGCACCAGTTTGGGGTAATGGCAAAGGAATCAGGCTAGAAACTGAGAGAGATAGTGAGTTCTAGTCCCACCTTCTGAAAAACCTTGCCAAGAAAAAAGCGGGGATTGTCCAGGCAATTGGATACGATTGAATAGATCCGTGATGGTGAACCTATGACATGTGTGCCAGAGGTGGCACACCAAGCCCTCTCTGTGGCCAGTTGCTCTTCCGAGTTCCATCATGCGCATGTGCACTGGCCAGCTGCTCTCTTCCGGGTTCCATCGTGCACATGCGCACCGGCTAGCTGCTCTCTTCCGGGTTCTAGCACACACATGCTGGTCTGTCCGGTGTGCACATGCATGCTGGACAGACCAGCATGTGCATGCCAGAACTAGGAAGAGAGCAGGTGGCTGGCGCACAGGCGCATGATGGAACCTGGAAAAGCAGCTAACAATGGGACCCGGAAGAGAGTATGTGCACCAGCCAGCTGCTCTCTTCCAAGTTCCAGAGCTCCGGCATGCACACACACACACACACATATTCCAGTTTCAGCACCCAGTGCCGAAAAGGTTAACCATCACTGCAATAGATGAAAAAAAATCACCAAATAAAGCAAAAGTACCTCCTTGAAACTAATTTCAGCTCAATACTTTCTTGCATCAATGGTTGAATCAGCCCTGAAATCAGTACAATAGGATTTTTTTTTAATTACTTCATAAATTACAGGGGATCCACAGATGTTCAGAAGATAAGAGGGAGATAATTCCTCAGAAATACCATCTAAAGATTGCTATCAAAAATGGCGAGAGTCTCAGTGGCTCCTTAGGTTATCTTATGCAGTTTTTTATATTAAATTTAAATCTGAGATTTTTTTATCACTTTCTGCTTTCTTTTTATTATTGAAAAATATGTTTTTTCTTTCTTTCTATAAACCCTAAGGACTAGAACTTTTAATTTAAAAAGCAACCATCAGAAGTAGCGTCTTTTGTTGCCTTTTGCAGTGTGGACATTTGTAATAACTCAAATAATTCTAATGTCTTTCAGGATTCACAGAAGCTTAGCAGAGTTTCTCTGAATGGCAAGAAATTTGGGGGTTTAATAACAAACCAGCATTTGAGCATATTTAATATTTATTAAATATATAAATTAAAGAGTGGGACTGAAACAAGATGCATTGTAAAAGCCAAAGAATATGTAGCCTCTGGATTTCTTTCTTTCTTTCTTTTTTTGAGAACTGGAAAACTCAAGATTTGTTGAATTTTGATCAACTTTCCTCCAGCCATACAATATATCTGGCATAAAATACTTAGAAGTGTCATTTAACAGTGCTCACAAGAGCAAAAGGATCAGTAAGCATCTTCAGCTAGCTCTGAAAACATTAGTCTGCAGCACATGCCACTTGTAGATAAAGAAGTTGTGGATAAGTATTCGACATAAGGGGAAAGGTGGAAGGAAAGAGAGAAAGAGGACAACTAGCAGCAAGATGGATGGATTCGGTTCCAGTGCCAGTGAGTGCACTGTGGGGGACCTGAAATAATAGATTAGAGACAGACAGTCATGGAGAAAATTTACGTTATGTGATCACTAGGAATCAAAAATGATTTGATGGCACATAGTCAATCAATAATATTTCTATTATGGAGTGAATCAACTTTGCATTTACCTTCTAGAGAAGATGCTAGGCCAGGAAGGCACATTATCCATAGCCAAACCATTATCACTGCTTGTTCCTTCATTCTCCTGATGGTGTTAGGATCCATTTAGTTTCTCCAGCACTTCCAGCATCTTCCATAAACGAGAGTTACCACAACAGATATTCCAGAGGGCAAGAAAGGCCACAAGTCTAAATGTCCCAAAGCGCAGGCAGCTCCGCATGAAAAGAAATGAAGGGCTCTGCAATAAAAGAAGAAAATGATAGACAAAAGCTATTATACCAACCCTTCTAAACCAACTAACCCTGAAAAACTCCCCGATTTAATATCCTACCAGGAAAGGGGGAAAAAACCATAAATCATTATTTAATATTTTTTTCTTAATTATCCTAAAAACTTACATACATTTGCCCTGAGAGAATTCCTTTTTGCACAAATTGGACTAGCTCAACCTTCATGCTAGATTGCATGCTATGTGTAGTGTCTATTCTAAACATTTTTGGAAGCACATTCCACTACAAATGATAGAAATCGAAACATATGTTTATAACCTTATCCTCATTTTCATAGCTTCTTCCTCACTGTTTGACCTTTGGTCAGATTTGTTCTGGTTGAAAAGTTACAGGTGGATTTTAAGACTGCTACAAAGTACTGAAAGATGGTGAAATAGTAAAGAGGTTGGACTGGGATGAGTGAGATCTAGTATCTAATTCCCATAGAGCAGTGGTTCTCAACCTGTGGGTCGGGACCCCTTTGGGGGTCGAATGACCTTTTCACAGGGGTCGCCTAAAACCATCGGAAAACACATATTTTCAATGGTCTTAGGAATAATTTTATGGTTGGGGGTCACCACAACATGAGGAACTGTATTAAAGGGTCGCAGCATTAGGAAGGTTGAGAACCACTGCCATAGAGCCATGGAAATCTATGAGTAACTTCAATCAAAACACTTTCTCTCCATCCAGCCTACCTCACAAAGTAGTCTGAAAAGGGTACAATTTGGGGGAGACCCCAGATATGTCATTTAGATCTGCTAGAGGAAATGTCAATTATGCAATATAAAAATAAGTAAATATCCCTAGCCACATCCCAATATCATCTTTCCTTTTCACTTTTGTAATTTTTCAATTCCAATCTACGTCATATCAGACCTAATAGTCTTTACATCCATTGTGAATTTTTTTAAAAAAAATTCTTTTCTAATTTTGCATAAACAGAGCCAAATTGGTGCCATGATTAACTCACCAGGTAGAAACTGGGAGATTGTGAGTTCTAGTCCTGCTTTAGGCACAAAGCCAGCTGGTGATCTTGGGCCAATCCCCTTCTCTCAGCCCTAGGGATCCGGTAAGCACTCCGGAATAACCTCGCCAAGAAAACTGCAGGGACTTGTCCAGGCAGTTGCCAGGAGACAACTTTCATGCCCTGGCTTCAGCAAAGGCAGAAACAATCCATGCAGTTGTTAAGCAAAGTATGGGAATGGAGCGGGTGCTTAGGGGCAAGGCTTGCAAGAGCATCAGGAAAGCTTATCTGGAGAGATGGCGGGAGACAGGCAGGAGGAAGGCAACAGAAAAAATGTTGAGGAAGCAGGAGAAGGAGCGTGCAAGGGTAGACTAAAGGCTGAGGAGAAGGCATAATTGAAGTAGACAGTCAGTAATCCAATATCAAGCAACAGCTTGAAAAGTACGGAGGGATGAGCCAGAGCCTTGGTCAGTGACATGTTGAGGTCAAAACAAAGCAGAAGTAGAGAACAGGAAATCAAGTGGCTTTCAGCAATGGAAGCTGTCCCTGCATAGTTTAAATCCACTCCCCTTTGAGCACACCCAGGTGAGGCTCACCCCAGTGGTGAAATCCAAATTTTTTTACTACCGGTTATGTGGGCGTGACTTGGTGGGTGTGGCTTGGTGGGCATGGCAGGGGAAGGATACTGCAAAATCTCCATTCCCATCCACTCTGGGGCTAGCCAGAGGTGGTATTTGTCGGTTCTCCGAACTACTCAAAATTTCCCCAACGGTTCTCCAGAACCTGTCAGAACCTGCTGGATTTCACCCCGGCTCACCCTGCTCAGAGGTTGCCAATAATGAAGCACTGGCTTGGTTGTACAGCCAGCATTTTGCCGCTTGCTCATGAGGCACTTAGTCTGCCAGGGTTCAGGATTCTAATGCCAGGGAAGGTCACCCTGTTTCTTGGAGGCCATGACATCAACATTCACTCAAAGCCATACACACACATAGCATCTTTTTTCTGCACTCCCAAGAAATTATGCATGTACTGTATACAATAGAACCTTTGATCACGATCATAATTCATTCCATAACTTTGGTTGCAAACCAATTTGGTCGCGACCCAAACCTAATTTTGGAAATTTGGCACTTGCAAAAAAAAAATGGCACAGAAGGGGAAATCGGCCGCACAAAAAAAATGTGAATTTTTTGGTCAGAATCCGTGTATGCCCATATACATATTCTTTTTGATTCTGCTGAAGTTTCATTATTTAGCCTAGGTTTTCTTCAATTATTACTTTTTCTATGCATCTTTTCATTATGACTGGATGAAGAAACTTTGCTTTGATACCAGACTACCAAGTTCACATTTCTGAAATAAGGATGTGAGTCAGGAAATAATTGAAATTCAGGATTTATATTTTTCAGCATGTTTCTGAACAGTTATCCAAACAAATATGTGTATGTTGGGGACATTGGTACAAAAATAAAATTCTTGTTTAGAAACTGTACAAAGAAGCTTTTAATGTAAGTGAAACTGCTTACAAAAAAAATCTGGGCTATGTAAGGACATGCATTAGGAGTTGTGTACACACAAAGAGTTTCAAAGTAGACAAAATACTATTTTTCTACATAAAATGTATGCTTTATATGACATTGGACACTCAAGAAATAATACTGAAAAAAGGCATAATTAAATGAATTAATGGCAGTCACTCATATTAAGTGAACTAATTTCCCACATTCAGCAATTATGTACCACTGCATACCAGCTGATGGGCAAATGTGCCATCTGCCTCCATGCTTCCTAGATATCTGACTGGAGATAGTGATGATTATTTTTTCCTTTTTATCAGCAGACACCATGTGCCTTCTAAGAGAGATTAGTGGTCTTAATGCTATCAAGCAAAGGATATGAGAGGCCAAATTTACTATTTCCTCTTGAATGGATATTTTTCTGGTAGAATATGGAGACAATTGGAATGGACTGGGATGGATTTGAATGGACTGGACAGGACTGGACTGGACTGGACTGGAATGGAATGGAATGGAATGGAATGGAGTGGGGATCAGAATACAATGACACCCAAGCCTTCCGAAAATTTCTATGACTGAAGCAGGACAACTGAATTATAAAAACTTATTTGAAAGGATTCACAATATACACAATAGAGACATGCCAAACTGCTTGCAACTGAAATAGATTTCCAGGCAATTCCCATTGTTGGCTTGTAGGTCAATATTCGCATTCCCTAAGACTCTGTAGGAATCTCAGTTTTTATCTGAGATGTTGACACCAGCTAAACTGTTTCCTACATAAACAATCTGACTTTATACATCCTGTCTTTCTCTATCCAATACCTGCCACTCCTTGTTCTCAGAGGAACTACATGTATCAAGCTATGCTTGAAAAATAACAAATTTAAGAATAGGAGATTGGGAGATTTAGCAATTCCATCTTTCCTGGATCTTTGTCTTTGTAGCATTGGTAGTATGGACTTGTAACCAGTCAGAAATAACAGCATAGAAACCAAAATATAAACATATCTCTTCAGAAACTCAAAAGCCACATAATTTGTACTTTGCATCTGGGATGTATTGTATGATTCTGTTATGCAGGCAGGATCTGAGTAAAAGAAGAAAAACAAAATACAACATCATTTTTACTTGACCAACTTGGAAATCTCTATCTCATTTTCCCTGGCATCTATTTAATTTATTCATAAAGCCCACAAATCCAGAATGATGAATTTGAATAGGCTCATCCAGCCATCTGTCACCTATGACCCAAGAAACTCAATGAAAGAATTCTTAAAAATCTCAAGTAAACAAGCATTTCTGAAAGCCAAAAAGGGTGTCAGCACAGCTTTCTTCTGGCACAAATCCAAAGCAAGCACCAAGCAGCCCAAGTCTAAAGGGAAGCATCTTTCAAACTTTTTACAATTTCCAAATCTTTTTAACTCTGGGCAGACGATAATCTTGTTGGCCTACCCACTGAAGTTTTTAATACCCAGATTTCCTAAAATGGCCTGAAAGGTCTGAAAATTGCCAGGTCTCAAGGTATGACCAGAATTTATTAGGATTTGTTCTACTGTTTTCTGTGCTGTAGCATTTCTGAAAGATGGACAAAAGGCATAGGTTAAGTTATTTTCTTCTTGCAAGATCCAATCTGGGTCAGTCACTGGGAAACTCTGGTGCTGATGACCGACCTAGGTCGGATCTTGCAACATTTTCCTGGGACACAGGTTTTCTTTTAATGTTTGCTACTCATCAGTTTCAACCAGGTACAAGGTTCAATTAAAATCTTTATGTGGCTCATAGGCAATATTTCCACACCTCTACCAGTGTCTTTCTCTTCTATTATCTCCACCCACTTTGCAACATCATTGCTTATCTTCCAGGAGCATCTGCTCATCCGAAAGCCTGGCAATCCTTGGAAGTAGTTCAAGGTCACTGAAGTCAAGAGGAAAAAATTGAGAGAGTTGATCAGATCGGAAGACGTTTATAAGGACTGAATTTGCAAGCTATGTTGAGAAAGCTACAAAAACTCATTGGCATCACCTCACTCAAAGTATGTAACATCAGCCGACAGTGCAATCCTATACAAGTCAGTAATAAGGTTGACAAGAATTGTTTATCAAAAACAGCCCTCAATAAGGAAACAATTGGATTGACTAGAATTGTTGAAGTTGGAGAGTTGGAATTGTTAATTAAAAACTCTTTAGCACTTAACACTCAAAAGTAGGCCTGGATATACATCAAGCCAAACAACTAAAAAACTATTTTGCCAGAATGGAGTAGCAAAACTACTAAAGCATTGGTGTGAATGCAGTTACTTTTAAACTCCCTTGCCTTTGCATGTTTACTCACATTATTTGGGCAATAAGTATCTAAATTCTTGATGTTGAGGTAGGTGTTTAAGCTATTTCAATTGCTAGACTCAACCTAGTTTTAAAAAATTACAATCTTTGCCTGCAATATTGTTTCCTATATGATGTCTCAATTATTTACCTCCTTATTTCAAGAGATTACCAGCTAATCCAATATCTGTCATGTATGTGAGATGGGTAGCTATATAAATTTAATAAATCAATCAAACTTTTCAACAGCTCATTCTGGAATAAGCTCACTGCTCTACCGACGGCAAGGAGGACACCATGAAAGCTTACAAGCAACCTGAAATGATCTTAGTGATAACTGGATCAAACATTTTTTTATTGGTTAAAAGTTGGGGGCAATTTTAGTCACCAATAAAACTCTATACTCACATCCAAGAACAAACTACAGATTCCCTTCTGCAAATCTGTAAGTACCGGGTACATTCATATGTAACAAAATATTGTTTGGGCAAATACCTTTTTCTTCACTTTACATTCACAACTGGATGATTTACCTACACACATGCAAAAGCAGAGAGGAGTGAAAGTGAATTCCCCTACTTTCCTTCCTCTCCAGGAGGAGGAAAAGTAAGAAGGAAAATAAGAAAGAACAACAATGCAACATATGGTTTCATTTTGCTCAATTCCTGCTTATCTTCATGCAGGGCTGGCTATATTTTGAGGCTTGGCCCCTTTCCAAGTAAATGAAGCCATACAGATTGGAGCAAGTGTCAGTTAAAGTTGGTGTGTGTTGGTTTCCTAATCTTGAAATGCACCACCGTACATACTTTTTGACTAATAGCAAATTGTGGACATCTTCACTTAATGCAAATCCAACTTCTTTTTGGAATATTTGGAGAACTAGTTTAGTCTACTCTAAGGCTAGAGGCACCAGGCTAGAAGCCTGGGGGCCTGGATTCTAGTCCCAGCTGAAGCATGAAACCCAGCTGGGTGATTTGGGGCCAGTCACTCTCTCTCAGCCCAATCTACTTCACAAGATTGTTGTTGTGGAGAAAACAGGAGGAGGAAGGAGTATTATGTATGTTCATCACCTTGAGTTACTTATAAAGTATTTATAAAGTTACTTATAAAGGCCATACATGAAGGGATATAATAAAGGAGGGATTAAAAATCTAATAAATAAAATAAATTTGTATATCACACTTTTTACTTAATTGGACTGCTTGGGGTTCAGAATATATTAGAACTGCTATATTTTCTGTTTCTATCATATCAGTTCAAAAACAGATATATCATTTCCGGAAAATGTGTTCAATTCATTCTTCCCGTGCTAAATTAACACTATGGGACCATTCAGATTTAAAAACTCTTTTAAAAACAATTTTATTGGTGAATAGGTGCTGGGATCCTTACGCTGGATCAACTAGTGAATGACGAAAAAGAGTGGGGGAGTTGCATTTTTTAGATTACAGATAAAATACCATTTGTAAGTGGCCATCCACTGGTAGTATTTACAATAACAACATATTTCTACTACCTAGAAACTGACAGCTAGACAATAGAAAAATATTTTCTGTGCTGCTATTATGGCCAAGAGATTAGTCCTCCAACATTGCAAAGACAAATTTATGCCATTGGATTGAAAAATCTGATGTTGCTATTGTTTTATGAATAAGTTGCTCATAGATGTAGATTATGCATGGCTGATTACAATGAAATATAATCATCTTTCATTGAAAACATATAAAAATCATATATATAAAGCCATATATGCAGAAAGCTCTCCTCCTCCTCCTCCCCCTCCCCCTCCCCCCCTTCTCCTTCTTCTTCAACAATGTATCCAGACTGGTAGTTAAATCTTAATCTGACAAATAAGACCATAAATAAAGAGATGTCATTGAGAAAAGGGAGTAGATATAGTCTTCCTAGCATCTGAGGTAGGACAAGAATCTATGGGTGGAAACTTTACAGTTAGAAATCCAACTTGAACTAAACAGAAATCTCCTGATTATGAGACCTATTCAGTAATGGAACAGCCTGCCTCTTAAGGTGGGTTCTCCATTACTGGATGTTTTCAAGAAAAGAATGGACAGCCATTGGTCCAGAATGCTATGAGGTTTCTTGCACTGGCAGAGATTTGGACCAGAACACCTCAAAGATCTCTTTCAACCCTTAAAATTCTGTGATTCTAAGAGTGAGGGTATAGCACGCTTAGCTGCACCTGTGATGCTATCTTGGTGATGTATCCCAGTCTTTCTGGAACATACAACTTCAAGAAATCGGACCATTTGGGGAAGAAGAAATATGTCTCCTTTACATTAGCGGTACCCAATATTTTTGGTTTCGCGGACAGGTGGCGGTGGGTGGCAGCAGTGGGGGAGGGGATGGTATTCTGTGTGCAACCAAATTCATGCATGCGCAAATGGAGCTTTGCGGGTGCACCCAACGTTTGTGTGGACCTGGCTGGTACCAGTCCAGAGACTGAGGTTTGGGCACACCTGCTCTAGATTATCCATTATCTGCTGCCTAAAGCTACTACCATTGTAATGCTGGAACCATTTCTAATCAGTTGCAGAACAAACCACCTAAGGAAGATCTGTAGTTCCATTTCCTATTTTTAGCAACTGATTACAGGTTAAAATTTAGTCAACAGTTAACAAAACTGACCATAAACCTGGCTCATTGCCTTGGAAAATTAAAATGGTAAGATTTCAGCTTCATGTGAAAGACAAGTCAGGAACCAAGTGAAACAGAACTAAATCCTAGTTTAATTCTATCCCTGACCACATGGGAGGAAGTTGAGGAAAACAGAAACGGTACAGTCTAGCACTTCATGCTGGTTATTTTCTACTCTGGGTATGCCTGAAATGTTACATTAATGTTTTAGATCCTAGATCCCTGATGGCAAATCTATGACACGCGTGCCCGAAGTGGCACACGGAACCATGTTGCCTGTCACGCACAATGTTGTCCATTCGTCTTCCGAGTTTCTGGCACACATGCATGTGCGACGATCAGCTAGCCTTCGGCAGTGCTGGAAACTGGAAGAGCTGGTCTTCCGTTTTCCTGCGTGAGCATGTGCGCCGGCCAGCTGATCGTCACACGCACATGCACACCAGAAACCTGGAAGACTAGCTGGCCAGCGCGCATGTGCGTGCTGGAAACCAGAAGTTCATTTTCGAGTGCACGCATGCGCCCTGGGCAGCTCCTCTTCCAGGTTGCGGCCCAGACGAGTGTGTGTGCTCACGCATGCATGCGCTCTCTTTTTGGTGCTGAAAAGTTTTGCCATCACTATGCTAGATGAATAATTACTTTACTATCTTCACAAAAACTTAGCCACATAAATTTGGCTTGCTGTCAAATTGAAGATTGCAAAACAGCTACATAAAAGGTGGGGTTTTTTTCCAAAAAAAAAATCAAGACACTATTCTCTTCTTTACCAAACAATCTATTAAGTAAATCCAATGTATAAATGAATGAGCAGAGACATCTAATTACTGTTCCATGGCAACTTAAGTTTTGTTTGTGCTTTAAGCTATTTCTAAAATTGCTCGTCAATGTATTGTGCATGATCCATCCAAAGATAAACTCTCTTAAATTCAAATGAATGCAGGGAAAAGAAATCTAAATATTTCCTTAACTCTTCCACTAAAAAAAAAAACACCACAACTTAAAACAGCTTAACCTCACCTAATCTAAATATCGTGGTATACATTTCTTTACATATAACTCAAGGACTTGCAGTAAATAATGCTTATAGCAGTAAACTGACCTTTTAAAAAACAATTAGTATGTACTTTTCTTTTAAGAAATACCTGGTGTACAAGTGAGAAACTTCTGAGTGTATTACTGTACCACTCAACTTTTTTTTCTGCTCAATCATGTCTAATTCTAGGAGGCTGCCTAAACAAGTCCCTGAAGTTTTCTTGACAAGGTTTTTCAGATTGGTTTGCCATTGTCTCCTTCCTAGGGCTGAGAGAAAATGACTGGCCCAAGGTCACCCAGCTGGCTTTGTACCTAAGGTAGAATTAGAATTCATGGTCTCTCAGTTTCTAGCCAAACTTGCTCTCCTGTGTCTTTTTTACATTAGTATAAGAGTAAAAAGGTTTATTTTATACAATGAAGACAGTGTTCAACACTAGTGCTGGTTGTTGTATTAACTGAGAAGTTGTTCCCATAATTATTCTTACCTTTTTTTTTCTCTCTTGCATTTGTATTTAATACATTTAATATTTTTATATTTATGATTTTAAGTGTAAGCTTCCCAGAGTTGTTTTTTAGAATGAGGTGGGCAACATACAATTTTTAAAAATAAATATTCAAAACATCGAAAATGATTTGGCATTACCAGAAAATTGGTCAAAAATGTGGAGACTGCAGTTCAATGTTTCTAAATGTAAGATCATGCTCTTTGGGAAAAAGAATCCTCTGGCAGGGTACAGTATTGGAGCTACAGTGTTAGACAGAACAACAGAAGAAACGGTGCTGCAGGGGTTGACTGCAAAAGGAGTAGGCAGTGCAGCCAAGCAGCTATGAAGGTGAACAAAATTCTGGGATGCATCACTGGAGGGATCACCAGCAGGAAAATGGAGGTCCTAGTCCAGATAGATACGTCTTTACCCAGACACCATTTGGAATACTGTATCCAGTTCTGAAGGTCTCATTTTAAAAAGGATATTGAGAAGATCGAGCAAGTCCAGAGGTAGGCAACAAAAATGGTGCAAGGTCTGAGGGACAGAACATATCAGGAAAGATTGGAGATACTGAATAATTACAGCTTGAATGACAGAAGACAAAAGGGGAACACAACTGAAATCTTTAAATATATTAATGGTATGAATGAGGTTCTAGAAGGCAGCATTTTCAATATTAAGCAAAAATCAAGAACACAGGGGCATAAGCCCAAACTGACAGGAGGGAAGTTCAAAAGTAATATTAGAAAGTATTACTTCACAAAAAGAGTAGTGGAAGCTTGGAACCAACTTCCAGCGGAGGGAGGGTTTAAATTGAATTTAAACATGCTTGGGATGAACACATGTCCATCATTTGACAAAAATTCTAAAAATGAAAAAAATAAAATTGAAACATTAAAAAAAAAACCAACTCAAAGGGCAGACTTGATGGACCAATAGGTCTTTTTCTGCCATCAGTTTTTTATGTTTGTAAAAAAAAAAATGAAGAACCACAAAAAATAGTATTTTGTTAAATGATGACCTATAAAGTAAGAATTTTTTTTTCAGAAGGTGAAAGCTATGATCCAGCTATGAAAGCTATGACTTTAGATTGATGAGGGCTAACTAATTCACAGGACAAATGTATACTTACATGTGTGAGCTTAATAGCAGGTTAAAAAAAACTCTTAGTCTTAATACATTTCATAATTTTGGACTGTATTTAGAAAAAAATATACATCTGACATATGTAAAGGATTTTTTTTGGCTAGGTAGGTAAATGATGAAATATTTATTACATGATAAATTGATAAACTGATTGAAAGTCATCGCCTTAATCACAAGCATTCTTGCTGCTTGTAAGAATGGATTAAGTAATCTCACCCTCTCATACAGAGAAAATTTTAAATTATTGACATCTGGAGATGAGTTTCAGAGTGCCTAGTACACATTATTCTGTACACCAAAGAGAACTGGATCTCAGATTTATCAAGGGTACCAATTTTTCCTCCAGTTCTTCCAGCGCAGTTGGAAAATCTAGAGTCAAAATTTGGTTGGGCTACACAACAAATGCATCTCATTTGCTTTCAGCATCACCTCTTCCCCCGTTTGGCTATTTAAGACAATGACTCAAATTTGTTTTTTAAAAAAATGAAGTTGTTACATTAAATTGTAGTATAAATAAATCTAATACAAAATAACTATGCATAATCAGAAATATGGTAAATTCTCTTGGTCTTTCAGAGCCACTGGGTCTTATTCTTAAGACACTCAAACACTGAAGTAAAGATAGAAATGGGTTTTCATACTCCATATAAATGTTGAATGGATTTATCTGAAACAATATTATATAGCAGGGATTCTCATTTTCACTCATGTTGATCAGATTGAATCACTCCTTCAATTTAAACCCTCAGACTGAATTACTGAACCATGTTTAATATAATCAAGTATATCTGAATTTGTTTGGATATTTGATGGGCTTTGGCAAGCACATAGTCCCACTTTTATCCAACTGAATTGATTGGATCCTGGCACTAATACTTAACTCTCAGCCGATTTAACTTTTGAGCAGAAAACAGATAAGATTTAACATCCCTGGCAGATAACCTGCAGCTTCTGAACTACATCTATCACCTCCAGGGCTGCCCCAGCTAAATCAGCTATAAATCAGTTTCAGTTGTCCTGCACTTCAAAACTGGAAATGAGCAAATTTTGTAGCTCCAGTCCTTAAAAGAACCCCCTATTAAAAAACAAGAGAATGAAAAATCTAGTCTTTTCCACTTTTGAAGCCACATTCCACAAATTCTGGCCTCAGCCCTTCACAAAGCATTAAACACCAAAGGTCTCAAACCCTGCTTTGGCCCACCTGATTTATCATAAAACAGGCAAAGAATGGCACCCACATAGTGGCTGATTCTTAAGTCACAGTTTTATGTATCAGGAGAACATTCAATTTTCTCACTACATCCTTCCCAAATATTCTTTAAAATGGGAGTCTGTCGAGTGGTGTTTGTAGAGAATGACCAGATCAGAGCTTAGAGAGATAATAAAGAAGCTGATCTGTTGTAAAAGCCATCTCAACCCAGGAACCATCTTGATTATTGATTTATTTTTTAAAAAAAATATATTCTTTTTTCATAATTTTAGTCCAAAATCATTAATTCCCCAAATTGCGATTTATTTTTTAAATACAACTTCCTTAATTTTTTAAAAATCAAAATAAATTTAAAATGTTTTTAAATAAAAAATAAAAACTAACAGAAAAACCGAGAGAATAGAAAGTCCTAATATAAAGAGAATTAGTGGACAGATGTGCAATAAAATAAATTATATAGAAACTAAAAGACAAAAAATGACTACTGATTTTTTTTACAGCAGATATAAATAAAAAGAGTTGAACTCTTGGTTTACAAATACTATATGATCTCCATTTTTTAAAGATAATCTATAAATATTACTAATACTAAAATCCTTACATCATGATTTCATTTTGTTCTATTTCAGGCAAAAAGTGCAAAAGAGACTTCCAGATGGTATGAAATTTAGCCAATTTCTTTTCTTTAATCAGGTGAATTTTGTCATCCCAGACAGCAAAATCACCTTTACCAACCATTTTTCCATTGTGAATCTTTCCAATGCTGACCACATAGAAAGTCTTGCTGCCATTATCACATCCAAGAACAAAATGTCAATCCAAACTATGATTTATTCTTTAAATAACCCACTTTTTCATCATTGATAAGAATCTGAAATTTCAACCAGAATTCTTCCATTAGAAGAAGTTGCAGCTGTGTAGATGGTGGGGGATTATCCTTCCATTTTCTCTCCAAGGACTCCAAATCAAAATCAACATCCCCCAAAATCTATTTTTAACAAGGCCCACTGCTCGAGACTACTAAGGGGTCAACAGTATTAAGCCAGACAAATGGACTAAAATTACCGTAAGGCAACTTTGTATTTTTATAATCTGGTCTTGGTTAATTTAATTCCTTTATTTATTTATTTGAAATAACTGATGTACCATTCATGAACAAAAGCTCATGAGCCAGCTGGATAAAATTTAAATGTAACAGTAATTACAAAAGCCATTTGGGATAAAAGAAATATAACAAAGTTTACAGCAGCAGCAGCGTATGGAAAACTATTGCAAAATGTACAATTCTTTAAAAGAAGCCAAGGTGGAAAAAATTGTCCAAGTTAAAGACCATGGAAAACAATATTGTAAGCTTTTTATTGCATGCATGCCAAGATGACCTTCAAGATGATGCAAGTGATTTTCTATGGGTATTCTACAACTAGATGCCACCACCAAATGGGATCTCTTCCTCTCTTTATGGAGTGAAGGAATAGGAAAGAAGCCCTACAGAAGATCTTAGCTTGGCCTAAGCTTTTTAGAATTTTAACATTTTCTTCTCCTGAAACATCTAAGATTGATATGACAAAGGAGACAAACAAGTGGAGACAAAGAGAACCTTGTCAGGGCAAGGTTGCCACCTGAGTTGGAATAAAAGGTCAATCTGGAAAAGGCAGATAAAAAGGAAAGAAGAAAGAGATAATCTTGGTTTAAGGCAGGAGAAAAGTCCACAAAGTACCATGATAGAAAGGATATGTGTGTGGGACATGAAGGAGGAAGTGGGGGTAAAAGAGCATAAAAAACATATCTAAAAACAATTCTTTGTATATTGTGGGGAAGGTATACTCTTCTCCACAAAAGAGTATATATAAGAAACAGATCAGATTTTATTAGGTAATGACAGAGTCTTATCGAAATGCTATTCTTACCTATTATCATTGAAAGCAGGGGAGGAAGTCGTTAAAGACTCCATGATTGCTTGGGGGCGAAATATGGGTTATTCATTGGATTTTCAAAAATGGGAGGAGATTTGGCTTAAAAATTTAAAATTAATTATGGCATCCTCTTATAAAGAGAATATTTATAAGATGGTTTATCGATGGCACCTACCTCCAGCAAGATTAGCTAAAATGTTCCCTGGGACATCTTCACAGTGCTGGAAATGTGGGCATAGCAATGGAAGTTACTTCCACCAATGGTGGACATGCCCACTGGCAGCTAAATATTGGATGAAAATACGACGATGGTTGCTTGAAATCACATACTGTAGAGTGGAACTGAAACCGGAGAGCTTTTTGTTGGGGATTAGACCTGCAAATATTGGATTGACTAAATGGTATTTGATGCTACACATAATTACTGCAGGGAGACTGGCATTCGCACAAGAATGGAAGAATGAGGACTTACCAACGGACTCAAAAATAATTTATAAAATCATGGAATGTGCAGAGTCCGATAGACTTACAAAACTGATCAAGGGTAAAAGAGACTCAGACTTTTATGATAGTTGGAATATGTGGTATGATTGGATCCAGAAACAATGGGAGAGAGACAAAGGATAATGTTGGATTATAATTATAGATGATGGTATATTTATGGTAATCGATAAGTATTGGAAATGTAAATTTGTATACAAGAATCTGTAAATATTTTCTATTTTTACTCTCTGATTATTGGTGTGTGTGTATATGTATATATATATATATGTGGATATTTTGGTGATGTTACACCGCGATAGAAAAATTATTATACATTTGATTTTGATTTTTTGTTTGAACTATAACAAAATGCTCTAATAAAATTTATATATATAAAAAAAGAAACAGATCAGTTACTTCTGTAGCACCTCAAAGCAATTGTGTCTTGATTTTCAAAGCACATACTATACTCTACAAAGCCTCCATGATACAGAGATAGAGATTCCATATGTCAATCAATTGGCAAGTTGAAACAGGCAATCTTTACAGTGGTATAAAACCCAAGATGTCAAGAACAGAACATTGGGCAATCTAATATCTTTTAACCGTCTGTTGTCAGACAAGAAAGTCTGTTTGAAATGACGGCACTTTTCATAGTAATCGGGAACCACTACTAAGTTCTAATTTGTTACTAAGCTGTGTATTGCCTTGTTTCTAATAAAAATATCTCTGACCAAGGCTTTAGCAAAATAATTTTGACCTGACTATAATAGGAGTCATTAGATTCTATTCAAATCAAACTTAAACTTGGATGTTTCCTACTTAGCATGATCATAATGTTAATTAGCATAATTTAGCTAGCAAGGTAGCACAAACACCTAGGAACTACTGTTCTGAAATGTTGTAATATTCTGATATTATTAATAAAGTCTCCCATACCGTCTGGTTACAGCAAAGAAACTTTTGTGTAGTTTTCTTGGTAACAAGATAGAAACAATTCAGTGCTACCTTATTCCAAACTGACTTTCCTCCCACTTTCTTAGGCTAGTCTATAATACTGGGATTTCTCAATGGTCTCCCTTCCAAATATTAACCAGATTTAACTAAGCCTGGTTTTTATGAGATCAGCCAAGGTCAGTTATATATTGCCATTTGCTGTGACCTGTTCCTATTCATTTGTATATATTTACTTATTTACTCATATCTTAGATTTATACCCTGCCTTCCCTTCAAGAGCTCCAGGGTACATAGTGCTCCCTCCTTCAGTTGAGCTGAGAAAATGACTGACCGATGAGGTTCCATGGCTGAGGGTGGAACAAGAACTTGAATCCCCTAACCCAACACCTTAACCACTATACCGTACTAGTATTAGAGAGTATTATTATTAGTGTTAGAAAGCAGTATTGGTATTAGAGAGCCAGTACATTGTAGAGGTTAAGGGACTGTACTGGAAACTGGGGGATTGTGAATATTAGTCCTGCCTGAAGCATAAACCTAAGTTGGGTGAGCTTGAGCTAATCATTTTCTGTCAACCCTAGAAAAGAAACAATGACAAACCATTTTTAAAAAACCTTGCCAAGAAAACTATAAACACTTGTTCAGGAAGTCTCTGAGAATCGGACACAATTGAACAGAAGGGGGAAAAAAACTCCCAGAATTTTTTTTTAAAAAAGAAAACATCCATGATTTTTACTGTAGTTTATGATCTTTGGACTTATTCATTGTGGTGTCCTCCCAAGGGCTGGATCTCATGCTATTATAGGAGCCAGCAAGTCCAGGATAAAGTAGGTTGAAACAGACAGACCTCCATCTGAAGAAAGAACCTGGCTATGCAACTGAGGAAGTCACCTAGAATCCATGAAAGCAAAAGAAATATCATCAATTCTGCCGTATAGTTTACTCTCGTTTTTCCACAGAGGCAGTCCATCTTTGCAATCATGTACCTAGACCAGCAGATGCAAGAGTTTTCCTCTCCAAGGATGAGAGCCACACACAGAGGGTCTTCCCCAGACATCTACTGTATGTTAGATCTACATCCCATCTTTCTTCCAAAATAGAAGACAGAGCGGTATATAGAAGATGCCCTGATAATCTCCTTTAAGGACTAATAAGTCTTGGTCCTTCATAGGTGGTGGCACCCTAAACCTTCAGAGTGTTTCTCAGACATTCTTGGAGCATTCTCCTTTCTTCCCCTTAGGAGTTTCCACATTTCCATAGTTTTCTCCAGAGCCTTTTCCCAAAACAAGAGAAAATTCAAGCCAACAGTCTAGAAAAATTAGCATATATATAAACTCATTATATGAGCTTAAGGAAGAGGTCCTTTCTTTAAAGAGTTAGTGCCCGGTGGGAGTAGGATGGATTAAAAGGGACATATTCATTAAAATAGGAATAAAGAATAAAGATAAAAGCATCCCAAACCCTACTTGCTCCAAGCCATTCCTTGCAAGGTTGTCTGTTTCACCAGACAAGAGTTCAAACTGAACCTCAACCTCTCAGAGCTCTTTGCTAAGCCACCCAGACTGTGTGACCAAAATGGAGACTCACTGCACTTGCCAGGTATCATCAGTGGGGACTGGCAGACATACTTCACACGTGGAGGCTGGTAAAGAGCTTTTAATTATTTTGAATTAATGGTTAAGAGAGACAATATCCTTTTATCTTCTCATCATTAATTACTACATCCTCACGATCACTGTGAGTTATTTAAAATGAAGGGGATCTCAGAAGAGTTGCACTAGTTTCTTTCTCTTGGCAAGATGTAACTTGATGGGTGCGCTGGTGGTTTGAGTGCTCTTTTTAATTACCCAATATGGGGAGATTATATCTTTGTAATATTTCTCAGGCGCCTAACTCAGAATATAATTGCATGCCTGAGCTATGGAGAGAGTCACTCTTTGTATATTGGCTTATGGTTGATTCCCTACAATCTTCGCAGACGTACTTGGAGGTGACTAGAAAGATACAGTGTGGAGCCAGGATTATACCTTTTAAAATTTCTGTCTTCAGCTGAGGATTGCCACAGTCCCAAACAGAATTTTATCCTCTTGGTCTGGTGCCAAAAAAAGAAACTACGATGGTGGGGAGAGAGACTCTCCCGTAGCCCATGTGCCTGCCATTGCCTTACATGCATGTTCTCTCTGTTAAGGCCTGCTGGTTATCAAAACCTCAAGCTATTCCTCATAAAGTAGCATCTCTGACCTCACCACCATACTTGACCTACTGGCTGGAAATAAGCCATCAGATAAAGAGTTTCCTCTGCAATCCCACTTCACACACACACACAAATATTTAGGCATCCTAGCAAAGAGTCAAAGGCACATTCTGGTTACAATACATTGCACAAAGCTGAGATGGCCCCATCTTTGTAAAATCCTTCCATGAGCATCAAAAAAAAGTGAGAAAAATTTTGCAGGCTAAAAACGGTTATCTTTCCAGTTGATGGTCTATAGCCAATGCTGAGTGGCTGCATAGCAAAGTGATAGCATAGGACCATCTTAACTAAGACCACATGAAAAAGAACAAAGAAAATGATGCAGAGCTTAATCTGCCAGTTGACTGCAATATACAGCTGTGAACTGCCATTCAAGGAGAAATGGGAAACACTGCAGAGTGAGATAGCCTCATATCCTTCCACTTCATCCCTTATTCAAATACTTCCTCAAATGCGCTTCATCTCCTTCCACAGAAATCACATCTTTTTTTTAAAGAAAGAAAGAAAGAAAGAAAATAAATAAATGGAGGAAAGAATATGAAATAAATTTAAAGCAAAAGCTCTGAACCAATCAGCTTCACAGAGGCTGAATTAATTCCTCATGCTAATTTAGCATCGGCCAATGTTAACAAGCCTCCTACAGTCGGTCAGTATTTCTTTTGAAGTGAAACAATATGGTGAAAAGATTCCCCAACTGAAGTTCTTATAAGATGAAAGAGTCTAGACTGCCAGAGTTTATCACTTCAAAGCAACAAACGGGCCATTAACTTAAAGAGTAAATGCTTTGGCAAGGGACAGTATTTGACAAGCATCTCAAATAAGCCTTTTCTAGACAACAGAAAAGGATGATAATTACTGAGGAAATCCACGTCTCCCATGTATACTCAAGCAGGCAAGTTTACACAATGGCAGGCATGATTCCATCTGCCAGTCCTGATGGAAGCAGGATTCCAGAGGGTTTAGCAGGAATAGTAATATATACCCCATTATAAGCAAGTACTTTAAAAAAAGAAAAATAAGTCCGGATCATCTAGGTGGTTTTTAGTGACATATTGTGCCAAGTTGAAAACTACAATTCAGAAATTCCAATTACAGAAACAGAAAATAACATTCCCCACATAGAAATGCTGGAGAGGAAACGAAGAAGCAGCAGCAGACTGGCAAGCTTCTTGTCTGTTCTTGAATAACCATGAACTTTCAAAGGCGACTACAGTGCTCACAATTCAAGTCACACTGTGGCTGAGATCACTGGACATAATACCGGCTGCGTTCCTCTCCCCCTCTTTTTCCCCCCCTCTGCCGCCTAAATATTTACATCCAGTCTTGCTTTTGTCAAATTCCAAATCACTGCTTCTTATTACACCCCTGAGCCCTCCAGTTCATGCCATAAACTGATTTTGATCATTGGGATGGTACTGAAAAAAAAGGGGGGAGAAACTTTAACCACAAAGTTGGATGGGTTTTGCTAAATGGGTACATACCAAGGCATACAAGAACAGACAAGAAGCAATCAGTAGAAAGCAAAGCATTACCCAAGGAATGATACAGCCATGCCTTGCGACAAAAACCAGAGCCTATTTAATGTTTGGCAAAGTTACGCACTTTAACTACAGTAATCCTACCAAGTCTTGAATATTCATCAGTCAGGGTTAATTTGCTGTAATTAACACAGATGTGAGGTAAAGAAAAGGAGGAACTAGGATTTTTCCAGGTTGTACTTCAGCTTGTTGCCCTGGGGACTGCAACCAGATTAACTGTCCCAAACTCTGTCAACCTCTTCGAATGCCCAAAGCCAACATGGTTACTTCTGAACACCCTGGGAGGTGAAGTCCATACCTTTGGGAATCTATCCAGTTTCTGAAAAGTTAGGTCAGATAGACCAAGAGTCAGGTCTAGTCAGCTTTCTCTGAACCTACTGAAAATCAACACTATTAATACAAACTTTGGGAAATTAATAAGTGAAGAAAGATTCACCATGTTAATATGTGTTCATCTTATCTAATACAATATCTGTGTTTTCTTTTATTTTTGTCCCAGGGCAAGATCTTTCCTTTCCCTTTTCCTTCTTTTTTTTTTTAAAAAAATCTGTTCCTAGAATAACATTGGAGCTTTTTTTTAAAAAAAAAAAGATTAATTATGGTTAACCTTATTCACCTCTTCTGAAAGGAATATATAAACATGTTTTGTGTTTGTTCTCAGTAGAATTTTAGGTACATTAATTTTCAATGTAATTTCATAATACACACTGGGAAGCATATTTTACAAAAGCTTGTTAGAAGTGGGAAGTTGCTTTTCAAGAACATGCAAATGTTTGGCATGTCTACACAAAGATCAGAATCAGAGTTTAAGTGCAGAATCCTTAATAAACATTGCAATATACTTAAGCCGCAGCATACTTATTTGGAAATTGTCTTGGGCCTTTCTTTTATGAAAACATGGATAAATTTGTCCTCTTGCTGTCTCCTATATTATCTAACAATCTACAGCATGGGAGTCATAATGTAGGTGACTGGAAAAAATATTATGGCCAGGTTGAGCCTACTCAAGTCAGCTTAAAATTGAGAGAGGTAAGGGAGCCCAAGATTGCATAACCTCTTACAATTACAATACCAGAGAACACAGTATCAACAGTAGAGACCTTCAAATTTCTAGGTTCTACCATATCTCGTGACCTAAAATGGACACCCAACATCAAAAACGTCATCAACAAAGCACAACAAAGAAGTTCTTTCTGCGCCAACTCAGGAAGCTCAAACTGCCCAAGGAGCTGCTGATACAGTTCTACAGAGGAATTATTGAGTCTGTCATCTGTACCTCTATAACTGTCTGGTTTGGTTCTGCAACCCAACAAGACAGACACAACTTCAGAGGATAATTAGAATTGCAGAAAAAGCAATTACTACCAACCTGCCTTCCATTGAGGACCTGTATACTGCATGAGTCAAAAAAGAGGGCTGTGAAAATATTTACAGACCCCTCGCATCCTGGACATAAACTGTTTCAACTCCTACCCTCAAAACGACACTATAGAGCACTGCACACAAGAACAACTAGACACAAGAACAGTTTTTTCCTGAATGCTAAACTCTGCTAAACTCTTCCCTCAACACTGTCAAACTAGTTATTAAGTCTGCATTACTATTAATCTTCTCATCGTTCCTATCACCCATCTCCTCCCACTTATGACTGTATGACTATAAACTTGTTGCTGGTATCCTTAAGATTTATATTGACTGTTTCCCTATGATTATCATTAAATGTTGTGCCTTATGATTCTTAACGAATCTATCTTTTCTGTTATGTACGTATGCACGTATGCACCAAGACAAATTCCTTGTGTGTCCAATCCCACTTGGCCAAGAATTCTATTCTATTCTATTCTACTCATAAACATACGTTTCACCATCACCATCACCAGTTTTGAGATTCATATGCGCAAGCAAACATCTCCAGAGTTATTCAGAAAGCCTTGATCATTCTTTTCTGAAAATTATGCTTTTCTGATTGGTGCCTTTCTGCTCCAGTTTACCGATTGGTGGAAATTCAACCAAATCTTGGAGAAAAGGCTTTATAGCATCACATTCTAATGTGCTTGTATTTTTAGTGCTGGAATTAGAATCAACAGCAATATATCAACCTCAGACAGAGCCCATCTTTCATCCTCCCTATACCATCACAAATTCATTTATATTCCATGGGGCTTGGAGGGGACCTCTTTGCCCTGTCAACCACATCTGAATGGAAAACCATGCAATCACACACAAAATATGAAAGTGAGGGAGAGAGCTTCCCTACCACTACCACCACTACTCAGCCACCCAGAGCAAATGTCTGTGTTGATTCACAGCTAGATCTGGAACAAGTCCAGACAATTTTTCTGCAGGGATCGAATCCTTTCCCACTTTGAGGGTCTGCTGAGTTGTTTTCAGCGGAATCATGCAAACTTGAAAGTGAATAAGGATGCAGAGAAAGAATCTGTTTACTTAACATCTTTTTCAAATTTGCTCATATGTCAAATGGAGACAAATATTTGTATGTGTGTGGCTTAACTTGAAATAAACCAAGCAAAGATGCTTTCAGCACCACTTCGGAGAATACAGCTGTTTGTCTCAGGAAGCCTTACCAAAAATACTCCTCTGCTTTCCCCTGGATCTCTCAAGGATTGTATTGTGAAGTGGGGTGAACAGCTCAGTGCAGCTCTGTGTGAGTCACAGATCTCCTTCCAATCCTTCCAATGGGACAAGCAGAATTACTTGTTTGAGAATGATCTATACCTTTTCACAAGCCATTCCTCTAAATACCTCTGCAACTAATAAGAAACACATGAGTTGGGTAATTTACAATATACTCTTAAACATTCTAAACGAGCCTTTCTCAACCTCATGCCCTCCAGATCTATTGGATTACAACTTCCATCCTTCACAAAATAACTTCTAGTTGTCCTGTCTAAGGTCAAACCTGTACATGACAGGAGTAGGGAATGTTTGCTCAATAACAGTACTTTTTCAGATAAAAAAGGATTCGTTCTATCTTAATTTGTTAAAAAATGGGTGCACTTTGACTATCGAAAGCTTAAATCCATTGGAGGGGGGAACATACCTTCTCTATCATTTTACACTCTCCAGACAGTTGTAAGCAATCTTTTTAGTCATCATTTAGCCTGTATCTGCCATCCCTTTAGTAATGTACCTCATCAATCCTCTGCGGCCCGTTAATAGCTTCTGCTGCTCTTCTCTAAACTCCTAATTCATCAACAACATTTCTAGAGAATGAGAGACATGCACAATTTAACACAGATACAAGAGACTGGTAGTCAAGAAGGATTTTTAACCTCCTTTTCGGCTGTCCATTTGCTATAAATAATGTAGCCACTAATATTCCCTAGGATCACTCAGAGGTTTTCTTCCTGACTTGCTCTTCAATTGGCCCCTAGCATCTCCCAAACTGGCCCCAGAGCTTTCTTATTCTTTTTTTCTTTTACACGTAAATCATGCTTTCCTACCCACTTTCCCTAGGAATTCCTGAATTTCAATTCAGTGTTTCTTCTATTCTCCTCCTTCAACCATAAAACTGGTTCCAAACAGCTTCTGAGCCCTTGTCTCTTCTCCCCGTATCCTTACCTTTCTAGAAAAAGCATACAAAATGTCCTTAATTCTCTATAAGCTTCCCTTTTCCTCCCCAATTGTTTTCTTTCTTCTAAGGCTGTATTTTATTAACATACGCGCGCGCACACACAAATACACCTCTCTACTAACAACAGTAAGTTCCAGAGCAATTTAGAAAATGGCCTCAGCAAATATAGCACATATGAACATAGCCTGACATTGGTTTGTCATAACCAATGCAAAATTTTATTTATTTATTTAGCAAATGAATATAGTCTCCTATCTTAATTGAATAATTCTGGGCAGGTGGCAAGGCATAAAAACAAATACATATGTAAACAGTAAAAAGGACAATGGAAGATGCAAGGGGCAACCAACACACCATCAAAAACAATGTATGACTGATGAATATTTATGTTGCTTGCTTGGGTTTTTTTTCTTTGAATGAAGGGTATTTTATAAGTGAGCAAAAAGATTCTGTTCTATGAGTATTTACCATGAATAGAAAAGGTGCCAGCTGTTGTTACTTCAAACTATTGGGTTTGGGGGAAAAAAAACCAATTGACTACTGGCCATTCACTTTTTCTTGGCAATCAGATATAGAAACATAACAAAATCAAACCCTGCCCCCTTCACTCAATTGGTGGTAAAAAAAAAAAAAAAAACAATTGACAATTTTTCTTCATAAACTGGGTGCAGAGTTACCTTGCCTAAAGTCCACATGACTTCAAAACCATTGTTAAGGAACAATGCATATCAGATCAAAGAGAAATTGTTAAGCTGCCGTAAAACTCATTGGTAAAATAAAATGTGAAAATGGATCTTGCCCATTTTCTTCCAGCAAACCAATCAGGTCCAACAAATGCCTACTTTTTATAAGCCATGCTTCAAATCAGAGATCACATTTAGATCTTTATTCTAAGATATCAATTGGGATGCAAAAGCAGCATCACATTCCCTTTTTCATAAGAAGTTAAACTTTCCATGTTATTAAAATCTGACCAACTATAACAATAAATTATTTTTATTTTGGAACTGAAGCCATTTTTTTCAAAGAAGTTTCCAACCTGGAATTGGAGCAAATTGTGGTTCAGAAGTAACAACAACATGGTTTGGCAGATGCAACAAGAGGATGAAGAAAACTGGCAGAAAAAGCCAAAAAGCCTTAGACAGCGAGAGAAAGGACAGAACTGTATGTCCAATATATTTTGTCAGACTGATTCATAAAATTTGTGAGATAATCATCAGTTGGATCATAGATCTTATTATCCCCGGGCTGTATCACTAGCATTATAGTTATCTAACATATCTGGATCATTAAAAACAAATTTAGAAATAACAAAGGAATAAAAAGTTAAAGCGGAAGAATACAAGATTGATTGAACTACCTTTACTGTGTAGCCTTTCCATTTCTAATATCCTTCTTTTATCTCCCTAAAGAATATAGCTTTTCTGTCAGCATGGTTCAGAATAAAACATGCAAGGCACAGATGGAGCCAAATTGACAAAAGAGGTGGGAAAAAAGTCCCCTATAGCAACCTCACCCCGTTGTGCTAATTTATTTATTTTTTTCATGGAGAGACAGATTCTGGAAACACCAACAGGCGTCCAATAGCCATTTCCTAAATGTAGCCATTACCAGCAAACTGCAAGAGATTCTCAACAGCTTTTTAAACATGCTGCTGTTGTAAAATATGGATTAGCAGCGTGTTCAGGTGTTGATGAGCAAGCCCGTTACCATTGATTTTTCTGCCTTACCATGAGCATCTACCTAACAACATATTGAGTATCTGAATCAGTCAGCCTCCTGAGCACAGATCATTCACACAGGTCCTTCCCAGTTGTCAAGAAGAGCAGCAAAGAGATTGTTAAGCGCTTTGTTTAATAAATTATTGATGTTACCTAACAAAAGCTAAGAAAATGTCCTTATTTTTTTAAAATACTTTAGAGTAATATCATCCTTCAGTAGGACAAAATGAAATAGGACAAACAAACTTGCATACTTCTGAATCCACTGGAGTTCTTCACTATATATTATTGGAGGAGAAGGAAAAGGAGAGGTAAAAAAAGTCACCCAAATTCGTGTTTTGAGAGGTCCACATTTTTAAGAATCCCAAGACAGAGAAGGTAAACCAAATACAAATATATTGGGTGTTTGCCATAGCAGACCAAATCTACAGTTGTAGTCTTTGGGAGGAAACAAAATGAATTTTGTTTTTTTCTTCTCCGTTTTCACATAGTTCTCAAAGCAACAATCAGCTACAATTATATTTTTGTGTGAAGAAGTTAGGTTTTGAGCCAGATGAAACAACTGAACATAAAGCAGCATATTTAGTTATAAGAGAGGAAATTGGAAATAAGCATTTAAATGGGGGCAAGCACCATTTTTGGAGATCTAATGTGAACTTCCATACGTTCCCTCCACTAAGCATACATGAACCAATTACAAATATACAAGTTCAAAAGATATGAATATCGAAATAAATACAAGTTTCAGTTTTTATAACAAGACTATATAAAATACTGGCATTTTCTAGCAGAGTCTGACCCTTTCCCTTTTAATTCATTTTAGAGCTGCTTCAGCAATTTGTGGTCCCAAATGTTGTTTGTCCTTCACTTTTTTTTAATCTATTCACAAGATTTCAGAACCGCACATGATCTATAAATACAGATAAACACATTAAGTGCAATTTAATGTTAATTTTTCCCTCATGCAGGGGTGTCTTCAGAGAAGGGATCAAAAATTGGTTGGGCTTTGATCACATAGTTGTAGTTGTTACCTTGACTTTTTAAAAAATCTTCCTGCAGGAACTCCACCCTCCTATTAATGGCATAAACAGTTGGTGGCTATACTTGGCAATTCTCCAATGGTCAACATTAAGATGTCCATATTGTCAATATTATTCTGGGCATATGACATACCATATGGTTTCTACACCTGTTACAGGAGTCCATTTGCTTTTAACTACTTTTCTCCTCGCATATTTATAATTTTAAAAACAATTCATAAAACAAAAAAGTCATTTTGTTCCACCTATGATCAGATACCTCTTACACAGATAAAGAATTAAGGACAAATTAGAGCTCCTTGGAAATTATAATTAGCTATCGCGGAGTAGAAGGAAAGAGCACTGAAGGAGATGTGAGATAATTTAGCTGTTAAATTTTAACGGCCGCAGGATCCCAAATAAACAAGAGTGCTCTTAATTTTCTGACAAACTGATGAAAATTTCTCCCCAACAATCAATCAAGGAAAGATGTAGCTGGCTAAACCTACACAGTCAAGCTTGCAGAGACACAAGGATTGATAAAATGAGGCACTTATTTAGATACTGAGTACTTTATAGTGATACAGCCTTGAGGTCTCGGAGATAACTAGGAAGCCAGATCTGTGCATTAATAATTGCCAACAGGATGGATTTCAGCTCGGAGACTTAGGGAAGAGGTGAAGACGAGTGCACAAATGGCAATGCATGTTCAGAATGACTGAATCTCAGAAGAGAAAGTATGAAGGATGGCAAGGGAGGTGTAATGAGCAGGTGCTGTTTAAAAAAACGTGTTGGAGCAATCTTGCCCTGCATCAATTCTGTGTGACCTTCCCAGATGGGGAACACACAGAGAAGGAGGGAAGCAGGGAGAGGATGTGAAAAGCCAGAGGAGGTTAACAAGCTACAGGCAGCCGAGTTTCTGAGACAAAGAGGTGATGGAAAAGGAACAGTACAGAACAGCATTTTGTGTACAGGAAAGGGGGGAAAAATCTTTGCAGGGACATGTGTAAACGGATAAGCAGGTGTCCCTTTGGAATTACAAGCAGCTCTCTGACAAAGCCATTTACACCTCATCAATTAACAAGACCTCCTTCAAGGCTTAATACAAGAGAAGAGCCCAGCTGCAGAAGGGCCACTTTATACAATCAGATGAATCAAGTGGTAAAGCTTTTGCTAGGCTGCACTCCTTTTCAACCTGTAGGCAAGAAAAGTGTCTCTGCAATACTGTACAATTCTCTCCCAGTGCAGGGAATTTATACCAGCGCAACAACCAGGAACTGCGAGACACTCTGATCTGTGACAGCATTTTTTAAAATGACGGCATTTGCAGTTTAAGGGTTCATTTGCAAAAGATCAATACTTCAAAATAGTACAGTTTTTTAAAAAAACAAATCATAATTAATTTCCCAAAATGAAAAAAATTCCTACCACCTGTTGGATTTTTTCGGGGGTGGAGTGATGGCGGGATTGAAAACTGCAAATCTATAGAAGTTTCTCAAGTACTCCTAACAATACATTTCTGAAGAGTTATTGCAAGGTTCTTCTCAATTCTATCTCTTTGGCAGGCAAAAAAAAAACAAACACCCACAGGCAAGCTCACTTTTTGTCAAAGTGAAAAGGGATTCCTTCTTGATTAGAGAGAACAACTATTTTTTGATCCAATAGCTATATTCGATCTTGTGCAAAGTGCAAACAAGAGCAGTAAGAATAGTTCAGTGAAGCAAAGATGAAAGTGAGCAGAGCCAGATTTTTTTCAAAAAAAAAAAAATCCAAAGCTGTAGTTAATCAAACAAATGAATAAAAATGTAAAATAAATATTTTGCTTCCAGAAGTGCCAGCCAGATGCTCCCACCACGTGCAGAAAGAATGTGTATAAGCTTTACCAGAGAGTACAACACAGATGCATAACTATTTTTGCCATATATTTTTTTCTTAAACCGCTTCCAAAAGAACTGCATATATTTAAACATCATCATCATCATCTTTGCTTTGGTCTTTGACCGGCTTATATTTTAACAAAAACAAAACCCACATTTAGGGGTTGTTTTTATCATTAAGAGACTTTTGAAAAGACAAAAAAAATAGTTTAAAAAATAAACAGTTTTATTCCAAAACACTTCTGAGTTTTAATTGTATATACCAGTAATCATATCATCCTGGATAATTTCAGAGATTATTAGACTGTGATACAATCGTTAAGTAACTGCACTGGTACCGGAACTGGTACCAAGTTCAAATTCCCCCACAAATGCTCTCTGAGGGATTTTGGGTCAGTCACTCTCTCTCAGGTCAGCCTGTCTCACTTTTGTGTGTGTTGTGTCTTTGAGTTAGTTTTTGATTCCTGGCAACTGCTGAGACAGAAGTACTTGCAGTTTTCTCAGAAGTCATTTGCCATTGCCTTCTTCCTAAGGCTAAGAAAGAGTGACTGGCCCAAGGTCACCTAACTGGCTTTGCGTCTAAGATGGGACTAGAACTCAGAGTTTCCTGGTTTCTAGGCCACCATCTTAACCACTACATCAACCTGGATCTCTACCTCAATTTACCTCATAGGAAAGTTTCTGAGGGGGAAAATGGGAGAAGGAACTACTATAATCTACCTTGACCTCCTGAAAGGAAAGCAATATATACATCTAACAAACACATTCTTGCTATTTCTTTTTGCCTTTGGAAATTCAGTAGTGTAATTTGCTATCAAACTTGGTAGTCTTGGTAGTACAGTGGTCTAAAGCACCCTGTTATTAAGACCAGCTGCCAGCAATTACTGCAGGTTCGAATCTCTCCAGGCTCAAGGTTGACTCAGCCTTCCATCCTTTCTAAGGTAGGTAAATTGAGGACCCAGTTGTGGGGGCAATAAGCTGACTTTGTATAAATATACAAAAGGATGAAGACTATTGCTTAGCGCATTGTAAGCCGCCCTGAGTCTCCAGAGAAGGGCAGTATATAAATCAAATTTAAAAAAAAAACTTCAGCAATAAAAGCTTCCCATAGAAGCTCAGGCACATGAGTTTTTCCTTTCCTGAGCATGCATATACAACCACATGGACACTAATAGGCAGTGCTGGGGAGATGTATACACTTACCAGTGGAGCTCAGAGTCCAATCCTGCTTTCCTATCCATTAGGCACATGAGTCTAGAAAAGGAAGATGTGCTGATTTGGATCTATCTGTAATGTTGCACATAGATCTCTATTGTGCAATAGATCTCTATTGAACACATGTTGAAAATTGCAAGGAATTCAGATGTGTGCCTGAATCAGCCCTTACAACACATCTGTTCAAAGGAATTAAAAAAAATATAAAAAGTTGCCTTAGTTTTTCACAAAAGAAAGAGAAGAAGAAGAAATAGTATTCAAAATTTATAAATTTTAATCTGCTGTCTTTCCTGTGATAGACAGATATCCCCTCTAGGAAACCACATAGAGAAAATTTTCTTTGCTTCTTCTGCCTTGCATCTGTTATACGTATGTGCAGATAGATTTGGTGAAACAAAGCAAAATTGTTGATTTATAAATGACAAGTACTTATATGCAAGCTTGTCTCCCTAGGGAAAAGAAATCCATTATTATTCTTAAGTGTTTACAGGTTACCTATTCTCTTACAGAATGTTTTCATGGCAGCTTCCAACAAAGTATAAATTCAAGAAGTAGCACAGTAATATATAAAGCATTAAAAAATTGATTACATATATGTGGGAAAAAGTAATTTCACAAGTCCCACAGCTCCAAGCTGTGAAGATCAAAACCAGGTGGTATTTTTTTTTAAAGGGCCTGGAAATATACTAGAAGCTACTGAGAAATAACTGAATTAGATAGATTTGGTAGCTTAACTTTTGCAAGTGGCAAAACAAATTTAAATAATCCTACATAGTTATTACTAATAGACAATATAGATTGTATAACAAATACCTAAGAATAAAACCATGTAATTTCTCCCTTTGATAATTTATTGGAAAATAGCATTCAGAAATCAATATATAATCAAATCATATTATAAATCCTTGCTGAATCAAACAGTGTGTGTACATGACTATTATACTCAGGCCCATAAAAATAGAGCAATTTGGCAGTGTACAATGCATTTTTATTGCACAAAGTTTAGCTTTCTCTGAGAAGGAGAGGTTCTTGAAGATGTAAAGTTTTTTAAAATCAAGAAACAAGATTTTCCATGACCAAAGTAGAAACTTCCCTTTCCATTCCAAAATCAGCAGAAGCAGTCTAGTAAAATTAGCATTATGGATTATGAAAAGACAAACTATGTGAGTTTGCATAATTTAGAAGGCTTCAAAACTCAACATCCTTGACAGAATTGGGATTCCATCCACATAAGATTTCATGTGTAGCCCAGACTGCATATAATATGGCAAACCAGTTTAGTAGTTGGGGAGGGCATTAGAGGCTTCAATTATGCAAGACAAAGTGGTGGGATCTCATCATACACATGTATGATTCTGGGTTTCTAGATGGACGTGGGGGTTTTGCTTTATTGTAAACTATACAAAACCTATTTTAGCCTTCTACTATAGCAATCATGTGTTTTGTAGGATATCATGTTGGCAATGAAGTCAAAGAGGATCCGAGTTATACAAGAAAAAAATGGGGATAGCAAATTGCCTACACTGGCATGTATCCTTGGCCATCATCAACAGATCCATCCCTATCAAATAAACTTCATGCCAGTATTATACCTTTCTGTAAACAGCTGTTCTTGATAGAATGTGTCCAAGGAACCCAGATTGTGAGCAGCTCTGGCACATTAATGTGTTGATATATGAAGAAACATTTGTGGTGAGACCATAACATGATAATGAGGTAGCCCACCAAACGTCTCTGAAAAGAAACTTGGATTCAATCTGCTTCAATAATTTTGATACTGAGTCCGGAATATGCTTTGATTCTAGAAGGTCCTGTAAAAATACTGGAGAGAAAAACTAGAGGCAGGATTGAAACTACAAGCAACCACTAAATTCAGAGTATTGGAGTGCTACTAATAATTAGGAACGTCGAATAACAATCAGTAGATCAGCTGCATTTCACAGGATAGTTTTATTTAATATGATTACTTTCTTCAGAGGGTTGGCATTTCAAAACTGATGGATAATCCACAGTTCAATTAATTAAAACCCCTAAAAACCCTCAAGATTACTTGCATTGGGACTTCAGTCTCCAGTAGAGCACCATGGCCAAAACTGAAGCAAATCAAAGGAAATGGGATGTGCTATAAAATACATTTCTGGCCTTTAGCTCAAATGTCCATAGAATAAATATCAATACACACAAAATGCAAAACTTTTTGAGCTTCCCTGAAGTATCAAACTACCATTCTGGAAAACAATGATGAAAACAGACAAAATGAGACTTTTTTTTCTGATCCAGCAAGATCCCTGTTTTAGTCTGGCAATATCTCTATTACAGTCACAAGATATACTATCTAAGCAACTTACGGTAGTATTTGAATGGGAAGTCCTCTAGGAAGTCCAGGTAGGCTAGCCTAGAGTTTCTCAAACTCAATAATCTCAAGATATGTGGACTTTAGCTCCCAGAATTCCTTAGCATGCTGGCTGGGGAATTCTGGGAGTTGAAGTCCATACATCTTAAGATGGAGAAATACTTGGCTAAATCCATATCATGACAAGAAAATATCATGGGCCCAAGTACTTAAGTGACCGGAAGTCAAGCTCAACTCAGAGAAGACTTTAGGTGAAACAATACAATGTAAGTTCAATAATAATAAGTAATAATAAATTCAGCATGCAAGACACAAGGAGCAACAGTCTCCATCTTGGCAGTAAAAATTGTCTCTGTTGGAGGTCTGGGGTCAACTGAGGAAGCTTTACCAGCCAATGCAGGGAATAGATTTTTCTGCCAGTAGGAGCAGCAAAATGTGATCAAGAAAGGGAGTTTGCATGCACATGGATCATCTAACAGGGAAATTCACTTGCACAAGCACCATTAGGATACACAGGATGTTAAATGTCCATAGCAAAAGTGAGATTATCCAATCTAAGTCCAGTAGATAAGGAAAAAAAGTTATGATCACAGCAATATTTTGGCAAAGAATTGGAAAGTGATAAAAGAGATTAAGAAAGCCTATATCCCAAAGGTGCTTTTTCAAAAGGCACCTTTGTTTTCCCTTGCTTCTCATTTTGCTTCTCATTCAAGAAGCTTCTTCAGTTCTCAGAACTGAAACAAGCTTCTTGGATGAGAATTGTAGAAGCTTCTTGAATGAGAAGCAAAATGTCTTCAAGGGAAAACAAAGTCCAGTTGCCTTTTGAAAAAAACACTTTTGGGACAACCATGACCTGCATGATTGAGAATCTCCATAGACAAAGAACGTCTATACTAACACTTGTTTCAACCTCTAAACTATTTCTAAGAGGAGAAATATATTCTCAATTGCCCACCAACAGAAGAATGCAAGCAACTTCCTCAGATAAACGCCAGATTGATTGGAGCCGGGCAGTGAAATGTGTCTAAGTACAACTGGACAGCTGTGTGGCCCAATACAAGTTGTCAGTTGTGTGTGCTTTGGTAGAGGAACTTCATAAGAGGCAGAAATAACTTCACCTCAGGGATGGTTTTAAGTTAGCAGTTGTGAGCAGCTCAGCTGGATTCATCGGTTTGCACAGCCCAGTTCTGGAACATTTTACAATTCTATCCATTCATACCACAGTACAGGAGCATCTTGCACATGGAACTGTACAGCAAAAAGTCCAAAAGCTGAATGGCAGGTGGCAAGTTCCCCAAGGAAGAGGTGCCGAATGGAACCCAGCACGTCACTGTATGTTCTGCACTGCCGCACATAAGGCTGCAATCTTATAAACAGATTCAGGGTTAAACTGTTCCTAGACTGTATAAATTATGTAAATTTAGAGTGCTGAAAAGGCATGTGAGAGAGGCAGCCCTTTTCAAGCTACACAGAACATATATTTGTTCCACTATTGCCTCTGGTTCAAACTGGTTTTGCAGATTTTTTTTAAAGTATAGAAATCTGTTTAACAGAGTTGAGAGGGGATTAATATAGATACAAAACTACCAATGGTTCTTCTTTCAAATCTCCTTCTAGTCAGTCTCTGAAAAAAACAATTTGTTCCATAAATATACACCCTACTCTTAGGTTACCACAGAATGTTCATCTTAGGCTATTGCTGTGAGGGCTGGATCCTGCAAGCTTCAGCATTTGCAGCTACAACATAGTAAGCCGTGCTCAGTCAGAAACAATTCCTCCCTGTCACAATGCATGGAAAACTGGACATTGAAACCAGAGGAAACAGAGAAAAGCAGCTCACACAAACACCACTGGGTTGTGTAAAAAGGCCAATGGCCACCACAGCCCTATCTAGCAATCTAAAAGCATGGTAGCAGATCATACTAGCTTTCCACTGGATTAACAAATCCATGTCTGTGTGATTCCCACTGCCTTTGTAAATGCAATGCATAATCTGTGCAAAGACAGGAAAAATCATTCATTGTGTATCCCACATAATAGAGAGCGGGGAGCCAGTCTGGACCAGCCTAGCAGGGGGAGCGGATTAGCTGTGATTTAAGAAAGCTTTTGACAAGTTTCATGTTTTGACTCGTGTTTCTAATAAGAAGGGGGTTCTCCCTCCCCCTCCCCTTCAGGCCAGGGCAAATGGAGAGGGGGAATTCCAGGTGATGTAAGTAATACTGTCTCTAATATCCATTTGCTTTTTTCTGTCAGGCAAAGGGAGCTGCAAAGGGAACATTGCAACATTGCATTGGGGTTGAGAAGAATCTCTTTTTCACAGAAGAGGGAGAGATGCAAGCAAGCTGACCTATGTTATGAAAAAGAGACCACAGATGTTTGCAAATCCCTCTTCTCCCTAGGAATTCAAAATATATTAGCAGGGCAATAAAGATGCAAGGTGAGGCAGCTGGTATCACATCAAAGGGCATTCTTCTGCTCTCCTTAGAGACCCTCAACCGTCATCTCTCCTTAGAGAGAGATCCATTGCACCCCCAATACTCCCCAGGCTCTTTTTGCCCAGCACACAAAGGAATATACATTTATCTAACAGGATGCAATTCCTCCCCCCCCAACAGACACAGGTCTCATCCTGGGGGCGGAGTGGGGGAAAACAAGTCAAGCACAGCTCAACAGATGCTCTTCATAAACCCTCCAGAATTTTGGGGGTTGGTGGGGTGAAAAGAAAGAGGGAGAAGATTATAGCTACAGAAGTGTATCCAACAACAATAAAACACAGCAAAAAGGGCTGCCTCTATGTGGAACAGCCACGAGCCAGCTGTGCAGCAGTTTGAAATCATGACCTGATTTTTCAATTATGCCTCTTCTCCCCACTTCCCTCCCCCTTTAGCCAAGCCATCTGACACAAGAAAGAAGCCTGATCTGTAGAAAGGAAAAGGGAGGAAGCAGAACCCCAGCGTGGATGGACTCAGCCTCCTGGGGCCACACTTCCAGGTTCTCCAATGGGCCCCAGGACCCTTTTCCCCAGGACGCAGGAAGGCAAGCAGCGAAATTGAGCAGTTTGCCGCTCAACTCTGCTCCAAAGTACCCACCTGGCTGGTGCGGTCAGGATGCTCTATCGGAGTGGGAGGATCTCTCTGGGAAAAAGAAAAGCGGAGAAGAGTCGCTCAAATCTGTGGTGGAGATGAGATCCTGGAAAAGTGCTCCTCCGATCGCTCTTTTCTCGCTGCTCCCTTTTCTCTTTCTCCCTCAGACATATATATTTTTGTGGGATCCCTGAAAGGGATCCACGATCCACTCACTCGGATCTCGCTAGCAGCAACCTTTCCACAGCGCCTCTGCGAGACGGGAACCTGCCAGCCGGCCGCCCAGCCAGCCTGTTGTCTGGGCTCCTAAAGCAATCCTCGGAGAGAGTTCTCATAGCCCAATGCAGGGATTCCGGATCCCCCTTTTCTGGCCCGGCCTTTCCCACTCGCCAAATCCGGAGTCTGTCGGCCAGTCCAGATCTTCGGCTTGGGACGGGAGGTGTCTTGTGGCTACCAGCTTTTTTTTTTTTTTTTTCTGTCAAAGCGCCTTTCTGCCAGCCAGCTAGCCAGGTTTCTTTCCACAAACGCTCCTGCTTGGCGCTTCTTTTCGGGACTTCGCTCCCCTTGGCAGAAATTCCCTGCTCCGAGCGGGATTGTGAGGATCCCGCGATTCGAAGCTGCGGGGGCTCCGATCTGATTCTCTTGCAAACAGACCCCGCGAGGGCAGCCGTGGTCTTTCCTCCTCGCTTCGCACCGGCTTCGTCAGCCCCAAACGGAGCAGCCCAGCGTCCTGAAGGCGGAGCTCCAAGCGGAGGCCCTGCCCTACCTTCCGCGCTCCCAACCAGCAGCAGCAGCAGCAATCTTGCGAGGAATCCGCAAAGTTGTTGTCGTGCACCCTTCCCGGCTGCTGGCAAAAGGCTCCTTCGGCCGAATTCCCCCCCCTCCCCTCCCCCCTGGAGCTCTAAGCCAAAAGGTACCTGGACTCAGCCGGGCTCTTCCACCGCCACCTGCGCCGCCACCTCGTCACGGACTTCCGTCTCGCCCAGCTTCAGGCTGCAGCAGGACCGGGGACCAAAAAGGTTCTTGCTGGCCTCAGGGCGTAACAAACGGTGGGGATACCTGTGGAACTGCTGAGGCGACTCTCAGCGGGAAGCCCTTCATAAAAGCTCAATGTGAAGTTTTCTTTCTGGTAAAGTTAAGGCTGCCAGTTAATTAAGGAATTGTCTTCAACATAAGTAATTTGGCCTCTGGCCAGGACGTTAGCGTAGATTCCAAGTCTGAGTATTGAAGGAAGTCGGAACTAGTTTACCACTGAACAAAAAGGCAATTGCTCTTTTTATTTTTGAATACTTTTCATTCTCTCTTGCTGAGAGCTTTCAGAAGCAGCAGAGAGACTTTAAATACTCATTTTCAACTCCACCAATTACATTTGGAAAAGATGAAATTAGTTGCCTGCGATTAGCTGTAGTTGAATAATCCACCAATTAAAATGTGTATGTTCAGTTTTCTCAATTATGACAGAACAGTATACTTACTACTACGCAATTTTCAAGGCTGCTTGTAGAATATCAAAACCTGAACTTCCTAAAGGGTACTTTTCCAAACAATTTAGAAAATGTATACCTCAAATCTGGATATTTTCCATTGAGTCATGCAATCACAGCTCCCATATAGTTTCACATTTCCCAGACTTTAAAATTGAAAATGTGTTGAACTACTTTTGCTTGATCAGGCCAAACAGCAGGTATTTTACCAGCCAAATAGTGCACAAAAGATAAACATACTTCAGGAATCCTAAGGGGAAGGGGAAGAGTAGCTAGAGAAAAACCATAGACATTGAGAGAGTTAAACACATATACACTTCCCATATGTTTGGATCCAAATTGCCCCCTTCTGAAATAACTTTTCTCTAACAAAAGCAGCCATCTGGATTTTGTTACATTTGTTTAAAGGCTAAATTGCATGAGAGCATGTTTCAGAATTAGGTACAAATTCACTGTACCACAGCTAGCACATGTGGTAAAGAAAATAGGATGATTAAATAGTAATGCAAGCAAATGCTCTTATCAGGAGATCTAACAAGCCAACAAACAAAGTTGGCAAGTTCTCATGACCAATCTGTGACACAAGTAGAGATGCCATTTTAACCCATTTGTAACCTCCTCAAAGGCTCCTCAAAGTTTCCCTCCATTTCTCCTAACTACAGCTAGTCCTCAACTTACAACCACAATTGAGCCCAACATTTATGTTGCTAAGTGAGAAATGTATTAAGTGAGTTTTGTGCCATTTTACAACTTTTCTTGCCACAGTTATTAAGTGAATCGCTGTGGTTGTTAAATTAGCAACACAGTTGTTAAGTGAATCTGGTTTCCCCATTTATTTATTTTATTTATTTATTATTGCGATTTATATGCCGCCATTCTCTCGAGGGACTCAGGGCGGCTTACAAAAACAATATCCAATACAAATCACGATAAAATTAAAATCAACAACCCAATTAAAACAATTTAAAATTATAACAATGTACACCCATAACGGATCAGTTAAGTTGACGAAAGAGCCACGTCTTCAACTCACGATGGAAGGAAAGGAGGTTGGGGGCTGTCCTGAGCTCGGTGGGCAAATCATTCCAGAGGGTCGGGGCTCCCACAGAGAACGCTCTCCTCCTGGGGGCTGTCAGCCGACATTGTTTGGCTGAAGGCACCCTGAGGAGGCCCACTCTGTGAGAGCGCATGGGACAGTGAGAGAGCAGCTGGAGATGGTCCTGCAAGTACCCCGGGCCTAAACCATGAAGGGCTTTATAGGTAAGCACCAGCACCTTGAAACGAATCCAGAACGCCACCGGCAGCCAGTGCAGCTCACACAGGAGAGGTGTTACACGGGAGTATCAAGAAGCCCCCGTATTTACCCGCGGGGCCGCATTCTGGACTAGCTGGAGCCTCCAGATGCATCCCAAGGTCAGCCCCATGTAGAGGGTGTTACAGTAGTCCAACCTAGAGGTAACGAAGGCGTGAGTGACCGTGGCGAGGGCATCTCGGTCTAGAAAAAGGTGCAACTGGCGCACAAGACGCACCTGTGCAAAGCCCCCCCTGGTTACTGCCGTCAGATGGTCATCCAAGGATATCCGAAAATCCAGGAGGATGCCCAGATTGTGAACCCTATCGGAGGGAGTAAGAGTCTCCCCCCACGATCATTAAAGTTGGAACTTCCAGATCCCGAGATGCCGGCATCCGCAGCCACTCAGTCTTGGAAGGGTTGAGTCTGAGTCTGTTCCTCCCCATCCAAACCCGCACCGCTTCCAGGCAATGGGACATCATGGAAAGGGCATCACTAGGGTGGTCAGGGGTGGAGATGTAAAGCTGGGTATCATCAGCATATTGATGATATCTCACCCCAAAACCACAAATGATCTCACCCAGCAGTTTCATATAGATGTTAAAGAGCAGGGGAGAGAGAACTGATCCCTGAGGCACCCCACAAGTGAGGGGCCTCTGGGACGATCCCTGACCCCCCCCCGCCCAAACAGACTGCAAGCGACCAGAGAGGTAGGAAGAGAACCACCGCAAAACAGTGCCTCCTATCCCTATCTCTCTGAGCCGCTGCAGCAGGATACCATGGTCGATGGTATTGAAAGCCGCTGAGAGGTCAAGAAGGACCAGGATGGAGGAGCAACCCCAATCCCTGGCCCACCAGAGATCATTTACTAGAGCGACCAATGCCGTTTCCATGCTGTGATCACGCCTGAAACCAGATTGGTAAGGATCGAGGTAGTCTGTTTCCTCCAGGAATTGCGGGAATTACTGTGCCACCATGGACTCAACAACCTTCGCTAAAAAGTGAAGGTTGGAGACTGGACGGTAGTTGTTAAGAACGTCAGGGTCCAGGCTAGGCTTCTTAAGGATGGGCCAAACCACTGCCTCTTTGAAAGCAGCGGGGAAAACCCCTTCCCTTAACGAAGCATTGGCAACAGCCTGGATCCAGTCTCCAGTCACCTCTCTGGCTGCAGAAACAAGCCAGGAGGGACAAGGGTCCAATAAACACATGGAGGACCCCAGCTGATCCATAATCCTGTCCACATCATCCAGTGAAACAGGCTCAAACTCAACCATTGATTTTACTTGTCAGAAGTTTGCAAAAGGTGATCATATGACCCCAGGACACTGCAACGGTCATAAATGTGAGTCAGTTGTCAAGCATCTGAATGTAAATCACATGACCATGGGGATGCTGCAATGGTCATAAGTCTGAAAAATGGTCATAAATCACTTTTTTTCCAGTGCTGTTGTAACTTCTAGTGATCATTAAATGAACTGCTGTAACTTGAGGACTACCTTTATAGTCTTTGGTGCTGAGGTTACCCTGAAAGATTAAGACTTTGATCACAGTCGTAATCTGAGTAGTGATTTGGATCTCCCTAGCTCTCAAATCTGACCCTATAAATCAGGGGTCTCCAACCTTGGCAACTTTAAGCCTGGTGGACTTCAACTCCCAGAATTCCCCAGCCAGCAAAGCTTAAAGCAAAGCTTAAAGTTGCCAAGGTTGGAGACCCCAACTATAAATCACTACATTGCACTGGAGGTCACATCTCCCATTCCAGTTTGGTATCCAAGGGACAAACGAGGCAGGACAAGAAGGATGAGCAGGTTAGATCTTCCGTGTCCTGTGACACCATTCTGCTTGTTTTTAGGGTACATTTCTATAATAGACAGGCTTTTCTCAGAAGGTCATGACAGGAGCAGGAGGCCCATGGACTTCTCAATGTCAATTGATTCAAAACCATAGTCCTCTCTGTTTCTCCATGGTAGCTCACTGGACTCACAGCCTCTGAAAGCAGCTATCTCCCACCAAGGTTCCTGCTATAAAATATCCATCACTTATGGAAAGATTTCAAGAACCGGATATGTTTAGCATAATTAAAGCCATTTAACTCTGGACTAAATCAGGAGTTGTTAGATTATGTTCCAGAGAAAACCAGGGTTCCTTGAAAGTTAGGCATAGGATTATACATCTGAAAATCTTACTGTCCCCACAATCATCCTTTGTGTAGCCACAAGGTAACATTGGGTAGCATATTTAGTTGGTTAATATAGATCACAATCTACACAGACTCACAACAGAATAAGAAAAACAGGATTGGAACCAAAACAAGAAACACAGAGGCACAATGCAAAATGCAGATGGCTTCTATTAATCGCTCTCAAAAAGCCCTCCAGAACAAGTCAATTTTTACTAACCTCTGCAAGACCAAGGGCAAATTATTTCAAAGGAAAGGGACTGCCACAGAGCAACTGCCTCCGCACTCTTCACCCCCTCAATAATGGGGGTGTCACTAATTTATTTTGTTGGGATAGGATGATTCTGTATGAAAGAGACAGTCTGCCAGATACCTTAGACCAGTGTTTTCCAACCTCAGCCATTTTAAGGTGTGCGGATTTCAATTTCCAGAATTTCCCATCCAGCATCCCTGGCTAGGGAATTCTGGGAGTTGAAATCCAGACATCTTAAAATAGCTGAGGTTAAGACCAGCATTGTTTGGACACTAGGGACCGGTTCAGTGGAAAACAATCTAGATACCGCACATGCATAGATGAAACTTAGCTCGCTTGCGTGGCCCAGTTCCAAACGTGCCATGGACTTGTATTGGTCGTCAGCCTAAGGCAGGAAACCCTGCTGTCGACCTTTATAGAATTAAACCAGCAGCAGCAAACCTTGACCAAGTGGCCCAGGTGTTTTGCACAGATTCATCTCATGTGCTAATTGCACCCATTCCTGGACCAGAAGTTCTGCTCACTGTCATTTATATTTTAGTCCCAGTTGGATTAGGGCAATAGTCCATCCATATACAGGTTTGCCCTTGAAAAACACTCAGAAGCCAATTGGTTCAGAATGTAGTAGTTTGAAGTGTTCCAAATTTTGCCTGTGCAACACCACCGCTGCACATATTATACTGGCTTCCAGTGTGCAATTCCAGGTCCCGATTATTATTTAAATTCCTGTATGGCATGGGACCATGTGTGGCATGATACCTTATCTGTGAGGATTATTGTCTGCTCCCCTAGATGCAACAGTTAAATAAATAATGTCAGGAGATGTGCCTTCTCACTGCTGAATGGAACAGTCTCTTCACTGAGATTTGAAGGGCCACAACTCCCTTGGCCTTTCAGAAGGTTGTTAAAACCCGGCTTTTCCTGCAGGCATCAGGACCAGGATGTTAAAGGAACTCAATAGAAGCCTGTTTGTTTTGGCCAATTGGTGCTTTGGTGGGTTTTTTAAAAAACATTGTTTTATATTGGATTATTTTTAACTTTAAAGATTTAAAAACTTTAAAAACTTTAAAATGGGCAGCCTTATGAACTTTCTAACTAATAATTCCTACGTTGCAATCTATAATCTAAGGCAGCTGTAGGTAGCTCAGAAAGGCTGACCACAATCCTCTGTAAATCATTATGTGCACACATTACGTTATAACTCTAAATGTTTTGCAACAACCTGAGCCATGCGGAGAATCTTCTAGAAATAAGATGATGTGAGAAACTTGAAAGCAATTACATTGGTTAGATTTATAGATGTTTTTTCCTTTCCCTATGAATCTATAAACAGAATGCAAAAGATAAGTTACAAAGGGTCATCTCATCTGTTCCTCCTCAAAGAAAAAATATTCCAAGTATAGCTATCTAGTAAATTAGCATATCTAGCAATTAACACACAGGTTATAGTTCAATATGCAAAACTGAAACAGAAATATACATCATACCACAAAGGCCCCATAAGCAAAAACCATACTAACTCAAATATTTGGATTCAGTGGAAGTTTTTAACCCAATTGCTTTCCAGTTCTGGTAGAAGTTTATTGAAATTAAAATTATTGTTAAATCAGTGTTGAATTCTTTGATAAGGCTCAAACGGAAACTTGCTTGCTTCTGCTCTTCTGAGAGAGCCAGGTCAAGTTTTACATTGGATTAATTTGTGACTTTCACAAATGTACATTTTGACATGAACATAATAGAGGTACAAAGTAGCACAGTATGGCTAAATTTATAGTTCTTAAATTGAAAAAAGTGGAGAAGATGTCTAAGTGACATATTTTGACAACTGTTCTTCATTGTAGACATGAGAAATTGCTCCTGAAATTCTGTGGGAATTCTTTCAAGAGTGTTGGAAAATACAAAAGAAAAAGTGTTGCATACTAATTTATAAAGGGCAAAATCCATGTAAAATATCTGAGGAATCATGGGATTGGTTCACCCCACCTTCACTAACAAAAGGGCATGCTGCAAACCCTGTTGGTCAATTCCAGCTGACAGGGTTCAGAAGAGACTTTTCTGTCATGGCTCCAGCCCTCTGGAACATTGTGTCACCTGAGGTAAGATCCGCACAGATCTTTTTGGCCTTTGAAAAGGGCCTGAAGACATAGCTCTGCCAACTGGCCTGGAGTCTCAATGCGGGTGTGGAATTTTGTAGTTGGTTAATGGATTAAGATAACATCCCACCCCCGTATGCATCTTATTCCCTTCTTGCCCATCTTTTTTTAGACAAGATGAGCAGCATATGATCAATCAATCAATCAATCAATCAATCAATAATAAGCAAGCAAGTTTGATTTTACTGGTTGAGCACTGAGCATTCTATTCACATGCTCAGTTTTAATTGAGACGCAGCTCAAAAAACAAATATGTAGTCTACAGACTACTCTTAAATACTTTAAGCAAATACCCAAAATTCAAATAATGTGTCCATTATTTGGCATAGCCCATTAAGGCATAGCCCTTTCTGTACCACTTCTAGGAGAGAAGTAATATCACGGCCCTATGTATCCAACTCCATGATTATAGAAATCTACTATATCTCAAAAAAAAATTTTAAAGGTGTTCTTGCAATGGCCTAATTTTCAAAGTAGAATAATGCTTTCTTTACATTTGGATAAGCATTTGAATTTGGAATTCTTATTTGGACTTTGAAAAGATACGTACAAGAGAGCTAAAATGCATTATATTCCAGAAGATATGATTTGGTCACCAGAGATGATGGTGACTTTCACTCATTTCTTTCCTCTTTAGTCACCTCAGCAGATAGCAGCATGTGGCTGGCCTTGACTGGATTCAGAAGTTAAGCAGGATGAGGGATCACAAGGGAACATCAGGTTTTTAGGTTTCACTTCATAGTGAAAATACAAAGACAAATGAAAACCCTGCAAAAGCTGCAGTGTCAAGCTACTTATGTGTTATTGCCAGGAAAACTTCATGAACGTGAGCATCAAGGATCAAGCTTGATTTGGGGTCATCTGTGCTTTATTAAATGCATAATGTTTAGAAAACTAATCATATATGAAGAGATTCTTTTATTTAAATGGGTAGTTCTATGGGAACATCTGCAACATTCCTGTATAAAGAAAAAAATTAGATATGTAAGAAAAAAATAATAACCTGTGCTTATCAACTTTTGAGTCAAACATCCATTTCCCATAGCTCTAAAAGGAATACTACATATCTGAAACCACAGAAACACATTTTTAGGATCTATGATTGGCCAAAATTCATGGATAGGCATTTATCAATGGAGAAAACCTTTTAAAGTTTACAAAGTTGACCCATACTTGAATAGTTGCAACCTCTATCTACTCTAATATGTACATCAGCAAAAGTTTTTTCAGACTTAAAGCAAAAAGGCAGATTGCTGTCCTTACCCAGCACTTTTTAGAAATGGGGGGGTAATAAGATAAAGACAGAAAAATGGCGCCCCCTCTGGCAAATACTGGATGAAGCAAAGCACTTCACTTGATTTCATAGCCAGCACATGATCAGCTAGATTCATACAATGCTACTGATTTAATAGTTCCACATATGTAGTATTATAATTCTGAATTAGCCACAGGCGATTCTGAAAAGATAGTCCTTTTATAAAAATCCCTTCAATGTCCTTATGTTATATGATATAATTTTGTATGTAAACATTTTTACATACAAAACATTTGCTAGACCAATTCTCGAATATAGCTCATCTGTCTGGAACCCGCATTGCATATTAGACATTAATACAATTGAGCAAATCCAGAGATATTTCACGAGAAGAGTCCTCCACTCCTCTGCCTGCATCAGAATACCTTATGCCACCAGTCTCCAAATTTTGGGCTTAGGCAACTTAGAACTATGCCACCTTCGGTCTTACCTAAGCATAGTACATAAAATTACCTGCTACAATGTCCTACCTGTCAATGACTACTTCAGCTTCAGCCACAACAATACAAGAGCACACAATAGATACAAACTTAAGGTAAACCGCTCCAAACTCGATTGCAGAAAATACAACTTCAGCAACAGAGTGGTCAATGCCTGGAATACACTACCTGACTCTGTGGTTTCTTCCCCAAACCCCCATAACTTTAACCTTAGACTGTCTACTGTTGACCTCACCCCATTTCTAAGAGGCCGTAAAGGGCATGCATAAGTGCACTAACGTGCCTACCGTCCCTGTCCTAATGTCCTCTTTTATTCGTATCCATTTCATGTATTCATAATCATGTTTATACTTATATCTGTTATCTGATACATGCTTGATGAAATAAATAAATAAAATAAAATAAAATAAATAAAAAGAAAACATCTAATTCTCTTCACCCACTTCTCTTAAATGCTCTACATTTCATGCTTCGGCATAATAACCGAAGCCATTTCCATTTGGTTATTCCTTTTTCTTCTTGTTATCCTTTTCACTGCTCTTCACATATCTCTTCACGACTTCGATGGACTTCGGATTTTCAGCTCTTTTGGTTTTTCAGCTCTTTCAGGAGCTTTATAGTTTGGGCCACAGGAACAGATTACTGAAGCGGTAAACTTTACATGGAACTGCCCTTGAAGTGGGTCCAAAATGCAGTGGAATGGACAGTTTTTGGCATCTTCTGTTATGTTGTATACATATGCCTATGCATGCTCCATGAGCTCCCAGTAGGCATCCAGGTGCGATTCAAGGCACTGGTTGTAATCTATAAAGCCCTGCATGATATAGGGCCAGGCTACTTGTAGGACTGATTTCCCTCATTGTTTCTGCTCCCCCATAAGATCTAAGGGCATGCTCCAGGTCCCTTCTATAAAACAATGTCATTGTTGAACCCAGGAGTTGTGCCTTCTCTGTAGCAGCATCTGCTTTGTGAAATAGCATCCCCCAGAGATTCAGATGGACCCAACCTCTTAACCTTTTGTAAGGCCCTCAAGACCTAGCTATTTCTCCCCAGTGTTTGGGCCAGGTTACTCAAGCTATGTTGTGGATGGGATTTTAGGACTGGAATTGATCATTTATCTTGGGCATCATGGGTTATTGTTTTGAATTGTTGGGGTCTTCAATATTTGTATGCCACCTAGAGCTACTTCTGTGAGATGGGCAGCCCCACAGATTATCTGAACAAATAAATACAATCTTTGGAAAGATCCTACAATACCTACAATAAAGGAAAGGTTAATAAAGATGGCAATGATACAATGGCTAGATTAACATCCCTGATGAGAGAAAAATCATTGAAGAAATTCATCTATAATTGGAAGCTTTTTGTGGATTTTTTGTAGGAGATGGAGAAACATCACATTTTGACATATGGATTTGATGATTGCTAAAATTTATTTCCCCTTTTTGGGGGGAAGGGGAAATGGACATTTTATTATAGTCTTTAACAGTCAAAAGTGTTCTTTATATCCTTGGAAGAAGAAGTCAGAAGTCATTCTTTGTACAGTATATATTTGTGTTTTCCTTTATTTTCCTTTATACTTTTCACACTTCTATCCCTACTTTCTTTTTACTCTTTATCATTTCTCTTGATCATTAGTTTATGTTTTTATGTGTATCCTTGGTAAAATGTAATGAAGTTATTTCACAGATAAATAAATAACTATGAATAGATAATGCTTGATCACCCATTGTATTTTCCCATGAGTCAGGCCTGTGACTTCTTCAGCTTTGAATGGATGCTGAGGTTCTCAACTCTGACCTTAAATATTATTATTTAATTATTTTAAAGATTTTTTTTAAATCATCCCTTTATTATATTCTAAGCAACTCAAGGCAACGAACATACCTAATACTCCTTCCTCATCCTATTTTCCCCACAACAATCCTATGAAGTAGTTTGGGATGAGACAGACTGGCCCAAAGTCACCCAGATGGCTTGCATACCTAAAACAGGCACTCATGGTTTCCTGATTTCTAGGCCAGCACCTTAACCCTGCACCAAACTGGATCCAATTACTAACCTATTTGGTGTTATTCTCTCAGACTTGGTAAAATGGCTAAATAATTGTGTTCCGTGATCTGCCAGAGTACTAAATGATCCCACACACACACACACCTATCAAAACTACCTGCACTAGCACAATGATTGCACATCCTGGGTTTTACCCACCGACCTGGCTTTTTTAGGCCACTGGTTGCCCACCTCAGTGGAAGCAACACTATATGGGTTCTGGTGTCTTCCACTACACAGCCAGTGATCCTTAATCCCTCTCTGTGGGATTTGAGTCACAGCCATTTACTATGAAGCTGCCACTCCACCCCCACCCTCTCTGTTCCATTCTCACGGCTGGATAACTTGACACATATTAAATAGGGTCTGATTCTGACAGCTGCTCAAACAAAGGAAATTGGATGAGCTTTTGCAATTAAACTGGAGCTACAGGCATTCAGCTTGTCTCAGGATCAGTGCTTTTGGTACAACATGCGTAGTAAATTTCTTCACGTCTCATTCCCCTTTTCTGCTCCATTTTTTACTACAAAGAAGAGCAGCTGACCCATACAGAAGAGCATGGGCTTCACCACTGCATCAGAGGTAGGGAAAGGAGATGTGGCCGATTCAGCCAACTGATTATCACAACGTTTCTCCCCTTCAGTGCTTAATGGAATGGCCAGCAGTTCCCCTTATCTCCCCCCTTCTCCTCATAAAAGCAAAGGCTGAAAAACCTACTGCTTTGAATGAAGTTTGAGCAAAGTTCCTATAGCCATAGATGTACAGCCTCGTGCGTGTTCTCAAGCTTTTCCTTTGAATTTTATTCCAAGGGATTTCTACTTATCTCTGTTTACCTCATCATTAAACATAGCTGGGCATGCATGCTAATGCAAGATTTGCCTCTCTTGCTGCAAACTTTCAAATTTGCCATGTTCAAAGGAGAATACAAACTACATTGCAGTTAAGATACAGATTGGAATATATCATCCCACAATTCCAGTTGTCTGCTTCTTAAATTAAATATTTTTTTTAAATTTGCTGCTAGACAGCAGTATTCAGTTTCTCACATTTTTGGCCTGTATAAATTAAATTACAGGGGTTATCTGAAATATGTACACAAAAAAAAATAGTACACATCTGAGCCTAAAATGCCAGTGCATTATTTTGTTTCTTGACTATTAAAAAGGAAAATATTATTGAATGGCTTTGAGTCACAGCTATTCTGTGGTTAATCCAGGCAGTTTCACTGAGGGATTACAGAATTCCCTTAAGTATAATATACATTCTTTGCCTCAGGAATCAGTTAGGGACATCTTCTGTAGAGAGAATGAAGGCACCATGTAGCTGGTTGGTTGAGAAAAGTATCCAGCAATATTGTATATATTGAGTGGTGGGATCCAGCCACAGAGATCACCTGGTGAGAATAGTACATAAATATGTATTTTTCTCTCTCTCTTTCTCTCTCCTTCTTTCCAAGCACAGAGAAGATACAAACGCACACAAATGCACTCATGAAACAGTGGAATATAAGGATCTAATCTTATGCAGCTATGGAGTAGTGGAAAGTGAGTTAGCTTGTGTGTGAAATTAGTAAAGAAATTCAATCCCAAAACACTCATGGAATGACATATGTTAGAAATACCAGAAAAGCTATGTGTATTGTGAAGTTGGTACCGGTATATCTGAAAAACAAGAGGGAAGCAAGGGGGGGGAGGGGAGGAGTTGAGATTTTTGAAAACAAAGCCAGAATGAAAAGCATAATCCATGTGATAAATCCCCTTTCTGTGGAGAACATGTCAGGTCCTGAGGAGAAAAAGAACTGGAATGTACAGGGCAGACCACACAAACCAGTGAGACAAAACCACACGTGAGGGAGAAGGGAAGGGAGGGGGTAAGCCAGACGAGGGGAATGGAGCTGAAAGAGAAAGAATGAACAAGACAGGCACAAAGAGGCCAAGTGGCACAACGATGCATAGAAAGGGGACGAGAATTGCATACCGAAAAAAGACATGGAGCAGAGAATGAAGGATGGCACGGAGGAGGAGGAAGAGGAGGAAGAGAGAATGTAGCAAGGCATAAACTTTGGTAGGATGGGAAATGAAGGAACTCAGAACATCTAGGAGTCAGATCTTTCCATTTTGTGGAAATGTGATTCACATCTCACTCTTGGCCATGATTGGTTGACTAAATCACAATTTATTTGTATTTATTTATTTAAAACATTCATTTAGCTGCCTATCTTATAACAAACTCTGGATAGCTCCCAATCAAAAATTAAAACAACATAAAAATCATATTAAAACTATAACAACCCAACACATTAAAAAAAACATGATGCCATCAAGCTTCTGATATGCAGTCATATCATCTTATCCCAGTGCTTGGGACAAAAACCAGGTCGTCAGTGGTTTATGGAAGGATTATTTATGTAGCACAATGGGCTGCAGCCACATATTTTTAGCTAAGCTAAAAATAATGGTTCATGTGGCAAAGGGACTCATTTAGACATTGCATTAAGCTTCAGTCAAATAAACTGAAATGGCTTGCAGCAACATCTAGCTAAGTTGTAGATTTCTGCAGCAATGTACAGAAGTTCTAGCAGAAATTTGAACGTATTATTTCTCCTGCTTCATATTGCTACAGGTTTTCAGAGCTAAATTTTCCCACAAATACACAGAGTTTTGAATACTCACAAACCTAAGAATGCCTAAAAGGGAAAACCTAAGTTTTATATGAATGCATTTAAACTTGAACTTCTTTTGAAAAAATCTTCTTGACATGATTCAGAATTTGCCTCTACCACCAAGATACACAATATTGAAAATGATTGTTATTTCCTTCAGACCTCAACGTTCAGAAAATGCTGCTTTCAGACAAAGAAAATACATATATTTAGCATCATTTGTTCAGATTTTTTTGGGGGGATAGGAAAGGAAAGTTCACATAATGCGCTCATCCATGGACAAGCTTCATGCATTTTCCCAGTCTTCTTTCTCTCCCTCTTTATTATAAGTAATAGAAAAAACTTCTTGTTTAAAAAATAGAGAACAATTATGCTGACTTCACACTTTCTCTTATCTTTTCCGCAGTGATGTGGTTTTGACATGGACAATCAATCATATACTGGATTTAGAAAGTGATCACATCCAGCATATATCCAGGGCAGATCCATGCTGTCTTTAATAAACAGCTTCACTATCTAAAAGAATAGCTTGCTGCCTGCAAGTGTCATTAATAGCTATTGCTTGTCTTGAGCAATCAAATATGTCCTTCTGGTAGCAAATTGGAAAAACACCAATAACTAGAAGAACCAAAATCTTGCTCCCTCCTCTTCATCTCACCAGATAGGCCAAAGAAGGGGAAAACATTAGCCTCCACTCTTACTGGTGAAGAGCAGCAAATACAAATATTTCAAATACAATGCAGAAGAATAAAGAAAGAAAGTAACATGCATTAGCTCTTGGCTTCTGGAAGGAAGGATCTGAAGAAATCCCAGGAGGACAAACTGAAAGTTCTCTCTAATGAAGCTGTCCCACCCTGTAGTTCTAGAAGTATGGGGGAAAAAACCTGCTGTTGCAACATTTTCTCTGCACTGAGCATTAAGTTGGTCAACTTCCAGACATCATCAGCACAACTTCCATTGCACTTTTGAAGCCCCTGCAGAACCACTGGGACTTGCAAGAATAGCTCTGATCTAGGATCAGTGTTTCCTTCTGTATATGTGGAAAGGCCCCAAGGGTAACAGGTAGTCATCTCTTACTTGTTTAGCTGTCAAGTACTGTGGTGCTACTTGAGCAATTCGAAAATAAAGAAACAGGGCATATTGATGATACCCTCTGCAAAAGATCCTTGAAATATCTGCTGAAGTCAAGCTTTTTAGTGATTAAAATGGGAGAACTCTACAATCACTGTCATTTCATTACCTCTGAACGCATCTGGTGAAAGCACAAAGAGATCATGTGGCATTGAGAGGTCTTCTGGATGATCGATGTATTGTGCTGGCAGAATGCTCTGTTTACCCAGAATTTACCGATTGTCCTGTTGATGCTGAATCATCCATTATGTAGCTTTAGTATTTGTATGACCTTCCCTCACCCCACTGAAAGTCTGGTTTACCTCAGAAAAAGCATCATGTTGTTAATATTGTTCAGATGTTGGAATGTTTCACAATATTTCTAAAATTTTATGTCTTTGTCAAATCACTTCCACCCAAAAATATTTCTATTCACAATAGCTGTTTTGAACCCTATATAGCTAAGTTTTCTAAAATGCCATTGCTATGACATTGTTGTGGCAGTTTGTTAGGCCTTAGGGAGAGGCCTCTTACACATAAATTTATAGGGAGAATTCTACACGCTGCAATGATTATGTTAGCCTGAAAGGAAAGCTACAAGTGAAATGGCAGACACTGATAATGAATTTTATGAATTTTGTTTGTAAAACACTGTCTCTCATGTATAAATGATCAGAAGAAAGTAAGGGCAGATGCTTACCATTATGAGAATTTAGAAGGAACACAAATTGAACATGCTGGGGAATCATGTCTTATTGATTCATGGAATGGGGAAGTAAAATGGGTCACAACACAATTCCCCTAAAATATCCTGACCAGTTATTGATTCATGGAATGGGGAAGGAGAATGGGCCACCGAGTGTCTTGGCCAGTTCTGTGGAAACTTGATTTCTCCACAATTCTTTAAGATCTCTGTGTCCTGAAAGAAGCAAGGAGATAGTTAGATTGCAGATAGTTTAAGTCACCTCAGGAGAACAACTAGACAGGTTTATATGCATATGAACATGCCTAGTGTGTGATGGTGAAGGCTCCAAAGAAGGTACATTTTGTGGCCTTCATGATTTCCTAATATGTTTATCCAGGAGAGCTCTTTGGGTGATGACATTCTTATTGTCATCTCCCCCAGAAAATTCATTAATGCGGCCGGGAAGACCTGCTATGATAGATTCACAAGGCGCTCAGAGGATAAAACTGCTTGTGTTTATTGTGGCACAATAAATTCCTTATTTTTGATAAGGAATATATTGAGGCATTCAGTACACCATCTGGTCCAATTATATGGTATATTTTAAAGTTTACAATGCCTGCAACATGGAAAAGATGATTGTAGCTGTTTATCTGCCTCATGCTCTCTTAGCCTAATTGGTCTGCCTAATAAAATGTCAGAAAACAATGGGCTGATTTGAGTAAGATTTGGGAAGGTCATAAGGGGCAAGAGAAGGTTTCAGTACCCTGCAGAACTTCATTCCTTCTTTTCTTTTCCTCTCCCGGTCCCTCAGGACATTAAAGAAAACAGAATTCAGCTTTTCTTATCACAAAATGAAGTTATACTGAAAACACCCTGATGAACTTGACATGAACTTATTATGAACTTATTCATTTATGAGAAAAGCCTTTAAAACAAAATAAGGTTGGACAGAATGATTGGCTAATAAGAGAAGAGTGAGTGAGAAACATTACAAATTTCATCTTAGGCCAATTACAAGCTGGTGTAGACCATCATCTGTCTGAGACCAGCAAAGAAAAATACTTGGCTACTTGCAGTCCTTGAACCTGCTTTATTGATATTAATACTGAACATGATTTAAAACAAATTGATTCAGTTTGTTTTTATGCTTTATGATGTACACTGCTCAGAATCACTTGTTGAGACTACAGAAATCAAATAAATAAGTTTTTAAAATAATATTGAAAAGAGGAAATGCACGTATTGTAAATTGGGACAATGCACATTAATTTAAGATGCCTTAAAAGATCATTAAAGTATCTGAGATCTGTCATTTTGTCATTCTTAGATCATCTTGACAAGCAACACTCCTAGAAGCACGAAGCCGAAAACACCAGCCTGAAGATGACGAATGAGACTTCGTCGAAACGTTGCCAAGACACCTCCAATTTTATGTGGGAGAAAACCCGAATAACCAAAGACCTACATACAAACACCCGCGAAAACATCAGAAAACATTTATATATATATATATATATATATATATATATATATATATATATATATATATATATATATATATATATATATATATATACACACACACATACATACATACACACACACACACACACACACACACACAGAGTATGTATATCCAAAGTGTGTTTTGCTTTATCTGTTTTTAATCTACCTTTTGTTCCTTATAGTTCCTCAAGATAATTTATAGCAGAAATAAAAATGCCTAAAAGTTAAATCAAGGATTTAACTATTATTTGTTCCTATTATTTGCTTAGGAGAGGAACAGAATTTAAAAGCTTCCCTGCCCTTCCTGCCTTCAAAGCAAAACACCTCACTAATTTTATGACACTGCTGTAGTAGAGTCATGGACCTCAAATGACAAACAAGAAGTAGTTTTAAAATCTCTTATGTCAATTTAGTGGAGATAAAAACCCTTCAGTCCTTTCATTGCATTACATGTATTTAAAAGAGAGAGAGAGAGAGAGAGAGAGAGAGAGAGAGAGAGAGAGAGAGAGAGAGAGAGAGAGAGAAGTTTACAATCACTCTTCAAACAAAGTAGAACAAAGAATAAGGTGACCAGACGTCCCGCTTTTGGCGGGACAGTCCCGCTTTTGAGCAATTTGTCCCGCGTCCCGCGGCGTTTTAAAAAAGTCCCGATTTTTCATTCTGCCTCCTGAGTCCCGGCTGCCTCCTGAATCCCCACTGATGGCTAGAGGGAAAAAAAACTGTTTAAACTCTTGCCGCGGGGCTTCAAAGGGCCGACCAGTGTTAAAAAAAAAATGAGTAGACCCATGCCTGCAAAAATAGAAAAAACAGCCCCTGTTAACAGCTTCCGCTAAGTTAATTAGCTGCAAAAAGCTGCAAAAAGCTGCAAAAAGTTCCTGGAGCAGATTTTTTTCCCCCTAGCTATGCTGAAAACAAAGGCGAAAGCGAAAGTAAACCTGCAACGTGACAAAATGAGGCAGAGAGAGATTTCTTTCTTTTTCTTTTTCTTTTTCCTCACCAAAAAAGGTAGGTGCAAAACTACAAACAATGGGAAATTTAGGGCAAAAGAGGAGAGTTCAAGATTTTAAAACACAAAAGAAAAAAAGCTCTATTTAACTAGGGAATTGTAATAATTGAGATACTATTAATAATTGTATATTGTGTTGAAAGCAGAAATGGTTAAGTTGTGGTTTGGAGGAATATATGGGGGAAATTATTTGGTTTATTATTATTGGTAAATATAATTAATTGATTTGTAAGAAATTGAATTGCATGGAAATAATTGGAATATTCATGTTCATATTAATTAATATACAAAAAAGATAGTTATATAACTAATTGATTTATATTAAACTGTTGAATTTGTATTAAACAACTGTATTACATAATTACATAATTAACCAATGTGAGGATGGATATAAAAATAGATGACAATGGGAAGGGGTATAATATAGAATAGAAGGGAAAAATTGAATTTGATTAAGATTAGAGATGAGGATGAAGGGTAATATTGTTTTTTTAAAAAAATAGATGAGGAATAAATATGGCAAAAAGGAAATATAGAAATTGTAAATTTAATTGAAATGACTAAACACTGTTTAAATTTGTGAACCAGCCAAATATTCTGTTCAAAGAAAATACATTGTATGTTTGTATGTGTGTTTCTAATTATTGTTATTTATTCATATTTGTTCTCTTTTATTCTTTAAAGTTTAACAATTCATTCTTTATCTTAATATCTTTATATTTGTTTGGGGTTGGCTTTCTTCCCTTTCATCTTTTTTATTGTACAGCAATCTTTCTCCTCAAACCTACCACCTCTCTCTTTTCTTTCCTTCTTACTTTCTCTTCCCCCCACCCTCTTTTTCTCCTCCCTACTTCCTCTTCCTTTCTCCTTCTCCTCCTCTCTTCCTCCCTCTCTTACCCTCACTCCTACTCTAATTTCCATTCCTGCATCCCTCTCTATTGCTGTATCCTTTAATGCATATGGACTACTCAGAGGGCTGAAAAAGTTATTTTTGACTGGTCCTCACACTTTTGACCAGTCCTCGAACTTATGACTGTCCTCACATTTTACATTTTTGCCCTATCTTGTCATCATGGTGAAGAGAAGCAGTTGTGAAATGAGTGACATGGTTGTTAAGAATGCTGCACGGGCATAAATGTGAGGATGGTCATAAGTGTGAGGACCAGTCAAAAGTGCGAAGACCTGTCAGAAATGACTTTTTTCAGCCCTCTGGTTAATCCTTTTGTGCATATGTACTACTCAGAGGGCTGAAAAAGTTATTTTTGACTGGTCCTCACACTTTTGACCAGTCCTCGAACTTACGACTGTCCTCACATTTTACATTTTTGCCCTATCCTGTCATCATGGTGAAGAGAAGCAGTTGTGAAATGAGTGACATGGTTGTTAAGAATGCTGCATGGGCATAAAAGTGAGGATGGTCATAAGTGTGAGGACCAGTCAAAAGTGTGAGGACCAGTCAAAAATAACTTTTTCAGCCCTCTGAGTAGTCCCTATACACATAGCCATGGCCACCCGGTCACATGACCAGCTAGCCACGGCCACCCAGTCACATGGCCTCCAAGCCACGCCCACAAAATAAGCCACGCCCACAATGTCCCTCTTTACCAATGTTAAAATCTGGTCACCTTAACAAAGAATATAGCAATATACCCTTTTAGCTCAGGTTTTCAATAATTGCCAGGTCTGGTTTATAAATGCACCACAAACAGGGGTGTCTATAATCAAAATAGTCAGATAGAGGCTGATGCAATTGAAAATCTGACCATTCCACAAATAATTGGAATTATTGTTTTACCAGCTTTCAATTCTAAGAGCACATTTCCCAAGGTCTCTGGGAGGGAATTACTCCCTCCCTATCCTTTTTGCACTCCTTTTGACTAGAAGACATTTGGCCTCTGGAGAAAGGAGCTTGGAGCTTTGACATGTATGTACCTGTATTTCTAGAATAAAATTGCTCTTCCCGAAATCTGAATGTATACCTATTAGACCACTAAAGTGAATGCTCTAATCCAGGGGTGGGCAAATGTGGCCCTTTTACAACCTGTGGACTTCAACTCCCAGAATTCCTGAGACGGCTGTCTCAGGAATTCTGGGAGTTGAAGTCCACAGGTTGTAAAAGGGTCACATTTGCCCACCCCTGCTAATCACTTTGTATGAGATTTCAGATATTTTTGAATATATCCTAAAGCGATATTTTACAGTACATACTACAGCAACACCCATCGCTTTAACCATTTCCATTTTCTTAATTGGTAGTTCAACTCTCTGCTAAAAAGCTAGGTATTAATACTTAGATCTGTATTTTTAACAACAACATACTATCTTCCCACATATTTATCACAAGATGCTTTTCCTAGCATGGAGAGGAAATTATTTGCTTGCATAATTTCACCATAAGCAGAGGATACAGCATTGGGATGGAGATAACCACCACGAATCAAGATTGAAAGAGTTCTCAGAAAGAAAACCAGATTTCCCAGCAGTACAGCTTGCTACTCCACACACAGAAAATAGGCTGGCACCTTCTCCAAAGCTTTACAACTTCCTCATAAGTAGGGGCTTTCTAACAGTTTCTCTGTAACTGGGCCTTTAAAAGTGTTGACATTAATCACTCTACTGTGAAGACAGGTAGTATTACCTGCTTTCCTTTGATCCAACTGATGAAAAAAAAATCCAGCTTGTTATTTTCCCATTAGTTGGCAACTTTAATGAATATTTTTATATCAGAAAAAGTGTGACAAGCCTTCTCACAAGCACAGCAGGCTTCTTCCAAAAGCATTAAAATGCCTGCTGTGTCAGGCTGAGACCAGTCAAGATTAACTAAACACACTTAACATTTAGACCCTAGGAAGTTCCAGGAAACCAGTTTTCCATCTTCAAATTTTCATTTGGCTTGCTCTTTGGCTTCTATAGACATAGACATGTTTAAATGAATGTGAGTACAGCACTGACAGTGTACTCACAATCGGCATCCACTCTTTCTGCTAATAACTGTAGCCAAACAGTGCTTGCCTGCTTGCCAGCCACTTCTGTTTTGCCCCAAAATGCCGCATTTCACTTCCCTATCTGAAAAAAATACAAAAGAGATTAAACACTGGTGTTCCTGTCCTGGCCATGCCCACAGTGAAATGTCTCCATTGTTTTTTAGGTTCTTAGTGCCACGAAGATTCTTAGGTTCTGCCATCTATATTTAAGATTCCTTTCCAAAGAATGGGGTACTCCAATTTTACTTTGAGATTGCTTTGTAAATATATTGCTGTATGAATTAGATCAGCCTTTCCATGAGCCTCGGTGGTGCAGTGGTTAGAGTGCAGTACTGCAAGCTACTTCTGCTGCCTGCCGGCTGCCTGCAATTTGGCAGTTCAAATTCCAGCAGGCTCAAGGTTGATGCAGCCTTCCATCCTTCTGAGGTGAGTAAAATGAGGACCCAGATTGTTGGGGGCAATATCTGACTCTGTAAACCGCTTAGAGAGGGCTGTAAAGCGGTATTTAAGTCTAAGTGCTATTGCTATTGCTTTCCCAATCCATTACTGAAACTCCCAGAATTCCCAAAAATTAAGGCTTAATTTTAAGATTAGGGTTTAGGGAAGGCAGCAAGGTGGAAATAAGGCCACCAGATCTGGGTTACCTAAGTGGTTCTTCCTCAAGCATTGGGAACAGGTGAAACTGGAATCCAATTATTGTTGTTATTGCTATTTTGGAGTGCTATCTCTCTCTCTCTCTATTATTTAGTTTGTTAAATTTATTTGCCACCTAGCTCACAGGGGCTACACTAGGGAGCTTACTACAATAAAAAGGAAGAAATGAAAAGAGTGTAAACAGAAGTAAAATAATAGAACAATAAAATAAACAATGAAAAAGAGCATAATGAGAATACCTCAATATGATAACAAAAAGATGTATGGGTTATTTGCTGATGTAAGACACACACTGGATATTCTTTATCATTGTTTCTATGTCAGTGGTTCTCAACCTTCCTAATGCCGCGACCCTTTAATACAATTCCTCATGTTGTGGTGACCCCCAACCAGGGGTGGGCTCTAAATTTTTTTACTACCAGTTCTGTGGGTGTGGCTTATTTTGTGGGCGTGGCTTGGAGGTCATGCCTCCATGGAGGCATGGCTAGCTGGTCATGTGACTGGGTGGCCATGGCTATGTGTATAGGGACTACTCAGAGGGCTGAAAAAAGTCATTTCTGACAGGTCCTCGGACTTTTGACTGGTCCTCACACTTATGACCATCCTCACATTTATGCCTGTGCAGCATTCTTAACAACCATTTTACGCATTTCACAACTGCTTTTCTTCAACATGGTGATAAGATAGGGCAAAAAACGTAAAATGTGAAGACAGTCGTAAATTCGAGGACTGGTCAAAAGTGCGAGGACCAGTCAAAAATAACTTTTTCAGCCCTCTGAGTAGTCCCTGTGCACAAAAGGACTATCCAGAGGGCTGAAAGAAGTGATTTCTGACAGGTCCTTGCACTTTTGCAGGTCTTTGCAGTTATGACTGGTCATCATTTATGCCCATTGTAGCATTCTTAACAACCGTGTCACTCATTTCACAACTGCTTCTCTTCACCATGGTGACAAGATAGGGCAAAAATGCAAATTGTGAGGACAGTCATAAGTTCGAGGACTGGTCAAAAGTGCGAGGACCAGTCAAAAATAACTTTTTCAGCCCTCTGAGTAGTCCATATGCATAAAAGGATACAGCAATAGAGAGGGAGGAAGGAAGGGAAGGGAAATTAGAGTAGGAGTGAGGGTAAGACAGGGAGAAAGAGAGGAGGAGAAGGAGAAAGGAAGAGGAAGTAGGGAGGAAAAGAAGAGGGTGGGGGAAGAGAAAGTAAGAAGGAAAGAAAATAGAGAGGTGGTAGGTTTGAGGAGAAAGATTGCTGTACAATAAAAAAGATGAAAGGGAAGAAAGGCAATCCCAAACAAATATAAAGATATTAAGATAAAGAATGAATTGTTAAACTTTAAAGAATAAAAGAGAACAAATAGGAATAAATAGCAATAATTAGAAACACACATACAAACATACAACATATTTTCTTTGAACAGACTATTTGGCCGGTTCACAAATTTAAACAGTTGTAGGAGGTTAGCACCCACCCGTTTCCTAGAAGAATGAAATATTTTGGGAAATATTAAAAAGGCAGAATATTATATTTCCCTGGATGAGAAATGGAGAAGCATATTTTACAGACAAAGCAGCTCCCACCTTCCTGCCCCCCCCACCCTTTGTTAATGGGCCAGAGGCAGAAAGTCAATCCTTTGTCAAAGGACATTTGCAACACAATAGCAACAGAAACTAACACAATGGGCCCCATCTAGCAACCGAAACTCACCACTTGTGACCTGGGAAGCATGTGACCTGGGAAGCACATGTGACCATCAGCCAGCAAGGCTAGCTAAAACCCCCACCCCCTGGGAGTCTGACAACCAATCAGGATACTCTTTCAGGGCCCCAAGAAATGCAAAGCCAGAGAGAGCATAAAAACCCAAAGATTTACTGTATCTGCCCCTTTTCTGTTCAGGAACTCAAGCCATGTGATCCTGTCCACCATTAAACCATCTTTCCAAGCAGTCTCCATGTTTCCAGTGTCTTTTTCCCCACTTGGAGCAGAACCCAGAAGGATATTTCTTCCAACACAGTGTTTAGTCATTTCAATTAAATTTACAATTTCTATATTTCCTTTTTACCGTATTTATTCCTTATCTATTTTTTAAAAAAACCAATATTACCCTTCATCCTCATCTCTAATCTTAATCAAATTCAACTTTTCCCTTCTGTTCTATATTATACCCCTTCGCATTGTCATCTATTTTTATATCCATCCTCACATTGGTTAATTATGTAATCATGTAATACAGTTGTTTAATACAAATTCAACATTTTAATATAAATCAATTAGCTATATAACTATCTTTTTTGTATATTAATCAATATGAACATGAATATTCCAATTATTTCCATGCAATCCAATTTCTTACAAATCAATTATATTTACCAATAATAGTAAACCAAATAATTTCCCCCATATATTCCTCCAAACCACAACTTAACCATTTCTGCTTTCAACACAATATACAATTAATAGTATCTCAATGATTACAATTCCCTAGTTAAATAGAGCTTTTTTTCTTTTGTGTTTTAAAATCTTGAACTTCCTCTTTTGCCCTAAATTTCTCATTGTTTGCAGTTTTGCACCTACCTTTTTTGGTGAGGAAAAAGAAAAAGAAATCTCTCTGCCTCATTTTGTCATGTTGCAGCAAAGTAAAGAATCTGCTTTACTTTCAATTTTGCTTTTTCAGCATAGCTAGGGGGAAAAAATCTGCTCCAGGAATTTACCTCTTTGCAGCTAGCTAGCAACAGAGCCCTCCGCAAAACAGCTGAGAGCAAATCAGCTGAGAGTCCGGAGGCTCATCAAATCAACTTATGGTAAATAACCTATGCTGAAGCTGAAAGGGGCTGTTTTTTCTATTTTTGCAGGCACCGGTCTATTCATTTGTTTTCTTTTAACACTGATCAGCTGTAGGGCGGTTCTTTGAAGCCCCATGGCAAGAATTTAAAGTTTTTTTCCCTCTAGCCATCAGCTGGGACTCCGGAGGCAGCAATAGATTGGGAATGGGCGGGGTAAGCGAACGGCGACTGGCGATCCAACAGAGGCAGAGGGTGAGGGTGAGTGAAGGCATGGGGGGGCAAGAGATGGCTTTGGTGACCCCTGTGAAATGGCCATTCGACCCCCAAAGGGGTCGTGACCCCCAGGTTGAGAACCGCTGTTCTATGTGGTTTTGTTATGAGCCATTTGGTATGTAAGATCAATAGCTATACAATATAAATTTTCTAAAATAAATGGTAGATAAATATTGTATACCCCATCACCACTACATGGGCAGCAAAATGAAACAGAAAATTCTTTGTTCTGATGTAGGAACTGCAACCCAGATTTGATAACTCTTGTTATATATTCACTGTATCCAAAGCACTATGAAGATCTTTGGTGTAGGATTTTCGTATCATATTAAACCCAAATGTAATTCATTGGTTTATGGTTGAATCTAGAGCATGAACACAGGTAACTATGATCTCTTCAATAAGTAAATCAGCATGCTAAGTATACTAAGCCTACTACATATAATGCTGAAAAATTGATGCTAAGTAATTGAACCAGGTCAGTCTTGAAAGAAAAAAAGCAAGGCTGTTATGCTAAAAGTTACAAACCACCACCACCTCTTTCTCTCTCTTGGGTGTTCCTTTGAATCTTATTTCTTCTGTAAGGAAGAGACGTGTCTTCTAATTTTTAAGTGTGGCAGGCTCACATGAAAGGCTTAGAAGGAGGGCTGAAGAAGAAGAGGTAGCCAACCTGTGTCAAAGACACAAACATTCTATACATAGGACAAAGCAGCTTCAAGTTAATTTTCAAATATAGTCCATTGAAAGATTTATATCCTGCCTTTCAGTGTGGATTAAAAACGCTTGAGGCAGTTTGGGTATGTTCAAAGAATGAAGAATTACAAACTGAGAGGGAACCATGTTTGGTCCACACATATATTTTTTTAAAAAGTAGGAAAAGAGCCCCAATTCTTATAATCTCCAAAGAATAATCCCTGGTAGTATTGGAGTGAACATTCTGAAGTAGGGAGTCCTCCAACCCTCAGCAGAGCTATCATTCTTCTGGAGACTAGGGAGAGAAATTATTAAGCCATTGAATGTTGCTCATGTCCATAGTGATCTGCTTTTCTTCAATGTCAAACTTCCCTAGGTGACTTCATATCTTCAAATAATCCCAGAGCGCTGCAGCAGCAGCCCTCTTTCCTATCCTATTCCTATTCCAGCAAGAGTGTACACAGCAAAGGGGTGATTTATTATTAATTGATTATGTATCAACAAGTTGTTTTTGACTTCTAGTGACCACATAGATTTCCCCCCCCCCAATGCAATCCATCCCTACCCTGTTAATTCAAGTCTCCTAATGGTGCAGTCATCTCCTCTGTAACTGAATCCATCCATCCTGCTGCTGGTCATCCTCTTCTTCTTCTCTTTTTTTATACCTTTCCCAACATTCGAGCCTTTTTCACAGAGCTGGGTCTTTGTATAATGTGCCCGAAGTAGGTTAATTTGAGCCTGGTAATGTCAGGCATGCTTCCTTCAGTATCCAGGAAAGAAACTCCCAAACTCAAGCATTTTGAAGAATTTGGTACTTTTACTGAATATGAAAAGATAACAACCCAGGAAAAGCTGGGACTGAGCAAAACGCTCAGGGGGGGGGGTTGCTTTGATCAGGTCCCTTGTGCCTCAAGTGAGAACTGTGGGTTGATTTGTTCAGTGATCCTTCAGTGTGTTTTATTGCGGTCCATGTTATTTTAGTCAAATATCAAGGAGTGTCAATACTCCTATTTTGTTTCTTAAAAATTCAGGAGATAAAGCACTTTCAAATGGAAAGTGGAAAAACAAAAACAAAAAAAGAGAAAGGAATGCATATACATACCTAGAATAAACTTTATATTAGAGCAAAGGCTAAAGTGAAAATATGATTTTAAAAAAGGGAAAAATTAAAAAAGGGAAACAAAAATGGGAAAAAGAAAACTTTACAGGAAAAGGAGTTTTAGTGCCCTCATTTCTTTTCCCTTTTCTGAATTTTTCCCCCACTGCTGTTTAAACTGCTGTTTAAATATTTTTTTTGCTGTGCTTTTCTATTTTTATACTATGAACAATAATGTGATTATTGTTCATTACTATTTGGATTGTTTTAATTATTTTTTAAAGTTTCTTTTTTTTTTCTTCAAAAACTATATTCTGAGTGTCTTAGCTTGCTAAGATTTTTTTAGTGGTACGTTCCTTTGCAGTTAATGGTAGCCTGAAATACATGTGTATAGAAGGAAGCTTTTTTTTTTTAAAAAAAAAATTGATTTATATGCCGCCCTTCTCCGGAGACTCAGGGCGGCTTACAATGTGCTCAGCAATAGCCTTCATCCTTTTGTATATTTATACAAAGTCAGCTTCTTGCCAGGATGCCAGGATCTTAATCATTTACATACAGTAGATAATATTGTGCCAATTTACTTTAGATTATATGGAATCTTAATATATAAAAATATTAAGGGAAGGATCACTGGTGCATGTTGTGTTATTGTATCAACTGTACACTTAAACATACAATATATGAATTCAAAATTTCTGCATACAAACAGATGAAAAATACAACTGAATATTCTTTTGCTGTTATGTGTATTAAAATATTTAAGAGAAGGAGAGATAAAAAGATGATATATAGAAGGTTAGGTGATAGATAGATAGATAGATAGATAGATAGATAGATAGGATAGATAGATGATAGACAATATAAACCTTTTTACTAATTTCAGCTATGTTTCAGCAGAAATAGGCTAAAATAATAAAGACAATAAACATGCAGTCAATAGTGCACTTATTTGATCTTTGAAAGCTTAGAGCTAGAAAATACATCATCCCAAACTATTTGCATATATTTAAAAGCCAATATTCATTTAATCATTCATAACCATAATGGTCAAGTTTCATTCAAGTTAAACTCAGTTCTTGTTATCTATCAGGTTTTCTTGGCAACAACACAAAAGTGGGTTGCCATTTCCCACTTTCGGATTTTTTTCCATTTCCCACTTCAGGTCATAGCCCTGATATTACATGGTGATTTCTCTTCCAAGTACTGAACTGGATTGTTCCTGTGTCATTTCCAAGGCCAGACAAGGCCAGACACGTGCCATCGTTTGCTGAGGCTTCCTAACTCCATTATACCTAAAATCAGCAACCAAAACCACTTTGTCAAGGTCAATAAAATCTTAGTTTTTAGCTAATTGGAGGAAAGGGGTTCAGTAAAGCCAAAAGGCTGTTAAATCCAAATTTACCCAATGTGTGTGTAAGTTTTATGTATTTTACATGAACGCACTGTATGTCACATTTACATAATTTACATTGCTGTTCCATAAATTATCCAGCATGCGTTAACCTGATCCAGATTGATTGACCATACAACAGGCAAGCCTTTTGTTTGGCAAAGCAATCTGACCTCAGCCTTTGTGTGACAGCAGGCAAAGTCAGCTGAATGGTAGCTTATAAAAGTCAAGTTTTTCTGCATCCCTGCTCAATTTTTGGCCACTGCCTAAAGCAGTTCTGTCCTTCTGCTCTCCCTTCAGTATTCCTTCCTTTCCTTTCCCTTCCCCACATCTCTGAGCAATAGCACTTATATTGTAAGATTCCTTTCCCAAGACAATACTGCATGCATCTGATGTTGCAAGCTGTGATTCACAAAAGCTCATGCAGAAGCAATTGTGTTTGTCTTTAAAATGACACTGGATTCCTGGTTGTATTAGCCCTTCCCGATGCACTGTACTTTATTGCTCAGTTAGGCTGATGCTCCAAATACATATTTTCACTCCATGTCACGTATAGGGCCTGCTTGTTGTATTGCACCTACAAAGCAAATACAGAGAGGGTGTGTGCGTGAGAGAGAAATAGAATTAAAGACACTGCTGCCTTTTGCTCCAGGTCTGAATGTCTGCTGGATCAGTGGAAAGGAAGAAAATTAGCCACTTCTGCAGAAAGATCTATAGGCCAGCTGGGTGTGTTCCTTAACAGCTGCTGGGTCTGTGCATACCTGAATGCCCAGTCGTGGCAGATTTGTTCAAATCTCGAGCACTAGAAAACACTGCAGGGTTACTGTAGGTACAGCAGAAGTAAAGCCTGTTTTATCTACTAAGGAATAGAAACCTGACATTTACAGCTGGGAGGTAGAAAACTATGTATGTAAGGTTTACTGCATCTTTCAAAACTTTAGATTGTGTTTGCTTGGCTGGCTAATGGAACAGTGGTTTATTGAATTAACTCAACTGTCCAGATTCACACAGCGCACTATAAAAACACACACATTAATCTAGTAGATGTGTGCAGACCCAGCTCTAGAGAAGCAAAAGTTCCTTGGTTTTCTACCTCTTTCCCCTTCTTTTTTTTAACTAATTCATTTCCCATTCTTTGCTACCTATGGATCCTTAAAGAAATCTCATTACTAAGATTTTCCCCTGCTGCAAATTCTTCACTCTCTTTCAGTTCCCTCTAGAATGAAAATTGTCCTGTGAGCAATCAGCACCAATGGTTACTATTTCTTCGTTTACTGATACCCAAATCTCATCTATTGAAATCTCATCTACTGACTGTCCTTCCTTGCTAATTTGCTTATGTTTATTACATCAGAAAGAAACTATGCTATAGACACAAAAATATGTATGTACAGTATACCATTTCAAAATTCAATATTCTGATTCATTATGCATGGAATCAGATTTATATTTTCTACAAATGTGATTCCCCAAATATAATGTACAGTAGTTAAATCAGTTTATTTAAATGGATAACCATGGGCAGGTGTATGAGCAATTCATTAAACAGGGCTGATTTGAATGAGCCCTGTCCCATATACATTTCATAGATTTTGACTCCTCTCATTCTGGAGACAGTTCTGCCATGCAGGTTCTAGAACAACATCATGTCCTTGCTTGAAAGAAATTTTTGAAGATCTTTGTAAAAAAAAAAAAAGAAGTAATTAATGCTTATTAGTCTGGAAAAAAAACTCAGATTCTGTGGTCTAATAAAACACAGTCAGGGATGTATTCTTGATATTGAGAAAAGCCTTGTCTTTTCAAAACCAGTCTTAAAGTCATATAGGAACTCCGAATTATAACAAAATAGTATCCAGCAATATGCAGGCCCTCTGTGTGTGTGTATGTGTACACCTTTGAGTCATTCATTGATTCTGGAAGTTGTTCATTCCAATTAGGCTAACTTGAAGCTTCTTTCCCAATAGCCTAAATCTCTTCCCTCCCCGCCTTCTGTGTGTGTGTGCCTTCAAATCAGGGTTGACTCTTGTCGACTGTCTGGAAAAGTCCCTGCCGATTTCTTGGCAAGGTTTTTTTGAAAGTTTTGAAAGTTGCTTGCTGGTCCTTAGGGCTGAGAAAGAGTGATTGGCTCTGGGTAACTCAGGTGGTTTTGGGCCCCATGTAGGATTAGGGTTCTCTTCTAGATTGTAGACTGGATCTTGAGTAGAAGCCCCACTTAGACTGGCTAAAATCAGTATTCATGATTCTACCATTAGAAAAACTCAGATTGATCTCTGAAAAATAAGAGAGTACTAAGGCATATTCCATGGCTTGCTAAGAAGGACATTGATGCTCATTTCAGATTTGCTAAATAGCATCTGGATGACCCTCCAGATTTTGACAAATATTCTATACACAGATGAATCAAAAGTGAAACAGGGGGAGGGGCAGGGGCAGGTTACATAGGTGTCATTTTGTATGGTGGAAACCAAACACCACATTACATAATAATATCCTCTTTCACCTGTCAAGCATGGAGTGACATTCTCATAGTTTATGGGTGCTTTGATGACTGAGTACTTGGAAGACTTGCCATCACAGAAGGAAGTATGAATTCTCTTTTGTATCAGAGAATTCTATAGGACACTTTCAAACTATCTTTCTATCAGCTGAACCTGAAGCAAAAATGAGACATGTAAAACACAGTGATTCCAAAAGAATGAATGAAGAACAAATCCAATGGTTTACAATGGCCAAATCAAAATCCCTTAGATTCAATAACTGATTTTATCATATTTTGGCTACAATAACTTCAGTCAAATACCTGTCCAATGCCTGTCATTGTGTAGAATGTTTTGCATATTTCTCCATGGCAAACTGCTTGATTTCGGTAAAATGTTGCTTTATATAGTATGAATTTTTCATTTCAGGTTTTGCTATGGCATTTTTGTGCTACTTCTGAAATCTTGCCAAGGAAATTGCAGGGATCAGTCCAGACAGTTGCCAGGAGCCAAGATTGAGACAGAATCAAATACCAATTTAAAAGCAATGAAGATTGTAGTGCAGATGGTTTTCAGTTAACTATTGGAATACTAGGAACAGTTCCATCTTTACAACAATGGAGAATATTTGTAGCTCCGGGTTGAAATGAGGGGTCCTGAGTGCTCTCTGAGCTTGGTTATTTTCTTGCAGCTGTTTCATTACCCAAACTAAGTAACTTCATCAGCACTGATGATTCCATCCACTCAGTTCCATCTTTATTTCATGGAATCATGGATTTTCTCTGGAAGGAATATGATGAAAGAAGCCCTGGGGGGTGGGGGGTGGGAGGATTACAAGTGGATGATTATATCATCAGATCCTTCCTAAAATGTCATGAGTAGCAAGATTAATCAGGCAATAAAAGCTTTTTTTGGAAATACTCAAATGTTAAGATGCTCTTAAAGGAAAAAGTGACAGCCCTACTTCCATGTTGCTAATTATTCTGTGCTGTGAAACTTAAACTGTTGTAAAAATAACAACTGGGACAGCAACTTTTAAAATCATGTTACATGCTAATAAGAAACTCACTCTTAGAGTGCCAATTTTATGTATTCAAAATTGTGCCACACCCACAAGAAGGAAGTATCAGCTTGCTTGGGGGAATCAAGATATGTGCAGGAGTTCAGGGGGTGGGGGAGATAGAAATTAAAGACATTGAAAGAAAGAGGAGGAAGCCAGTGGAGTTTGAGAACTGAGGTTGCTCAGTGGACACAATACTAGTGGGTTATTTTGGGCTGGCATTGCAGGTAAAAATGAAGTGGAACTACTATGAACAAAAATACACCTTGCTGTAATTTATATTAATGAATTTATATAGCCACCCAGAATTGTTGAGATTTTTTTTCCCTTTAATGATCCCGTAATCCCTTGCATCGGGGTGGAGTTGGGGGTGACTGAATGGAGCTGAGCATTTACCATCCGGATGCCCTTCCTGATGCCTATGTGGAGTTTGCAGCAGATATTTTCTTTTTGCATCCAAAGAGAGAAATATCTCCCACTAACTAGTATTGAACTCACAGCCTCCTGATCGTGAGGTAAGAACTCATCTAGGCCCCCACACCATTCAGATGGGGAACTACATAAATTGAGTAAATAAATCAACAATAAAAGGATAGAAAAACATAGTTTGCTTCCTTCTAGTAACTGTCTAGAATGATTTCTCCCAAGGAATGGAACCTTAATTTAGGTTGTCATGTCATCCCTGCAGTGCTTTATGACTCAGCACATTGTTGATTTTGCCATGGCTTACCAAAATTTGTGTAGAGAGGATATTTGGTAGGCACAGAGTATCCTCAAGTAGTGAGAAAATCTGTAGAGATTCTCCTGGCAACATAAATATTTAAAAGTACATAAGGCAAGACAATCCATGTCATCTAAGTATCACAGGCAAAACTTTTCAGTGTCTAAATAAATCCTGGAAACTGAGATCTCTTGTTTGTAGATCATAAAAAGTAGATGGACTGCTCTTGGCATGTTTGCTTGTCCCATTTACATCTCTGTCTTTTGGAAAAACTGGATTGGCTAGAGATAACAGTAGGATTAAAAAGGATTGTCCAGTTTTGACTAGTCTTTGCAACTGGTTTGACCTGCAGTGATTAGCCAATTATCATGTTTATCCCATGCCAAAAAAGAGAGCTTAATCTCCTGATTCCTGCATATCGGGACTGAGCGTGGCATTTCTTGTTTGCTTGGCTGGTTGCAAAGCCAAAGATGGGAGAAGAGAGAGTACATTCCTGCCTGGTACTTTTTAACCTCTTAAAATGGCATTTCCTCAAACAAACCAGCAAAAACATTTTTCCACTAGGATTTTCAAATATTCAGTTGGCATTAAAACGTAAGTGCTTGGATAGGGCTGGAAGAATCATTTCCCAAGTTTAAATGGCTCTTTTATTTACCGGTATTTTAATTAATCACTTTTATTTTGACCATTATCCTAAAACTCCAACTTCTATTTTGATGCTATAGAAATGGCTTGCATCCATTCGAGATATAACACAAAAATCTGAGGCTATGAACGTATTTTGTAGTTTACTGCACCCAAAAAAGTTGGAAGTCACTGGTTTTTTTTTCCTTTTCCTTTTTTTCCTACTTTGCATTACTATCCCCATTCCCTGCTGAACTTTATTTTCATGCAAATTTTATATTACAATAAACGTTAATATTTTTTTAAGCCTAAAACTTCAGCTTCTAGTGTCCTCAAACTTTTCCAAAATTTCTAGACCAAACTATATTAGAGAGATTTTAACAGCTTCCCAAGCTCCCTGCTTTTTTATTCTTTAGAACTCTACCATAGTAAAATATTGGAAATAAATACTGGCAGTAAAATATATAAAAGGTTTATGGACTCTGTCTATCTATATGTCTATCAGCAGTTAGTTCTCCAGAAACAGAACAGGACCATATCTGGTGTAGGGAAAAATGGTCTAGATTCAGCCAGGGACTTCTGTGAAAAATATTTCTCTTATGGTAAAATGCCTGGGCAGCAACTGGGAGTGTTACTGATTTTTTACATTTTTAATCCCAGCTTCTTCCTGATCACATGGCCCAGAGTGGAGCTACTATTGATAGGCTGGAAAGATTTTATTATTTTATTTTATTATATTACTTTATTATTTTATTTTATTATTTTAATTTTCAGCCAATTTGGAAAGACTAGAGGTGGCTTATATCAGAACGCCATAAAAAATTAATCAGAATGGAAAAGATATAACAATTAAAGAATGCTTTGGATGTAACATATTAAAAAATCACTTTCAATCTTCTTTCATCAATCATTTAAAGGGCCACCAATATGGAAAGACTCAAGGTGGCTTACATCAAGAACTCAATAAAAACAAATAATCCAAATGGAAAAGATATACTAGTTAAAAGAATGCTGTGGAAGAAACATATGAAAAAAATCAGTTTCAGTCATCTTCCATCAATCTTCACCCAGTGAGGTCACAAAACACCTCAGCCAGGCTTTTAATGCCTTTCTAAAGTAGAGGAGAAAAGTGGCTAAGACGCTGAGCTTGTCGATTGAAAGGTTGGCAGTTCAGTGGTTCGAATCCCTAGTGCTGCATAACGCGGTGAGCTCCCGCTACTTCTGGCAACCTAGCAGTTCAAAAGCACATAAAAAATGCAAGTAGAAAAATAGGGACCACCTTTGGTGGGAAGGTAACAGTGTTCTGTGTGCCTTTGGCGTTTAGTCATGCCCGCCACATGACCACGAAGACGTCTTTGGACAGCGCTGGCTCTTCGGCTTTGAAATGGAGATGAGCACCATCCCCTGGAGTTGGGAACAACTAGCATACATGTGTGAGGGGAACCTTTACCTTTAAACTAGAGAGGCCACCCTGAGCTCTGCAGGAATGGTATTCCACAGGGCAGGCATAGCAACAGAGAAGGCACACTTCTGGGGTTTGAAAAGGTAGTATTGTTAACCAAAAGGAACTGGAACATGCTCACCTTGTCAAATATTACAAAAGAGGCAGGGATAATTGGAGAAAGGTGATCCTATAAATAGAGCTTCTTCAATACCAATAATTGCATGAGGATTTTGTGGACAATCACTTAAATATGAGCCAACAGCGTGTGTCAGCAGCCCAAAAAAGCAATAGAATCTTAGGCTGCATTAATAGAAGGATAGAATCAAGATATATGAAGAATTAGTACCTCTTTACCATACTTGGAATACTTCATCCAATTTTGGTCACCACAATATAAAAAAGATGTTGAGACTCTGGAAAGAGTGCAGAGAAGAACAACAAGGATGATTAGGGGGCTGGAGGCTAAAACTTATGAAGAACATTTGCAGGAATTGGGTATGTCTAGTTTAGTGAAAAGAAGGACTGGGGAGACATGAGATCAGTGTTCCAATATTTGAGGGGTTCTCACAAAGAAGAGGGGGGGAGGTCAACCCAGGGGTGAAATCCAACAGGTTCTGGAGAACTGGTAGGGGAAATTTTGAGTAGTTCAGACAACCAGTAGCAGAAATTTTGAGTAATTCATAGAAGTGGCAAATACCACCTCTGATTGGGCCCAGAGTGGGGTGGGAATGGAGATTTTGCAGTATCCTTCCCCTGCCATGCCCACCAAGCCACACCATGCTCACCAAGCCATGCCCACAGAACCAGTAGTAAAAAAATTTGAATTTCACCACTGGGTCAACCTATCCTCCAAAGCACCAGAAAGCAAGGCAAGAAACAATGGATGGAAACTAATCAAGGAGAGAAGCAAGCTAGAACTAAGGAGAAATTTCCTGACAGTGAGAACAGTAAACCAGTGGAGCAGCTTGCCTTCAGAAGTTATGGGTGCTCTGTCACTGGAGGCTTTTAAGAAGAGACTGGAGAGCCATTTGTCTGGAATGCTATAGGGCAGTGATGGTGAACCTTTTAGGCACTGAGTGCCCAAAGTGCACACCCAAAGTGCACCCCGCCCAAATTGCATGCGCCCCCCCCCATGCATGCACACCAGCTGACTGGTGGGAGGCACATGCACATGTGCGGCAGAGACCAGAAACAGAGCTGGGGCAACGGTGTGCATGCCCACAGAGAAGGCTCTGTGTGCCACCTCTGGCACGCATGCCATAGGTTCACCACCACTGATATAGGCTCTCTTGCTTGAGCAGGGGGTTGGACGAGAAGATCTCCAAGGTCACTTCCACTTCTGCTATTCTATGTTAACAACAACCAGCTCATTGAATTGCACCCAGAAACCCACTGGCTTTCTCAGTATGGTTCTTAGAACAAAGGTGTCAGATGAGTATTCCAAATCCCAGAAGCCATTCTTTGAAAGATGCCCTTACCTCCTTCTGTTAATAAAAAGCAGTTGTTGTGATCCAGGCCCAAGTAGGTAGTAGTCGACGTAAACAGTTCCAAAACAGACTTTATTAGAACAGCTGATAGTTGTTAATTCTCAGCGTAGTCCAAACTAAATCAAAACAAATTCTTCATAACACAAATTCTTCAGTCTAATCACCAACCTTTGTATAATTAGGCAAACTGCCAAAGGGTTCTCTTAGCAAAAGTTCAGAAGCAGAAGACGCCGACCAGAGGTAAGTGCAGCAAGACAAGAACAAGTCTATCAACGTTGTTTTCCGTTGCTGGTCTTTTAAGCCTTATGGGAGGGGCCAATCATTTCTTGGCCCTACTCCCGAGTCATCCTCTTTGCTGTAGCTGCTCTTGCCTTCTGGCAGCTCTTCTCATACGTGCACTAGGAATAGGCTCCTCCTGTTCCTCTGCCTCTCTACTGTCAGCCTCTGGAGACTCCAAAGTCCACACCTCACTCCCCGATGGCCCTGGCCCCATCTCTGCCTTCGACACAGAGCCCTCATCTGGGCCTTCCCCAACCTCCAGGACTGGCCCATGTTCTTCCTCAGCCTCATCACTGTTCGACTCCACTGCCAGCTCCGCAGGCTGCTGGCGGACTACAACCGCAGTTTTGGAGGCTATGGATTTCATCATGGTGTCTAAGGTGAAGGTGATGGTGGTAGTAAGGTGATGGTGGATTATGCTTCCCTGAGGACTGTTGTCTTCCATACAATCAAATTATATTTTCAAACTATTTTCCCAACTCTGTTAGAAAAACATATGGGTAAAGATTGGGCTTTCTTTAACATATATGCCTTTGGTGTCTATGATTTTTAAGAGTGTGATGAAATTGTCCAGGTACAAGGAGTGTATAGCCATTTTCATGCAAAATATTTATTTTATTAGATTTATTGCACTGTTATTATTTTTATAAATAACTCAAGGTAGCATATATATCTACTTCTCCTATTTTTCCTACTGTGAGGTGAGCTGGGCTGAGAGAAAGTGATTGGTCCAAGGTCACTGAAGCAGCTTTCATGACTAAGGCAAGACTATAACTCACAGTCTCCCAATTTCTAGGCCGGTGCCTTCACCACTAGACTTAACTGGCTTTTCAGCCTTAAAATACTTATTAAATCATATCCAGTTAATGAGGGTCTATGTTAACATCCTGTAATTTATGGATTACAGATATGAGTTCCTCTAAACCACCAGTGGCAGCTACTCTCTGTTGAGAAGACAGAGTAAGCCCTTATTAAAGAACCACAAAGACAGAATAGCAGACATTCCTCAAATCCATGTAAGGATTGCAGAGACAAATCTTCATTGGAGGGGTAGCAATAGAGCAATAGGTTATCATCTTCTGGGGTTTTTAGTTTTAGGTAGTTGTTTATGTACAGTCTGGCCTACAACCTTGGGATTTCTTGGTAGCCTCCCATTCAAATTAACCAGACCCAACCCTGCTTAATTTTCCATGATTAGCCAAGGTCGCTTCGTTGTTGCCATCTGCTATAAAGCAGCAATATTTAATAATAGGGTGAACATTAAAGATCTGTATCACCTTATATAAGATGTACCAGTTGCCTTGTCCTCAAAAAGTATCTGGGATTAATTGTGAATGAGAGAGTTAAATCTAGAGGGAAAACATCAGGTGAGTCTTCCATTCTTCTGGAAGATCTGGAATCATTGAAGAATCTGGCGCCTTGAAGAAACTGGGAATTTACACTGTGAAAACTTAAGTCCAATTCTGCTAGCTTTGAAAATCAATGTTTTTGACATGGTCTTATTGTCCTGCAAATAGGAGCTCTGGTGCCTCAGCAGACTAAAGCACTGTTATTAACATCCACTTACATCTGCTGCCTGCAATTACTGCAAGTTCAAATCTCACCAGGCTCAAGGTTGACTCAGCCTTCCATCCTTTCTAAGGTAGGTAAAATGAGGACCCAGATTGTGGGGGCAATAAGCTGACTTTTATACAAAAGTATGAAGGCTATTGCTTAACGCATTGTAAGCTGCCCTGAGTCTCCGGAGAAGGGCGGCATATAAATCAAATTTTTAAAAAAATATGACATTCCCAGGCTTTCCCTTTTTCAGTCCAATCCACAGCTATTCCTCTGCTTCTAGCCATTTTGAATTCTAAAAGTTCAGCCAGATGCTTTGGATATGGTTCTTGCCTTCTCTTTCCTTCTCTTGGCATGAGCAATTATACAGCTTGAAAATCTACCCACAATTTACTCAATTTTAACCTGGTTCCTTTATCTAAAGGTATAGGTTACTGAAGCCAATTCATTATAGTTAATAAACTTTTAAAGCAGCAATAACTTTTATTTAGGTTCACATACAAGCCTGAAAACAAAACTTATTTTAATGAGTACCAGAGAGATGCTGGGCCCTCACTCTTCTGTGATCTGAAGCACTTCTTCCAAATTATTCTTAAAAGTATGTACAGCATATGCATGCACGTATGTGCAAGGGAATGACACTGTGCATATTTAATACTTAAATGTCAAAGGGAAAACAACATGGGAGGACTTTTGTCATTGTCCCTTGCTTGGATGCTTGCCATACATATGCCATATGTAATAAATGAGGAGATGTGCTTTCACACTGATGCAACATAGCATAGCTACTTGGAAACAAATAAATAAGAGGAGGTCAGAGCACTCCAGTACCATTCATAGTTGTGATAAATGAGGGATAACAGCAGATACAGCCTGGCCTTTCTTTTCCTCCAGAGCCATGAAAAATGCCACCGCATCCTTCTCCTTTTCTAAATATAATTTCTTGAGCAAATTCCAGATTCTGAGAAAACCAGATGTTGTATGTGTGCCTATTCTGGAAAGCACAGGGGATGAAAGAAGTGGCAATTCTGGTTGTGAGTGAAAGGTTCTTTCTGTTTATAGTCTTGAGTTGCTCAACATCAACCACAGAACAAAAAATGGAACCTCTTCTGCAATTTCTGACATTTTCACTAGGGGTCACTATGAGAGTAAAATATGTATGCAGCGAGGAGAAATGGGTTTATAAAAGTGTCCCCATAGAGGAGAAGGAAGAGATTTTCAGTGTCAGCAGCATGAGAGAAAGACAGCTCATGGCACACATAGGGTCTACTGCTTTTCTTCTTTCTTTGGCAGGAACAGTTTTATGTAAGTAAATTATCTCTTCCCCATCTTCAGTTCTTCTTGTTTAATCATTTAGAAATATGGACTTTGAGTAAATCAATAATGTTATGAGGAACTAATTGGTAGAGCATTGAAATTGCAATTTATTCAAACTATCAAACAAGTAGAAATATTTGAGTATAACTCCCCAATGCAAGGATGCGGAGAAAGGCATTTGATGGGCAGGAGTAGAAGATTAGATAATCAATATGTAAAAGTCTTGGGATAAGAATCTTGTCAGAACTGTCCACTCTTATTAAGCCACCCAAAACATGAACTCAGTCTGACAAACAAATGATTTCTCATTCCAGGGTTGCTGGGATTATCAGATTTTTTAAAAAGTGGAAGTGGGTTGAAAATGGAATGTCCATGCTCATCCCTTTTGCCCAGGTCAAATGGGCTTCTGCAGCAGCAGAAAAACTCACAAAATGTCTTTGACACTGGATCCTTTGGGATCAAATAGAAGGTTCAGATAGTTCAGCATCCCATTCCAAAAGCATCCATCCAGATACCTCTAGCAAACTCTCCAGAGAAAGTAGGCATTAGTGTATGATCTTTAGTGCATCATTTAATTATCCTTATCCAAACAAATTTAAGATAAGAAAAATAACTGCTTGTATCACAAACAGGATAGACTAAGATTGTGCTACCCTTACATCTGAAGTCTATCTCTAACCTGTGAGACTTCATTGCTTTTATTGTTTTTGTGTGATTCTAAGGATCTACTCAACAACCTTGTTCTTTTCTGGAAACCATGAGGGCAACTAGCAACATTTTTCAGTTTTGTTTCATCAGTCCATATGGTATAAAATATTCTAAATGGACTTCTACATTACATAGACATCTTAAGATGCATTGGCAGAGTTTTTTTAAAATCCAATGACTGTACAAAAGTCCGTAAAAATATTAAAGATAGTGGATTTTAGCGTAAGAAAACCCAATTAAAATGAGTCATGGAAGCAATATATTTCCCCATGAAGGCAGTGGCAAAATTCCAATTTTTTCTTCTCTTTGTGTTGCCTTGAATTCACTAGACACAATTAAAGGGGTTTTTATTGCGAACTGTAATAAACATTATAGCTCTGCAAGCTTTTAAATTACTTTAGTAATATAATGCATGAGCCACAAATGCCGAATGGCAAACAAATTAATAGTTTAAAAAGGTAAAACAGAGAATCCATAAGCAATTAATTTGATAATTTATTGCTATGTGAAAATGTTAATTAATTTCTCAAGCACTGTAGAAGGAAGAGGGCTGGTTCGTTAAAGCCTCTGTAGTATAGTCACTGTTAAAATATCTCTGCAATGGAAATTGAGTGCTAATTTTGGGCTCCTCACCATCGGAGGGATTTGAAGGGCTGCAAAAGACTTTCAATATGGCAAGTCACATTTACTGTATCATCATGTTCTAGCACAGTCTCTATTAATAATTTCTAAGTGTACTGACCATTTCCAATTTCTTTGGAGATTCATAGGTGAAGACTTGTACACCATTCTCCAGAGACCAGCATCGGTGGTGATAGAGGAGTTTGGTATTGACTATTCTTTGGAATGCTCAATGAAGGCAACATCCATTCCCAATTTTTACTGGTTCCGGCAAATATCCAGTGGGTCGATAGACCTGCTTGCCTTTTCAATAACTACAAGTTCCACAAATAACGTTGGGCCAAGCCATATCAAAGGTTCAAGACTAAACAATGAGAACTTTTCGCTGAAAATCAGAAGCCTGACAACTAATGATAGTGGGATATATTATTGTGCCTTGAGCCTCACACTGTGCCAAATAATACAATCTCTCAACAAAAACCTCCTTTTTCTTTCTCAGTGGGTAGGACAAATGCATTGCCCTACTGTGAAACAGCTAACTAGTGTCTGCTTCAGAGAGATCAGCTTCCTTCCTGGTGTAGCTGAGAACAGACAACCAGCAGTTGAAATGAGGAAGGCATATCTGTGCTCTCATGCTGTCAGCTGAGCTGCTCTATTATAACCGAAGAGTTGGTTTTGGAGGAAAAAATGGAGTGTTTCTGGTTCAGCTATGGAAATACAAAATAACAGATTTGGATGGGACCTCCAAACCCTTCTCAGGCAGAAAACAAAGACCATTTCAGGCATGGCAAAGGACACTTTAAAGGAATATTAACTAAAGTAGCAATATTTTCCAGGAGCAAAATTGGTTTAAGGAACAAATTAGAAGCTGTTCTCAATACTCAAAGAAGCACAAACAAATTATCTATCTGGGTTCATGTTCTTCTGATAGGCTAAATAGCTGAATGGGCTTAAATAAAATCCAGAAACGGGAGAAGGGGGAACTCTGGGAGAGAAGTAAAGGGAAAGACTTTCATTAGCTCTTGTCCCACAAACAGGTCAAAATAGTTAGGCCTTCTGCACTTTGGAAAGGAGAGCAGCAATAAAACAATTACATCTCAGCTAATGCCAGGACAGGTGCCAGCCTGCTGCCACTGACATACTAATGTGATCCAAATGCACTGAATGGCTATGAGGAGAGCTTATGTGCTTGTTTGGGTTAGTTGTTTACTAATCAGAAGTGATGATGGCTGATGGCTGTAGGAAGTAACTCATGCAATAGGCATTAACCATTGTTTAGTCTTAATTATAGCCGATCAGTTTAATTGGTGCTTGAATAAGAATAGATCTGATCTCCACATCCCAAGGGTCTGATACCAGTGGTGGGATTCAAATAATTTAACAACCGGTTCTCTGCCTAATGACCAGCTAGGTAGATGTGGCTCGGTGGTCATGTGACCGTGTGGGCGTGGCCAACTCAACATCACTCACGTCGATGGGCACTTTGCCTTAGCTGTTACAATGTAATAAGGGTTAACCAGGAAGGCAGTTTCTGTAAGCAGGGCAATAAAGATTAGGCTAGAAACAACACCAGAATGTTTCCTGCCTTCTTACAGGAGTAGCCCTGTAAAGTGGGAAAAAAACAAAATAAGATTTCTTCCAACAACCGGTTCTCCAAACTGCTTAGAAAGTTAACAACAGGTTCTCCCATATAGGTGCGAACTGGCTGAATCCCACCACTGTCTGATACTCTTTATCAGTGGTAACCACAGTGGTAACCACTGTGAAGTTGACTGGACTGAATTTGGGCAGATTTTTCACTGACTGAATCAAAGCAGGAGTCTTGTAAAATGGACTTGAAGTTTAGCCCTTTCCAACATTTCATTAATATTTCAGAGTTTTATATCAATGTGGGCATTGGCTTAATTTGTGCAAATTGAAGTGTATTTTATATTAGCTTATTTTGTTAGATTTATCTCCTTGGACAAAGCTGCTTACATAGCAGTCATTCCTCCTATTTCAATTTCCTCAGAATTTGATTGATCTGAAAGAGAGTGACTGACCCAAAGTCACAAAAGGAGCTACCATGCTGGGGGTGAATTAGGAACCTGGGCCTCCCCAGTTCTAGACCAATACCTTAGCCACACTGATTTATTGAATAAACCACAATGGCTTGGGATCGCAAACCCACCAAGCCATAAATTAGGGTTTATGAACTTCAGTTGCCATCACATAACATAGTAAACCAAAGAAACAGTGCTACTGGCTTAAGACAATGTGAATTTTTCATAGGTACTGTAAAAAAAATCAAACAATCTCTTCCCAGACTTTGCAAATGAAGAAAATTTCAGGATGCTGAAGTGAAAGAGACTTAATAGTTTGTGACTACCAGCCAGTGGTAAAATCTAATTTTTTTTTTCTACCGGTTCTGTGGGCGTGACTTGGTGGGCATGGCTTGGTGGGCGTGGCAGGGGAAGGATACTGCAAAATCTCCATTCCCACCCCATTCCAGGGGAAGAATACTGCAAAATCCCCATTCCCTCCCCACTCCTGGGAGAAGGATATTGCAAAAACTCCATTCTCACCCCACTCTGGGGCCAGCCAGAGGTGGTATTTGCTGATTCTCCGAACTGCTCAAAATTTCCGCTACTGGTTCTCCAAACTACTCAAAATTTCCACTACCGGTTCTCTAGAACCTGTCAGAACCTGCTGGATTTCACCTCTGCTACCAGCTCTAACTTCTGTCCAGAGTAAATTCTTGAATCAGAGCTGCCAATGACAATGCCTTGGAGTGAATATTGTACCAATATATCACAAGGCTATTCTAGAATTCACATTTTACTATTTCTCTTTCAGCAGCAAGTATACTAAAAGTGTTTTACTGGAGTTGATAGGAACAAAGAGGGAGTTTGGCTTGGAGATGTTTAGATATTCAACTGCTTTTGCCTCTGTCATTATGTATCCCATGGCATGATCATATTGTGATGAAATGGCAGCCTACAAAGTCATGTGACGGGTTAGCAGGTGCTTCCTTACAAGGGAAGCAAGGCATAAAGGCTAAGAGAAATTGGAAAGTGGAGAGGAATTGTTCCAGGAAAGGAAGATGATAGCAGATACTTTTCCTGGTGGAAAAGTAAACTATTATTCTATAAATAAGAATGAATTTCTGTATCTTTAAACAAAGACCAGTTTTATCCTATTTAAACAATGTTATTCTTAAACAACATTTTAACTGTTTATAAACAATTGGTCGCCTAAGTAAAATTAGAAAGAGAATATACTACACCCTCTCCACCCCACTTGTATGCCACAGTACAGTCATGGGAGTTCACGTGTTTTTGCTGCTACCATCACAATACTAAACATTGCACCATTGCACTGCAAGCTCTGCCTCTTTTGCATGTGATATTGTAATGCCAATCCGAAAGGGTCGGAGCTTGTATTGTGATGACGCAATGCTGCTTTTGTCAGATTAACCTGTTTCTTGCACAGACACACACACACACACACACACACACACACACACACAGTGCTAGAAGAAGGGGAAACTGGATTTATATGAACAGAAGTTGTGTAATTTCCTATTGTTTAAAATCATATTGCCATCATTCCAAAATTATCAGTGTATGGTCTTACTGGGCTTATCATTTGTTATCTGCCTGAGACTTTATTATGTGATTTGATTTGATTTTGATTTTGATTTTATTAGATTTATATACCACCCTACTCCCGAAGGACTCAGGGCGGTGAACAGCCAAAAAATAAAATACATAGATTACAAAATTTAAAAGACAGTATAAAACCACATTAAATAATTTGGCCCGGGACAAATTAAAAACACCCCCAATGGTTAAGACAAATTTAAAATTTACAATTTAAAAAGGGAAAAAAGTTAGGCCAGGCCAGCCTGTTGAAATAGAAAGGTCTTGAGGTCGCAGCGGAAGATGTGTAGATCCGGGATCCTCCGTATCTCTGGGGGGAGCTCATTCCAGATAGCAGGTGCCCCCACAGAGAAGGCTCTCCCCCTAGGGGCCACCAGCCGACACTGTTTGGCCGACGGCACTCTGAGGAGCCCCTCTCTATGAGAGCGTACTGGCCGGTGAGAGGCTACTGGTGGCAGCAAGCGGTCCCGTAAGTATCCAGGTCCTAAACCATGTGAAGGAGAACCTTTTGCCTAAGCCCACCTAATCAGCTGCACATACAGGATGGTGCCTGTTTTGGATCTGAATGAAGAATCACCAGGAAAAACTAGAGTATTCCCTAGACCAGGGGTGTTAAATTCAAGGCCTGTGGGCCAGATGCGACCCACAGGGTGCTTAAATCTGGTCCATGGGGCCGGCCTAGAAATAGCAAAGGCCCAGTCCACGGTGCCTCTGGCAGCCAAAATGTGACACTGTTCTGCCCCAGCTACGGACCCCAAAGAACGCAGCACACACTAAGTCTGTACAAACCTTAGTTTACTAAATTAAATCAGACTTTTTCAAATAAAGGCTGTTAATTAACTTTCTTAACAGCCTACAAGAATCTAACGAATAAATAATCATAATTTACTATGGTTGGCAGAAAGCCCAGAAGCAATTTGCAAGAAGCTGATAAGAGAACTAAGATCAGGACGTGAAGGAGAGTGAACGAAGTTGTTTCCTGCAAATTGCCTCAGTCGTCCTTCCTTATATAGGCTAAGGGAGTGGCCAATTAGCCCCAAGCCTTACTCTTGAGGAGACCTCCTTCTGAGGAACCACTCCTGCCTTTTGATAGTTCTGCACACCCGTGCATCAAGAAGAGGCTTCTCCTCTTCTTCCTCTTCACTTATGGGAGGTTCTGGAGGTTCTGAAGGCCCTGGCTGAATCCCCGCCTCTGGCACCACATCTTCTTCAGCCTCCTCATTGTCTGACTCGAGTGCCAACTGCACAGGCTGCTGGCACAGCACCACACCAGCCTCCTCGCTGTCGGAATCAGCTACTAGCTTAAGGTGACCAGATTTTAACATTGGTAAAGAGGGACATTGTGGGCATGGCTTATTTTGTGGGCTGGCTAGCTGGTCATGTGACTGGGTGGGCGTGGCTAGCTGGTCATGTGACCAGATGGCCATGGCTATGTGTATAGGGTAAGGTGAACAGATTTTAACATTGGTAAGAAGGACACCATTGTGGCCGTGGCTTATTGTGTGGGCGTGGCTTGGAGGCCATGTGACTGGGTGGGCGTGGCTAGCTGGTCATGTGACCGGGTGGCCATGGCTATGTGTATAGGGACTACTCAGAGGGCTGAAAAGTCATTTCTGACAGGTCCTCACACTTTTGACTGATCCTCACACTTATGACCATCCTCACATTTATGCCCGTGCAGCATTTTAACAACCATGTCACTCATTTCACAACTGCTTCTCTTCACCATGATGACAAGATAGGGCAAAAATGTAAAATGTGAGGACAGTCATAAGTTCGAGGACTGGTCAAAAGTGTGAGGACCAGTCAAAAATAACTTTTTCAGCCCTCTGAGTAGTCCATATGCATAAAAGGATACAGTAATAGAGAGGGATGAAGGAAGGGAAGGGAAATTAGAGTAGGAGTGACGGTAAGAGAGGGAGGAAGAGAGGAGGAGAAGGAGAAAGGAAGAGGAAATAGGGAGGAGAAGAAGAGGGTGCGGGGAAGAGAAAGTAAGAAGGAAAGAAAAGAGAGGTGGTAGGTTTGAGGAGAAAGATTGCTGTACAATAAAAAAGATGAAAGGGAAGAAAGCCAACCCCAAACAAATATAAAGATATTAAGATAAAGAATGAATTGTTAAACTTTAAAGAATAAAAGAGAACAAATATGAATAAATAACAATAATTAGAAACACACATACAAACATACAATGTATTTTCTTTGAACAGAATATTTGGCTGGTTCACAAATTTAAACAGTGTTTAGTCATTTCAATTAAATTTACAATTTCTATATTTCCTTTTTGCCATATTTATTCCTCATCTATTTTTGTAAAAAACCAATATTACCCTTCATCCTCATCTCTAATCTTAATCAAATTCAATTTTTCCCTTCTATTCTATATTATACCCCTTCCCATTGTCATCTATTTTTATATACATCCTCACATGGTTAATTATGTAATTATGTAATACAGTTGTTTAATACAAATTCAACATTTTAATATAAATCAATTAGTTATATAACTATCTTTTTTGTATATTAATCAATATGAACATGAATATTCCAATTATTTCCACGCAATCCAATTTCTTACAAATCAATTAATTATATTTACCAATAATAATAAACCAAATAATTTCCCCCATATATTCCTCCAAACCACAACTTAACCATTTCTGCTTTCAACACAGTATACAATTAATAGTATCTCAATTATTACAATTCCCTAGTTAAAAAGAGCTTTTTTTTCTTTTGTGTTTTAAAATCTTGAACTCTCCTCTTTTGCCCTAAATAATTTCCCATTTTGCACCTATCTTTTTTGGTGAGGAAAAGGAAAATAAATCTGCTGCCTAATTTTCCAACGTTGCAAGCAAACAGCAAAGCCAACAGCCTGTTTTACTTTCAGTTTCGTTTTGAGCTTGGTTTGCACAAAGAGAAAAAAAAACTGCTGAGCAATTTAGCAAGAGCAGAGCCCTGCGCAAATCAGCTGAGAGGGGGAAGCCAAGCTAATCAAGGTAGGGCAGCCCTTTGAAGCCCGGCGGCAAGAGTTTAAATAGGTTTTTTTCCCTCTAGCCATCAGCTGGGACTCAGGAGGCAGAATGAAAAATCGGGACTTTTTTAAAATGCCGCGGGACGCGGGACAAATTGCTCAAAAGCGGGACTGTCCCGCCAAAAGCGGGACGTGTGGTCACCTTATACTAGCTGCACAGGCCGCTGACGGGCCACAACAGGCACTGGGAACACACCCAGCCCCACCCCCCAGTACCCCATTTTTGCTGGCAAAGTGCTGCAGGAGGCCACCTAGGCCAAAAACAGGGTACAGGGGGCTGCACACTACCCCCCATACCCCATTTTGGCTGGCAGGGTGCTGCAGGAGGTATCCATCCCATCTTCCGCCCGTGCAGCCCACAGAGGAGAACTACAATGCTGATCCAGCCCTTGAATCAATCCAGTTTGACACCCCTGCCCTAGACTGAGTAACTGAAACAACATCCTGGAAGATGATAATGGCAACCTACTTCTGTATTGCAGTCAAAATACCCCACAGGATGTATTCATGAGTCAAGTTTAACTCAAGGAAGCTAGACCTCTTTCATAATCATTTAGAGAAGATTTGAAAGTTTTGGTTAATGGTTCAAGCACCAGGCTGGAAACCAGGAGTTTGAGTGCTACCTCTGATATAAAACCAGTTGGATGACTTTGGACCCATTCCTCTCTCTTAGGTTCAAGAAGAAGGCAATGGCAACCCACTTTTGAAAAACCACAGGGACTAGTTCAGGCAGTCACCAGGAGTCAACACACACTCAGAGGCATCCCATAAAAATGGGGGATGAGATTTAGGCTGCAATTGGAAGGAAGCTTCAGGTCAGGCTGAATCGAAGTGTGCAACTTCCAAAATGAATTAATTAATGAAGTTTTAATGTAAATTGCATGATCTGTGCACACCCTGGTGCTAACCTAAAGGAATCTGCAAAAAATAAGAAGAGGGGAAGGGAATTCCAAGGGTTGCCTTTAGAGCAAGGATATCCCCAAAAGTCGTTTCTACAACATGGGCCCTGAAAGACAAATCTCATCTAAATTTGAATTGAGCTGAATTTAACTTTTTCTACTTTAAGGTCTAAGCAAGCAAGAATATTTTAATTTAGCACAAAAAATAAAGTGGTTTGGCACCAGTTGTGTCTTTTATACCAAAACCAGAGAGAAGAGGGGATTTTCTTTTTTGTTTGTTTTTGCAAATGCACACAAAATTTCATCTATACGGTACTTAACTCTTCCACCTCTCTCCAATTGCCTCTATCTGTTTCATCAGATCTGGCAGAAGGGGCATGCTCCAGGTCCTGTTGATTAAAGAGTGTCACCAGATGGGACCTGGGAAGTGGGCCTCCTCTGCAGCTGTGCCTGCCCTTTGGAACATCATTCCTCCTGAGATTAGATTGGTCCCAACCCAGTTGGCCTTTTGAAAAAGCTCTTAACACCTGCCTTTTCTCTCAGGAATGGGTCAGGAAGTGGATGAGCTCGTGAGTTATACAAATTTATGGTTAGTTGGTTTATCCTTAGCAGACATTTTTCTTTTACTTTTTGATGTGTTTTATCTATTGTGTTTTGTTATTGTGTTGAAGTTTTTATGGCATTAGCCACTCAGAGTCATTTTATGTGAGATAGGGAGCCATATAAATTTTTAAAATTTACAGCTCAGGGAACAGCTTCCTCTGAAAAAGCACATTAACACACATGAAAAATATTGTGGGCCTTGATACTATCCTGTAACCACTAGATGGCTCCCTGAGTTTTGGATATTTTAAAAAAAAAATCTTTTATGACAATACATTTTATTAAGCAAAAAAGCATATTGTTAATTAGCTTTCCAAACTGATTACAGCCTTTAAGAGCATAGAGTATCACAAGTAGCTAAGCCTATCTGTGAAGGCCTTGGTTCAAGTAGAGATAGATAGATCCTGAATTGATTGCTGAGATAGGGTGTAGAAGGAGTTTGAACAGTGGTGAAATGTAAAATTTGTTTCTACCGGTTGGTGGGGGGTAATGTGACTGGGTGGGCATGGCCAACTTTTTTTTTAATTTTTTTACAACCTATTTGGGCGAATAGGTTATAAAAAAATGCTTTTAAAAGGTAAAAAAGGCTCTGACAATTGCGCTGCCCAGCTGAGTTGCCTGATCGTCAGAGGCTTTTGTTTTCTTTTAAAAGCATTTTTTTGCATTTTTTTGGCTGAAGAGGTTGTAGAAAAAATGCTTTTAAAAGTTAAAAAAAAGCCTCTGATGATTGCACAGCTCAGCTGGGCATGAGGGGGGGCAGGGATTTTTGCTACCAGTTCTCCGAACCACCCACCACCATTGCTACCGGATCGGACAATCCAGTCCAAACCGGGAGTATTTCACTCCTGAGTTTGAAAAGCGGTACACTTGCATATTAGTTCTGTTCTTGTTTAGAAGCCACTATCATAATTAGCCAAACAAAGCTTTAGTAGGTATAATTGATTAAGGAAATACCTTATTCTGCCTGCATCTATTTTAGGGTCCTTTGTAGCTGCTCCCCTGATATTTCAGATTTGCACCTTGTGAATCTCCATTGATCAGCTTCAGTTCCCCTGCCGTGGTGGCGCAGTGATTAGAATGCAGTATTGCAGACAAACTCTGCCCAGAGCCCGTAGTTCGATCCAGTATGAGGTTGATTCAATCTTCTATCCTTCTGAAGTCGGTAAAATGGGGATCCAGGTTGTTGGGAGTATGCTGATACTGTGAATGGAGTGCTATAAAGTATTATGGGGTGGTATATAAGTCTAAGTACTATTGTTAATCCTATTCTGGCAAAGAAATCTGAAGTCTTTCTAAATGTTTATTTCTTTCCCAAAATGGTGTGATTATTTGATTGCCAAACTTTGTCTGTCTGTCTGTCTGTCTGTCTATTATCTATCTATCTATCTATCTATCTATCTATCTATCTATCTATCTATCTATCTATCTATCTAATCTAATCTATTAAATTCATGTACTGCCCATTTCACTGTTTGGGGTGATTCTAGGTGGCTAATCCTTCTCCTCTGCTCCCATAAATTAGAATAAACTGTTGAATAAATAAATAGTATGAAAAGATTGTAGCAAAAATCAGGGTTGAGTAATGGTGGAACCTGATATAGGGAGGCCTGGTGTTCATACTTTCCTGGGTCATAAAAACTCTGCAGCTAGACTTGAAGTGGTTCGGGAATAACGAGAGGTACAAGCAAGCAAGTGACAACAGCTCTTTAATATACAGTGAGACTTCAGCAAAAACTCAGGGGCTGCAGTCCTCCTTATATACAATCCAGGAGGGACTGTCAGCCAATCAGAAACGTAGGCAGGTTTGAAACTCCCGCTTAAAAGTATCAATACATAACAAGACTTCTCTGATTTCACATGAAGGGACAAGAGAGAATGGAAACTGATTGCCTTTTTTTAAAAAAGCAGGTCTCTATGTCCCTTTTTAGGAAGTACTATGGCAAGCAACAGGGACAATAAGAAGAAAAAGTGGAACCTTAGGCCACAGAGCATTTATTTATGAGAAATGTCCCAACCTGATCCCTTGGCGATAGCTGAAATTGCTTCTTCTTGTGAGAGGGTATCATCCCTGAAATCCAAACAGTTTTCATAAACTAATACATGAGGGATAAAAGTCAAAGCACCAAATACTACTGTATATCAAGCTTGTTGTCCACAGCCAACTTTGTTCCATAAAATAGGAGTAGGATGTGCTCCACATATAGAGACCATGCAGGTCTCGAAGATATTGTTTTGCACCTCAGAAAGGGAGAATCAATGATAGACTGTCCAGCATGAAGACCCAGTTTTGGGGAAGAAGTACTACCTTTAGCTCACTCCCACAAATTAATTCTTAATTGTATATATTGTGAATCTTCTTTCAATAACCTGTTTCAACCATTCTTCCAGAATAAACCAGAAGCTCACTAGGAAGAGTTGTTAGCAAGTAGTGTCTTATTACTCAGTTCCACAAGATAACAAATACCTGGCAGGAACATCAGTTCTCCCCACCAGAAACTCTACTCGGAACTTTCAGGAATCCATCAAAAATCATTCATGATGAGTTGGACTCAAAAAAACATGTTAAGCATGTTCATGATTTGTGAATCTCAGTTGCTTAATTCTTGCAATGCATTCAGCTACATGTAATTTAGCATAAATGGAACCCACCCAAGATTGGTTTTCAATGGATTCGAGTTTGAATTTTGTACCAACATGAAGCAGTTGGAGAAATCATTGGATTCATTTCTAGTCTCTGAATTAAGCACATTGTAAGCTGATGTTTATTATCACTTAGAAATGTTTAAGATCTTAATAGTTTAAAAAGAGTTGGTGTTGCATGCAAAAGGCCTGCTTTCAAAGACATAATATTTTAACAAAGGAACTTCATCTCTGTGCTATGTATCATGCCCAGCTCTGGTTAAACTAATCAGATGACAGATCCAAAAGCACAATAATGTATGGTGAATGCTGGCAAAAAAGCCACCTCTTTAAATCATTCATTTTAAATTTAAAAGTTGTATTTAACTTTAAATCATCCATTTTGGGCTTCCGAAATGTTACTTTGCTTATTAATGAGATTTATTTTTCTGCAAGAAAGGCCTACAGAACTCTACAAAATTCTTATTCAAACTCACATCTGAGAAGACAACCCCAATCTGTCAATCTGTAACACTGACGGATTAAATCTAAGCAATCTGCTTGATATTTATATCTTGAAATGTTTGTGGTCCATAAACTAATCATATAAACATCAACTTTAATCTTGAATAACACAGTTCTACAATGCTTCATTTGTAATATAATCCTTTTTAAAATTTAGGTAATGAGTTTTATTCCAGCATTCTCTCTTTCAGCATATCCAAGCCAGTTTTCTCATTATTTGTCACTTTTGTTTTTTTAAATATCAGTTACTATAGGAGTCGTGTTGAACCTGCCTTAAGTATCATTTTAATAAATACTTTTTAAATTTATGTACACCTCCATGTTTTTAGTTATCAGCATGCATTCTTAGCTGTTCTTTGCTAGGCTTTTCCTAACATAGCAGTTTCTATTACTTTGGGCTAAAACCACTTAGCAAATTTTCCATAAGGTTCCAAACAATTCTAGTACAACTATTTTCCATCACAACATTCAATGTCATAAAATATTGAGGGTTATTACTTCTGTATCTAGATGCTCTTGATAAGCAATTTGTTGCTGTCATCATTTTTATGCAGCAAACTAAAATGGGAATGAATGCATTTACATTCAACCAATACATTAAATGTAGCAGTGCTCAAAGTTTAACAAAAGAATCACCTGACAAGTAGAATGGAATCAGAGGAAGCTTGGGTGTCATTCATAAAGATGTATCTTCAATTATACAAACAAAAAAAACTGTTCTTATAACTGACAAGTGGTGGTAAAAGACCATCCGAGGAAACAAAAAAAAAATGGGGATAATAATGTGATATTAAGCTGTTACAGCAGAATAATAAGCACTCTACTTCATGTTGTCTCAGTGACATCAGTGTAATTTAGTGTCAGACTCAAACGCAAAGGTGAGATAGTGAGATCTACAATATTTGAGTCCAATCCTTTATTTGCTTATACCTAATAGACAGAAACTTGCCAAGCTATAGCTATAACCTTCTAACCTACTAGGTATATCCTGAGAGATTGTAGGGTATGGCTACCCTTAACCTCTTTGCCTGTCCCTCTTCCAGCTTGGGACTGTACAGTTTCTTGATCCGGGTCTCCTACTGAGAAAGTTCTGAATTGGCAAAATCCTCCCCCTCTGCTGCTGCAGGTGCATATTCCATCACACTTAAGATAAGCTTCTCATTGGCTAGATCATGCCCAACATTTGCAGGATGATGATGAAGCTTGTTGTTTACATATAGAATAAATTCACATTCCAGCAACAAAAAGGTTTGAAATATTAGCAAATTAATCCATATATTATATTTCAGATGAGTTCTTTGTTGCTGAAATGAATCCAATCCATCTATTACCTCATTTTTCAGATATGGTCCCAGGTCCAGGATGGTCAACACTGAAATATGACAAAACTTACAAAAACTTTTTGCTGACTTATAGGAAAGTTGAAATGGGACAACCACATCCTGATTTAAAACAAAAAACCTGGGTATTTCCCTGCTATGTAGCCTATCTTCTCTGCTTTTAATTCATTTATTTTCTTGGTGCAAAGTATTAGCAACATCAACCATACTATCATTTACCATTTAAAGGCAAATGTAGAAATTACATGATGAGGACGCTACAGTCCCATATTAAAAAGCCCCAAACAACAGGGAAGTCTTCTGAAGGACAGAGTAAGATGCCACTGAAACTAGATCATTTGAGGCCATGTTTTCTTTCTTTAAAAAAAACAGCATAGGAGATAGCTCAACCCAAAAAGACATTGGTCCTCTCCATTTACCCAAACATACCAGCAGTAACAACTAATCCCCACAAACTTTCTATTTGAAACATTCTGCCTTGTCTTCAGCTGGGGCACCTGCAACATCAATCAAAAGGTTTGAGGTGAAGTAAAAGATGGTGGGATAGATACAGGCAACAAAACCACTTGCAGAGGTGAGATTCATAGATATATATGGCTATTTAAGAGCAAAGCAGGAAGGAGGACAGATCACTGAACCTTCATACTGTAATGGAACATGTACCATGATAACCACTGCTCAAAACAAACTGTTCTACATGGAAATATCAAGCCACATCCTGTTGTGCACTACAAGCCCTTCTTTCTCCTTTTCATACAGCAAGAATGACAGATTGATTACCAGTATGAAAGTGTTTCATATTGTAATACGAGAATAATTTACCCAGGGAAAACAAATTATCATTTCTCTCCTGCCAGAAAATAAAAGATGATTTACTGAGTTAGGGTTTTTTTTTCATGTCAGTTGAGCTGATTGTAAGGGCGTCCATTTTAGCATCACTGTCCAGCCTACAACTTCTTGTCCACCTACGCTTTTCAGAACAACTACACCTAAAATGTCTGTCTTTTACCAAAAAAAAAACCTAACTGATGAGGCCTCCCAGACATCATTTGGATTTCTCATTTTATATAATTATATTACGGTAAACTAATGTAACATAAATAAATATGGTGATATCACTAATGGAGGAGGAGGAGGAGGAGGAGGAGGAGGAAATGCAAGAAAGAACCTGGGAAATTATGTTAGAAACAAACCATGTTGTTCAAAAATTGTCTTCCTTGTCTCTTTGTTGATAAAATTATATATTGCTATTTCACAGACAAATATTTCATATTTATAGCAATGGGCATTGTGAAGGGTCAGAAGACACAAATCAACCAGACAAATTCTAGGAGGGTTGCAGAGGACTATTATAAAACCTTGACATTACTAGGAAGTGTGTGTATGTAGTTAATTTTTTCTGGTTTGAGAAGCCGGGTTCTTGGGCACCCTTAACCACCACTCCAATGGCCCAAGACTGCAATGCTGAAATTTCACTATTTTGCCACCTAATATTAGCCATGTGATGCCGGGATGCATTATGTGACACACATGCTTTTACCCATATATTATAAGGAAGTAAACGTTGGATATTTGAGAGAGAGAAAGCTAACTTGAATGCAATGAGAATAGGAGGGAGGGAGGATGAATTGTATGTGATTTTTTAAAAAAACAAAGAAATAGTATAGTCAAGAAAAAACAGATGCTGAAAGAATGTGGATTGAATATAAAAATGAGTGATCTAGATGAAAGAAGAATATTGAGGTGCCTCAGTTTTAAGGGCAGATTAATTAGGACTGAATTGCACAGAGATCATGCCATTTGCATGAATTTAAAAAAGGAAGAAGTATAGGGAATGGTGTTATTGCTGTTTTCTTTTAATTTCCTTTTAATTACTATTTCTTACTCCATTTGTACAGCTGCACAGTTCCTTTCTCAGAAAGTGTATGGGGTATATATGTGCTTGTATATGTATGTATACGTTTCATGAGAAATATCAAATATAAGGTTCCTCCTGCTGCTCCCTTGATCCCTTGAGATGTAGGTCAGTCGTCCTCCTCAGAGCTATGCCATGTTTTTGGAAAAGAGGAGGATCCTAACTGTGTGTGTGTGTGTGTGTGTGTGAGAGAGAGAGGGGGGGGGGCAGACAGAGGCAGATCAGATTGTTCTATTCCCAGAATTAATATCTTGCTCTAAGTGATAGCAATATCTCACTGCACCATACATCACACTACTGTATGAACCAATTAAGATCAAAGGGATGTCTCCTCTTGAATGCTGTTTCATGTGCAGTAAAATGTGAAGAAGTCCTTCTTGGGGCCTCCTCACTCATAGCATTATGAACCAAATATGCCTAGTTCTTGAAACTTCCTAGGGAAAAGCACTCCAGCTTCGTACTTGTTTTGGTTGTTTGGGGCAGGATATAACTCAACATTGGTACTAGCTAAACAAGATAGTTTTGAGAAAGAAGGAAAGAAAAAAGTGAAGGAAAGAAAAAGAAAGACAAAGACAAAGAAAGAGACAACTGCAGCAGATATCAGACATGTTTACTTTTGTCAAAAATATTGAAATGATGTTGCCCTGTTGCAATGAAAGCTGCACCTCTTTCATATCCATGTGCAATATCACAACACATGTACAAAAGAGGCAATGCTTATAGAGGTATGCTGCTACTTATACCACAAGCTCCTTCCTGCAGACACCTCCGACTACAACAATAGCAACAATGAAGTTCATATACCTGATTACCTGAAGTGCATGAAAAGGATCTGAGTTACTAGATTTTATCTCTATATAATTATATAGCAGAAACAGACTTTGTGTTCATTCCCATCTAATTGCCTTTGGTTTTATAACATTTTAATGTCAAAATTTATTGAAAAGTATTAGATAAGTATTTCACTAAAAACTAGGGCATCTTTGATCAGTTAAAACAGGAAAACCCTTCAATATCCCCCTCCACTTGTAAAATGATATTTATCTTAGAAGAATTGGTTTGCAAGATTTGGTCATTTAAAATTTGATCCCTCTGGATTTATGAATGAAACACATGAAACTTAGTCACAAGTTTCTGTTAGGAATGATTTTATTTTATTTATTTATTTGTTTGTTTCCATTTCTATACCGCCCTTCTCCAAATAGGACTCAGGGCGGTGAACAGCCAAAGTAAAAAACAGAGCATACAAAATTTAAAAATTTTACTAAGAACAGATAAAGAAATCAAGATTACTGACATGGGCAAAAGTCAACATTAAGCATTTTAAAGACTATTGATTTCAGTTATGAGAATTTTAAAAGGTCAAGATGCTTCTATCTTTTGCACTTCAATCTTACCCCATCACTTTCAGTAGAATTTGCATGCATCAGATTGTGTGACATCTCTATAATTCTATGGCACCTCCCTGAGGGAAATGACTCTCGTTGAATTCAGTGGAGGCCACGTTCTGTGGTGATAGGTTCATGTTCAGTGTAAAGCTGCAATTCTATGCATATTTCCTTGCAAGTAAACATGGTTAAAATTAAAAAAAAAAACAGAGATGAAAATGCTATGAATGTTTCTATAGAGATAGTAACAAGAACAATAAGATAAAGTTGGGAACAACCAATTTTTTTATTTAAAAAAAAAAGAATCAGAATGCCACTTCAGACTTTTAAAAGCAAAAATCATTCTTCTTCTCTCTTCAGCATTCATTCAATTCAGATATGATGTTCCCGGGTAAAAGGCTTCTGTTGTATCAACTGCCACAGGACTGAAAAAAGGAAACAAGGGCAACTAATTAATCCTGGATTAAATACCTTATCATTTTTATTATTGCCACAATATAAAAATACAAGACTGTAGAAGGAGTGCAGAGAAGAGCAACAAAGGAATTGGGGATTGGAGGATAAAATCTAGGAAGAATATAGGAAGTTGCAGGAATTGGGTATGTCTAGTTTAATGAAAAGAAGAACTAGGGGTGACATGATATCAGAGTTCCAATATCTAAGGGGCTGCCACAAGGGAGAGGAAGGGGTCAACCTATTCTCCAAAGCACCTGAAGACAGGACAAGAAGCAATGGATGGAAACTAAGCAAGGAGAAGACTAATCTAGTACTAAGAAGAAATTTCCTGAACAATTAATCAGTGGAATAACTTGCCTCCAGAAGTTGTGGGTGCTCCAAAACTGGAGGTTTTTAAAAAGAGATTGGATAACCGTATATCTGAAATAGTATAGGATTTAAGCAGGGGGTTGAACTAGAAGACCTCCAAGATCCAATACAATCTTGTTATTCTGTAACCGTATTATCTCTAGACACTAGAACAACCATTAAAGGCCTAGGGACACATTTCATACATGACATCTCTTTGATTAAAGAGCCCAGATGCAGACTACAGAATTCCCAAAGCGAAAGGGAAGATGTTGGAAGAAACTGGACAATCTGCCTTTTTCTTGCATGATAAGTCCTCTGCTCCAATTCAGTTCCAGCTTCTAGCAGATCTTGGAACATTGATTCCATAAATTTGTTTAAACTAGAAGAACTTTACTTTTCAATATCCTTTCTGAACATGGTTTAGATCAGAGGTCTTCAAACTTGGCAGCTTTAAGACTTGTGGACTTCAACTCCCAGAATTCTCCAGCCAGTTATGGAGAATTCTGGGAGTTGAAGTCCACAAGTCTTAAAGCTGCTAAGTTTGAAGACCTCTGGTTTAAATTATGATAGCAAATATTTTGGGTTTACTTTCCAGAGCTACTTATGCAACCTTATATATTAGTGATACACAAAGCTATCTGTTAGGAATGTCTTATGCCTATAGGAAACCATATCAGAGTCTTGTGGAACCAATTGATTATGACTATCTTCAGAAATGTTAGAGTAGAATCCTAATAATACTCCCTGCAGCCAATGAAATGGACTGGAAGCCATAACATTTTAAGTAATAATAAATTGGATAGACGTGAAGAGCCAGGTTTATGTAGTGGTTAAGGCATCAGACTAGAAACTGGGAGATGGTGAGGAGGCAAGGGCAAACTACTTCTAAAAATCTTTGCCATGAAAGGGACTAGTCCAAGCAGTCACCAGGACTTGACAGAAAAACAGCCAAAGTTCTGAAGCTGTCCAAAAGCCTGCCTAAACAGACCATGACTACGGTGAAATAATTTTTCCCTCTTTGTCCTAGTCATCTAAAATGGATGCTATTGTCCAGATTGCCATGAGGGAATTGGGTCGTGTATCCACTGTCTTATCTAGATTACTCTAATTAAGGGCTTTTCCTCCCATTCCAATCGTGTTAGAACCTCACACAGCAGCCTTAATTTTTCTGCCGTGTCCCCATGATTTGCCTTCATCTCCACCCCAGCACACATGAGTAAGGCAAAGATCTCTCTTAACCTCCATTCAAAGTAAGGTTGTCCTCCATCACCAGGGAGGAAAATCAAGGGACTGACAATGATTGGGAACTGAGGCAGAATCAAGATTGGCAATCTTGATTGTAGGAGTCTACAAAGATTGTAGGAGTCTACAAACAATGGACGGGGATATTGTTAAGGACAGGATAACACATACGATGCATTTTTCTCAGGAATTGGATATAAAGAACATACATTGCATATTACCTTTTTTCTTATTTTCAAATGCATTATAAATGCCCCATACAAGGCACTCTTGAAAATGAGAAGAATATACACCAGTTTTCCAAGATTGGCTTGTCTGAGATACAATTCTAAATGTGAAGGAAAAATAGGGAAAAATATAAGAATTGTATAATTTATATATATGTATGTGTGTGTGTATGTATAGATATACACACACACATATATGTACACACACACACAGGAGGAGGATACACTGTCTAGCTCTACCAAGATAGGGAGGGAGGGAGGGAGGGAGAGAGAGGGGGGGAATGAATTGGGGAAGCTAGAGAGTGTATCCTCCTTCTCTTGGACTGTTTTTATCTTCCTCTCTTCTCCAGCACATTTCTTGAATACATGATTTCACAAGGCAAACTATAAACCATGCACCACATCTCTGCAATATGTTTAAATGCTTAGTCATGGAATATTACCTTTTTATTTTAAAGAGAGAGAGGGAAACTCTTTGAGAAAGATATTCTGGAAGCAGAAGCTTCAGGGAAGAACAAAATCTTTCCTCCTTCCAGTTTTTTTTTTTTTTTTTTTTTTTTTTTGGAGGAGGGCTGAATTGTTTTGTTTTGCTTTTATTGGATTGACAGCCTGTCATCTCGCTGTGGTCCCCATCTTTCCAAACTTCAACCCTATATTTTTATTGTGCAAACCCAAACCTGGAGCCAGGAGGAGGAAAAGTGATTGCATATCTGGTCTAATGGGCACTCTCTTTGCTTCCATTTTAAAATGTCAGAGAATTTGCTTGGGTTTTTTTTACAACTGTTTAAAAGAAATGAACCATTGCTGATGCTTCTCCTATCATCATCCCAAATAGTAGTAATTTGTATTCCATCTGCCCAAGACTCCAACTAAGTCAAAATAGCTTTTGAAAAATGTAGGCATGTTGCTGTTTTTTAAGGTAGGATTTTGTTTTTCCTGAAGAGAGGGAAATACTTAGTGACATTGAAATCAAATCTACATACCCTTTTGGGTTAAATTTCACAGGTGTATTCAAATCATTTGCAAAAATTAAATGTATCTGTCAGGAACATAACATTTTGAATTTTGCCACACTTAATTCAAAGCTTGTTTACAGTTAGGGGTCCTGGAGAATGTTACAGATTCAGTGTAATGTACATTTGGAATCAACAGGCTGAACTTGACTTACCATTTGTGGAGGTCTGGCTATCACATTCTAAAAACAGAAGGAGGAAAATTCTCATTAGCTATATTTCATCATCATTGTTATCATTTCTACTACAACTAATAAATCCTACACAAAGAAGGAAAAATAAAAAAGGGAGTAAACTTGTGCTCAAGATTAATAGAAATATATAATTTCTAAAGTGTGTATGTTCTATAAATTCTATCAATTTAATATTAGATAGATACATTCAAAGATTTAAAGGCAATGTTTCTAAAGCAAGGCGCAAAAACTGACTCCTTAAAGACACTGTTCTGATTGGCATTAGAGGCTACATGTAAATATTTTTAAGATATAACAAAAATGGAAAAATAGTAAAAGAATTTTGCTAGGTTCTGACATTTTGCCTGGATCATGGCTGTATCAGAAACTCTTAGACACAGATCAGAAAATTATCAAATTTTGCAAATGGACAAATACAACTGAAAGAGAGAGAGAGAAAGTAATAGTTGATTAAGAAGAATGAATCAGTACAAAAAAGATTTCGTGTAAGCTATCACATTTGCTTAGGAATTGAACATGAAAATGTTTTCTAATATTTGTAATTTTGTTCAGCAAAATATATTTTAAAATGCTTACAAGGGCAGCATATGAACAATTCTACTGAAGTGCAGAAAAGCCCTAGAAAGAAGAAATTGATCTTCCTTTCACTCACCTTCTCCAATTATGGAAGCTTCGTAACTTGTGCTTTCAGAAGAATTGTAGAAATCGACTTTGCACTTGAAATTATTTTTTGAATTCTGCCACTGGTTCTCAGTGATTCTTAAACGGCTGATCAGTGAATATTTCTTATTTTCATATTTGGGCTCCTCTGTCTTTATTCCATCTGTTATAGACTTGTTATTTAGGTACCATGTAAGAATGACGTGATCTGGATAGAAATCAGTGGCCAAACACACAATTGTAGCTTTCTGCTTTTTTTCCAATTCTCTTTTGGATGGAGAAAATATGGTCACACTTGGGGGTGTGAGAATGTGTCCCTTTTCTGGAAGATAAAGCAACATATAATGAAAAAGATGGCAAACCTCCTCAAGCTATGGTTGACCTACATATGTTAGCCTGCCAATTGCATCATGCAGTAATATTGCTGGCTCCGTCTTATTTAAGCACAGGCCGTTTCAGTGGAATGAGCTCATTCAGATGCCAGTCATTAAAGGTTGAGAATCAAGAAATACCATACATGCACCTACAAATCAATCTTGCAGTGATGACATGAGTTCTGTGGAGAATCAGCTGAAAAGTGAGATGGGGAGGAATTCAAGCATTGTCTCTGTTTCATTTGCAGCCTCAACCACACAAACATTGCTCAAGCCTTGGTATTAAAACCTATACTCAGAGAATGGCAGAACTTCATGTTTGTTTGTTTTCTATGTTTGTTTGTTTGTTTATTTATTTTATTTGAGCCAGCATTGACTGCTAACTTTCTAACCTTCTGCCTTAACTATTACACCAGACCTGGCCTTCTCTGAGTTTATATGCCACCCTTCAAAATGGGGTTTTCCCACAGAATCAGGAATGGGCTTAGTTTTTATAGTTAAGGCAGTTCAATCTTTGAAAGTATCCACACTATCTGTCTATCAAGATTCTCATTCATCCATTAAATCGCAGAAACTGTGGGATAGAAATGTTAAATTAACGATGTCAACTGCATATAAAGAAAATTTGTATAAAATACTCTATAGATGGCATTTTGCACCAACAAGACTGAAGATAGATCCGCTAAATGTTGGAAGTGCAATCAAACCCCTGGTTCATATTATCATATGTGGTGGACATGCCAAAAGCTAAAAAATATTGAACGAAAATACATACTTATACATATAAGTACATATAGACTTGGAACCAGAAATATTTTTATTAGGCATTCTGCTGGAAAAATATGATAAAAGGACTATATATTTGATTTTACATGTACTAACTGCAGCCAGAATTGTATTTGCACAACAATGAAAGAACAATGAGATCCCAACAGATGAGAGTATAATTAAGAAAATATTAGAATGTGCAGAAATGGATAGACTAGCGCTTACTATTAAGGATAAAGAAGAAACTGAATATTTTTCAATATGGGACCTATTTTACCAATGGTTAGACAATAGAAACAGAAGTTAGAAATGTGGGCACATAAAAAGGATAAATGTTAAAATGGAGATTTGTTAAAGTAGATAAGTTAAATATTATTGTTATTATAGTATTAATGTTATTGTGATGAATACTGTTGTAAACATTTTGATTATGATTGCCTAAAAACAACTGTACCCAGACAACACACTGATGGAAATTGGATTTTTATATGTTAAATAAATAAAGCATTTAAAAAAAGATTCTCATTCATCCAAGTCATGGTTGTCCCAAAGATGTTTTCTCAAAAGACAACTGTACATTCTTGTTTTTACTTGAAGACGTTTTGCTTCTCATCCAAGAAGCTTTTTCAGTTCTGAGTGAATGATGGAAAACTACCTTGGAAGTTTATCTTTAAGAAATCATCTATTTTAAGATTGAACAGAGAGGGAGGGATATGACACTACCTATCTCCTGTTTACAATACAGTCCTTTCAATAGTTCCAAGAAGGTTCCACACCCATTTGCACTATTCAGGTGATCCCCGACAGCACAAATAAATCTCCAAGTGGCCTCAATGACTCTCAGAAAGAGATGACTGCAAAGAATATAAATCCTTCCATTCCCTACCATTAAGTCAGAACTGAAGAAGTTTCTTGGATGAGAAGCGAAACATCTTGAACAAAAAAAAAATCCAGTTGCCTTTTGAAAAAGCACCTTTGGTATATCTACACTATCCAGCCCACATTACTAAATAACATCAGTTTTTAGGACTTGAGAATGTAGACCATATAATCAAGGACTGCTTCCCTTGCCCTATATGCCCTATAGGCTTAATATATATTGAGTATGAATGGTCTAGAGTTTGTAATCTAGAGGTTACAGGTTTCTCCTTATAAAGGGAATATATTTTTGACAGGGAGTAGTAGCAGTGAATCTACAGGTAGACAAAGCATTGTTGGACACATGAAATCAATTTACAGGCTGGTTACTAATTTTCCCTTACAGTATAAGATGCCCGGCTGAGTATGAGTTAATGAAAAGGCAAATGCAATTTTAAGCTGCCTCAACAAAAAAATTCATTCCAAGTCACAGGAAATAATAATTAAACTTTATTCTGCTTTGGTCAGACCTTACCTTAACGATTACATCCAGTTCTTGGCACTGCACTACAGTCTATCCGAAAACAGTTTCTGAGAATACCAATAAGAATGACCAGGAGGTTTGAAACTATTCTGAACTGAGACTAAACAAGTTTGAGAAATGCAAAAGAACTTGACATCCATCATTAAAAAAACATTTTTTTCTGCTGTCTTTCTATATTATAATCAGAGACCAGCATACTATAATTCAGGGGAGAACTAGAAGCCTCAGATCCAAGGTTATAATATGGAGTAAAAAAGTCATACTCCTTATGAATCATTGCTACTGTAGGATAACTATAATTACATACTGGCCCTTGAAATGTACACCATACAAGTTTCTTTGCCCTTAATGTCATCCTTACCTAGAACAGTAAGCCTGGTTCCTTGACCAAAGTGCAACTCCTCATTGACACACAATGTGTTTTCCATGTATCACATCTCACTCAAAAAGCTTTGTGGCTGTGTTAGAACGGTCCTATTCTCTGACCAAAACCCTGATTTGCAACAATGTTGTTATTTTAAGATAAATGGATTTACCTCCTCACTGAGCACATTGGCTGGAACTAATAGAAACCAAGCTCCAAAGCACCTGGAAGAAACCAGTTTGCTTAGATCTACACCATATTATCTTGATGCATGTGCTAAACAATTACTTCAGGTCTCCTTTATTCCCATAGATCTTACCTAGCACTGTCAGCCGAGTTCCTTGTCCAAAATAGAGCTTGTCAGAGACACACAACATGTCTGTCCTATAAATGAAACCTTTAGGAACAACTATGTTGAAGGAATGTCTCCTGTTTATTAACTATCCAACCTGTTTCTGAACATTGCCTTGAATCTAAAAGCAACATCCAAAGCTGAAGCATTAAAATGAACCTTCTGATATTATCTTCATATGTTTATGTTGGAAGTTATGCTTCCTTTTTTTCTTGGGGCCCTGTTTTTATTTGTAGATTTTATATAGCATTGATAGACTTTATGTGAGTATTAGAGTTTATCAATGAACATTTGTTTTTTATTGTTAACAGTTGCAGGCATCTGAACCAAGAGCATGCAGGTTATAAATTCAATTATTGAATAAACTAACACTTAGCCAATTGTATGCTTTTATTGCCTTTAATATTATAATAATTATAGTACCCCACAGTATCAATTACCCTGTATTAGATAATCCTTTCAGCTGTTCACATTTTCTATTGTCCAATTTGTATGACTAAAAGAAAAATAATAAGCCATAGATCTACACAATCATAAAAACAGTATGAAAGGAAGGAAGGAAGGAAGGAAGGAAGGAAGGAAGGAAGGAAGGAAGGAAGGAAGGAAGGAAGGAAGGAGTCCATGATTCTTGGTATTTAATTCTTATATATTTCATATAGTCAAGGAAGATGGAAGCTATTTCTAGGCTCTTCTGTGTCACCTAGTCACATCACATAAACCTTATTATAGTTCATGGTGACATTCTTAGCATACAATCTATTGATCTGTATTTTACAAAGAGAATCCTTTATATAAGGAGTTCAAAGGAATACATATATTTCCATAACACATCCCTGTAAGGCAAGCTGAGGTGAAATACTGTAATCTATCAATGAATCAAAGTCACATTTCTTAAGTTCACTGCATAACCCACCATGCTGTCCCCCTCCTTAATTTTCACATAGTAGTTGCTTCCTAAGATCCTACATGTTATGCCTAGTTTCCATAGCAAAGAATCATTGAATCCACGTAAGACCCCAAGCATATAACTTACCTAATACAGATACTCGAGTTCCTGGGCCAAACTTCAGGTCAAAATTTATGCACAACATGAAAGCCTTTTACTAAAAAAGATGCTTCAGCTCAGAGAAAACATCACCCGTATACACTAGCAGGAACTCTTTTTCTAATTACATCCTGGGGAGAAAGCATCTTTCGGCTAAATGGAACTCTGATCCAGTTCTTACATGTTTTGATGCAATTGAGTACATGTTGTATTTATATCCTTCTGTTCTTTCAAAGATATTGGTGGACATGTAGGGAGGGAGATCTGAACTGGGAAATTAAATGGGGAATTTTGTACTTAAGAATGTCATGTCCAGGTCAAACCACTCCGCAATTCCTAGTGATCTTCATAGAAACAGTATGATTTCATGTAATGAGCAATAGGAGAGCATGGAAGTTATCAGGGCCATTTTTTTTCAAAAGATCTTATCGCAGTGATTAGAGCTATCCTTGACTAATAAGCTGATAGAGATGAGCAGGAAGGATTCTGGAAAAAAATCCACATGCTGTTCATATTCATCTTTGGCTGTCCATGTTGAACCATTAAAGTTGACACATTATCCCGCTCTCCTTTTGTTTTCCCCCAGTCTTGCCTTTTGATCTCTGCCAATATTAGCAAGTTTAACCTATGCTATCTCAGGTTATCTTACTATAGCAATATGGAGCCATGCTTTTTTTCAGCATGTTTCTACCAGTTTCCATTAAATATATTTCCTTACCCCAAGCATTCAGCTTGGTCCCTTCTCCAAAGTAGGTCTGCTCAGTATTGCACAGCTGGCAAGGTCATGAAATAAATTCCCCTTTGGATTATCCATAAGGAAGCTGATAGGTTTTTCTTCATCCTATTCTGTCAGTTATAATTAGAAAGCTGTTCCATCAAAGTTGGTTCCTTCTGCCTCTAGTTCATAGTTTTTCCAATGCTAGGACTAAGGCTTGCTGCTAGAAGGCAGAAACTTTTGTTTCCTCTTGATTTGTCACAGATATTTAGTTAAGGAGGACGTTGTCATCTAAGGCCATCTGTTTCCTAAGAATCTCTTTCATGCTTTGAGGCGGAAAGCCAACAAAGCAGAAGTCATAACTGTCATCTGTATGAGCATAAATTTGCTCTTATGTAAAAACTGAAATTATGAGGGGGGGGTTTATGTTTGATTCATGGATGCATTTGACCACCACTTGTTGACTACAACATCCAGTGTGACTTCTGTGTATGGGTGTGTGTGGATATGGGTCATAGCAAGACAGAAACAGGGAATGGACCCAAACAGAGTATAGAATGGACTATACTCAATTTATAGAATTTTTTTAACACATCACAAATTTTCAGGCTAAACTAGATGTGGCAGCAGTGAATCTATCAACTGACTGATTACTGCAAAACAAGAGTTAATGTGGGGAAAATCTTAGGTGCAACATGAAAAGCAGGAATAAAATTCTTCCTTTAAACAGATTTTTGGTTTACCCATCAGTAATTTTTCTCAAACCATTGTTTTCTCTAGTGGCCAGGACTTCATAAATGGAAATGATTTCTTAGGGGAAGAGTAAAGCACAAATAAGAAAGAATTCAACACCAACTTTACGATCTCCTAAGCTTTCAATCTCTTCTGTCTCTCTTTTATAGAAGGTTGGCATAATTTGTGTTGGAGTCACCCCTGATTATATTTAATATTCAGTAAACAATTGCCAAGAGACCTATTGATAAATATGAAGAGGCAGATGTTGGTAATCAATTCCCACAGAGAATTAGTTAGAGAACATTAATGTTTTAATCAGTTGATTTTTATAGCTTTAATATGATTTACAGTATATTCTTTTAATTTTTGATTGGGGGCTGCCCAGAGTTGGCTGAAAGATGGGTGGCTATGTAAATGTTTTAAATCAATAAAATAAATTAATAAAACTTTCTGCATATTTTTACTAGTCAGCCTCAGCCAAGAGGTTATTTATGTGAAATTTGCTAACAATCTTTCCTCCTTAAACAAATAATAGAAACCCAACAGATTTTCATGGTATTAGATCGGCGCAGGAAAAGGAAGACGTGACCAGCTCGTTACATTAGTAACTTTTTATTGAGAACAGAAACAGTAGCAAGACTGGCTGTGCGCTGCCGGGGCTCTCCTTATATTCGCTCCGGCAGACGCACCGCCCCCTGACAGGGATTCAAATCTTCCCGCCCGGTGGCTGGCAGCCAATCCGGGCGGATGTCCTTATAAGGACATAACACTCCTCCCCCCTAGTCCAAAGACAAAAAAACAGTTCAGCGTTCGTCAATGAACGTGACGTAGTCCCGCAGGTACGTAGGACGCCTAGGCACCCTACTTGACCTGCGCAGTCTCATTTCTTCCGCGTCCCCGCCCTGGACGGATGGGGTTCCTGTGGCTCCTGGCTCCTTCCCCGGAACCGGGCTCGGTTCGGCTGGCGAGTGTGCGGGGTCACCCTCAGCGCCTCCGGCCGGACCGCAGACCTTGGATGGCTGGTTCTGGTGGTCTTCCTCCTGGCCTGTGGATCTTTCGCCTCGGCGGTGCTGTTCGGTCTCGACCCGGGAAGAGCGTCTGAGTCTCGGTAAGACCCCGGCTGTCACTTGCTCTTCCTGGGTCTCCCGGTGGCTGCGGTTCTGCTGCGGCCCGGTTCGTTGTGGTCCGGAGGGTGGTTTGGGCCGGTGCCCTTGGGTCCGGTCTGCTCGCTGTGGGTGGTGTTGGTTCGGGTAGCGGTGTCCGACCTTGCAGGGGTGGCGCAGGTCTCCTTTGCCGGGCTGGCGCTGGCCTTCCCCGTCGGGTTGGTGGTGGTCGACCTGGTCGGGGTGTCGTTGTGGGGCTTCCTCCTCGGGCTGGTGGAGGTCTCCCCTGCCGGGGTGGCGCAGGCCTCCCTGGCCGGGTTGTTGTTGGCTTTCCCTTCCCCCTAGTCCCTGGTCTACCGCCAGTTGGTGGTTGGGGTCGTCTGGGTTGGGTTGTTGTTGCCGGGTTGTTTCTTGCGTTGGGCGGGGGTCCCCCTCGCCGGGGAGTCGTGTGCCACCCTCGCCCATGTGCTGTGGTGTGCCCATCTGCGACGGTCCCCGGTCTACTCGCCTTGCGTTGAGGTCTCCCTGGTAGGGCTGCCGTGGGTTTCCGTCACTGGTGGGGTGCGGTGCTCCCCTTCTGGGCAGGTCCCGGTCTACCTGCGGGCTGGGTCGGGGGTCCCTGGGCCTGCTGTGCCGGGTGCCCACCTGGTCGGGTTGGTGTTGCCATCCCCCGTGTGGTTGGCCCCGGTCTACCTCGCTGCACTGCCGACGTGACAGTGCCTGGTAGTGTGCTGGGCCGACCTCGTCGGGATGGCGTTGCTCTGCCTCACAGGGGTGTGGTAGGCCTACCTCGTCTGGGTGTTGTAGGCCTACCTCGCCGGGGTGTTGCAGGCCTACCTCGTCTGGGTGTTGTAGGCCTACCTCGTCAGGCTGGTTTTCGTGTGCTCCCCCCCACCTTTTCCGGAGTTGGTCGATGTGACGTCTCACGACCTGTCCATCTTCCAACTCGACGGTGTAGGATTTGGGGCCGGTTGTGCTAGCAATCTTCCCCTTCAGCCACTTAGGAGAGCCGTTGAAATTCAGCGCGAAAACTGAATTTCCTTTGCTGAAGGCGCGAAGCGGGCGGCTGGCGGTTGCGGTCACTTCCGGGCTGTATTGGGGGTGCAGCCGGTCCAAGGGTGACCTCAACCTTCTGCCCATCAGGAGTTCGGCCGGGCTCTTGTGGGTGGTGGCATGCGGCGTGATGTGCTGGGTGAGGAGGAAGTTGTCGATGCGTTCTTGCCAGTCTCCCGGGCCCATCTTGGTGAGGGCTTCCTTTGTGAGCCGGACCATCCGTTCCGCTTTTCCGTTTCCGGCCGGCCTGTACGGAGCGGAGAGGGCATGGCGGATGCCCAGTCCTGCCAGGAAGGACTCCATGGCCAGGGATGTGAGCTGGGGGCCGTTGTCCGAGACCAGCACGTCCGGTAGTCCGTGTGTGGCAAACAGGCGGCGCAGGGCTCGGATCGTCGCTTCTGTTGTGGTAGATGCCATGGGTATCACCTCGAGCCACTTGGAGAAGGCATCTACCACGATGAGGAGGTGCCGTCCTTGCATCGGGCCCGCGAAGTCGATGTGGACCCTCGACCATGGGTTGCTGGGGGTCTCCCAGTTCGTGACTTCGGATTGTGGTGGTGCTGGGCGGACTTCTTGGCACGGGTCACATCTGGAGACCCATTGTTCAATGTCTCTGTCCAGTGAGGGCCACCAGACGTAGCTCCGTGCCAGGGCCTTCATGCGGACGATGCCTGGGTGCCCGTTGTGCAGAGTCTCTAGCGTCCGCCGTTGCAGAGTGCTTGGGATCAGCACCCTGTCTCCCCATAGCAGACAGCCCTTTATGGTGGACAGCTCCGTCTGTTTCCTGGTGAACGGGCTGAACCTCTCTTCCGTCTGTTTCGCTGGCCACCCCCTGAGGATCCAGGACCTTACTTGGCGGAGGGTGGGGTCCCTCTGGGTGTGCGCGGCCACATCTGCGGAGGAGACTGGACAGCTGGCATCGTCATCTATGTGGAATAGATGGAGCGTGGGGGCTGGGTCTTCCACCGGGTTCTTCGATGGGCATCTGCTGAGTGCGTCGGCGTTTCCTATGGCTGTGCCCGGCTGGTGCACGAGCCTATAGGAGTAGCCGGCCAGGAAGATGGCCCATCTCGTCATCCGCGGGGACATGAAGGTCGGGGTGGGTTGGTCGCCTGCGAGGAGTCCCAGGAGTGGCTTGTGATCGGTGACTATGGTGAAGCGCCTTCCATAGAGGTATTCGTGGAAGCGCTTCACTCCTGCCACGATGGCCAGGGCTTCTTTGTCCAGCTGACTGTAGTTCCGCTCTGCGCCGGACATGGTTTTCGAGAAGTAGGCGATGGGGGCCTCCGTGCCGTTGGGCAGCTCGTGGCTGAGGACTGCCCCCACCCCGTATGGTGACGCGTCGCAGGTCAGCTTGATGGGGAGCGTCTCGCTGTATTGGATGAGGACGCTTTTGGACGTCAGTAGTCCCTTGATGGCCCGGAACGCTGCTTCCTCTTCCTGGCCCCACTTCCAGGAAGCCGATTTCCCCAGCAGGCGGTGGAGTGGCTCAGCAACTGTGGCTTTCTGTTTTAAGAAAATGGCGTAGAAGTTGAGCAACCCAAGGAAAGCCTGAAGCTCCGTTTTGTTTTTTGGGCTTGGAGCTTCATGGATTGCTTCCACTTTTGATTTGGTGGGGTGGATGCCTGTGCTATCAATGAGGTAGCCCAGGAACTCGACTTCCTGTACTCCTATGATGCACTTGTCCCGCCTGACCCTCAAGCCCTTGGCCTTGAATCGCTGCAGGACAAGCCTGAGCCTTTCAAGGAGTTGAGCTCTTGAGTCACCGGAGACGAGCACATCGTCGAAGTAAGGCACCACCCCTGGAACGCCCTGGAGGAGGCGTTCCATCATGGATTGGAAGATGCCGGGGGCAGCGCTGACTCCAAATTGGAGCCGGTTGCATTTGAATGCCCCCCTGTGCGTGACGATTGTTTGAGCCTCCGCCGTTTTTTCATCCACTGGCAGTTGCTGGTAAGCCTGGGCCAGGTCCAGTTTCGCAAAAATTGATCCAGATCCCAGGGAATGCAGCAGATGTTGCACCACTGGGACTGGGTATGCGCTCTGTGCCAACGCCTTGTTGATGGTGCAACGGTAGTCGGCGCAGATGCGCACAGACCCATCATGCTTCAGTGGGGTCACAATGGGGGTCTCCCATGAAGCATGATCGATCGGTTCCAGGACGCCCTGGGCGATCAGCTTATCCAGCTGCTCATCTACTTTGGGCCGCAGGGCAAACGGAACTCGGCGGGGCTTGAGCCTAATTGGGGTGATTCCCTTGTCCAGATTGAAGGAGATTGGCCTCCCCACAAATTTCCCCAGCTTACCATCGAAGACTTCCTTGAACTCTTCGATGAGGTAGTCGAGTTCGTCCCTGCCAATTTGGTTGATGCCCTCGATTGAGAGCCCCAGCGGCTTGAACCACTCCACTCCTAGCAGGTTCGGTCGGCTGTCCCGTACGACGGTGATGGGGAGCTTTCCTTCGAACTGCTTGTAGGTGACCCGGATGTTGGCTCTTCCTAGCACTCCGATGGGGTTTCCCCCGAAGTCGACGAGCTTGGAGTGTAGTGGCTGCAGCTCTCGCTTGGTGATGCTGGGTTGCAGGCGCTTCAACTGCTGCCAGTCCATGATGGAGTAGACCGAGCCGGAGTCTACCTCCATTTTGCAGGGTGCTCCTTCCACGTGGATGGTCACATGGAACTTGGTGGCACTGTCTGACGTCGTGTGAGCGATGGTCGTCTGGTGGACCGCTCCGCTCCGGGGAAATTCGTCGTCTCTGCGTCTGGAAGGGCCAGAGGACCGTTTGGATGACCTCTGGTAATCCTTCCGATTCTCGCGGGGACGGTGGCTGGAGGGCTCTGGGGCTGGTTCCTCAGCTCTGCAAGCTTCGGCGATGTGACCCCTTCTGTTGCAGCGTCGGCAGGTCGCATCTCTCCACTTGCAGGTTGCTCTGGCATGGTCCCCTCTGCAGCTGGCGCAGCGCTCCCCTTTGTAGTTCCGTTGGGCGGTTTCCCGCCTTGGGGGTCTGGATACCTTGTGGACGGTGGACTCTCCCTCCGACTCGGATCCAGCCGTGGAATCCTCTGTTGAAGATTGCTCTGTGGAGCGAATCTTGTGGATTCCCTTGGCTCTGCTTACTGCGGCAGCTGCTTTCTCCGAGATTTCGGATGCGGTGGCTTCCTCCACCACATCCTTGAGCACGAGCTTCTTCCTGCTCAGGAATTTCTTTTGCAGGCCTCTGTCCCTCATGCCGAAGACCACGCGGTCAGCGATGGCATTGTCCACGTGGTCGAACTCACAGCTGGCTGCGATCTGGTGTAGGGCGGCCACGAATTCCTTGATCGTCTCACCCTCCTTCTGGTCCCGTTGGTGGAAGGTGAAACGGTTCGCCACCGGTGTTCCTGTTGGGGCATAGTGGTCCTCCAGGATCTGCAGCAGGTCTGTCCATGGCACTTCTTCGATGTCTCGTGGTGCTACGAGATCGATTGCCATGTCGAGGACCTCGGAGCCGCAGTTGGCCAGGAAGATGCCCTTCTTCCGGTCATCATCGGCATCCCTGATGTTGTTGCCTCTCAGGTATTGCCGGAATTTCACTACGTAGGATTTCCACTTGTCCTTCCCTGGGCGGAAAGGAGCAAGGGCTGGCAAGGTGACTTCAGCGGATGCCATGCCTTTGGAAATGCCTACTGTAGTTCCCGGTGCCGGAGTCTTGTCTTGTTGGCTTGGTGCCGCGAGGTTCGTTCTTCTCTCAGTCCTTCGTCGCCAGTGTTAGATCGGCGCAGGAAAAGGAAGACGTGACCAGCTCGTTACATTAGTAACTTTTTATTGAGAACAGAAACAGTAGCAAGACTGGCTGTGCGCTGCCGGGGCTCTCCTTATATTCGCTCCGGCAGACGCACCGCCCCCTGACAGGGATTCAAATCTTCCCGCCCGGTGGCTGGCAGCCAATCCGGGCGGATGTCCTTATAAGGACATAACACATGGGACTGAAGGGAAAAGAGGGAGAGGGAGGGAGGGAGAGAGAGAGACAGACAGAGAGAGACAGAGACCCACATATCCTAATATGCATGATTGATTCTTCTCAAGCAATAGATCCTATGATGGTCAACAAAAGCCAAAACAGATGTTCATGAAATTAACACATTTTATGAGGAGGGATGAATGCTGGAAGCAATTTGTACTTCAGTCATGTGTGTTTAGCGTGTCAGTTACATGTATTTCTTCATTCTAGACCAAGGATTGATCAGCCATTCATTAACATTTTAAGAAATTCAGTCTTGCTTGTAATAATAAGCTATGGATTTTGTCTTACCAAGTACTGTAAGTTGAGTTCCTTTTCCAAAGTGCAGTACATTACACAGTGATGAAGTCACCACATAAAATGAATGGTAATTCTGGTTGGGGCTGTTCAGTCTCCTGAATCTCCCTCTCTCTCTCTCCCTCCCTCCCTCCCTCCCTCCCATTATAGCTTGAATGCATCCTCACTTCCCAAATGACATTCAGTTGTCAGTTGACATGCAAAGGAGGAGAAATAGGAAAAAAACAGCAAGCAAGACTTGACTTTACTCAGCTTTCTTCCATTTCAAAGTATCCACCTAGAAAAACTAGAATTTTCTAACTACGTGCATCCAGGATATTCAATATTTAATTAAAATTAATAATTATATATAATCTTATGATCAGGGTGGATCTTGGTGATCATTAAAATGTATTTATTTTCTTTTAGAAAACAGTTACCATTTTTAACTTTGGGTGTACAATTATAAAATTTTAAAGTTTTTCTAAGCAAGCTGAACCACACACTTCCACTAATCTCATGTATTTAACAGAGCTCAGGCAAGAAAACTTCACAAAATAATCTTTGGTGAACTTACCTAGCACTGTCAGTCTGGTTCCCTGGCCAAAGTACAGCAATGAGTTTGACACAGTATTAAAGAGCATTACAAGAATATCCCAGAGAGCTTATCAGCTTGAGACAAATTCACTAGTGTGCGAATCATCTCTCATTAACACACAAGATAAGTGCATAAATGAACAAACTTTTTGGAAAATGTTGGGACTTTTTATCTTTTAATGAGGAAAAATGAACTAAATCAGAGGTTTCTGTCAGTTCAGGTTCTCCCTCTGGGAGATTTCTCTCTTCTTCTGTCTCCAGAACCTCATTATTTATTCTCGTAATCTTGAGTAATTTCAACTAAATCTATTGATCTTTTCTCTTTTTTTCTAAGATGAATGTGAAGAAAATATCTGGCAAACCAAAGAGCCACATTCCAGAGGGACAGCTGTGTTGGTCTGATGTTCCATAATAGCAAAAAATCTTAAGGCATTTTAAAGACAAATGGCATCATCTTGAAGCAGAACCTACTTCATAAAATACTTACATTATTAACTGCAAATTATGTATACAATCATATAGGCAAGCACAAAATGGCCCCCAAACTAAATTAAATATAAGGGTGACGATGACAAATTTTATATAGTACTGTTGCTACTTTTTTTTTTTTCATTTCCTGATCTTCTGGTCATTCTGTTTATAAAGTTTTCTTTTGTCTCTATATATCATTAAATGTATATGTCATGCCAACCTGGCATAGTTCCAGGCCCTCAAAAGTTTCCTTACAGCTATTTCATCTTTTCTTCCCAAATAAACCTAGTCTGCCAAAATACACAAAAGAAATGATATAAAAATATAAAAGAGATCCAAATGGAAAACAATTGTGTCTGGATTGCCTGGAAATGTTATGAATGAGACAGGAAGGTTGTATATTAAAAATCTCCTCTGCAAACATTATTTGGATAACATGTCTGCTCTTGATGAAGTGGAATCTGCCCTGTGAAAGCCATAGGGGCCATTATTGCTTTACATACCTACCGGTATTTTTTCTGTGGATATTTTAAACAGACTTCGCATTGCATCTCTGTGTCACTTCTTATCCAACATTATCCACTGAATCAAGTTTCAAGAAAAATGTTCTTTGGTCTTTTATGAAATTATTGATCCCTACAGTTATTATTTGTCTCCTAACCAACACGCACACATACTCAGTGTGGAAATTCAGAATAATGAGCAAGGCAGGGTCAAAGACTCACTAAATTAGTAGACCAGTGAAATACTGTGGTAATAGAGTAACATATTTAGACTGCAGCAAGGCATTTGACAAAGTAGACCACAACCTACTTCTTGGTAAGCTAGAAAAAAGTGGGATAGATAGCATCACCACCAGATGGATTCATAACTGGCTGATAAACTGTACTCAATGAGTAATCCTTAATGGGTCTATGTCTACATGGAGGGAAATAAGTAGTGGGGTACCACAAGATCCCATCTTAGGTCCAGTACTCTTCAATATCTTCATAAACAACTTAGATCAGCGGTCACCAACTGGTGGTCTGTGGACCACCGGTGGTCCGTGAGAAAATGTTGGTGGTCTGCAGAAAAATTATTTGCTTTTTTTATATAGCACTAAATCAGGGGTCCTCAAACTATGACCCCTGGGCCGGATACATGCAATGAACGTTTGTGTTGCTGCAGTCTCCCCCTTCAGGGTCTTTTTGTGTGGGTTGGAGGGGGGCAGAAATTCCGACTTGGGGTCTGCTTCGGCCTCCTGGTGCCGGGGCTTTGGGCGAAGGCTGGACGGAAGCCCCGCTGGTAGTGAAGAGCCAGAGGGCCTTGTTCCAGTGGGATTGCCTCATGGCCTGGAACTGACTGACCATCTCAACCCGCTGAGTCTCCAGGCGCCGGTACCTGGCCTTGCACTCCCTCAGGTCTTCCCTCTGCTTGGAAAACCTATGCTAGTAGTCCTCACTAGGTGGTTCTGCTGAACTTTCTCCTCAGTCAGATCCAATTTGAACTGAGCTGTTTTGCCAACTCTTTCTCATGGTGGCTGCTTAGCTCCAACAACTGCTTCCTGTTGGGACCCTAAGGAGCCTGGGCAGGCAGGCGAGGAGTGGCTGGGAGGGAGAGGTGAGTAGAGGCTGGCGAGGCACCCCTCGATGCTAGTGACATCGAGTTGGCCATGCCCACCCAGTCACATGCCCACCTAGCCACACCCGCCCAGCTGGTCATTAGGCATATTAATGTCAGGGCGTTGATTAATCCCATTCTGCTTTTGGGATAATCGCACCTGATTATGAGGGGCGGATCGAGACCTTTCCTTGCAAGTATACTTTAAGAAAACAAAACCCGAAGATATTTTCTAAGAAAACTCATTTATTTGTTATAAAGAAAATAAAACACCTAACTTATCTAATAAGTTACATTTTGAAATAAAGTTCGTGCCAGCTGCTTCTCAGCAGCCGGACCTTCCTGGGCAAGAGAACAAAGGGAAGATGTGTGAAGGAAATGCGGATACACGTAGCTTACTGATAAGAAGTTGGCAAGCTACGGAAAGTCTGACAGTCTAGAAATGAGAGCTCAGCTGTAAATACAAAAACGCAGTGACAATCCCCTCCTTTTGCCATTTGAGCGAATATCAGGTACATCATCAAATAAGGCACATCTTCTTACGCAGATACTTGTGTTTAGCTGCTGGAAGTGGTTTGTTGAGCATATCAGCAATTTGATCATGTGTAGATACATACTGCATTTTAACAAAACCTTTTTTCACTAAATGTTTTATATTTTGATAACGGATGTCGATGTGTCTGGACCTAGAACCTGTGAAATGTGATTCAGAAATATAAACCACCGATTCATTGTCTTCCATCACTGTGATCAGTCAGGTTGGGTGTGTCCAGATATCTGTGACTAAAGCATCAAACCAAGTTAGGGAATTACATGCATCTGAAACACAAGCATATTCAGCTTCAGTAGATGAACAAGAAACAAAATTCTGTTTACGTACTTGCCAATAAACAGGACATCCATTTAAGAACATCATATAACCTGAAGTACTTTTACGTGATTTCTTATCACTTGCCCAATCAGAATCTGCATAACAACATAATTCTGCATAATCAGTATGTGTTGGTTCTAACAATAATTTCATGTGTTTAGTGTGCTTTAGGTATCTCAATAATTTCTTAACGCATGTCCAATGAAACTGTTTTGCCTTACTTACGTGTTGAGACAAGAGATTAACACTAAGTGCAATGTCGGGTCTGGTCCAACTACTAATGTACAACAGTGACCCAATAACTGAATGATAAAGTTTTTGATCCTCGAACTCAGGACTTGCTTCTTGTGTCAAGTTATGAAAATCTGTTTGCATGGGTGTCTTTGTTGTGTTAGCATCCTTCATGTTGCAATGATGCAAAATTTGTTCAATTTTATCCTCTTGTGAAAGACTAAACCCCTTCTGTGTTTTTTCAATCTGAACACCTAAATAAATGCTAATGTGACCTAATGATTTCAATGTAAAGTATCTCTGCAAAGCTTTGGCAAAAATTTCACTCATTTGCTTATTTGGATCGATATAAACAATATCATCAACATAAACAAGAACTATATCATATGCATTATTAGATCTTTTTGTGAACACACACTCATCAGTTTCGGACTTAATAAAGCCCATTGAATTTAGTTTGTCAGTAAGACATAAATATCACATTAAACCAGACTGTTTCAGACCATAAAGACTTTTGTTTAGAAACCAGGTATCCCCTTCTTGCTGTCGGAATCCTGGAGCACTTCTCACGTAGATCTCTTCATCTAGGTCTGCATGTAGATAAGTTGTGTCAACATCGAACTGGAAAACTTCTAAACCAAGAATAGTTGCTAAAGCAATTTTTACACTCTCAGTTCGAACTGTCAGTAAATAGGTATTTGTGTAGTCCTCAGGATAACATTGAGCGAAACCCTGAGCTACAAGTCTGGCCTTGTACAATGACTCACCATTTGGCTTCTTTTTGATTCTGTAGACCCATCTAGTGCCAATGATCTTTTTGTTTCCTGGAGGTTTTGCAGGTGTAAACACTTTAATTTTCTTTAGACTGTCCATTTCAACCTGCATTGCTTCATACTATTTGTCTTGCTCTGAATCAGGAAGCTGCTTGATTTGTGTGAAATTATCAGGTGGAAGTGTAACATTGCAAATCAAAGGCAAGGGTGCTTGTCAGTTGCCAAGAATATTGTTGTGGAGGGATCCCTTTTGTGGCCCTCTTGGAACATCTCGGAACAACTGTCCAGTCTTCTTCTTCTTCGTCCTCATCCTCACATTCGTCGCTAGCGTCAGCATCCGCGGCTTGCGAAGACGGAACATCAGATTGAGAAGAACCAGTGGAATCTTGATCGTCAATCTGCGTGGCATCAGCAGTATCATCTCTAGGAAAATAAACTCCAGGATCATTGGAATGAATCCTGGACCAGTCAACATCTTCCTCAAAATTAGCAGATTTGGAAATCACAATTGCATGTTTAGAGTCAATAAATTTGCTCCATTTTGAGTTATCATCAATACCCATAAATCTCAGTCTCTTTGCTGCTGGACCTCCTTTTCTTCTTTGAGCTAAGGGAATGTTCACCATAGCATATGAACCAAAAATATGGATGTTTTTAAGATCGGGCTTGTAGCCATACAACATGAAGAAAGGAGTCTGATTTATTACACTGCTCCAAGTACGGTTGACAATGTAATTTGCATATTTTATAGCTTCACCACAGTATATCATATCAAGGTTGGCGTCTTCTAGGAGGCAATGCATCATGGTTTGCAGGACCCCTTGTCTTCCCTCTACGATCCCATTATGAGCTGGTGTGTAAGGGGCCGAAGTCTGATGAAGAATTCCATTCTTACGCATCCAGGCCTGGAAACGCTGAGACATGAATTCGGCACCACGATCACTCTGGATTTTGGCGATGCGAACTTGGTGTTGGGTAGAAACAAGGGCAGCAAAGTCTTTAAAGATCTGAAAAATCTCAGTTTTTTCTTTCATAGGATATACATATCCATATCTAGAGTGATTATCAACAATTGTTAGAAAATATTTTCTACCACCAAATGATGGTGGAAAAGGACCAACTATGTCAGTGTGAACGAAATCAAAAATGCGTGTTGACAGGTGTGTAGCGCATTTGGGAATGGCTGCTGCTTTGGACTTAGCCTTTTTGCAGACAGCACAATCCAAAAACACCTTACACCCCTTTAGATCCAAACCTTTTGCAAACTCCGGCATCTTCCTAAGAACACAGAAACTGGCATGCCCCAATCTTCTATGCCATTTATGGATACACCTGGAATGCAAAGGTTTTCCAGTTACTGAATTCTCAACATTAACAGTTTTATGAGGAACCTCAGGCTTGCTCTGAGCAACCTGTTTCCCAATTTTCTTTTTGTTGGCTTTAGGAGCCTTTGGAGCAGCAACAGGATCTCTCTCTGGAGCATCTCTCTCTGGGCCTGTGCTCTCTCTTTTTGGAGTTTGTACACTTGCCTGTGTTTGTGTTTTAGGCTTTGGCTTTAAGTAATAAACACCACCAATTAATATGGTTCCAGCAACAATATCTCCATCTTTAACTATGTAACTTGCATTTTCAAGGTGGTGAACCTGGAATTTTAACATTCTAGACAAGTGACTCTGGCTAAGCAAGTTACTGGTTGCTGTTGGTATGTAATAAACATCAGGAAAGAATGCATCGAGCTCTTCAACATGAACAGTTCCTTTTCCTTTGACCTGACAAGGATGATTGGAAAAAGAATAAAGTTCACGTAGTTCAGGTTCAGGCTCGTGCATCTCTGTGAAAAGTTCCTTTCTGTAGGTAACATGCAATGCTGCACCATTGTCCAAAGTCCACAGGAGTCATCCGTCGTACTCTGATTGAGGTTGTGGATCATTGGTTAAAGCCAATGTGGCGAGTGGAGTTTGTGGATCATGTCGGGGACCACAATGACCTTGTCTTCCGCCTCTGCCTCTGCCTCTGGAATCTGTTCCTCTGGGCTGGTACATGACGGGAGCTGGAATTCGTTGGGGACAATCCCGGGTGGCATGTCCCACATGATCACAGATGTAGCATCTTGGCATCCTTGGAGCATAGGTCCTTCCTCGGAAGGGGCGCCTAGCTGGAGCTCTTGATGCGGGTGGTCCTCTCAAGTGTGGAGTAGCTAACTTGAGTGCTCCTTCTTCAATTAAAAGTCTGCATACATTGTCCACTGTGCGTTGAGCAATAGGCACTTGGTTAATCTTTGTAATGGCATCTTTCCATTCATAATTCAAAGAGTTAATAATAATGCTGATCATTTGAATATCATCAATATTATAGCCTCTTTCTCTCAATTCTTTTCTCAGTCCTTTCAGTTTGGTCAAATGTCCTCCAATTTGTTCACCAGGTTTCAATCTCGAACCATGGAATTGAGACATGAGCAAACATGAAGATTCAATTGAAACAGGCCTGAAGCAATTTTCCAATTGGACCCAAATTTGTTGGGCTGTTGCATCAGGCGAAAATGTAACCTGCAGTTCAGTCCATGGACATCAATAATGTTGTGCAAGCTTTATTTTCTAAATCTCTTATTGCAGGGGACCATGGCTGAGCAGGGGGGTTAAAAACCATACAGTGAGTACCTTCTCTGTGAAGTAACAATCCAATCTCACTGACCCAGGCCTTATAATTCTGTCCTGACATCTTTAATTTGGACTCACCAGCTAGTGGAGCAACAGAAGATGCCTGTTGAGGAATGTGCATTTGAGGTGCTGGCTGTGGAAGTAAAGGCACTTGTTGCGCTGGAGGTGGACCAGGAGCTGGCCCTGGTTGTACAGCTGGAGGCACGTGTGCATGCATTTGTGATTGAAGCTGATGCACTGGAATCTGCTGTGTTCCAGCTGCCATCTGTGCTTGAGCTGCAATATTGGCATGACTTGCTGGAGACGCAGTCATTTGCCTTTGCTGCATTAAGTTTTGTTGTGTTCCATCTAAAAGGACACCAGCACCACCAGGGGGTGCTTGAGTTTGGGCCTGTGAAGACATTTGTTGCATTGCAGCTTTCTCTAGTAAATTACTTTCGCCAGCAGATGGTGCTGCACCTTTAGTTTCAGGCAGCTCAGCTCTTTCTGCAGATGTGGCACATGTAATTTGATAGTAGGAGTGACCATCATGTGACAAATGTGACATGTGCACAGCTCTCTGTTCTGATTGGCCTGACACAAAATCCATCAGGGGGAGTGTCTTTGGCTCCGAAGAAGAAGCCAAAATGGTGCTTTTAGAGATTTTGAAGTCACAAGATTCTCCCTTATCTTGCACAAGCATAAACAAATCTATTTTTGCCTGGGATAGCTTCTGTTCAAAAATTTCTATCTGGTCACGATAGTTTCTTATAGCTTGCTCTTTAGGAGTGTCCCTGAAGGCTTTTATAGTTTGCTCATCCAGGGCGAGCTGAGAGCTTCAAGAATAATGAATTATTTCTCTCTCTGGGGGAGAGAGAAATGGGGGTGAAAATGCTTTGCCGTTTGTGGAGAATCTGGTTCTGCACCAAGCGTTACAAAATCAGAAGGCTCTGGGAAGGAGACGCTACTGACCTCAGTTGTAGCATGTTATCTTCAAAAGCAGTTTCTCTCTTATCTCTTTCCTGATGCCTTTTTAAGAGCATTTCATCTGTTACTTCTCCCACGGCTTCTAGTTCCAGGCATGTGGCTGTAGCAAGGGGCTGAAATCTTGAGGGTCTTTCTATCTCCTGCTCTTCATCCGAAGAGGATAAAGCTCTGGGCTTCATTTTGCCCTTTTTCTTCTTTCTTGGCATCTTAGCAGATAATTAATTTAGCGTTCCTCGGTCGCAAAAAGAATATCTGACTAATTAGCCTAGAGGTCTTATCAAAGTAACGAGCAAGGAAAAAGCCATAATTTCGACCATCCTCTGGCTACCAGATGTCAGGACGTTGATTAATCCTATTCTGCTTTTGGGATAATCGCACCTGATTACAAGGGGCGGATCAAGACCTTTCCTTGCAAGTATACTTTAAGAAAACAAAACCCGAAGATATTTTCTAAGAAAACTCATTTATTTGTTATAAAGAAAATAAAACAGAAAATATTTTATTTTGAAATAAAGTTCGTGCCAGCTGCTTCTCAGCAGCCGGACCTTTCTGGGCAAGAGAACAAAGGGAAGATGTGTGAAGGAAATGCGGATACACGTAGCTTACTGATAAGAAGTTGGCAAGCTACGGAAAGTCTGACAGTCCAGAAATGAGAGCTCAGCTGGTAAATACAAAAACGCAGTGACAATTAGACCATCATATTAGTGGTCCGTGGGATTTAAAATTATAAAACTAGTGGTCCCTGGGGTCCAAAAGTTGGTAACCCTTGACTTAGATGAGGGAATAAAAGGGGAACTTACCAAATTTGTGGATGATACTAAACTGACAGGAATAGCTAACATCCTAGATGATAGGCTCAAGATCTAGATGGATCTTGACAGGTTTGAACACTGGGCCCTATCTAACAAAACAAAATTCAATGTAGAGAAAAGTAAAGTCTTTTACTTAGGCAAGAAAAACCGAAAGTACACATATAAACTGGGTGAAACCAAGCTTAATAGCAGTATCTGTGAGAGGGATCTTGGAGTCTTAGTGGACAACCAGCTAAATACGAGTTAGCAGTGTGCGACAGTAGCCAAAAAAGCCAATGCAATTCTAAATTACATTAACAGAGGGATACAATCAAGATCAAGTGAGCTACTAATACCACTCTATAAAGCCTTAGTAACACCACACCTAGAATACTGCATCCAGTTTTGGTCACCACACTATAAAAAAGATGTTAGAGAAAAGACTCTAGAAAAAGTGCAGAGAAGAGCATCCAGGATGATTAGGGAACTGGAGACTAAAACATATGAAGAACTGTTACATGAACTGGGCATGGCTAGTCTAGTGAAGAGAAGGACCAAGGAAGACATGATAGCAGTGTTCCAATTTTTGAGGGGCTGCCACAGAGAGGAAGTGGTCAAGCTATTTTCCAAGTCACCTGAAGGCCAAATAAGGAATAATGGATGGAAACTGATCAAGGAGAGATTCAACCTAGAAATAAGGAGAAATTTTCTGACATTACAATAGTTATGGGGGACTTCAATTACCCTGACATTAATTGGAAGACTAATTCTGCACCAAGTGAGAAATCAAATAAGTTCTAACCAACCTAGCTGACAACATTGTTGTCCAAAAGATAGAGGAGGAAACTAGAGGGCCAGCCATACTGGATTTAATTCTTACAAACAGAGAAGACGTGATAGAGGGAGTTAAACTGCAGGAACCTTGGATGAGAGTGATCATGCCATACTAGAATTCACCATAACACAACCACAAGCAATAGAACATAATGATACCAGAGTCTTAGATTTTAAAAGAGCTGATTTTAATAAATTCAGAGATAACTTGGGAAAGATTCCTTGGATGAAAATCCTAAAGGGAAAAACAACTCAAGAATCTTGGGAAACTCTGAAAAATATGATCATAAAATCCCAGAGAGGGATGAGGTGGATCAGTGACTAAGATGCTGAGCTTGTTAATCAAAAGGTCGGCAGTTCAGCAGTTCAAATCCCTAGTGCCGCGTATCAGGGTGAGTTCCTGTTACTTGTCCCAGCTTCTGCCAACCTAGCAGTTCGAAAGCATGTAAAAAATGCAAGTAGAAAAATAGGGACCACCTTTGATTGGAAGGTAACAGCGTTCCATGTGCCTTTGGCATTTAGTCATACTGGCCACGTGACCACGAAGACGTCTTCAGACAGCGCTGGCTCTTCAGTTTTGAAACGGAAATGAGCACCACCCACTAGAGTCGGGAACAACTAGCATATACTAGGGGAACCTTTACCTAAACCTTTACCTAAAAGCCCAGACCAGCACAATATCACTAAGAAAGAAAAACAAGAAATCCAAGAAGAAACCAGCATGGCTGCACAAAGATCTCTCTGACAAATTGAAAGACAAAAAGGAGAAGTACAAAAAATGGAAAGAGGGACACACAACTAAGGCAGAATATCAATAGATAGCCAGAATCTGCAAAGATGAAGTCAGGAAAGCAAAGGCTCAGAATGAACAAAGACTTGCAACAAAAATCAAAGATAATTTAAAAAGTTTCTTCCAACATATAAATAACAAGAAAAAAAATCAAGGAAACAGTTAATCCACTAAAGAGAGAAGACAGCAAGGAAGTAACAGGCAACAGAGAGAAAGCAGAGCTGCTTAACTTATTCTTTGCATCGGTCTTCACGCAAAAAGAAACTATAGCCCAACCTACTAAAAACATAACTGTAAAAGACAGATTAGAAACAAAAGTTAAAATAAGCAAAAAAAAAAAAATTAGTAAGAGAACACTTGTCTGATCTTGATGAATACAAATCACCGGGACCTGACGGATTACATCCCAGAGTTCTAAAGGAGCTGGATGTCTTCTCAGAACCACTGTACCACATCTTTCAAAAATCCTGGAGCACCAGGGAACTATCAGAGGACTGGAAAAGAGATGATCTGGTTCCCATCTTCAAAAAAAGGGGGGAAAACAGACCCAGCAAACTACAGACCAATCAGCCTAATATCAATATTCAGGAAGATACTGGAAAAGATAATATAAAAGCAGATCTGCCAACATCTAGAAACGAGTAAAGTAATAACTAGCAGTCAGCATGGATTTGTTAAAAACAGATCTTGCCAAACCAATCTTATTTCATTCTTCAACATAATGACTAAATTAGTAGATCAGCGAAATACTGTGGACATAATATACTTAGACTTCAGCAAGGCATTTGACAAAGTAGACCACAACCTACTTCTTGGTAAGATAGAAAAAAGTGGGACAGATAGCATCACAGAAATGGTGTAGGGTCTCCTGCTTGGGTAGGGGGTTGGACAAGATGGCCTACAAGGTCCCTTCCAACTCTGTTAATCTAATGTTATCTAATTCTGGCTAGATCCTATTTGGTAAGCAAGGCAGGGTTTTTGTAAAGGGCTTTCCATGAAATGAATCATTGTGACCCCTGTCCCCACAATGATTGAATCTCATACAGAAAGACTTCACTTTTCTACTCTATCACCACTCCCAGCAATGAAGTGAAGGTTTCCAGAAAGAGTGACAGCTGCGGAACTGGTGAGAACCTTCAAAGTCTTGCAAGCAGGTGCAGACTTCCTGAAAGCGTTCTCTGTTCAGAAAGACATAACAGTCAATTTTTCCTTTCTCCTTTCTTAGTGCTGTTTCAAACTGGTATCCTTTCTTCAAAATATTCTTCATGTTGGGGGGGTTGAACAATCTGCCCAGAGATGGACAAGGAGATACCTACCCAGTTTTCTAAAAGGGTCTTTGACCAAAATCAACTTTGACTGACTGATCTACTATCTACTTTCCTGGTCAGAAAAAGAACTCTACAGAGAAGTTAAGAACAACAGCATAAAGGTTAAAATTTTAGCTAAACAAGAGGGATATAATTAAGACTGTGTAGTGCATCGCCAACATGATCGCCAACGTCTGATGACGGATATGGCACAAAAAGAAGAAGTGCATTGGTGATGAACTGGAGAATCCCTGCTGAAAATCTTAGCCCTTTTTCAAGATGGAAGCAATACAACTACTTTATCTAACAGTAAACTAAGCATTATTGAGGAAATATGAAACATTTACAAGCATATACATTTGCTAGGTATTCTTACAAAACACCTATAAGCGCTCATTAAAACCTGGAAGAAAAATACTTGTCTTCTCTGGTTGTCTACTCTGGAATTATTTGTGAACATCTTTCAAGTCTATTGAACTACATGACTATTGCTTCTTAAGAAGCCACATCATTTGAGGTGACATCTAAACCAATCTGATTCTGCTGTTCATGTGGGAGGAGCTTGAAATTCTCTCCTAATTTGTTGCAAGACTCATATGACTACCTTGATTTGTAAACATGCACATTGGCAAAATCATGTAGTCCAGCTATACCATCCATTCAACAGAGAAGTTTGGTACTGCTCTTAAAAATGCTTTGAGTTCATAAGGAAAAGGCAAACAAAAAACGAAAAAAACCCATGGTTGTCACTTTCAAAAACTGTGTTGTTGTTGTTTTTCAAAATGGTGCGTAGTATGGCTAGATTGATGGAAAATCTAGTGCTTATCTTTCTGGTATGTGTATAGGAGAGAGCAGAGATGTTGGGAGCAGCACAATCAAAACCCCATTCTTTTGTTTTTATGTGATAGAGCTGTGGCCACCATCTTGACTTCTTTTCTCTACCTTCTTCAGACACATAGGAGAGAAGAAAGAGAGAGATGCAAATTTTGACTCCAAGCTTCCATGTGAAGATTCTATTGTGATAATTCTTTCAGTGTCTCCTTTGTCTTCTCTCATCCTGTCCTTCATGAGACAGTTCTTGCAAGGAGCTCCAGAAGCATTCTAGCACTGTGAAGCTAGAAGCACAGAAATAAACGGCAGCATCTTCAGAGCTCATTTTGTTGATTTGTAATGAACAGTGTTTACCATGCGTCCGTTGAATTGTAAATCCTCGATCTTCAAATTCATCTTCCATAGTGGCTTTTGGTGCTCCCATACTTATGTAACCAATCAATTCCAACTGCTGCTTTGCTGCTGTTTGCCGATACCAGTACATCCAGTTCTGATCTGTGTTGTTCTGATAGCAATTCATTTCAATCTGGTCTCAAGTTGCCCTGATATCCAGGTTGGTTTCTGTGTGAGCAGTACTTGCTCTGCTCTGATGCAGAGTAATAAGAAGGAAAAAGAGAAAGAAGAAAAGAAGGAAGGCCGAAGATGTTGGTAAATTATACTCCATAACATCATAGCAATAGCTACTCAAAATGCAAGAAAATAGTTATTTCTTGAATGCTCCTTTTTATGGTGCGGTGTTCCTGGTCCAGTTTCTTCCCTGTAGAAACTCCCAAACCAATTTTATCAAAATAAAATTTATGGAAATAAAGTCTTTCCCCAGCCACTTTTAGACTGTTGTCTCCAAACTTAGATTATTATGTTCCTCCCTTGCTAACTGCCCTTCTACAGTACTTCCCTTGATGAAAATGAAAAACCATAAAAGAAACAGGTCTCAGTGTAACATCATTTGATCTGTACAAAATATCCTGTTGAAATGATGAAGGAAACCCAAGAAGCATTTCTGTCAGGTGATTCATACTTCCTAAATCCCACCCTCCCAAAGTGATGATAATAGTCCAGGTTTCCTCTTTAGATAGGTCCTGGAAATGTTCATAAATAAACTCTTGAACTTGGTTTTAATTGCCTGTTAGAAAATACAACTTTTAATGTGGAAGCTTAGATAAAAATTCATGGTTTTTGCACTTGTCAATTATAAGGCTTACACGCAGGCATCATCCAAGCTGAATTTGAACGCATGAAGAGGCAATGAAAGATCAGAACTAAATAGATGAACTGAGGCTGCCAGGTTTTGTGCTGGATTGCTGGTTTCTGACTTAAGTCATAGAAGTGAAAGACTGCATCTAGTGATGGGATAGATAGATAGATAGATAGATAGATAGATAGATAGATAGATAGATAGATAGATAGATTTAATCTGCTGCCAAACTCACTTCAAGCAAGTGGGAGCTTTTGAATTGTTTATTGAATCTCTCTGTTGCTTGGAAATAACAGTTGCTTTTAGAGAATAATCAATCATATGCAGTCTAGGTTTGAAATCAAAGTATCCTGTGTGTGTGAACATTCTTGAAAGTGGAAATCTCACATAAGCACTGATTACCAAAGCAGCTTTTATAATTGTAACAGAAAGGATATATATATATTTAAGGAAATACATAATAGGAATAAGCAAAGCCAGGAATGCAGCTAATTCCATCATGCCAAGGGAGAACCAAAGGGCAAGTATACTGGGAACTATAGCAGAAGGAAATCAACCTGGCAATATTTTAGATAAAGAGGAGGCAGCCCAATAGACAGAGAGGGCATCCAAAGGAAATCATAATTCCCTATCTACACCTCCTTGGGGTGTAGTCCCCTTGGAGTTAATAAGTCATGAAGTGCTGTAGAGTCTTTGGTATTGGCTTCACACCTCCAACTATTTAAAACATTGGTCAACAGATCATCCGAAAATGAATACACTTTCCAGCATTCCATTCTCTTATTTCCACCCTGATATGTCATCTTTGGCAAAGTGATCTTCCCAAATTCTGATTTAAAGGAATTTTAAGTGAATTGTTTAGAAGATATTCCTGTACATTGTGTACAAAAGCTTGTAAAACTGTGGCTGGACTAAACTGAACTGGGCTGGATTTGACCCAATGGCAATGGAGTATATACCACAGGATCCAATCTGGGTCGGTCACCAGGGCCAGAGGTTTTGTCTTTTCAGCTTTCAGACTCATGTTAGAGCCCATCTTCATGAAGTTTCTTTTCTGTGTGTGGTATTTATGTGGTTCCTGTTGTATGTGGCTTTTTAGTTGTTGACAACAGGCACCGCATAAATATTACATGCAGAACAGCACACACTCTGCTAGAGAAAAGTCCCTGAAGATGGGCTCCAGCATGAGTCCGAAAGCTCAGAAGGCAAAACCTTTGGTCCCGGTGACTGACCCAGATTGGATCCTGCAACATTATCCTGGGACATGTATATTCACCTTCAATCATAACAGTATATGCCTTCTGAGACTGAGATAAAGGGTGAGATAGAGGGCAGAATCACTTAACCAAGCTGAATTACACCTTCTTTTCTTATAATGACCCAAAGGACACTTCATTTGTGCAGGGGATGTATTTACTGTCTGAGTTAATTGAAGACTAATTTCTTAGAAACAAATAAGGAGTGAAGACATTAGGTCTCCCAGGAATTATATGCTGGCTAACATAATGGAGAGGGCATGACTTTAACTCATGGAGAAAATGGGGTAGCATGTGGTATCCTAGAAAAGGGCACTTTTGCAATAGTGATAGATGCTTATCATGTTGCTGAAGAGCTTGCAGCTCCAAAAATTATAATAAAAGGGGGAGGTAAGGCTGAAGTTGAAAACATTTTGAAAAATAAAATTTATCCTTTGGGTTAGCAGGCAAGCAAATCTCAGCAAAGAATAGGCTAGTTCTGATCCTTATTATCTCTATTGCTCTATTTCCTTTTTGGGTTAAGAACAAAGACATTTTAAAAAGTTAATTTCAAAAATACCAAATGGAGGGTTGGTGAGAAGGAGAGATCCACAAAAAAAAATACACAAAATATTCCTTTGATCTTGCAGTTCCGACTACGATGCGAATAGATGGTTTGACTGGGATTCAAATTATGCTGGGATCAAAAACCACATTGGTCAAAGCTGCTTCTTGAGGGATTGTTTAGATCCAGCAATTTGGCCCTCTTTCTCCTAACATCATCAGCCCTATAACTCCGTCTCTTCTGGTAAATTCATTGTCCTTCCCACTAAAATGCTGTACTCTTCCTCCAATATTACAACAAGCTTCATCACTAGAGGTGTTCAGCTAATCTGCAATGCATATGTGACCATGATTGATCCCACAGGATAGGATGTGTAATCATGAAATCACCAAGGAACAAGTATAACATGTAGGAGATTTGACTTTGTACCAAAAAAGTAAATTTATTTTAAACCATTGAAGGATTTTGCTACTGTATATGTTGCCACCTGCTGGTTACAGTCTTAAAACAGTTTTGGCTTGAGGAACATGATTTAGATCGGTGTTTCTCCACCTTACCACTTTGAGTTATGTGGACTTCAACTCTCAGAATTCCCTTGTGCATGTGTGGATTTCAACTCCCAGAATTTCCCATGCTGGCTGGGTGTGGAAAACAGAGCCTATTGTTTTTACAGAAACTACAGAAGTCAGCACCAGATTCCAAATGGCTCTGTTCTTCCTCAATTGTCAATCCTCCCCTCCCCAATTTCCCACCATAAAAATATACAGCAAACTGCACATTTGTTCCCCCCTCCCTCCCCACTGATGAGAGAACACCGGTAAGGTGCCAAGCTGAAGCTGGTGGTTCTGACAGACTGTCTTTTCCTGGTCATATCTACCCGACCCACTAGAGTGGGGAGGCAGTGAATGTTGCGGGTCCCCTCTCCTAATGAGGTTAAGAAGAAGGTCCTTTTCTATGAGGGCTCCCTCCCTGTGGAACATCGTCCTTGCATAAATCAAATTGGCCCCCATTTTGGCATTCTTTCACAAGGCCATGAAGACCTGGTTTTGCCAATTGGGCTGTGGACTCCAGAATGGGATGGAGTTCGTTGATTGTTATTGCCAGGGTGTGGGTGGTCATTGCTTTTTTATTGGGTTCATTTATTCTTGTAAACTTCTAGGAGTCAGTGAAATATTATTAAATAAATAAATTCCTCAAATAAACCACATCGAAACACTAAACTAGACCAGGTAGTCTTGTTCCAGGTTTTCCTCATTGTCAAGGGAAAGGGATGCCTTCTAGAATTTGGATTTACTTTAGAGTGTAAAGTGCAAAAGTGGTGGGAAATTCATGTTATTCTTACTTGGATATGGCCATCAAGTGCAGGCAATACTTTTTATAAGGGAGCTTGATATATATTAGTTTGATTTATATGCCGCCCTTCTCCGGAGACTCAGGGCGGCTTACAATGCTTTTAAGCAATAGCCTTCATACTTTTGTATATGCCTGCTTAGTAGGGCTTTTTGGGCCCCCCTAAGCAGTGTTCTATTTTATACAAAGTCAGTTTATTGCCCCCACAAACCGGGTCCTCATATAACTGGAACATTGAAAGGCACCAAAATTCAATAGCTCTGGATTATAACTACAGCCATCAATTTATACAACTCCCCACTATTAAAATAAAAACAATGATCCATCAAATAGCTTTGGAAATCAGCCTCTATTTATTCTCCATTCTATTAAGAGGAAGCACATGAAAAGGCTGGATTACAGGAAAGTGGCTGCTTCAGTTAGCAGCAATGGTGTCATGGATCCAGTCAACGTATTTGCAGACTTTGGTGTAGACTCCAGGATAGCCGGGCAGGGCACAACCTACTCCCCAGGAGACAATGCCCTGGAGGAATCCATCACAAGCCACTGGACCACCAGAATCTCCCTGCAAGACCAAAAAAAAAGAAGAAGGGTTTAGGGAAGTGCTGAGGTAGTTTCTCCTTTGACATGTTTGTAATGTCTTTCTCTTTTTACTCCCCATTACACTGTAACCAACTTATGGCACTTGTCCTTGTAGTATAATGGTAGCATTCCCCAGCATTTCTTTTTTATATATATAATTTTTATTAATATATTCTATACACCAATACATAAATAAAATATACAATCCTGCCACCATGGTATAATAGGATTACATTGTCCATAAGTATAAAGTCATTCCTTTATACATACATATAATACATATAGCCATCATATATATACATCATCATATATCTATTCTATCCCACCTTTTCTGGACCCAATCGTACCATACTTTCCAACTGTTATAAAATTCTGAATCTTTTTTACCATTGATCAATTTAGTTAATCTATCTGATTCCGCACACTCATTAATTTTATATATTATTTTCAAATTTATCGGTAAGTATTGATTTTTCCACTCCTGCGCATACGCTAATCTTGATGCAGTGATAATGTGAATCAACAAGAACCATATATCTGATTTAACATTCAAAGATTTTGCCCCCAATAGGAAAATCTCAGGTCTTAATTCCAAATTAATCTGTGTAATTTCCAAAATCCATTGCCGTATTTTTTTCCAATATTTAACCGCCTGCGGGCAGGTCCACCATTGGTGAAAATAGGTTCCATTACTGTAACCACACTTCCAACAGCAGGCAGATGTCCCGGGAAACATTTTAGCTAATCTCGCCGGAGATTCCCCAGCATTTCTTAATTCCTTTAGTTGCTTCATTTCTCAAAGCGCTGTGGTGCTTCATCTCGGATCTAGAGTCCAACTTCTACATCTTTTATTCAGCTCAATGTGGGGGGGGGGTGTTGTTGTTTAATTTTAATTACTAAGTGGTACTCATTCTGATCTCCTGTTTTCATCCCCTGATTGTATTGATATAATTATTTCTCTATTCTTCAGTGACCCTCATCTATTATTAAGCAAGATCTCATGTGTGATACTACATCCTTCTCAAACTGCTGTAGGAAGAGTTTTGGGCTGTAAAGGGGATGGTTGGGGATTTGTACTTTCAGCCTTGCAAAATTCTGTCCATGTAACTTTACAATGAAGTAGAATTAGATCATCAAGTCGTGTTTCCTGTCTGGTCTACCTGGGAAAGCCGAACAGGTACTGAGAGTAGCGGAAAAGCCAGTTTGGCATAGCAGTTGAAGGCACAGGACTAAAAGTGAGAAAACCTAATTTTTAGTCCTCCTTTAGAATGACTTTACTAGCTAACCACTTCTGAAAACATTGGAAAGAAAACTACAAGGACCTGCCCATATAGACAGCGTGGTCATTACTGACTTGAAGGTGTATAACAACAAAATAAAAACAAGAAGTCAAGTGGTTAGAATTAATGCTGGGATCCTACTTCCTCCATACATAAACTATATTGGTAATGTGAATGGAGCTTCATTGGAGCCTTATTAATGCAGGGCTAGAAATTATCCAGAAACAGGCCAAATACCTCTAATTATCCTTTTCCACGTACATCTTGATACAATAGATCACCTTTGTGGCTTGGCAGCCTGGCTGGGGGGTGGGGGGAGAGGGGCCACAAGTGGTGGCCAGCATCTGTGTGCAGCTCAACTCACAAGAACGGCAGGCTGGCTGGACTGCAAGTTGAGATATGTGTGCATGTGTGTGCATGCTAGCCTGCCACTCACGCGAGTTGAGCAGTGCACACATGCATGATGGCCTGCCTCTCACGCAGCCTGGTTCTGAATAGGCCACGACCCAGTAGTGGGCTGTGGCCAGAGCTTGGGGACCCTTGCAATAGATATCCATAAAAATATGTAACCATATACAGCCTCAGACTGTTAAGGAAAGCACATCAAATAGCTGGCCAAAATATCTGTGACTGGAGGAAAATTCTTCAAAGTCTGGCAAACCTTTTTTCAAATATACTGTATAGACAACTTTTAAACCATCCATACCTGTCTCTAGTTCAAATAGAAATACGACAAAGATGCTTGTATTCCCTGAATCAAGACCACTATTAGACCACTATGCCCCGTTACAAACAGCTGCAAAACACACTAAATCGATGATGTCCTATTACATCTTCTCACATTTCTCTGTACCATACTGGTCAGAATATATGCATATCTGTTATGGCATAAATGTGGCATTTGAAAACCGCCCAAAGTTACTTAGGTGAGATGGACAGTATAGAAATTTGATAAATAGATACATAAAACTTTTTTCTCTAGCAATATGATTCTCCTCGATTCCTCATAGGAAAAAATAATGAATAGGAAGATCTAATACAATATGGCAAACTGAACCATTTGGCTTCCAACATAGTGGAATACTATAAAAACTTGGTTCCTGAACAAATGGAATATGGTTCTAGCTAGGAGATGCAAATTTCATCTTCAAACAAGCTTGTTTTCTGATTCTTAGCACTTATTTTTCTCTAATGAAAAAAGAAAATGTGTGAAAATGCCAACTACATATGGGTAAACTGTGAAGATCAAACAATTTGCACATATTATGTATAATCCCTTATAGCTGGATGGCTGTTTTCAAACAAAAGCAAGTGGGTTGAGTATTTCTATTCTGTTTTGTTTTTACAGATGGTCAGAAGCCAAGTGTCCTCACCACACAAGAATCTTTGCCACCCTCTAGATATCCAACACAGATCATGCTTTCAGTAATTTGTCCTGGGTAAGCAGCTTTGCATTCCTCATCACTTAGGACTGGAGCATGCAGGCACTGCAGGTAATCAGGGTAGTTTACTAAATGGAAACAAAAAGGGAAAAATAAGGAAGGTAAGAAGTGAGCAAAAGCTCATGAAAATATATGCCTTATATTAACATTTGTACTCTTAAAAGATGCCACTCAACTCTTTCTGATTAAAAGAATAGCAGAAATCCTGGAATTCTAGACCAATAAAAGCAATTAGATTGCTATATGATTTTTTTGAATATGATGTCTGAGATGAAGTGTCCAATTCAATATATCAAAAATGTCTGAAAATTCCCATAATAAAAGAAAAAGTGGAGCATCTTCAGTGCTCCAGAACCATCCAAACCAGCATTTATATGCTTAAGTTGGTTCAAGGCTTTGTCCAAGAAAATTTTTCTTTTTAATTTTGGAATTGGAATTTCAGAATAGAGACAAGTTGCCACTGAACATATCTATCCCTGTGATTATTTAAAACGTGGTGATTCAACAGTGATTGGGAAAAACATTTCTAGATTTAGAAAGTACAATTACAGTTCTTCAGTTATGTACTTGGGAGTCAGAGCGAGTTAGCCAATTCTTGTCAATACTCACCACCATCACTGAGAGTGTTACCCCATCCTGAGACAAGGCAGTAGGTGCCAACAGCTGGACATCCGTAGCCAAGGGTGATGGGTGCGACACGTTTGGAAAGTTGAGCGGCTTTTTCCAATTTGATGAGCATGATGTCATGATCCAAGAGCCAAGCGTTGTACTTTGGATGGACAATTATTTTTTCAGCCTTGATAATCTGTTCATTTCCTTCCGGGTTCCTAATATTGTATGCTCCCAGTTTCACACTGAGGGGGCTATAAAATCAATAATGCAAATTTCTATATTGGTTGCAGTGTGAAGAGTTTAATCTCAAGCTTAGCAACAGTTGTATTCTTCATATCCAAGAAGAAGTCAACAATTTCTTTAGCAAGAGTTTAGATTTGAAATGGAAACTTTCCCATTGTTCAAAATCAATATCCATTTCCATAAATACAATTGAATTAGGGATGTATCTGCCAGAATTAGGGTTGTAGCCGAACACTCTACTTTCATTTTATTCCACAAATGCTGACATCAGACTATCTTTGCTTATCTTTGCAGATTTTTGCTTATCCTAATGAAATTCTAAACAAATTATGTTTAAACAATCCCATATGAAGAAAATACCTGTGTTAAAGCCATATTTAAGCCAAAGAAATCCACCTTTAAAAATGTGGTGAGGCATTTTGTTTAACAGTTACTTAATTTAATAAAAGATGCATATTGTGAGCAGTAGTACTCAGATCTTCACAAGCCACAACTTGATAGCAGGTCAGTCTGATACCAAGACAAGGAAGGTGGACATTCCCACCCAGAAGAGTTTGACTTCTAGTTCACTGCATCATATTGGTGGACAAAAGAAATGCAAGATTTGAACCTAAATTACACTATCAATAAATCTTGCATTTGATTCATAGCAGTCACTGCTACTTTTTTTCTAATGGCTTCATAAGCTTTTCCTTTAAAAAAAAAAAACACCCAACACATGAGCTTTCACAATCCTTGAAATATCTTGATTAGCTAGTCAAGAAAAGTCAAACACACATTAAGTCCTCATGTATTGCAAATAAAAGTTGGTGGGACTTCATCCAGACTACAATATTGCCTTTGTAATCTGGACAATAAAGTAGGTGCAATTTTTGTTGTTGACAGGAGAAGTAGATTTTTAAAACTTGTAAACAATTACAATATAAAGTTTAAATAATGTTTTGCTGTAATACTAAATAATTATTAATGAAATGTAAAAACTCAAAGTAGGAATCTCAGGTTTTAAAGTTAGACTTAATCTTAGCTCTAAGGCTGCAGCATAGGTCTTACTTTAAAAACCTAAGATGCCTATTTAGAAACAACTATTTGTTTCTAACATTCTACCAAACATTACTATACAGTACTTAGGCTCCAGAGCACTCTTAAGGTACGACAAAACAGAAAAAAAATATTTCTTTGATAGATGGTGGAAAGCTTCAGAATGTTACTAGCTTGTTATAATTCTAGGATCTGACATTACCTCTTTTTCTTAACCAAAGAGTACTTCCTGCTTGCTACATTTTAATCCTGGGTCAGTTCACTGTCTTTGAAATATCTGAACAGGACTGTGCTATCGCAATCTACCATGCAGACATCCATGTAGCCATCTGGTTAAAAAAATGTGCTTTTTGAATTAATAGCCCTGAGATGTGACGTTCAGATAATGAAAAGATTAGCAAACTGAGGTAAGAAATGGAAGGAAACCAGTCTCCAGAAGTGCTTTTTATGCAATCTTTTTAATTACATTTCCACTTAATTGTCATTGATTCATTTAAGTCATTTACTTATTACCATCTTAGTATAGGCAGTTATCCTAGGATAGATGGGCAGTTATTTTGATATCAGAGGTGAGGAATTTTCTCTGCTTTAGCATTGGGCCTTCTCTGTGGGGGCTCCCACCCTCTGGAATTAGTTGCCCCTGGAGATAAGGAGAATCCATGACCTCAATGCCTTTCGTCGTTCCCTGAAAACCCATCTTTTTCAGCAAGTCGGGTTGGCTTAAGAAGAAATTTTTAAATTCTTTTAATTAGTCTGTGATTTTTAACTTTCGGGACAAAATTTATATATATTTTTAAATGTTTTAATATTTGTATTCTATGTTTTTTTATCTTGGCTGTACACCGCCCTGAATCCTCAGGGAGAAGGGCGGTATATAAATTGGAAATTAAATTAAATTAAATTAAATTGTTTTAACAATGAAAACAACAAGCTAAAAAATAAATAAAAGAATCAAAACTGGGCAAGATTTTTTTTCTATGTAAAGATGATTGATATATAATTATTAGCACATTTTTAGCTTCCCTAGCTTAAAGACATCTTCTTTTTAAGCAGAAGTTGCTTTAATAATAATATAAAAATACTCACGATTGGAAGCAATGAGCAGCTGAAAGAACCCATTGGTCGAGGATAAGGGAGCCTCCACAGATATGGTAACCAATATTGAGTGAAACCTGATAAGGGACAGAATTTCTCCGACAGGTAAATCCTCCAACAATCTTGTCATCATCATCCTCATTCAAGGTGGCAGCAACTAATAAGAAAAGGAACATCAACATGTAGAGCTAGCATGCCAAACAGAGTACATGTCTGAAGGCACAGGGGCCAGTTATTGAGGGAAAGCACAGATATGTTTTTTTATATATCATAGCAGTTTGTACAGGTGGTCCTCAACTTTCAACCACAACCGAGCCCAAAATTTCCATTGCTAAGCAAAACAGTTGCTAAGTAAATTTTGCTCCATTTTACAACCTTTCTTGTCACAGTTGTTAAGTAAATTGCTGCAGTGGTAGCATGCTGGTGAAAATGCAGCACTGCAGGCTATTTCTGCTGACTTCCAGCTGCCAGCAGTTCGGCAGTTCAAATCTCACCAGCTCAAGGCTGACTCAGCCTTCCATCCTTCCAAGGTTGGTAAAATGAGGACTCAGATTGTTGGGGGCAATAGGCTGACTCTGTAAAACCACTTAGAGAGGGCTGTAAAAGCACCGTGAAGTGGTATATAAGTCTAAGTGCTATTGCTAACTTCTCCTCCTTGCTGATGCAGGTTCTATCTGGCATTTTCTCCCAAAAATATTTTTCCACTCTGAATATTTGTTGAAGCAAATACACTTTCATTGATAATTTCCTTGAGGGTTTCCAGGAACTCCTTGGCTGCATCTTCATCTGCACTCACCACATCTCCCCTCACTTTCATATTGTGCAAGTTTATATGAGCCTTAAAACACAGGAACCACTCATTTCTTGCAACAAATATGTCTTCAAGCAATGCTTTCACTAGCCAAAATTGTGTTACCTGCTCCCTTTTTACTTTTTTTGACCTTTTCCCCAAGGTCACCCATGACTACAAGCCTGGAGAAGATAACACAATTTTGGCAGTCATCTTTACTTTTATAGATTGATACTTTTATAGATTATTAAATACTGTACATTTCTAAAAGAATAAGAAGAGAGAAAAGTAAGGAAACTAAAGAAAAGAAATAAATAAGTGGGGAAAGTGCAGAGAAAGAACAGACAAGAAAAAAAGAAAGGAGAGGAGAGGAGGGGAAGGAAGAGTTTAACTTATAAAAAGTGGCTTCCAATCTTCTTAACAACAGTTACAATTACATTTATATTTTACCATCTCTCTCTAAATTTACAACATATTTTCCTTCTTTCCATCATCTAAACTTTGTAATCATCAAACCTTTCTATACATCACAAGTTCATGTAGTTATTGTCCCTCAACTCCCAGATTCTCAAATAACAAGTCAACCACAAGAATATTTAATTCCCGAGGGTCTTCTCATGAGGAGCAGCTGGCCAGAGTGAACGTGGACAATCATGTGGTCTCTCCTTGCCCAGAGAAGCTTCGCTAGACAGAATTGGTCATCTGATCTCTGATCACCACCATAATGGCATTTCTGCTTCTTCAGAGTCATCTTAGTCCACTATGAAAGCCCCCATCTTGATTTTTTGATCCCCCTTGCAGACATCTCTGTATGTACTCATACTCCTCAAGATACTAATGGAGCCTCAAGATAATAATGGAGCTATCGTGACATGCAACTATAGTTGCATGTCACGATAGCTGTTAAACAGAACGGCCTCACTTTATAACAACCCCCCCTCCCCAGTCTCTCTAATGCAGCTATTAAATGAATGTGTGGGCTCGTTAAGCAGAGCAGGGATACCTAATGGGAGGGGGAAGCCCTTGGGGACTAGCACAGGCCCTGGTCCGTCTGCCCCAGGCTTCCCAAGGCCTCCACCTCTCCCTGAGACACCACAAGTCTTTTCCCACTCCCACTGGGTCCCCACAGGCCTTAGGTCCAATTCCATCTGATCTTAACCCTATTTTCAAAAGGAAATTCCATTCCCATTTCAAATAAATGATAAGCCCTACTATATTTGCTAAAGAAAAGAGGGACTGAGATAGAAATATAAAAGCCATGAGGAAAACCGGGACAAGCAACATACATATAGAAACACCACCCCAATAATATCAAAATCAAAATATAAAACTTGATTTATTCTCAAGTAAATCCTAAGAGGCATTAGAAGACAGATTTATACCTAAGTACAAGTAAGTAAGTATATACAGTGGCTCAGTGGCTAAGATGCTGAGCTTGTCGATTGAAAGGTCGGCAGTTCAGCAGTTTGAATCCCTAGTGCCACGTAACGGGGTGAGCTCCCATTACTTGTCCCAGCTTCTGCCAACCTAGCAGTTCGAAAGCACGTAAAAAATGCAAGTAGAAAAATAGGGACCAACTTTGGTAGGAAGGTAACAGCGTTCCGTGCGCCTTTGACGTTTAGTCATGCCAGCCACATGACCACAGAGACATCTTCAGACAGTACTGGCTTTGAAACGGAGATGAGCACCGGCCCCTAGAGTCGGGAACAACTAGCACATATGTGCGAGAGGAACCTTTACCTTTATCTTTTTTATCTACATAGACTGTCAGTAGATTTTACCCAAAGTACTAATAGTGACCATGTGACCCTGGGACAGTGCAACTGTCATAAATACGTGTGAGTTGCCAAGCACCTGAATTTTGATCACATGACCACAAGGATGCTGCAAAAATCGTAAGTGTGAAAAACGGTTGTAAGTCACTTTTTTCAGTGCCATAGTAACTTTGAACGGTCACTAAATGAATGGTTGTATGTTGAGCACTACCTGTACCAAGCAAATCCAGGGTTCTCTCTTAAGTCAGATATCTAAGCAATTTAATTTAAAGTGAATCCAAAGAAATTTCACAAAGACCGTTTTGTGTCTCAAGGGAGGTTTCTTTGTCTTTTTTTGCTACAAAAAAACATCTCTTCATAAGTCATAGTAGACTCAATACAAGTTAGAAAAGTATGCAAAAATAATGAAGAATTGGGGAAAGTTTCATACCTTAGGTTTGAAACAGTACCTCTTTCATTTTACTGTTTTGCTGCATATGTCCGCTACAACATAAAAGACAGTACAAAGTCAAATACGTGTTTTAAACTCACCTGCTGCTCCAAGGAAGGCAAAGATCCACAGCACTTTCATTTTGTATCCTGGTGTCACACAAATCTGAGTGGAACTTTCCAAAGGACTCTCTCCCTCTTTATATCCTTCTTAGGGATTTTATCTCTTCGGTCCAAGGCCCCACCAGCTCTCGACTTCCCAGGGTCTTGCACAATTACGCAGCTCCACATGTGCTTAAGGTGATAGCATTATTCCATGTGGCTTAAGTTTAAAGGAAAGCACTTGTAGCAATGGAAAAGACAAGCAGGTGCTTCAATGCCATTCAGCTTGCATGCTAGGTCTTGCCTTGATACTCTTCCTGCCTTCTTGAATGGTTATGAAACCTTTCAAAGGTCTTTGTTTTGCAAGATCTGGGCCACAGTTAGTCCTAGAAAGCCTTTCAGAGACAGAGGGCAACGACATGGCTGCCAAAGCTCAGATCTCTTCTCATCTTGGGCCAGACTCAACAGATTACAGGAAATCTTCCCATACATATGTCAGGATACATGTTACCCTGAAGAACCATTGCTTTTTGTTGTTGTTTGTTTACTCTACACTAAATACACCATGGAAGAGGCTGTTGACAGTTTGCTCTAGTTATTGTCCTGATCTAGGAAGCATACCGGCAGTTATCCCAGTTTGACAGGTCCATCTTGGTTTTGGGATGGTTGTCCTACCTAGAATCACCTCCCAGACAAAACAACAACAACATGGATTTGATTGTATAATGTGAAAGTTCTGTCCAATTAGAGTCTTCTCCATTTGCAACAGCACCATGACAGCCATCTGAAAAACAAGCATCATCCACCCATGGTTCATAGGATTCTTCCGGCTTTCCATAGGTAATTTGTCCGCCCCCAAAACTTCCTGGTCTTGCCCTCACAAGTGATGGAGGAAGGAAAGATAGGCATGGCCAACAGCACAATTTACAGGACATGGAGACCTGTTGTAGTCTGCTGCTTGAGTGATGGGTTACAGAATAGTGAAGTGATTGTCAACTTTCAGTATCTTAATTCCCACTAAGAGAATTTTGAACTACTGTGCTTTATTCAAGGATGTGATTTCTACAGTTATATCCCTTGATATATTGATTAGTTATGGTAAGCATTAGGATATATTACATGCAAACAAAACAGTGTAACAGTGTAAATTTACAAATTTACATGTAATTAACTTTGGCATAGTGGCATTAGGCTAGAATTGAGAAAACTATGAATTCTAGTCCTGTCTTAGGTGTAAAGTCAGCTGGATGACTTGGGCTAGTTCCTTTTTCTCAGCCTTTAGAACAGGGTTGTCAAACTCGATTACATTGAGGGCTGCATCAGGGTTGTGTTTGACCTTGGGGGCCAGTGTAGGCATGGCCAGCTTGACATCACTCATGTTGGGGGCATCTGTGGTGGCCTGAGCACTCTGCCGATGAAAACGGGCTCCCAAGCCCTGTTTTCAGCCATGACGGCCTCCTGCTACACTCAGCCAGCAAAAACGGAGCTCGGGGGGGGCACACACCACACACACACACACACCGAGATCCATTTTCTCTGGCAGAGGGCAGCAGGAAGCCATCGCAGCCAAAAACAGAGCGGCCCTCCCGAGCTCCATTTTCACTGGCAGAGGCACCGTGGGCCAGTCCTTTGCTGTTTCTAGGGCAGCCCCGCAGGCCAGATCTAAGCACCCTGCAGACCGGATCCGGCCCACAGGTCTTGAGTTTGACACCCCTGCTTTAGAAGGAGGCAATGGTGAGCTACTTCTGAAAAAAAACTTGCCAAGGAAACTGCATGGACTTGTCCAGACAAAAGACATGACCAGAATTAGACATGATTGAATAGAAGAAAATAATAATTGGGGTAGGTCTGGATGGAGATAGCAGGATAAAATAGAAAAAGGTAGGATTGGGGTAAGAAGGATGGACAGTGGAACAAAACTGTGATTTTTACTATAGGTGTAATTTTAGATGCTGACCTGAGAGAGAAAACTTTACAAATACAGTAGACCCTCTGGTCACGACCATAATTCGTTCCATAATTTTGGTCGCAATCAGATTTGGTCGTGACCCGAACCTAATTTTGGAAATTTGGCTCTTCCAAAAAAAAAAAAATGGCACAGAAGGGGAAATCGGCTGTGGAAAAAAAATTGTGAATTTTTTGGTTCGTGATCAAAGGTTCTATTGTACTGTGTTCTTTTCTTCACACAGTAGCTGAAGCACTCTAGGCAGACTCTTCTGTTTAAAGAGTATTCTGTGTAAGAATAAAGATTGCACAACTGTTATGCTAGATTATTAGGTCTATTCACACAGCAGACTCAGATTTGGTATGCACCGTGCTGCTGAGATTAGACACTCCTGCACTAGCTCCTTACAAGAACAGGGAAGGAAAGATGCTACTTCTGCAAAACAAAGGACACTAGACAGAATACCATGGTCAGCATATCCAATTCTGGTACAGGAGAATACAGAAACAGAACAAATCAAGGATTAGATAATACTTTAGATCAAGAGTTTTATTAGGATTAGAAAAGGGATGGCAGGAGAAGGAAACATCTGGCTGCCTTCTACAAAGAAGATGCTACCATTGAAACCATAGATAGCTCACCCCACACTATATTTGAAAGGATCCCTTGTGGATTCCCACACATTATTTGCTTGGTTCCTTCCATCTCTTTTTTTGCTGTCCTCTTTCTCTTCTAGGTAGACAGAAAGTTATGGTACAGGTACACTTGCAGAAAAATATTGGTACAGAACAAAATATTTAATCATCAAAACATCATAAAGGGTTAGGTTGTTTGGTTTTAGTGTTGGATGCTATTTTAATTGCAAAAGTGTTTGGGTGTTCAATTCAGTGGGTTTGTTTAGACATACAATTTTTAATTGTTTAATATCTACTGCAGACCAGAAATTACACTTTTATTATCCATATTATTATCCAGAATAGGGTATTATCTTTGAATCTCATTGTTAAACTACCAGCCTTTTTTCAAGTGCCTTCTACAATCTTGGCAGGCAACTATCCCAGTATAAAATTTACTGTCCCCACTGGCAATCCCTCACCTGCCACTGATTTGGCTGCTTGTCAAATGGTAGTGCCATAATTTCACTTGTGTTGGAGTATTAAAGCAAAGTGATTAGTTAAACCACCCTCTTGCTGCTCTCCTGCTTTCCACAACCAGTAGGCATCCATCTACCAATCAGGCATGGGAATGTAGGGATGAACCTTGGGCCAGTGGCAAGTTGAATCAAGTGGCTGACGGGTACCATCATAGAAGAAGGCACCTGTTTAAACAGGGGAGTTTCTGCAGTAAATCAGGCAAACAAGTTCTGTCAAAACCCAGCAGCCTCCCTTCCTTGATCCCTGCTGTTGGGTAGGCTGGGGAAACTGCAAGAAGAGTGGGACAACTGAATGACGCTCGGTAAATGACATTCAGTTCCAACTCATTTAACAACTGTTCAACCAGCTGGGGAAATGTAACCTGGGGAGCACTATTTTAAAACTGATCTGCTTAAGCCTGTCTCACTTATGAGCTGAGGAGAGACAAAAGCAATTTTATTGTTAATATGTATATCCAGTTTAGATTCATTTGGATTCAGATATATATCAGTTTTCACTTGCTTTCTGTGAATTGTACCTGTCAGTTTAAAATCCATTCATCTTGTTTGGAAAAATCCTTTTAAAAATGTCAAAATTTCCAGTGTTGGGCTGAAATATGTATTAATTCAATTTTTTTTGAAAATATAGTTTAGGCCAGATATCACTTTGTTAGAGATAATGGACCAAACCTCCAAAAAAATACATGGTATGTTATTTTTGTGCATGTTAACAGCAAGAGTCCAATTTGCTCAACCCTGGAATGATCCCAGTTACTTAAAAGGAAGAGTGGTTAGAAAAGAGGATAGAGATGGCAGAGATGGCGAAAATGACAACCCTCCTTGGACAAAAAGCTTTGCCAAAATTTAATAATTGGAAGTCTTTTGTAGACATTTTACAAGAAAATTAAAAATCAGATTGTAACATATGGATTTGATGACTAGTGAAAGTCATTGATTGGAAATGGAAGCTGTAGTTTAATGCTAAAATAAGGATGGGATTTAATGTCTTCTGTAAAATAAGTTGGACGTTACCCTTTTATTTCTTTCACACTTTTGTTTCTTTCCATCATTTTTTATCTTTTGGTTCTTCTGACTCATCTCTTTCACTACCTTTTTCTTTTCTGCCTATTTTTTTCTTTAACTATTTGTTTTTGTTAGTTTTTATTTTTACGTTTTACTGAAAAAAAATAAAGTTATATTTTTTCCAGAACGTCCTTTTCTGTGTGTAATTTATAATAAACTTAACTACCTTGCAGCTTATTCATATTTCTAGAAAAATCCAAGTATATCCATTGAATGATTGATGGAAATTTTTTTAAAAAACCCTAAAAGGACAGCGAGTCTAATCCTAATTATGTCCCTTTCTCTTAGGCAAGATGGATTCTTCTTTCTATATTTTTTTATTCTTAAGTAAAATTCCCCTAATCTATCAAAACACAAAGTTGATTTTTGTATCCACTTTTGATCCTATATTTATGCATAAAAGTAAACCAAGGAGAGAAGTAACCTTGAACTAGGGAGAAAATTCCTAACAGTGAGAACAGTAAACCGGTGGAACAAGTTGCCTTTGGAAACTGTGGGTGCTCCAACATGGAGGCTTTTAAGAAGAGATTGGACAGCCATCTATTAGTAATAGTATAGATGAGAGCAGGGGGTTGGGCTAGATGACCTCCCTTCCAACTCTGCTACTGTTACTGATTAATGAAGACCTTGATTTCAAATGATGCTTTAAAGAAAAGTATATTTTTGTGAGAGGGATAGCAATTTTATATTTGAATTCCTTAAAGAATTTTAAGTAACTATTGTATTGATTTGATGATTTAATTTGTTAATAAGATGTCTACAGAATTCAGTGAAAGTAGTTTCCATTCTGGACACTAAGATATGCTTCTCCAACAGTTAAACAGTTCCTTTGTTGATTGACTCAAAAACCATGAAGATCCTCACCATAAAAAAAGTTGGGAAAGAAAATGGATCAAGAACCTTCGTCTCTTCATCTCTTGCCTCTTAAATTTACTCAGTTCTTTGGATTACTCTGAAAAAGAAATCATCCAAGCATAAACATTTGTGCTACAATCTCCATAAAGAAAGCAGGCTATTGGAACCCATTTGGAATTTCTTTATCATCCCTCAGCACATCCCTGAGATCCCTGTTGTTCAACCGTTCAATAAATTCAACATCTCCAAGAGCCCTGGTGCACAGTGGTTAAAATACAGTATTGCAGGCAAACTCTGCCCAGACTAGAGTTCAATCCTCATGAGGTTCAAGAGTCACTCAGCCTTCCATCCTTCTGAGGTTGGTAAAATTAGGATCCAAATTGTTGGAGGCAATATGCTGACATTGTAAACTGTCCAGAGAGTGTTGTAAAACACTATGGGGTGATATATAAGTGCTATTGCTATTCTTACTTCAGATATAGTTAAAATTCTTTAAAATTGTTGGCTCTCATGACTTGTGATGTTAAATTAGTTGGTTTTAAATGAAATTTAAAAAAAAAACAGAATTCCTAAAAATACAACGTTACTTCAATGTGATGCTACAAAGCATGAAAACTTAAACTTTTCTCCATTATGTGTGAACACAATGTCTCGTTTTTACTTCTTTTTTCTTGAAACAGCTCCAAGGCCTTTTGCTGCCAATGAAATAATTAAGAGTCACCTCTCTTGACTTGTCCTTGAAGTGACAGGATATTTCCAGATATGGGTCCTGGAATTTCACATTATCTTATATATAATGTAAAAGATGACGTCTCATGCCTCTGTCAATTCCAGAAGTTTCTTTCCCAGAGATTCTTGGCATAGCCAGCATACATATGCCAATTTGGCATACATAAACTCACAAGGTCCTTTAACACATGTTAACAAACTTTTTTCTCCCATACTTGTATGTGAGTGAGCATATGCATGACAGAACTCTTGTAAATTTCTAGAATATTGATAATACAAACTAAATGGAACATATATGCTTTGTAACCCATGTTTTTAATCATGTAACAGAATATTTCTCATATTATTATGAAGGATGTTCTGGGGACTCCTCTCCAAGATGGCTACTGAATGGTAAGGGATTTTTTGTCTCTTGTCTCTTCTGATTTTGTTGCCAAAGCTGGGTCTGTGGCAGTGCTGCTCCCTGGATTTGAATGGGAGCATTTAGGAATGACCCAAGATGCTTTTTGGACAGTCGTGGATCCACCTGAGAAGGGGAGTCTTGAAGATTCCAGTTCCTTTTGGGAGCAGTGGGAAAGTCACTGATCATCCATCTTCCTTTCAACAGTTATTTTTTTAAGCATGCCTGGGTTTTAACTTTAGCTTTTGAATTTTCTGGTTTATTCTGCTTTTTATCTTTAAAAGTTGACCAGTTGGTTGAATGCTGATTTATTTTAACCCCCTGCTGGACTCTAACTGTTCTCCTTTTTCTTTTTCCTTTTAATTTCTCTTGTCATTTGAATAACTTTTGCTTTCCTGTAAGGAAACATGGCATGCTCTTGGATGGTGAATTTTTCCATTTTTAAATTTGCAAAATATTTGGAGGGTTTTTTTTAATTTTATTTTTCTTTTAATCTTGGATCAAAATATCCAGAAAATATCTTCCTGCTCCTTTTTGCTTCAGCATTCTTTGTTTCCTGGCTATGTTACACAGAGCAACAATGTATCAGATTATAGACAACCAAGGATGGCTGAGATCTGGTAAAAAACCTTTTGGTAACATGCATTTTTTTTAGTCAAAAGCTTTTTTAAAAAGTTTGATGAAATAATGGCTGTGGAAAATATTCAGATGCATGTAGCTCTTTATAAATTAGTTTCACAAAAGGAATGTGATTTGAAAGCTGCAGATCCTTTGGAAAGAGAGAGGGACTATACAGAGGTTGTAGAACTAATTGAGCTGAGTGCCTAGGCCACTCTGAAGTTCAAGCCTGCATTCTTCTACAATAGCAGAAGCCTAACTGAATGAAGAAGTGATCAATTGGTTTTTCCTAGGAGAACTGAAGAAGCTTGGGGAATAGATTTATCACACATAAAAGGAAACCACTTTCATCTGGACTTTGTTGGGAAGATGGACAGATTGTGGAGATTGAATTTATTATATTTAATTAGGCAACAATTGATAAGAGATGCCATTAAGAAACAAACATGGATGTTTGACCCAGGACAAATTATGGGATAGATAAGATGCTGTGGTAAATTTTCTACAAGTTGTTAACAGTTCGTTAACAGAGGATTTTGAAATTTAACCTTGTCTTTTTTTATTATTATTGTTCTTCCTGTTAAATATTTTGTCATTAATATAGTACATAAATGACAGGTCATTTGCAAATAAATTTAGTAGTTCAAAAATTTTGGAGGTCTGTTTCGCAAGGGTGGGAACCCAATATTGTAGTAATGTATTGATCAGAATTCAGTTAGGGCAGACAATATGTGTAGATGTGTTGAGGTCTTTTTCTTTCTTTAAGGTACTTTTTTCAATGTCTTGTTTGTTTTATGTTCTTTATTTTTATTTTTATTTTATTTTTTGGACTTTTGTATTTTAACTTTTTTTCAAATAAAAATAGAAGAATAAATAAAGAATGTTCTGTTTTAGACCAACCTTTCTGGCACGGTGGACAAGCGGAGGCAGTAATGGCTATTATTATTATTATTGCTTATTGGTTCGATTTATATGCCGCCCTTTTCCGGAGACTCAGAGCGGCTTACAATGTGTTAAGCAATAGCCTTCATACTTTTGTATATACCTGCTTAGTAGGGCTTTCAGCCCCCCAATAAGCGGTGTTCTTTTTTATACAAAGTCAGCTTATTGTCCCCACAAACCGGGTCCTCATTTTACCTACCTCAAAAGGTTGGAAGGCTGAGTCAACCTTGAGCCTGGTGAGATTTGAATTTGCAGTCATTGCAGGCAGCTGGTGTTAGTCTGCTACATCACCAAGGCTCTTCAAGGCTAGGTGGGAGAGCGGATGGTTTCATGTGTGTGTGCATTACTTTCACAAATGTGTCTTTGCGTACACACACACACACACACACACACTCACCCACCACTTCTGTGGCCGGGTTCCGAATGGGCTGCAGCCCCACACCAGGCCATGGACCAGGCATTGGGGATTCCTGTGCCTTGCTGACTTGCAACAGTTTGTTAACCAGGCAGGTCTGCAAAGCACTACTGAACTGTAATAGTCTTTCAGATCTTGATTAATACATGAATCATTCAAAGTAGATTACTTCTCCAAGTATCATGTAGACCGAGAATCATGGAAATTGTAATCCAACACATCTGAAGAGCGCTAGCTTGGGGAAGTCAAGCCTGTGGATGGTAAATGTGGGGAAAAAATGATAAACTAATGCATTGCTACTGCTGTAAGAAAATATAGACAGCATGATAAGTTAAATGCCTATTCATAGTCCCTTTTTTTAATTTGAGAATAAAGGAACAAAAATCTGAATAGGCCACATATGATTCCATCTTTAATTCATTCTGAAATATGAACACATGCTTAATGATTGTTTAGTAGTCATAATATACTTTCTGATAAGAATTTTTTATTGCCGCTGTTCACTATAAAGCTATATGTTTGTCTTTCATTTTAGTAATCCTCAATTACTGATTTCAAAGAAAGTATATATCCCAAGAAAATTAGATAAGTGATAGAAAATGTTTTAAATGCTTGAGTAGACAAGTTATCTTTTGATACAAAATTCAAAGGTAATAGCACACATTTGCAGAAATAAAATAATGTATTTCATACTAGTTAGCATATTATTATGGTCTGTTAATTCAAAAGCTGAATTATGCAGCATATTGCAAAAATATAGTCTAATTTGTTTTGTCTGGGTTTCAGTTCATTAAATCTGTTGGGAATTAAGTAAATTTGGGTTGACCAAACGGATTTGTGCTAGCTTACCATAACCCAAAATTCAAAACAAGAAAATTTATCAACTGCTTCTAAAAAAACAAGAGTTTTGACTTTAATAAAGGGTTATTTATTGGTGGGCGTGCATATCTACTCAAGCTCCTTTAACAGCATCCAATGAACTGGGACTATAACTTTTTGGTTTATAATCTAGGACTATAACTTTGTTTTGCCCTCCTGTATATGTGTATGCATCAATATATATGTTGTAGAACAGGGCTGTCAAACCCCTGGCCCACGGGCTGGATGTGTTACACGCTGGCCACACCCACGCCCAGTTTAGTGAAGGGGGAAGTCCTGATACGTCATGTGATGGTGCCATGATGACACCCCTGTTGTAGAACTATTGTAAAATTCTAGATTATTGAAGAATCATGTACTTAACATGTGCACCTATATCAATCAAATTCATGCAAATATACTTACATATATATGATCTATATGGATGATAGTGTAATTATCTATATCTTCCAACCCATATTTTTAATCATATAAAGGAATATCTCTTTTTACTATGATCAAGGAATAGACAACCCATGTGCCACTGAGTCTTCATTTCAGACATATTTCAGAGATATTCCCACTGAACCTCTCCTGTTGAGTTTCCTTGTGAGAATTTTTTTTTTTAAATTTGATTTATATGCCGCCCTTCTCCGGAGACTCAGGGCAGCTTACAGTGCACTAAGCAATAACCTTCATACTTTTGTATATTTATACAAAGTCAGATTATTGCCCCCACAAACTGGGTCCTCAATTTATCTACCTTAGAAAGGTAGGTAGGTAGGAAGGCTGAGTCAACCTTGAGCCTGGCGAGGTTCGATCTTACTTTAATTGTAGACAGCTGGTGTTAAATTACAGTGCTTCTGTTGAGCTAAACCAGAATCTTACAGGGAGCATTGGAAATCCTTCCTTCCTTCCTTCCTTCCTTCCTTCCTTCCTTCCTTCCTTCCTTCCTTCCTTCCTTCCTTCTTCCTTGGTCCATCCGTCCCTCCCACCCTCTTCCTTTCCTCTGCTCCTTCCATTCTTTCTCCTCTCTTTTTTCTTTCTGTCTTCTCTCCCTCCCTGCCTGCTCCTTTCTTCCTTTTTTCCTCCCTTCCCTTCCATTCTCTTCCCATCCCAGCAGGCAAGTAAGTGGGTGCTGCTGTGGGTGCTACTGTGTCAGGGAGGGATGAGGGATTGTGTAAGTGGCTGAGAAACTGTCATGGAATGTTGAAAATTAGGATCACATGACCACAGCAGCAGCCCTGCCACATTGAAAGTGTTGAAGCAGCTCCAATTTCCCCAAGTTTCATTCCTTCAGGAATAATGATCCTGGAATTCTGTAGGTTAGCCCATTTGCAGTACCTTTGTTTTGCCCTATGATGCACTGTTTTGCCCAATTAAAGGTTACAGACACAATAGCTTTTTATAATATATACTCTGGATATCCTGAATTCTATTCAGTGCCAGGCAAGTTTATAATATTTTGATATCTCTAGTAGTTTCTCACAGTATTAATAGTCTTACAGATCATTGATATAAATCAATGTCAGTGGATTACTTTTCCAAAAATCACATAGATTGAAGATGATGGAAGTTGAGGTCCAACACATCTAAACTGAACTAGCTTCTGGAAGATTGAACTCGAGTTAACTGTTTATGATTTCATATACCAATTGTGCCATATTCCAAAAGTGGTTGTCAGTCATGAAAACAAATAATCGTGGATTAATATGATTAATATGATGCAGTGACACAATAAACTGCCAATTGCCTGTGTAAATAAAAGATGGTCAGAATGCAATTTATGATGCAGATGAAAAATTATTCATTTCAATCTCTTTATTTTGAAACAATTGAACACTGATCTGAAAGACTCTCATCTGATTAATTTTTAGCTCATTCTGAAATGCATGCACATGTCTAATAAATGAATAAGAGCCAGAATATTTAGTGTGAACAGCAGCAAACTATATATTTGTCATTAAATTCAATATTACTGAATTATATTGGAAGAAAGGCAATATCTCAAGAAAATTAGGTAGCTAATAGTTATTCCAGTTGATTGAAATTATTTCTATATTGATTCATTCAATCTAGCTGCAGACTATAGTAAATCAAGTATGGATACCGTTCAGTTCATATCTAAATATTTAGGACGCAAACTCCACGAACCATATGGGTTTCCCAGAATCTTCCTTTGGATAGACAAAATAAGTGTATTTTGTGAATCTCTAATCCTTTACTAAAGATGGATCTAGAATAAATATGAAAATGTAAAATATTCTATTATGAGGTTATGAGACTGTAGAAACTGTTAACAAATAGTAATAACACAGGTTCCATTTCCCAGAGAATCTCAGCTGGATTCAATTATGTTTAGTTGAAGAGACAAGAAATAATATGTAAACAATATATCTGGAGCAAACCTAGGTATTATGCTTGCCCTTGCACAATTCATTTTTAAAACTAGCCAATATTCCTACACCCAGTGGATTAGGACTCTGAACTGACAGTTTTTCTATATTGCAATATAGAAACATTGCGCTATAGAAATTAGATTCTATTTACAAATTTTTAAAAAAGAAAGAAAAGAAATTAGATTCTATATTAGTTATAGAATCTATCTTGAATCTCAGTGATCTAGTTCCAGTAGGAGATATGCCATCATTATAGTGCACATTGAAACTTCCTGCTTTTACATTTATTATGACACTGTTTTGTCACATTAACACTGGAGATAAATGAGATGCTCTATTGCAACAAATGCATGTATGGAGTTTAATAAAGTTTTGAATCCATTCTGATGTCCTCAGCAATCTAAAATTAATAGGGTTATCAGTGCATGTAACATAAATGTTTGTGCGGGTAAGATTATCAACCTTGCTGTCAAACAAAACCAAGCATTTAATAGTGAGTGCCATACCATGTGCACTTATCAAACAGGTGGCAAGAAAGTAGGGGCAGTCAGGCACAACACAGGTTATGTAGATGGTAAACACAGGGTCAATCAAAATGGACTCAAATGTCTGTATACCAATGCACAGACTATGAGGAATAAACAGGGAGAGTTAGAAATTCAAGTAAATAAGGGCAGATATGATATTGTTGCCATTACGGAAACTTGGTGGAATGAAATCCACAAATGGATCATACATCTAGAGGGATTTAAATTATTTAAAAGAAAAAGGCCAAATAAAAGAGGAGGTGGAGTTGCACTATATATAAGAAATAACTACATCTCTACAGAAATTGAGCACAATGATGAAAATTATCTTGAATGCATTTGGGTCAATATTAAAGGGGGAGGGAAATGACATTGCCATAGATATATATTATAGGCCACCCAACCAAACAGAGGAAATAGATGAACTTTTTGCTAGGCAGCTAACTAAGGCATGTAGGAAGTACATCACAATAGTAATGGGGGAATTTAACTACCCTAACATCAACTGGGAGATAAACTCTGCACCAAGTGGAAGATCCAACAGGTTCCTAACAAACCAAGTGGACAATTTTGTTTCCCAAAAAGTAGAGAAGGGAACAAGGGGATCAGCCATATTGGACTTAATTCTCACTAACAGAGATGAAATGATAAGTGTTGAAATTACAGGAACCTTGAGGGGGAGTGATCATGCAATATTGGAATTCAACATTATGTAAGCACAAGCAATAGAACAAAGTCAAACTAGAGTCTTGGACTTTAAAAGAGCTAATTTCAATAAACTTAGAGAGAGCTTGGGAAGGATTCCATGGATGAGAATCCTCAAGGGGAAAACAACTCAAGAAGCTTGGGAAATTTTGAAAAGTGAGATTATAAAAGCTCAGTCTAGCACAATACCGATGAAGAAGAAAAATAACAGCTCTCAAAAGAAACCAGCATGGCTGCATAAAGAACTCTCTGACAAATTGAAAGACGAAAAGGACAAGTATAAAAAGTGGAAAGAGGGGCACATAACTAAGGCAGAATATCAGCAAATAGCCTGAGCCTGTAAAGATGAAGTGAGGAAAACTAAGGTTCACAATGAACAAAGGTTTGCGACAAAAGTAAAAAAACAAAAAAAGGCTTCTTCCAACAAGTTAAAAACAAGAAAAAAGCCAAGGAAACAACTGGTCCATTGGTAGGAGAAAGTGGCAAGAAGATAACAAGCAACAGGGAGAAAGCAGAATTACTTAACTCATTTTTTGCAACTGTCTTTACACAAAGGGAAAAAAACAGTTCAGCCTATCTAAAACAGCACCACAAAAAACAGATTAGGAACACAAGTTAAAATAGGGAAGAAAATGGTAAGTGAGCACCCGTCTACCCTAGGTAAAGGTAAAGGTTCCCCTCACACATATGTGCTAGTCGTTCCCAACTCATCTCCATTTCAAAGCCGGAGAGCCGGCACTACCTGAAGATGTCTCTGTGATCATGTGGCCGGCATGACTAAACGCCAAAGGCACATGGAACACTGTTACCTTCCCACCAAAGGTGGTTCCTATTTTTCTACTTGCGTTTTTTACATGCTTTCGAACTGCTAGGTTGGCAGAAGCTGGGACAAGTAACGGGAGCTCACCCCATTACGTGGCACTAGGGATTCAAACCGCTGAACTGCCAACCTTTCGATCAACAAGCTCAGCATTTTAGCCACTGAACCACCGCATCCCTTTTCTACCCTAGACAAGTTCAAATCACCAGGACCAGGTGGATTACACCCCAAGGTTCTGAAAGAATTGGCAGACAAGATCTCAGAACCACTGAACTATATCTTTCAAAGATCCTGAAGCACCGGGGAACTGCCAGAGGACTGGAAAAGAGCTGATGTACCATATTTTTTGGAGTATAAGATGCTACAGAGTATAAGACCTTATTGCCTTATTTTAGTGGGAGGAAAATAAGAAAAAAAAATCTTCTTGGGAGACTCCGTTTGAGAGGCTGCATTTGCAGCCTCCAAAAGCTCCAAAAAGGTGGGGGCTGGCAGGTGGGCGGGGTTACAATCGGTGTATAAGATGCACCCAAATTTTCACCCTCTTAGGGTGAAAAGTGCATCTTATACTCCAAAAAATACGGTAGTTCCCATCTTCAAAAAAGGAAAAAAAACAGGCCAGGAAACTACAGACCTATCAGCCTGACCTCAATACCAGGGAAGATTCTGGAGAAGATAATCAAACAATGAATCACCAAACACCTAGAAGCAAACAAAGTAATAACCAAAAGCCAACATGGGTTTGTCAAAAACAGATCATGCCAGACTAATTTTATTTATTCTTTGACAAAGTGATAAAATTAGTGGACCAGAGGAATGCTGTCGATATAATTTACTTGGACTTCAGTAAGGCATTTGATAAAGTAGACCATAATATACTACTAGATAAAATAGAAAAATGTGGGTTATACAGCATCACCGCCAGATGGATTTGTAACTGGCTGACCAACCACACTCAATGTGTAGTCCTCAATAGAATTTCATTTACATGGAGGGAAATATGCAGTGGGGTACCCCAAGGCTCTGTTTTAGGCCCAATACTCTTTAACATCTTCATCAATGATTTGGACGAGGAGATAGATGGGAAACTCATCAAATTTGCAGACAACACCAAGCTGGTAGGAATAGCCAACACTCCAGAAGATAGGCCTGGAAGGATCTTGACAGATTTGAACATTGGGTGCTATCTGACAAAACGAAATTCAATGTTGAAAAAAGTAAGTTTCTACATTTAGGCAAGAAAAACAAAATGCACAGGTACAGTATATGTGGTACCTTGTTCAACAGTAGTAACTGTGAGAGGGATCCTGGAGTCCTAGTGGACAACCATTTAAATATAAGCCAGCAGTGTGCAGCAGCGGCCAAAAAAGCCAACACAGTTCTGGGCTGCATAAACAGAGGGATAGAATCAAGATCACATGAAGTGTTAATACCACTTTATAATGACTTGGTAAGGCCACACTTGGAATATTGCATTCAGTTTTGGTCACCACGATGTAAAAGAAGATATTGAGATTCTAGAGAAGAGCAACAAAGATGATTAGGGGACTGGAGGCTAAAACATATGAAAAACGGTTGCAGGAACTGAGTATGTCTAGTTTAATGAAAAGAAGGACTAGGGGAGACATGATAGCAGTGTTCCAATATCTCAGGGGTTGCCACAAAGAAGATGGAGTCAAGCTATTCTCCAAAGCACCTGAGGGCAGGACAAGAAGCAGTGGGTGGAAACTAATCAGGTGATGTTGGTCATCACCTTTAAAGCGCTCCATGGCATCGGGCCTCGCTATCTTCGAGACCGCCTGCTGCTACCGACGACCTCCCATCAACCCGTGTGCTCCCACAGAGAGGGCCTCCTCAGGGTGCCATCAGCCAATCAATGTAGGCTGGTGACCCCCAGGGGGAGGGCCTTCTCTGTGGGGGCACCTACCCTCTGGAATCAGTTGCCCCCAGAGATAAGGAGAATCCAAGACCTCAGTGCCTTCCGCCGTGCCCTTAAAACCCACTTTTTCCAGCAAGCGGGGCTGGCTTAAGAAGAAATTTTTAAATGTTTTAATTGGTTTGTGATTTTTAATTTTTGGGCCAAATTTATATATATTTTAATTGTTTTTAATATTTATATTTCATGTTTTTAACTCTGGCTGTACACCGCCCTGAGTCCTTAGGAAGAAGGGCGGTATATAAATTGGAAATAAAATAAAATAAATAATCAACCTAGATTTGCTTGCAATTATGCTGGTTAAATTTAATTGAAAAGAATATTTGATCTCTTCAGCAGAGTGCATTTCTTCAATATATTTTTTGCATTGATTATGGTAATTTAATTGTCCTAAGTTATAGTCTTGGGTTCACTGCTATCCCAAAAAGGTTTGTTTGTTCTTTCCACTAGCTGTGCATGCTAATTAAATCATTTAGAGTCATGCATTTTTATCCAGGTTACCTACAGAATCATCTTTGTCCTGTTACATCATTTGCCCCACCTGGTTAAGCAGGGAAGTTATTCCTCATCAATCAAGGAATGACTGGCAGAATCCAGAAAGAGAGTTTTCCCTGCCGTTGCCCTGTGGGACACTCTTCCCCCCCCCCCCGCAGAAGTAGGACCCCTACTCTCATGCCCTTCCAGAAAGGTGTGAAAACATGGTTCTATGGCCTTGTTTGGGATGCAGAGAGGAGCACATGGCACATAGGACTGGTTAGTGTCCTGAAAACTCTTCCCCACACCTTTTAATTAATTTTTAACCTCACTTGCTTCTTTGATATTTTATATACTGTTTTTATGTTTTTAATATTTTATTGTACAGTGCCCAGAGCCTCTCTGTAAGGGTGGTTTTAAATTTTTATTTTTAAATTGATTTATATGCCGCCCTTCTCCAGAGACTCAGAGCGGCTTACAATGCGTTAAGCAATAGCCTTCATACTTTTGTATATTTTATACAAAGTCAGCTTATTGCCTCCACAATCTGGGTCCTCATTTTACCTACCTTAGAAAGGATGGAAGACTGAGTCAACCTTGATAAATTTGATAAATAAATAAGAAAAATAAAGTTGTCTTTTGGGGATAGACTCTATTTGAAGTCTTTCTTTCTTGTACAACCAGGTATCTAGCACTATAATGACTATTTCTGGATATGATGATTTCTCTTTGGAAAAAAACTTAACCAGATCACAGATTTCCCTTTCAGTCTATCTGTATCATCCATGGTTCAGTGCTCCTGCCCTGTGAATTTTGCTACATATTCTTTGATTTTTAAAATGTAATTTTGTATGATTTGGTGTCTTTGTGTGTTAATGTTGGAAAGACCACTAGCCCTACCAAATACTTTGGAAAGAAGAAAAAAAAGAAGGGGAGAGAGAAACGAGAATCTTGTGCATTCCAAATATACCTCATGCAGACCTTTGGCATGGATCCAGGTTAATTTCAGGACCATCTCTCCCCATTTACTTTTGCCATCTCATTTGATCCGATGGGATGGCATACTTTGTGTCATATCAATTAAACAATGCCATTTGGTGGGACCCAGGAAGAGTGCCCTCTCTGTTGTAGCAACTGTCTTTGATTCATGATATCCCAAATTTGCTAACATTATGGACGTCCTTGAAGACTGGGTTGTTCCCTCAGGCACTGGGTCTGAAGTTCAAGTCAGCCCATCACTTTTTGTCATGATTAGAGTTGTGTTCATTCACAACTATTTTTTTTTCTTACTGTATTTTGTTTTATTTGAAAGATGGGCATCTCTTTAGATTTATATAATTAATAAATTAATTGACCATTTTTTTGAAAAGTTTACTATAAAAGGGCATTCTTGGAGTTAACTATAATTGGAAATGGACTGTGCAGGAACCAGCAAAGAACATTGCCATAAAATTAGCAATTAGAAGAAAGCCCCTAAAAATAATACCGTAAGGAAATGATTATAGAATCCCTCAAACAGAAAATCAATAAAACCACCCTTAAGCATTCAGAAATGTAGTAAATTAGAGAGAATTTGTTGACCTGGTTTTCTGAGATGTCTCATTTCCTATGTTTACTTAAACTCCTTTATATTATATTGCCTTGTCACATAACTTCTAGAGAAATCTCAACAGATGGAACAGCTCAAGTGACAAAAACATTTTAATGGCTGTAGTATTTCCCAACTCTGAAAAGTGAGTTTCTGCCAGTTTCTGATTTTTTCAAAAAATAGTTTTTGTTAAAAGATTTTATGTATCTAATAAGAAACGCGTTCAAAGAAAAAAAATACATAGTAAATAGAAAAGAAAGGGAAAAAAACCAAATCTTTTGTTCAGATCAAGGATCATACATTCCATTGTGTCTCTCCATTGGTTACTCTTAATTGGTTACTCTTAAATTGGAAGAAAGGTAGGCTAATTCCTTCTCTTTATCTGTCTGTTGCTTAATATGCTGCTCAATCTATATGACTATTATTAAAATAAAAATATTAAACAGAGAATATGGTAATCAGGCTCTATTTATTTCATTTCATTCTCTATCAAGATGAATCACATTAAGAGGAAAGCATCTCTTTCAGTTGGCAGCTATGTTTCCATTGATCCAGTCGATGTATCTGCAGACTTTGGTGTAGACTCCAGGATAGCCAGGCAGGGCACAACCTATCCCCCAGGAGACAATGCCCTGGAGCACTCCATTACAAACCACGGGGCCACCAGAATCTCCCTAAAAGGCAAAAAAAATTGAAAACAAGAAAGGTTTGATATTCTAGTTGCCTATAAATAAAACTGAAAATTTGTTACTGAATTCTTTAAGCCTACACTAAAAAGTAGCTTCAGATCATAAAGAGACCTTGTTGAACGATTACCCAAAACATTTTTGTGGTCCCAGCTAAATTTTTCCAAGCTTCATAAAAAATTGGGAGTTTATAGAGGCTTTCTCCAAACCAAGAGGGACCTTTGTAATCTTCCATGTTTTTCTTCAGCTTAAATCAAAATGTAAGAAAAGCGGCCAGATTCCCCTTCTTACCACATCAGTCTACAATGTCAACAGTGCCCTACAAGCAGCCCTACAAACTAACAAACAAACAAACAAAAGTGTTAAAATAAGAATGTTTCTTGGTCTCTTCATGTATATCCCTGTATCATAGGACTCATGAAGTGTGATATAAATGTATCAATTTTTTAAGTGAAAATTGTTTTTCCAACCAGAATTTCCTCCTCTTTCTCACCAGACAGCCAAATGCAAATAGTCTTTTGGATAACATAACAAAAGAAACTTATTGTTTGAGCTACTTGAAAACCATACAATTCCTCCATTCAGGGCAGAACATGCAAGAATAATAGTGAGATCAAGGAATGTATGCATATTTACCATGTAGTATGGCTGTAGTAGTAGTAGTATATGCATACATCAAGGAATGTATGCATATTTACCATGTAGTATGGCTGTAGTAGTAGTAGTATTTATTCTTATTATTATCTTTCTTCCCCCCTCCTTATCTGGTATTATTGTTATTATGACTATCATTAGTCTGTTGCTTGCATGTACACTAAGAGTTTTGGAGACAAATTCCTTGTCTATATAATCACACTTGCCCAAATAAAATATTCAATCCAATTCCAGCCTGAAAATTCTCAGTAAGACTTTCTTTCAGAGTTCCTGAGTAAATAATGTAGCAAAATTTTGGATTAAATTACTGTTACTTAAAATTTAATGGGTTGCAAAAGGAATTTGGACTGATTCAATTAAAATGTCTTTATATGTTACAGTTTGGGCCAAACATATTAGCAGTGTTCCAAATTCCAAAATTGTTCATATTATTGCAAAAGGTTTTAGGGGTTCCTGTACAATTGAAAAATAATACTAAACTAGACATCGGAAACTGAGAAGTGTGGAACAAATAATTGGAATGTGTGGTTGCAGTTTTAAAGAAAGCTGTCTTTGTATTTTACATTCTTAAGAAGCTCAAATTTATATAAAAGATTTGTTTGGGCATTTACCAGGCAGGGCTTTGATTCATGTTTAGAGTGTTCTACAATTGCACATGTACAAAGATGTACATGTATTTTTAAATTTATATATTTTAGTCATAACTCAACATCTGTTGATATTTGAAGAACTCAGGTTTTATTGTGTGTGGTCTGCAATTAAAAATATTATCTTATACCAAAGGAAGCTCTTGCTACACGCTGATCTGAAAAGAGATTTCAAGAGGTTTCCACTTCTTACATATGAACAGCTTTTCATTAACATAGTGGAAAATCTGAACAGTTTTACTCTGTGTGGTCAGTATTTAACTTAGTGTTTAAAACACCAAGCATTTCTCATTCCTATTTTTTTAATATCCTTTTTTTTTCTTTCCTGTTTTTTCTTCTGCCTAGTTTTATTTCTGCTTTCTGCTTTGCTTTGGGGTAATGTTTACCTATTTTTGATGAAATGTTAAAAGAATAGTTTAAATAATATAGCTAATCTGTAAATTAATCCTGGATGCATATCGTTTCAGGTGGTCAGAAAGCAAGTGTCCTCACCTGACAAGAGTCTTTGCCACCCTCTAGGTATCCAACACAGACCATATTTGGGGTAATTTGTCCTGGGTAAGCATCATTGCATTCCTCATCACTTAGGATTGGTGCATTCAGGCACTGAAGAAGATCAGGGTAGTATACTAGAAAAAAGAGAAAGGAAAAAATAAGGAAGTGGATGGCAGCTCATGAAAATATATGGTTTATATTAACATTTGTTTGTTTTAAAAGATGCCACAAGACTCTGTTTAAATGATCAGCAGCAACCCTGTAATTCAAGACAAGTAAAAGCAACTAGCTGGTTACATAATTTTAGGGAATATGATGTCTGAGGTGAGGTAACCAACTCAGTACAAGAAAACTGCCTCAAGAAGGAAAAAAAAAGTGGAATTTGATGTACGTTCATCTTCAGGGCTCTAAAACTATCCAAACCATCATTTATAGGCTTACATTGGTTCAAGGCTCAGTCCAAGAATTGTTTTCTTCTTAATTTTAGAACTTAAACCCGGAATTTCATAATTGATTCAAGATGTCCCTGAATGTCTCTATCCCTGTGAATACTTAAAGCATTTAACAATTCAACAATGAGAAACACATTACTAGATTTAGGAAGTGTTGTTTCCATTTGGTGATGCAGAGGGCTTAGGGAATGGCCTTGAAGGATAAGAGGCAAAGCTGCTACCAAGGCAATTGTCAGATAAGAGGGACTTGAGCAGAGGCCAAGAAAATAACTTGAAAACTGTCTCATATAAGCCCCTTCACAATTCACATGCGGATAAAATAAGGGAAGGTGAAGCACATTCAGTTTGCAAGATTATGTTATTATTATGGTTTGCCATGCAGACAGCCTGATGTTTAGGATGGATTTGACATTTTAATCCACCTACTGATTCCTTCCAAAGGACCTGGGATGGGGAGATGTTGTTCTTGTTGCTAAAAGTTATACGCAGCCTGACTCCCAGCAGCTCTAGATAGTTTGCAAATTAAAAACAAGCAACAAGACAAGAAACCCAAACAAAGATGACAGAGAAAACAAATCTGGATAAGAAAAAAGAAAAGGAAGAAAAGGGGGCATCAATCATCCCCATCAAAGATCTGAGCAAATAGCTATATCTTCAGGGCCTTTCAAAATCTAAATGGTGGGAGCCATTTGAAAAAGTTGGCCTACATGGCATTGGTCTCTTAGTCTGGTCTATGATGTCAGGCTGACAGGCAGGTAGCAGCAATTACAGTTCTTCAGTCATATACCTGGGACTTAGATTAAGTTAACCAATTCTTGTTAATACTCACCACCATTGCTGAGAGTATTGCCCCATCCTGAAATCAAGCAACTAGTACCAACTGCTGCACATCCATTACTCAAAGGGATAGGTGAGACACTTTTATCAATAGTGACAGGTGTTGCCAGCTTGATGAGCATGATATCATTATCCAAAAGCCAAGAGTTGTAGTATTCATGGACAATTATTTTTTCAGGTTTTATAATCTGCTCGCTCGCTTCATCTTCCATAATATTGTACTCTCCAAGTCTCACATCCATGCGGCTGAAAGTTAATGTTGCAGCATTATATTTGTTGTACAAAGCAATGCCTGATCTCAACCTGAAAAAAAGCTTTGAATACTTTATGCTAAAGAACAAGCAATCAGATCAACCAACATAGTTTTAGTAGAGACTCCAATCTAAAATGGGAACTTTGCATGTATTCGTGATTAATATCGTAAATTTCACAAAAACAGAAGTTAAAACAATTCTAGCCTGTATAGTGTTGAATATGAATTTAGAAAGTCTACTTTCACCCATTTCCACAACCATGCAAATTCTGGTATTAACCAAGGAAGTCTGACGTTTGTTTTATCAAATTCTGTGCTTTCCCCCAAAGCACCTGAAAAAAATATTCTTGAATTTTACATACAAACAAATATAGTTACATGTTTAAAGAATGTATATGTGAAGGAATTTACATTTTAAAAAGCCCATCTAATAAAATGCAAATTCAAAGAAAAGTAAGGTGACCTTTTTAAAGCTGTTTAGACATTACATATAACTGTTGCACAAATTAATGGAATATGCATTACAAGGCCTCCAACCATTGTAAAATTACAGAAGCTGGAAAGAAGGTATTATTATCTATTCACAACAATGTGAAGTCACAGCAGACAATTCTTTAACTGCTGTTGGCCTTCATAACACAAAGTTCTTTCTAAGAACCTAAGCTGTAGTGGCTCTCAACAACTTTGGGTGGTTCACAACAATATAATAAGAATTTAGTGATGGAGGTGGAAGTTAAACTTTGCCCTTAAGCATAAAGTAGTGTTTTCTCATAAGACCAAATGCAAGCGAAATAAGGCATGAACCTTCCATTTTCAGATTTAGGTTCAGGTTTTATGCTCTAAGTATACATAATGCATACTGAAGCTTCAAAGCCCTCTTAAGGTGCAAAACAAAATAGCACAAGACTATTCCTGACTTTTGGTAGATAGATAAAACTTCTGACTCAGCCTTAACTGTCTATACTGTAATTGTTAGAAACAGACTGTTTGCTTTCTAATCAAAACATTTTCTGCTTGCTGAATTTCATTGTTGGATCACTTCCATGACCTTTGAGATCCTAAATAGGATTCTACTCTCACATACTGTATCCGGGTGCACAAAAAAAAAATGTGCCCCTTGAATCAGTTCCATGACAGGCTATTTCTGAAGGAACGTGTGACTTTCAGGTAATGCGTCAGCTTAGCAAGTGATGTAAGGAGCCCTTACAGACCTTATCATTACATTTGCATTCTATGTAAGTTTTTTTCTGATGAAGTGTAATTGATTTATTTAAGATATTTCCATACCACTATCACAATAAATATATCAGAGTAGACAGTTATAGTCCTGTAAGTTTACCTTGATATTTTTTCAGCTTTGGGATTGATTTTTAATAATAAAACACCAGACTAGGAATAAATAAAAGTGGAATCACAAGCATGCAAGTCTTTACTGAATGAATATGACATTGATTTATTGTTGATGCATTTTTAACTTCCATGTATAGACATCTGCTTTTAACAGAAATGGCTTTAAGATCATCATAAAAATACTCTTCACTCACGAGTTGTAACAATGGGCAGCTGAAACGACCCATTGTTCATTGATGAGGGAGCCACCACAGAAATGATAACCAGCATTCAGTGAAACTTGATAAGGGATAGCATTTCTCTGGCAGGTATATCCTCCAACAATCTTGTCATCATCATCCTCAAAGGGGGCAGCAACTGATAAGAACAGGAACATCAAAATGATTAAATACAACACTGTTATGTAGCAAGCCAATTGCAATGTGTGTTCCTACTGACACCATGAAGTAATGGGTGTTATTTATAGAGGAGACCACTACTCCTTGGTAATCTGAGGCATGTTAGCCTCAACTGAGATTACTTTATAACGGACTATTGAATGATCGGATTATTTCAGCATTCCTAATATATGTTTATAAGTTCCCCAAAAGGTTATCATCAGCTGTGGTTTTTACTTTCTCAGATTCATATGATGCACGCAGGTTTATGTAGATATGTGTAACATATCTGCAAGTTGTGGGAGATTGGAGCAATCTACTATATGCTTCATACATAAAATTATACACATATGAATAATGAACACTTATATATACACATATAAGTACATACAGAAAATTGGATATCAGAGCGAATAGTTCTAGACATCAAGCCATCTTCGAATGTTTGTACTTCATATATTTTTGGAGAAATAGCAGAGAGGAAACAATGAGAATTGTTACCAAAAAGCAAGAGCAAAATCAAATGATAAAACCTGATTTATACTCAGGTGAATCTTCAGAAGAGATAAAGGTTTGGGACATTTGTGTGTGTGTTTCTACTGTTAATAGATTTAGCTTTAAGTCAAGTACAAAGGAAATTTAGGACTCTCTTTCAAGTCAGACATACAAGGAATTTCACTTAAATTGAATCCAAAAGAGTCTTACAAAGGCTTCCTTGTGTCAAGGGAGGTTTCTTTACACTTCTTACAGCAAAACATGTATTCATGAGGGCTTAGCACATCTTAGAAAATTGCAGGGTTCTAAATGTTTCAGAGAAAATAGTAGAAGTATATAAATAAAGACACTGCCCATGGAGAAAATGGCAATCTGGCTTAGGCATTTAATTGATTCATGTGGTTATACATAAAATTATACACACATGAATAATGATTCAAGAATATCCTTGAATCCAAAGGATACCCATCAGCCTTTGCTTAATAAAGTCTAGTTAGAAAGCTAACCAGAACTGCCTGGAAATACAGTAAACGTTTGATTCAAAAGATGTAATGGGAAAAGGGAGGATACTTTAAAGCTATATATTTGAGCCCTAAAGCACCCACTCGTTTAGTGCCCCCACTGAGGAAGATGGAGAGAAAAAGATGGCTGTGCCAACTGTACTCGCCAACTTCAGAGTCTGTAGAAGAACCAAGTATCTGTTTTAAAACTCACGTGCTGCTCCGAGGAAGGCAAAGATCCACAGGACTTTCATTCTGTCTGTTGGTATTTTGTAAATTGGAATGGGATGTCCTGAAGGAATCTCTCCCCATTTATACCCTTCCAGGGATCTTATCTTTATGGCCCAAAGCCACAACAGCTCCCTACTTCCCAAGGTCTTGTATAAGCATAATTACCAATTAATCATGTATTAGACATTTTCATGATATACTATAGTGATAGCATTATTCCAGGTGTCTTAAATCTAAAGGAAAGCATTAGGTAGATACTCACGCACCATTTGATCTGTGTGCTAGGTCTTCCATTCAGCCCTCTGTCTACCTATTTGAATGTTTCTGAATGTTCTAAGATTTTTTTTGGTTTGCAAAGCCCAAGCCACATTTGTCCACATCAAACGGACAAGATATGGCTGCCAAAGCTCAAATCTCTTCTTAGCTGGGGCAAAATCACAGAAAAATTTCCCATACTTATGTCAGATTATATTATTCTGGAGACATAGGTAAGAACCATAGCTTTTTTGTCTACTCTTCATTACATACAGCAGGGTAGATACATTTTAACAGTTTGATCCGCTTGTGGTCCTGATCCACAGACTGTACTGGCAGTTATCCCAGTTTGCCCAGTTCATCTTGGTTTTTGGGAGATCGTCTCACTCAGAGTCAAATCCCTGGATTTGATTGCATGATGTGAAAGAACTGTCCAATTAATGACACTGCAGGGTCTTCTCCATCAGTACCAGCACCATAACAGCCACCTAAAGAAGATATATCCTTCTGGATTTCCATAGGTTTGGTTAAGGACATGGTCTGCCCCCATAAAGGTTTCTTTCCTGAAAATGTGATGGAGTCATTGAGACAGAAGGTGCCATGGCGAGCAGAACAACTTACAGAACACAGAGACAGGAAGATCTTATGTAGTTTGAGGTTTGAGTAATGCATTGCAGAGTGAAAGCAGGAATGTTTATCACAATAATTGTCAATGTTTGGTATTTTAACTCCCACTAGTCCCTGGAGCAAAGAATGTGGATCGGGCAAGAAGCGCCCCTTTATTCAAATATGCTATTTCTATGATTAAATGTCTTGATGTATTTATTACTTGTGGTAAGTGTAGACAAACGTGGAAAGTCAAAAAATTTAACCTCTCCCCAAACTGCTGGATTCTTTAGGTCCAATACACAAAATTCAGTGTCAATCAGAATTGTCTTCAGCTGTACACACAGAAACTTCCATAAGACCTTAAACCCTGTGCCATCGTGTGAACATTCCTCTCATCTAAAATTTCACATAAGAACATTTTTCACAACAGACCACCATTCTGTGCTCACAGATGACTGAGGCATAGCATGCTGTCTTATCTAGATCAGTAGATATCTTGGTCAGGACTTAGAAGAATCTTCTTTTACCACAAGTGTTCTTATTTGATTTACAACCTTATGCCCAGAAGAGGCTTCTGCAAATGAACTGCCCAAGCACTGTAAACTTCCTCTAATATTTCCAGTAGCTGATGAAAGAATTGGTTGAGATCCCTGGAAATGTTGACTGAGACTTCAAAGTGATGCCAAACAAAGCAATAGAGTTGCTTTGTTTTAAAAAGCACAGTGTGTGTGGTCATTGCTTCCCAAAGTAGCACCGAAGCGTGTTTTGTATTAAGAGCCTTCATTAAAGGAAGGTACTGAATCAAAGCTTTGCACAGATTTACAGAAAAATGTAAAATGGGATGAAATTAAATCCATGTGTTCTTCTAAAATTCCTGAAGGCTCAAGTACAGGAATCTGCTATCATACTGATCCCTTCCAAGACCTCCCCTCATGTACCTCCCACTGATACTAAATCTCTTGGTTTTGATCCAGGAGATTTGAAGAGAGTTTCTTTTTCACACTTGCTTCAATGGCAGAAGAATGTTGTCTGATGGTGACTAGAAGGTGTGGCGACAGCTCTTACAGCTGCTAGCCTACATACCTTCAATCTCTTCTGAAACTTAGATAGGGTAGAAGACCAACATTTCATTTGGTGCTGTCCAACCCAAGAGCTTAATGTGCTATATATATAAAAAATACTTTTCATATATTTTGAGCATGCATTTCCTTGGATTTAGCTTGAGGTGACGACCCTGAGTTATAATTTTGTGTGAGAAGAATCTGTTTTTATTTTCAATATTTGTGCCATACCTTATTTTTCAATATTCATGCCACCTATAACCCACCTTATTTCCCAATTTTAAAAAAATCTCACAAAGGTGCAGTCCTTTTTCATAAAGGAGCTACTCTCTACATATTTTTTGCCTTTTCTAACAGTAAAATATTCTTTTTGAAGTGCAACTTAGAAGATAGCATATATTATTTATGTGACAACATAGATTTACAGTATGTATAGGCATTACAGTATTGACAATTTTATTTTCAGTCTCATTTTTAATGATGGCCAGTAATGAATTCAACTTTTTTTTAACTTGCCACATTCTGGATGAAATTTTATGGAGATAATTATCATTAATGTGACTGTGAACTTTGGGTTTTGTTATTGCTGTTCCACTATGCTAGACTTTGTGTTTGCTTTTACTGCACTGACCCAATTATTATAAAATTCATTCTTCCAGTTGGAAATGTTCTTTTGAAATCTTTTGAAAATACACTATTTCACACAAGAATTACTGGGCTCTTTCCTTCTTTTTTGCACATTTATGACATAAAGCCACCAATCTTCACTTCACCATACTTCACCCCTTATATCCTCTCAATTTGCTTGTATGGATTGGATTGGGGTTAATATTGTTACTGCTCAGCTCTCCATTATAAATTTTGATTTTAAAAAAAACTTGTATTATTATTAAAACAGTAGAAGTTTATTTAAGAAGACTTGACAATTGTTTGTTACTGAACAATTACTCAGTTCTTTGGATTGCTCTGGAAATAATAATTCAGGCAGAGTGAAAGGACTGATAGATCTTATCTGAACTTTCTTTATCATTCTTTAGCATGTTACTGAGATGCCTATTGCTCAGCCATTCAACAATTATGCTGGTCTATAACTGTAATAAAAATCTGATTGATTGAACCATTCAATACAACAAATTCAAAGGTTTCTTATTTCAGATGGAGTTAACAATTTTATTTAAAATTGTTGGCCATCATGATTTGTGATATTAAATTAGTGGAATTTAAATGAAAATTTTAAAAAAGAGCTACAAAACATATAAAGTATCTTCATATGCCATTGTGAGGCTATAGAGCAGGGGTGTCAAACTCAATGCCCACGGGCCAGATCCGGCTCATGGGTGCTTAGATCTGGCCCATGGGGCCACCCTGGAAACAGCGAGAGACCAGCCCGTGTTATCTCTTCCAGTGAAAACGGAGCTTGAGAAGGCTGCATGAGACCCTCCTGAGCTCCGTTTTCACTGGCAGAGGATTGCAGGAGGCCGTCACAGCCGGAAACAGAGCTCAGAAGCCCGTTTTTACTGGCAGAACACTTGAGCCACCACAGGTGCCCCCAACATGAATGACGTCAAGCTGGCTATGGCTACCCTAGCCACACCCACCCCGGCCCCCCGAGGTCAAACGCAACCCAGATGCGGCCCTCAATGAAATCAAGTTTGACACCCCTGCTATAGAGCAAGGGATTTTAAACAATCAGAAACAATAGAAAAGTATTTTTTTTCTCCATTAAGTGTGAACAAAATGTCCTGTTTTAACCCCTTTCCCTTGAAGTAGCTCCAAGGCCTTTTATTGGCAATAAAGTAATTAAGAGTCACCCCTCTTGACATGTCGTTGATATGACAGGGCTGTTCCAGATATGGGTCCTGAATTTTCATATTAACTTATCTATAACCTAAAAGATGATATCTCCTGCGTCTGTCAGTTCCAGATGTTTCTTTCCCAGCAGTTCTTGGTGGAGCAAGAAACTTTGGCATAAGCTCTCACGGTCCCATAACTCATGCTAAGGAACCTGTAACATTTTTTCTCCTGTACACATATATGTATGAACACATGCACAATACAATTATAATGCGTTTATCCTCACTTTGTAACACATCTTTTTAGTCATAAAACAGGATGCTCCTCCTACTATTTTGAAGGATATTCTGTTACAGTGCCTAATAAACTTCTAATAGATCCAAGCAGATCTACAAAGCAATACTGTACAGTAATACTCTTCTAGATCATGACTAATCCATATGGATCATGGCAGTTGATTACTTCTTTAAGTAGCATGTAGACAGAGGATGATGGAAGTTGTAGTCCAACACATCTGAAGAGCACTAACTTGGGGAAGTCAAGAATCAATCCGGCAGCCTAAGTGTCTGCACACACCAATTCAGGCATTTTTTCAGGCCTGTAGTTGATAATTGTGAGAACAATGGTAGATTTCTGGTAGAAGAAGATATTAACCTATTTTCCAGAACATTAGAGAGCAGGACCAGAAACAATGGATGGAAACTAATCAAGGAGAGAAGCAACCTAAAACTAAGGAGAAATTCCCTGATAACTAGTGGAAAAGCTTTCCTTCAGAAGTTATGGGTACTTCATTACTGGAGGTTTTTAAGAGACTTGTCAGCCACTTCTCTGAAATGGTATAGGACCGTGATGGCGAACCATATTGGTGGGCATGCGAGCTCAGCTTATTTTCAGGCATTCTGGGCTCACCAGAAGTAAGGAAACAGGCTGTTTCCTGCCTCTTTAGGAGCCTGGGGAGGGTAAAATGTCCTTCCCCACCCACCCCCCAGAGGCCCTCCGGAGGCCAGAAACAGCCCATTTGCCAACTTCCGGTGGGACCGGAAGGCCCGTTTTTTGCTGTCCCCAGGCTCCAGAGCATTTCTAGGAGTCTGGGGAGGGCGAAAATGGCCTTCCCCACCCCCCTGAGGCCCTCTGGAGGCTAGAAATGGCCCATTTGCTAACTTTGGGTGAATAGGTTGTTAAAAAATGCTTTTTAAAGGTTTTAAAAAGGTTCTGACAATCACACCTGTGGCGCGCAATCATCAGAGCCTTTTTTTTTACTTTTAAAAGCATTTTTTACAACCTATTCAGCCGAATAGGTTGTAAAAAATGCTTATAAAAGTTTTTTAAAAAGCTCTGAAGATCGTGCGCAACAGCTGATCAAACACACCTCTGCGCACTGTTCTACTTACCACATGCCTCCTTTTGGCATGCACTGTGAGCGCGCACATATCGCATTTGGTGTGTGGTGGGCACTGCGCATGTGCACGCACAGCGTGCATTTGGCGCGCAGCATGCATGTGCAGGCAGTGAACCGGTAGTAAACCAGTTCAAATTTCACCACTGGGGGTGAACTGGAAATTTTAAATTTTAAATATTTCTATATTTTATATTTTTATATTTCTCAATTTACCTTTAGCTGTACCCCGGCTATAGTAGCTGTATTTTTAACAACTTTTAACTACCTGAGCTGGCCTCAGTTTTGGGAGTGTTTTTGCTGCCGCTTTTGTTGCTGCTATCTACGATTTATTGCTTTAGCTTGGAAGCCGAGTACTGCCAAGCTTTGATCTGACTTCTTCTTCTATCTGACAATTATTTTTAACTATCATTTTGTTACTCCATTTATCTTATTATTTTTATCTACTCCCTGCTCCTTGCTCTGCCGGGAGGGTAGGATCCTTGCTTACTCATTGTTATTACTTTGTTGTTATTTGTATCAGGGCTTGTTTCCTCTTGATCCCTCTGCCTCTGGACTCGTCCCAGAAACTAGATTTTTCGCCATATTATATAATGAAGTCAAGGAAAAGGACCAGATCCCTTACTGACTTGGCTCCCCAACCTTCTTTGAAGCAATCCAAGATTGAGGACTTTGCTTTAATTCGACCTCCCTGCCTGGAAACTCTAGCTCCTTTTCATCTGACTGCTGCTGGTCGTCGTGATCTTCCGTTGTTCGAGGATGGCGTCCCCCGAGTTGAGAACAAAGGCTCTTCAAAAACTACGGCTCCCATTCAACCTTCAAATGAACCTACTCTTATAGAACTCTTGGCCCAGCAATGTTTTCTGGTTGCAGAAACAACTGCGAGTATACAGTCACAGCTTGACAAAATAATAAGTACTTTAGATTGTCTAGTTTCCTCGATTACCGCCAGCTGCCCTGGACGGACTGCTCAGCAGCCTGGTGCAGTGACAGGGCCCTCCCTGTCAGGCCCCAGCAAAAGTACCGGTTGGGGTGGCCCTGCCAGTGGATTGAACTCTACACCTCCGGGTGCAAGAAGCCACCTGGTTTTACAGCCAAGACGGGTGGCCCTTAATATTAATCCCATTAATGGCAATTTGCCTTACTGGGGCTCAATTCAGCTGGCAAGGGGTCATATACTACAGCTACTGGGGCTGACTGCTGATGATCTGAAGAAGATTGAACTTTTACCCTCCCCTGCATACTGCTCCAGAGTGCTACTTAATTTTGATAACCCCAGCACCCCGAAATTATTCTTCAGGAGAAGTTCTCTGCTAAGATCTTTTGGCATCATGCCAAGCAGAGTCTTCAAAGATATGTCGATTAAGCCACTTTTAAGAAATCGACAATCTGTGACCAGCAGGAGACTTACAGCCCCAAAAAGACCCTTAGCAGCACATACTAATGTGCCAATTTTGAATGCCATCCCTGATACTAGACCATCTATTAAACACTCATCCATTCCTGCAAGACTTCCCGATGGCATCTTCTCAGACGGTACCTTGTCTGTTCCTCCTACAGCTGGTCAAATCCTCTCCCCTCAGTGAGGCCCATCTCATCAGGAAGTTTGTCACGATCTGATCAGCTGGGAAGAAATGGCCCCAAAGGAAGCGACACCAGCCCAGGGCCTCCAAAGTTCCTTAGTGAATAAGCCTCAGGCTAGTGCCTCTGGGATTCCACCCATCTATGAAACCAACCCATCTCAAGACAATTTTTGGAATCTGGAGGAGATACAGCTTTTCGACTCCTTTCGCGCATTTCCACAACCAGAAAGGGCCCAAATTATAAAGCGCCTGTCTGCAGTTAAATCCAAGCTTTGGAGTCTTTTACTACCTGATAAGGATCCCCCTGGACCCCAGGGGTCCACATCGATTTATCAGAGGCAGTTCCCTCGGCCCTCCCTCCAGAATGTCCAACTTGTAAACTTGAAGATCCAGGGCTACTCCAAACCCCGTCTGCTGATGTCACCGAATGCTTGCCAGGTAAGCAACCAACGAACGATAGAAGCATAAACTGGACTATGTGTAGAGCCCTACAGCCTCATGAACAAGGCTTGCCTCCCTTCCACTTTTCTTTGCCTTTATCTCCCAAGAGGGTGACACTTCCATTGAATAACGGCTGTATTTTTTCGGATTTGAAGGGCTCTCTGGAAAAAATTAATTATACAGAATGACTAGCAAACCCGGCATCCACCCCTTGCACACTTAGATGCCTTTCATGGAATATAGCAGATTGGGGGAGAAGGTGTGGCACCACCGATTTTATTAACTATATTCAGTCATTTGATGTGGTCCTGCTTCAGGAGACCTGGGCATGCGATAAGATATCCCTTACAGGGTTTACGGCCATTTCTTTGGCTGCTACCAAACAATTCAAGTCGGGAAGACCTAAGGGTGGTTTAGCTTTTTTGGTCTCTACCTCCCTGAAAGTGGAGACAGTGGAGCTGCCCCCCAGTGGGTCCTTAGCTATGGCGCTCCTAATTAAGAGAGGACACAGTAAAATGCTAGTGTTCAACGTTTACCTTCCCCCGATGGTGAGGCAAGCCGACACTAAGGCTCAATGGGGCGAACTGGAGAGCTATATTACCTGTACAGAAACTAAATTTCCAGCGCCGTATATCTTTATAAGGGGCAATTTTAATGCCCAATTGGGAGGCCAAATTCCCCCACCGATTGAGGCACTCTACTCCCAAGAAATCTGCCAGGCCATAGGATACCAGATCTCAGCCAGGCATTCTAAGGATGAGCTAACAAATTTTGCCGGCATTCAATTAGCCCTCTTAGCATCCCAACACAATATGACAATCCTCAACGGGAGTACCCCAGGCGATCTAGCGGGTGAATTTACTTTTAGTTCTTCACGGGGGAGTAGTCTTATTGATTTTGTGATGGTTTCCCAGCCACTAAGACAGGCAGTCCATGTTTTTTTTGTGGACTGCCTCACGGAGAGTGACCACTACCCCCTGGTCACAATCATTGGGCTCTTTACAAATATACATCTGCCTAAGGGCCCCCAAATACTGGATCCTTATGTGACCTCTTATGCAAGGAGGATCAAATGGTCTCCCAAGACTGAAAGAAAGTTCCACTCTCTTTTATCATCGCCGGAGTGTCTTAGCCTATACAATCAGGCCTTAACATGCAGTGACTCAGCAGCAATCTCGACCTTCGAATCATTAATTAACAGTATTCAAAGGGAACTAGGAGCTGATCGTAGGCCAAGTGGCCCATATCGTCCAAGAAGCAATCCCTGGTTCAATGAAGAATGTGTGCTGCTCAGGAACAAGATCAGACAGGTTTACCTGCTCTATCGTAATCGAGGGGATAAACGCCTACCCGAGGACTATTACTGCCTGAAGTGGGAGTATAAAGGACTAATTGTTAAGAAAAAGAGGGCTAAAGGAAAAGAGAAGTGGGACCTACTTCTCCTCTCTATCCAGCAGAAGAACACCCGACTATTTTGGCAAATGGTCGCCAGTTCGCTGCCTTGGTCATCAAGAACTCCCTCTCTGTTGTATTTCCAACAGAGATTGGGAAAGCCATTTTGGATCAATCTTCCAGGCTTCAATAGTCACGACTGGACTCGGACCACAACTGCCCCCTGCAATTCCAGACTGGCACCCCGTGACTCACGCTGAGATCAATAAGCTCATCTCTGAACTTAAGTCAGGCAAAGCTCCTGGCCCTGATGCTATATCCCCTGATCTGTTAAAATCTAATCCCAAGTGGTGATCTCCTCTTTTAGCAACACTCTTCACCCATATCAATACCTCTGGCAGGATTCCTACCTCCTGGAGCCAAGCAATTATTGTCCCTATTTTTAAACAAGGAAATAGGAACAACCCAGCCGATTATCGTCCTATAAGTCTGCTCTCCATCATTGGGAAATTGTATGCTAAATATCTCCAATGCAGACTCCTCACCTGGGTCGAGGAGTCCAACATTATTGGTGCTGAACAGATTGGGTTTAAAGCAGGCTGTGCCACATTGGACCACTGCTTTGTCCTAGCACACCTGGTTGACAAATATGCCACCATACCAGGTGGTAAACTTTTTACTGCTTTTATCGATCTAAAGGCAGCGTTTGATTCAATCCCAAGGGAATTGTTGTGGACAAAATTGCTCAAAAGCTCCATCGACAGACGTCTGTTGTTCCTAATTAGATCCCTATATAATCAGACTTCTAGTCAGGTCAGGTGTAGTTTGCAGGGAGAACTCTCTAACCCCATCCCGATAAAGAGTGGAGTAAGGCAGGGCTGTCTCTTGGCTCCTCTTTTGTTTAACCTATTCTTATCTGATTTGGCCTCTTATATTGGACGTATTGAGTCTCATGCCCCAAAGCTGTCAACAACGAAGATCCCGCTTCTCCTTTATGCTGATGACGCGGTCCTCCTATCACTGACGAGGCTTGGCCTGAAAAGGCTTCTCTCTGCATTTGGGTCCTACTGTGCTGAGAATCACTTGTCCATTAACTATGACAAATCAAAAGTCTTGGTGTTCTCTAGAGCCCGGAAGTTACACAATTGGGCTATTAAGGGTAATGCTGTTAAGCAGGTTTCCCATTTTAAGTATTTAGGTATACATTTTCAGAACACCGGTGCTTGGACTAGACACCGAAGCCAGGTGCTGAATTCAGCTTTTTGTAGCCATCAGCAGATTTTAAGATTTTTCTATACCCAAGGTGGCCAATTTATTCCTTCTGCTCTGCGTATTTACAAAGCCAAAACCTTGGCCCAAACTCTTTACGGAATTCCTATATGGATACAGGGCTTCAAGGAGTGTATTGAAAGAACCCAGGCTGCTTTTTTAAGGAAACTTTTGGGTCTCCCTCCCTGTGTTGGCTTTGCTCCGATGTATCTGGAACTGGGCATTCGATCAGTCGAATGCATGGCGTGGATCAGCACCTTTAAATGGTGGTTCCGGGCACTCTTTTTGGCAGCCCCTGGCAGCTACCTCTCCCTGGTGTTAGCTGACCCCTATATGTCTCGATGGGAGAGGGAACTGACGAAGAAACTCCACCTGTTAGGTTTTTCGGGGGATGCCATGGGAGACTATGGCCTTAAAGACGCCCAATTTAGGGTAGCCCAACGGCTTGTGGACATAGACTTACAATATCTGAGAGCTAGAGCTAATAAAACCTGCTCCCCTCTGGTCTTCAGCCAACTTAACAATTTTGGACTGAGGATGGCCTCATATTTCTATACTCTAACCATCCCTAAGTATAGAAGAGTCTTCTCCCTTGCTCGTTTTAACGTCTTGCCTTCAACATTGCTGGACGGTCGATTCAAGAGGCTTCCGAGGTGCGAGCGGCTATGTCCCTGTGGTAGAGCGGAGGTTGAGACTGTGGAGCATGTCCTTTTACACTGCCCCATGTACAGCGTAGCCAGGACTAATTTGATGTCTCTCTTAGAGACAGATTTCTGTGGGCCCAATGATAGTGATTTGGCCTTGTATTGTTTAGGGGATGGCTCCTCATACACTACCTCTCAGGTCTCAAAATTTTTTCTAAGAGCCCTAACCATTAGAGGAGAGTGTTGTGGTCCTTCTCGGCCGGGGCTTCCGGTGGCCGGCTGTTCATGATGTTCTTTTTCCTATGTTTTTCTGTAGCTATGCTTGCATTTTGGTCGGTGAGCGTAAATAAATTTATTATAATAGGTTATCTCAAGTTTAGGTCATTTAGTATTACAATATGAATGAATCTGCTCACATATGAACGCCTCTTAATTTAATATTTCTCTTAAGATTTCAATCTATAAACAATCAATTTCCAAGAGAAAGACAGCCACATATTAGCTACATTTTATCTTGGATCCTTGAGGGTTATGCTTGTTTGCTTTTTCCGTGCATTTAAGTGGATGCCTACACTGTATGACAATATGAAGAACAAGAAGAAAACTTTTATTAAACCAATTGACTATGTCAAATATACAAAGCTGATAAAAAAATTCAAATAGATACAAAGAAAACAAAACTTCATAATAAATCATCACCCCTACAACTAATGCTAATCTGATCCAGATTTATTTTTTCCCCATGCTTTTAAGTGGATGCCTATACTATATGACAATATGAAAGAAATATTACTGGCGCCCAAACTCCAATCTCTCCCTCAGTGACCAAAATGCCCTCCTTCCCTCAGGCAGGACTTAAGTAGAGTTTTAGCAGCTGACAGGTTGAGATGCATGAATTATTTCCAAAAGAGGCCGTGATCTGCAGGGAAGATTCTTCAGTCAGTGATGGAGTACAGGGCAAAACAGTTGGTTCAAGATGGGGTTAGGGATCTACTTTATTCTTAATTTCCACTTTCTTTCCTTGTCTCCTTTTGGCTGAAACAATATAAAGTGAGTACCCATCTCCATCTGGATCTGTGATCGAATGGGCTTGGCCCCCAGAGAGATCCTTTGCCCTTCACCTGAACCTAAGTGAGGCTAGATTAGGCTTTACAGCTGTCACATTGGGTCTCTGATTTTACTGAAAACTTTCCACTTCCATAATGTTCCAGATGATCACACTGTTAAAAATGTGATTTGGATGGCACTATAATAACACAGATTCACATTCGGCCGGCTTAATTGCACTCAGATAAGCAGCACTAATGTCTCTACATTACATTTGGGAATAGGGGATCAGACTTGAGGCCAGGATTATTCAACATTTTACTTAATGACCTGGATATGGGACTGATGGCCTGCTTTGATTTGATTTGTAGATGTCACAAAGCTGGGAGGTCTCCCAACAATAGGCTAACAGAATGATATTGCAGTCTAATGTGAATAGATGGGCTGAGAGAAACAAGAGGTCCTTTAAGAGAAAGAAATACAAAATATTACACTGAAGAAGAAAAAAATGTAGGACACATATACAAAGGGACATCTGAAAAGGATTTAGCTGTGGTCTGTGACAAAAAGCTGAATATTAAGCAGGAGTGTGAAGTAGCTGCTACAAGGTTTCCAAAAATTATTTGAAAAGTAATATGGCAAAAGTGAATTTATTTGGTCAGAAGTGGCATAATTTCTTGTTAGCTGGTGATAAATGGCTTTACCCCAAAATTAGACCCTTGACCATTCTTATCCTGGTTTTATTTCCTTTCTTCTATATTCTCTCACTGTGGTATCTTGCAGTAGGAGGAGTCAGTCCAATGAGGGGACTAGTTGTTTAGAAACAATGGCAATTTTCTTTAACTATAATACTGCATGAACATATAATGGAAACGATTTTTGCTTGGCGGTATAGCACTCCATGTTTATTTACAGTAAGACCACAAGATGGCAGCAAAGAGTTAGTTGCCCTTTCTCTTTGCAGCCATCTAGAGATTGCCTGGATTTCTACCTCTGAAACCTGATACCCTGCTTAATTTACAGCTACCTTGTCTTTTATTCCCCTTAACTATCTTGGCATTTCTTAACAATCTTGGGAGTACCCTTTTGAGTATTTATTCCCAATTGCTCTCATGATAAATCTCATGAGAGCAATTGTTTGCTTTTCCTCAATGACATCATAACAAAATTCAATTTGGCTATGTAAATAATGACCCCTGTCTATTATAGGATCTCTGGTCCCTTAGTATCATGTGTGTGGCAATCCAGCCTTCAAATTGCTTGAGTTCAATTTTTCAGTTTAGTTGATAATACATAGCTGAATCTGGTTGAGAAGACCAAGGTGCCTTTGTAACCACACAAGATTCACAGATTAAAAACAAACAGAGAAGATTTTTGAAGGAAGAAGATATTATTTTGATGTGCTGTAGTTTCTCTGCTTGCACAGAAGTACACTGCTGAATCCTCTGGCTTCACAGCTGATATACTCAAAAGACAGCAATCCAGCATAGGCTGGTCAGCATTCAGACAGTGCAAAGATGGGTTTTTCTGCAGGATATTACCATTATATAAATTATAGAGGAGCTGAATATCCTGCTGCTGTTTACGCTGCCAAAACCAAAGCATATTACGATGCCCATAGTCTTGTATAGATACCAATCTAGCATCCTGACATTCTTCCAGCATCATGCTCTGTGATTGGATGATGTTGGCATCTGAGCAACCTAGAAAGAATATATGTAAGAAAAAAATAGCTGTCATTTTCAAGAATTTTTTTTTTTCATTTTTTCAGATGAGAATCTGCAATCTGTTGTGGAGTCAGCAGGCTATACAACCCAGCTGAACCAAATTTTTAGTTTCAGTTATGTAGATCTTTGGCATCTACCGTATTTTTGTACAGGGACAAAATAAGGGAGCTAGGATTAGTAAACTTGGATTTACTAAAAGTTAGTTGATTCAGGAATATAATTTGTTCCATCTGGAATGAGCTCCCCCCGGAGATACGGAGGATCCTGGATCTGCACACCTTCCGCCACGCTGTAAAGACTTTTTTATTTCACCAGGCGGGCCTGGCCTAACTTTCTCCCTCTTTTAAAACATTTTTAATATTTTTAATATTTTTTAGTATTTTTAATATTCAAAGTTTAAATTTGTTTTAAATTGATTGGGTTTTAAATTTGTCTGGGCCAAACCATTTAATTTGATTTTATCTCTGCTTTTTAAATTTTGTATGTATGTATTTTATTGTTGGCTGTTCACTGCCCTGAGTCCTTCGGGAGTAGGGTGGTATATAAATCAAATAAAAGTTAAGTAAAGTAAGTAAAGTTCCATTTTCTTTGATGGGATTGGGTATAATCTAGGGATGCGTGTTTAAGTTTACATACACCTGAATTTAATATATCTTATGAAATGAACATGGTTTTCTCCCATATAAGCATGCCTATGACTGCTTCTTTTATGAATATCCATAGAATGTCTGCAAGCAAACAAAAAAGACAAAACTAAGAATGGATTGGGACCTAATGTATTTTACGCTTAATGTTAACATGGTGGAAATCCCTATGCCCTAATCTAAGGGAAATGAATGCAGTATTCTGGTTACTCCATCAGGTCCAAGTGTTAGACCAAAACATCAGGGAGATAACTAAGAGACCATTTTGTTTCCTATTGAATCTGAAAAGCTAACACTGTCATGTCCTATGCATTATTGCTATCGTAAGAAATCCATTTTTCCACTTTGCTATTTAGTCCTCAGCCCAAATCCTTCCACTTGGAATTAATACAAGAGAACTGTAACAAAACCTACCTGCAAGCCAAAGAAAAGCAGCTAACCATCTTGTTAGCTGAACATTCATGTTGTACTTCTGACAATGTTAAAGAAAATCTTACTGAGATAGCAAGAGCAGGATTTCCTTTTCTAAGTAATCTGAACGTTTGATTAGATCCCCCCTGAGGCCAACTCTCTTTAGGCCAAGTGTCTTAGCTTGCCTTGCTATGTCATGTGCTGTTTAGAAGGAATCCATTCCTGCCTGAATTTCTGCTGTGAATGTATACTGTCAATTTTTTCCATTCCTACCCTCATAAATATGTTTGTGTTTTTAATTCAGATCTTATTTTCAGAATGTTTTGACGCTATTTCTCAATCATCTTGACGATTTCCCCAGTAATGACTTAAACAGTAGTAATTACATAGTTGTTACTGTAACTTCATTGTTACTGTTATTTTCCCACAACAATGGCTCTAGAAAATGCTATCAGCCACTAGTGGGGAAAAGGTCTTAGACAATATGGAGCTGTAATATATTTTGCTTAAATTTACCTAGAGCTGGTTGCCTCTGCCTACTGCAACCCCTGATTCCAACTATTACAGTATGATTCTGTCCTATAGGACAGCCTTGTTCAACATCAGCTGCCACTATTCCAATTGTTACTAGAGTTTAATTATCATGGGGAATATGTTCATTTACATAAAGTGCCATATGTGATTAGTTTTAACCTTTGTTCCTTGAATTAAGCCCAATAACTGATTATATACAACTAAGCCATAAACTCAGTGCACTGGCTGGTTTCACACAACAGTGGGTTATATATATTTTTAAAAAGGATCTAAGTTTAGGGTAGGGTGGAAACCAGTTTGGCATAGTTGTTGAGGCATCAGGCTAGAATCCAGAATACTGTGAGTCCTAGTCCCATTTTAGGCACAAAGCCAGCTGAGTGTCTTTAGGCCAGCCATTTTTTTGCAGCCCTAGGAAGGCAGCAATTGTAAACCACTTCCAAAAAAACTTGCCAAGAAAACTGCAGAGACTAGTTCAGGTAGCCACCATGAATCAAAAATGACTGAAGACACATTTTTTTAAAAAAGCTTATAATGAATCCATCTATTGTTTCTTTGGGAAGCAATGGTTTGAATTAAGAATCTCATGATTTGTAAATGGAAATTGCCAAGAACTGTGAAGGAAGGGTAGGCAATTCCCACCCTTATTTCTTCCAAAAAGACAGAAAGTTCTTTAACAGTTACTTGAGGCAGACAAGGAACAGTCAGCAAAGGCATCTCTAAATGCCCCAGGTACAAACTGAAATTTTCCTTGTCAAAAGTGCCATATATTCTTGGGCCTGATCAGAAAAAAAGATGTATTACCACTATATATGCATAGCCTTTGGCTGCTTGGAAGTAGGATTTTAAAGCAATATAAATTCAATAAATAAAATAAAATAAATAAATAAATAAAATAAAGCAGAAGAATGAGTGGCATGAAGGACATCCAAGCATTGCCACCTAAATGCTGACAATAGTCCTGACTCTAATCAGGCTATTCTGAATACTGCCATAGTGGTCTCTCTAAGCACAGAAGGGAATGCAAATGTTTAGCATCAAAACATTTGAATGACAGATAATACAAAGTCCCTGTTTTGGGTAGGTATAGCATAACAATTAGAAATCTGTTTGCTTGTTTGTTTTTCTGGTCAATTCACAGAATAGCTCAAGCCTTCCACCCTTCCAAGGTTGGTAAAATGAGGAACCAAATTGTTAGAGGCAATAGGCAAATAATGCTTCTATATTGTAAACCACCCAGAGAGCGCCATCTAAATTCTACTGCTATTGCTATATCTTTGGCAAAACTACAACTCACTTCTAAGGCTCTGACTTGGAAAACTCTCATTTCAGCTTGGAATTGTGGAAGACTACCAATGGCCCTAATTCAGTCATAAATAGAGTTAAATGTATTCTTTTTTTAATTTTAATTTTATTTTAATACAAACAATCCATCTTCCATTAAGCAGTGTGTCATCTGGGTACAAACGTCTTGTGCAATAACAAGTATAATTTACAGCCATATTCATTGTTTATCTATTTGTAACCTAATATTGATATACATTGCATGTCTAATACTGTACCAATTATTTTCATAACTTATTTCTATATTTCACTAATCTACTTTTATTTCTAACTTTCATATTTATTCTCTGGCCATCGGTAAAATAGTTCCCATACATTATAATATTCAGTTTGTTCCTCCTCTTTAATTGCAAGTGTTAACCTATTCATTTCTGCAAATTCTAATATTTTCCTAATCACATTCTCATCTGTAGAAATCTCTTCATTTTTCCAGTTTTGTGCAAATACAATCCTAGCTGCAGTTATTACGTGTATAATCAAATATACATTCTCATTACTATAAGTTTCTGGTAAAATCCCCAAAATAACTATTTCGAATTTCAGATCAATATGTTGTTTATCATCTTCTCCAACCACGTATGTATTTTTGTCCAGTATTTTTTAGTTTCTGTGCATTTCTACTACATATGATAATACGACCCAGGTGTCTGGTGACATTTCCAACACTTAGCTGATTTGTCTTCAAACATCTTTGCCAGTCTTGCTGGCGGAAAATGCTATCTATAAAACATGTTATACAAGTTTTCTTTATATGCAGTTGACATTGTAGAATTAGATGTATTCTTGTGCCTTCTTTTAACTTTGTAATCTGTTTAGCATGCTGTGACTGGGGCAGCACTGACATTTTGCAAATTAAAAAATAAATAAATGGTTAACTTCCCGAAGCTGAAATGTGGATCAACTGAAAATAGGAGTAGAGAAATCTATGAGTAAAACCATCATTCAGAAGCAACCAGTGCTTTGCTTCAATCCTGTGAAGATGGATGAGGTTGGATCTGTGTACAGGACTGCAATCTATGTGACACAGACCAGTAATGAAATAGCGCGAGGTAGTTTGTGTACAGCTGGGAGAGCTGGAGCTCTCACTGTGTCCCACCAACTGCACAGAAATATACTGCAGGCTTTGCGGCCTCTTCCGGAGGGATGATAAGGGAAGAATGAGTCACTGCTCTTCTGGTGATCTCGTATGTCTTGATTTCCTTCCTCGTATCACTTTCAGCTACCGAGTATCCAATAAGCTGGAACTGCTTCTTTCCAGCATTCCTGTCCTGCCGATACCAAAAAACCATGATGTAGCTGCTATCATCATAATCGCAGGTGATATTTGTCCGGATTCCCTCTTGGATGATTTTGAAGCGTTCTTTTTGGGTCACTATAATAGCATGGCAAAGACCTGCATAGACTGGAGGAGAAAACAAGATCCGCCTCAGGAACACACATGGTCATCCCTCAAATCCAAAGGAGCTGATTTTCTTCAGATGTTTTGTCTCTTCAGGAGAAACAACCACTTCTTTCTCACATTTTTTAATATTAAGCATTAACTTATATAACACAAAGAAAGGCTTACAAATTTAAAGGGAGATTCTGGGGGAGTTTACCCGAGCCACTATTTCTTTCACTCTATTGGATGTATCTTATTTGAGATATTCCTCTCATTGATATCTCTCTTTTTTAAAAAATCTGTCATAGCATTAGTGTTGTATGCTCCTTTTTAGAGCTATGAATATCCCAGAGTACAGCTAACCATCCCAACAGAGACATTCTTACCTGCCAACAGTTTCAAGCCAAAGGTCTCCCACCAGATAGTTTCCATTGCAAGAGGATGTCACTGGATGAATCTGCCCCTGAATCTTGAAACATAGGATGCTCCCTTGAGGTTTGGTGGGAGGAGCAGCTTCTGAGCCTGTCCAGCCAATGAAGAAACAATGCAGACTCCTGCAAAGACAAAGGAACTCTATTCAGACTGTAGAATCAAATGGATGAATTAATTCATCAAGTTTAAAAGGATATGGTCAATCAAATGTGGTGAAATCATTTATCACAAGGCAAAAAGGCAAAGTTTTCTGTTCTGATTGTTCTAGTAATTCACTGGTCTTTAACTTTTTAATTTTTATTTGCTGGGTTTTAGAGTTGTAATTGAAAAGCTTAGGCTCATTGCTTTTTTTAAGTATATTTCAAATGCCCTTTGTGCTTGCAGACAAGCGAGCTTCCAGCTATTCAATCACTTTCCAATTATGAGCTCCTTGAGTGATAATGAAATTAATTATTTTCCCCGTCTATCTTTAATCTCATATACTGACTACTAGCATTGCAGTATTGACTACTGCAATGCTCTCTACATGGGGCTGCCCTTGAAGACCACTCGGAGGCTTCATCTGGTACAGAATGCTGCCATGTGGGTAGTGATGGGAGTGTCCCGACACTCCCATGTTACACCTCTCCTGCGCGACTTGCATTGGTTGCCGGTTGCCCTCCGGGTAAGATTCAAGGTGCTGGTGATCACCTAGAAAGCCCTATATGGCTTAGGCCCGGGATACTTGGCGGACCATCTGCAGCCAGCAACAGCTTCCCATCGCCCGGTGCATTCTCACAGGGAGGGCCTACTCAGGGTGCCGTTGGCCAGACAGTGTCGGCTGACGACCCCCAGGGAGAGAGCTTTCTCTGTAGGCGCACCCACCCTTTGGAATCAACTCCCTCTGGAGCTCCGGGTGGCCCCTGACCTTCAGTCCTTCCGCCATGGGCTGAAAACGTGGCTATTTCATCTAGCCGGCCTGGACTGATGGGGTTTTTAATAGAACTTAATTGGGTTTTATTGGATTTTTTGTCAATTTTATCATGGACTTTGTTTTTAACGGTCTGCTTGTTTGTTTATTGTTGTGAGCCGCCCTGAGTCCTGTGGAGATAGGGCGGCATATAAGTCCAATTAAATAAATAAATAAATACTGTAGTTAATAAGGTTACGTCTGTTTCTTTTTATAAAATTTAGACAAATTCTTACAATCCTCCCCACAAAAGAAGCATACATACATGTATGCATATGTGTCCACACAAACACAAAGTCTCTCCCACACCTCTTTTTGCAGAGATAAAGAGTTTTAAAAATAGACTAAGCCGGCTTTGGCAGATCTGTGGGTTGCCTGTTCTGAATCAGTATGTCTTGATAATTGTCTGGTGAATGCCAGTTTGGTGTTAAGGCACCAGGCTAGAAACTGGGAGACTGTGAGTTCTAGTCCTGCCTTAGGCGTAAAACCACCTGGTTGACCTTGGGCCAGTCTGTCTCTCTTGACCTTAGGAAGGAGGCAATGGCAAACCACTTCTGAAATCTTGCCAAGAAAACTGCAGGGACTAGCTCAGGCAGTCCCCAGGAGTCAACACTGATTTGAAAGTGTGTGTGTGTGTGCCATTGTTCATGTGGTTTTACTTGGCAACATGAATTTTGCTTAATGGATATGTTAGTGCCAAAAAATATACTTCCAGAATTTCTGAGGATCCCCAAAATGTCATGTGCTCCTGCAGTGGGGTTTAAAATGAGAAATGTAATGGGGAGGAGAGGGACAATAACTTCCCTATTTTGGTTGTTTAAATACTTTCTCCTTCCTTATTGGGTCAGTGAGAGATTCTCAGTTGTGTAGATGCCTGTTTTGGGAAGAAAGGATATCTGAGGGGGGGAAGTATTGAGTTCTATGAATATCCTATCTCCAAGAACTATCATTGGCTTGCTCCCTTCCCACATCTAATGTATAAACATATCCATCTTAAACAAGAGCAGTGCATTGCTCTTAAACAAGGGTACATTAAACAAGGGTGCATTAAACAAGGGTGCATTGAAAGGAGAATCCCCCTGTGTGATATCAGCTTTTTCTGTATTTACAGAGACAGAGATCTGAGTTAAACTGTAGCCTTGGAATACCCTGCTAGATAACAAAAGATTGCAGTGATGATTTTTGAAGAAGTTTCCATATAGCAAGGTGATATGATTCACACCACTTCAACTGATCCCATGACAATATTACGGGGAGTCCGCAGACATCAGGACTGGTCTTTGTGTCATGCTATTCTATCCTTGGGGTGGGGGTGGGGGAAGAAATGCCATTTTAAAACAACAAATGCCACTTTTAAAACAGCAACGTATCATAGGATTGTACTTTGAGGAGTGTTCGGGCTCCCTTGAAGGGAATTCTTGCCTTATGCTGCCCCCTGCTTCTAGCTCCTATTCTAGCATCATAACAGATGCTTGGTTCTAAGAAAGATGCTCAAATGCAAAATTGCTGATATGACAAGCTTTACATGTCACAGGGAGCTGGAGAGTAACAGAAATGTGTAAGCATGGACTGCAGGATATTTAAGGTTTTTTTAAGGCATGCATATTATATACATAATATTGCTCATTATGTATTAAGTCCTAGAAGAATTTCCTCTCAAATCGTCTGATTTTTTTCATGGAGCACATGGGAAGGGGAGGCGGAAATGCATGCACTAGATGAGAGGAAAAACATTAGGAACTTTTCTGAAGCATGGGGAGAGTTTTTGCAGCTGGTGGTATGAGGTACTTTATTATTGGCCATTTTTAAATGATTTCAAATGAATACCGCTCTGCTGACAGTTGTCTTTGCTGAACGTTTGACCAGAAAGTACAAACACTGATTGGCTGACCATCTTCTGTGGCAAATATTAAATGTAGCCAAGCTTATCATCATGTGTGCTACTTCAGTGACAACCATAGTATAGACTTGAGAAGGTCAGGATCTGTCCAGCTCCTAAGGGCTAGTTTTTGCAACTGTGGGCATGTTCTGTACTTTCCAGGCCCTGCCAATTTGCCTGTCTGGTCATTTTTGTTTCTGCTGCTGGAGGATGGATGTGATACCAGAAGAGAAGTAGCAGCACCAAGATTGTTGAAGATAAAGGTAGATCAGGACATCTCTAGAGCCTTACTCTCCCAAGTGGAAAAAAATCACCCCAACTGACAGACCACTTTGGACAAGACATAGTCTACTGCTTTTTCTCACAACCTTGGTCCTATTCTAGTGAAGTGTCCTAATGGTCAGAGCGGTGTCTAGAATAAAATGTTCCTGACTGAGAATTATATTTCACTCTAAGCCAGCTCAGAAATACACTGGCAGCAGCTTACAAAGTATTCAGTCTGAAGTTAATGAAATAAATATTTGCCAATTTGTTCTTTTTTTTTTCTCTATCTCTCAGGTGTTAACAGTACTACTGTATTCAATTTTTTTTAAATTTATTTTTTTATTTTTATTTTTTATTTGATTTATATGCCGTCCTTCTCCGGAGACTCAGGGCAGCTTACAATGCGTTAAGCAATAGCCTTCATACTTTTGTATATTTATACAAAATCAGCTTATGGTCCCCACAAACTGGGTCCTCAATTCACCTACCTTAGAAAGGATGGAAGGCTGAGTCAACCTTGAGCCTGGCGAGATTCGAACTTACAGTAATTGCAGACAGCTGGTGTTAATCACAATGCTATCAGTCTGCTGAGCCACCAGGCCCTTACTTTTAGACTTACTTTTAGACCTTGCAGACTTTTTAATGCCTTATTTCTTTTCAGAATGGATTTTGAAGTTTCAAGAATTGTTGTTTTCTGACTGAAAAATTCTTCTATGTTAGCATTATACCATTTCTGTAAACTATCTATACTCATTTAACCAGAGATATGTCCAAAATTTGGTTAATTCTAGTTTTTTGGCACTCTGCTGATGGAAAGATTTCCAGTTTCTGTTATTAACTAAAATTAAATGAGCATTCTCAATATACAGTTTCACCCACATTCTGCTCCCCATCAATTGAGCACAACCATCATCCAGCACAACCCAGGAAGCTTTGAAATGATAATGCCCCAGAGATCTTCATGCCTTCTACCCCAATGACACTCAGGAACCTACCAAAGATCTAACGGTTCTCCTGGGCTTTAGGCAGAATGATGGCTCAGCCCATCATTTGAAGGATTTATTTATGTTATAAATTCACTTTCAAGCTGTTTGTGATTTCTTACTCTTTTCTTACTTTTAATTATAATCCATTCAGAACAGTGGTGGGTTTCAAACTTTTTTACTACCAGTTCTGTGGGTGTGGCTTGGTGGGTGTGGCATGGCTTGGTAGGTGTGGCTTGGTGGACATGGCAGGGGAAGGATACTGTAAAATCTCCATTCCCACCCCATTCCAGGGGAAGGATACTGCAAAATCTCCATTCTCTCCCCAATCCAGGGGAAGGTTACTGCAAAATCCCCATTTCCTCCCGATCAGCTGGGACTTGGAAGGCAAAGAATAGATGGGACGGGGCCAGTCAGAATTTTTACTACCGGTTCTCCGAACTACTCAAAATTTCCACTACTGGTTCTCCAAAACTGGTCAGAATCTGCTGAAACCCACCTCTGATTCAGAGTCATTAGGACCATGTGGCCTATGTGTGCAAAAATATGTATGTGTGCAAAAATAAAGGAAACATTAAAGCAAATAAAATGAATTCTGATTACTCAAAAAGAATATTTTTGAAGCTTAATAGCATCTATTCATAAGAATGTTCTTGGAGAGTAGATTTTTTCAGTTTTTGCAAGTCAGTTGGAGTTTAAAGTAATTATATTCACAGAACCCATTTCATTTTCATTTAAATTAAATCAAGTTGAGTTTTTGTCTTGGGCTAATTAACTTTTAGCTATTTGAGCTCAGTACACCATTCAAAGTCTGAAGACAATCCTCACCATTAAAAAAAATAATGTTTTGGTATTTTTGCAAAAAAGATGGATACATTTATGCATAAAATAAACATCACATGTATATCTTATGACAGAAATAACATCTCTACAAAAAGTTTCCACTTGCATAGAAAAAATATAACTGCAAGGAAGCTAAAGATAGAATCTTTATCATTCAGTATGATAAACGTATTTTCCCAGTATTTATCTGAGAACAGCAATATTAAATCGTTAATAAGGGAGAAACTCATGTGAACTCCATCTTTCCTTTCCACCTGTTATTGTTGAGATCCAAGTAACAAACTTTATATGTTCCATTGTGTATTTTTCCTTTTGATTACGTCCTTGGAGCAAAGATAATATTGACCCCACAAAATAAATATGTGCAGCAGCTCCTCTGGTCTTCCACTCTGAGGAAGAAAGGCAACATGAAGTTCATTTGGCTGGTAACATTCTTGGGAGCAGCTGGTAAGTCAATGATTTCTTCAAGTATTTTCAAGTAGATCTTGGAGTCCTAGTGGACAACCATTTGGACATGACCCAGCAGTGTGTAGCAGCTGCCGAAAAAGCCAACACAGTTCTGAGCTGCATAAACAGAATCAAGATCATGTGAAGTGTTAATACCACTGTATAATGCCTTGGTAAGGCCACACTTGGAATATTGCATTCAGTTTTGGTCGCCACGATGTAAAAAAGATGTTGAGACTCTAGAAAGAGTGCAGAGTGTAGAGAAGAGCAACAAAGATGATTAGGGGACTGGAAGCTAAAACATATGAAAAACGGTTGCAGGAACTGAGTATGTCTAGTTTAATGAAAAGAAGGACTAGGGGAGACATGATAGCAGTGTTCCAATATCTCAGGGATTGCCACAAAGAAAAGGGAGTCAAACTATTCTTCAAAGCACCTGAAGGTAGAACAAGAAGCAATGGGTGGAAACTAACCAAAGAGAGAAGCAACTTAGAACTAAGGAGACATTTCCTTTTTGGTTTTTTATTATTTTTTTTTATTGAAAAAGTTTTTCAAATACAGATTTCCCCCCCTTTTTCCCCCCTCCTCCCTAACCCCCCCTCCCCCTCCCCTCCCCCTATGGCCTCTCCAGAATAAAACCCAAATAAATAACAGATTATATAATACTTTACCATCCTTTTTACCCCACCCCCCATATGCTGACCCTTTCTTTCTAACAATATTATTATATCCCCCTTATACTATACATTTCAAAGCAACATTCAGCTGTAAAATTATATAATAAATCCTAATTTGGCAATTTCAACTCATAATCTATCCATTTCCTCCTCCCCCATACATATATCTCTTAATTCAAATCTTTTACGTATATTAATATAACATAACATCCCTTTTCCTAAACTAAACAATCAGTAAGCTAGCCTATCTCCACCCACTTTCCTGAAGGTCTACCATACATAATATTTTCAATATCTTTGTTCTTCTGCCCACACCACTAAAAAATATTTCCATATATAGATAAAATCCTCAAATGACTTTAAGCTTGTAATCCATATGGTATCTTCTGTAATGTCTTTCAGTTGGATTGTTAATTCCATCACCCATGTTAGGGTAACATCAAATTCTAATTCCAACAGTATGTTCAGTATCTTCAATTACCATATGCCCCCATCAATAATAAATGTTTTCGTATATAAAAAACCACCCAAGTGACTTTATATTTATATTCCATAAATGTCTTCTGTAATGTCTTTCATCTAGATTATTAATTCCAACCACCGTATTAGGGTAACAACCAGATCTTCTGCATGCCCCAGTCCCATAGTTCTCTTGCCTTATAGCTCAGTATAAACATAATCCATTTGTCAAAGAGTCCAAAATAGAAAGTTCCAATCCACTCAGTTAAAGGCCATCTTCCACATCCCAAAAACACAGCACTGCAGAGATCTGTCACTCTCCTCAAGATAGTATAAACCAATACTTTGCCTCAGCTATATTTTCATGTTTTTAATTATCTCTTAAGTAACTGGCATTACACTGTTGTTTAGTCTAAAAAATTTTATTTTTGTAGGACCTGCTTCTTCTTTTCTTAACTTTTTGTGGCTTAGATCTCCATCCTGGTTGCCTTTCTAGGAGTTGTATATCAACTGATTGATTTCCATGCTGGTCTGTAACTTGATAAGTCATCACATTAGAATCCAAAGCCGCCTCTCTTGTATTTATAGGTAATCCAGCTATAACCTCTGAAGGAGAATCCATAAGCGGCTCGTCCACAAAAGCCTCTGTAACTTGTTGTTTTTCCATTACCTCCACCTCCATCTGCTTAGCCTGAGTTTCAATCTCTTGTTGATTTTGCTTTTCTTTATTCCCCTCGTGTATTATACATGGAGATGTTGAATCCATTTTAAGAACCTTATAATAAAATTCTTCCGCTTTTTCAACAGTATTTAGTTGATATCTTTCTCCTTGATATCTCAATATTATTCCAACTGGAGCATCCCACCTAAATGGTATGTTTTGTTTCTTTAGCTCAGTCACCAAAAAACCAAAATCCTTTCTATCTTTTAACATCTTGGGCGGCAGCTCTTTAAATATCCAAATCTTCCTTCCATACATTTCAAGAGTGGAGTTAAAAGACTTTTGCACAATATCATTTCTTATTCCTTTATCGGTAAAGTAAATCACCACATCTCTAGGCAACTGCCTTTGCTTTGCACCCAGGAATTTGCTCTGTAGGCCTTATCAATCTTACAGGATACCTCTTCAGGACTAACCTTTAAAATCCCAACCAGAACTTCAGCAGACATCTTTCTCAAATCTTCTCTTTTATCTTCCTGTATTCCCCTAATTCTGACTGCAAATTCCATAAATCTGAATTGCATCATTATGACTTCATTTTCAATCCTTTGTTTTATATTATCTGCATTGTAAATCTTGTAATCAGCTTCCTTTATTTTTTACTCTACTTCTGAGCTATTTTCTTGAATCATTGTTAAATCATTTTCAATTTTTTGTATTTTATTATCCAAATTATGAATCTTATAATCAACTTCCTTCATATTAGACTCTATTTCTGAATTAAACTTTTCATCCATCTTTATCATTGCGTCTAAGAAACTTATCATATTTTGCTTGAATTTATCATACTTTTGTTGAACCAACTCTTTAATTTCCTGTCTAAATTTTTCAAGGTTCTGGTTCACAATCTCATCATGTCTTGCCATCTCCTCCAATACAAATTGTGTTAGATATTTAAAGCCATTCCTCTGCATCTACAAACTCAAAGCTTGTTCATGTGGTTTATAAATGGGGGAGCCCCCCCTCCACACAGCTTGGTTGTCTGGCTTTGTGAGTTTTAACGCCATCCTGCCACACAAGCAGATTTTTTTTCTTTTTTCCCCTTTAAAGAAGAAAACTTCTCTCCAAACAGTATCAATATCAAGTCTCTAAGAAGGAAGAAGCATGAAATAAAAAAATTTTTCTTCATTTCTAGCCAGCACTGTTATCTCAGTTACTTTGTAACATATTAAACTAGTCAAACGGAAGGACTTTCGCTTTCAGCTCTTCTCAAGCCTCAGCCAGTCGCCATTTTAAACTTTCTTTTTTTCCCCCTTCCACTCTTCTTTGCTTTTAAAGTCAGTCTTAGGGTTGTTAGAAGTACTTGCAATTTAGGGTCCCAGGTCTGGATTTCATCCTACTTATTCAGAAAGTCTGTTAGTTTTCGTTAGTTGGTCTGGTCCCATCGCCTGGCTCTGCAAAGTGCAGAGTTCTCCCGAAGCCTGGAGCAGCGGTGAGGAAAATCAGGAGACATTTCCTGACAGTTAGAACAATTAAGAAGTGGAACAACTTGCCTGCAGAAGTTGTGAATGCTCCAACACTGGAAATTTTTAAGAAGATGTTGGATAACCATTTGTCTGAAGTGGTGTTGGGTTTCCTGCCTGGGCAGGGGGTTGGACTAGAAGACCTCCAAGGTCCCTTCCAACTCCTAAAAATCCTTAGGTTCACTAGTTTGCTAGCTCAAGTTCTAGAAATAGAAATAGAGAAGTAGAATGTTATTCTACTAGTAGAATGTTATTCTATTTCTCTATTTCTATTTCTAGAACTTGAGCTAGCAAACTAGTGAACCTAAGGATCTTTTTATCAGTTTAGCTCTGAATTTGTAAAGTGGGACTCCCAAGCCACCAAAATTAATCTATAGAAGTGTTTCTATACTGAAGGATGTATGGATTGAAACTCCCAGAATTCCCAATTCAGCATGCTAGCTGGGGAATTCTGAATGTTGAAGTCCATACATTTTAAAGGTTGCCAAAGTTGTAAAATACTAGACTAAAAATTAGACAAAGATTATTCATTTTAAATCAGATATGTTTAACAATGACATAGCCAAGAAACTTTCTTGATGCTTTCTTGGCATTTCAGCTGAAGCCAACAAATTATAATCCATAGTGCCTGGCCTGAGGTAACTTATTCCCAGGTATAATAGCAAATCAAGAAAGAGTTGTAGCCAGGAAAAACTTAGAGCAGGCAATTTGCTTTTTAAGGCAACAGACTTTAGACAAACGTTAGGATCCCCCATTCCTCAAATATTCTACCCATTCATTGAAACAGAATCATATCCATTCCATATACTTGCATGATACAAAAGGTCCAATAAAAAAGGAAAGCTATTCAAAGGGACCTTGGCTCAGGGTTCACTTCTCCTTGTCCTGCTCACTGTTCAGGGGAAATTATGTGTAGTAGAAGGTAAACAACAAACCTGAAGGCAAAAAGGTGCTTCAGAAGGTACAAGTGGCTCATGCATAGTATCTGTCTATAACTCCTGAAGCCAGATACATCTTTTCCTAGGATTGTATAATTCTGAGAAAAACTGCAGAATCACTGGAGACCACCCACCAAAAAATATCCCAAACTTGCATTCTAGTTCATTAATATCTCTTCATAGAAAAGTAGAAATCACTCAAAAGAAAAGGGAAAAGAAGACATTTTGAGAGGAGGTGAAAACCTATGGACCAAGAAATAAGAATTAGAAATAGAATAGAATAGAATAGAATAGAATAGAATAGAATAGAATAGAATAGAATTCTTTATTGGCCAAGTGTGATTGGACACACAAGGAATTTGTCTTGATGCTCTCAGTGTACATAAAAGAAAAGATACGTTCATCAAGAATCATAAGGTACAACACTTAATGATAGACATAGGGCAGGAATTCAACTGCCATGAAGACTAGGGGCATTTCTGGGTTCTGTGGTGGAAGTCGGCAGAGAGATAGAGCGAATGTAAATTACTATTAGATAATTTCCTTTTTTATTATTTCCTACATCCCTCTCTCCTTCCTCCCTTCTGACCTCCCTTCTCATATGATTTCCTACTGGCTAACTAGCCATCCATCACTTGCCTGAATGGGATGAAGATCCCATCATATGGACCCTTCAAAGTATGCCAAAAATTTTGTGAATCCCTTTGGTTCCTGTTTCACCCACTATGAAATCTTCTGTAAATATTTTCATTATCCAGTTGCCTTCCCCATTGATGATGAAGACGATGACAAGATTGTGGGGGGCTATACCTGTCAAAAGAATTCTGCTCCCTATCAGGTCTCCCTGAATGCTGGATACCATTTCTGTGGTGGCTCCATCATAAACAGACAATGGATTGTTTCAGCTGCTCACTGCTATAAATCGTAAGTAATCATCTATTGTTATTTTATTTAGGACATTCCCATTGTGCTGAAATATTTACTTCTATCGGTAAATTTAATAAAGGATATGAACACATTCTTCTATATTTAGATATGGGTGCACACAAATGTATAGAAGTGTTCATTGCCTACCCACTACTGGAAGCTAATATGCAATTATGTCCATCAATTTCTAGATTCAGCCATTCTGGGCAGCAGGATACTCTTGTGAATGACAATATTAGTGGGTCTTGTCTTATAGCATGTTAAAATAGGTTGGGAGAAAATAGATATGACCAAAATGTCTATTTCTTGTTTTGATTCAGCCGAATCCAAGTGAGACTTGGGGAACACAGTTTGAACAAAAACGATGGTTCAGAGCAATACATTGATTCAATCAAAATCATTCGTCATCCCTCATTCAATGCCAGAACTTTGGACAATGACATCATGCTCATCAAACTATCAAAACAAGCCAGTCTCAATTCCTATGTTTCAGCAGTGCGCCTACCAAGCAGCTGTCCATCCACTGGAGCAAAATGTTTAGTCTCAGGCTGGGGCAACACCCTCAGCAGTGGCAGTGAGTCTTCTTCATGTTCTTTGATCAAGATAGAGTCATCTGTGATCATGTTCAGTTAGTTTATTGAGCAAAGCCAACGATTACAGAGGGTAAATTGCTAATAAAAAAGAATTTCTGGCTTTCATTTCCTGCCATTTCCATTATAAATCAGACCATGCCATGTAAAACAATGTACGCCAATTAAATACACAGAACTTGCTTTAAATCCAGGATCTGGTCAACTGAAAGGTTTTTGCAATGAAGCAGAAGATGATTGGCATGCTTAGGGCAACAATTTTAAAGAAGGGGGGGAGCTTCATTTCTGTCATTGGGCTGTTCAAACATTCTAGGGAAAGTCTAATATCTATTTCTGGAAATGAATACAGTTTCTTTGATCTTTCACACAGCACGCTATCCAGACCTTCTACAGTGCCTGAATATCCCTGTACTTTCTCAGAGTCAGTGCATTAACGCTTATCCAGGGAAAATCACCAACAATATGTTTTGTGCAGGATACGTGGAAGGTGGAAAAGACTCTTGTCAGGTAAATAATTTCCCTTTTCCCCATTTTGTATCATATATTTTAGATGGTGCTCAAAACATATCCCAACGTATAAATTAAATTCATAGCTGGCTGGTGTTTAAGCCTGAGGATATAATAGAGAAGTGGGTAGTTGGAGAGAGATACCTATATTCAGGAGCTGTTTCTGCAACCTCTGTGGTCTTCAGTTGCCTGCTTTTAATGAATAACATACAACATCAGTCATGTCATCTCCAGCTCTTATTAGGTTATGAACTATACGTTGGATCTGACTTCTCTTTTGGGAAGCTCTTACCAGTTAGATGGAGCATTGCTGGGATTTTCATCCCATCCTGGAAACAATTATGACATCTGATATAGAAGAGTATTAAATCAATTCTATTGGAAGACCTTTTTTTTTACCTTCTGCAATCTATTCCTTGCCTCCATCCACCAGAATCTGATATAATGCAAATTATATTTCCTCACTCAATATCTTGCTTCTTTCCCAGGGAGACTCTGGTGGTCCAGTTGTCTGCAATGGAGTACTCCAAGGAGTTGTCTCTTGGGGCGAGGGATGTGCTCTTAAAGGCAAGCCTGGTGTCTACACTAGAGTTTGCAACTATGTTTCTTGGATTCAGAAAATCATCAGTTCCAACTGATCTGCACGTCCTGTCTGAAAAGCTCCCTTTTCACAGCCATAACTAACACTTCACAGACTGAGAAGAGAGAGATTAAAGCTGCAAAAATAAAAACTAAATTGTGCAATGACAAGCCTGGTGATTGGTATCTTTCTTTCTTTCTGTCTGTCTTTATATATATTTTTTTAATTTTTTTAAGACAAACAAACATTTAATACATCAGTCATCCCTTCCCTGTGACATCTCGGTGTTATCTTCCAAAATTCTTCTTCTTCTTCCATAAGTGTCTTCTATCTTGATCTTCATTCAAGGCATTATAACAATTCATTGCTAAAACAATATTCTAGTCATCAAGTTTTTATACATAATTATAAAATTAATCAGTTATATCTCTTTTCCAATCAATGATAAAAATAATTCCATATCTTGAAATATTCTAATTCTTCCCAATTGATATCTTTCTTTGGTGGTGAGGAAAGGTCTTGGCCTTTAAACTAGGTGAGTTTTAATTCTTTTCAATAATCACATTCAAAATTAGTGAAATGATAATAGAAGCTATGAAGACCTGGATGAATCAGTACTTAGATAGAAATCTGCTCCATCTAAGGTATACGCTAGAGTGTGATTCTGAAAAAAGTCACAGAAGAATGCAAGTTGACAATGTCATTGTCATACAATGTTGCACTTCACAACCGCATTGCTAAGAGACAGAAATTTGAGTCCTAATTACCATTGTGAAGCAAGAACTGATTGTATTTCAGGATCAGATTGCAGTTCTAAGTAGTTTTATTGTCTTGTAACAGTGTCCTATTCTGGAGATGAAGGAACCAAACAATGTTTGTGTTCATAAAGTTGGGATTCTGTTCAGGATGAAGATGTATTGTGTTATGTACATCTTTAAAATCAGTTGATTCATGTAAAAGGTCTAGTGTAATTTCCCTTTGACATTTGTGCATGCAAATCACTGAAGAAGAATCTACCTGGTTCACAAATATTCTCACAGGACACTACTGAATTGGAGAAGAAAATTGATCCATCCTTAGTTGCCCCTTTGATCTTGCAGTGACAATTTTATCTGAAATTCTAAACTAGTTATTAGTAGGAGCCAAAAACAGCATGATGGTACATTATCCAACTAATATAATTAGGGTTAATACAAATATAGTTCATATGTCCCACCATCTTGACTCATCCTACCCATCGGGGGAGGCACATCCATTAAACAATGTCATCTTGTTGGATCCCAGAATTGTAACTTTCTTTTGGCAATCTTTCACCCTACAGGGTAGTCACCTTCTTAATTGGAAGCACTGTAACACATCTGGAGGGTACCAGAGTGGAGGAGAGTGCTTTAAACTCCTTGCTTTTATATCCATCTTCCAAATAATATTCTACCATGTGTTTGTAACTTGTCATTCATAATAGTCAAAATTCTATAGTGCATTAATAAGAGTGAATCACAATTTGTTTTTGCCAGATTTTTTCTTCCCCCCCCCCCTTAAGTATGCGAGAAAGATTTTTAGTGGTCCATGTTCCTGTGATTCAGATCCTCTACAATTGCAGTAGTTTGGCTTGTATGTCTTTATGGCACAGACAGAGGCTGACTGGAGCTCTGCAAAGTTCATGTGCAGCTGTGAAACCTGGAGCTCTCACTGTGCCTGAGAAACAGCACAGAAATATTTTGCTGGCTTTGCAGCCTCATCTGGAAGAATACTGAGAGAAGCATGGGTCACCTCTCATCTGTATATGCTGTAGTTTTTGTTTTCCATCTGTGAACTGTTTCCCTGTATGGATAAGCTGATGAATTGTAGTTCTGTCTGTCCACTATTAAGCTCCTGCCAATACCAATGGACGCTGTCACACTGGAAACCTAAAAGTGCTATTTTCCTTAAACGTTTCTTATTAATCTCCTTGTGTCACTAAATGTTTGCTATAAAATCCTACTTACATTTCAACCAAAAAAGGCTTTGAAATTTCACATTCAGGAAGGGGAGTGCGGGAAAGCTACCACACCAAGATATGAACTTTATGTCTTTTCAGTAGAACTTTCTTTTCGCTTTGCCAAATTAAGTCAACTCCCTCAACAGCAGCAAGAGGATGGATCAAACTCAAGGTATAATATATCAAGTAAAATTTATAATTCTATATTAAACATATTTAAGACAGAGGACCATAATCAGACCTCAAAAGCTGGATCACTTCTACTCTAGCACTTCTCAACTCATTCGAACAAACCTCCTAATCCTCGTTTCTTGATCAGTTTGTTTCCTCAGCTTTTTCCTGCTGCAAAGTTTCCCTTCTTTCTCCTTTTTCCTAACACCATTTTTCTGTGTTTAATTTTTATTTTATTTTTTTTTTGAATTGTGGGAATGGCAAAATTTATCTATCCAATTGACAACAATAATACCTACCTGCTTGACATCTGCCCTTGAATCCTGGCCCAGAAGAAGCTCTCGGGAGCACCTCTTTGGTGGCAGGAAGGGCTTCTAAGCCTCTCTAACCAAGCAGGAAGTGAAGGTGGGGACCTGCAATGCCAGAGGAACTCATCTCTCTTCCAGTTACGGAGCTGACTCACTAACAATGTTAATGGCAGATTATGACAGGCATTATTAGCAATGAAATCAATAGCTTTTTTTTTTCCAATTCTCTGTTTTCTTTCTTGTAAAATCTCAGTTTTCAGACACTGCAAAGTACATTCTGGGTAAGGCTTCGGTGCACAGCTGCTCTTCATTATTTATTTTGAAGATTCAAAGATCGTTGTTTCCTTATAGAAAAGTCTTGGATGATAGCATCATACCATTTCTAACAATCCGGAGAACTAAAAAGACAAACTTTAAATTTGAGATGTATTTTTTTTTCTCTTTTGTATTATATGTAATACACATGAAAGCTGATTCCACAATGAATGGATAGCTGCCTTCCTGTCAAACAGACAACAAATGGGCAAAATAGGAAGCACTCTATCAAATCCGGTACATGTTAATATTGGTATTCCCCAAGGCAATGTTTTAGGTCCAACACTCTTCATACTTTACATAAATGACCTTTGTAATCATATTAAAAGCAGCTGTGTTCTCTTCACTGATGATGTTAAACTATTTGACACCACCAACAATGCAACTACCCTTCAAAAAGAACTTGACTATGTGTCAGATTGGTCTATCAAGTGGCAACTTCAAATCTCAACCAACAAATGCTCGGTCTTGCACTTTGGCAAAAAAAAATCAAAACATAAAATACCAATTAGATGGGCATGACCTTGTAGATGACCCTCACTCTGTCAAGGACCTTGGAGTACTCATTTCTAAACATCTAAGTGCCAGAGCCCACTGTAACAACATTGCCAAAAAGGCATTAAGAGTTGTTAACCTAATCTTGTGTAGCTTCTTCTCTGGTAATGTTGTACTACTAACTAGAGCATACAAAACATTTGCTAGACCAATTCTTTTTTTTTTTTATTGAAAAAGTTTTAAAACAAACACAATTTCCCCACAACCCTCCCACCCAACCCCCCCTCCCCCTCCCCGACTTCCCAGAGCAGATCACAAGGTATTTCTATTGACTTTTAACAATAAACTAAATTGCTTAACCAATCATTAAACTAACATCCCCTAAAAAAAAAAATTCTTAACCCCCCATATATAAAATCCTGCTTCTTAGACATAAAACTTCTAATATCACTTATATACAACTTAGAACTACGCTACTTCAGTCTGACCTAAGCATAGTATATAAAATTATCTGCTACAATGTCCTTCCTGTCAATGACTACTTCAGCTTCAACCATAACAATACACGAGCAAATAATATATACAAACTCAAGGTAAACCGTTCCAAACTCGATTGCAGAAAATATGACTTCACTAACAGAGTGGTCAATGCCTGGAATGCACTACCTGACTCTGTAAATTCTTTATCAAAACCCCAAAACTTTAACCTTAACCTGTCTACTGTTGACCTCACCCCATTCCTAAAAGGTCTGTAAGGGGCGTGCATAAGTGCAATAGCATGCTTACCGTCCCTGTCCTAATATTCCTTTTTACTTACTCCTTTCATGAATTCAAATTATGTTTATACTTTTACCTGTTATCTTATATATGCTTGACAAATAAACTTATGATTATGATTATGAATTAAATACAAATGTTCCAGTGTAACTGAGTTTTCATTTATAAAATGAAAGCTCATTTAAGCAGATATATGACCAAAACCAGCTGTTAGGTTAATATCAGTGCACTCAGCTGAGAGAAACATTCCCAGTTTCTCTTCTTAACTGAAATTTTATGACCATGTTCAATATACTTTTTCACCCACATTCTGGTCCCCACCGATTAAGCAGTATCATCCAACAAGACCCAGGAACCTTTCAAATGATAATGATAACATTGCCAGAAATTTTCCACTTTGTAGAAATAGTATTTACTTACCTGCAAGGATAGAATATTTAACCTTTAGTATGATAAATTCAGTATCCGCAGTATTGCTCTAAGAATGTCAGTATTAAATGGTTAGATGGATCAGATATGAGGAAAACTCATGTGAATTCCATCTTTCATCTCCACCTGTTCTTGATTGAATTCCAAGTAACAAAGTTTGTATTTTCCATTGCGTATTTTTGCTTTCGATTGAGTCCTTGGAGCAAAGGTAATAGTGGTCTCACAATATAAATATGTGCAGCAGCTCCTCTGGTCTTGACAAAAGAAGGCAACATGAAGTTCATTTGGCTGGTAGCATTCTTGGGAGCAGCTGGTAAGTCAACCATTTCCTCAGAACAAGTGCTGAGAAGTCTCATCTTGAGATTGGAAAGAGACCTCTGTAGATTTTCAAGTAGAATTTGAACAGTAAACTAGTGAACCTAAGAACTTATTATAACAATTCAGGGCTGAACTTGTAAAGGTGGGACTCCAAACCATCAAAATTAATCTACTGATTTTTTTCCAGGGAATTGTAGAGGTTAAGGTTCATATATCGAAAATATGTCAAAGTTCAGAAACACTGAACTAATGTATTAGACAAATATCATTAATTTTGAACCAGGTGTCTTTATGGATGAAATAGCCAAGGAAAGTGGGTGTTGCAGACAGGAACAGCTGAGAACAAGCAAGCACTTCTTTAAAGCAATGACAAGAGACAAACCCTAGGCTCAATCTCTCAAATATTCGTAAAGATTATCCAAAACCTGAAACTCAAATCTTTACCAATTCCATGTTCTTGCAGGAAAGGTTCCAAATGGTTCCATAAAAGAAAGAAGCTATTCAAAGGATCTTTGATTGAGGGCTTGCAGTACGTTGAACGTGAAGGCAAAAAGATGTTACAGAATGTAGAAGGGGTAGTCTATGACTCATGAAATCAGACCCACCTAGGGTTGCAGATCACCCAATTGTACAATCCTGGGGAGGAAATCCTCTCTCCTTCCCTTTCACCCTCCCTCCTTGCTCATATGACTTCCTACTACCTGACTGGCCTACATCGCTTGTCAGAATGGAATGAAGATCTGATTATATTCACCCTTGAAACTATACCAAAAAAATTATGAATCCCTTCATAAATGAGGCTCAGTCTGCAAAGCAAATATATGAAGGAGGAGTGAGAAGGTTAAGCAAAAAAAAAGATGGAAGACTTATGGTTGGACAAAATTTATGAGATCTGAAAAATGGAAAGTTTGAAGATAAAAAACACATTGGCAATCTGGTGCAGAAATATGGTGGACATTAGGATGTTTTAGTTGTTAAGAGAGGTAGGGTGAATATAAATGTATCTACAGTTGGATAGATTTTTTTTTGGTATTATTTCCTACATTCTTCTCTCCTTCCTCTCTTCTGCCCTCTCTTCCTTCCTCCTCATATAACTTCCTATTGTTTTCTTCATATTTCACACTGTTGCTTACCCAGACAAGGAATAGCATTCTGAGTTATGCATGCATGTAATATATATCAGTCACTCGTATAAAACTGGCTGACTGGCCATCCTGTGGCTTATATGAATGAGATGAAGATCTCATAATGGGCACCCCTCAAAGTTCACCAAAGATTTCATGAATCCCTACTGCGAAAAAGTGGTGAATATTTGGTTCCTGTTTCACCCACTATGAAATCTTCTCTATATATTTTCATTATCCAGTTGCCTTCCCCATCGATGATGATGATGATGATGATAAGATTGTGGGTGGCTACACCTGCCAAAAACATTCCGTCCCCTATCAGGTCTCCTTGAATGTCGGGAAACATAGCTGTGGTGGCTCCATCATAAACAACCAATGGATTGTTTCCGCTGCTCACTGCAGTAGGTCGTAAGTAACAATGTGTTCTTATTTTATTTGGAACATCACCATTGCACTGATATATTTACTTGTATTAGTAAATCGAACAAAGGATACACATACCTTCTTTTATTTGTAGATAAGTATGCACACATATTGGTAGAAGTGTTCATTGCCTGCCCAATACTGGAAGTCAACATACAATTGTGTCCATCTTTTTCAGGATTCAGCCATTCTGGGCAACAGGATGCCCTTCTGAGCGGCAATATTAGTGGGTCTGGCTTTTGACTTACTGTGAGTTAAAGGTAGTTATATGTAAATAGATATGACCAAAATCTCCGTTTCTTCTTTTGATTCAGCCGAATCCAAGTGAGACTTGGGGAACACAGTTTGACCAAATATGATGGTTCCGAGCAGCACATCGATGCAGCCAAAATCATTCTCCATCCCAAATACAACCCCAAAGCTTTGGACAATGACATCATGCTCATCAAACTATCCAAACCAGCCATTTTCAATTCTCGTGTTTCAGCAATCCGTCTACCAAGCAGCTGTCCATCCACCGGAGAAATATGTTTAGTCTCTGGCTGGGGCAACACCCTCAGCAGTGGCTGTGAGTAGAAATTTGTTTTTGGCATTCATTTCCCTCCAAAGTCCATTATAAATATCACTATATCAAGTAAAACAATATACAGGTACAACCATCTCTTTAGTGATCCTTCAAAATTACAACATTGAAAAAAGTGACTTGTCACTTTTTCAAACTTTCAACCACAGCATCCCCGGTTTTATGCATTCAAAATTTGGATGCTTAGCAATTTGCATGTTTTTATGATGTTGCGGTGTCCTGGGGTCATGTGATCACATTTTGCAATCTTCCGACAAGCTAATGGGGAAACCAGATGCACTTAAAAAGTCTGTTACTAATCAATGAATCAATCTTTATTACAGTCACAGATCAGCAAATAAAAGCACTAAAACAACAATAATAGTAAAAAATAAAAATAGCAGAATAATATATTACAATTGGCGGTGGATTAACCATGGATAGTTAAGTTTGCTTAATTTTACATACAGCATAACAGAATTTCATCACATTCAAAGAAACTACTTCATATCAATCTCATAACAGTAGTTGCAGGTATACGACCAGTATTTCCCAGATATTTTATTCATAAATTGTTATAAATTGAGTCTGTGCATTCTTATAGGAGATGCAGTATAGCAGGACATAAGCTATAGTTTCAGTAGCCCCTTGTCCATAGGTATTTTTCAGCTCATATCATATATTTTTTTGTAAAGGCCCTCCACAACTGCTGTGCAAAATGTGTTGCAGCATGCTAAGATTAATACTCTTCACATTTTTGGAATGGTTAATTGATATAAATATCTCACAGCTTTAAAGGGAAAGTATGACTGCTCAGATAAACATTCTTGGGAAGAGTAGCCTAAACTTGTTAGATTTCCACATCGTTAATACAGTAGTAACTTGGTACTCAGCGTTATTTGGTTCCGGGAGTACCCGGAAGTTGGTACCGATGTGTGTCAACAATAATGAGTATCAAACAAATGTTTCCCAAAACAAATAATATAGTGAGTAAGAAGGCACACAATATAGACAAGTTCTAGCTTGTGCATTGAGTACCAAACAAACAATGAGCACTGGGACACAATTTTCACCTCAATATGCATTGAGTATCAAATTTGATGAGTTTCAAAGCAGTTGAATACCAAGGTACCACTGTACATTGTTTAACCTCCTCTAAGTGCACACTCATACCCCATCATTAGAAACTCTTTCCTGGAGAAACCGAGATATTGGAGTTTTTTGAGATCGTCTTGAACTATACCGATGTGAAACTGTCTTCTACAAGAAGAGAACGCAAACCTGTAGGGAAAAAGAATGATTTTAGCCAATGTGCAAAAATTTAAATCCATACACTTTTTTCAATTTTGGTTACTCCTGCCTCCCTCCATAATACTACATTTGGGACACAGTGTACAACCTGAAATATGGCTTTTAGGAATTTGGATTGCACCCTTTCCAGAGAAGTTAAAGAGGAGTAAGGTCCTAGCTAAGCACCAAATGGAATTGTGTGTGAGCCTTAGCTGAATATAACTTCAGTGCTGCTGGAAAATACTGTGGTCCCCTGGGAAAATAAAAAGATTGAATTGCTACCGCTTGGTTTTTTTTGGGGGGGGATATTCTGATTGACATGGGGTTTTTTTTATTGAAAAGTTTTATGAAAAGTACAAACATTTTCAACCCCCTTCCCCCCTCAACCCCCACCTCTCCTTCCCACCCTCCCTTCCCCTCCCTCCCCCACCCCCCTCCCTAGACTTCCCAGAACGAGCACAGGATATAGCATTCACAAACCAAGAACTAAAATGTGCTAACAAATTATTACATTTCATGTTCTCCCTAGGTCCTTAACTCCTTATAACTCAGAAAAAACAAACATAAACTACTTAATATTATTTCATTCATAAGCTATATGAATCTTCTTATTCGGATACTTCTTCTGTATGTAATCAATCCATTTTCTCCATTCCGATATATATCTCTCATTTGAATGGTCTTTAAGGTATGATGAAATTTTTGCCATTTCCGCCAAATGCACAACTTTTAATGTCCATTCCTCAATAGTAGGTGGATCTTCCTTCTTCCAGTACCGTGCCACCAGTAACCTGGCAGCCGTTATTAAGTTCAAAACCAGTTTAGCCTCTATTACAGTACAATCCGTAACTATTCCCAACAGAAAAAACTGTGGTGTAAATTTAATTTTTTTCTTCAAAATATTTTGAATAATCCACCATATTTTTATCCAAAAAGGCTTAATCTTTTTGCATGTCCACCATATATGGAAATATGTAGCATCTTCACACTCACATTGCCAACACTTGGGTTGTAAATTCGGATACATACAAGCCAGTTTTTTTGGGTCTAAATGCCATCTATAAAACATTTTGTAAAAATTCTCCCTTAAATTTTGTGCTTGTGTAAATCTTACATTTCTAACCCATATCTTTTCCCATGTTTCCATCATTATTGGTTCACCTACATTTTGTGCCCATTTTATCATACAATCCTTGACTAACTGTTTCTGAATCTATTTCCAGTAATACATTGTACAACCTTTTTATGTGCATTTGACCTTCATCTCTTATTTGCTTTATCAAATTCTCATCCTGCTGCAAAATAACAATTTTTGGATCTTCTCTCCATCTGGCCAGCAGCTGTCCATATTGAAACCAAGTCTTAATAATCCCTTCTTCTTTTAGTTGTTCCATGGATTTTAACTGTAGTCTGACTCCTTCCTTATAAAGGAGTTCCTTATATGTAATCTTATCTTGCTTTTGCTCTAAATTTATGTTCTCTATCGCGTGTCTGGGTACTGTCCATATTGGTAACCTATCATTTAGTTTATATTTATACTTTTTCCAGACACGCAATAGAGCATTTCTTAATATATGACTTTTAAAAGTCTTATCTACTTTCTTGTCATACACTAAGTAAGCATGCCAGCCATAAACCAAACCATATCCTTCAATATTCAATATCTTTTCTTCCGTTAAGTTTATCCAATCTGTGATTGCTGAGAGGGCAGCAGCTTCATAGTACAATCTTAAATTGGGCATCTTAAGACCACCTCTTTCTCTAGTATCTTGCAATATCTTTTGTTTAACTCGTGGTTTCTTCCCTGCCCACACAAATTTGTTTATGCCCTTCTGCCATTCCTTCAAGTTCTCATCTTTTTTAAGTATAGGTATCATTTGAAAAAGAAATAGAAATTTTGGTAAAATATTCATTTTTACAGCAGCTATCCTTCCCAGCAAAGACAGTTGTAGTTTTTTCCAGTTGTCCAACTCTTTCTGTATTTTATGCCATAATGGTTCATAGTTGTACTGATATAATTTCTTATATGCAGTCATAATATAAACCCCCAAATATTTAACCTTCTTAACTACTTCAAATCCTGTTAACCTTTCAATCTCTTCTTTTTGGCTCCTAACCATATTTTTAGCTATTATTTTTGTTTTAGCTGCATTTATTTTAAAGCCAGATACTTGTCCATATAAGCAGGTTATATCCATCAAGGCTGTAATCGATTGTACCGGTTGGGTTAAGGTAACAACCAGGTCATCCGCAAATGCTCGTACCTTGTATTCATGCAGTCTAATTTTAATTCCCTTAATTGTATTCATCTCGCATATCTTGTTTAATAAAATTTCCAGCGTCAAAATAAACAATAACGGGGACAAAGGACAGCCTTGCCTTGTTCCTTTTTCTATGTTAAAAGCATCTGTTAAACCACCATTAACTATTATTTGCGCTGTGTTTTTTTTGATATATTGCCTTAATAGATTGTACAAATTGTTCTCCAAATTGCATCCTTTCTATTAGTTTTAGTAAAAATTGCCAATTCAATCTATCAAAGGCTTTCTCAGCATCCAAGAACACAAGCACTGCGGGGACCTGGTTGTTCCTTCCCAAATACTCTAATAAGTTAACAATTTGCCTTACATTACTCTTCATTTGTCTACCATTTATAAAACCAGTTTGATCATGGTGAATCATTTGCTGCATGACTGTCATTAATCTATTTGCCAAAATTTTAGCAAATATCTTATAGTCTGTATTTAATAATGAAATTGGCCTATAATTTTTAGGATCTGTATCGTCATGCCCTTCTTTTGGGATCAACGAGATAAATGCTGTCTTCCAAGTTGGAGGTACCTTTCCTCCCTGTTGTATATTGTTAAATAATTCTTTCAATGGTTCTATCATTTCCTCCTGTAGGGTTTTATAGTAAATAGCCATCAAACAGTCCGTCCCAGGAGCTTTACCCACTTTCAATTGCTTAATTGCTAACGCAATTTCCTCAGATGTTATCGATTGATTTAAACTATCCCTCTGCTCATTTGAAATTGTATAAATATTCTCTTTCTGCAAAAATCTCTCTATATCTATATCTTTAATTTTATCACCAGTATACAGCCTCGAATAAAACTCTAAAAAAGATTTTTTAATCAATTGTTGCTCATAAACCTCTTTACCCTTATATTTTATTCTCTCTATTGTCCTTGATTTTTGCTTTTTCCTTAATAAATATGCTAACCACCTGCCTGGTTTATTGGCATTGTAAAAAGTATTATGTTTTGCATATCTTAAATTAGTTGCCACTTGATCTGCTATTAACATATTAAATTGACCTTTCAATAAATTGATTGCCTCTTTAATTTTCTTATCCGTTGGGTTAGCTACTAAAGCCCGTTCCTGTTTACTAATCTCATCTTCTAATTCTTTTCTTTTTGTCCCCTGTTTCTTTCTATATTTATTATTCAAATATATCAAAATTCCTCGCATATATGCCTTACTTGCATCCCATACCATTTCCATCGATGTGCCTTTTTGCATATTCATAACAAAAAATTATTTCATAAATTTTTTACACTCTTTTACATTTTCTTCATACCTAAACAAATTATTATTTAACCTCCAGGACCTCCTAGGCCCTTTCTCATACTCCAATTCCAGCCAAACTGGATTATGGTCTGTCAATGTTCTTGAGCAAATCTTCATATTTTTCACCCTAGATAAAAGATCGTTAGTAATTAGTATAAAATCAATCCTTGAAAAGGATTGATGTCTATCTGAAAAAAAAGTAAAATCTTTTTCTTCCGGGTTTCTTTCACACCAGATATCTCTCAACTCCCAGTCCTCCATTATTTCCCAAAACGCTTTGGGCAATTTTGCTCTTGTTAACACATTTTGTTTAGGTCCCTTCTTGTCTTTTTTAACGTCCAAAACACCGTTCCAGTCGCCTAACAGGATACAAGTTTTATATGCCCACTGTGTCAATTTTGAGTGTAGTAAATTATAAAAGTTTTCTTGTTGTTGATTCGGGGCATAAACTCCGATTACAAGTATTTTTTCTCCTTTTACTAAAAGTTCTATCGCTAAAAATCTTCCTTGATCGTCTGCTTCAATTAATTTAGCAACTAAATCTCTTTTCAAATATATAACTATACCATTTTTCTTTTCTGATGCTACTGCTACATAAGATGTACCAAGTCTTGCATTAATCAAATATTTTTGATCTTGTATTCTTATATGAGTCTCTTGTAAGCAAATTACTTCATTCTTAAATTGCTTAAGATAGTGAAATATTTTTCTTCTTTTCTGTGGAGAATTCAAGCCATTAACATTCCAGGTCAAAAATCTAGTTCCCATCTCTGGGCCTTTGGAGCCTCTGAAGCAAGTCCTGATGCTCTGATCTCATTTGAGTTTTAGGTCTTGCGCCCCCCACTGCTCCTGTTTTAGTAGTATCTTGAATCATTTCTTGAGTTGCCATCTGGGATTGTTGCTGTCTTAATTCTTCCTTGAGTCTAGCTGTCACCGATCTGGTCTGTCTTTGGTCCTTTGGTAACTGCGAGAAATCAATCAGTGCCAACTCTTGAGTAGCCATTTGGATTTGTAATATTTCTTCTTGATCAGCCAAAGCTCCCCCCTGAACTACTGTCAAGAGCTCTTCTGTCTCAGCTTCCATTACTTCTTTCTTTCTTTTGCCTTCTGGTGATTTAGTTAGTTTGGGTGTGCCAGCCTTTAATACATTCGTATAAAAATCTCTTGCTTTCCAAATTGTATTAAGCTGATATCTCTCTCCTGAATAAGTCACCACTAGTCCAGTTGGTGCCTCCCATCTGTACTGTATCTGACGTTTTCTCAGCTCATCCACCAGAAAGGCATACTCCCTTCTAGCTCTCAAGATTTTAGGGGGGATTTCTTTCATTGTCATTACTTCCTGGCCTCCCACCCGAACCTTGTTTTTAAAAGTAGCCTGTAAAATTTTGTTATGTACTCTCCTTGTAGTAAAATATATCACAATGTCTCTTGGTAGATGTTTCTGTCTAGCAGTCCAGGAATTAACGCGGTACAGCTTGTCCATCTGCCAGCCCAGATCATTTTTTGACTCCCCCACCAGTGGTGCCAATGCCTCAGACATCCTTTCTCTCAAATTCTCTTGTTTATTCTCCTTCACCCCTCTGAATCTTAAAGCAAATTCCATGTCCCTGTATTGTATCATTATTACGTCGTCCTCAGCCCTTTGAATTCTGTTTTGAGCTTCTCCCATTTTACTATCCAAAATTTCAGAAGATTGTTTAATTTCCTCAACTCTATCATCCACCATCTCAATATTGCCTGCCAGACACTTGAATGCCATTAATATATCATCCCTAATCCCCTGATTGCGAATTGCAATCTCATCTGACACAGCCTGTATCTTTTCGTTAGTTTCCTTAATTTTTTCATTAGTTTCCTTAATTTTTTCATCAATCACATCAACAATTTTATTTTGGGTGATTTGGAGAGCTTGTTGCAACATTTCCAACGTGAGGGTCTGTGGATCCGCTGGAGGAGCAAAAACTTGTAATCTAGGCATATGAGCTGGGGAGCTACCAGCACTCCCAGTTCCTTTAGTAGGAACAGTTTTTAGAGACTTTGAGGCCATTTCCAGTTTGAAATTAGTCTTTATATTTAATCAGAGTTAAAAAGGAACTCTTGTTCCTCAAAAGATTTCCCAATATTAATTAACGTTTAAAATCCTCCTTCTGTCAGCACAAAAGCTTTTTTTTCCCCCAAGCGAAGGGCTGCCAGCAAAATGAAACTTTTCCTGTAACTTTCCGTTTCCCCCGCCCTTTCAAGCTTCAATCGCCATATTGTTGCAAAGTACTAAGTGATTACTTCCGAAGGAGGCTCTAGGCATTGGAGTTAGGTAAAAAATACTTGCAGTCTGATTTCTCCTTGCTCGTTCCGCCTGCTGTTAGTTCAAGATGTTAATTCCCTCATTTCCATTCAGCAAGATTGGTCGCGGCTTCTAATTCTGCTAATTAGCAGAGACGTCCCTGGTCTGGAGCGGCTTGACAGGCTTTTAGGGAACACGTGCCCTTCACGCCCCAGGAGTTTTCCTAGGGCGTTTGGGGGGGTTCTACCTCCACCTGCCTGCTCTTCTCTCTCCCCTTTGCCCGGGGGGAGAATTTCAAGCCTCCAGACAGCGTTTGTCAGCTGCTCTGGGGCTTTAACGGAGCCAGGGAGCGGATGCTCTCAAAAGAACGTCTTTCGAGGCTCGCGGAGCCAAGCGGAAGCCTGGATGACATGGTTTAGAAGTCCACTGCATTTAGTAGAGTTATGGGTAACCAGATATTTAAAGGATATGACTTGCTTGAAATTTGGGCCATTTATCTTCCAGGCATGCAATTTAAGTCTTTTTGCAAAGATTATAATCTTAGTTTTTCTATCATTGATTTTAAAGGCCTATTCAATGCAGTAACTAACCAGAGTATTCAAGGCTCATTTAAGTCCAATTTGTGTTTGTGATTAAAGTGCTCTCTCTCATCTGCAATATGAGATGCAATATGTCTATTAGCTAGTTAAGGGGATGGTGCTCTAATTGGTTTAACTGGGCCACAAGTGGATTTATAGAGAGATTAAACAGCAGAGGGGCTAGTTAGTTAGTGTGGCTAACTTAACAATTGCAATGATTCACTTATCAACTGTGGCGAGAAAAGTTGTAAAATGAGGCAAAATTTACTTAACAACTGTCAGGCTTAGCAACAGAAATTTTCACCTCAGTTGTGGCTGTAAGACGAGATCTACCTGTATTCCAATTAGAAACTCAGCACTTGCCTTAAGTCCAAAATTTGGGCAACTGGAACATTTTTTCCCGTGAAAGAAAGAATGATTGGCATCTTTAGGGCAACTATATTATAGAGGTTTATAGAGATTCTTCTTTTCTATTCTTGCTCTGTAGAAAATTCCTAGTGCATGTCTAATATTTACTTCTGAAAATGAACACAGCCTCTTTAATCTTTCCCACAGCGCACTATCCAGACCTCCTACAGTGTGTGGATGTCCCTGTACTTTCTCAGACTGAGTGCATTGGGGCTTATCAAGATCAAATCACCGACAATATGTTTTGTGCAGGATACCTGGAAGGTGGAAAAGACTCTTGTCAGGTAAATCTTTCCTCCATTATTAGCGTATATTTCAGATGGTGCTCAAAAATCTCCTACTGTATGAATTAAATTCATAGCTAGCTGATGTTAGGCCTGGGGATACAATAGCAAGGTGGTAGTCAGGGAGAGATCCTTACACTCAGGAGTTGTTTCTGCAACCTCTGTGGTCTTTCCCTGCTTCTAATGAACAAGGAAACAACATCAATCGCTTGACCTCCAGTTTTTATTATGTTATGAACTGCACGTTGAATCTGCCCTCTCTTTTAGAAAGCCCTTATCAGAAAGAAGTAGCATTTCTAAGATTTTCATCCCATCCTGGTAGCGATTATGTCACCTAATATAGACTGGTATTAAAGTAATTTCACCTAGAAGATCTTTCATCATCTGCAATATGTTATATTCCTCCACCCACTAGAGCATGCAAATTATAGATAATGCAAGTTATCTTTGCTGACTTGCTATCCTGCTTGCTGAAAACATGTTCATCATTTCCATTTCAGAATGACTCTGGTGGTCCGGTTGTCTGTAATGGTGAACTCCAAGGAATTGTCTCTTGGGGCATAGGATGTGCTCTGAAAGACTTCCCTGGTGTCTACACTAAAGTTTGCAACTACATTTCCTGGATTCAAGAAACCATCAATTCCAATTGATCTGCACTTCCTGTCTGGAAATCTCCCTTTTTCACATCCGTAGGTGGCATTTTACAGATTGAGAAGAGAGAGATTGCATATGCAAAAATAAAAAACTAAGTTCTGCAATAGGAAGCCTGGTGATTGGTATCTTTCTTTTGTGGAGGGGAAAGGCCTTGGTCTTTAAACAAGATGAATTTTAATCCCTTTCAACGAACACATTCAAAGATAGCAAAATGATGAGACAAGCTATGAAGAATTAGTAAGAATCACTCCTTAGATGGAACTGCTAGGAACTGAAAAAGATTTGATGATGGATGATGATGATGCTCCAATTAATTGAGGGAATGAAAAGTCCAGCCCTCGGTCACTATTCTTTGGTGTGCCACAGGGCTCAATACTCTCGCCACTCCTTTTCAACATTTATATGAAACCACTGGGCGAAATTATTATTTATTTATTATTTAAATTTTATTATTATCTGTCATCATGTGTTGCGGCATATACAGTATGCTGATGACACCCAATTCTATATTTTCACTCTTGGGGATCGAGGCGATGCTGTGGCCACCCTCTCACAGTGCCTGGAGGCTGTAGGGGCCTGGATGGGGGACAACAGTCTTCAACTGAACACTGGCAAGACCGAATGGCTTTGGGTACACGGGGCTCTGGGATCAAGGACTTGTCATCTTTGATGGGGTGGCACTGCCCCAGAAAGATCTGATCCATAACTTAGGGGTTCTTCTGAACTCATGAGTCCTACTCAAGAGGCAAGTGGAAGTCGCGACTAGGAGAACCTTTGCACAACTTCATGTTGTGCACCAGTTGTGGCCTTTCCTGGATCAGGATTCCCTGCACTCAGTCGTTCATTCCCTGGTCATCTCATGTTTGGATTATGTCCAGGTGGAGGGCCTTCTCTGCTGTTGCTCCTATCATCTGGAACATCTTGCACCCCCATGTGAGGTTGGCCCCAATCCTCCTATCCTTTTGCATGGCTCTGCCAGCTGACTTGAGACCCTAGTGGGGAAAGAGCACAGGATAAGTAATCGTAATAATGATTGCCACTCTGTTTCAAAAGACTGTCTGTGATCCATATCTATTATTAGAGGCTGACTTGTCTAAATGATCCTATCCATCCTCTCAGATAATCTAGAGAAGATCTCTTTACGGTCTCCCCAAAGAGGAAGCCAACAGGAAGTCAAAAGTTGTGCTCACTCAACAATCTATGTGGTTCTTGTTTTATTACAGTAACCAAGGATGGCCAGAAGTGCCATCAGAAAGCAGCATGGTCACATGATGTAACATTTACAATCTCATTGCTTACCGAGAGAAATTCCAGTACTAATTACCATTCTTAAGCAAGATTTCAGTATTAAATTAGATTACAGTTCTAGGTTGCTTTATTATATTGGGGCACATCTGCATTTAATGTTTAAGCCTTTCCTGTCCTGTATTCATGCTGGCTTTACTCTTCACCAAGAAAACAAACTGATAGATCATTAAACAAATCAATCCAAGATTCTCACTAGAGGCATAATTAGCCAGGCTCAAATTATCCTACTTTGGACACATTGGGCAAAGACCTAGTTCTGGTCAATCAGTTTTTTGACTGGAAGCAGTGAAATTTGTAGTTAAAGACAACTGGAGGGTACCTGAGTGCAGAAGAATGCTTTAAACTTCTTGCTATTGTATTCATGTTCCAAATAACATTCTACCATCTGTTTATAACTTCTCATTTGGAACAGTCAAAATTTTACCTGGTTGCATAGAGAGTTATAAGAGTGAATTATAATCTGGTTTTGCCAGATTTTCTCTCTTTTTTGCCCCTTAAGTATTACAGTAATGGAGAAAGGTTTTTAGTGGTCCATGTTCCTGTGATTCAGATCCTCTACAATTGCAGTAGTTTGGCTTGTATGTCTTTATGGCATGGACAGAGGCTGACTGGAGTGCTGTAAAGTTCATGTGCAGCTGTAAAACCTGGAGCTCTCACTGTGCTTGAGAAACAGCACAGAAATATTTTGCTGGTTTTGCAGCCTCAACTGGAGGAATACTGAGAGAAGCATGGGTCACATCTCGTCTGTATATGCTGTAGTTTTTGTTTTCCATCTGTGGACTGTTTCCTTGTATGGATATGCCGATGCATTGGAGTTCTGTCTGTCCACTATTAAGCTCCTGCCGATACCAATGGATGACTAAATAGCTGCTGTCATTATGTTCAGAAGTGATGCTCATCTGGGTCCCTGCTTGGATGGCTTTGAAGCGTTCCTTCTGGGTCACAGTGACCCCGTGGCAAAGACCTATGAAGACTGGACGGGAGAGCAAGATCCACCCCAAGAGAGATGGTTAATATACACTCTCACACTGGAAACCTAAAAGTGCTATTTTCCTTAAACGTTTCTTTTTACTCTCCTTGTGTCACTAAATGTTTGCTATAAAATCCTACTTACATTTCAACCAAAAAAGGCTTTGAAATGTCACATCCAGGAAGGGGAGTGCGGGAAAGCTACCACACCAATCTATGAGCTTTACGTCTTTTCAGTTGCACTTTGTTTTCACTTTGCAAAATTAAGTCAACCCCCTCAACAGCTGCAAGAGGATGGACCAAACTTTCTATGCCTTTCCCAACTTCTTTCTCCTGGTCATATTATTTTTTAACATACATGCAATTATATGAGGGCCTGGAGTACAAGAGACACAAGTTTGATTCTCTCTTGGCCACATCAGGTGAATTAAGGCCACTCACTCTTCCTCAACCCATGGGATAATTTTACAGTTCTATTACAAGAGGATCAGAAGGGTGGCACTCTCACTAATTGGGTAAGGTAAAAATTTCCACTTTTTATTTCCATCTAAAGACAATGCTCAACTCATCTGAAAATAAACTAAAGGACCAAAATAAACTCAAAAACAATATGCTAAAAGGCAACAGTAGTGAAATCATTATAATAATAAATTATTAAGGTACAATATATCAAGTATAATTTATAATTCTATATTAAACATATTTAAGACAGAGGACCATAATCAGACCTCAAAAGCTGGATCCCTTCTACTCTCCACTCATGGACTTCTCCACTCATTCAAACAAACCTCCTAATTCTCGCTTTTTTAAAAAAAAAAATTTTGTTTTTATTATTTTACAACAAAACACAACATACAAAACACAAACACACAATATGTGTTTCTTTTTACATATCAACTTTGTTCCTCTCACTTTCTACTTTCTATTTTCTCCATTTTTCTCATTCTTCATTATATTTATCTTTATCGTCCCTTTATTTCTAATTTTATTCATTTACAGTATTATACATGTTTGTCACATCCATTATTCACTTTTGCTTTCCCTAGTCTCAAGCCAATCATACCACTTAGTCCATATTTGATAATATCCTGTATCTTCCTTTTCTTTTATTTCTTATGTTAATTTGTCCATCTCCGCACAGTCCAGGATTTCCTTAATTATTTCTTCCTCTGTTGGGAACTTTTCATTTTTCCAGGACTGTGCATAGACTATCCTTGCCGCTGTAATTATATGTAAAACCAAATACCTAATTTCTTTACTATAGGTAAATTCTCAGCTCGTTCAAACAAACCTCCTAATCCTCACTTCTTGATCAGTTTGTTTCCTCAGCTTTTTCCTGCTGCAAAGTTTCTCTTCTTTCTCCTTTTTCCTAACACCATTATTCTGTGCTTTGTTTTTTTTAAAATTGTTCGAATGGCAAAATTTATCTATCCACTTGAGAAAAAGAATCCCTACCTGCCTATATCTGCACACCAAGCACTTCCCACTGCCTTTCTCCTATTGCAAGAAAAGTCACAGCTTGACATCTGCCCTTGAATCCTGGCCCAGAAGAAGCTCTCGGGAGCACCTCTTTGGTGGCAGGAAGGGCTTCTAAGCCTCTCTAACCAAGCAGGAAGTGAAGGTGGGGACCTGCAATGCCAGAGGAACTCATCTCTCTTCCAGTTACGGAGCTGACTCACCAACAGTGTTAATGGCAGATTATGACAGGCATTATTAGCAATGAAATCAATAGCTTTTTTTTTTCAATTCTCCATTTTTTTTCTTGTAAAATCTCAGTTTTCAGACACTGCAAAGTACATTCTGGGTAAGGCTTCAGTGCACAGCTGCTCTTCATTATTTATTTTGAGAATGGATTTTGAAGATTCAAAGATCGTTGTTTCCTTATAGAAAAGTCTTGGATGATAGCATCATACCATTTCTAGCAATCCGGAGAACTAAAAAGACAAACTTTAAATTTGAGATGTATTTTTTTTTCTCTTTTGTATTATATGTAATACACAGGAAAGCTGATTCCACAATGAATGGATAGGTGCCTTCCTGTCAAACAGACAACAAATGGGCAAAATAGGAAGCGCTAACAACGGAACAACGGAGAATAGAAGGGCTGAAAGATGTAATTGGGAATCTTCATTATACTAAGGAAGGCAAGAGAATGGTAGCTCAGGATTTTTTCACACAGCTTTATCAGAAAAGAGAGGAAAATATTTGTGAAATTCGGAAATATTTGGAAAAAACAGACTTGCCTAAAGTCTCGGAAACAATGAAGGAAATTCTTAATGCAGAATTTACAATGGAGGAAGTAGAAACAGTTATGAAAGCACAGGCGAATGGCAAAACCCCGGGTAGAGATGGCCTACCAATTGAATTATACAAAATAGTGTTTGACGTGGTAGGAAGACACATGAAGGATTTATTCAATGCGGTTATGAAAGAGGCTCAGGTTCCAGTATCTTGGACTGAGGCTTATATTTCTATTATCCCAAAAGAAGGAACTGATCTATCTCTTATTAAGAATTATAGACCTATATCATTACTAAATTCTGATTATAAGATATTTGCGGGGGTTCTTGCACCCAGGCTTATCTGCTTCCTTAACCAATTCATTCATTCAGACCAAAATGGCTTCCTTCCTAATAGAATTAGAATTATCATGAATACACTAGAATTTTTCGAAAATCGCCCAGATAAACAATTAGCTTTAATTTTTGTTGACGCCCAAAAGGCGTTTGACAGAATCAGTTGGGAATTTATGATTTCTCAATTGGAATATATGGAGTTTGGTGGGAATTTTATTCGGGCAATTCGAGCTATCTACCGGGAGCAGACTGCAAGAGTTCTCATAGATGGAGAGGAGATGGAGAGAATTCAAATTCGTAGAGGTACAAGACAGGGAAGTCCCCTTTCCCCATTGCTATTTGTATTAACTTTAGGGCTCCTGCTTAGAGAAGTGAGAGGAAACACGGAAATAAGAGGAATGAATATTCGGTAGCAGTAAGTTAAAGTCCAGGCTTATGCAGACAATCTTGTATTTATCTTGCATCAACCACTGGACTCAGGCCTGAAATTATTACGCTTGATTAGAGAGTATGGGAAGGTAGCGGGATTACTGATGAATGAAGAAAAAACTAAAATCCTAGCGAAAAATATGATTCAGATGCAAAGGCAACAGCTGGAGCAGTTAATGGGTTTAAGAATAACAAATAAAATTAAGTATCTGGGTATATGGTTGACTGCCAGATGCTCCTCCATAAAGGAGGATAATTATCTTCCTCTTTACAACCAGATGCTCAGAGATCTAGAAAGATGGAAAAATCTCCAGCTATCAATTTTGGGAAGGGTGGCAACCATTAAGATGTGCGTGTTACCCAAATGGTTATTTCTATTCCAAACAGCCCCGGTAAGGTTGAATAAAGAGTTTTTTACAAATTTGGATAGGAGTATATCTAAATTTATCTGGCAGGGAAAGAGGCCGCGGATTAGACTTAAAATGTCACAAGAACCCAAAAATAGAGGAGGATTTGGACTCCCAAATCGGGAGCTCTATTACCAAGCAGCGAACTTGATTTGGGTGAAAGAATGGATGATCCTACAAAAGAGACGACTTTTGACATTTGAAGGAGCCGGTCTTCAACATGGCTGGCACTATTTTCTATAGCCGGGAGCATCCGGCCACCCTAGACACTTTGATGATCACTATTTAAGTAGGACACTTGGGTACACTTGGGAAAAGGTTAAAAGAAAAGTATATTCAAAAGTTTCATGTTGGATTTCAACGCAGGAAGCTCAGATTTATCCGACATTGTATAAAGGGGAGAAAACCTTGATGTATGAAGTTTTTTTGGATGTTCAGGGTAATCCGAAGTCACGAGAATTATTAACTCTTCAAGGATATAAGATAGACTGGTGGTCTTATTCTCAAGTGCACTCCAGGTATAAAAAAGATTTCTATAGTGAAGGAATCTACCGTAAAAGACAAGAATTGGATAATTGGATTGGAAGAAGAATTGGATTATTAGAAGGAGGGAAAGGGATACTATCTAAATGTTACGGATATTTATTGTCTCTGCAGATAGGACAGGATGTAGTGAAGGATTGTATGATAGCGTGGGGGCAAAATTTTGGATATCCCCTTGACTTCCAGCAATGGGAACAGATTTGGTTGAAAAATATGAAATTAACCATGGCTTCTTCATACAAAGAAAAGATATATAAAATGGTCTACCGGTGGCATCTCCCCCCTGCAAGACTAGCTAAAATGTTTCCCGGGACATCTGCCTGCTGTTGGAAGTGCGGTTGCAGTAATGGAACTTATTTTCACCAATGGTGGACTTGCCCACAGGCAGTTAAATATTGGAAAAAAATACGGCAATGGATTTTGGAAATTACACAGATTACTTTGGAATTAAGGCCTGAGATTTTCCTATTGGGGGAAAAACCTTTGAATGTTAAATCAGATATATGGTTCTTGTTGATTCATATTATTACTGCAGCAAGATTAGCGTATGCGCAGGAGTGGAAAAATCAATACTTACCGATGGATTTGAAAATAATATATAAAATTAATGAGTGTGCGGAATCAGATAGATTAACTAGATTGATCAATGGTAAAAAAGATTCAGAATTTTATAACAGTTGGAAATTATGGTACGATTGGGTCCAGAAAAGGTGGGATAGAATAGATATATGATGATGTATATATATGATGGCAAATATGTATGTATAAAGGAATGACTTTATATTTATGGACAATGTAATCACATTATACCATGGTGGCAGGATTGTATATTTTATTTGTGTATTTGTGTATAGAATATATTAATAAAAATTATAAAAAAAAAAAAAAGGAAGCGCTCTATCAAATCCGGTACATGTTAATATCGGTACCACCAACAATGCAACTACCCTTCAAAAAAAACTTGACTATGTGTCAGATTGGTCTATCAAGTGGCAACTTCAAATCTCAACCAACAAATGCTCAGTCTTGCACTTTGGCAAAAAAAATCAAAACATAAAATACCAATTAGATGGGCATGACCTTGTAGATGACCCTCACTCTGTCAAGGACCTTGGAGTACTCATTTCTAAACATCTAAGTGCCAGAGCCCACTGTAACAACATTGCCAAAAAGGCATTAAGAATTGTTAACCTAATCTTGCGTAGCTTCTTCTCTGGTAATGTTGTACTACTAACTAGAGCATACAAAACATTTGCTAGACCAATTCTTGAATACAGCTCATCTGTCTGGAAGCCGCACTGCATATCGGATATAAATACAATTGAGAGAGTCCAGAGATATTTTACGAGAAGAGTCCTCCATTCCCCTAACCGCATAAATACCTTATGCCACCAGACTCCAAATTTTGGGCTTAGACAACTTAGAACTACGCTACTTCAGTCTGACCTAAGCATAGTATATAAAATTATCTGCTACAATGTCCTTCCTGTCAATAACTACTTCAGCTTCAACCATAACAATACACGAGCAAATAATATATACAAACTCAAGGTAAACCGCTCCAAACTCGATTGCAGAAAATATGACTTCACTAACAGAGTGGTCAATGCCTGGAATGCACTACCTGACTCTGTAATTTCTTTACCAAATCCCCAAAACTTTAACCTTAAACTGTCTACTGTTAACCTCACCCCATTCCTAAGAGGTCTGTAAGGGGCGTGCATAAGTGCACTAGCATGCCTACCCTCCCTGTCCTAATATTCCTTTTTGCTTACTCCTTTCATGAATTCAAATTATGTTTATACTTTTACCTGTTATCTTATATATGCTTGACAAATAAACTTATGATTATGATTATGAATTAAACACAAATGTTCCAGTGTAACTGAGTTTTCATTTATAAAATGAAAGCTCATTTAAGCAGAGATATGACCAAAACCAGCTGTTAGGTTAATATCAGTTTTATGGACTCGGCTGAGAGAAACATTCCCAGTTTCTCTTCTTAACTGAGATTTTATGACCATGTTCAATATACTTTTTCACCCACATTCTGGTCCCCATCGATTAAGCAGTATCATCCAACAAGACCCAGGAACCTTTCAAATGATAATGATAACATTGCCAGAAATTTTCCAGTTCGTAGAAATAGTATTTACTTACCTGCAAGGATAGAAAATTTAACCTTTAGTATGATAAATTCAGTATCCGCAGTATTGCTCTAAGAATGTCACTATTAAATGGTTAGATGGATCAGGTATGAGGAAAACTCATGTGAATTCCATCTTTCCTCTCCACCTGTTCTTGATTGAATTCCAAGTAACAAAGTTTATATTTTCCATTGCGTATTTTTGCTTTCGATTGAATCCTTGGAGCAAAGGTAATAGTGGTCTCATAATATAAATATGTGCAGCAGCTCCTCTGGTCTTGACAAAAGAAGGCAACATGAAGTTCATTTGGCTGGTAGCATTCTTGGGAGCAGCTGGTAAGTCAACCATTTCCTCAGAACAAGTGCTGAGAAGTCTCATCTTGAGATTGGAAAGAGACCTCTGTAGATTTTTAAGTAGAATTTGAACAGCAAACTAGTAAACCTAAGAACTTATTATAACAATTCAGAACTGAACTTGTAAAGGTGGGACTCCAAAGCCATCAAAATTAATCTACTGAATTTTTTCCAGGGAATTCTAGAGGTTAAGGTTCATATGTCGAAAATATGTCAAAGTTCAGAAACACTGAACTAATGTATTAGACAAATATCATTAATTTTGAACCAGGTGTTTTTATGGATGAAATAGCCAGGGAAAGTGGGTGTTTCAAATGAAGCTGCTAAACTATTCTACGCAGTATGTGGGCTAATGGAACTTATTCCCAGTAATAACTCCAAGTGAAAAAAAGTGTTGCAGACAGGAACAGCTGAGAACAAGCAAGCACTTCTTTGGAGCAATGACAAGAGACAAACCCTAGATTCAACCTCTCAAATATTCGTAAAGATTATCCATAACTTGAAACTCAAATCTTTACCAATTCCATGTTCTTGCAGGAAAGGTTCCAAATAGTTCCATAAAAGAAAGAAGCTATTCAAAGGATCTTTGATTGAGGGCTTGCAGTACGTTGAACGTGAAGGCAAAAAGATGTTACAGAATGTAGAAGGGGTAGTCTATGATTCATGAAATCAGACCCACCTAGGGTTGTAGATCACCCAATTGTACAATCCTGGGGAGGAAATCCTCTCTCCTTCCCTTTCACCCTCCCTCCTTGCTCATATGACTTCCTACTACCTGACTGGCCTCCATCGCTTGCCTGAATGGGATGAAGATCCTATTATATGCACCCTTGAAACTATACCAAAAAATTTATGAATCCCTTCATAAATGAGGCTCAATCTGCAAAGCAAATATAGGAAGGAGGAGTGAGAAGGATGAGCAAAAAAAAAAAAAAAGATGGAGAGACTTATGGTTGGACAAAGTTTATAAAATCTGAAAAATGTAAAGTTTGAAGATAAAAAACACATTGGCAAACTGGTGCAGAAATATGGTGGACATTAGGATGTTTTAATAGTTAAGAGAGGTAGGGTGAATGTAAATGTATCTACAGTTGGATAGATTTTTTTTTGTATTATTTCCTACATTCTTCTCTCCTTCCTCTCTTCTGCCCTCTCTTCCTTCCTCCTCATATAACTTCATGTTTTCTTCATATTTCACACTGCTGCTTACCCAGGCAAGGAATAGCATTCTGAGTTATGCATGCATGCAATATATATCAGTCACTCGTATAAAACTGGCTGACTGGCCATCCTGTGGCTTATATGAATGAGATGAAGATCTCATAATGGGCACCCCTCAAACTTCACCAAAGATTTCATGAATCCCTACTGCGAAAAAGTGGTGAATATTTGGTTCCTGTTTCACCCACTATGAAATCTTCTCTATATATTTTCATTATCCAGTTGCCTTCCCCATCGATGATGATGATGATGATAAGATTGTGGGTGGCTACACCTGCCAAAAACATTCCGTCCCCTATCAGGTCTCCTTGAATGTCGGGAAACATAGCTGTGGTGGCTCCATCATAAACAACCAATGGATTGTTTCCGCTGCTCACTGCAGTATGCCGTAAGTAACAATGTGTTCTTATTTTATTTGGAACATCACCATTGCACTGATATATTTACTTGTATTAGTAAATCGAATAAAGGATACACATACCTTCCTTTATTTGTAGATAAGTATGCACACATATTGGTAGAAGTGTTCATTGCCTGACCAATACTGGAAGTCAACATACAATTGTGTCCATCTTTTTCAGGATTCAGCCATTCTGGGCAACAGGATGCCCTTCTGAGCGGCAATATTAGTGGGTCTGGCTTTTGACTTACTGTGAGTTAAAGGTAGTTAGATGTAAATAGATATGACCAAAATCTCCATTTCTTCTTTTGATTCAGCCGAATCCAAGTGAGACTTGGGGAACACAGTTTGACCAAATATGATGGTTCCGAGCAGCACATCGATGCAGCCAAAATCATTCTCCATCCCAAATACAACCCCAAAACTTTGGACAATGACATCATGCTCATCAAACTATCCAAACCAGCCAGTCTAAATTCTCGTGTTTCAGCAATCCGTCTACCAAGCAGCTGTCCATCCACTGGAGAAATATGTTTAGTCTCTGGCTGGGGCAACACCCTCAGCAGTGGCGGTGAGTAGAAATTTATTTTTGGCATTCATTCTCCTCCAAAGTCCGTTATAAATATCACTATGTCAAGGAAAATAATATACAGGTACAACCATCTTTTTAGTGATCCTTCAAAATTACAACATTGAAAAAAGTGACTTGTCACTTTTTCACTCTTTCAACCACAGCATCCCCGGTTTTATGTATTCAAAATTTGGATGCTTAGCAATTTTCATGTTTGTATGATGGTTGCGGTGTCCTGGGGTCATGTGATCACCTTTTGCAATCTTCCGACAAGCTAATGGGGAAACCAGATGCACTTAAAAAGTCTGTTACTAATCAATGAATCAATCTTTATTACAGTCACAGATCAGCAAATAAAAGCATTAAAACAACAATAATAGTAAAAAATAAAAATAGCAGAATAATATATTACAATTGGCGGTGGATTAACCATGGATAGTTAAGTTTGCTTAATTTTACATACAGCATAACAGAATTTCATCACATTCAAAGAAACTATTTCATATCAATCTTATAACAGTAGTTGCAGGTATACGACCAGTATTTCCCAGATATTTTATTCGTAAATTGTTATAAATTGAGTCTGTGCATTCTTATAGGAGATGCAGTATAGCAGGACATAAGCTATAGTTTCAGTAGCTCCTTGTCCATAGGTATTTTTCAGCTCATATCATATATTTTTTTGTATAGGCCCTACACAACTGCTGTGCAAAATGTGTTGCAGCATGCTAAGATTAATACTCTTCACATTTTTGGAATGGTTAATTGATATAAATATCTCACAGCTTTAAAGGGAAAGTATGACTGCTCAGATAAACATTCTTGGGAAGAGTAGCCTAACCTTGTTCGATTTCCACATCGTTAATACAGTAGTAACTCGGTACTCAGAGTTATTTGGTTCCAGGAGTACCCGGAAGTTGGTACCGATGAGTGTCAACAATGAGTATCAAACAAATGTTTCCCAAAACGAATAATATAGTGAGTAAGAAGGCACACAATATAGACAAGTTCTAGCTTGTGCATTGAGTACCAAATAAACAATGGTTTGTGTGTGGAATTGTGTGTGGAATTGTGTGTGAACCTTAGCTGAATATAACTTCAGTGCTGCTGGAAAATACTGTGGTCCCCTGGGAAAATAAAAAGATTGAATTGCTACCGCTTGATTTTTTTGGCGGGGTGGGGATATTCTGGATGACATGGTTTAGAAGTCCACTGCATTTAGTAGAGTTATGGATAACCAGATATTTAAAGGATATGACTTGCTTGAAATTTGGGCCATTTATCTTCCAGGCATGCAATTTAAGTCTTTTTGCAAAGATTATAATCTTAGTTTTTCTATCATTGATTTTAAAGGCCTATTCAATGCAGTAACTAACCAGAGTATTCAAGGCTCATTTAAGTCCAATTTGTGTTTGTGATTAAAGTGCTCTCTCTCATCTGCAATATGAGATGCAATATGTCTATTAGCTAGTTAAGGGGATGGTGCTCTAATTGGTTTAACTGGGCCACAAGTGGATTTATAGAGAGATTAAACAGCAGAGGGGCTAGTTAGTTAGTGTGGCTAACTTAACAATTGCAATGATTCACTTATCAACTGTGGCGAGAAAAGTTGTAAAATGAGGCAAAATTTACTTAACAACTGTCAGGCTTAGCAACAGAAATTTTCACCTCAGTTGTGGCTGTAAGACGAGATCTACCTGTATTCCAATTAGAAACTCAGCACTTGCCTTAAGTCCAAAATTTGGGCAACTGGAACATTTTTTCCCGTGAAAGAAAGAATGATTGGCATCTTTAGGGCAACTATATTATAGAGGTTTATAGAGATTCTTCTTTTCTATTCTTGCTCTGTAGAAAATTCCTAGTGCATGTCTAATATTTACTTCTGAAAATGAACACAGCCTCTTTAATCTTTCCCACAGCGCACTATCCAGACCTCCTACAGTGCGTGGATGTCCCTGTACTTTCTCAGACTGAGTGCATTGGGGCTTATCGAAAGAAAATCACCGACAATATGTTTTGTGCAGGATACCTGGAAGGTGGAAAAGACTCTTGTCAGGTAAATCTTTCCTCCATTATTAGCGTATATTTCAGATGGTGTTCAAAAATCTCCTACTGTATGAATTAAATTCATAGCTAGCTGATGTTAGGCCTGGGGATACAATAGCAAGGTGGTAGTCAGGGAGAGATCCTTACACTCAGGAGTTGTTTCTGCAACCTCTGTGGTCTTTGCCTTCTAATGAACAAAGAAACAACATCAATCGCTTGACCTCCAGTTTTTATTATGTTATGAACTGCACGTTGAATCTGCCCTCTCTTTTAGGAAGCCCTTATCAGAAAGAAGTAGCATTTCTAAGATTTTCATCCCATCCTGGTAGCAATTATGTCACCTAATATAGACTGGTATTAAAGTAATTTCACCTAGAAGATCTTTCATCATCTGCAATATGTTACATTCCTCCACCCACTAGAGCATGCAAATTATAGATAATGCAAGTTATCTTTGCTGACTTGCTATCCTGCTTGCTGAAAACATGTTCATCATTTCCATTTCAGAATGACTCTGGTGGTCCGGTTGTCTGTAATGGTGAACTCCAAGGAATTGTCTCTTGGGGCATAGGATGTGCTCTGAAAGACTTCCCTGGTGTCTACACTAAAGTTTGCAACTACATTTCCTGGATTCAAGAAACCATCAATTCCAACTGATCTGCACTTCCTGTCTGGAAATCTCCCTTTTTCACATCCGTAGGTGGCATTTTACAGATTGAGAAGAGAGAGATTGCATATGCAAAAATAAAAAACTAAGTTCTGCAATAGGAAGCCCGGTGATTGGTATCTTTCTTTTGTGGAGGGGAAAGGCCTTGGTCTTTAAACAAGATGAATTTTAATCCCTTTCAACGAACACATTCAAAGATAGCAAAATGATGAGACAAGCTATGAAGAATTAGTAAGAATCACTCCTTAGATGGAACTGCTAGGAACTGAAAAAGATTTGATGATGGATGATGATGATGCTCCAATTAATTGAGGGAATGAAAAGTCCAGCCCTCGGTCACTATTCTTTGGTGTGCCACAGGGCTCAATACTCTCGCCACTCCTTTTCAACATTTATATGAAACCACTGGGCGAAATTATTATTTATTTATTATTTAAATTTTATTATTATCTGTCATCATGTGTTGCGGCATATACAGTATGCTGATGACACCCAACTCTATATTTTCACTCTTGGGGATCGAGGCGATGCTGTGGCCACCCTCTCACAGTGCCTGGAGGCTGTAGGGGCCTGGATGGGGGACAACAGTCTTCAACTGAACACTGGCAAGACCGAATGGCTTTGGGTACACGGGGCTCTGGGATCAAGGACTTGTCATCTTTGATGGGGTGGCACTGCCCCAGAAAGATCTGATCCATAACTTAGGGGTTCTTCTGAACTCATGAGTCCTACTCAAGAGGCAAGTGGAAGTCACGACTAGGAGAACCTTTGCACAACTTCATGTTGTGCGCCAGTTGTGGCCTTTCCTGGATCAGGATTCCCTGCACTCAGTCGTTCATTCCCTGGTCATCTCATGTTTGGATTATGTCCAGGTGGAGGGCCTTCTCTGCTGTTGCTCCTATCATCTGGAACTTCTTGCACCCCCATGTGAGGTTGGCCCCAATCCTCCTATCCTTTTGCATGGCTCTGCCAGCTGACTTGGGACCCTAGTGGGGAAAGAGCACAGGATAAGTAATCGTAATAATGATTGCCACTCTGTTTCAAAAGACTGTCTGTGATCCATATCTATTATTAGAGGCTGACTTGTCTAAACAATCCTATCCATCCTGTCAGATAATCTAGAGAAGATCTCTTTACGGTCTCCCCAAAGAGGAAGCCAACAGGAAGTCAAAAGTTGTGCTCACTCAACAATCTATGTGGTTCTTGTTTTATTACAGTAACCAAGGATGGCCAGAAGTGCCATCAGAAAGCAGCATGGTCACATGATGTAACATTTACAATCTCATTGCTTACCGAGAGAAATTCCAGTACTAATTACCATTCTTAAGCAAGATTTCAGTATTAAATTAGATTACAGTTCTAGGTTGCTTTATTATATTGGGGCACATCTGCATTTAATGTTTAAGCCTTTCCTGTCCTGTATTCATGCTTGCTTTACTCTTCACCAAGAAAACAAACTGATAGATCATTAAACAAATCAATCCAAAATTCTCACTAGAGACATAATTAGCCAGGCTCAAATTATCCTACTTCGGACACATTGGGCAAAGATCTAGTTCTGGTCAATCAGTTTTTTGACTGGAAGCAGTGAAATTTGTAGTTAAAGACAACTGGAGGGTACCTGAGTGCAGAAGAATGCTTTAAACTTCTTGCTATTGTATTCATGTTCCAAATAACATTCTGCCATCTGTTTATAACTTCTCATTTGGAACTGTCAAAATTTTACCTGGTTGCATAGAGAGTTATAAGAGTGAATTATAATCTGGTTTTGCCAGATTTTCTCTCTTTTTTGCCCCTTAAGTATTACAGTAATGGAGAAAGGTTTTTAGTGGTCCATGTTCCTGTGATTCAGGTCCTCTACAATTGCAGTAGTTTGGCTTGTATGTCTTTATGGCATGGACAGAGGCTGACTGGAGTGCTGTAAAGTTCATGTGCAGCTGTAAAACCTGGAGCTCTCACTGTGCTTGAGAAACAGCACAGAAATATTTTGCTGGTTTTGCAGCCTCAACTGGAGGAATACTGAGAGAAGCATGGGTCACATCTCGCCTGTATATGCTGTAGTTTTTGTTTTCCATCTGTGGACTGTTTCCTTGTATGGATATGCCGATGCATTGGAGTTCTGTCTGTCCACTATTAAGCTCCTGCCGATACCAATGGATGACTAAATAGCTGCTGTCATTGTGTTCACAAGTGATGCTCATCTGGGTCCCTACTTGGATGGTTTTGAAGCGTTCCTTCTGGGTCACAGTGACCCCGTGGCAAAGACCTATGAAGACTGGACGGGAGAGCAAGATCCACCCCAAGAGAGATGGTTAATATACACTCTCACACTGGAAACCTAAAAGTGCTATTTTCCTTAAACGTTTCTTTTTACTCTCCTTGTGTCACTAAATGTTTGCTATAAAATCCTACTTACATTTCAACCAAAAAAGGCTTTGAAATTTCACATTCAGGAAGGGGAGTGCGGGAAAGCTACCACACCAATCTATGAGCTTTACATCTTTTCACGTCTTTTACGAGCTTTACGTCTTTTCACTTTGTTTTCGCTTTGCAAAATTAAGTCAACCCCCTCAACAGCAGCAAGAGGATGGACCAAACTTTCTATGCCTTTCCCAACTTCCTTCTCCTGGTCATATTATTTTTTAACATACATGCAATTATATGAGGGCCTGGAGTACAAGAGACACAAGTTTGATTCTCTCTTGGCCACATCAGGTGAATTAAGGCCACTCACTCTTCCTCAACCCATGGGATAATTTTACACTTCTATTACAAGAGGATCAGAAGGGTGGCACTCTCACTAATTGGGTAAGGTAAAAATTTCCACTTTTTATTTCCATCTAAAGACAATGCTCAACTCAGCTGAAAATAAACTAAAGGACCAAAATAAACTCAAAAACAATATGCTAAAAGACAACAGTAGTGAAATCATTATAATAATAAATTATTTAAGGTACAATATATCAAGTATAATTTATAATTCTATATTAAACATATTTAAAATAGAGGAGCATAATCAGACATCAAAAGCTGGATCCCTTCTACTCTAGCAGAGACTTCTCAACTCGTTCAAACAAACCTCCTAATCCTCGCTTCTTGATCAGTTTGTTTCCTCAGCTTTTTCCTGCTGCAAAGATTCTCTTCTTTCTCCTTTTTCCTGTGTTCTGTGTTTTGTTTTGTTTTTAATTGTGGGAATGGCAAAATTTATCTATCCAATTGAGAAAAAGAATCCCTACCTGCCTATATCTGCACACCAAGCACTTCCCACTGCCTTTCTCCTATTGCAAGAAAAGTCGCAGCTTGACATCTGCCCTTGAATCCTGGCCCAGAAGAAGCTCTCGGGAGCACCTCTTTGGTGGCAGGAAGGGCTTCTAAGCCTCTCTAACCAAGCAGGAAGTGAAGGTGGGGACCTGCAATGTCAGAGGAACTCATCTGTCTTCCAGTTACGGAGCTGACTTACTAACAATGTCAGCTTATGACAAGCATTATTAGCAATGAAATCAATAACTTTTTCCCCCAATTCTCCCTTTTCTTTCTTGTACAATTCAGTTTTCAGACACTGCAAAGTTCATTCTGTGTTAGGCTGTCTCTTCAGTGCACAGCTGCTCTTCATTATTTATTTTGAGATTGGATTTTGAAGATTCAAAGATCATTGTTTCCTTATAGAAAAGTCCTCAGATGATAGCATCATACCATTTCTAGCAATTAGGAGAACTAAAAAGACAAACTTTAAATTTGAGATGTATTTTTTTTTCTCTTTTGTATTATATGTAATACACAGGAAAGCTGATTCCACACAATTAATGTTCCAGTGTAATTGAGATTTCATTTGTAAAATGAAAATTTGTAAAATGAAAACTCATTTAAGGAAATATATGACCAAAACCAGCTGTTAGGTGGGTTAGGTGTTTCATCCACATTCTGGATGCTTCTCGATTAAGCAGTGTCATCCAACAAGACCCAGGAACCTTTCAAATGATAATGATAACATTGCCACAAAAATTTTTCCACTTCGTAGAAATAATATTTACTTATCTTTAAGGAAGACAATGATAGAATATTTAACCTATTTAGTAAATATTTAGTATGCTAAATTTAGTATTCACAGTATTAATCTAAGAATGACAGTATTAAATGGTTGGATGGATCAGGTACGGGGGAAACTCATGTGAATTCCATCTTTCCTCTCCACCTGTTATTAGTTGAATTCCAAGTAACAAAGTTTGTATTTTCCATTGTGTATTTTTGCTTTTGATTGAGTCCTTGGAGCAAAGGTAATATTGATCCCACAACATAAATACGTGCAGCAGCTCCTCTGGTCTTCCTCTTTGATGAAGGAAGGCAACATGAAGTTCATTTAGCTGATAGCATTTTTGGGAGCAGCTGGTAATTCAATCATTTCCTCAGAACAAGTGCTGAGAAGTCTCATCTTGAGATTGGAAAGAAACCTCTGTAGATTTTCAAGTAGAATCTGAACAGCAAACAAGTGAACCTAAGAGCTTTTTATAACAATTCAGGTCTGAATTTCTAGAGGTTAGGCTCCCAAACCATGAAGATTAATCTATAGTTTTTTTCCAGGGAATTTAAGGTCCATATATCGAAAAGCTGTCAAAGTTCAGAAACACTGAACTAATGTATTAGACAAATACCATTAATTTTGAACCAGGTGTCTTTGTGGATGAAAGAGCCAAGGAAAGTTGTGTTTCAGCCGAAACTGCTAAACTATTCTGCACAGTATGGGCTAGTGTAACTTATTCCCAGTAATAACTCCAAGTGAAAAAAAGTGTAGACAGCAGTTTTTTACTACCGGTTTTGTGGGCGTGGTTTATTTTGTGGGCGTGGCTTGATGGTCATGTGACAATTATTTAGGATTTCGCAGAGGTATTGGTCTACAAGGCTTTTAACTGTTTGCAGAGCTGTACGGATCTACCCATTTATTTTTTGCAGGCATCGGTCTACCCATTTATTTTTGCAGGCACTGATCTACCCATTTATTTTTGCAGGCACTGATCTACTCATGTATTTTTGCAGGCACTGGTCTACCCATTTATTTTTGCAGGCACTGACCTACTCATATATTTTTGCAGGCACCAGTCTACTCATTTGTTTTCTTTTAACACTGATCAGCTGTAGGGCGGCCCTTTGAAGCCCCGCAGCAAGAGTTTAAACAGTTTTTTTCCTTCTAGCCATCGGCTGGGACTCAGGAGGCAGCATAGATTGGGGGTGGGGCCAAATAAAAGGTAAGAATAACGTGAGGGCGGGGGACACGAGGGGCGTGGGGGGCAAAACCGGTTCGGTGACATCATATCATCACCGCTACCGGCTCGGGAGAACCGGGCCGAACCGGGAGGAACCCACCACTGGTAGACAGGAACAGCTGAGAATAAGCAAACTCTTCTTTGGAGCAATGACAATAGATAAACCCTAGGCACTTTAAAACTAAACCCAACACCTCAAGTATTGTTAAAGATTATCCATAACTTGAAGCTCAAATCATTATGAATTCCATGTTCTTGCAGGATACGAATTGTTCTATAAAGGAGAAAAGGTGTTCAAAGGATCTTTGATTGAGGTCTGGAGTACTTTGAACATGAACGTTTTTCATCCAAGATGGCGCCGCCGAAGGCTGCCTCGGTGAAATGCTCTCTGGTGGTTTCTTTGTTGTTGTTTTTTGAAATTTTTTTTATTATTATAACATAAAATGACATTACAAGACATACAAAATTTATATATATACTCTCTTAACAGCTATTTCATGATGATCTTCTAGTATTTACATTTTCTCCCTTTATATTATTCCAGTTTCTTCTTGTCCCCTCTCTTTTAATTACAGTGTATTTATTAAGACCCCATTAACTTTATATTCATTCTTTCCTTTTTTACATTTCACCCCTATTTTTCTTCTCCTTTATTCCTATTCCTATTCTCCAGCACCTTATACCATTTGTGCCAGATTATATAATATTCTGTATCCTCTTTTTCTTTAAGCTCTTTTGTTAATTTATCCATCTCGGCACACTCTACTATTTTTTTTAATCAACTCTTCTTCTGTTGGTATATTTTCTTTTTTCCAATTTTGTGCGTATACTATACAGGCAGCTGTTACAATGTGTAAGACCAAATATTTTATTTCCTTGGTATATTTTTCCCTAAATATCCCTAATAAGAATGTCTCTGGTTTTCCACTCATAAGTTGTTCTATTATTTTCTCTAGCCATTCTTTAATTTTAGCCCAGAACTTCTTTGCAGTTGGACATGTCCACCAAAGGTAGTAGTATGTCCCGTAGCTCTTGTTACATTTCCAACACGTTTGCGCACGTTTCGTCGTGCTCTCAAAACTTTTTTATTTCAGCAGGCTGGCCTGGCCTAACTCTCCTCATTTAAATTTTTAATTCGTGATTTTATAAATTGGGTGTTTTAATATGTGTTTCAGCCAAAATATTTAATAATTTTAAGGGATTTTTAATATTTGTATTATCTGTATTTTATCTTGGCTGTTCACCGCCCTGAGTCCTTCGGGAGTAGGGCAGTATAGAAATTTGATTAATAAATAAATAATAAATAAATAAACACACTGGAGATTTACTCGGAAACATCTTTGCAAGTCTAGCCGGGGGTAGATGCCATCTATGAAACATCTTCAACTGGTTTTCCTTGTATGCCGTGGACATTGTTAGTTTTGTATTTATTTGCCACATTTTTTCTCATTTCTCATCTCCCATTCTATTGTGTGGTTAAAGTTTTTTGCCCATTTAATCATTGTAGCCTTAACTATTTCTTCTTCCATTTTATATCGCAGCAAAAATTTGTATATTCTACTGATTAATTTCTCCTCGGTCCCTTGTATAATTTTGTGCAATTAATTTTGTTCAGTGTATATCGCATTTAATTTTGTGTCTTCTTTATATTTCAACCGAATTTGCGTATATGTCCACCAATTGATTTCTCTATTTAGATCCTGTTCCAATTCCTGTTTTGTTTTCAGATTTCCTTGTTCTTTTAATATATCTCTAATTCTTATTATCTTGTCCCACTCAGTTAAACTTGGATGTTTTAATGTTTCTGCAGGTGAAATCCAAATTGGTATTTTTGTGTAATGTTTTTTAATCTTGATCCAAATTTGTAGCAATGCATTCCATAGTATGTCTCTTCTAAAGTAGCCATGTATTTTATATTTTTCATCCCAAAGGAATGCATGCCATCCCACTTGCAAATCGTGCCCTTCAATCACTAATGTTTTTTTGTCCCTTAACTCCATCCATTCTTTCAGCCAGGTTATACAAGATGCTTGATAATATATTTCCCAATCTGGGAGTGCTACTCCTCCTCTATCTTTTGTGTCTTGCAATGTTTTCAATCTAATTCTCGGTCTTTTTCCTTGCCATATAAATTTGGTAATTGTTCTATTTAATGTTTCAAAGAAAGTCTTCTCTAATTTTACTGGTATAACTTGGAAGAGAAATAGCATTTTGGGCAAAATATTCATTTTGATCGTAGCGATCCTTCCCATAAATGAAATTTGTAATTTTTTCCAATTGACTAAATCTTTTTTAATTTGCAGTAGTAATTTGTCATAATTGTCTTCCTTAATTGAGGAGCATCTTGCAGTAAGCCAAATCCTTAAGCATTTTATTTTCTTGGTTATTTAAATTTTTGTACTGCATTTTAATTCCTTCTCTTGTATCTTTGTAAGATTTTTAGTTAACAATTTAGATTTTTTAAAAATTAATTTTAAGTCCCGGCTACTTCGCCAAATTCTTCTATTTTTTTTATCCATTTTGGGCCTGATTCTAATGGTTCCTCCACTATAAACCCCAGATCATCGGCAAAAGCCTGAAACTTATATTCTTCTGTCTTTATCTTTAACCCTTTTATTTCTCAATCCTCTCTAATTCTCTTCAAAAATGTTTCTAAAGTTAATATAAATACAAGTGGAGAAAATGGGCATCCTTGTCTCACCCCTTTTGTTATATCAAATTTCCCTGTCATATCTTCATTCATGATTACCCTCGCCGTTTGTTTTGTGTAAATTTTTCCAATCATATTTTCAAATTTAGTCCCAAATTCCATAAGTTTCAATTGATTTAACATAAATTTCCAGTTCAAATTATCAAATGCCTTTTGAGCATCAAGGAAAACCAGTGAAGCTTGTTTTTTTGGATGTGCTTCATAAAACTCTAGGGTATTTATTATTGTTCTCGTATTGTTTTTAATTTGTCGACCTGGCAGGAAACCGTTTTGTTCTGAATGTATTATGTTTGTTCAAGATTTTTTTTTTGTTCTTTCAGATATGATTGACATAAATATCTTGTAATCAGTATTTAACAATGATATTGGTCTGTAGTTCTATATTTGTTGATGATCTGTATCCTCTTTGGGAATAAGGGTGATTATTGTTTCTGTCCATGTTTTAGGTATATTTCCCTGTTCTAGAGCCTCATTGAATATTTCCAACATCACACACACACACCAGCATTTCTTTTTTTTTTTTTATTGAAAAAGTTTTAAAACAAACACAATTTCCCCACAACCCTCCCTCCCAACCCCCTCCCCCTCCCCGACTTCCCAGAGCAGAACACAAGGTATTTCTATTAACCTTTAACAATGAACTAAATTGCATAACCATTCATCAAACTAACACCCCCTAAAAAAAAATTCTTAACCCCCCATATATAAAATCTTATTTCTTAAACATAATACTTCTAATATCACTTATATAGCGCTTATACAAATAAAAGAAATCATTCATAAGCTATTTGATATTTTTTGGTCTGATACTTATTTTGTATATAATCAATCCATCTTCTCCAGTCCTGTATATACCTTTCTTGTGTGTGATCCTTCAGATATGCTGAAATTTTAGCCATTTCAGCTAAATTAGTTACTTTCAATATCCAATCATCAATAGTAGGCAAATAGTCCTTCTTCCAGTGTTGTGCTACCAACAATCTTGCTGCTGTTATCAAGTTCAAAATCAATTTAGTCTCTGCAACTGTACAGTCCGTAGTTATACCCATTAAGAACAACTGTGGAGTAAATTTCAGTCTCTTTTTAAAAATATTCTGCATCACCCACCAAATCTTTATCCAAAATGCTTTGATTTTTCTACAAGTCCACCATATATGATAATAAGTTGCATCATCACAATCACATCTCCAACATTTAGCTTGCACATTAGGATACATACATGATAATTTTTTGGGATCTAAGTGCCATCTATAGAACATTTTATAAAAATTTTCTCTTAAATTTTGTGCTTGTGTAAATTTCACATTTCTAATCCAAATCTTTTCCCAAGTCTCCATCATTACTGGCTCTTGAAAATTTTGTGCCCATTTAATCATACAATCTTTAACCAATTCCGTCTCAGAATCTATTTCCAATAAAGCATTATACAACCTTTTAATATGCATTTGTTTTTGATCTCTAATTTGTTTTACCAAATTCTCCTCATTTTGCACAAAGCCAGTTTTTTGATCTTCCTTCCATCTAGCTTGAAGTTGACCGTACTGAAACCATGTGTAAATTATACCTTCTTCTCTCAGTGTATCTAAAGATTTCAAATACATTACCCCCCTTTCAATAATAAGAAGCTCTTTATAGTTAATCACCTCCTGTTTTTGTTCTATACTTATATTTTCTATTGCATGTCTAGGATTTGCCCATACAGGTATCTTATAATTTAACTTATATTGATATTTTTTCCAAACCCTCAACAAAGCATTTCTTAATATATGAGCCTTAAATACTTTATCCACTTTTTTGTCATATAACAAATAGGCATGCCATCCATATAACAAATCATGACCTTCTAAATTCAAAATTCTCCCCTCAGTTAAATTAAACCAATCACTAATTTGTGATAAAACCGCTGTTTCATAATATAATCTTAAATTAGGCATTTTGAGACCCCCTCTTTCACGTGTATCTTGCATAATTTTCATTTTTATTCTGGGTTTTTTCCCAGCCCAAATAAAAGTATTAACACCTTTCTGCCATTCTCTCAAATTCTCCAGCATTTCTTGAGTGTTTTTATATAACTCTACTGGGAGTCCGTCCAGGCCTGATGTTTTGTTGTTTTGTTGTTTTTTCATTGTCATATCAAATTCTGTTTCAGTTATCAGTCTATTTAGTATTTCTTGTTGTTCCTCCGTAATTTTACACAAGTTTGTTCCCTCTATATAGTCTTTAACTTTTTCTTCTGCTATCTGTTCCTGACAGTATAGATTTTGGAAAAACTTTTGTATAATTTTCTTTTTATCCTCCCTTTTGTGTTGGGTTATTCCATTTTCATCTTTCAATTGATATATCATTCTTTTATCTTTATCTTTTTTTAATTTGTAGGCCAACCATCTACCCATTTTATTTGCATGTTCAAAATTTTTTTGTTTTGACATCTTTATTTTCTGCGCTATTTCCTTTTGGATTGTTAAATTTAATTTATGTCTAACTATTTTTCATTCCTCTTTTATTTTTTTATTTTGGGGATCTTCTTGTAATTTTCTTTCTAACTTTTTAAGTTCTTCCTGTAGTTTTTCTTGTTGACATTTCCTTTCCTTCTTCTTCCTTGCGTTATAAGCCATTGTCAGTCCACGGATGTATGCCTTTAGCGTGTCCCAAAGGTTTTGTATTGATGTATCTTCTTTTTTATTCACGCTAAAGAATATCTTCAACTCCTTTTCCAACATCTGTTTGTATTCTTTGTCTTTGCATATATTTTGATTCAATGTCCATCTTTTAAATCTTTTTTGTCCTTTCTATTTTATAGTTATTGGGTTATGGTCTGCTCACTCGTTTACTCCTATTTCTACTTCTTCCACTCCTGTCCGTATTTCTGCTGTCATCCAAACCATATCAATCTTGGACCAGGATTGGTGTGGGTGTGAATAAAATGTATATTGGCTCTCTTCACTATGCATTTCTCTCCATACATCTTGCAATTTTAGTTCTGTTGTCATATTAAGGAATTCTTTTGGTAATATATCTTTCTTTTTTTTATTTTTTTAAATTACTCTTATAATCTTTTTTGATATCCACTATTGCGTTATAATCCCCAATTAAACAAATATTATCATATCCTAGTTCTATTATTTTATTGTGCATTTTTTAAAAAAAATTAATGTTGATTTTTATTGGAAGCATATATTACTATTAATAACAGTTGTTTTTGTCGATTTCTAATTCTACCATTAACATTCTACCTTCTTCGTCTGAATGAATTAATTTTGATTTTATTCTTTCTTTTACGTATATAGAAATTCTTCTTTTTTTCTTTTGTGTTAATCATGTATATAGTCTTCCTAATGTTGGGTTCTCTAATAGTTTCTGGCATCCTTTTTTAATGTGTACCTCTTAAAGGCATATCATGTCCGTTTCAAATTTTTTTAATTTAGTAAAAATTTGTGTTCTTTTTTTTTTTTTTTTTTTTTTTGGTGCATTCAAACCATTTATGTTCACAGAGAAGAGATTTATTGCCTCTGCCATTTCTTACTGAAGTTGTTTTTGGTGTTTCTTGTCTCTCTTTTTACTCTCCCTCTTGCTCCCTCTTTTTCTTCTTGTTCTTTTTCCTGTATTTTTCTTGTTTCTCTTTCTCTTTCCATTTCTTCTATTTGATCTTCCTCCTGGTTTTTGCTCTCTGATTCTTCCTTGCTTTCTTGTTCTTCTTCCTGTGAAAGATAACATTTATAAAATTCTTGTGCTACCGTGTCCACTCTGTATTTTCTGTCTTGCCATGTAATAAATATGCCATCTGGTATTAACCATCTAAACATCATCTTATATTTGGTCAGTTGAGTTGTCAAAAATTGGTATTGTTGCCGTTGATTCTGGATTCTTCGTAGTATCTGCTTCAAAATTTCTTTGCCTTTGTATGTTAATGTTTCTTCTCTTGATTTCTTATAAATTTCATCTCTCACTGCTTTTTTTGTAAATCTTAAGTGTACTTCCCTTGCCAGCCTGTGTCTTCGTATATAGTTGGTGTGCACACAATAAATTTCGTCTATCTGTCCCCTTATTTCCGTCTTGTTTCTTGTGTTAATTCTGCCAAAATTTCTGCCATTTTTTCACCCAAATCCTCCTCTTTTTCTTCCATGATGTTTTGGAACTGTAGGAAATATGAAGCTTTTTCCATTTCTAAAAATGCAATGACTTCTGTTCCACTATTTCTATTTTGACATCTATTTGGTCCATTTTTGTTTCCATTTTTTTAATTCTTTGGTCGTTCTCCAACATTGCTTGTTGTATGGTCTCTATTTTATCATTCATATTTTTAATATCTTCTTTTACGTCTCCTATTTCATTCTTAATTTCTTTATGATGTACTTTTGCCTCTTCATGATTATCAGCAATTTTCTCTAGTGTTTTCATTAATGTTTCCTGTATCATCTGCAACATACTCTGCATATTGTTTGCTGACAAATCTGTTTTCTCTTTTTCTTTCCCCAACATGTTTTCTATTTTGCTTTGGTTTGACGGGGAGGCAGCTATTGGAGTGGGAATTGTAGCTGGTTTTTTCCCTGTTTTAACTACAGTTGCCATGTTTGACATTTTTAAGCCTTGGGTAAAATTTTTCCACAATATCATATAACCATATAACCAATACTCTCTAATTATGTTTATACATGTATCTCTGTAATTCTTATTTACTATATCCACAGTCTTCCAAGATAGTCTCTTTTAATATTTTTATGTTTTTCCCCGTCCACTTACTATATACTTATATATTGCACAATACAATTATTGAATATATTATTATATATTATTGAATATATTATTATATATATTGTCTTACTTAAACTTTATCAATAATTATCTTTTGATTACTTTCTATTTATCTTATACAAGTTATACAAGATTATAAATCACTTTAGTTCATTCAAACAAGTCAATTTAATCTTTCATTGCTTCATTAATCATTTACTGTCTTTTACCTTCCCCCCCCCTTTTCAATGACAGTAAAAAGCTCTATTTATTATTTTTCCTTTCTTTCACAGTCTATATTTATTTTATTTTATTTTCAGTTGTTTCCTTTTATTACTTAGCCTCTGGTTGCAAATGTCTGTAGTAATATTGCATCAATGTTGCATCAGACATTGACTCCTTCAATCCTTCAGTCCTATCCCCAAGTCCTTCTATTATTCTATTATCTTCTCTTCCTTCTTCTTTCTTTCTTCTTCTTTATGTATTTTGTATTTATATTTCCGTTATTATAATTGCACAGCTTATATTTATATTGTCACTCACTAATCAGTTATTAATCCTTAAATGTTTTTTCCAATATTGTAAGTCCCTTAGAATATTTTCCAATATATTTTCTTCGCTGTTCCCCCTCTCTTGTTTTCCTCTGGTACCCTCTCCGCTTCTTTTTATTTTTTAAGTTCTTATCTCCATTCCAGTTATCCTCTTAGTCTATTTAAATCCACCTTATGGGTTCTTCCTTCTTTTGCACTAACCTCTTCTCCAATTCATCTCTCTGTTCTGCGCTCCGTTTCATTTTAGTCACCGCCTTTCCTTCTCCTCCGCGTCTTTCTCCTCTCGTGCCTCCGATCAGCAAACTTTCATCTCTCCTTCTTCCAGATTCTCCTCGGCCACCATCCGAAGCTATTTTCACTTTCCTCTTCCCCACTATGTGGCCACCATCGCTCTTGATCTGCCCTGGAGGCTGACTCTTTCTCCACTGGATTAAGAGGTTTGTTTTTGTCCTCCCGGTTGATTGCTGTTCACCCCAGGGTCTCCAGACCTTCCCCTTTTGTTTTCCGATCTCTCCGGGATCGGAGCTGCTCATAAAGAGCTCCTAGCAGAGAATATTTGGGATTTCGGGGATGACACTTCGTTCCCTCTCCCACTTTGCAATGACATCACTGCTGGAAGTCCGGTTTCTTTATTTTTTATTATTCTCTGTGACTCACTACAGATTTCATACTCATGAGACCATCTGCTAAGAATTAAGCAATGTTTCTTTAAGGAGCAGCTTTCTGTGAACTCACCCCCACAATCTTTACAAACGTGGAGGAGATCCTAACACAGGAAGAAGCAATTTCCCCAGAGCTATGGTTTACCAAAAAAAACCAAATGGAGGAAACGGAGACAGAGAGGTAAAACAACGGGAATTTTAAACAGGCTAAGGAATAGGAGAAATAAAAAAACCCTGCCTTCAATTTTCCTAACCAATTTACATTCACTTGCTAATAAGGTGTTGAAACACTCTTTTTAAACAGATGCAATTCTGATTTTTACAATTCAGCAGCGTGCTGGTCTCTCATTCTTTTTTTTTATTTATTTATTTTTTATTTTTTTAAAACTTTTATTTCATAGTCAGCATACATCATAAACAAAAAATCAATCATATATATATATATATATATATATATATATATATATTCTTACTTCTTCGTAGGGTCTATGTGTGTTCCCTACGTAGGGAAAACCTGGCTAGAAGAAAAACATATATATATATATATATATATATATATATATATATATATATATATATTCCCCCCTCCTTTCCCCCCTCCTATCCCAACCCCCACCCCCACTCCCCGGACTTCCCAGAACAAATGCAGGGTAAAAACATTTAACAAACCTTAATAAAAAACCCCACAAACTAGCTATCTTTAGATTTAACTATCACTTGTACTTTAACTCTCCTTGTTCAAAACAAAATATAACTTTTCTTGCTTAAAGGTAGTTAATCCCAGTTAATAACAATAAACAAACAATTTAAAGCCCTTGAAAATATATTGAGAGATCTATAACCTTAAATTTAACATCCAAAAGAAAGTTTCTCTTTTAATCCATTACTTAAAGTAATTTTTAGATATAATCCTCCAATCATAACCATATATCCTTAATCACATTTATATAACAGTTGAAACATCCAGTCATAAATAAAAAAAATTTCAAAACCAAACAAATCATATCCTTAATAAAAATTAATCATGTCTTGAATACCAATACAATCACCTCCACAGAATAAAATTAATGTATATAACCTTAAATTTCCAAAAGAAAATTTCTTTTTTAACCTAAGATCAACTTTAAATCATAAAAATCCGTTTTTATAATCCATCTAATCATAGGTAAAAATTTACATTTATATAACAGTTGAAACATCCAGTCATAAGTAAGAGAAAAAAAAATTTAAAATCTTGAATACCAATACAATCATTCACCATGTTATCCTGCCTAACGAAGAGAAATAAAGTTCTTCCACTTCCATTTCCCCCTGGTTTTTTTTCCGAGCCTTCTTCTTCCGCTTTATTTCACCATCTTTTATTTTTACAAGCTTTTGTGTATTCAACTGTAATTTTATCTTCCAATCCTGTGCAGCTCACAAAGTAGTTCCTTTTAAGAAACACACCTCTTTAATCAGGATTAAAAGTCCATTTTTATAAAGAAATTGTAATGTTCCATTTTTAATCCTTCTTGATATCTTGAAAATCCAAGCTTCTCCCAGCACTTTTCCTCTCATCTGCATCAAGACCTCTGGATAGATCTCTCTCCATATCTCTGGATTAACCTCCTTCGAGCCCATCAGCTTATTCATAGTTTGGAAAACATCCTTTCCATGTTCCTCAGGCGTTTTTGCTTGAATTACTTGTTCTTCCTCCTCTTTCAGCATTACATCTTTGTTACCAATTAGAGTAATAAACTTCTCTAAACTTCTCAAAGATCTCATCCAGTCTTTCCATAAATGATTTTTGCCATGCTTCCAAAAAGTCCACTGTCAGTATTTGTACACTTGCTGAATTATGTGCTGAGAAACCTCCATTCTCTTCAAAAATCTTTGCCTCTACCATCTTTTCTTATGCTGCAAGCTTCATTCAGCAAACCTTCAAAGTACTGACAGTTAAAACGACCTTCTGTTCTCTATCAGTGCCATTTTGGATCTCTTTAAAACTTTCATTCGAATATGAAAGGACTCATTATTCATCAGAGTTAAAGGAAAGAGAAATACTTGCGAGAAGCTCTCCTGTTTTGTTCTGCCTGCATAAAGATCGATCCTTGAAATCACTTGTTTCGCAGGGATGGTCGCGGGCGCCTTGATCCGTCAGAGACGGAATCCCGAGTCTGGAGCTGCTTTCCAGGCGTTTGGGGAGCCCTCACCCTCTGCACCTCCAGGATTAATCCTGGAGGTTTTGGGGGGCTCTACCCTATTCACCTGAGCACTCACCTCCCCCTCTTTGCCCAAGGGGGGAAGTTCCAGCCGTCAAAACAGCTGATTTACGTTGTTTTGGCGGTTTTACAGATCCCGGGAGTAAGAGCTCACAAAGGAGCTGCAGCGGCAACGGCGTTGCCAGCGGAAGTCTCCTGGTCTCTCATCCTAATGAGGTGCCTTTTAGAGAAAGTGAAGGAAGAGCACACATCACAACAATAACCAGTTCAGAAGTTTAAAAGGGATCCATGACATGGAAAAGATTCTGCGAACTGCTCTAAAGTCTAATAAGATAACTGGGCTACAAGATGAACTGCTTCTAGTTGTTATTGTTGTTCAGCGCATGTGGCAGTAGTTCTTTGAAATCTTTGCTAGAGTGATAATGGAGAGAAACATCCAGTTAGACCAGATAATACCAATTTGATTACCCAGTTATCCAATCCATAAACACCAGACCATACCATTCACAAAGGCAGCTATGTTGGAGCAGGAATTGCTTTAAATCAAAGCTATATAATTAATCTTACTTCTTCATACTGTGTTCTCATTTGAATCACCTTGCCCTCTTAACTACGGAATAGAGTGAGAAAACCTGTCCACATATGTCTGCTGCTTTAATGTTTAAAAAATGAGGTCAGGAAACAGCATTGGAGATGTGTGCTTTCCCATGAATTTCAACCATTGTAGATCCATATAGTCTTTATTTTTACAACATTGCTGTCTACTGGAAAAATGTTAAAGAATCTGATAAAAATGTCTATGTAAGGTCAAAGAACATATTTAGCTCTTCTAGTTATGCTCACCAGTTGAGACATGACAGACAGGAAACAATCATCTCAAGGAGAAAACTGAGCAGACATTTGTCTAACAGTACAGATTAGCTAACATCCTGGACACTCATCAAGGGCCCAGAGTGTAGAGGGCATAGGGAATGACCTTGAAGAACAGGAGGAAGAGCTGCTAGCAACACATATAACCATGATGGCGAACCTATGGCACACATGCCACACCTGGCACACAGAGCCCTCTCTGCAGGCACACAAGCCGTCACTAAGCTCAGCTCCATGCACGCGCTTGCCTCCTGCTGGCCAGCTGATTTTTGGGATGTGTGAGGGTGGGGCACATGTGCGCATGCAGAGGGTGGGGGGAGGGTGGGGGATAGGGAACATGGGGGTAGCCCTCCCACGGCCCATTTTTGGGCCCAGGAGGCTGCAGGGGGTGGGGGTCACATGCACCCTTCCCATGAGGGTGGGGAGCATGGGGAATTGCATATGCATACATGGGGGAGCAGGGGGTCATGAGCAGATGCACGGGGGGGGCGCATTGCATTATGGGTGCCGGCACGCGTGCTTTTGACACACGAAGAGAAAAAGGTTAGCCATCGCTGGCATATAAGATAAATGGAGCTTGAGCCTAGCCCAAGAAAATAATTTGATCCTGTCACTATAGTTGTCCCAATGAAAGTAGTCCTAACTTATATGCTGTTGTTTCTTAATCTGGTCTGTCTTGTTGGGCTGACATAGTGCCACATGATGCAGATATGAGAACAGGAAAGTGTGAGTGCAAGGAAAAGGAAAACCAAAAGAAAACACTCAAAGGAAATGGTTCAAAACAGTATAGTTTGAGAAGGAAAGTGGCATCAGAAAGATATAATAAATGTCAGTCCAACATTTGCTTACTGCAATATTTTTTTTAAAAAAAAAATCTCTCAAACATCCTTGTATGCCCATGCACCTGTTAAAGTATCTCTGCTCTAGCTCATCTTAGTGAGTACTGTTTCTATAATATAATGAATAGCTCATGGCTTCCCCCCTGTGTCAGTTATTGGAAAGGATCTGCCACCGGGATGGAGGGGGAGGGGGGGTGTTGTCCTGTGAAGAGGTTTTGGCTTGGCTTCCTCAGCATTTGTTTGGCTGTGTAATCTTGTGAAGCACAGTAGTAGGTGCCTGTGTCGTCCAGCTGGGCATTCTCCAGAGACAGAGGCAAGGCAAGTGACTTCATCCCTGTGGTCTTGAAGCGTTTTTTAAAGGCTTCCTCAATGGCAGAGTCTCCTGGAGAACTTTTAGATGTAAAAGCCACCAGCTGGAACTGGGAATGGGCTTCCCTCCTCTTCTCTTGCTTGTACCAGGACATAAATGTATGGCTGGTTTGAACCTGAGAACAACTCAGTATGGTTGCATCCCCTTCCATAACAATCACATCTGGCGGCTGAACAATAGCAGCAGCTACAAAAATCCATAATTAATTCATTGTTAATGGACTCATTGTAGAGATATAACAAAATTTGTTTTAAATAAAGGAAAATGATAGCTTTGAAAATGAGATCTATTTCTTAAAGTTGTGAATTAAGCTATACTAACAGCTAATTATTTTTTGTGACATTGTGGTAAATTTGTATGTGTATCAGAATTTTACAATGCTTTTATCCCTTCAATTTTTTTATGAGTAACTCAGACATTTGTAAATTCACAACTCAGCTCAACAAGTTAATTAAAGAATTAAGTAAAAAACAGTAAAAAAAAAGGTAAAGATGCTGCTTGTTATTGGTCTTCATGATGCACATGAGTAGCACTATCACTGAAATTACACTAGTGATGTTATCACAGTTTTGTTTTGAAAGTCTCTACTGCTTTCAGATCTTTAACTATTTTTCAGAAACTGAAAATAAGTCATTAATATCTTAGCTAATATTTTTCTATTGTGCTCCTTTTTAACATCACTTGGGACATGGCTGTCATTTATTTAATGTTAAAATGTGGCAAGGAAACGACTCCCGGATTCTATGAATTGAAAGAACAGTGATTTAAGTAATGGCAGTAAATCTCTTACCTGATAAGGACAAGAGAGCAAAAACCAAAAGGAAGCTCATTTGTGGCAATAGAGTCTTCTCTGACTGGGTCAACTGTGTCTATATTAATATAAGGTGTAACTGCAACAAAATGCAGATGTGAAAACAGGAAATCACATGAGCACGGAAATCAGAATAGAAACATTTGAGCAAGGTGAATAGAAAGACCTGAATGTCTAGATTGAAGGATTCTTTGAATTTGCAGTCTCATCTGAAAGCTATGAGGTATCTAAATAGTTTTAGCATCAGAATATTTTGCAGAAGTATTCTCTGAGAGGATTCTTTGAATTGGACCGGAGGGACTCTCTAGGCTGCCTGGAAGGAGTTCACCCGATAGCTACATAATTAGTTTCCAGTGAATTCACCCCAATCCATGAGAATCAATGACTATAAACTTCAGTCAAACTGCCTTTGGACACCAGTTGTTGGGAAACTAGTTGGCTTCTTTGTGCAGCTGGTTGGCCACCTTGACAACAGATTGCTAAATTGCAGGCTTGGGAATCCAATATAGCAAGACACTGCTTAGACTGTAAATGTTCTTACAGAAACATTTGAATTAGCATTACAAGTAGTACTCCACTTAGGACTGTTGGTGACTGTTGAAAGTTATGACCTACCTGAAAAAAGGGAGTTCTGATCCAGTTCCAATAGTTATGTGCAACAGTCGCATTTCGTGGCCAAGTTTTACAACATTTCTGCCCAAAACCAGAGGTTACTTCTGGTTTCCAGGAAAACTGTACCAAGACGAAAATGGGTTCATTTAACAACCACCACATTCGCTTAATGATCATCACAAAAATGATCATAAAATCATAAAAGACTCACAACATAGAGAACCATAATGAACAGGCTCCATTATTGTCTTATGTCGAGGACTGCCTGTACAAAAAGAGGCTCCGATCATTTGTGGGGTTCATGGAGCCTCCTTAAAACACAGAACTCCCTACAGTCTCCTGAGAAATACTTGCAGAATAGCAGGAGGTTGCCAGGAGGCCAGCAGCCTCTGCAAGAAATTCATATTGCATCACATCGGTCGGGCTCCTCTGCAAAAGACAAAAAGGTAAGGTGGATGTTGCTGGGCCTTGAAGCTGGGTGACGAGTAGGCCAAATCCTGCAAGTCTCTTAGATGGCTGGATGGGAAGCAAGCCTTGGCCTACTGGCTACAACTGCTCTGGTTGCTTCTGCTCACCAGCTTTCCGCTCCCTTGCTTGGCTGGGAGCAGGCCGAGGCCTGGGGAACTCCAAGGGACAGGGAGCAAATCCTTGGGAGGCCCAGGACAGGTGGGTCTGAGCCTGGACTACGCCTCCAAGGCCTCCCCAACCAGAGGCACCCCATGCTTCACTTAATCACCCACACATTCATTTTACAATTGCATTCGGGAGAGGAACGATGAGGGTCATTAATTAAGATGCTTCACTTAATGGCCATTGCAACATGTGACCATAATTGGCAAGATCCATTACAGTCATACGTTGAGGACTATCTGTAGTTCACTCCTTTTTAAAAAATTGTTTTAGCCTTCTTTTATTTGGAGCATGGATTCTGGCACATATACATCTGTGTCATATGCAAACATTTATATGACCCTCCCAGTTTGTTCTAAGATGGAGCAATCTTTGATTGACCAAGCGAGGTTGGGGTTAAGGTGCCACACAGAACTTTTGCCTGTGAATATTTATTAAATATATATACTCCCTCTTTTGAGTGTTTATCTGAAGTAAAATAAAGTAGTGAAAGACTACTAATACAAGCTAAAGTGGCAGTCTGTCTTCAAGCAATTATGAGTCTAAAAATGCTTTATACAGAATTATGTCTTCAGCCTTGTCTCTATTGAGTGTCACCACTGAGCAGATGCTACTCCTAGATAGCTAAACCAAAAGTGCCATATATTTGTACAATATAATAAATGCTCATGGCTGCCCCCCTGTGTCAGTTATTGGGAAGGATCTGCCACAGGGGTGGTTCCTGTGAAGAGGTTTTGGCTTGGCTTCCTCAGCATTTGCTTGGCTGTGTGCTCTTGTGAAGCACAGTAGTAGGTGCCTGTGTCTTCCAGCTGGGCATTCTCCAGAGACAGAGGAAAGGCATGTGACTTCATCCCTCTGGTCTTGAAGCGTTTCTTAAAGGCTTCCTCAATGGCAGATTCTCCTGAAGAACCTTCAGATGTAAAAGCCATCAGCTGGAATTGGGAATGGGCTTCCCTCCTCTTCTCTTGCTTGTACCAGGACATATACGTATGTTTGGTCTTAAGTTGAGAACATGTCAGTGTGATTTCATTCCCTTCCATAATGATCACATCTGGTATCTGATCAATAACAGCAGCTATAAGAATCCATAATTGATTAATATTTTATTGATTCATTGTGAGTATGTAATCACATTCATTATAATAATGGAAGATGACAGCTTTGAAAATGAGATATATTTCTGAAAGTTGGGAACAAAGGAATGCTAACTTGCCTGCTTATTTTTTGTGGCGCTGGTAAATTGATTTATGTTTATTACAAACACACAAAAAGGAAAATAATTTTAGTTCAGTGCCTTTATCCCTTCAATTTTTTAAATGAGAAACTCACTTCTAAATTCACAGCTAAGCTTAACAAGTAAGTTAAACATCCAGTAAACAATATATTGATGAAGATTTTCAGTCCTCCAAATAGAGTTGTCTGGAAATTGAATCCGTCTAAATGACAGCAAATCTTTATTGACATATTGCCATGCACTTTGGGAGGGAAAACCCTGAGTTTGGCATGGAAGGAGTTGGTACATTCCAACGACTCTATGCCTAACCAGCTTGCACAGACTGAAGAACCTGCTTGGATCGGCAGCAAAATGTCTCAAACTCAAACCAACAAAAATAAATTCAATTACTATCACTCATTTTCCAGACATCCAAGCAAAAACTTAGTAAAAAGAGATAAGGATATTGCTTTAGTTATTGGTCTTTGTGATGCACACGAGTCGCACCAGCACTGAAATTACATCAGTGACATTATCACATTTTTATTTTGAAGGCCTTTATTACTTTCAGATCTTTAACTTTTTCAGAAACTGAATATCAGACCAAGTCATGAATACCCTAGCTAATTATTTTTTATTGTGCTCCTTTTTAACATCACTTGGAATATGTCCGTCATTTAATTTCATGCTGATGTTAAAATCTGGCAAAGAAAAGCTTCTCAGATTCTATAAAATGAAAGAACAGAGATTTAAGTGATAGCAGTAAATCCTTACCCGTCAAGGACAAGAGAGCAAACAACAGAAGGAAGCTCATTTGTGGCAATAGGGCATCTCAGCAGAATCTTGTCTGGCTGGGCCAGCTATACCTATATTAATATAAGGTGTAACAGCAACAAAATGCAGATGTGAGAACAGGAAATCATGTGATAGGAAATCATGTGATAAACGAAATCAGATTGGAACCATTTGAGTAAGGGAAGTTAAAAGAATGTCAAATAGAAAGACCTGAATGTCTGATTAAAAAATTCTTTGAATTTGCAGCTCAGCTGCAGCTGTAAAAAAGGGGAGGGGGGAATGTTTCCCTTGCCAGTCATGTCTGACTAGGGATGGTGTTCATCTCCGATTTACAGTTGAAGAGCCAGTATTGTCCAAAACGCCTCCATAGTCATATGGCCACTACAGGTTTGTAAATTGTTTTTTTCTGGATTACGAGCCAGCCTGCAACCATGTTGTTTAGGAATTCATAGCACTGGAATTTCAACACATTTTAAAGATACCAGTTTGAGAATCTTGACCTAGACTGAATGTTTTTTTTTCTTTTGGTTCCATTCTATATTTTCCCCCTGGTAGCGGGCCTGGTATTAACACCAGCTGTCTGCAATTACTGTAAGTTCGAATCTCACCAGGCTCAAGGTTGACTCAGCCTTCCATCCTTTCTAAGGTAGGTTAAATGAGGACCCAGTTTGTGGGGGCAATAAGCTGACTTTGTATAAATATACAAAAGTATGAAGGCTATTGCTTAACGCATTGTAAGCCGCCCTGAATCTCCGGAGAAGGGCGCATATAAATCAAATTTAAAAAAAAACAAAAATTGCCTACCTCACTTAATATCAATTCTTATCACCTTGCTCATATATATAATGAAGTTACTAATGTAGTTGTCATTCATAATTACTAATTCTTCCCTGTTTGCATCAGCCCACATGTCCATCTCCACACAGGGGCATGACTTCTCAATGCGTCCATTGTTACTCATGAGGACTTAGGTTTCACTCTTTTCCTTCATACTCTAGTTGGTGCCAGATCTTAAATGTTTCCACAAGTGCCCTTTTATGGTTTTTATCTTCTTTAGTGTACTTTAATCTCTCCTTGTTATCACAAAGTCATGTTCTCTCTTCCTAAAGACATCTCAGATGCCCTCAAAATGGAAACCAAGTTCTTTTTATCTTTTCTTAAGCCATCTTTTCCTTCTAATCCTCTTTTCCCTGTCCAACATTATATCAGAAGCACCTCCCATATCCAACTCAGTCTTTCTGATGCAAAAAATAATTTTCCAGCTGTGAACTAAGAAAGACCTATTTAGAAATTGATAGAAAGGAACAGGATAAAATTATTTTTCAATAGGTTTTGGCTGCTTCTAGATTATTTGGCTAATTTCTGAAGAAACCTGCTGTATCCTGTCTATATTATAGATAGATTATTCTATCATAATCTGATAGAATGCAGTTAATTCTGTCATTTACCTTTCTTTGTCCTCCCCGTCTATTTAATTTCCCAAATCCAATACATGAATTTGAAAAGTCTGCAACATACAAATATATTCTACAAATATTCTACAAATATATTTCAAATGCCTCTGATTTGCAGAATTACATCATAATAGTTGATTCCATTTTATTACTTACCGGTATATACTATCTGTAAACATATCTCACTTTTTAGAAATTCATGACTTCCCAAAATGGCTGAGGCAATCCTGCCTTATGCATATACAGTAATCTAGTCACTTTAATAAAGTTGTATCCATATTAATCAACAACACATTTACCTTTACCAAAAAAAACCTCTTTCTCTTTTTACTCTAGGAAAAGATGAGAGAAACTTTAACATGATCAATCTTTCCTCCCTCACTGTCTCATTCTGAAGACAATTCCTCCTGAATATTTTCAACTAATTTGCCTCAGTTGCTCTCAGATTCTTATTATATATGTAACACAGATTAAGTGTTATCTTCATAGTTTTCTCTTTTTTTAACAAATTGGCCTTAGGTTATGATGATTTTGTTTTAATAAAAAAATATATTTCACATTAATAATGTGGGAAGATTGGGCATCACTTATAATGTATGATCTAATGGAATAAGAGAAAAATGAAACATTGCCAAAACAAGCGTACAAGCCTAGAATTGAATAAGAATACCTGCCTATAGAGGCCTATTTTATTTAAGTGAACCAATAATTACAATTTTGGAATATATTGTCTTGTTTGCTAGCACTTTTTGATTCATTGTTTATATCTAAAATAAGCACAAGAACATAAGACATATTTAGTAGTTAGAACTTAGTGGGAATCATGAAAAACTGCCTGGATCATGCATACTGACATGTAGATGAGCAGTTGACAGTGAGACTGTGCATTTTGAAAGCATTTCCTACCAGATCATTAAACTGAAACCGGTAAGTGGCTGGAGGGGACAGAACATGAATTTTCTTCTTTCCTCAGATTAAAACACCAACAAAATTAGTGGTTGTCAAAATGTTCACACTCTTTAGAAATGTTCTACTTCACTTTCACATTCAGGAGAGGTTATGTCATCCCCAATGCTTCTGGAAGATGTGCATTTTGCAATACCTGGACGTAAGAAGAACCTTCTCTCCTGAAAAAAAAAAGGCATCAAGCAATGTCTTTTGGGAAACACACTGTTTTATAGATAAAATGAAAAACAAATGCCAGGGTTGAAAACTGATCTTTCAAAATCCAAAGTGCTGTCCTTCCTCTTTAGCAGGGATCCCAGCTGGTCCCAGTTTTCCATATAAATTGGGTCGTCTCCACCCCACAAGATGGTTATTGAAGGAAAGCTCTGTCAGAAGATATGAGGCAGAACAAAAAAATGAAAATCCCACAAATATGAACTATTTGTCTATGAAAAGCCTGCTGTTCCTCATGTCCACCTTATGCATTTACTCCAGCCATTCTGCAGTTTCCCGACTGCGTTTCTTTGCGTTCCTGGATCCCAAACACCAAACTTACCTCCAATGGGACTGTTGACAAATTTGCCATTATGACTTTTCAGTTGCAAGCCCAGTCAACTGGATGGGTGGCTTTTGGCTTCATCATTGATAAGATGAATTATCTATAGACCCCTCACATCCTGGACATAAATTGTTTTAACTTCTACCTCAAAACGATGCTATAGAGCACTGCACACCAAAACAACTAGACACAAAGATAGTTTTTTCCTGAACGCCATCACTCTGCTTAACAACTAATTCCCACAAAACTGTCAAATAATTTACTAAGACTGTATTACTATTATTCTTCTCTTCCTTACTAGTAACTATCTCTTCCCATAGTTATTACTATAACCATGTTGCTTGTATCTTTCAGTTATAGTGTTTTTGTTTCCTAGTGCAATTTGATAGCTTATTAGTAATCTTGACTATCACTAAGTGATTATCTTTTTTATTCTTGATGAATGTATTCTATTCTATTCTATTCTATTCTTCTCTGTACTCTGTACTCTGTACTCAATTCGTTCAAGGTGAATTCAATAGAGCTATGTAGTTTTCAGATCCAATTCCAAAAAGGTGATTCAAGGTACATAGTGAACTCCACTTAGGCATGGAAAGGAAGAATTCTTTAACCAACTGTGGAAGAAAACAGAAATAGTATTTCATTTGTCCTCAAGTAAACTTATTTCGTTTACTTAGGTTACACCCTATTTGGTGCCAGATCTTAAGTGTTTCCACAAGTGCTTTTTTGTGATTTTTTACTTCTTTACTGTACTTTAATCTCTCCCTCTTATCACAAAGTCATGCTCCCTCTTCCTGGAGGCATCTCAGATGCCCTCAAAATGGAGACACACGATCTTCCTGAAGGTTTCTTCTTTCCAAGAAACCAAGTTCTTTAGATCTTTTCTTAAGCCATCCTTGCCTTGTAATCCTCTTTTCCCTCTCCAACATTGTATCAGAAGCACCTCCCACAACCAATTCAATCTTTCTGATGCAAAATAATTTTTCACCCCTGAACTGAGAAAGAGCTATTTAATGCATTGATACTGTAAGGATCGCCTCTCCTTCCAACTTAAGAAAGTACGAACTCTTGAAACGTAGTTGTTCAAAAGGATTCTTTTATTAAGCAGAAGTGAAAACCATCCAGCTAAAGCACAATCTGAATGCCCTTAGGCAAAGCAGTAGGATTAAAGTGGTAGAGACCCCTCCCTTTAGGTCAGAATGCAGATTTCAGCCAATACAAAAGTGTGAAGATGTTTTCTTTACTATTTCCTTTGAGAACCCGAACAAACATGCATTCCCACCACTTCCCTTTAAAGTGAGACAACCCACATGGCTATCATATAAATTCCTGCAGGTAAAGGGAATCTCAGGCTTCCTTGGCGCCAGGATATAGGTTGTAAAATATCTGATGACACAGGCCATGCTAGTAAATCGAATCCACGTCCCCCCTTCCTTCACTTGAATGGCAGTATCACTTTTAGGAATCTGACATGCTACCCTCCTTAGAAAACAAAAGGGTCCACCTGTAAAAAACAAAAACAAATATATACAAGATTTCAAGATTTCATGATAGTATATCAACAAGGTTTGTTAGGGTATTGGGACTGAAATTTTCTCAGTAAGATTGGAGCCCTAACATGGTGTTTAGCGACCCATTCATTGTGTGCTGATGGTAAATGTTTCCAAGCAACTAAGTATTGGACTTTCCCTCTGTGGATCCTAGAATCAAGGATTTCCTTGATTCCAAAGTGTTGTTCACCTTCAATCATGATGGGAACAGGTGGTGTAGATGCAGGTGGTCTGAGGGATGAGATTACTTCTCGTTTGAGTAAACTGATATGGAATACTGGGTGGATCTGCCTGAGTGTCTTTGGAAGAAGTAGTTCAACGGCTACTGGATTGATGATTCTAGTGATGGGGAAAGGTCCAATGAACTTTGGCCCTAGTTTCTTTGATGGTTGTAATGATTTCAAGAATTTTGTAGATAAGTATACTCTGTCTCCAATATGAAAAGGTTTGGGTTCCATCCTTTTCTTGTCAGCTTGAATCTTAAAAGCTTCTCTAGCTTCCTGTAAGGCTAATCTAACCACTGGCCACATGTTTTGCAAATTATCCATCCACTCCTTAAGTGAGGGGATGGTGGGTTCTTCTGTAGGTAGTTCAGGCATGGGGCTGAAATCCTGGCCTGTTGCTACTCTAAAAGGGGTAAAACCAGTGCTTGAATGTACAGCATTATTAAACGCAACTTCAGCAAAAGGCAAAAGTTCGGTCCAGTTCTCCTGTTGAAAATTAATGAAACATCTTAAATATTGTTCTAGTACCGAGTTCAAAATTTCAGAATTGCCATTAGTACACGGATGAAAAGATGTGCTCAACCCCTGGCCAGTACCAAGTAAGCCCAAAAACGCCCTCCAAAAGTTGGAGGTGAATTGAGCCCCTCTGTCGGAGATGATCCTTTGTGGAGCCCCATGGAGTCGATAAATGTGTATTAGGAATAGTTTGGCTAAACTTTTAGCAGTTGGGATCTTTTGGCAGGGTATAAAATGTGCCTGTTTTGAAAATAGGTCTGTCACAACCCAAATAACAGTATTTCCCTCACTGTTTGGCAATTCCACGATGAAATCCATAGCGATCTCTCTCCAAGGCGCTGCAGGTTCAGCTACCTTCTGCAATAGACCTGGGAATTTCCCCTGGCGTCTTTTTGCTGCTGCACAAATGGAGCAGCTAGCTACATAGCTTTCTATGTCCTTTTTTAGTGATGGCCACCAAAATTGTCTTTTAATCAGGTGTAAAGTTTTCACAAACCCAAAATGTCCAGCTAATTTGGAGTCATGGCACCGTACCATTAAGCATAGTCTTTGGCTTGCAGGGACATACAACTTCCCCCCCGCCCACCCAAGCCAAGTCTTCTTTCATCAGACAGCTAGATTTGTTGTTCAAAAACCATTTATCAGTGGCCAATGCTTGTTTAAAATTTTGGGTGATGTCATTGTCTGTCACTGTTTCTTGTTTTTCCTGGGATCTGATGACTACTTTAGCGGCTAGTTGACTGTTTTGTACTATAGGTTTGATTACGTCTGATCTTGCACAAATGTATTGCGTTTTTCTGGATAGCGCATCCGCCAGAAAGTTTTCCCCCCCCCGGGAGGTATTTTAGAGTAAAATCAAACCGTTTAAAGTACTGAGCCCATCGTACTTGTTTTGGGGAGAGTTTCCTTGGGGTCTTTAGGGCTTCTAGATTTTTATGATCAGTCCAGACTTCAAAAGGGGTCTTACTGCCTTCTAGGAAGTGCCGCCAGGTTAACAATGCCCAACGAACTGCATACGCCTCTTTCTCCCAAATAGCCCACCTTTGCTCAGTCTCGTTCAACTTATTGGATGTATAAGCACAGGATTGTAGTTGGTCTTGCTCATTCTTCTGAAGCAGGACCGCTCCTATTGCCACATCGCTGGCATCTGCTTGTATGACAAATGGTTTCTCCGTGTCCGGGTGTTGTAGAATTGGTTCTGCTGAGAACAGCCGTTTAAGTTGTTCAAATGCTGCCGGGCATTCCATAGTCCAGTTCAATGGTTGCTTTAGTTTAGGGTTGTCCTCCCCCTTTGTTTTTAAGAGCTTGGTGATGGGGAGGGCAATCTGAGCGAACGCAGGGATAAACTGGCGGTAAAAGTTGGCAAACCCCAGGAAGCTCTGTAACTGTTTATGTGTGCGTGGAGGGTCCCAATCAAGTACAGCCTGCACTTTTAGAGGATCCATCTCAACCCCCTGGTGTGAAATGCGGTATCCCAAATAGTCAATCTTCTATTGATGGAATTCACATTTGGAAAGTTTGGCATAAAGTTTGGCAGCGCGGAGTTTGTTTAAAACTGCCCTGACTAGTTTTACATGTTCTGCTTTGGTCTCGGTATAGATTAAAATGTCGTCCAAATAGACCAGAACCCCCTTATATAAATGCTGATGCAGCACTTCATTTATTAACTGCATAAACACTGCAGGGGCTCCTTGTAACCCAAAGGGGAGCACCTTGAACTGGTAGCAGCCGAGGGGGGTGTTAAATGCCGTTTTCCACTCATCCCCTTCCTTAATTCTGACACGGTAGTAAGCCTTCCTTAAGTCCAGCTTTGAAAAAATTTTCCCTTTAGCGAGGTGTGCTCACATATCTTTCATAAGGGGGAGAGGATACACGTTCTGCACACTGATAGTATTAAGGTTTCGATAGTCAACACATAAGCGTTTTGAACCATCTTTTTTCTCTCTAAACAACACTGGGGCTGCAATTTTTGGTCGGGCTGGCTCGATGAAACCCCTTGCTAGGTTTTTCTCAATGAATGTTCTTGGCTCTTCCAACTCCCTCGGTGACATGCTGTACATCTTGGGTTTAGGGAGTTTTGCACTGAGTAAGATTTCTATTGCACAGTCAGTGGCACGGTGGGGGGGAAGCTCATCTGAGGCTTTTTCACTAAAAACCTCAGCTAAATCCTTGTATTCTATGGGTATGCCCTCAGTTGGTGTGGCATGACCAGGCATGGCTGTTTCTCGATTCTCTGCCCCCTCAAGTCCCTTATGTGGATACTCAGCAAAAGTCACCTTCCTCTGAAATTTTATGATGCCTTGATTCCAATTGATTTGTGGGTTCCATCTTTTTAGCCACGCGAGGCCCAGAACCAATGGCCATTCCATGCCAGGTGCCACTATAAAGGTAAGCCTTTCCTCGTGGCTTCCAATGCCTCTATGTAGAGGCACGGTGGCCAGAGAAGCTGGCTCCCCTCCTGCTATTGACCCATCTAGCTGGCAGAAAGCAATGGGGGTTTTCAGCTTTCTTACGTTAATCCCTAACTTCCCTACTAAGGTTGGGCTGATCAAACAACGGGTGCACCCCGAATCCACTAGGATGGGGATACTTATCTCCCTGTCCTGGTTTGGGATAAATAGTCTTAAGGGGAGGGTAAGCGGTTTAATTGGTTTGCTTACCAGTGGCTCATCATCTGGATCGCTTCCAAACGAGTGTGATTCCTCCTGTTCAGATGCCAGGGTTTCTTCCCCAAAGAGGGGAGGGGATGGGGCTTCTACGGTCTCCCTGCTCCTCAGGGCAGTCTCCTTCCCACGCCGACCCAGTTTTCCAGGACCCTCCCCCGGTGGGTGGTTCCGGGCGGGTGTTTGCGAACGACACTCTGCAGCTCGGTGCCCTTCTTTTCCACACCTGAAACAGGCTGAAGATCTCGGGGAGAATGCGGTTTGTGGTTTGTGGGGCTCTTGCTTCCATTGGGGTGAGGATTTCTTCCATGCTCGCCCCGCTTGATACTGGTTTCTGGCCATATCGATCTCAGCTTCTTCGGCGGTGACATACCATTCATGTAGGTCATTCGGTGCCCCTCGGGCCACGCAGGCATTGTATAGATCATCACTCAGTCTGTCCTTAGAACAGCTCACCAAAATATCTTCTGGCCAGTGCACATGACACGCGAGGTCCCGGAATTCTTCAGTATACTCTGCTACTGGCCGTCACCCCTGCCTCACCACCTTAATGCGGTCACGTGCTTTGCGATCTGCCAGTGGGTCCTCGAACCAACGTCGCAGGGCCATCATGAAATGGTCGAAATTCCGCAGTTCTGGTGCGTTGGCATTATGTAGGGTCACCATCCATCTGGCTGCGGCACCCTCTAGTGCTAGGGTCACAACTCGCACTCGGGAGCCTTGGGTTTGGAAATCACGCCCATACTCTTGCATGTAGGTGAGCACATGTGCCACAAAGAATCCTAATTGTTGCGGATTCCCATCAAACTTCACCCCAAGAGGGGGAGTTTCTCTTTCCAGCTGAGGAGCCCGGGGTTGATTGGGAATGGGCGCCGGTGTGCGTGCTGCCTGGGGGCGAAGGGTTCGCTGGGTGTTCTCCCGCAGCTGCTGCACCATCTGCTCGATAGGCGGCCTCCAGGAGGGGGGTGCCTCCCCTGGCATCATCCATGACTGCTGCCCTTTCAGTGCTCTTTGGTTGTTGTCCTGGTTCCCTTCAGATGTTAAGATTTTCCAAAGTCTCCATCACCAATTGGGTTACATGCCTCTTCAGATAGTCCTCCCTCAGGGTTGCTTCAGTCAGCCCCCCCTGGTCAGTAAGGGCTTCTAGTTCCAGTTTCCACCCCGGTTTTCGGTTGCCACGGTTGAGGGTGACTCCTCTGGTTCTCTCATCCCAGCCATCTTTCTTCCCAATGCCAATTGACCAGCGGGGCTTTTCAGGATTCTCCAGGGTTATCTCATCCTCTCCGATGGGTTGCACGAGGCAGGCATCCGACTGGGTGGCGGTTGCTGTCTCTCCCCAGCAATCGGTTTCTCCCAGCTCTCTGCTTTGTTCAGACATGGCTTGCAAGGTCCCCTCAGTAGAGCAAAGATTGCTTCTCTGGGTTGACCGTTTTGCAGATTGTGCTTTCTGTAAGGATCGCCTCTCCTTCCAACTTAAGAAAGTATGAACTCTTGAAACGTAGTTGTTCAAAAGGATTCTTTTATTAAGCAGAAGTGAAAACCATCCAGCTAAAGCACAATCTGAATGCCCTTAGGCAAAGCAGTAGGATTAAAGTGGTAGAGACCCCTCTCTTTAGGTCAGAATGCAGATTTCAACCAATACACAAGTGTGAAGATGTTTTCTTTACTATTTCCTTTGAGAACCCGAACAAACATGCATTCCCACCACTTCCCTTTAAAGTGAGACAACCCACATGGCTATCATATAAATTCCTGCAGGTAAAGGGAATCTCAGGCTTCCTTGGCGCCAGGATATAGGTTGTAAAATATCTGATGACACAGGCCATGCTAGTAAATCGAATCCACGTTCCCCCTTCCTTCACTTGAATGGCAGTATCACTTTTAGGGATCTGACAGATACAAAGGGGCAGGACAAGATCAGTTTTCAGTAGGTTTTGGCTGCTTCTAGATTATTTGGCTAATTTCTAAAAAAGACTATTGTATCCTATCCATACCTAGTCAAAAACTGAAAGAATGCATTTAACTTATCTCATTTACCCATCCCTGGCCTCCCACTTCTATTTAATTTTCCAACTGCATTACATAAATCTGAAAATCTGAAACATACAAATGTATTCCTACTAAATGCTCCAAATTAAATGCCTCTGACTTGCAGAATTCCATCATAAAATAGCTGATTCTAACCCATTACTTATATATTGGCTGTAGAAACCCATGACTTTCCAAAATGGCTGAGGCAAGTCCTGCCCTATGCTTACGCAGTAATCTAGGGAAACTGTTTCTATATAAATTAACCCCTGTACCTTTACCCCAAGGGTGAAATCCAGCAGGTTCTGACAGGTTCTGGAGAACTGGCGGCAGAAATTTTGAGCAGTTCAGAGAACCAGCAAATACCCTCTGACTGGCCCCAGAGTGGGGTGGGAATGGAGATTTTGCAGTATCCTTCCCATGCCATGCCCACCAAGCCACGCCCGCCAAGCCACACCACGTCTACCAAGCCACGCCCACAGAACCAGTAGTAAAAAAACTTTGGATTTCACCACTGCTTTACCCCCCAAAAAAACCCACCCTCCAAATCTTGTTCTTTTTACTCTAGGAAAAAATGAGAGACACTTTAACATGATCAACCATTCCTCTATCAACCATTCTCAAAATAATTAGTCCAGATTATTCTGAATATTTTCATAACTATTCAGAAGTCAGCTACTATTCACATGGACATGTTTAAAAATCTATAGATTGATAGAGTACACAGAAAGCTTCCTACCAGTTAGTTTTTGTATTTCTGAACAATACTAAGTATATAAAACTTACCAGCCAATCAGTGCTTTATGACTAATCGTTAAGTAAGGGTCTCATTTCACCATTCAGATACACACCTAAACATGCAAACTTCTCCCTTTCTACAAACATAAAAGGTAATAAATCGCTTGGAGTTTGTCATGTGCAAAATGTTCCAGAAGAACTTCCTGGGAAATATTCCATTTTAACTCCAGTTCTCATTGATTTGGCCATTCGAAAGTGGATCCTGGGTGTTTTATTTTTAATGTAAATAGGAAGTGATTTGATAAACTGGATATGTTCCAGCCTCCAAATAGAACATTTTGCATGGTGACAAAGCTTTCCCTTTCTGACATGCTGGCAGTGCTGTATGTGGGCTTCTTTCACTAATCATGGCAGCACCCAGGCAGTTTCTAGGAGAGGGAAAGTGACTTGAATGGGAAATTTCTTCTAATAAAAACAGAGTCCCTCTTCAAGCTCATTGTCATTTTTGAAACAGCATTTTAAATAACCAGGCTCAAATTATCCTGTTTCAGATAAATTTAATAGAAGCCTAGCTCGCTAGAGAAGGCTTTAATACTGGGAAAGGAGGAAGGAAAGAGAAGATGATGACCAGCAGCAAGGTGAATAGACTCAGTTACAGTGGCACAGGAGTGCACTCTTGGACAACCTGAAAGACCAGGTTAGGATTGTCATAGAAAATAATGATGTGGTTGCTAAGAGTTTGACAATGATTCCATGGCACATACTCAATCAATCATAATCTCAAAATTCTGGTTATGCCGTGTGATGGAAGAATGGGCAAATCATCTTGCAGGAGTATCAATCTGCACCTTCATCTGGAATTACACAAAATGGAAATAGATACACCAAAGAACCAACATTATGCTAACATGTATTATTTTGACATTTCAGGATGAGTTTGGTTTTTTTAAAAAAAAAAATGTTTGTGCATATGTACAAAGCTTTCATCCATTAGGAATTGTTCTTCAGATCATGCTGGAAGCACATTAGGATATTGTTCTTGGCAGATTCCATGACAAAATCTATGTGTCTTTTCTGTTAAAACCAATGTGACTTTTTAAAATGTATCTTGCCATTTTCATGTCTTTGACAGTAAAAATATCATGCACATTCACAGCAATATTAGCAGAGAGGCTGTCTCTTCTGATGGCTGTGGAGCAACATAATAGGCCAAAGGAATGAAATACATGCTGGTTATTAGAGAATGATGACAGTGTCCAGATTGCCAATGCTAAACCATGGCCAATATAGATGAGATTGCAGAAAACTCATACTCCATCTTTGATACTGCTTGTACAGTTTACTTGTCTTGGGTTAGCTTTACACACAAAATAAACATCAACAAACCCAAGCTACTATGCTCACAGTGTAGTGCCACATTCAGTCCAGGCTTCTAATAAGTCTACTTCATTTAATACATGTTTTAAAGAATAAATAAGAGTCACTGTGGTCTTTTGGCTAAGGAGTTGACCTAGAACTGGAGAAATCCAGCGTCTAGGTTACCCTAAACCATTTGAGCTTACTAGGTACCTTTTGACCAGCTACAGTCTTTGGCCATGTCTAGTTGCCCTAGACCCCTTTTGATCTTCCTCAAAGAGTAGTTTCTAGAGAGAGAAACTTGAAACAGGCAGACACTAATTAACCATGAGTACTAAGCAAGACTGGAAATTAGGGGAAAAAATAGAAGACAGCAATAACAAATATTTCTATATAATTCTCAAGCATAATAAAACAAGATATACATGCCAATTAAATCATCAAAATTTGAACTTCACTCTTTTTAAAAAGCCTAACTGGACCCAACTGATCTGCCTCAGTTGCTCTCAGATTCTTGATAAAAATAAATAAATATATTAGAAGGGAACATGGGCAAATTTACATAAAAAATACAGCCAGGATGCCAAAAGGACAATCCAAAATAAATGCAAGGATGCGAATTACTGAAATCCTTTGCTAAAGACACAGATTAAGTGTTCTCTTCACAGTTTTCTCTCTCTTTTTCTTGCAACAGATTCGCCTATTTAGGTTATGATGAATCTTTTTAAAAACAAAAAAAAATTCCACACTAATAATATGGGAAGATTGGGCATCTCTTGTAATGTATTATCTAATGGAATAAAAGGAAAATGAAATAAGAATCCCTGATTACAAAGGGCTAGTTTACTTAAATGAACCAATAATTACAATTTTGGAATATTTGCTTAGTTTGGTATTACTTTTTAACCTGTTGTTCATACACAAGAATGTAGGACACGTAGTATTGTTGGAATTTAGTAGGAAGTCATAGAAAACTGCCTGGATAGTGCATGAATTTTCCTCTCTATCTTTCCTCAAATTAAAACACCAAAAATTGGAAGAGACTGTAGTACAGTGGACTAAAGCACTGTTATTAACATCTGCTGCTTGCAATTACTGCAAGTTCAAATCTCACCAGGCTCAAGGTTGACTCAGCCTTCGATCCTTTCAAAGGTAGGTGAAATGAGGACCCAGATTGTGGGGGCAGTAAGCTGACTTTCTATAAATATACAAAAGTATGAAGGCTATTGCTTAACGCATTGTAAGCCGCCCTGAGTCTCCAGAGAAGAGCAGCATATAAATTAAAGCAAAAAAAAAAAAAATCAGTGGTGGTCAAAATGTTCACACACTTCAGAAATGTTCTACTTCACTTTCAATTCAGGAGAGGTTATGTCATCCCAAATGCTTTTGGAAGATGTGCATCTTGCAAAACCTGGACACAAGAAGAATTTTCTTTCCTGAAAAAAAAAAAAAAGACATCAAGCAATGCCTTTTGGGAAGCATGCCACTTCATTGCATAAAATGAAAAACAAATGCCAGGGCTGAAAACTGATCTTTCAGAATCCAAAATGCTGTCCTTCCTCTTTGGCAGGGATCCCAGCTGGTCCCAGTTTTATATATATATTGGTTCTCTCCACCCCCACAAGGTGGGTACTGAAGGAAAGATATGTATCAAAAGATATGAGAGACAACAAAAAAGCACAATATACCCCAAATATGAACCATTCATCTATGAAAAGCCTGCTGCTCCTCATGTCTACCTTGTGCCTTTGCTCCAGCCATCCTGCAATTTCCCAACTGCGTTTCTCTGTGTTCTTGGATCCCAAACACCAGATTTACCTCCGATGGGACTATGATGATGAACTTGCCTTTATGAGTTTTGAATTTCAAGCCCAGTCAACTGGATGGGTGGCTTTTGGCTTCACCAATAATAAGGACATTCCTGGAGCAGACTTCGTGATTGGTGGTGTTCTTCCTGATGGCAACATCTATTTCTCAGTAAGATTAAATCAAGAGTGCCATTTCACTAGGAGCTTGGCTCTGTGTACAGAATTGAGGAGGGGAGAGGGATAATTTGTAGTTTGAAGGTACAAATGAATTTAGAAATGATTGTTTCACATGTCCAATGAGATAGCTGCAGTATCATTTATGAACTGCTGGGGCACATTATATTTTCATTCTTGCTGGCTGGCGTAGCAGAAAAAGAATATTTGAGGGAGTTGGGTGATTCAAAAATGCAAAATATAAATAAATAAATCCCTGATGGCTTCTGCGGTATTGGCTTGCTTAGTTTATGTTGGGAGGCACAGAAATAATTATTTCTGAGGCATAATTTGTGTTCTAAAAGCAATGCTCCCTAAAACCTCAACAAAATAAAGAAGAAAAAAATCTGTGTTTCTTTAAAGGAGATAGTGAAATGTCTATAGTTTATTTTGTCTTGGGGATGTTTTCCTATTCAGAAACTATTTATTTTTCAACCGAATCTTGTGAAATGGAAAGTCTGGGCCACTTACCATGTCTGCATAGTTTCAGAGGCAATTATTATTTCTTGAGTTCCAGGATGGTTTTTTTTATTGTAATATCAAGAGATATAGCTCATTCCTACCAAATTACAAGCTAATTTTTACCCTTAAGCTTAGTAACATAGTTATGTTTTTTAAAGTGTGTATACAAATATACACACACATTTACATCAATGCAAACTAATCCCATATTTAATAGCCAGATGCAGTATTTTAGTTCAATTATTCATATGTATACACATTCACTCATACACACACCTTCCTCCTACCTATCTATAGCAATCCTGCAGCAAGATCAATGAGATATGAATATAATGATTGGTCCAAAGTCTCCAGGGAGGGTTCAGTCTGGTGACGGTGTCTCTAACTGGATAGTCTCTTGGCCAAATGATGGTCTCTTCCTCTATCCATGGCAACATATTTGTGAGTTCTTCCTATTTCACTCAGGATTGGCATGGTGTGAACGAGGATACCATCTTGGAGGATGAAAGGCAAGATTATGAGCTGCTATCATTGACCCAGGATGCAACATCTACCACCATGGCATTCAGGCGACAGTTCCGGACATGCGATGAACATGACCTGGACATCACAGTAAGCAAAACAATGGGACCTGTTATTATTTGTTTGTTTGTTTATTTGTTTATTTTTCATCCCATATTTATTATTTTTCACAAATAACCCAAGGCAGCAAACATACCTAATATTCCTTCTTCCTCCTCTTTACAATCCTGTGAAGTGAGTTGGGTTGAGAGAAAGTGACTGGTCCAAAGTCACCCAGCCAGCTTTCATGCCTCGGTTGGAACTAGAATTCAGAGTCTCCTGGTTTCTAGCATAAAGATAAATAATAGCACAGGCAAGGATATGGAAACAAAAGACACAAAGAAAAAAGAATTTGCTGCTACAAGGAGGGAACTGCCTTAGCTTGTTACCCTTTGAGAAACTAAAATATTTTCCTTCCTTTTAAAACCAAGGAGCATTTCAAGGGTTTGTTTGTGGTTCAGGTGTTAATTCATAATGGTGATGAGTGTTAGAGTACAATACAAATAACAATGGAAACATCTTATGCAGTGCTACCAAAATACAATAAAAATTTCGATATAAAATCTTTAGAAGTCCATTCAAAGTCTGAAAACACACTTAAAATGAAATATTGGCAGAGGGGAGACAGCTGTTTTGAGACTCCATCTTGTAAATGCAGATAGTTGTTAGTTGAGATAGTTGAGATATGAAAGAATATGGATGAATTGTATCTACAGGCACTGGTCTATGACAATTCACCACAGCCAACTCACTACAGCCAATTCGCCATGGCAAACCAGCCATGGTCAACTTGCCACAGCCAACTCACCGCAGGACAACACGCCATAGCCAATTTACCACGGGACAACTCCCTATGGGACAATATCAAAGAAATGGTGGGATAGAATCATTAAAGAAAGGATGCAAAAGGAGGGAAAAATGAAATGTGAATGACAAAAATTAAAATATTTTTAAAATATTTAAAATAATTAAATTGAATTGTTAAATTGTTCTATGGCGAGTTGGCCGTGACGAGTTGGCAGCGGAGAGTTGGCTGCAGCAAATTGGCTGTGGCAAATTGTCCCATTCTATATGCATCTTCACTCCACCTATTTGCCACTTGCAGGGCAACTAAAAGAGTTCAAACCATTTTCCCACTACTGAAAAAAACAACTAAAAATCTGAGACATGACCACATCCCTCCCAAGCCACACATACACAGAGTTTCATAGTTGCATTGTTCCACTTAGCATTGTTCCATATACACAGAGTTTCATAGTGGCATTGTTCCATTAAACCCATCTTTTAAGTTGTTGTTTTTAATTTGGGAGAATTCTCTGTTTCCATACTAGCCCAAAATCCTCTTCTGATATATCTTTCTTTGTCAAAACTGAAGTGGGTACAAAGATCTTATTTTAGTGGTAGTTATTTATAGTTATATTTTAAAACCATAAAAAGAAAGAACAGTCTTTTTTTTTAACAAAGGAAACAGAAAATACATTAGTTAAAGGAATTTCTATGGCTAAGAACCTAAACAATGAGAAGAAGAGCTAATCAATGGTTATGATCTCTGCCCTTATCCCTAAAAAGGATAAGGAAATTAAATGCCCACCAGGCTCTTATGTCTAAATGAAAACATGTGCTCCTATTACTGCTAAGAAATCACCGAGCAGCAAAAGATAATAAGCAATCCATGGAAGGAATGAGTCAGTGGTATTAAGGACAATTGTTTTCATAGAGGGCAGCAGCATGGATAATTGCCTTTCCCAAAGTAGGTCAAGGATCTCCAAGTCTTCCACAGACAATAATCACAACCTTCTTGAAGTTGTGAAGAGCTGTTGCTCCTCTCCCAGCTTTCTCTTAGGCAAAAGACAAGTGCAATGGTGATGTATGTTTCTGCTTTCTGCAGAAAAGGTCTTCCAAAATTCCTAAGGATGAATGGATTTAAGGATCTAAACAGTCCATTTAAAAGTTATAAGCTGCATTTTCATATTAGTTAGCAAGCATTCCATATGCATGGAAAGTATCTCTTAGGCTTGAGATACATAATGGTATAACAAGTAAAATACAAATAAGGAAAGAATTGAGGAATCAGTGTGGGTTTTAGAACAAGCTTTACAAGGATCAAAATACATTGAATATGCAATGGATATCAGCAGAACCTTCAGTTAAATTGGTTAATTCGTTAACTAATTAAAAGTTAAGCTGATTCTTCAGTGAATTATTAAACAAAACTGGTTCTTACTAGAAATTGGGGCTGCTGCAGATATTAGAAATTAGAGAATACTAGAGTTGGAAGGAACTCAGAGGTCTTCCAGTCCAACTCCCTGCTCAAGCCTATACAATTTTGGATAAATGGCTGTCCTCTTCTTAAAAACTTCCAGTGATGAAGCACCCACAACTTCTGGAGGAAAGCTGTTCCACTATTTTCCCCACTGACAGGAAATTTCTTCTTCTTCTAGGATGTTTTGGGATTCTAATATGCCATGCTTTCTTCTACCAGTTTCGCAGAGGAGTGCTACAAATATTTTCTGCCTGCAATTTTCTTGTGCTTCTTCAATCTTCCAAATGAGAAGGTTCATAAATAAATCTAAGTGCTTGCATACGCATTGAAATCATTATTCCCAACTCTTGGGCAGACTGGGCTATGAATCCTAGGTGTAACACCTCCAACACATATGAAGGGCAGTGGGTTGGTAACATCTGATCTAAGTACCCAAAGGCATTCCTGCCAGAGTGCCTTAATCTAACTCCTTTGGAATTAAAACTGACCCTCATTAAATGTTTGTTTCAGAAACTGACCACTGTTTCAGCAAATCCTCTGCCCCCAACAGTTCAATTCTTTGCTTGATGACCAAATGCATTCATCTCCACAAAACAGCAAGTCTAAGAGTTGTTAGTATATCATCACCTGAACCAGGGTGGATGTTATTTTCTTTACTAATTCATCATAAGTAAAGCCTGTTTTGGGAGAAGAAAGCTCACAAAAGAATTTAATCATACAAATTGATAAAAACATTAGTATGGATTTGTGTTAAGATTTGTATAACTCTAGGAAGAGATAATTGCAATAGGAAAAAACCAAGGTTCAAGACCCTAGGAAGTGTCTTGGAAGAAGAAGACAAGCTAAATGTTTAAGGATATGATAGGACAGAGGAGACTTTCCTTTTCATTTATGTCTACACAGGGTGACACACAACGCCTCATGGCTGCATTTGGAACAAATGACACAATTGACTTCTTCAAAGGAAAAATAATCCACAAATCTCTCTTCTTGATGCTGGTGGTAACTGAAGAGAAACTAAAACGTCCCAGTGTCTATCATATATACGATTTGAAAGTAAATGATGTAAGTATCTAAAATTAAAAATTCTTGCCATTCCATGGCTTTCAATGGTCCCCAGCAGATTGGTCTCTTTCATTCATTGGCTCCTTGCTCTGGTGACCACACAGAACAATACAAATCTCTTTCAGGGTAAGAATACACAGGCCTGAGATACTTACCATGTGCCTTGGCTTCTATTTTCAGTTTCCTGTCCCAGAGGATGATACCACCTATGCCTGTACTTTTCTCCCTTTACCCATTGTCAAGACAAAACATCATATTTATAAGGTAACTGGAAAATCAAGCAGGGTGTTTTGCTGGTGAAATTGACAATTATCCAGACTGTAAGACCTTTTCACTTGCTGATACCTTCCTGGTCTGACCTTGCTTTTTTTCTGTCCAGTTTACCCCCATGATAACACCTCGGAATATAACACTGGTGCACCACATCATAGCATATGCTTGTGGCAATGGAAGCGTGCTTCCCAGTGGAGTCAGTGACTGCTATGGAGGTGATCCTGATTTTTCTCTGTGCTCTCAGATAATCGCTGGCTGGGCTGTAGGAGGAGGGGTGAGTGTGTAGATCTTCTAAACCAGATTAAATGGTCCCTATTTCTCATTGAGTGTTTAACCCACGGTTGTTTGTAAACCTACTATATCTCTGGAACAGTCTTGCATTTTTAAAGATTTTTTTTTTATAATACTTTATTGATTTTTTAAAAAGTTTTTTTTTTAAAGAAAACATCAAATCTCAGTTAACATCTGAGGTGTCGTGCGATTACATATTTACATTATGTACATATCAAATATCTTCAAATCTATCATTATTAGAAATAGACATATCCTTATAGTCTTGTTCTATTATTCCACCATTTGTACCACCTTTTCCATACTGCCTTAAATTTTGAATTCTCATCGTCTTTAAGAACACTAGTTAATTTTGCCATTTCTGCGCATTCTAGGATTTTATTTATTATTGTCATCTCTGGAGGGGTTTGTTTATCCTTCCAGTATTTTGCAAAGGTTAATCTGGCCGCTGTTATAACATGTATAATTAATTGTATCTTGTCCTTAGAGAGTCCGTCTCCCATCATTCCTAGTAAAAAGATTTCGGGGGATAGTTTTATATCTTCTTCCACTATTTCTCGTAGCCAAATTCGTATTTTTGTCCAAAACTTTTTTGTCTCCAGGCAGGACCACCACATATGAAAGAAGGTGCTGACCTCCTTTCCACACTTCCAAAAAATTGCTGAGGCACTGGAAAATATTTTTGCTAGTCTAGCTGGGGCTAGGTACCATCTGTGAAATATTTTATAGTGGTTCTCCCTGTAAATTGCTGATTTAGTAAGATTATAATTTCTATTCCAAGCCTCCTCCCAGTCATTGAAATTTAGTCTGTAGCCAATATTTTTTTCCCAAATGCTTAGTTGATTCCTAGCTATTCCTTCTGTTCTGTCCTCGCCTAATAAGAGGTTGTAAAATCTCGCTAGCATTTTCTTTTCAATCCCCAGCATAATGTTATTTAAATTGTTGTACTTCGTCTCTATACCAAATTGATCCCTATCTTTTTGATATCTAGAGCTTATCTGCAGGTAGCTCCACCAGTCTAAATTAAAACCTTGATTACTTAGGGTTTCTCGTGATCTAAGAATACCATTTTCATCTAATATATCTTTGTACGTGCCAAATTTCAAGATATCCCTTTTATTAGTGGTAATCAACACCTCCATAATTGAGAGCCAAATCAGTACTTTCGTATAAAATCTTTGTCTAATTTCTTCCCATGTTTGAATCAGGGTCTCCCTTAATTTGTGTCTATGGAAATATGAGTTCTTTTTATTCTTTGGGCCCCATAAATAAGCGTGCCAGCCTGCCTGTAGATCGTGGCCTTCTAACGTCAGGATTCTCTTATTTTGTAATGAAACCCATTCTTTGATCCATACTAATTTGGCCGCTTTATGATAAACTTGCCAATCGGGTAATCCGAAGCCACCCATGTTTCTTTTCCCTTGCAGTGTTTTATATGCAATCCTTGCCTTCTTCCCTTCCCACAAAAAGTCTCGCACCTTCCTTTCCAAATCTAGGAAATATTTTTTATCAATGTTCACTGGAATAGTTTGAAATAGAAATATAATCTTGGGGAGAATATTCATTTTAATTGCTGAAATCTTACCTGTAAAGGACAGTTTTAACTTCTTCCATCTGTCTATGTCCTGCTTTATTTTTTGTAGTAATGGACTGTAATTGTCCTCTTTTAAGGAGGAATATGATTTTATTTCATAGCAACTTTGGGGAATGAAGGAGGAATCGCTCAATATTTTAAATTATCTAGTGCAGTATGATCATGGGTTTTGCTCAGTGTGGTTTTCTTCTTGCAGTTGTTGCCAAATTAAATCATATCATCTGGTTTTTGACACAAGAGACTGAGGTTTTATGCAGCTTTACCTAATTATCTGGGTCAAGGTTGTTGCAGTTTGTATGCCTTAAATCTCAACAATATCAAGATCCCTACATCCCAACCTATGCTACCCACTATAACTTGTGGCACAGAAGTTAAAGTGCAGTATTGCAGGCAAACTCTGTCCATAGCCTGGAGTTTGATCCTGATGGGGCTCATCCTTCCAAAATCAATAAAATGTTGGCCACAATGTGCAAATAATGCTTTTACATTTTAGTGGCATGACTGTCAAGTGACACTCTCTCTCTCTCTCTCTCTCTCTCTCTCTCTCTCTCTCTCTCTCTCTCTCTCTCTCTCTCCCTCCCTCCCTCCCTCCCTCCCTCTCCCTCTCCCTCTCCCTCTCCCTCTCCCTCTCCCTCTCCCTCTCCCTCTCCCTCTCCCTCTCCCTCTCCCTCTCCTATTTCCATAAATAAGTCCTACATGTTCCCAGATGAAACTGGAATCTCCATAGGGACTCCAATTGATCCCCAATGGATCCGACTAGAAATTCATTACAGCAATTTTGATTTCCTTCCAGGTAAGTAAAAGTGCATGTGAATTGATTAAGGGAAAAATTAGAGGCACAAACAGGTATCCGAGACAGAATGGAAAGAAGTGCATGTTATCAGGATTCAAAGATGCAAATTCCAGATGAAAAGAAATGAATATCTGTAAAGTATGTTTCCTATATCTATAAGGGATAGACCAACTGAGCAAGAGAAACAAGACTGTACCAAAAGCTCTACAATTTTATTTGAGAAATACGTAATTTCTCAAATGGCAAGGTGAGATAATGGGGGGAGGGGGAGGGGAAGGACTGTTTAAGTAAGAGGAGGCAGCTCAGTCAGTTCAAAGATGACTAGATAAAACCATGAGAATTTTCTATGATTTCATCTAATCCAGCTGTAATTTCTAAGCAAGACATAAAAAAGAGTTTCTGTGATGCTTATTCTGGGACTCTGATACAATACTGAAATGAGTCCATTGGAGTTGGGCAGTTAATAAATTCAGATAAATAAATGTGTGTATCAATGTATGGTTCTGATCTGTCCCCATCTACACACACACACACACACACACACACACAGCCAGCCGAGGGTTAAGAAAGTACTTGGCACGCACACAGGTCGTTATCTCAAACTTGGCAACAATATAAGCACCGTCTGCCAAGAGCTTTACTGCAACAGATAACATAACATTACATACGCATTGTAAATAGTCCAGCAAAACAATATCCCTTCGGAAGCTTCAGGCGTTGTTCAAGTGACTAGCCAGAGTTAGTTTTTGTTCGTCACGGAGTTTTACCAGCCACTACCCTCTCTTATATAGTCTCTGGGGTGTGGTCCAGTGACTCAGTTCTAATCCCTAGCATGCCTCCTTAACTGCTGCAACTGTTTATCATGCCTTCGTTGGCGTGCATCCAGGAACGACAGCTCTCCTTCCTCGCTCTCATCCGAGACACCTGGCTCCTGGCTAATCTCCTCTCCCTCGGCCGGCATCTGAGACAGTGCCAGAGGGGAGGGGCCTGGAGAGGGAGGCCTGGCTGACTCCTCTCCCTCATGTTCGGAGCCTTCTTCCTCCAATGAGATAGGCTCAGAGGGTGAGGCCACAACAGGTTCCTAAATGAATGGAACCCATGGATTTTAGGTGAGTGTTTAAGTGCTGTTTCACTCAACTCTGTTATTTCTTTTTCTCAAGGCTTAATTGATAACTCAGGTCTGAGAATGTTCTATACTTCGGAGCTTCGTCCATATGACATGGGGGTGCTACATACAGGAGTGTTAACTTTTCCTATCCATTTCATCCCCCCTCAAGCAGATTCTTTTAAATCTTACGGTTTCTGCAATACTAGTCATTTTCATGAGGTAAGCTTGGCAGCCTTTAACTCATCCCATTACAATCACCTGTAGTTATCTTTTTTATTGCACTCTTGAGTTCAGTTGCTCATTCTTATCAAAACCCTACAGTTGATAGGCTTCCTCCCTTCCTTTTTCCTGTTTGTTTGTTTGTTTGTTTGTTTGTTTGTTTTACTTTCAAGTCTGTGTTAACTCATGGTGATATCCTGGAGTAGTCCCTGCAATTTGCTTGGCAAAATTTCAAAACTGCCTCATCATGTCCTTCTTCCTAGAGCTGAGAATGACTGGTTCAAAATCACTTAGCTGACTTTGTGCCTAATGCTGAACTAGAACTCAGGGTTCCTGCCCCAGCATCTTAAACATTACATCAAATTGGGTCTCAATATTAGGTCACCTAAAACATTCCACAAGAGTCCCTCCTAAGCCTCTTGTCAGAAAACCAGTCTGAGGAAACTGGCCATCTGAGCGGAGAGATAAAACTCCTTGAAAGAACTGCTAAAAAGGATGTGTGTGATCCAACTGTGTTCAGCAGATGAGGTGGGAAGATTTGATGTTGTCTTGGGTCAAGTGATTCTGCTGGTTCCCAGTTTGTTCCTAAGCAAAAGCTACCAGGACTGCTTATTGCTTGCTCTCACCATGGAAACATTGGAAAGAGATGGGAGAGGGAACACTTTTCCAAATGATAGGAAAGTAAAAAATTATTCCAGCTCTTTCTTCTTCCTGTTTCTAGCCACAATCCCTAAGGCTGTGCATAAATTTTAAAAGAGATCAAGCCACTATTCTTGTGTCTCCTATAAAACATCAAAGTTTGGCCCTTCAGGACAGAGTAGATGTGAAGATAAAATATGTCATTTATAATCCTGTTGACTAATAACAGAACTAATGGATGGAGAGGAACACATGAGTAGAGAAGTTTCCTCCTCCTGCTGTTTGGATTGGAGCTCTTTCAAAGCTATGTTTCATCCCAGATCCAGTCTAAAACTAGTTCATCTCTTCTCCAGATCAATGGGAGTCCATTGTGTTTCATCCCACTAGTCCAGTCTAAAACTAGTTCATCTCTTTTCTTCTCCAGATCAATGGGAGTCCAGTGCCAGATATGCATGTCTTTGGTTATTTACTCCATACCCACCTAGCTGGAAGGGGAGTGAGAGGTATCCAATACCGGTAAGCAAACTTTCTAGGCCAGATGTAACAGCAACACAATCCCTCCCCCACAACTAAAAACAATATGGAAATGGCTTAAAAGTGAAAACTGAAGAACTCTGACTTTCCATCTTTATGGCTGAGAGAACGGTACATTACTTGGCAGTAAGCCAGTAGTCTTATTATTTATTTATTTATTTATTTATTGGTTCGATTTATATGCCGCCCTTCTCTGGAGACTCAGGGCGGCTTACAATGCATTAAGCAATAGCCTTCATACTTTTGTATATACCTGCTTGTCCAATATAAACACACATCCAAAATAGAAAGAGTCTTTATGAAAGCACTATTGTCCACATAGCTATAATGTTCTTGGCTGTGGTCAAACCTAAAAGGTAGGAAAGACAAAGTGGACATGGAACAGCCCAGGGATCTAGCATCCAAGCCACAAAACAGGGGGCATATTCACATGGTCAACCAAAGAAAGCAGTTGTAACCGTACAGGTTTTAGGTTGAGTGTTTCCTTGACCTGATCAGTCAAGAGTTTGCTTTATTGATAGTTGTCCTGTCCCTTTACTCCTTTAACCTTCCTTAACCTCATTCTTTAAAACTGAGATGAGGCCCTGATAGTAACTCTGTCACTGTTTCTGATCTAGAAACATTTGCCACCAATTTTCCCTTAAAAACTAGCTGGGATTCCTTGGCCTCATTCAGATCCTACTCCTGCAGACCTTGACTCTCTTATTCCCTCAACAGAGGAACTGTGGGGATACCATCCTGACATTGACCCATGCCCTAGAGAGCTCCCCATCCTTCTGAAACAGGCCAGATTACACCAAAGAGAACAGCCAATATCCTAACAAGAGAGATTTTGTGCTATGTGCTGATGGAGCCAAGGCTAATATGAAGACACAGCCATAAAATTCATTTCCCTAATCCTATGAATAAATCAATACATTGACATTTGAACTGCAATGACCTTTCAAAACATTTGTTTGGAAATTATTAGATCATGGTTGTTCTTACACCCCAAATATATCCCTCTCTGCAGCATTAGCAATGGTCTATCTCATTGATATTGTCTCTATGTACAGGAATGGAAAACAGTTGAGGATCTTCTGTGAAGACAATAAATATGATTTCAATCTTCAGGAAACAAGAGACTTGATGAAGCCTGTTGTTCTCAAACCAGTATGTCATTCTAAGATATCTGTCTGAGTTAAAGTTAGGCAATAAGCCCCTTATTATGGAGACCCCATATTCTCTCAGATTTATGACGACTGCTTTGTTCACAGGGAGATGAATTCCTGGTGGAGTGCCACTATCAAACTACAGATCGGAAAGAGATAATATTTGTAAGTCTTCTCTGAATTCATAGGATAGACCGAGTGGTGGATAGACAGTTTTTGAAAATTAGATCAGGTTCATCCTGTAATATACAAATATTTTAGTAATAGTTTGCAGGGTGCGCAATGGTTATTAGTAACTTGCCATTAATGGGCTAGATGATGGAAATTCAAATTTTTCAGTTTTCTATTTTAAGAGAACAAAATCATAAAACAAAGGTCAAGAAGCAGGGGAATGGTACTTCTGATGTGGAATTGCTATTGGAAAATTGGTGGTGTGTGTTGTCCAGTTGGAATTGCCAGAGAAGACTAGGACTTACCGGAAGCCATAGTATTCTTACTTGGGATAGATGTGGGATAGACAGTTCCACACCATATGGATTCGTAATTGGCAGACCAACCACAATCTTCAGTAGAGCTACATCTACATGAAGGGAAGCATGCAGTAGGGTACCTGGTTCTGTCTTAGGCCCACTACACTTTAACTTCTCCATAAATGATCTAGATGAGGGGATAGAAGAGGTATCCATGAAATTTGCAGATAACACCTTCAATCAGGGGGGAATAGCTAACACTTTAGATGATAGATTCAAGATCCAGAAGGACCTTGATAGACGTGAACACTGAGCTCTATCCAACAAAATGCAATCTGGGGGTGAGAAAAGTAAATAAGAAAGAAAAGTATGATCCTACACTTAGGTAAGAAAAACCAAACACATAGATATAGAATAGGTTGTAACTGACTCTGTGAGAGAGATTTAGGTGTCCTAGTAGACCACCACTTAATTATGAGCCAGCAGTGTGCGGCAGCTACCAAATAGCTACTGCGGGCCTGGGTTGCATCAGCAGAGGAATAGTTTCAAAATCATGCAAAGCGATAGTACCACTTTATATTGCACAGGTGAGACCACACTGTGTCCAATTCTGGTCACCCCAATAGAAAAAATATGTTGAGACCTTAGAAAGAATGCAGAGAAAAGAAACAAAGATGATAAGGGGTCTGGAGGTTAAATCATATGATGAATGATTGACAGAATTGGAGTATATCTAATCTAATGAAGACAAGTATTAGGATTGAAATGGTAGCAGTCTTCCAGTACCTGAGGGGTTGTCATAGAGAACTTATTCTCCAAAACATCTGAGGGCAGGACAAGAAGTAATGGGCGGAACACCATTAAAGAGAGATTCAACCTAGAATCAAGAAGAATTGTCCTGACTGTACAAACAAATAAACCACTGGAACAGCTTGTTTCCCAAAGTGGTGGATGCTCTATCACTGGAGGTTTTAAAGAAGAGATTGGACAACAATTTGTCTGAAATGGTATAGGGTCTCCTGGTTGAACTAGAAGACCTTCAAGATCCCTTCCAACCTAATACTCTATGTTCTGCGTTCTAATCTTATTCCCACAACAAAAGTTTTCAGGGTAGGCTGAACTGAAGCTCCTGCACAATCTAGTTCTGTTCCATGAAACCTCAAATAAATATTGCTTTTCTTTTCTTTTTTGTTCTCTCAGGGAGGCCCAAGTACCCTGAATGAAATGTGCCTGATATTCCTCTTCTACTATCCTCGCAACAACATCTCCAACTGCCTAGGACTCCCAGACATTCAATATGTTGCCAATCAACTTGGCCAGGAGGCAAATGAGTGAGTGTTTCTGGCTAGGCCCAAGGAACAAAGTTGCTTGGAAGACATAGTGGGAGAACGTGTGAGGAATGGCTTGCTACCAAAGCATCATAATGTTAAAAGCACCCTGGACAACTAGTCACCACTCCACTTATGGAATGCAGAATCCTCAATTTTTTCTGATGCTTAATAGGGCAATGGGATGCCAGCAGAAAAACCAATCTGCACAGATCTGGAGGGGAAGCATCCTAAGGAAACATCTGTGGTTTGTGCAAATGATATACACCTATATATCAGTATAGGTGAATCTCTGTATAGCAGGAGTATAAAACCTCATCAGGGTGGAGACATCAACTTGAACTATATTTAGCTAATGTAATCCATTTAAATCCAATTAAGTCCAATGTTTGTCCTAACCCCTGCCCAATTTGTGTGTGTGTGTATGTGTCTCCCCAGCATGCTTTTCAATGTTTTGCAGAGGGTCTCCCTTAACTCACACATAGTGCCAGATGTAACTTTGAGATTGAAAAACTTGTCCAGTACTGCTATGGGGGGGAAATAAGCATTCCAAATGTTCTGGTTGTAATTTGAATGGAGTCTGGCAGTAACTGGTTGAGCTGGAGACTGTATTTAATTACACACCCATTATGCCTAACCATTAGCCAGGTCATTTCCATCCTCTATTAGTTGCCTGTTTTCACCCAACATTAGCTTTTGTGGATGCTGCTTTTTCTGTCTCCATGTCTCATCTTGGTATCTGTAGACAACTCCCTGTGTTGTGATTTCACCTTGCAGCCAAGCAGAAGGAATGATGGCCATCAATGCTGTACAATGGAACAATGAAACTATCAAGAAAGCAGAGAAAGCATGCAAGGAAGGACCTCAGATTGTTACCATAAAAACCATTGATGTAAGTAGGCTTTAAATACTGGAGGAAATACAATTGTTGAACCAATTGTTCCAGTTGGTCATGGTGAGTTGTTATAGACCCAACTGGAAAAACTAGAAATGGAACAATTGATAGCTAGTCTTGGATCTCTATGAGGTTTATACCTCCCAAACTCTCTTGATTCTGAACATGGCATGAAGAATAGCAATAAATTAGGCAGCATCTTTCCAAATTTTATGCAACTGAAGCTGACATATTGTCAGTTTCAACTCCCATCAAAGGGAACACAGACAAAGGCCACCTGTAGCTCAAAACAAAAATAGACCAAGTAATTAAAAAGCATTTATGGGCCTCTTTTTCTCATTCCTTTTCAGCCAAATTGGTCCTTCGTCCATTTTCCTCTTTGGATGGCCTTCTACACTTGACTTTGCCTTAATTCATTTCTTGCTTGACATCTATCTTCTTCTAGATTAAAAATCCCTCTTTTTGTTCAGGTTCTGACACAGTAACCATTGAAAATTGTGACAGGAAAAAGATGTAGAAGTGTATTCTTTTTTTTAAATCCATAGTAAACCTTTTTTTCAATTGTAAATAGGTAAATCAATTACATGTATGACCTTCTAGTTCCAAGTCTTCTTTTGATTTGGTTGGGTTCCAACCCATTTTCAACCAATTTATAGAAATATATCCTTCTATGTTCCATTCCTCTCCTTGGAAAGTTTTTTTTTAATACAAAGATGGTTATCTACAAGAAAATGTATACATTATTTAAATAAGACATTATACATTATTTAAATAAGACATCACACTCTGTACATTTCCAGCATCACATTTCTCTAAAAATAAAAAAAAACTGAAATAAGCAGGGTATTGAAATAATCACTCCTGCTAGAAGTTTTTATTTTAACATTTAAATTAGGTATGTTTATTCTAATTTCACCAAGAAAAAATAATGACCTTGTCTTGCCCAAAGTCTGGGGTCATTAACCAGGGGTCTTTTGACTAGAATGAAAATATATATATATTACTTTCACTGATCTCTAATTGAAATTTAGCTTGTCTTATAGGTGATTTAACAAACCACAAGCCTATGTATTACTATTATTTGTTATTTTTAAAATAATTTGATAACTATATTTGAACATAATGGGTTCCCTTTCTAACAAAATATATTTATATTGTTATAACAAATAATATACATGTACATGTACATATACATAATATAATATAACAATATACATGTGTTTTATTATAAACTAGTTTTATGGACTTAAATACATTCTTCTGACCAAAGCACTGTAGGTTTCTTGAAGCTCTCAAAGAATCCATGGCTTAAAAATCCTTTCCTTAGAAGATGGGCAAGGCCCAACAAGAAGGTATTGTCTATCTCAAACATTCTGCTTCTTTACTTGCAGGAGGTGGTAGTAAACGAAACTGGTTTCATTCGTGATATTGACATTCCTGAACCAGCACCCTGCAAGTTGAGTCCAAGAGATGCAACTACGACACGTCAACCAGAAGGGCACACCAAGTACAAAGCAATTCCAGATGTGGTTTCCAAAGCCGTTGGGACCTCTTAGCCTGCTGTTCATAGCTTTGGGGTTTGTTAGGCTTCTCATCTTCTTCCCCACCCCTTCCCCTGGTATGAGTTAAAAGCCTTGCCAGTTTATAGCTCCAAGCCCAGTTGTGGAGCTGCTGTTGTCCTTTTCTTTTCTCTGTGGCTGGATGGCTGGGGGTCTACACCCAACCACTTTTTTTTATTGTTGTGTATATGAAGTTCAAAGCTAAAACAAGCCAGCCAGCACTGAGGAAAGGTCCAAATACCGGTATATCACCTGGAATTTAGAGAGGACCTATCCTTCTTTTCAATTTCAAGCCAATCCTGCCATACAGTTCCACTCTGGGAAGAAATAGGGCATCCATCATGGGGTAAGCAGAGAATAAGAGCCCAGGGCAAATGTGGGCAACCAGTGAATTTTATAGCAGACTTCCTCAACCTGATATCTTCCAAATATATCATCTGGATTGAAATTCCCAGATTTTCCAGTAAACATAGCCAAATTCCTTGTTATCTGGTAGCTTTCAATATATGGAAGATACCTAGATAAAAAAGGGAACTCTTAAGTATTCTCTTGTGTTCAACCATGTGCCTTGCATTGATTGTCTGGGAAGGCAAGCAAAATGCCCTTATTGGAAGACGATTAGAAAGTAGTCTGAGGTAACCCACAGTAATAACATCCACAGCTGTAACAAGAAACAATATGCACAAGGAAGTGAAGCAGTCAGGTTGGCCCTTGACTTGAGTAAAAATGAATTCATACATGAACCCAACACATAGTATATTTAAGTATATTAAAATGGAGAAATGATTGATAGAAATGCAATAGAATGTTGAATCTTATAAAATTAGAACACAGTTTTGGGAATTTTGATATGTGAAACAAAGGACTGGATTTGCCATTTACTCTATCATTAGCAATTCAATTCTATTTTGAAGGTTCCACTAGAATAAAAGGGTGGAACAAACATCTAATATAAATAATATCTACCCTTAGTGTATTAAAAACAAAAACATTTTTTTTCCAAATTCTTTGCAATAGGAATGAAATGACACAAGAGCATTTCTACTTTTTCATAGAATAGCCAACATCCGATATATTAACAGTTGTAATGTTAAAATCTTTAATGATAATTTCTCTGTAAATGTGATTAAAATAAGATTTACTTTCATATTTTATATAATTTGTATCATTCAACAATTAGAATATAATATAATATATTGGGAATTTTTTAAATAGGTAGAGGTATATTTGGTATGAAAATGCTCATCTGATTAAAAATACAGGTGCCTGATTATGACAATCAAACATAAATTTTTATCTGATTTCTGCACATGTTTCTGTCTTCTTTAGTATACAGTACTTGCAAGTTGCCTTCCAAACCACTAGTTTGGAGGCAGAATCGCTAGGGGGCAGGCTAGGTCTATGCTCCTTTGATAAAAATTAAAAACTTGTCTCTTGTTGGTCGAACGTTAAAGCTATCAATCCCTCTGCTGTCCCTCACCCAATTTATGCCTGAAGATTGAGCTATACCTATATTGACATGTAGACATGCAGGTGTTTAATAAGACAAATATTTGTCAATTCCTTTTTTTAAAAAAAAAAATTTGATTTATATGCCGCCCTTCTCCGGAGACTCAGGGCGGCTTACAATGCGTTAAGCAATAGCCTTCATTCTTTTGTATATTTTATACAAAGTCAGCTTATTGCCCCCACAACTGGGTCCTAATTTCACCTACCTTAGAAAGGATGGAAGGCTGAGTCAACCTTGAGCCTTGGAGAGATTCGAACCAGCAGAAATTGCAGGCAGCTGTGTTAATAACAGGGTGCATTAAACCACTGTACCATCAAGGCTCCTTCATTATTCAAACAGCTATGAGTCCATCCAAACAGCGGTGCTGAATTCTCTCCTCAATGTTACACTTTCTCTTGCTAGTAGATCAATATGCCCATATTTTCACAGCTTTTCTGCATCAACCCTGCAGGTAGTTCTTGACTTACCACCACAATTGAACCCAACATTTACAATGCTAAGCAAGGCAAATGTTAGGTGAGTTTTGCCCCATTTTACGACTTTTCTTGCCACAGTTGTTAAGGAAATCACTGCAGTTGATAAGTTATTAACGCAGATGTTAAGTGAATCTGGCTTTCCCTTTGACTTTTCTTGTTAGGAGGTCACAAAAGGGGAATCACATGACCCCGGGACACTACAACCGTCATAAATACAAGTCAGTTGCCAAGAAACCAAGTTCTTTATAACTTTTCTTACGCCATCCTCGCCTTGTAATCCTCTTTTTCCTCTCCAACATATTATCAGAAGGACTTCCCATTTCCAATTCAATCATTCTGATTCAAAAATAATTTTCTACCTTTGAACCGACTAAGGGCTATTTAATGCTTGGATAGAAAGGGGCAGGACAAAATCAGTTTTCAATAGGTTTTGGTTGCTTATAGATTATTTGACTAATTTCTGAAAAGGCCTGCTGTATCCTGTCCATAAAGGTAAAGGTTCCCCCTCACACATATGTGCTAGTCGTTCCCGACTCTAGGGGGTGGTGCTCATCTCCGTTTCAAAGCCGAAGAGCCAGCACTGTCCGAAGACGTCTCTGTGGTCATGTGGCAGGCATGACTAAACACCAATGGTGCATGAAAGACTGTTACCTTCCCACTAAAGGCGGTCCCTATTTTTCTACTTCCATTTTTTACGTGCTTTCAAACTGCTAGGTTGGCAGAAGCTGGGACAAGTAACGGGAGCTCACTTGTCCATATGTCCTCATAATCTGATAGAATACACTGATAGACCTCGATTTACAACAGTTCATTTAGTGACCGTTCAAAGTTACAAATGCACTGAAAAAAGTGACTTAGGACCATTTTTCACACTTATGACCACTGCATGTAAATCATGGTCAGGTGATTTACATTTGGATGCTTGACAACTGGTTCATATTTATGATGGTTGCAGTGTCCTAGGGTCACATGATCACCTTTGCAACCTTCTGACAAGCAAAGACAATGGGGAATCCAGATTAACAACCATGTTACTAATTTAACAACCTCAATGATTCACTTAACAAATGTGACAAGAAAAATTGTGAAATGGGGCAAAACTCACTTAACAAATTTCTCACTTAAAAACATAAATTTTGACCTCAATTGTTGTTGTAAATTAAGGATTACCTGCAGGGCCGGATTTAGATGAAAAGAGGCCCTAGGCTATTCCACTTATGAGGCCCTTTCACCTATAGTGAAAGTGTAATTTTAATTTTGCTAACAATTTGAATGTAGGCCCCTCTTGATCTTGAGGCCCTAGGCTGAAGCCTAGTTAGCCTATAGGAAAATCCGGCCCTGATTACCTGTACTTAATTCTCTCATTTACCCATCCCTATCCTGCCTCTTGTATTTAATTTCCCAACTGCATTATATGAAGCATACAAATATATTTCTAGTAAATGTTCAAAATTTGCAAATTCTGACTTGCAGAATTCCATCATAAAATAGCTGATTCTATTTATTACTTATATATTGGCTGTAATCATATTTCATTTTTTAGAAACCCATGGTCCACACGAATGCAAACTTGTCCCTTTCTACAAACATAAAAGTTAATAAATTGCTTGAAGATTGTCATGTGCAAAATGTTCCAGAAGAACTTCCTGGGAAATATTCCATTTTATTCCAGTTCTCATTGATTTGGCCATTCCAAGGTTGGTCCTGGGTGTTTTATTTTTAATGTAAACAGGAAGTGATTTGATAAACTGGATATGTTCCAGCCTCCAAATAGAACATTTTGCATGGTGACAAAGCTTTCCCTTTCTGACATGCTGCCAGTTCTGTATGTGGGCTTCTTTCCCTAATCGTGGCAGCACCCAGGCGGTTCCTAGGAGAGGGAAAGTGACCTGAATGAGGAATTTCTTCTAATAAGAACACAGAGCCCACTTCAAACTCATTGTCATTTAGAAAACAGCATTTTAAATAACCAGGCTCAAATTATCCTGTTTCATACCTTGCAATGCCCCGTGATGGAAGAGTGGATGAATCATCTTGTCTGAATATCAGCCTACACCTTCATCAGGAATTACACAAAAGAGAGATAGAAGCATATACCAAAGAACTGACAATTTTTTAACATATAGTAATTTTGACATTTCAGGATGTGTTCTTTTTTTAAAAAAAAAATGTGAGTGTGTGTATGTGCATATGCACAGGCAGTGGGTGTACACAGATTTCACCCACTACTCTAAGAGGTCATGTTTTCATATTGTAGTATAATCAGATAATTAAATGAAGTGCTAATGGCTATAGCTCTTCCCCACCTTCACTAAGCTATTGTTTTAGTAGGGTGTATTGAGAGGAAACTAAGAACCTAGCAAAATTATATAGTGTGTTATCCAGCTTCAATACAATTGGGAGACCACTAATGCTATAGATAGATAGATAGATAGATAGATAGATAGATAGATAGATAGACAGACAGACAGACAGACAGACAGACAGACAGACAGATAGGAAGGATTTTGTGTGTGTGTGTGTGTGTGTGTGTGTGTTCACTTTAAAATAGAGTGGAAAACATTGAAAACACCAGCTGTCTCAGTGGCACTAGGTGTCTCAGTGGCAACTACAGGAAGGCAAACAGCATGGACCACAGACCTTTCTCTTCCAAGGCCTCATTTTTAGGCCCTGTGTTGGGAAAGAAGGAGGCCATTTCAGATTGGTCATTGGATCTTAGAACCATCAATCAAAGGACAGTAACACTGGGTTCCTCCTCTGCTTTTATATTCTTGGCAGGATCAGAAGTGAGAAATTTGGAAGCTGGGAATGGAAGGACAGATGGGAGGAAAGCTTGGAGCTTTAGCCCTAGGAAAACTAAGCATTATATTGGTAGTTCTCCACTTACGAACACAATTGAGCCCAAAATTTATGTTGCTAAGCGAGTTTTGCTCCATTTTACGACCTTTCTCACCACAGCTGTTAAGTGAATCACTGAAGTTGTGAAGTAACTAACACAGTTGTTAAGTCAATCTGGTTTCTCCATTGAACAGTCACTAAACAAACCATTATAAATCAAGGACTACCTGTATAAATACATCTTTAGAGGCAAAAAAGGCAGGATTTGGTAGCAATAGTGTACATTTAGGGGAGCCTGTTTATATTTGACTTTCAAGTGTTTTTTTTTAGGTGAATTTTACAATATTGACAACTTTGTTCCTATTCAAAGCTTCTTCAGACAGTCATAGTAAATATCAGCTTGTTATGGACTCAAGTCTCAGTTTGATTTTCCTGTACAGGGAGTCCTGAATTTATGACCACAATTGAGCTCAAACTTTCTGTTGTTAAGTGAGACATTTTTAAGTGAGTTTTGCCCTGTTGTAAGACTTATCTTGCCACAGTTTTTAAGTGAATCACTGAAGTTCATAAGCTAGTAACATTGTTGTTAAGTGAATCTGGCTTCTGCATTGATTTTGCTTTACAAAAGATTGCAAAAGGTGATCACATGACCGTGGGTCAAAGCAACGGTCATAAGTATGAACCAATTATCACATATCGGAATTTTGATCACATGACCATGGAACTGCTACAAATGAACAATTATTACTTTCAGGTTTTGATAGGTGTTTGTCCCATCACCAGAAACCCAAGATTGGAAGATGTGACACCTGTTCAAAATTTGTGGAGGTATGTATTCTCAGCTGTGGGATTCTAAAGCCCACAAGGCGGTGGCTGCACTATAGCCCTAAGGAGAAAGGCTAGAAGAAGATTTTGCAGAGGAGATGCATCTCTACCCTGTACATCTGCTTCTGCAAAAGAAAAAATGACTTGGGGCAATCCCTTTGGCAGGCCAGCTCTCTTGGCAGGCCTCTCAGAGCCTCCATGTGTTCACTCTTAAAAAGAGCTCATGGCTAGTTTTAATTGGCCCTTCATTCTCTCCCCAGAAATGTCAAGATGGAGGCCAAGCCTCTCCATAATTATGGAGAGCTCCACTGAGGTGGTAAGGCCTGACTCTCTCCTCATCATGCTAATGGCAGAAGCCCTGTCTTTGCATATTTGTTGATATGCCAACAGACAGAATCTTTGCATTGTTATTTCAGAATCAATTGGAAGAATTCTTTCCACTAGCCAGCTGGACAGAAGTAGAGAGCCCGTGTCCATCAAGGTAGGTAGCACCTCAGAGGGAGAAGACCCCTGCTGGTTCACAAGGGGTTTGCAGGGGGAAAAAGATGGACAGGCCAAGTGATTCATCTTGGAAAGGGGAAGCTGCCCCTTCTTCCTCTGGACAGTCCGGATATGTTGGAACCGGAAACAGGAGCTCTCTTCCAATGGGGAGAAACCTTCTTCAGAGGTAAGAAGGTTTTGGCAATGGGGCTGATGGAGGCTATGCCCCAAGTCCTGATAGGGGAGGGGGAAATTGTGTGATGTAGCCTCCTAGCCTCAAGGCTTCTAAAGGCCCTCTTTCCCTTGGTCCATAGGAGTTGAATGCAGCCCTATGGTTTAGCCATCTTGTTGAGATGCAGGGAGCTTTGGATTTGATGCTGTCATTTGCAGGATTCAATGCAAGTCCTGGTGGGCTCCCAGAACAGTAGCCTGGAGGAGGTGGACCCCCTTGCTGAGCATCTGGACAAGTTGTCAGAAGGAAGCTGGGAGGAGGCTGCAGTGGCTTCCGATGCCAGTGAGTCTTCCAGTCCATGGGTAAGAAAGACAAGGTGTTTCCTCTTGGGGAGAGATGGAGGCATAGAATAGAGAGCCTATTTTTTCATCCCATTCAATAGGCCTCTTTTAGGGACTTCTAGGTCTCTTTTGCCCTCATGGCTAAAAAGGAATCACTGTCATTCACAGGATTCTCCTGAAGCCACACTTGAGGATCTTAGCAGGCTGGGAGAAGACTCCCTGGACCTCTTTCTTTAATTTAAAAAGGTAACCTATTTCAGATTCTTCATGGAGCGCTGCCTTGTCATGTCAAAGAGCCTTTTGCAGCTCAATGAAGCAATGAGCTATGCCGTGCAGGGCCATCCAAGGCACTTTCATATTTCACCAACCAAATATTGTCCAACAAATTATTTCAATATATTATTAGTATATTTTTGAATAGATGTATATATAATAAAAAAATGTTCATCTGATTAAGTCTTTGTTTATTAAAAAAAGGCAGATATCTGATTATGACCATCAAACATAATTTTTTATCTGATAGATGCAACTGTTTCTGTCTTCTTTAGTGTACTTGCAACTTTCCTTCCAAATCACTAGGGGACAGGCTGGCCCTGTGCTCCTCTGAAAAAACTACTTTCCTATTGAGCTTGTGGGTTCACCATTAAAGCTATCAGTCCCTCTGGTGTTCCTTACCTCAATTTATGCTTGAAGATTGAGCTATGCCTATATGGACATGCAGTGATCTGATAAACTGGATATGTTCCAGCCTCCAAATAGAATATTTTGCATGGTGGCGAAGCTTTCCCTTTCTGACATGCTGGCAGTGCTGTATGTGGGCTTCTTTCCCTAATCATGGCAGCACCCAGGCGGTTCCTAGGAGAAGGAAAGTGACCTGAATGGGGAATTTCTTCTAATAAGAACACAGAGTCCCACTTCAAACTCATTGTCATTTTCAAAACAGCATTTTAAATAATCAGGCTCAAATTATCCTGTTTCATATCCTGCTATGCTCTGTCAGGGAAGAGTGGATGAATCATCTTGTCTGAATATCAACCTACACCTTCATCAGGAATTACACAAAAGAGAGATAGAAGCATATACCGAAGAGCGGACAATTTTTTAACATGTAGTAATTTTGACATTTCAGGATGTGTTCTTTTTTTAAAAAAAAATTGAGTATGTGTATGTGCATATCCATATGCAGTGAGTGTACAAAGATTTCACTCATAACTCTAAGAAGTCATGTTTTCATATTAGTATAATCAGATAATTAAATAAAGTGCTAATGGCTATAGCTCTTCCCTGCCTTCACTAAGCTATTGTTTTAGTAGAGTGTATTGAGAGGAACCTAAGAACCTAGCATGCATTTTAAAACGGGCAGATGGGAAAAAGAAGGTCCATTGTTTGGTGAGCTGGAAATGAAAAATTCTATCTCCTGTCATTGGAAAGTGTTGCTTTATTACACAACAGACATGACATGGGTTGCATACCTGCATACCCATCATGTTTTGTCCCGAACGCCATCACTGTGCTAAACAAATAATTCCCTCAACACTGTCAAACTAGTTACTAAGTTTGCATTACTATTAATCTTCTCATCATTCCTATCATCCATCTCCTCCCACTTATAACTATATGACTGTAACATTGCTGTTAGTATCCTTAAGATTTATATTGACTGTTTCCCTATAACTATCATTAAGTGTTGTACCTTATGATTCATGACGAAAGTATCTTTTCTTTTATGTACTTGGAGAGTGTCTGCACCAAGACAAATTCCTTGTGTGTCCAATCATACTTGGCCAATAAAGAATTATATTCTATTCTATGTCAGTGTGATAAGGTACATTGGCCTGCTTAACGGAATAATTATGAGGTATTTCTTGAAAGTAATATTTGCAGCTGATTTTACTTACAGATGATCTTTGCATCCATGATATTGATTTACAGATGAACTGTCATTCCCCTGCTTCTTAACTTTTCATCTACTTACAGAAAAAAAATCTCACTGGCTGGTTTCTGTATGGACTGCTCTACCCGTGCATGCCCTTCCCTTCCCTTCCCTTCTCTCCCCTTCCCTTCCCTACAGCCTTTTTTTTCTCTTGCCCAGATGTTTGCACAAATGCTTGCCTTCACACCACTTTTCCACATATCTGCTTTGATGTTCCAGTACTATCAACCTACCATCCGTCGGTGAGACATCAGAGGTGGCTCGGGAGTTCATGGCTTCCATGACGGCCATGGACCTGAGCCAGTTAGTGCAGGGCCCCACTCACATAGGGGGGACACACTCTGGACTTGATTTTCATCTCTGGTCAGTGGTTGAATGATCTTGGTAGAGGGGACCTAAACATTAAACCCTTGTCATGGACAGATCATTCGCTCCTTCAGTTGGACTTTCAAGCCACTTCCCCCTGCCGCAGGGAGATGGAACCAACTAGATGGTTCCATCCAGGCACCTAATGGGTCCCGAAAGGTTCCAGATGGAGCTTGGGCCATTTCCTGAGACTCTGGCACACGACTCGACTGAAGACTTGATGGCCGCCTGGGATAGTGCAGCCGCAGGGGCTTTGGACCACGTCGTGCCTTTGCGGCCTCTGACCCGATGCCGATCTCAATTGGCTCCTTAGTTCTCCGAGTTGCTGAGAGAGATGAAGCGTTGGAGAAGACACCTAGAGAGTGTTTGGAGGACTAGTCAATCCGAATCTGATCGGACACAGGTGAGGTCTTATATCAAGACCTATCTAGTGGTGATAAAAGCGGCAAAATCTAACTATTTTTCCGCTCTTATCGCATCTGCAGAGAACCGCTCAGCCACTCTGTTTAGGGTGACCCACTCCCTCCTTCGGGTGGGAGTGCGGGAAGATCCCTTGCAACATCCTCGAGCTGAGGATTTTGTGCAATTCCTGCATGATCAAATCACTCAGATTCAGGAAGGCTTGGACTCTGACTGGGTGAATCTGGGGAGGGAGGCGGGGGTGAGTCTTGAGAATATTATCTGGGAAGAGATTGACCCCGTGGCTCCCGAGGACGTGGACAGGATTCTGGGTAGGCTTAGTGCTGCCACATGTTTATTGGACCCGTGTCCCTCCTGGTTGGTACTGGCCTCCCGGGAGGTTACATGAGTCTGGCTCCAGGGGATTATAAATGCTTCTTTGAGTGAGGGTGCCTTTCCTGCCGCCTTGAAAGAGGCAGTGATGAGGCCCCTCCTCAAGAAGCCATCCCTGGACCCAGCTGTATTAGCAAATTATCGTCCGGTCTCCAACCTGTGGCGAAGGTTGTCGAGAGTGTGGTGGCATGACAGCTACCCCTAGGAAGCTGTCTATCTGGACCCATACCAGTCGGGCTTCAGGCAGGGGTACAACACGGAAACGGCATTGATCGCGTTGGTTGATGATCTCTGGAGGGCTCAGGACAGGGGTTGTTCCTCTGTCCTGGTCCTATTAGATCTCTCAGCGGCTTTTGATACCATCGACCATGGTATCATGCTGCAGCGGTTGAGGGGATTAGGAATTGGAGGCACCGTGTTGCGGTGGTTCTCCTCCTACCTCTCTGACCGCTCGCAGTTTGTGTTGGCAGGGGGGCAGAGGTCGACCTTGAGGTACCTCACTTGGGGGGTGCCACAGGGGTCGGTCCTCTCGCCCCTTCTGTTCAACATTTATGTGAAGCCGCTGGCTGAGATCATCCGTGGTTTTGGGGTGAGAGTACATCAGTACACTGATGACACCCAGCTGTACATCTCCATCCCAAACTACCCCAATGATGCCCTTGATGTGATGTCCCGCTGCCTGGAGGCCATGCGGGTCTGGATAGGGAGAAATAGGCTCAAACTCAACTCTTCCAAGACTGAGTGGCTGTGGCTGCCAGCGTCCTGGTATAGTCAGCTGGTGCCATCGCTGACTATTGGGGGTGAATCTCTGCCCCCCACAGAGAGGGCCCGCAATCTGGGTGTCCTCCTGGACTCACGGCTGTCTTTAGAAGAGCATATGACGGCCGTAGCTAGGGGGGCTTTTTATCAGGTTCGCCTGATCCGCCAGTTGCATCCCTTTCTGGACCAGGACGTCTTGCGCACGGTCATTCACGCCCTTGTCACCTCCCCTCTGGACTATTGTAATACTCTCTACATGGGGCTCCCCTTGAAGAGCACTCGGAGGCTCCAACTGGTCCAGAATGTGGCCGCGCGGGTGGTTATGGGCGCACCTCATTACGCCCATGTAACACCTCTCCTGCGCGAGCTGCACTGGCTCCCAGTGGTCTTCTGAGTGCAATTCAAGGTGTTGGTCACCACCTTGAAAGCGCTCCATAGCATAGGACTAGGATATCTACGGGACTGCCTTCTGCCACGAACAGCCTCTCACCGACCAGTTCGCTCCCACAGAGAGGGACTCCTCAGGGTACCGTCGGCCAAGTTATGTCAGCTGGCGACACCCAGGAGGAGAGCCTTCTCTGTCGGAGCTCCTGCCCTTTGGAATGAATTGCCCCCGGATATTCGTAACATCTCTGATCTCCGGGTCTTTCGCTGTGCCCTCAAGACCCTACTGTTCTGACAGGCGGGGCTGTCTAACTGAATGATTTTAAATTGGGTTTTAATTTTGGGTTTTAAAATTTGGCCAAAACTATTTAATGATTTTAAGTAATTTTAACTATGATATTGTATATTTATATTTTAATTATGGCTGTACACCTCCCCGAGTCCTTCGGGAGAAGGGTGGTATATAAATAAAATTATTATTATTATTATTATTATTATTATTATTATTATTATTATTATTATTATTATTACTATTATTATTATTATTCCTTTCTAAATTAATGAAAGTAATGCGGAACAAATTGCTTTTTCTCCTATGTTCTTTTGTAGGTCCATGGAAACTTTTAGCAATGAAGAACTGAGAGTCTAGCTTCATAGAAACAAAAGAGTGCTATTACTAGTCATCTGATCATGATATTTTGTGGTCAATTTCCAATGTTTCTTTCTGTTTTCTGGCAAGAAATGGCCATTGGATATAATGATTATAATTTGCTTAATGAGAGCAGCATTCATTTAACTGCAGGGTTTACTTTACTGGGGAAAAAATATGAATTGGTATTACATTAAGCGACCCTATTAACTACCACAGTGACTTACAACTATATTATGATGATAAGCCAAGTACAACCTGCAGCTAAGAATAGAGGAACTGCAATTTTGTCATATCTGGAATGTATTAAATACAGTAGAACATTGTAGGTGCTTTAAAGCCTGAAGTTTTTTCCTTTCCCCTCTCCAGCTCTCAGAGCTGCTCATCTTGTCCAATGTTATTTCTTTATTACAACTCCTTAAAATCTACTACCAGAGAACAATAAAAGATTTTTCTGACTAACCAGTGGTTTGGAAGTGAGAAATAGTTGACTATTTCCCCACATTTACTGCTCAATCCTGATTTAACCTTAAGCAGTCAATGTAAAAGCTTGGCAGTCAGCTGAACAAACTGTAAAGGCCTGCCATTACTTAGCAGCAAAACAGGAACAAAAGGGAAACTATACAGGATGATGAAAAATTAAGTGGCAGGGAAATTTAGGCAGGGATTGGCATTAGAATTCAAGAATAGCAAACAGGTGTTTAAACACACACAAACTGTTGGTCCCACCTCAAATTGTAGATCACATCATGCCCAGCTGTAAACTGAGGGCATGTCCAGTATCTGATTCTTTAAATATAAACAATGTTGAGCTTCAATAGTTAGATGGCCTAGACATTTGTATTTCAACATGTATCGTTGAAATTGTATTCCTAGTTTTTAATGGGATTTTGTGTGTTTGTGTGTGTGTGTGTGTGTGTGTGTGTTCGCTTTAAAATAGAGTGGAAACCATTGAAAACACTAGCTGTCTCAGCCTTAGTGGCAACTACAGGAAGGCAAACAGCATGGACCACAGACCTTTCTCATCCAAGGCCTCATTTTTAGGCCCTGTGTTGGGAAAGAAGGAGGCCATTTCAGATTGGTCATTGGATCTTAGAACCATCAATCAAAGGACAGTAACACTGGGTTCCTCCTCTGCTTTTATATTCTTGGCAGGATCAGAAGTGAGAAATTTGGAAGCTGGGAATGGAAGGACAGATGGGAGGAAAGCTTGGAGCTTTAGCCCTAGGAAAACTAAGCATTATATTGGTAGTTCTCCACTTACGAACACAATTGAGCCCAAAATTTATGTTGCTAAGCGAGTTTTGCTCCATTTTACGACCTTTCTCACCACAGCTGTTAAGTGAATCACTGAAGTTGTGAAGTAACTAACACAGTTGTTAAGTCAATCTGGTTTCTCCATTGAACAGTCACTAAACAAACCATTATAAATCAAGGACTACCTGTATAAATACATCTTTAGAGGCAAAAAAGGCAGGATTTGGTAGCAATAGTGTACATTTAGGGGAGCCTGTTTATATTTGACTTTCAAGTGTTTTTTTTTAGGTGAATTTTACAATATTGACAACTTTGTTCCTATTCAAAGCTTCTTCAGACAGTCATAGTAAATATCAGCTTGTTATGGACTCAAGTTTCAGTTTGATTTTCCTCTACAGGGAGTCCTCAACTTATGACCACAATTGAGCTCACACTTTCTGTTGTTAAGTGAGACATTTTTAAGTGAGTTTTGCCCCGTTGTAAGACTTATCTTGCCACAATTTTTAAGTGAATCACTGAAGTTGATAAGCTAGTAACACGGTTGTTAAGTGAATCTGGCTTCTGCATTGATTTTGCTTTACAAAAGATTGCAAAAAGTGATCACATGACCTTGGAACAAAGCAACGGTCATAAGTATGAACCAATTATCAAACATCTGAATTTTGATCACATGACCATGGAACTACTACAAAGGTCATAAGTTTGATAAATGGTCATAAGTACCTTCTTTCAGTGCCATTGTAATTCTCAATGGTCACTAAATGAACTGTTGTAAGTGTACCTAATCTTTTTTCCAATATTTTGCCTCAGCTTTCTTTTGAAATTTCTCTAATCGCTTCACAACTCTGAAGCCTATCCTTCAGGAACGGAGTCATAACAATAACTCCGTTTGTTCCTGTTTTTGGCATTATATCAGAATTAGATATTTTTATAAATTCAGAGAGGATACAAGGACACATTTAAAATATGGAAATAACTGCAAATTCTCCCACTTGAGGAAGAAAAAAAGTTATATCTATATGAAACAATAGACATTTTAGAAGTAAACCTGCAAACTGGGATTTGAAACAAAATAAGAATTAGTTCTTCTTTCTGTGAAGCATGTGATTTCTTATTTCACTGTATCTAAAGTATAAGTTGTGAAGCTTCTCATTTTGAACCAGGTGTTTATATTTTTTGTTTTTGTTCCTCATTTATGATGTTTGGAAATTTAAAATAAAATATATTTGCTAACTAGCGAGCCCATTTCTGAAGAAAGAAGATATGTCTCCATTCATTAGGGCAGTGATATTTATTTATTTATTCAAATAAATATTTATTTATTTATTTATTCAAAATTTATTTAGAAAACATTTAAGTACAACGTCTCTTTCCTGGTCATTAAAAATGTGTAACTTTTTTCACTTTGAGCCTGAAGTCATATTATTAATACAGGTAGTCCTCAACGTAAGACTGCCACAGAGCCCAGAATTACAGTCGTAACTTGTTGCAGCCGTAAGTCGAGGCATCGTGTGACTGGACCCAAATTTTCAACATTGTTACAGTAGTTGTTAAGCAAATGCTGAAGTCATTAAGTGAATGCCAGGACAGTGCCATTCTATCATAAGTCATAAAGGTAAGTCAGAAGTAGCTCTGGAGCAGTTCCTCATAATTTCAAATAGTAGTTATACAACCAGTCATAAACCAGGACTACCTATAATGAATGGCTTGTTTAAATACAATAAAATGTACCTGTAGATGTGGTAGAAACAAAAAGTTAGTAATTACTACTTGCATAGGAGGAGCTTTTCAAGTCACAAAAAGAACATTAAATAATTGTATTTTATTAGGGAAACCCCTCATGGTAGTTAGATCTGTCAGGGGAGAGGAGGGCCTGCCCTGTCTTTCCTGAGCCAGGCTCTGGCAGGAGGCAATGCATATCTGGCATGACCCTTAAGCAGCAGCGGAGGCAGTGGCACCAGCCCAGTCAGCAGTTGCTTCCTAACTGGCCAGGTTCATTGTAGCCAGTTTCCTTCCCAGTGTTGTGTGTGCTCCATTGTGGAGATTTTCAAGAAAATATTTATTTATTTATTTATTTAATTAATTAATTAATTTTTATTTATTTTGTCAAGCATGTATAAGATAATAGAATAGATATAAGTATAAACATGATTATGAATACATGAAATGGATACGAATAAATGGGGACAGTAGGACAAGGAGGGTAGGCACGTTGGTGTGCTTATGCATGCCCCTTACAGACCTCTTAGGAATGGGGTGAGGTCAACAGTAGACAGTCTAAGGTTAAAGTTGTGGGGGTTTGGGGAATCATTTGTCTGAGATGGTATGTAGAGCCCTTTCTTGGGCTGGAAGTTGGACTAAAAGTCCCTTCTACCCTAGGATTCTATGATTCCCTTTGTGCTTTGTGCCACAATGATTGTGGTTCTTTGTTGTTCATGAACAGATAGTTTCCCACATGAAAGGCAATGGCCAAAGGGACCAAGGGAGTCAGACATGAGCCACTCCTAGTCCCAGGTGAGATGCCCTGCTTTTGCAGGTCTAGAATGTAGCCATTGTTTACCTGGTTGCCAAGGGAACGAGGTTGTCAGTTTGTCTGAATAGCCTCTTTGGAAATGGCTGTCAGGAGGTTTTTTAGAGTAAGTGTGGCCATCTCAGATGCCAAGAAACTGGCATCAGGAGAAAAAGTAATGCTTTCCAGCTTTTCTGACTGGCTCGTGTCTATTTCTCTTCACAGAACATCTGGAAAAGGTGTTCCACGCTCTTCTGCTGTATGAAGAGCGCTGAAGAAGACTTTCCTGTGCCTCTTGACAGGTACCAGGGCCTTCTCCTTAAAACTTGAGCATGGTGGGGCACCATTGTTGGACTGTAAAAGAATCTGTAGGAGCCTCTGAGATGGTTTCCTGTCCATAAGGGGTTTGCAGGGCAAAAGATGGCAACTGGCCGGTCTTAGAAAAGGGAGGCTGAGCTAGATGCATGTTCATTAAAATGTCACCTTCTTCTTTTGCTCAGGTCACACGAGGCACAGGAACATGGTGTGCAGCATGGAGACACATCTTCATCCACAGGGGTAAGGATGATTTTGTAATATGGCAAATGGGGGTTCTTGCCTCAAAACTGGTGAGGGAAGGGAGGAATTCTCACTTGGGGAACCTGGCCACCGTAGCAAATTCAAGAAGAGCCCCTTTGATTCGTGGAGAGATCTGGCAAAGAACTTTGAATTTTACATTCAAATGAACAATTATTACTTTCAGGTTTTGATGGGTGTTTGTCCCACCACCAGAAGCCCAAGATTGGAAGATGTGACACCTGTTCAAAATTTGTGGAGGTATGTATTCTCAGTTGTGGGATTCTGAAGCCCCCAAGGTGGTGGTTGCACTATAGCCCTAAAGAGAAAAGCTAGAAGAGGTTTTTGCAGAGAGGATGCATCTCTACCCTATACATCTGCTTCTGCAAAAGAAAAAATGACTCAGGGCAATCCTATTGGCAGGCCAGCTCTCTTGGCAGGCCTCTCAGAGCCTCCATGTGTTCACTCTTAAAAAGGGCTCATGGCTAGTTTTAATTGGCCCTTCATTCTCTCCCCAGAAATGTTAAGATGGAGAAGTGGACGCCAAGCCTCTCCACAATTATAGAGAGCTCCATTGAGGTGGTAAGGCCTGACCCTCTCCTCATCATGCTAATGGCAGAAGCCCTGTCTCTGCATATTTGTTGATATGCCAACAGACAGAATCTTTGCATTGTTATTTCAGGATCAATTGGAAGAATCCTTTCCATCCTGTTCCACATGGACAGAAGTAGAGAGCCCGTGTCCATCAAGGTAGGTAGCACCTCAGAGGGAGGAGACCCCTGCTGGTTCACAAGTGGCTTACAGGGGGAAAAATATGGACAGGCCAAGTGATTCATCTTGGAAAGGGGAAGCTGAGCTAGCTTGATTCCTTAAAAATTTCCCCTTCTTCCTCTGGACAGTCCGGATATATTGCAACTGGAAGAGGAGCTCTCTTCCATTGGGGAGAAACCACAGGTAAGAAGGTTTTGGCAATGGGGCTGATGGAGGCTATGCCACAAGTCCTGATAGGGGAGGGGGAAATTGTGCGATATAGCCTCCTAGCCTCAAGGCTTCCAAAGGTCCTCTTTCTCTTGGTACACAGGAGCTGAATGCAGCCTATGGTTTAGCCATCTTGTTGAGCTGCAGAAAGTTTTGGATTTAGCTTTGATACTGTCATTTGCAGGATTCAATGCAAGTCCTGGTGGGCTCCCAGAACAGCAGCCTGGAGGATGTGCTTGCTGAGCTTCTGGACGAGTTGTCAGAGGGAAGCTGGGAGGAGGCTGCAGTGGCTTACGATGCCAGTGAGTCTTCCAGTCCATGGGTAAGAAAGACAAGATGTTTCCTCTTGGGGAGGGATGGAGGCAAAGAATAGAGAGCCTATTTTTTCATCCCCATTCAATAGACCTCTTTTAAAGACTTCTAGTTTCTTTTGCCCTCATGGCTAAAAAGGAATCACTGTCATTCACAGGATTCTCCTGAAGACTCAGAAGCCACACTTGAGGATCTTAGCAGGCTGGGAGAAGACTCCCTGGACCTCTTTCTTTAATTTAAAAAGGTATCTATTTCAGATTCTTCATGGAGCACTGCCTTGTCATGTCAAAGAGTCTTTTGCAGCTCAATGAAGCAATGAGCTATGCCGTGCAGGGCCACCCAAGGCACACAGGTCAGAGTGGAAAGTGCTGATACAAGGTGGCCCACTGGAAAAGGAAGTGGCAAACCTATCCAGTATCCTTACTAAGAAAACTCCATGAAAGGTTTCAAAAGGCTAAAACCTATGATGCCAGTAAATGACCCTTAGATCAGACCTGGGAAGGGCAAAGTGTAATTACAAGTAACTACAGAAAGAGTAAAGTGTTTGTACTTTTATAGAAAGTGTGTGGTACTAATAATAATTTTTTATTCCTCCCCCAGATGCTTCCCCTGATGGCTCTCCAGAAGTCAGCTTGGAGGAGGATGAAACAGTCCCAGGCACATCAGGAGGTGAGTTGCTCAATGCCTCCGGGCAGCCAACCAAGAGTGATTTGGCTGAAGCACAGCTGCAACAGGGCAGCCCTGAGGCTTCAGGTGGGGAAAGAACTCAGCTGCAGAGGGTTAGTGTTGAGGAGGAACTGCTTTCTGCATCTTATCTGAGAACAGGTAGGGCAGAGAAAAGTGGGGAGCAGTGAAGGTCATACCAATTACTTGCAAGGAAGCAGTCTCGCCCTTGTTAATGGGTTGTACCAAAAGCTGGCACAGCAGACAGACAGAGGCGATGCTGGGAACTTCTTCATGAGCAGGGAGTTGACTAGAAGATCTCCAAGGTCTCTTCCAACTCTGTTATTCTGTTCTGTTATTCTGTTTCAGCTAAGGAGACAGAGGGCGGGATCACCATCACTGCAAGGAGCCGTTTCCCATCCACCCACCCACCAGGAACTTTCCAAAACCCAATATATTAATAGTAGTGATTCTAAGATCTTTAATAATAATTACTTTGTAAATGTTGTAATTAAAATAAGATTTACTTTCATATTTCACCAACCAAATATTGTCGAACAAATTATTTTAATATATTATTAGTATATTTTTGAGTAGATGTATATATAATAATAAAATGTTCATCTGATTAAGTCTTTATTAAAAAAAGGCAGATATCTGATTATGACAATCAAACATAATTTTTTATCTGATAGATGCAACTGTTTCTGTCTTCTTTAGTGTACTTGCAAGTTTCCTTCCAAATCACTAGGGAGCAGGCTGGACTTGTGCTCCTCTGAAAAAAATACTTTCCTATTGAGGTTGTGGGTTCACCATTAAAGCTATCAGTCCCTCTGGTGTCCCTCACCTCAAAATTATGCCTGAAGATTGAGCTATACCTATATGGATATGCAGGCATGCAGGTGTTTAATAAATATAAATGTTTCTCAATTGCTTCATTATTGAAACAACTATCAGTCCACCCAAATTGGGGGTGGGGTGGGGTGGTTGCTGCATTACCTCCTGAATGATACAATCTCTCTTGCCAGCACATCAATATGCTATATTTTCACTACATCCACTCTATTTTGTCCGTAATATTTTTACCAAGACAAATCTGCTCATAGTTTGTCCAAGACATTCTTTCTCCCTTAGTCAATGTCTTTTAATGCTGGAAATTTAGCCTTGAAGAATCTTCCTTACCTTAGTGATCTCCAATTTTATTCTGAAATGAACAACCCCACCCCACCCCCCAGGTCAGACCTGACTCTTTTTGAGGAGGGATATATATTTGATCCAGATCTACAAGTAGTAAATCAGTACTTCATTAATCAATAGTAAACTTAGAGTTTAAAAATGTTAACATGTAGAGATCTTCTATCCATACGGATAATTTGTCTGAGCATAGTTGTGGTTTTGCAAAATTGTAATCGAAATGAAATGAAGAATTGTTGCAGCTCAAAGAAAAAAATATAAAAATGAAAACATTAAAAAAACAAGAACAATCATGCCATCTTCAATATCTGAAGTCTGAGGGATTCATTCAAGGTGAATTCATTAGAGTTGTACAGTGCTCAGATTTGATTCCAAAAAGGTGATTCAGTATATGTAAAAAAGGACCAACAACCCTGCACTTCTTTTAACACACCAGCAACTTTTCTTGGGATGGCACAGCAATTCCTCCCTGTTTCAGCCATATATTTTAAAGGGATAATCAAAATCTTTCTAACATTTAGAACGAAGCTAAATAAACTCTAGATGTTAGAAAAGCTAACCAGGACTAAGTTCAGATCTCCAAATTCCATAAAGTTCACTTGGGTCATTTTTCTGCTCTAAGCCCAAATCACCTCACAGGGTTGTTGTGAAGTTAAAATAGGAGGACGAGAACAAAACACACTCTTCCAATTATATTCTCAATACTGCTGTCATAAGCATGTAGATACCTGCACATGCCAGCTTTTAAAAGGAAAAAGTGCATAGCATATGTTAAGAAAGGCAGCCGCATAGTCTAATCAGTTCAGAAAATTTTCACAGCTATATTTAAGAAATGAAGAAGTGAAATATGGTCCAAGTGAAGCAAATGCGGAAGGAAAGAAAATAAGACTCCCTTAAGAGCTAAGAAAAGAGAAATGGCGCAATGAAATCATCTTAGGCAGAAAGAGAAAGAACTGTGGAAGAAAACAGAAGCAGTATCTCATTTGCTCTCAAGTAAGCTTATTTTGTTTCTTTTTCTCTAACAACCTCTGGCTTGTTTCAGATCAGTTTAACCTTATAACAATTAATCATGACTCAGATTCCAGAGACTTCTCGAGGATTCATGTTCAATTGAATTGACATGGACATTTAAATTTTCCATTCAGAATGGAATGAGGGAGAATTTGGTTGGACTATATTCATAATTTGATAACAAATTCCAGCACATGACATAATGGCTTTGAATGTAATAGGAAGTAAAATGGATGAATTTGCCCATCCAAGTACAAGGTTTCAAAACTTAGCTCTTTATGTTTGTGGTGTTAATTGAAAATTGTCCCCTTTTCTTTTCTCTACTTGTCTGCCCTTCTAATTGGGACTGGTTCCTCACCATTAACGTGGCAAGTAGATCCCACGATGCCTGAAATAGCTATAACTAATGACTTTCACTGGACCAGATACATAAGGAATTAATTATGCTCCTTTTGCTTGACTTCTGTAGAATCTTAAATCTTAATCCCCCTATGCCCCACAACAGTATGGTTTTGAAGGATAGCACCTCGTGACATACCAATTTAAGCTATCACACAGTTGAGACAGTTTAAATTCCTATTTAACTTTTCCAATTTTAAAGCTGTGTTTTCCCTCTTCTTCTCCTGATAAAACTTTGGTCATGGGCTTGAGCTACTATCTTGCTTGATGAGATGCTGAGACATAAATAGGGAGTGGGATGTGCTCAATTCTACTAGCATTTGAGGCTGCTACGGACATGCCCCTTTCCCTTCCATTGCCTGGAGTTTGAGCACAGGCTGCCAGAGAGACTGGACACATGTATAAGTATATGCATGGGTTTGGTTTGGTTTGGTTTGGTTTGGTTTGGTTTGGTTTGACTTGTTTTGCTGGAGCAGTTGGTCTTTGGACAAAAGAAGACACTGTCAATGACTTTGGTCTATTAGCGAACTGCATCTCAGTCTGTCTTCTCTCCCTACTTCATTTTTGTCATTTTCTTCCCCAGCTTTCCTGTTCCTTCTGGTCTGTGGTTGGATGTAGGTATGTCAAAAAACACAATTCTATTGCTAAGCAAATCTGGCTAAGGTAGGAGGAAGAGAGGAAGCAAGCTTCCTGTAACAATCAGCTGCAGTTGAGCAAGACATGAAGAATGGGGGATGTGTTATTGCTTAACATATAACCACTTCATTGGAGAAGGAAACAATGTAATGAGGCAGAAGGTTGGTGGGGAGGGGGAAGAACTGCCAAGAGGGATTTTGAGATGAAAGAGGCAGTCATAGGACGGGGGATCTGTGGCAGAAACCTGTGGGATTCTCTCAAAGAATACCTCCTTTCTGCATGATATGCTCTGTCCTCTGCCTGTGTACTACTATGCTCAAGGCTTTGTAGTGATGAGCAAAAAAAAAAAAAAATACCAAAGCCTACATCTGGTAATTGTGGTTTCTACGCTTGAAAGGGGAACCTAATCCAGAGAGGTAATAGCAGGAAGAAAAAATGCACTGACCTTTCAAGAACAAGAGCTAACACAAACACACATAATGGAAGAAGAGCATGCTGTAGGGGAAGGGGGGAAGGCAGCAAGGCAGCAGACAATTTCATTTTGAAGAGAAATGAAAGAAAGAGGGTCTAATGCTGTAGAGCTATAAGTTTTTTCAGTTTTGAACATCTGGCAAATTCCTTTGTTTATGTGAGTAAAAATACAATAAAGGAGAAATGAAAAATAAAGTTCCTTCCCACTTAGCCCTATTTATTCCCCATACCTGCAACTACATCTGTAGTCTTGGGATCAAGTACACTGCTGCATTTCAGAAATCAGGTTCCTTGGGCAAACCGTAAGGTGACTCAAGCCTCCTTCCCAGGGATTTGCCTATGCTTATCCCACACACTTTACCCCATTGCTGACCTTGTTACAGAGGTAGAATTGGGCTCTGGTGGCAACACAATTTAAACAGGTATACTGTTTTGCTGAGTCAAAACCTGGAGAAATGCACGTTATTGTTGTGAGAAAGAACCCTAAGTCTTGTAAGTTTCTGTTCATCAACTGTATAAAGAAACAATAAACCTGAAATAAAATAAGTGAAAAAGGAAGTTCATAAATTGTAAAATTCATATTCTCCGTGCAGTCATTATCAGTTTACATATTGATTTCCATTTACTAACTTACTAATATTTGCCTGACAGTGTAGTAACAAGTACTATACCTCATTTAATTTGACATAGCTCACTTTATATTTCAGATTCAAGCAAAGCCTGACTCATAACTGAAGATTTCAGTCTGAATGCAAAAGGAAAATATCTTGGTGTTTTGCATCTAACCTAAAGACTAATATGAATTGGAAACTCGTGGGTACACTAGTGCCAACTTTGACTATTAAGCTAATAGGCAGTTCTCTGTTCTTTGTATATTGTATGTATTATATTGATTTTTATTATCAATCTTCTAATTTTGGAAAATAATGGTTAATAATGCTTCCTTTGCATGTCATGCCATTCTTGTGATGTGTCCATTTTCAACCATAGCAGTTCTTTTGACCAATGTAGCACTGACCAAAATTCCATGTGCAAAATATATTGCCATTGTTATTATTGTTATTCTCTCTCATACAGAGAACGAGAGAGAGAGAGGGAGATCTATTAGAACAAGTTACAGATCATTTCCATCAGTGTTTTAACTAGCATGGGAAGTTTTTATAGATCATGAAAGGAAATTCTCAACTGCATGAGTCACCTTCTATATGAGAAGGATAATACAACTGGGAGGGAGTAGGTGGGCTTGAATTTAGCGAGCAATTTTTTGTGAATGACCTTGATAGCTTTTTAAATGCCTGCTTATATTAAAAGTCATTTGTATTCAGTTTCACAGATCTTCTCAGAAGTCCCCAAAATCACCTCGCCAGGAAAAACCAGTGAGTTTGCAATGTGAATGCCACCAGTGAGTTTCCAATGTGAATTCTTCTCCCTTCTGTACACTGAAGCCACTTCCCCATTTTCTTTAGGCTGCCCCTTAAGGTGGACTCTGTATGAAGGAAAGTGCTACTACTTTACTACGCTGCGAAAAACATGGGATGAAAGCCAAAAAGAATGTGTCTCGTTAAATTCTCATCTTGCCATTATCAGCAGCAAAGCAGAACTGGTGAGTAGATAGAATGGATAGTAAAAAAAAAAAAAAAATAGCAAGTATTTTAGGACAAACATTTAAAATTTATTACACTTCCATAAAATAATGTGTAACTGTCTCCTTCCCCATCAAACAATTTACCTTTAAATGGAAATTAGGACATAGTTGCAGCCAGCTTTAAGCCCTCCTTTTGCTCATGCCTGTTTGACTCTAGTTCAGTTTAAGAAAATCTAGCCAGACAGAGCTATTTTGTCAATAGCTAGCAAAGTATTCAATTCAGATCTGAAGCATTTTTTAAAAAATATTATTTATTTCTCTGAAGTATAGATAGTTCTCAATTTATGACCATAAATTGAGCCCAAAATTTTGCTTCTAAGTGAAACACTTGTTGAGTGAGTTTTGCTCATTTTAATATTTTTCTTGCCACCATTGTTAAGTGAATCACTGCAGTTGGTAAATTAGTAACGTGGCTGTTAAGTGAATCTGGCTTCCCCATTAAGTGAATCTGGCTTCCCCATTTACTTTGCTTGTCAGAAGGTCACAAAAGATGATCACATGACTTCAGGCCACTACAATTGTCATAAATAGGAGTCAGTAGCCAAGCGTCTGAATTTGATCATGTGACCATTGAGATGCTGCAATGGTTTTAAGTGTAAAAAATGGTGATAAATCACTTTCTTCAGTGACATTGTAACGTTAAACCATCACTAAATGAACTGTTGGAAACAGAAGACTACCTGCAGCTATTTTTTTCACTTTTTAAATTCCAACAGTGCATTGTTTCATCATTTTTCCAGTCACTTGAGATAAAATTACCTCAGTGATCAGAAAAACAAAGGGTGTGCACCACTGAGCCTATTTTAAAGAAGAAAGCCCTGTAAAAAGAAAGTAGTTCAGGAAAAGAAAAATAGTAATTTAAAAACACACATACATATTTGGGGTAGATTTAGAACTGGCAACATTCCAGATATTAAGCAACTGTATGAAATTAGTTTTTAAAGCTGTTCTAGATATTAGAAACCATGGCAACTATTTCCTCAGGTGAGAGGGTATTTTTGCCTCTGAAAAATAACCACACAAATTGTAAGATTTAGATCTAGAAGAAAGTGGCAAGCAAAATCTTTCTGAAGTGTTGGTGGGTTGTTGTTGTTTTTAATTACTATTTTTTCCCTCTTGAGTTGAGGAAAAATAGTGGTATAACCAGTGTTAAAACATTCTAAAAGTAGAACAGGACAAATTTGGAAGTCCGTTCTCTTCAGCTACTGTGAGGAAATGACTTTCACAAATACTGTGTGTGAGGGAGAAATCTTGAAATTAAAATGCTTTCTGTTCTCTTTTAATTTTCTTTCCTTAAAGAATATGCATTTGATTGGCCCAATTCCATAGAGCTTAGAATTGATACTATATTAAAACCTACAAGGAATGCTTTGTATTTATTTGAAATAGAAGCTGTTGTACAGATAGAGATAAACTTGATACTGAAAAGGGTACTGATAACCCAGTTCCAAAGGCTTCTCCGCCCTCCCCCGCAGTCACATGACTGCATTTTAGGCACTCAACAACCAGCCCACATTTATGGCTGTTTACAGCATCCCACAGTTACGTGACTGATTTACAATGTTTTTGCCAGAAGCCAGCATTTTCTTCTAGTTTATGTCAAAAAAAGCCCCATAGCCAGAGGTAGATTTGCTTAATAACTACAGAGTTCACTTGGCAACTATGTTGTTTGCTTTACAATTACCACAGTCTCTTAATAACAACTGCAAAGAAGATCACAAAATCGGACAAGATCATGTGATAACCCAAATACTGACCATCACAACTTACAGTCATAATTGGGGGGGGCAATTAATGTTGTAAGTCGAGGACTATCTGTAATGCATAAGGTATGCATAGTTTATGTTGATGCAATTTGAATGCAACTTATACAAATATAATAATAACTTTATTGTCATTGTATGTGTATACACAGTATACCCATACAACAAAATTCACTTAACACCCAAAGACCAGGTCCAACACACATAACAATCTTCAAACACACTCCCACCACCACAATTCCCCACCACTAAACCACCCAAACATTCACACAACAGACCAAGTAATACTGTCCAACAGCTCACTGATGGTGGCCCTTTAGTTCATTGTTGAGTGCAATTATAGCTCTGGGATAAAAACTATTCAGAAAACATGTGGTTCGAGTTTTAATTGTTCTGTATCTTCTGCCAGAAGGCAACAGTCCAAAAATATTGTAAGCAGGATGGGAATAATGTATGTTTACACAGGGTCTGTCCTTTTCCTTTATTCTATAGATACTTTGCAAGTCCATAACATAATTTGGTGTCACTGTATTTCATAACATTTTGTTCCTGTGTATCCTATCCAGGCATTCCTGAACAACAAAACACAAAATGCAGATTACTTCATTGGCCTGAGACAGAGAAATGGAGAGTGGAAGTGGATTGACAATACAAAATTTGACCCTGGCATGTAAGTTTTATTAGACTTCTAATCATTATTGTTTATACAGAGTAGGAGTAGGGCACTTTGGACAGCTGACTGCTTCTGGCAGCAAACATGGATGTATACCTTGACTAGCCTTCAAGAAGAACATTTAAAATTCCAAAACTTCGGATCCTGATCTTGTTTGTGGCTGCACCCATTACTCTGCCAACTGCAGTTTTTGGCATTTAAAGAAGTGCGGCCCCCTGTTCACTCAAAGATTGTCTGCTCCTAACAAAGAATGAAGGGGAAGTCAGCTCTCCTTGCCTGTGGCTAGTAATATTGATCTATTCTGGATTGTTGTGGAAAAAAATATTATTGTATATACTTACAGATAAGCCCATCTATGGATAAGTTGATCCTTGAATTGATAGATGTTCGGGTATGAGAAAGTGTGATAGAGTAATCATTCCATGGGATGTGCTGGCCTATTGGGAAAGCAACCTCAATGGAGAAGTAACCCACACAAAAAACATACTAGGCTAAAAAAAAAAGACCACAGGTTACCTAGATATAACATGACATATGGCAAATACTCAGGCATTAATTCACCCATCATATGGAAGGTGAAATGTATATACTATTCTGATGGTGTTTTAGGTATCTCTTTCTGCAACTACTAATGTCCAGTATATATAAGTGCAAAAATCTATGAGTGCAATTCCCAGCAGAGGTTTGACCTCTCTATAATAACCTCTGGCTATCTGTGTCTGAAAAGTCCCAATAAGGATAAAACTGGTCACATGACTCCTGGTGGGTTGCATGATTGAATTGCAATTAAGCTGAAAAATATATCCTCTGCCTCCAAGATGGGTCAGACCAGCAAGCACATTCAGAAAACCTAGTTATCTTGATGGATTGTGTGTATCTTTTTATTGCCTACATTTCAAAATTCTGTGATAAAGAATTTCTATGAAATCTTGCCCATTTTTCATTTCCATGTATATTTATTTGATTCTTATTCTGCAGCTCCCATATAAAAATGAAGTTTCTGACATATTGCATGATTACTGCTCCATTTCCTGTAAATAAAGTTCTGACTTTTTTCAATTTCCCTACATAGATTTAATGTTCAAGATAAAACAAACGACTGTGCTGCAATTGGATTAAATTCCAGCGTCTCAAGATCTTGCTCTGAATTCAACCGCTTCATTTGTGAGGAGAAGGTATAAAAACTCTTTGGGCAATGGAAATTCACAGCAAGATAGAATCAGAATTCTATCCTCTGTTCATAAACGCTGGCCCTGATAAGAAAGTTAACCTACCATAATGCAATTAAACAATTTAGAGTGAGCACTCCTTTCGAATGTATTTCAGGTTACATGGAATTCTACCATTATTCCTCCTTGAATGAATATAGTTTTTTTCCCCATGCCATCATTCTGCTAAACAACTAATTCCCACAACACTTTCAAACTATTTAGTAAGACTGTATTAATATTATCCTTCTCATCTTTCCTATTGCTTATCTCCTTTTCTACTTATGACTATAACTTTGTTGCTTGTATCTTTATGACTTATATTGTTTTATTTAGTTTCCTAGTACAATTTATGTTGATTCTATCACTAAGTGTTGTATCTTATAATTTATGATGAATGTATTTTTATGATGACTATGATCATGATTTATCATAACTTTTATGTACAATGAGTGTTATGCACCAAAGACAAATTCCTTGTGTGTCTAATCACACTTGGCCAATAAAGAATTCTATTCTATATCAACCTGTATTATATTGCTGCTTTAAAAATAAACGTTTTCCAGAGGAATTGTGGCCATTATTTCAAATCAGCAAAATAAATGCCAATGACTATCAGACATTGGAAAACTGAACTATTGTACTGTACTCTGCTATACTTAGAGCAAAATATGTACATACATTCATTTCAAGCTCTTTTCACACAAAAGCATGTCTTCTGTAGAAGGTTAACATTTTAACATTTTAAAGGTGATTTGTTTGTATGACCTGTTAACATCCTGAGTTGTGTATGTTGTGCTGCTTTATGTCAACCAGTTGGGTGACATAAAACAACACAAAATTAGGGCTCTCCACGCCAGACCGACAGATAAAAAGAAACTATGGTTGCTTTTGCCTCATAGCAGAAATAAAGACAGCAGTAGGATGGTTACTGTGCTCATAAACTTGCATAAAGCAATGGGTCCATTTCTCATATATGCCTTTGCCTTTTATTATTACACTTTGCATGTTTTCAGTATACAAAAATAATTTGTTTCCTATTTGGTCTTTTAAAGGTTAACTTCCCCCTCCTAGAATATGCTGATGCATATTAGATGAACTATTTTGGTCTCCTTGTATTGGACCTGTGGGAAAGGACCTTTATGTGTCTCTATAATTTATTTCCACTAACAAAGAAAGATGTGACAAGGTGAATTTCATCATTTGGAGAAACATTTGACTGATTCAGTTTGTTAACTCGTTTAGTCCACCATCCCAGTTGTTGCCATCCAAAGCCAGAGGAAAATTGATGTTTCCATCCCACATGGTATCATGAGACTGGGGAGGTCTGCAGCAGCAGGTTCTGAATTGCAGGAAAGATGTATGGAAATTCTCATTGATTAATTTAGCTACATTATTAACCTGGTGACTTCCCTTCCAAAGGGCAGAAATAAAGTAGAGGATTCACAAATGGAAAAAGTTGGAAGATTGGGGGGGAAACATGAATGTGTTGATCCGTCCTAACAAAAAAGATTTCTTTGTAAGATAAGAAAAACAATTGAGGTGTTTTAGTTGGATAATGCAAAATAATTCTCTTTATCAGAGAAAACCATATATAGGAAGCAATCTAACAGAGATGTCTTAAACACAGTATAAGATATATTGCATCATGGGAATGGCATGCACATTATTTAGCAAGCTCAAGTAAAGTTCCACTTTTTTTGTTATGACACAAGGAAGCAATAAAGGTTACACAAAAACTGATGTGATATTTTACAATGGCCTTTAAAACTAATGGGAATGAGTTTTCCCAATAGAGACTAGTATGAGGACCTGCTATATGTTGGTAATCAGGATTAACAAAGAAATATTAAATTTGTAATGCCTTTGAGTATAATTATAATGGATAGTTCGGACTACTGAAGATTTGTTAAAGTTTTCTTCAAGTGCAGCAACTGTCTTTGAGAGTAGATGCAGATAGCTACTGGATTGCCTAAAGTAGATATTCCCACATTATTTCCTGTGCGTGCATTTGTAAATTAAATAAATATAACCTCTTCCATGTCCTCAAAACTAACATTTAGAGGAAATTACATTCTTTACAACTAGTTGAGAACTGTTTACTGCTCTGAAATGGCAAAGAGTGACTTCACAGCAGAATTAGTTCCTGAATTTGATGTAGCAATGAAGCCACAGTATCCATTTACCAAGAACACAATTTCCTTCCTTTTAGGACAAAACATTTTGTTTGATTCATGTATTTGGCTAAACAAAATATAATTTTGTAAACCCTGGCTTTTGACTCAGGAGACCATAATTAAAGAAGTCACAGTTTAGTATGACATGAGGATCCTATGAAAGTTCACAGCCATCTTGCAGTGTTTTCAGGAACAGGAAAAAGAACTTGCTCTTTGAGGGATCCTGAAACAGCCACCAAAGGGGACAATTAGGCAAATACCAGTATGTTAACATGAGCCTGATTTAGTCCCTCAAGAATGGGAAAGAAAGAGGGACAACATAGTCATATATGAGCCTTGTATCTTTTTTCAGATTACCTTCTAGATTCCTACTGATTAGTTTCTCACCTCTTCATAGTTCTCTATTCACATAATTGTACAAAGACTTCTATATAAGTAAAAAGGTCTTGATGCAAAATCCTTGCAGCTTGGAAAGTATTTCCACACACACACACACACACACCTTACAGTATAAAATGCCATGATGATCTTGATTCAGTAGCAAATATAGTAGCTTATAGTAAATGAAGGAGTGAGATCATGAAAGGATATAACTATTTTATTAAACAACAAGGTTTGCTGTTTACTCAGTCTTCACTCCTAGGCAGCCCTGCAGAGGTTTCTTTCAATCAATTAACTATAGATCTTCTCACAAACCCAGTTGTATTCATCGTAACACGATACCGGACTCACATCTCCTGCCCCGATAGCAACACATTCTTTATCCATTGTTGCTTTAATTGGAAAGCTGTAAACAACAGAACAATTTTTAAAAATCTGAATTTGGTTCAACAAATCTAGTAATGTAAAGCATGGGTCCAACCCAAAATAAAAAATATTAATGCTACAATTCAAGTTAGTTAGTTTATATGTTTCAGGAAACAATAGTGGAAAGAGGCTATCAAGGATTTTATAACCAGATTAAGAGTTACTTAGCCCAAAAGACCAGATAAATTTAAGAAAAGTAGTTAGTAATTAACTAAGAATTTCTAAGAAACTTCAATTATTCCTTCCCTATAATACTATCATTAGAAAAACTAGGATATTTATACCGTTTATTTTTTATTGTTTGAAAAGGAACATGGAGAGGAAGAAATAAGCTAAAATATGTACTTTTCACTAGCAAAAATACGATATACATGAAGAAACCAACATTGGAGATTAAATTTTATAAAGGGCAGATTTAAAATGGCAAAAAACCTGAATAGAAATCTAACCTTAATAAAAGATCATTTTTGTGGTATCACTTTTTTTGCTTTTTTTTTACTATTTCTAATTTTTTCTTTTGTTCTGTCTTATTAAAGGCAAAAAGCAAATAAGATCTGATTATAAATTAAATTGATTTTTTACCAGAAGTACAGTAAGAAATTATTTGGAGTTAAATGAATTGACAAATAATTATAGGATCAAAAGGAGAAACGTTCTTGTAGAACTTCAACTCATCTGAAATCACAGTGATCAACATTTCAATTCAATCTGGACCAATAATGTTAATTAAATAACAACTGGATTTGGCTTCTTCAAACATTTACCATATGATAATGCCCATTTATAATGAAAATGAATGGTTCTCCTCTGCACACACAAAATAAAGCAAAGAAGGAAGTAGACACTCCACAAGTTGTCGCTAGGCAAATAAATGTTGCTTAGCTCTCGAAGAATTGAACCAGAGCCTCCTCACCACACACTACTTCATGTGTAAGTCAGCAGTCATTTAATAATTATCCTCCTCAGCTTTATTGATGTGTTAAGAGTTCCAGAATTAAATTTCCATCTAAAACTGATGCTGAAAATTGGCAAGAGATAGATCCTAATTTTAAATATAAATGTGTTGGATCAGCATACTGAAAAGGATAAAATAGTAAAAAAAAATAAAAATCAAAGAACTTAATAGATATATTTTAACAAAAGGCCCATAGAAAGTGAACAACTGCTGCAATACTTCATTCGTGTTTTGTTTTGTTTTTTTGTGTTTTTTTTTGTTTGTTTTTTTGTGTTTTTTAAATTTGATTTATATGCCGCCCTTCTCCAGAGACTCAGGGCGGCTTACAATGCGTTAAGCAATAGCCTTCATTCTTTTGTATATTTTATACAAAGTCAGCTTATTGCCCCCACAAACTGGGTCCTCATTTCACCTACCTTAGAAAGGATGGAAGGCTGAGTCAACCTTGAGCCTTGGAGAGATTCGAACCAGCAGAAATTGCAGGCAGCTGTGTTATTGACAGGGTGCACCAAACCATTGTACTATCAAGGCTCAATTCTCAATTGTACACAATTCTATGCCAGTGGTCCTTCAGAATTGTGTATGAACACAATTATGGTTCCAAATTCTCAATAATAGTGTGCAAACTAAATGTAGACCTTTAAAAAATAGTAATGTGTTAGATAATGTGTTAGGGACTGGAGACATGGATTTGACCAGTAAATATTCTATGAGCTATAGATGGTCCATATTAAAGAAAGGAAAAAAGTAAATATATAAACCTTTGAGAAAATACATTTATAAGTAGCTAATTGCAATATTTTCATGTAGATTTAAAAAGGAAGTTGGACATCTATGAAAGGAAGCAGAACATATAAAATCATTGCATATGGGGAAAATAGATCTCTCCCTAAAACAGGGAAGGGGTGGGGGGAATGAAACATACAGGTTTATGTTGTGCTCTTTGTGATCAATCCACTCCCATTTTTTTGTTGATTCTGAATAGGTGAGTCCAATGAAATAATTAGCCATTGTTGTTTTGTTAATAACAAATTCCTGGTGAGAAAAATAAAATAAATATGGAAAATCAAAGGTTCTTATCAGGGACTATGAAAATCACAAGCAGCCTGAAGTAGTCTCAAAGAAAGGTATGAATTCCCTATGCTTTTCATCCTGATGAAGGATGTAAGTTGAGTAAATTACCAGATCCAAATGATAGAAGATGCATCTGCCAAAGTCCCATAATTACTGTATAAAGCTTCAGGAATCTTATTCACTTTCATCTCTAGCTACTCAAGTGCCATATGAAAGAATCTGTTCTGTATACTGTTTACTAAGGGAGGTAGGTGAGAAACAAACATAAATCATGCTTAAAACTTCATGCTATTTTCAATGTGCCAGACATGTATACTCATCTGGTAAATCACATGCTGCTTTCTTAGTGCAGATGGCTTTTGTTTTAAGATTGTGGAGATTCAGATGATTCCACAAACTTGTTCCGCAGCAGCCACCCAATGAGACATTGGAATGGTAGATTGGAGAAGCCTTGTCTTCTACTGGTGATGGTGTATCTGTTGGCTGTACCCAACACACACAAACACACTCACACACACACACACACAGAGAGAGAGAGAGAGAGAGAGAGAGAGAGAGAGAGAGAGAGAGAGAGAGAGAGAGAGAGACAGACAGACAGACAGACAGACAGACAGACAGAAACAGAAACAGAAACAGGTACAGAAACAGAAACAGAAACAGAAACAGAAACAGAAACAGAAACAGAAACAGAAACAGAAACAGAAACAAACATTTCGTTTCCAGAAATGCTGCGATTTGAGTCACCCAGTAAAGGCAAATTCTGACTGGAAGCAAATATAGAGTACTGCAGCCCTATTCCAAAATAGTTCTGAAGTTTCTCATATAGTCTTCTTCAGTTTAGACCCTAAAACATGTTTTTCTTTGGAAAAGAAAAAGAAGACTGGATCAATCACCAAAGCAGACAGCTTTGTTTTGGTATTCAGATTCACTTCAAGATTATTTTGAAGATGAAACCTTTGATATGAGAAGCTGAAATATTGTTGATGTTATTTATGCTCATCAATTTGCAAGCTTTTCTCCTTTCAGAGTTCACTGCAAAATAGAAGAATGTCTGGGTCCCTTCCAGATTATGAGGACATTTTAAAAGTAATTTAAACATATCAGCTATATTTAAAGATGCTAAGAAGTTTTTGCTTAGCACAGAAAGTTATAATCCATAGTTGTTTCTCTTGCATCTAAAATAGTATGTTCACACTTCATCCTCCTCTATTTTAAAGTGACCTTGAGCAGTTAACATTGTGTGATATTCACTCTCCAATTCAACAGTAGCCATCAAAACTAGAGTTTTCTTACAAGTAAAAACTATGTCTACTGGAGAACCCAATGATGTATATCATGCATTCCTCAGGATACACTTGCTCTCATTCCTTTCATCCATAGCCCTCATGGCAACGTTTATATTTCTTTCAAGCCCTTGCTAACTCTTGATTTTTTTGATTCATGGTTAATCTATCCAAAATGTAAGGTAAGGTCTGCTTCGCATATTAACCTGGACATCTCTGTATTTCATACTCCATCCTACAATCCATATTCGAACTATGATACATGAGCTTCCTCTGGAATCCTAAAGTTATATCTGTTTTGTCAGAGGATTGTGATTGCCTCACTTAATTCACTGGATGGTCTAAAGATCCTGACATGATTCTTTTCCCAGATTAAAGGGGTATAAGAGCATAAACCCTTCAAGGATGAAGTTGGTTTCCTCCCAGGTGACCATAAACTTACCAGTTCTTTTGTGTCATTGATGATCACAAGGTTTGATTTCCAATCTTTACAATCAAGTTGGCTGATCAGCCACGTAGCTTTCTCTTCAGAAAACAAGTAATCATGCCCTCTGAATCGTTCCCACCTTGGTTGCTTCAAAGGAATTCTGACTATAGCAAAAGATGCAAGGAATAAATGATTTTGAAAGTGATAATAACAGTTGCAGCTTCAGAAGTTCCAGAAAGATAAAGCATATAAAGTCTAAGTAGGGCAATTTTCGTCCCATCCAAATTTTATCATTGGAATTTGATTGTTATTTCCTGGTACCAATACAAGTATTTTTGTCTTATTTACAAGGCACATTACTATTTCTTGAGAAGGTCTTTTTTATAGAGACTGTGAGTCTGTTTTTCTGTTGCATATTGGAGGAAGATGCTGATCTAATTGCTGAATTTCCAATCTGGTTCTCCATTATTCAGTAGCTTCCCTGCTACTTCCTGCTTCTTGATCTGATTTTTCCTTTCCTCCAACATAACATTCAGTGAATGCAAAGAGTAACGTTCAGTGAATGCAAAGAATGTACGAGAACTGTACCCATTGGCCTTCCTTTCAATTAAAATATGTATCCCGCAGGGCAAGAGGTTGCTTTGCTTCAGGTAGAGCTAATGCAACCAGAGCTTAGGTGCCAAAATCCACATGATCACAAGATAACAGAAATCTTTTGCATCTTTTTTCTTGTTAATTAGTGGCCATCCAGATTTTTGTAGCACAAGAGACTTGTTAAGGACCCCACCATTGATTGAAATATCTGGAACCCAGAACTGTCAAAGTGTTCAGGTTTAGTTTCTGCTGAAATGTCACTAGCCCAAAATAGGTCAGTAGAATTTCTAGAATTAAATGTTCAATCAACTGATCTGGGATTTTTAATATCTCATACAAGATGATTTCAGTTAATTGTCTTCTCCACTCTGTTATAAAAGAAACTTCTCAATTTATTTTGTCAAACCTGGTAGACAATCATAAACATGAGCTATTTTCCTCTACCATGATATTCAAAGTTTCACTAGCAGAGTTACCACTTTCTCCACTCCCTTTCCAATCATCCCCAACCTATATACTAACTGATATGGAGGGAAAAATAATAATTTCACTTTCTACCTGTAGTAGGATGCAAGGGAGAGAGGGAAGAGGTCTGCTCAGGAGCAGGGGGCCACACTAGGAAACAAAAAAATGGCATCCATCATTTCATCCTAAATGTAAATTGAATTCACATCATCAATACTCAGTGGTAGCCAAAATTTTAAAAAAAAGCAATCCTAAGTCATATATGCATCCTTCCACAGCAAAACTAGTCTTCTTTTTACACTAAAACAAATCAACTGCAACAAACAGGTAAATGCAACAAGTTCAAGCATTCTTTTGCAAGAAAATAAACCATGGACTATAGTAACAGTATACAAGGACATGAAGAAAAAGCACACACACCTTCGTTCAGCAAGTCAACCAATAAAGAGATTTTTACATATTTATTTTTTTAATTTCTTTTGTATTATCATTATGATACCAAGAAAAAAGAAGCAAAAGAAAAGGAGGGAGAAAAACAATGTAAGCAACATAATAGGCAGCTGACTATCAGATCTCAACTAACTGACAAATCTAAACTATCATAAGGATTAATATACTGTAATACACCATTAACCACTTAGAGTATTCTAAGACATTTCATATCCAATTTCTAGTCAAAACATACTCTGTTGAATGGTAAAATTATTTGGTTGGCAGAATTGAAATCAGTAAGAGGAAACAGAAAACTTGCATAAGATAAAATAATGTAAATAACATGTAGGGTATATATTAAATTATACACAATGGAAGCCAAATTTGGAATGTGCCATGATTGCATATATAGAATTGCAATCCAGAAATGATTTTCAAGTAAGATTGAAGCATATATCAAATCTATTTTTAGTTATGAAGTTATTCTTGGCATTGAAACACATACCCATAATTTAACTAATTATTCTTCCACAGAGGGGATCAGATGTCTTTTCCAATAAAAAGCAAACAAACTTGCAACTGGTATCATTTATAATTCAGTATATTTTGAAGGAATATATAGTTTGGTAAAGTTTAATTTAAAAGTACCTTAGGTTGAAATTTCAGAATTTATTCCATTCTGCAATGAATTAATTTCCAGTATTGTTGAGGTTTGCAGCATTACCACCTCATATGTATCCAAATTGTTTGTTGCATTTCTAGCATTTTGAGAGGTTTTTTTTTTTAAAAAAAGCACCCTGAAGTTTCCATGAAATCAGTAGAAGGAATGAATAATGTCATCATCACAAACTCCAAAGGTCCGTCAATCAGGTAACTCTTTGATTTTCAAATTCCTAGACAAAAGCTTTTCCTAGGAAGCAATCAACCATAATCCTGTGCCAGAATTGGGTTTTGTAGCTGTCTATTTGGTGTTGTCACTTGGCAGTCTAACTGGTCTTCCTGGTTTTATAAGAACCAATTATTCCCCTCTATATGCTGTAGACGCAGTTTATGAACAATACATCAGAAGACTATCTATGATGGGTTGCACTTTATATTTAGGTCCACTCCCTGTGATCATAGAGTAACGGCTGAGGTTTTTAATACAGCCCGATGCTCTCCCATATTCCCTTCATCAGCTATGTAGAGTCACATCTAGCATCTTAGCATGAAGCAGGATCTACGTGTTCCTCAGCCTGGAAGAGATGAGACTTTTCATAACAGGCATCTCTCATTTCTCAGCCAATCCCCTTAGTGCACAGTGAGGCAAAGTAATAAGCACACACTGCACCTCAATTGGATCAAATGAGTGGGATGGACATAAGGGTCTGGACCTGCTGCTTGTAGAATTTTGACACTTCCTCCATGCATTAAGTGATACAAGGAGGGCACCGTCCATCTGCTGGTTGAAGATGATGTATGAGAGCATCTGGAAGTCAAGGGCAATCAAATGGAAAGAGTTGCTGGAATTCATGCTGTATGGCTGGTCATCTAAAGCTATCAGCTGAAGAACAACACATGTCAAACATTTTTTGAACTTATTACTCATCGACTCGCAACTGTTTCCACTACTGCATAAGCAGCTGAGAAGAATTTTGCCTCTGGTTACCAATACAGGTTAACTAGTGCTGCAAAATGTTGGAGACACCTGGAGAGGTGTTTACTTAATTCTATTTAATCCCCTCCCATTCAATGGGGGAAATTCTTTTATGTTGAAAATTTCTCTTCTTTGATTGAGAAAAGGGAGTTTCAATGTTCAAGAATTTTCCCCACTGAATGCCACATAATACGGTTTTTTCTCAACATAAATCAAAGTACATTTATTCCTCATCGAGTTATTTTCTAGTCTCAGAAAACTCTAGATTTTTATGTAGAGTTACCTGAAGAATTTTTTGTAGAGAGAGATATGATGTTCCCCTTGGGAAAGATCTGTGGAACTAAAAAGAAGAATATTTTTAAATGATAAATACTTCTGCTAAAATAAAATAGGAAGTAAAAGCAATTGTTTTGTCATTGTTATTCATTGTTAGATGAGGGAGCTGAACCAGGTTCAAAAGAAAGCTAAGACTCCTAAACTAAGCTAGGAGTTAGTTTAAATCTCAACTTTTCCATAGGGAAAATTCTGTCTCTCCATATCAGTCTATCTGTTAATCTGCCTCTTGTTTTCAATGGGATAATAAAGGATACTATTAAAAAGCACTCTGTGGAATGACAGTTACATATAAAACACTCCTTTGAAAAATCAAAAACAATAACAGCTGCAAACAATAAAGGCTATTTATATCTTTACATATTGAGGCATAATAAAACATGGAAACTCAAAACATTTCATAATAATAATTTAATTAATCTTATATGCTACCCAACTCTCATGACAATCAAGGATACTACAGTAAAATCAATAAAGCATAAAAAATAAAGATAACAAGAGATAATGTATGTACTGCACATTATGGCTTTACTTTTTCATATATACATATACATATATATGCATATACATATACATACACACACGCACACACATAGAGTAGTATTTATCCATATTTCAAAACCCCAAAGCCCTTACAGTATATATACAAGACAAGAAGAAATGAGAAAAGAGACAACAGAAAGAGAGAGGGGGGAGGAAGGGAGGGAGAGAGAGAGGGGGGGGGGGGGAGGGAAAGAAACTTAAAATTTGCCCAATACTCACAAAAAACAAAAAATAGAGATGTCCCTGTGAGCTTGACTAGTAAAAGGATGACTCCAGGAGCTACGTGCTGCCAATTCATTCTGGTTAATCTGAAAGAGTTCAGTAGCAATTCAATGAATCCCCATTAGCAGGATAATTTTCCAGAGTTACAATTTATCTATCAATAGACATGACAAATTGAATGACTAATAAGTAAATTCATTCCCCCACCCACATTTTTTGTATGTTGTTTTAGAGTGGGTGGTTTTATTGCTGGCTGACTGCTTTATTCTTTTATTCTTTTTGTACACCTCTCAAAGTGTCATTGTAAGATCATGCAAGAAAAAGAGAAATTAATTCATTACTTTCTCTGAAATAGGCTTTGCCAATGTTGAAGTCTCCACATGTAAAATCCAACACATCCAGACAATCCTTGGTTCAGAAAGTCTCAATTCATAAATGGATTAGAGACCACAATATTAAAATTAAAAAAAAAAAAACAGAATTGCAGAACTAATTAATCACATCATGTTATTCTGATTTGGGATAATGCAGGGGTGAAATCTAAATTTTTTTGCTACCGGTTCTGTGGGCATGGCTTAATTAGTGGGTGGGGCTTGGTGGTAAGGTGACTGGGAGGGCATGGCTTGTTGATCAGGTGGGCGTGGCCAAGTCAATATCACTTCTTTGCCCTTTTTTAACCTACAAAACACAACACAACACAACTGGCTCACCCACAATATAAAAGCAGCTGTGCCAGACCCAAAATGGCCCCTGCAACAAGCAGGAACCTCACACAGCCACAAAAAGCCCAAAAAAACCAACTTTCACACTTTACAGACACAAAATTCCACATACAGCTTTGTGAGATTTTGTGTGTTTGTGTAGTTAGAGTGAAACACTACAGAAACACACTAAATCTCAGAAAGCTGCACAAATATTATTTTATTTTTATTTATTTTTATTTTTATATAAAAGCAGCTAAATTTAAAACTTCCTAAACTTTAAATGGCTAGGTCTAAAAAAAGAACAACTAAAAAAAACCCCAATTAACTATTTTTTTAAAGCTCTCAAAGGGGAAAAAAACTTACCCAATAGAACAGGGGTCTCCAACCTTGGCAACTTTAAGACTTGTAGACTTCAATTCTCAGAATTCCTCAGCCAGCTTTGCTTTGCTGGCTGAGGAATTCTGGGAGTTGAAGTCCACAACTCCCTGCCTGCTTGATTGCAGGCAGGGAGATTCAGTTGCTTGCTGATGCAATGGATTGCAGGAATTACAGCAAGGCGTTGCGACCAGCAGCTAAGGTAAGCAATTGTCAGAGCCATTTAAAAGGAAAAAAGTTTTTTTCTTTTACATGGCTCTGGCGATCCAAGCTGAGTTGCCTGATTAGCAGGCAACTCAGCTGGGATTGTCAGAGCTTGGCTTGTGAGAGGCATTTAAAAGAAAAAAAAGGCTCTGATGATCGCGCGGCTCAACTGGGCATGGAGGGTGGGGGCAGGGATTTTTGCTACCGGTTCTCCGAACTCCCTGCCTCCATCGCTACCTACTCGCCCGAGCTGGTCCGAACCGGGAGCATTTCACCCCTGGATTAATGGAATGTGTGCTTTATTGCTCTGTATGTGGCAAATTGTAGTTAAAATGGGCACTGGTTTAATGTATTATATAGACCCAAACATATTGAATGACGGGGTTTGAGCATCTTCTTTCCTGCTTAGCCAGAAAAGAAGTATAAAAGCAGATGGAAGAAAGCTTCTACTACCAAGTTCTTCTCAGGGAAAGATATAATCTAGTTTATTTTTATTTTAAAATTACTATAAGAAGAAAAGGTATCGTTGCTCAAACTCAGCTCTTTGAGGAAATCTGCATCTATGTGGTTTTCTCGGCAACAGAGTGGAAATGTGACATTGTCTCTTTCTGGTATGTCGCTGCCTTCCTAATCTAGGATTCTCCAATCTTATGCAATACCTTTATTAGAAGAGCCTATCCTGTGTCAAAAAAAAAAACAGAAAATGTTTTGGGATAATATATTCTGAATTGGGAATTATATTATCAAGCAGCAGAACTGACATGGTTGAAAGAATGGATTGAATTAGGAAATATAAGACTATTAACATTGGAAGGATATGATTTACAACTGGGTTGGCATGCTTTTTTATGGTATGGTAGAAGTAAGATACACACATACTTTCAAAGACATTATATAAGAAATGCATTATTATTGGTATGGGAAAAAGTTAGAGATAAATATTATGTGAAAATACCAATATGGTTATCAAAAATGGAAGCGTTAATTCACCCAAATGTTTTTTATCTTGGAAATATTGTTAGATATAAAGATTTGTTGAAAGGGAAACATGAACTGGAAGAACAGGAGATTGAAATGGATTGGTATATGTATGTGCAGATACAAACAAGTTATGAAAAAGATGTTAAACTACAGGGTTTTTATTTAGAGAAGACTGAGCTTGATAAGATACTCATGGGAACAGAGGATAAACTAATTAAAAATGTTACAATTTTTTACTAAATATAGAACTAGAGGAAGAACAAGTAAAAAAAAAACAATGATAGTCTGGGCAAAAAACTTTGGATATTCAATTGAATTGGATAAATGGCAACAATTATGGGAAAGAAATTATAAATTAACAATGTCCACTACATATAAGGAAAGTCTATATAAAATGTTTTATAGATGGCATATGCCCCCAGAGAAACTGGCAAAAATGTTTAAAGATAAATCAGCCAATTGTTGGAAAAGTCACCAATTACCAGATTACCTATCATATTACCACATGTGGTAGACATGTCCTGAAGCAAAAAACTATTGGAATAAAATTAAGTTATGGATGGAGGAAATGATACAACACCATACAGATTTAAAACCAGAGCTGTTCCTATTGAGTATCTTACCAGAGAAAACTAGTAAAGATAATATATATTTGATTATACATGTAATAACAGCAGCAAGGATTGTTTATGCACAAAAGTGGAAAGCAGAGAATATACCTTCGGAGGGAGAAGTAATTAAAAAAAATTTAGATTGTGCAGAAATGAATAGATTAACTATGATAATAAAGGAAAGAGAAGATACAAAATATTTTAAGATATGGAATAAATTTTACTATTGGTTAGAAAAGAGATACAAATAAGTTTTTAAAAAAGATTAAAAAAAATTGGTTGTAATTAGAATATTATATTAGTGGAAAATCTTTGTAATGGATTTGGTGAGATTGAAGACAGAAGAGGTAGAGAAGAGAAGAAACTTTTGAAGATAACACCGAAATGTCACATGGAAGAAATGAATGATGTACAAAATGTTTGTCTTAAAAAATAAAAAAAATGTTTTTTAAAAAAGAACAGAAAATGTTCACAGGGCTAGCAAATTGCCCACTTTTGGTGGGATTTCTAATTCCCAATCAATTTGTATACTGCCCTGAGTTCTTCGGGAGTAGGGTGGTATACAAATTCAAATAATAATAATAATAATAATAATAATAATAATAATAATAATAATAATACATTCGGCGAATTCGTAAGATATTAATGTCCAAATTGAGTGGAGGAAACATCATAAAAGCCATAAATACCTGGGCTATACCTGTGATTAGATACTCTGCAGGAATAATTGACTGGACCCAGATGGAGTTAGACAAGCTTATGACAATGAATCATGCCTTGCACCCTAAAAGTGATGTTGACCGATTATATTTACCAAGAGCAGAGGGTGGTCGAGGACTCCTACAAGTAAAACAGACTGTGGAAGAAGAAAAACACAGCTTGAATGATTACATCCAGAAAAGTGAAGAACCAATGATTAAGGAAGTAAATAAAGGAGGCCTTTTAAAGACAACTAAAACAAAAGCAGAATATAAGAAAGAAGTAATTGAGCAGCGAGCTGAAAATTGGAAACACAAAGCTCTGCATAGCCAATACTTGAAAAGTATTGAAGGCAAAGCTGACCAGAAACTAACTTGGAACTGATTAAGATCAGGAGTACTGAAAAAAGAAACAGAAAGCTTTATTTTGGCAGCTCAAGAACAAGCCCTAGCCACAAACTGCATGAAGGCAAAAATTCAACATGTTACCACCAACAGCAAATGCCTCCTCTGTAATGAGAAAGATGAGACAGTCGACCACCTGATCAGTGGGTGTAGCAAAATTTCACAAACTGACTACCTACAACGCCATGACCGTGTTGCTAAGATAATTCACTGGAAATTGTGCCAGAAGTTTGGATTTGAGTACAGCAAAAACCACTGGGAACATCAGATTGAGAAAGTTTTAGAGAATGAGAAACTCAAGATCTTGTGGGACTTTAGGATTCAGACTGACAGGCACTTGGTCCACAACACACCTGACATAACAATAGTTGAAAAGAAAAAAGTATGGTTCATTGACATTGCAATACCTGGTGATGCAAGGATTGAAGATAAGCAGCAAGAAAAAATCACAAAGTACCGGGACTTGCAAATTGAAGTTGAGCGACTGTGGAAAAAGAAATCGTGTGTTGTCCCGATTGTAATTGGAGCCCTTGGAGCAATACCCAAAGGGCTACCCCGCTATTTAGAAATTCTAAATTTGCCGGACTTGAACATTTTGACTTTACAAAAAACCACCTTACTCGATACCTTAACAGTTCCTAGGTCCTTGGTTAGGACTCGAGCTGCTGAGCTATTAACCAGCCTCAAAGGCTGTGAATCTCACTAAAGATTAACTAATAATAATAATAATAATAATAATAATAATAATAGACTTCCACATATCACTCTAGGCTGGCCATGAACAAGTAGGAGTGGATTTTATGTGGAAAGATGAAAGCTCTGTTCACTTCTGAGACTCAAAACAAATTCCTCAGGCTCAAATCTTTCAGCAATGTATATGTAATTTTATTATTTATTACATCTGTATTTTGGACGAAAATCCTAAATTAAAAAAAAAAAGTAGTTCTTCATGTCTAACATGTCCATGGCTTGAGCTAAAGTGGAAAGCATCAAGCATTTCAGAGTTGAAATTCAGCCCCAAACCAAAACAGATCTCTTAAACAAGTTTAACTCTTATCTTGAAACGTTTTCAGATCATGTAATATTATTGGGTTTCTAAATTAGCAGTCTGTTATTTGATGGAATGTATAAACACACTTGAATTTTAGAAAAGAAAAAAACAGAAGAAATGGAAATTTTACTTATCAGGAAGATTCTGCAGAGATGAAAAAGTGCTCCAATATAATGCTTCAGCAGACGATAAATGACTGTCTGAACATTTTTCATCCCCTTTAGATTTATGCACTCTCACTCTTACTAAGCAACTGTTAAACCCTAAGAATTTATGCCACTTCTCCCTTTGTGTCAAGATGTAGGTGATAGACCATGCACGCCACTGTCTCAATTATGAAATACTTCCTTTTTCTAAAGCCTTCCTCCCGAGCACTAGTTTGGGTTAGGCTTGAATATTTATGGCTTGGATATTTTTGGACTAGAGCTATGAAAATACTTTTAGACAGTTTATTAGACATTCTCCAACCAACACTGCCCAAATTTGTTGTCAGACCCACAACTGTAGCCTTAAAGAGCACTAAGTTGTAGAAGTGTTGAACACAAATATCCAGAAACCACAATATGTTTTAGGTTGAGACCTGCACTAATCCTTTGAATGGCATTCCAGTGGCTATGTACAAAAGCTAAAAATAAAAATAAATTACATTTTATTCATTAAACTGAAATGAAATCAGAATTAGCGTTCATACAATTTCCATGTAATCATAAATTACAATTTATCAGCAACTGTTGGAGAAGTTCTGGAAGACACACCCTAGACTTTTGGGGGTATTGTGTAGCTCCTAAAACTGGGATTAATTGCCCTTGATTAATCCTGTAATCTTGGAAGTAACTCTCAGTGCACTTTCTGGGTAAAAGTATCCTATAAGAAAAACTAATTCATATATATCAGGAGTGGCAAATCTGAGGATAGGGTTGTTGTGGCTTCTAGGTGTTGTAGGACATCTGAAAAGCTGTATTTTTTTTAAAAAAAAATCAGTTTTAGTCCAAAGCTGGATAATTTAAATATCCTCCTTTTACAGTTTCCTCATCTACTACTACCTGAGCAAGACATAATCTATTTTCACCACCAGCCAGCCACAATCCTGAAATCAACCCCTTCATTTTTTTTTTTAATTACCTGGTCAGGGAGCAAGGAAAGAGTACAACCAATGCCTTCGCAAGGAGAAAAGAACCCACCTATGGTAGCATCCTTCCATCTGTTTGTCTACCATCTGTTTGTCTTCTGTACATTTAGTGCCAGCAATCTGCAAGTTGAATGTTGGAATGCATTCTGACACCTTGAGAATCTTTTGGAATCTTCCTGGATAGAAAGAAATAAGAAATGGGGGAATGTATACTTTAAGGGGAAGCTTTCAAAGTACAGTTGGATGCTTCATAGCATCCAAAAAGATACAGGAATCAAATTTGAGCAAGCAGAATTTGAATTTGGATAAGACTGAATTATTGCTGATTTGGGGGGACTGCACTTCTGGATCCAGGAAATATGCCTAATCTGGATGGAATCACACAATAAAATCACAATCTGTGTGTCATCTTAGATCCGCATTGAAAATGGAAGCTATATATTATCTATGGCAGAGCTAGCTTTGGATGAAAAACTGATTGTGCCCCTCCTTGGAGGACCAATCCTTCTAAATGTAAGCACCAGGCTTAGACTTGTGAAAAATGTTTTTTATGAAGCAGCCCTTGAAGACAATTCAGAAATCGTAATTAGTTTGTGATAGGATGGGTGTAAACAACACTTGTCAGGTATGCCATTTTAGTTCCATCTTAAGACAACCACTCTGCTTCCTGATTACTTTCTGAACCCAATTCAAGATCCTTACAACAGTGAACAAAATTTTATATATCTTAGACCCAAGTTATTTGCAAAACCTCTATGATCACATATTCTGCCCACATCTTCCGTGAGGCATTCTTTGCACTGTATTTCATCACTGGGCCAACTGTCAGCCATGCAGTCTTATTTATAGCTAGAGAAGAGGAAGTGCCTGGAGAAGGGTGTCCTAATCATTTCCTCTCAAAGTGATTCTTCATCTAGGAGCAAGATATGATAATGTATTTTTCTGCCCAGTGGGTGTAAGAAAAATGAAAGTCTGCAGAATACACTCAGTGCTCTTTATCAGCATATGAATTGGTAGTCCCAGCCTAGGTTTAAATGCTAATTGCCTAAGCACAATAATACCCTTTCAGAAACAATGAGCCGACATAGCTTGCCCAAGGTTTCAAACTGCATTTTGAATGGGGTGCTTTAAAGTCATTTTAAGAGAATCTGTGCATGTCACCTGCACCAACTCTTAGAGAATGCATTAGCTGAACTAAATTAAATGAGGTTCCAAAACAGATCACTCAGCTCCCATAAAGACAGAAATACAGCTACTGAGAGTTGCAAATTTGATGAGATAAGAATGGGAGGAGATGGAAAGAATATTTTTATCAATTTCCCTCTTCCTTCAGTTCAAAATTACCTTATTTGGGCAAAACGGAGTACCCAAATCTAATTCCAGGAGGGGATAGATTTGGGACAAAAAAGAAAAAAACCTTTCAGAGAAATTATAGGCAACCAGGATTAACACCAAAAGAAGAGAAATTATGGATGGCCACAAGGAAGACAGAACAGCTTCCTGGGGTTTGGTAGATATGGTGGCGGGAGTAGGATCTGGGCATGGTGGCATCAACCAGGCCAGGAGAGCTCAGAAGGATACGGAGAAGTATCTAACAGCAATGGATATAGCAAAAGGGAAACAAAGAACAGTAGCATGCATCACAGAGTAGATCAGGGATGTCAAATCCGGCCCACAGGGTGCTTAGATCTGGCTTGCAGAGCCATCCTGAAACAGTGAAGGACCGGCTTGCCATGCCTCTGCCAGTGAAAACGGAGCTCGGAAAGGCCACATGCAGCCCTCCCAAGCTCTGTTTTCACTGGCAGAGGGCTGCAGGAGGCAGTCGCAGCCAAAAACGGAGCCCAGGAGGGCCGTGCACCCCCTCCCGCACTCCATTTTTGCTGAAGGAGGCCATCACAGCCGAAAATGTGCCAGACGAGGCCTCTGGATGCCTGAACAGCGTTTCTGGGGGACGGATATGCCCTTCAGAAGCTCCATTTCGGCCTACAACATGCCAGGCGAGGCCTGCGCAGGCCTAAACGGAACTGCAGAGGAGCACACGTGACTGAAAGGCTGGAGAGGAAATTGCTTGCTAGATAAGTGACCCGGTGTGGCAGGTTGGGGAGAGAAGTATTTGTGGGGAGTATGAGGCATTTCAGTGGGTCAGGGAGGCCTTGGGTGGTTTTAGGCAGGTTTTGGGCAGGTGGCCTCTTCCATCACTAGGCCTCCCCATGGCCTTCCCCACCCTGAAATATCTCATATGCACTTAATGCAATTAGCGAATGTGTTTAAGGTAAGGGATTCACTCCCAAGAATCCTCAGGTTACGAATGGAATGGGCAGGCTTCATTACATTCGTAACTCGAGGACTATCTGTACTATACTGGAGCATGAGATTTGGGAAGGAAAATAGATCCTATGATGACAATGCATCTGATCAGAAATGCTATATTGATGCTATGATGTCTATTAACTGGGGTTTTATTATTAACTTTTATTATTGCTTTATTATTATTTATTATTGCTTAACGCATTGTAAGCCGCCCTGAGTCTTCGGAGAAGGGCAGCATATAAATCAATTTTTTTAAAAAAAAACTTGTTCATTTCTTAAATTATACACACACACACACACACAGAGAGAGAGAGAGAGAGAGAGAGAGAGAGAGAGAGAGATTAATATTGTGCTGCAACACAAGTGATACCAAACCAAGGCAAGGTTGATATTGGTTTGACACATGTTAACCTGAGTATGGAAAAACAAAAGGAGGGTAGATAGTAGATGCTGGAAAGTCAGAGAGACCAGTTTGCCTTCTGGTGACGGGAACATGGCATTCTCAAAACTCCAAAGATGTCCATTGACCCAAAAATTTGTCTATATTGTAAAATAACAATTCTACAGTCACTAAATAGAAGTAGCAACAAGTAAAGAGAAAAGTTTAATCAGCAACAATAAATGTAGGCCGATTTATACAACTATATAACTCTAACCACTAGATGGCAGTAAAGAGATGCCAAAAATCGACTTTTAACTAACTTTTCTGGGTCAACCTTATTTTTATGGTCCAGATCTGATAGCTGTAAGGTCAAATACTTGAACCACCACCACCCCACCACCCTCACCCCCCGAATGGCTGCAACAGTTCATGGTTTGGGAAAGATTTTATTGAAAAACTCACCATTGGAAATCCAGATTTCTTTTGCAGTCAGCAAATGTGGCAAAATTCATCATTCTAATTCAGACATGTCAAGCTCAAGGCCCACGGGCCAGATGCAGCAGTGTTCTGACCCAGCCTTCACAGAAGCAAGAAACAGACTCCTCACAAAGAAAAACCCCTCTTTATTTACACCTTGTGAATTAACTGCATTCACCCACAAAGTCCAGGCAAGAGTCCTGAAAGGAGTTAACTGAAGCAATAGGCCTTATCAGCTTGTTACGATACTTGCAAGGCCATGAGCTCCCAGCCGAAAGGCTGCAAATTAAATCAGTTCAAATAAACAAACCTGTTCTCAATGAGCAAAATCTGCAGAAATGCAAATGGTTGTCTGCTACAACCACCACTCCCCTTTCCTCCTATTTGTTCCCTAGCCAGGGAGGAGCCATTCAGAGTCCACATTTGTTTTGTTTCCCAAGTTGACTCCTTGTCCGCCGTTGTTCACCTCTCCTATCTGCTCTGAGCATTCATGCATCTGGAACAGGCCCCAGCTGTTCTTCCTCCTTACTCATCTCTGACTCCAAAGGCAGCTGCCTCTCCGGTGGCTGGGAAATGCCTGACGGCCCTGGCTCTATCTCTGCGTCTGACACTGAGCATCCATCAGAGCCTTCTCCAGGCTCTAGAACTGGCCCACGTTCTTCCCCAAGCTCTTCATCGTCCGAGTCTGCCGCCAACTCCGCTGGCAGCTGGTGAACCACAACAGGCAGTGCCTGGCAGCAGTTGCAACTTGTTGGCCTCACCTCACCTGGTCTTGCAGAAGTGATCGCGCTAAGCAACTTGCAGCAGCGGCAGCTTGCAGAAGCAATCAGAGCAGGGGGGGTGGGTAACGCTGGGCAAGCAGCAGAGGCTTTTGGGCAATAACTACAGGTTGGAAGCTTTAGATTCAGCTTTGCCCTTGTCTTCTGGAAATAAAACTGTGTTAGGAGAGCTCTCCTACCATTAAAATGGGGCAAGCCATTGCTGCTGCATTTGGGGATCCCTGTTGCTGAGGGAGAGCACAGCCTCAGGCAGGCACGCAGGCAGGGCAGGCTTCAGCCTAATTTTCTACCCAGAAACAATTCAGAGGCTTCATTTATATTTCCACCCCCTGCACCCCTGCAATATGATTCTGGCGGTGTGCGCAAGTGTCCGAGTGTCGGGGGGTTGGAAAATTAGGCTGAAGCCTGCCCATGCCGTTTCAAGGGTGAGCTTGATCTAAACCGCATCTGCGATGTGGCATGCAGGCCTTGAGTTTGACATGTCTGATTTAGCTAGTGCGACTTGTTCCATCCCAACCCAGCCTCAGTGAGCAGTGTGGAGTCAGCCACGCTCACCTGGCACTGTAAGTCGTCATAGTCTTACATGCAACTGGTTCTTTGAGGGCAACTATAATTCTGATGTGGCCCTTCTGTAGAGCCTTTGTAAAGAACAAGGAGGTTTAACAATCAACTACAATTTCCAAGTTCCTTGTCAGAAGTGTGAAGAGATTTTGCAGAATGTCCTATCATATACTAAATGATGAAATTTCTCCTCAGGCTTTTAGAACTATGTTATATGAATATTGTAATATGAAAAGCCCATCTTACATACTGTATTGTACCTCATAAATGGTAAATATTCTAGTTAATTCAGTATTTTTCTCATCTGTTTTAATGGCAACCAGGCAAAGAATATATCTGCAAAGAATATGTACAAAGAATTATTGTGGTTTCTTTCATCCATAATCAGTTGGAAAAGAATATGTCCAGACAGACATTCAACAAGTGCAAACGTCTTTAGTCATCTGATAAAGAGGCCCCTGACGAATCTATGTTTGATGCAGGTTAGAGGAGAAAGTCCTTCCCACCTTCCAGCTGCTATAGTAATGTTGCAAGCAGAAATTCAATAGGTCAACAAGAACATGCTGCAAGTAGAGCATATGCAGAACACCCATCAGAAACAGATAATATATTGTACACTGATGGTATCCCAAATGAATATATTCAAGAGTAACAAATATACCTGAAAAGAATAGCAACTGATTTGATCCAAAAAGCAAATTTTGCTAGATATCCAAGCCTGTGTAGAGGAAAGACATAAGAGTTTGGGTGGGATAATCAATAGCAAGCTGTAAGTAGTTAGCCTGCACTGTAGCTAGCAATCTTGCACACAAAGATTAGAGAAATGTTCCCTTTGGATTAGCTGTGAGGCCCTTAAATTACAAACTTATTGCTATTCCCTCAAATCTTGCAAGCAATTAGGCTACCCAGCCCATCAAATAACTTTTGAGTCTTCAAAACTAGCACATTAAAATCCAATATATTTAACCAATCCTGCCTCAAATCCATTCCATGGACCTTGGAAATACATCCCTTCACCTTTTACATGTAGTTTTGCTAAGTGGTACAAGATTCACTAAGACAAATGGCACAATGGCACAACTAACTGAACTGAATACATTTTATTAATAGGTAGAGAATGTGTGTGTCATAAAGATACAAATATTGGTTTTCACTTTAGATAATATTCACACAGTTGGTAGTAGTGTCACATGTTCCTTTCATTCATTCAGCTCTTAATACTCACAGCTTCATTAATTCAATCTAAAATATATGCCTAGTATATCTAAGTGCCCCTCTTAAATACAGGGATATTTCCCATGGTAAAAATATTGCCATTAAGTCTGTCAGTTTTCCTTGGCTTCTCTAGCCCCATCATTCTGAGTCAGCATTCTGTGTGGTCGGGATGTCTATACCCCCTAATAGCTCTAGAGTAGACCTATCAAATCTTGGTTGCAAGCATTTGGCTGATGATAGCAAAGGATTAGAATTTGTGGTTTGTTTGGAGGGGGACAAGGTTGGTATTTGTATTTCTTTATTTCCATCTAGTGCTGATCCAATTTTCTGCAGCCCTGATCTTGTAGCCTTAATCTTGAAAGCACGGGGGAAAGCTGTTAAAACAACTTTTTTACTTATTGAACAACTGTTCTATGTAAAGACACAGAAGTTCTACCAAGGAAAAATTGTTTCTGCTTGATTATGTCAAGCAGGGGAGGACAACATGAAATCTTCAAGAAGATGCTGAGAAATGTAATGTTAGCAAGAGGTTTCATCTGTAAAAGCTTAAGGAAAAACCCAAATGGTAACTGGTGGTCGCTGATACCACTTGTGTTGCTGTAGACTAAACAAAAACACTTTGCAAAGTGCAGGAGCTGCCAATATTGACCTTTATGCTACTACTACCATAAAATGTTTTGTAAAGCAAAACCAGAAATGATTGGGCAAAAGGGAATTCCAGCACTCAAGCTACAAGCTTCAGCAGTGACTATAGAGGAGACCTTCCTCCAAGCTAAAACTTGCCTTTCTACTCTCGGTATCCTAAAGAACCTGAAGCACTTATTTTATTTCAATCCCTAAAGGAAATGCTGGCAGGGACTTTGCAAGCATAGATATTATATGTCTATTCATTGATTGCTCTTTCTAGGTTTCCCTACTGTGATTATTATACTCCTGCTGATCCCTAGTCTCCACCACTGAAGAGTTGTTTGACATGTTTCTAAAAGGCCACGTTTATCACAGGATTAAAAAATTCAATACTTACCTATCCCATTTTGTGATTGAAAGCCCTTAGTGCTCATGGGAAAACAGTGGATCGCAATTATTTGGGAGGAGTCAGCACACCTGGAGACAATTTACTGAGGTTAAAAAAGAGGAAGGCAACAAGGGTGGACTCTTGAAGTTTGCTTGGATGCTGTCGTGTCTTCTAGTTTTTTCTCTCTCTAATCAAGTGGTGACATTGGGTGTAGGGAAGGCTTTTTTTGCTCTGAAGTCTTCAATCTAGAATTTCAAAGAAAGTGAGTATGAGGATTTGGGGACTATGCCGTGCTATTGGGAAGGGATGTCTCCATGGGCTTAACAGCCCCTTGTTGGTTGTGACCTTTCCAAAGCAATTTTCAGCCTTTAATAGCTGAGAAAATGATAATAATAGGCTCAACTTTGGGTTGTATGGTAGGTGAACTATAATTTACCAAATGTTGGGTTGTATTGAATTCCTTGGCTCTTTAGCATTTGCAGAATTGATATACTTTGTAGGCCCAGCATAACTAAAGAGCAGGTAAAATTTTCTTTCTTACAAATAGAAATTCTGTGAATGTAATGGCTGCATGAGCAGCTAGAAGCAAGTTGGGAAACTGCTTTCTTATCACAGTAACCATAGAAAAACTTTGCTTATTAAAAAACACAGCACAAGTACTTCTTAACCCAAAATGATAGCCCTTCATGGGAAATAAATGTTTGTTATAGAGAGATACCACATGTAATGAGGCTTATCATTGAGCAGGACTGCAATAATAAGAAAAAGAAGTCTCTGACTTTAAATTCTATGTTAAAATATTAAATTCTCAAATTATAGCAGCAGCAGCAGCAGCAGAAGGATCACACCAATAAAGCAGTCGGCCTGGACATGGCTGTATTGTTAGATGAAGTGTAAAATGATTGGTAAATTGGTAGCAGCAGCAGAAAATGAGTTCAAACACAGGCTGTGTTTAATATATGGTTTGCTCCAGGAAAGACTTTGCCTTCATTTAGTGCTATGTCTGTTACTTTTCAGAGTGAACCCATGGCAAATCAATCAAGGAGATCTACAAAGCTCTCTCCACGCTGTTCTTCCCTGACCTTACAGGATGAGGCACATTCCCTGCTTTCCAACAACTGCCGTCTGGATGTCTGTTCTTCAAAGGGCTCCCAGCTTCGCAAGCAAGTTTCTGCTTCCTCTCTCCGCCCTGAGAGACAAACTCATGCAATGCCATTGAATGTGTCCCGATGCCGTCGCTCAGAACCCTTTGCTGTACCAGATTCAATCGTGATGACTCTGCTCCAGGCCTTGGCCCAGACAGGAGTCCCACTTTCGGAGGCAGAGTTCTTTGAGGTTCTTGTGCGGCAGGCAGGGGCTAGACGACCATTCCCCTCCCTTGCACAGCTCTATGGTAGTTTCCTTCCTGCCCTGAGACGACAGCATGAATTGGCTCTTTGTCACAGCCTTCGGCATCGGGATGCCTTTGTCTTCCTTCATGAGGCTACCACAGATGATGGACGGGCAGCCCTTGGCCTCTCCCTTTTGCCTCTTAATAGACTTGGGCAGTCTCCACTGCTTCTTGGGATTGAGATCCTGGAACAGTTGAGCCATCCCTTAGTGGCCCGTGCTGTGGCCCGTATGCTGAGTGAAGGGCATGTTTTGTTCCACCGGGTACTGGCTGTGGTCACTTCAGGGGGTGCGCCTATGATCCAGGCCTTTGCTGCAAATGGGATTCTAGGTGCGGTGTTGCCAGCTGCCCTTCATGTTCCCTGCTTCTACCATCAGTTGGAGTTGGTGATGGAGCTATGGCAAGATAAGTTAGAACGGCTGGTTTCACTGCAGCATCTTCTGGAGGAGACGTTTGGACGGCGTCCAACTCTCCGTCACCGTTATGCACTATTCCTGAAAGAGCATGAACTGAAGCTGTCTCTCCCTGTGTGCAATAGACCGGCTGGCCCTGAGGTTTGGTTGGAGAAAGCAATAGGCATTGCAGAACATCTCCCTGTTCTGAGGGAATTTGTAGCAACTGATGAAGTCGAGGGACCCATTATGGCAAAATTGCAGAGTACCCTAATGGAGAATGACAAGGAACTTGTGGCAGAAGCCACTTTTATAGCTGAGCATGCCCAAGGTCTGTTGGCCATGGCGCGCTTTCTCCACCAGACAGGTGAGCCACTGGCCCACCGAATTTATGGAGAACTGGATTCCTTGCGTGTTTCTTTCTCCTATCACTTAGATGCAAGACTGGGGCCCAACACAGAACAGCATCTGGCTCTGTGCCCACCTCAGCTGGCAAAACAGTTTCGTAAAATCTTAGCTCAGAGCCTGAGTCACCTGGAGCATTTGTTTGACTCTCATCCTGCAATGCCCACTTTGAAAGCAGTGCGGGCACTTGATCCCAAGCAACTGGGGGCTGTAGGCTGGAGCCAAATAGAGCAAGACCAGGGGATCCCTGGCCTATTGGAGGTGCCAGAAATGGAATGGTTTCGGTATCAACATTTAGCTGAAGCAGCTCCTGCTGATGTCTCCCTGCCTCAATGGTGGGAGGCACATGCTGAACAGCTCCCTATGCTGACCCCTCTGGCCCGGCGATATCTCTGGCTGCCTGTCTGTTCTCCCAAGTCTCCCTTCCTCCCAGGAGGTTTCTACAACCTACCAGTGGCTGAGGATGGCTTTACACAGGAAGGCGAACGTCTCTTATGCATGCTTAGGTATAACCGCAAGCTCCTTTAATTGACTACTTCTATGTAATTTATCCAGGACTGGACAACATTCACTTGGAATGGTGTTTGCTTCAGTTCTATGAGAATTTCAAATATTTGTCTTGTTAACTAAATGGAAAATCACAAATTAGCCTGATTGTAAACTAATAAAAATTTCACCTGCATCAAATATTTCTTGTTTATTCCCTTTTCTGGTGGTGAGGATAAATGGAGATCACAGTGCAACTTGAATGATGAGTATGAACACTAGTGGGAATTTAAAATGATTATAAGATTATAAGCCTGAAAATAACAGTTGGGTTAACTTTTGGTGGTTTTATGGATACCAGCTTGAACAGTATTCCTCTACTTCTCTCAACCTGATCAATCCTTTTCTTCATCCCATCATTAACTTGCATCTCATGTCCAAAGGTGCTAGTAAAAACTAACAGCTGCCAACCCTTTCATCTGCCCATTCATGTGGCAATGCTTTCAGAAGTGGGCACTGTAGCATTTCAGTGAAGTTGCAATCTGACTGCTGGCCAGTAGATGGAGCTTATGAGTCACACTAAACTCCACTTCTTTAGCACCTACATCAGATAGAATTTGCTCCAACTATAAGCAAGGAGAGTTTCCAAAGAAAGCTGAAGAATTTCATTAAAAGAAATTCTAGCATAATACTTATATTTGAAGGTAGGTCTGGACTGATGCTTCCCTCCATTGCTGGTTGAGCTGGTGCTGTTTAATGGCTAGTGAATCACAAGAGCAGCTTCCTCTGACTTCTGTAAAGAAATGTAGATTCAAGCAAGATTCAGAAAGTAAAGAGCTTCTGAAAGAGCAGCCTGCTGCATTGCATCTGATTCATCTCTCTAATGCCGGATAAACAGAAATTAAACCGTGGGAAAGTTCAAGTATTGGAAGACATGTTTAGCAGCAGCTGACCGTCATCTTCTACACCAGGGGTTGGAACAGCTTACTTTAAATAATTAAATTGTAGAATCCTCAATTAAGAGGCAAAGCTCTAGTGATCAAAGATTGGCTGCATTCAGAACAACTTGAGTCTCTCTCAGAACCTTGGCATATTCACACAGAATCCAAGGGTTCTCAGGAAGTCAGATTGAAAAATCCTCCATCAATGCCTCTTTTGAGGAGTCTAACCTGCAGTTGTTTGATTGAAAGACTGAAAGAAAGATTGAAAGATGAAAGACAATAGATATAGATGGTAAGATAGATAGATAGATAGATAGATAGATAGATAGATAGATAGATAGATAGATAATTATTGGAGCTAGACAGTTTTTATTTGCTCTGGAGAGATTTTGGAGGTTGGGTTGGGTTGGAGGTTGGGCCCTCTGGGTTTACTGGGTGGGTTGTACATAGGAGGTGGTCTTTCTTGCTAAATATCCAGCAGAAAGACTTTAATACTGGGTTTATAGATAACGTATTTGGTGATGGAGATAACTTGCTTTCAGGGTTAACATAGTACATATACAGTACTAACCAAATGGACTGGGTTCACACAACCCAGGGACCACCCCAAAAATAACTAAGTTTAAAAGACATGCTGGCTGGCTGTGTGCAAGAAAAGGATAAGTATGTTTCTTTATTTTAAATCAAGAGAATTCTGTCTTGTATTCTGAAGTACTCTGCCCAAGCAAAGTAATATTAGCTTGAGTGGCTGTAAAAAAAAAAGCCGTTTCATGGAAAACTGAGAATTTGCTTGCTCAGCAGCTTCTACTGACAGGTTGTGCACTGCAGTATTTGGCAGAAAGGTCAATGTATTTATTAAACAAATTTGTAGGACTGCTCAACTCACACATAAGGGGTTCCAGGTGGCTTATATTATTATTTTTATTGTATTACACATTCAACCATTTTCTCAAACCATAAGACTGGACGGACATCAAGAGTCCTGTAATTTCAATTATCTCATTCCTTATTACACTGATTGACCAATCTAAAATAAAACAAGAAATAAAATATAATTACACATTAAAAAGTATTTTATTAATAGGACTTCCCCCTGATTCTCAAGTCTACCTGATCATTTAACTTTTAAAATTATACTCGTTAGTAGCTAAGGACTATTTAAAATGTATTGTTTCAATTCCTATAGCAAGCCAGGAGACTGAATCTAATGGCCAATCTACCCCTACTTACAATTCTTTATACATGCAGAGTTTTAATGGTCATTTAATATTTTATTTTCCAACAATGATCACAGGCTGAAGAAACATATGGAATGAATCTTGTTCAAAGTTCTTGGCAAAAACATTGAATATTAATTCTTCTCAGAATCACTCATGCCTTAGAATTTGGACTACTGCAATATGAGGCAGTCCTTGAAGGCCACTTGAAAGCTGCAATGGATCCAGAGCAGTTAGGACTTTTCTTTTTTTTAAATATAAAAATATATTGAAAAATGAAAAAAAAAAAAACAAGTGAAAGAATGCATGATATGAGCCAGTCTGGCCTAGTGTAGGAGTGTCAAACTCGTGGCCCGCAAGCCATATGTGTCACGTACTGGCCACACCCACCCCGTTTTAGTGAAGGGGGGGAAATCACAATATTTGCCACGTGTTTGACAGTCTTGGCCTAGTGGTTAAGGCACCAGGCTAGAAAATAGGAGATTGTAAATTCAAGTCCCACCTTAGTCATGAAAGCCAGCTGGGTGACTTTGGGCCAGTCACTCTCTCTCGGCCCAACCCACCTCACAGGGTTGTTGGTGTGGAGAAAACAGAAGGAGGAAAGTGTTGGATATGTTCACTGCCTTATTTGTAAAAATAATAAAGGCAGAATACAAATAAGTAAAATAAATAATACTAAAAGTTTTGTTATAAATATGGATCAATGGGGGAATATGTGGCAGGAAGGATTGAAATTTACACTGTTATAGTCTTACAGATAATTTTTATAAAATGTCATCAGAAAAACTATTGAGAAGTATAAAGGCTCTTCAATCATGCTAGAAATGTAAAAAAGCCAAACATTTTGGACACCATTACATACAATAATACAGAAGACTTTAAAGGCTCATATTTGATTGAAACCAGAGGCTTTTCTTGGGGATGGATAAGCAGCTAGGAAAAAAATTATGGCACTTTGTTATATGATATAACCAGTGGTGGGATTCAAGTAATTTAACAACCAGTTCTCTGCCCTAATGATTTCTTCCAACAACCAGTTTGCCAAACTGCTCAGAAAGTTAACAACCGGTTCTCCCGAAGTGGTGCGAACTGGTTGAATCCCACCACTGGGTATAACTACAACAAAACTACTAAATGCAGGAAGGTGAAAAGGTTTGACTTTACCTACAATGGAGGAGTGGATAGCGAAGACAATAGAATTTGTTGAGAGGGCCAAATTGACTGCTTTAATTAGAGATAGGACATTGTCTAAATTTAATTATGATTTACTCTTTCTGGGAAACAGAAAACAGAAACTATGCTAATAACACATCTCGTGAGGTACCTCTTTCTGGGCCATTTAAACTTTGAAGCCCCCGATTTATTATCTTCTCACATCCCTTAAATACCCCCCTCACCCCCGGACACACAAAGCCTCTTGCCATCATTTCTGTTTACAACGGCGAGGCTGGGCAGGCGGAGAACGGGGCGGAGACTTAACTCCAGGCTTATTTTCCTGCCTCTTTTAACGCAGATCTTGCGCCAGCAATTAAGGTCCGTCGCCAGCCCTTGCCGGGAAGAGAGTCTCCGCAACCCCTGCCGCCTCCGACTCAGCCTCTCGCAACGATGCGGGCTCTTTGGTGCGCTCCGTCTTGCCTACTCTTACTTCTCGGCTTTGCCGCGTCTCTGGAGGAGCCAGGGGTTCCAGCCGGCGGTTGCTCGCCCTGCGTCCCCGACGAGTGCCCGCCGTTGCCAACCTGGGGTTGCCCGCTGGGCAAGGTGCGCGACAACTGCGGCTGCTGCTGGCGATGCGCTCGCGGCGAGGGAGAAGCGTGCGGGAGCGGAGTCTCGGGCGGAGTCACCGTCGTCTGGGGACGCTGCGCGACCGGCTTGGAGTGCCGCCGCCGAACCAAAAGCCGGGGGGCCACCGCCGTATGCGTCTGTAAGAGCCGCTACCCGGTGTGCGGCTCCGACGGCCTCACCTATCCCAGCACTTGCCAGCTGCGGGCGGCCAGCCTGCGCGCCAAGAGCCGAGGCGAGCGCCCCGTCGAGCAGCGGAACAAGGGACCTTGCGAACAAGGTAGACAGAGCCGGGAGAGGATGGCGCTTGCGCACTAGGGATTAAAGGTGGGAAGGTTGGGGATGGGGGTCTCGGGCAGTGCATCCGCGGAGTGGGGCTGTATTCCTAGAGGTTGACCCCCGCTCGCTTTCGCTTGGATGTAAACCCGTTGAATTCTCTAGGGCTGACTTCGGTGTAAGCGCCCAAACAGGATCTAGCGCCCTTTGCATAATTTCTGAAGAAACCTGTTTAAGGGTATTAAGCATAGCAACCTAATTTTTTTTAAAAAAAGCAACATCCAACTAACTATTGATGGTTGTTTAACCTCACAAAGGATGTAAAAAAAATGTCTGGATACGAGTTTACAGTAGAATTGGGCACCTTTGGATGGAGCTCAACTTGACAAAAGTTGAGTCCCATAAATCAAAAGTTGATTTATCTGGTCTTTTCCATGTTGTTATGTCTAAGTTTGGTCCTCCAGTCTTGTTGTTTTTTATTTTTTTTTATTTTTTTTTAAATAATCTTTATTTACATTTATCATTAAAAAAGAAGACAACACACCAGATAAATGACAAGCAAAACAACAAAACAAATAACATACATGCCTATAAGTAGTACCTTAATAACTTAATATTAATATAATAACAATATATCTATGTTACATTCCGGGGGAGGCAGAACAACCTAATTTTGTTTTTTAAAACAAGTTCTGATGTTCTTAAAAAAAATGTGTGGTTTGGGTAAGGAGACTTAATTAAATAAATTTAAGCTTTGGCTGAAAGCTTAATTCTTTCAGAGTTGATTCATATATTCAGTAAAACCCTGGTTAGGGCTTTCTGTGGTGGGAGCACCATAAGATGGGCTGGCACTTCATAGATGAGTTTTTATTGATTAATTTAGGGCTGTGAATGTTCAGGTCTTTTATTATTTGTCTCCAATGGTTCCTTGCATTTCTGCTAATCTGCACCAAGTTTAACCAAAATTGGGATTTCAATCCCTATAGTCCTAAATATCCTTTTTTGTAAGGGAATCCTAGGGATAATTTTGTCTGTTACAACCCTGCCTGCTGGCAAACAGGTTCAGCTGAATTTTAAATAATTTATTTCAAGGTAAACTGTAATATTTAGAGTACTGTAATATTTCACTACCAAACGTATTAGTATCTTCACATCAAAATTTCAAGAAAAATTCTCAGGAAAGATCATTCTGGGATTAGAGGTATGGCTATAAAATAGAAATCATTGTGTGATCATCACTGACGGGGAAGAACAAATTGTAATGCAACCATCATGAATTAGGTATGGCTACTTGGTAATATTAGATTATGAGAACTATTGCAATTTTGAGGTAAATATCTAATAGGATTGTGGGTGTATGTTTTGTCTTGGAAAAATCACTGGCTAATATATCTTCAAGATGTGTCATTCTCAATCTTTTACTGCCTATTTGGATTTTGGGAAAAGTGTATTTTTGAGGTTTGGTGGCTAATAACACTACTTTTTTCTGGAGTTTCAAGATAATCATATTCCACTGCTGGAATGGCCTGGGAATAGCCCAGACCTTAACCCAACTGAAAATCTGTGGAGCCGACTAAAGAAACTTGTTAGTCAGAAGTGACCCAGCAATAAAACCCAGTTAATAGAAGCAATCATTCAATCTTGGTTTCACATTATAATAGCTACAGAACTAAAAGACTTGGTTCACTCCATGGGAAGTCATTGTAAGGCCGTAATTCATGCTAAAGTTTACCCAACTAAGCATTAACTGACGTGATAATTTTTCTATATCTTGTGTTTTCTACATGTTTCACTTTTCTTCTTTATACTGTAACTGCTATTTTAATAGCAAATCCTTCATAAAAGTTATTGCATTACATTGTTGATTAAATTATCTTTTCATTGATATATAATTTTATGATACTACTCCCAAAAAAAGTGGTGATATTAGCTAGTTTTAGAAAGTACATTTTTCCCAAAAGGTTTCCACAATTTTGGCCACTTCTGTAAAGAAAACCTTTTTGTTTTTAAGAGCATGGAAATTCACAATTTTGTTGATTAAAATAATGATTATTGCTAACTTCTCATGACTTGCACTAAAAGGCCTTTAAAAACTTTTATAGCAAACCAATTATTCCAAAATTTAATATATATTCACCATTTGCATTTTTTATACACCATATGGCATTATACCAATGCCTGACAGCTTTTCAAAAGATACCAACATTAAATGAAAGGATTTATTAGTTGTTCTATAATGTTGAGTCCCACATACCAATAAAAGGAAATGGGAGGACAGGACCACACAGGCTTGAGATAGGCTTTAAACTTGCCAAAGAAAAAATTCCAAAGAAGCAAAATACTTAGCTAAACCTCAGATGACCTCCAGACTCTACAGTAAAACAGAATATTTGCAAATGTTTTTAGTGATTTAAATCAAGAGTACTCTAAACAGGAAATCTTGTATTTGTGATGAATAATTTGAGGAACATCACGTCATTGGGGAATAGGGCTTTACGACTTGAGAAGATAGCAGAATCAAGTTTCCAAACTTATTATCATTTCCATATATCAAAGTTGAATAGAAGAAATATAATAAACTATCTGATCATGCATACTAAGAACCCCCATAAATCAAGTTTGTGGTCATCTTCCAAGTAGTTTAAAAGTTTTGTGATAAAGTTTACTTCTTGAGTTCACTGAATTTTTTCAGGAAGTTTAAAATAGTCAATATTAGCACCTTCATAAATAATCATTACTGTCTCTGGCTAAGGTGGCTATATAACTTCGTCAACATTGATACAAAGAAATATTTACAGTAGCATTGGAGACAAAAAGGACATTTTTTTCTCTTAATGCCTACTCAACAAGCTTCCAAAATACAATTTAGGCTCCCTGTCCTATAAGGATGACCTTTTGACAGCACATGCTTTTTGCTACGTAACAAAATTCGGCAACCAGTCTGAAATAGAGTAATTTAAATCCCTCTCTTTGACCAGAGAATATTTTTTTAAAAAAAGAAATTAAAATATCTTTGTCTAGAAAAACATGCTCGGTAGATGTAGTTTCACCTGATGCATCAGCTGATGATAATGGAGTTTCAGTAAATCTGTCCTGAAGAGAAACTTGAGGGAGGTTCTCTAAAGTCAAATGAAGAGAACTGATCGCCAGATTCTGGCTCTTTTCCTGGGCAGTTCTGCTCCGTTTTAAAAAAATATTTTTATTTATACATTTTTCTTAACATATATAAATATTTGGTAAACAGTGTATTGTCTGGGTCATTTTGCATATACATAATTCTAGTAACCATAATATTCTTTAGTCATATATAATAATATTCTTCCAGTTTCTAATTTCTACCTTTATTGTCTAAACATTGATAAGACAAATCCCAAGTTTAAAAGTATTCTGTATCTTCGTTATCCTTTATCTTTAATGTTAACCTATCCATTTCCGCAGTCTAGTATTTTTTTGATTATATTTTCATCTGTAAGAGTTTCCTCATTTTTCCAGTACTGTGCAAATATAATTCTCGCTGCTGTCAAACGTGCAGTATTAAATATACATTCCCTTTGTTGTAATTTCCTGGCAATATACCTAACAAAAATATTTCTGGTTTTAGATCTATATGTTGTTTCCTCTAACCATGTATGTATTTTTGTCCAAAAAACTTTTGCTTTTGGACATGTCCACCACATATGATAGTACGAACCTGGTATCTGATTGCATTTCCAACATTTGGCAGACATATCTTTAAACATCTTTGCTAGCCTTGCCGGTGGCAAATGCCACCTGTAAAACATTTTATACAGGTTTTCCTTGTAAGTAGTTGCCATTGTCAATTTATAATTTCTATCCCAAAGTTTCTGCCATTTATCTAGTTCTACAGTATATCCAAAACTTTTTACCCATACTATCGTTGTTTCTTTCACTTGTTCATCTTCCATTATAAAGCTTAATAAATAGCTATATATTTTCTTTATTAACTTTTCATCCGTTCCTAATAGTATCTGATCAAGTGTTGATGGCTCTTTATAAAAGCTATATCTTTTTACATCTTTCTCGTTTCTCGGTTGTATTTGCAAATGTGGCCACCATGTAAGGTTCACCCCTTGGTTTTGTAATTCCTGTTTAGTTTTTAATTTCCCTTTCTCATTTAAAATATCTTTATACGTCACAATTTTTTCCAAATTTACATTTGGGTGTATCAGTGCTTCCATTGTGGAAAGCCAAACTGGTATTTTCATGTAGTTTTTTGCCCTAACTTTTTCCCAAACTAAAAATAGAGCATTTCTTACATAATGTCTTTGGAAATATCTATGTATTTTGTTCTTTTCATACCACAGAAAAGCATGCCAATCTAGCTGAAGATAATGTCCCTCCAACAGTAGTAATCTTCTATGTCTAATCCATTCTTTCACCCAAGAAAGTGTAGAGGCCTGGTAGTAAAGCTCCCAATCTGGGAACCCCAAACCCCCATTATTTTTAGATTCTTGCAGCATTTTCAGTCTTATTCTTGCCCTTTTTCCTTGCTGGGCAGTTCTGCTTCTAAACTCAATGCTGCATTTAGCATATATCTTAATTTTTTAAAAAAGCATTTTTAAGAAAATAAGTTTATGCTTTCTTGCAGAGAGACTTGACATTACCAAATAATAACTAATCTTCACATCAATCTTGTGTATGTTACTGATTCTCTCTCCCCCCATAAGCTGTCAAGTCAATCATGCATTTTTTCATTCCACTTCCATGTGCAATAAAATAGATTTCTGCACAAAAGCAGATGCTCACCAAATATATCTCTATCTGTCCAGTTATTTTTTTCTTTAATCTCATACTTCATTTTCATCTATTTATTCTTTCATCTATACCAGTGTTTCCCAAAGTGTGGTACGAGTACCCCCAGGGGTACGGGAAGAGTTTGGTGGGGGTACGCATTGCACCGGAGTTTGGTGGGGATCACGTGGGAATATTCACTGCACCGTGCTTAGCTGCGCCCACAGAACAAGGAAAGAAATAGGCGCGTATCGCAGTTTTTACACGGGAACTGGGCCATCGTACATCGTATCGCAACTCATTATGGCGGGAACTTCTGCGCATCCTTCGCGCAGCTCGGGTTCGGCCATTTTTAAACTGCAGGAACATTAACAGTTGACGTTGAGCCGCGGAGCTGTTTAAATGCCAGAGAATTGCAGTGTTATCTAACGGTTATAACTTTAGTTTATTTTGTGTATGTACCAAAAAACGAAAAAATAAATATATTTTGATTTTTATTAAAGCATATGTTTTTTATGAGGGGTACTCAGCGTTATGAAAATTATAGAAGGGGTACACATATGTCAAAAGTTTGGGAAACACTGATCTATACAATAGATGAAATTGGCCCCCCCCCATAAAAGTATTCATTTAGAACGCTACATAATTTCTCCAAAAACTCAACCCTGTTTTCATCATCATCATTTACTGAAACATAACATAAACTCTCACCACCTACAAATTCCTACAGCAAAGTACATTAAAACAATGAGCCGCAGATACTGATCTCTACCCTTATCAATGGCTTTCATATAATAGTTGTTAGTAATATCAGTTCAGTAATACTGAGAAGATATAGAATATTCCAGGCAAAGGAGGAAATTGGCGAATATATTTGATTAGAATCATTCCACAGGTAGTCCTCACTTAACCAGGATTGGTCGTTCCAGACTTACAACGTGAGTTTCTTGGTTATTAAGTTAACAACCCACAGTTGTAAAGCAAGATATCATGCGACCACAAATTGTGATTTTACTGCCAGCTTCTCCATGGATTCTGTGTTTGAAAACTGGCTGTGAAATGTGCAAATGACAGACATATGACTAGAGGATGCCCCACCAGTTGCAAAATGCCCAAATCTCAGCTGAGTGTTGGGACACTGCAGGGGTCATAAAATTACTTTTTCAGCACATTGTAACTTCAAATGGTTGCTTAAATCATTAAGCAAGGACTATTTGCATAGCATTTCTATGGAGAGTAGAATTTTGGTCTCTGGCCAACTAGGACACATGCTTAATTAAATTATAAAATGTTAATTAACATTTACTGCAATGTTTATAAGGCTGGAATCATGTTATACAATTTGTAACTGCATGTGTTATAAACTTGTTAAAATTCTACGTCTAAATGCTTTTATTATAAGTACTCTATTCTTGGCGCTATTCTTGGCAAGGGTACAGTAAGGTTCATGAAGCTTTTAACAGTAAGATAGGGCTAAAAACAATTCCTTGGCATCCATAGCCATCCTGTGTAAGAGGCATGAAAAGTGCAGAAAAAATTAGAGCCTTCAGATGTTTTTAGGCTTATTTCACAGGGCTTTTCAAAATGTCTTCTAGCTGTCTTTGGCACTAAAAATTCCAGGACAAGTTGTTCTCTAAGTCTCAGAGATTGTTTTGAGTTTTTAAAGTGGAATGCAGATAGACTTATAAGGCAGAATTAGTGTCAGTCTGTGCAAGTAAATAGCTCTCTCTTTTCCTCCTATCCCCACATTATAAAGTTCCTGCTAATTTTTTTCCCTTTGTTTTTGTCTAGGTTTATTTTTATTTTTCATTCTCCTTTCCTTTCCTTTCCTTTCCTTTCCTTTCCTTTCCTTTCCTTTCCTTTCCTTTCCTTTCCTTTCCTTTCCTTTCTTTTCTTTTCTTTTCTTTTCCTTCTTTCCCTTCCTTTCCTTTCCTTTCCTTTCCTTTCTTTCTTTCTTTTGCAGTTCAAAAGAACTAAAACTTGATCTTTTTAGTTTTTCTCTTGATGAGTACTTGGATCGGAGATTTTCATTGATTACCAGAGCTATAGATAGACTGGGAAGTTGGGGGGAAAAAATCCCAGAGGAAAGTAGTGGCAAACAATTTTGGCTTTTCTTGCCAAGCAAATAACATGAGTCAACTTCCATTCAAACAATACTTGGTTTCTTTCCTAGAATCAAAAGCTAGTTGGGAATTTGTTGGCTTTTTTCTCTGTTTTATTTCAAAAGGAAAGGAACAGTTCCTTCCTTCTAGCATTAGAGTGGGGATTTGCTTTCAGATGCTTCCATGGCAGGATTCCAGCTAAATGGTAGCTTTATGGGATATTAAGGAATTACTATTCTTCAACATCAGCCTGAGCTATCAGATATGAGCTGCAAAACTCTGGAGGTCCACTACGTGACAGCAAAAGTTTTGATCCAGACTTTTGCAAGAGATGGTAGCCTTAACTTCAACCCATTAGACTTGAGAAATGACTGTCTTGATGAGCCAGTTGGTGTAGTGGTTAAGACACCAGGCTAGAAACTGGGAGAGTTTATGCCATAGGCATAAAGCCAGCTGGGTGACTTTGAGCTGGGCACTTTCTCTCAGCCTTAGAAAATGAAGTTAGAGCAAAGTACGGCTCCAGAATTCACATTGCTTGGACAAGTGAGATGAATGATATGGTTTGAATTCTGGGAAAACTGCAATAGGGGAAAGATGTGCTGCAGCAGTTAAGTAACGGCTAGATATTTATGGTATAACAAATGGGCAGCTGAAAGTCCTAAAGACACATATATAATATATGGATTCTATAGCATATGACTAGAAACTGCAGATTGGGGTCTCCTAATGCTGTTATCATGGAACAGCAATCTAGCCGGTTTTGATAGGTCATCAAGGGCCACTGCACACATGTGTGCAAGTTGTGCACTGCACAAAGGTGCCATGACATGGGGGGGGGGGGAGCACCAAACAATGAGAATGGTAGTAGTCCAATGCCACATTGCAGAGCACCAGGTCTGTGCATGCACTGTAGAAGAAAAGAGAGAACAAAGCATCAGGAACCCATAACTGCCACATGATGTGACTTGTGGTAGCACAGTGGTTAGAGTGCAGTACTTCAGCTGACTGCTAGCCGTAGTTTGGCAGTTCAAATCTCACCAGCTCAAGGTTGACTCAGCCTCCCATCCTTCCGAGGTGGGTAAAATGAGGACCCAGATTGTTGGGGGCAATATGCTGAGACTGTAAACCATTTAGAGAGGGCTATAAAAGCACTATGAAGCGGTATATGTCTAAGTGCTATTGCTATTTCTAAAAACATTCCTAGCCTTTTCAGCCTTGGCAGCTGATTCCCCATGCCTTTACTCCTTCCCAGCTTAATTCTTTACTGCAATACAAAGGCTGAACAGTAGACCTTTCTTTGATCTACAGTGTATCAACAACAGTTTCTGGATTAGCCCATTGCCTAAGTGTAACAATCATTTAGTTTTTAACATTGCTAAGAAAAGAATGTTTTGGGGATTTTTGAGGGAGTGATTCTGGCTCTGTATACAAATTGTTGGGTTGCATAAATACTGAGAAGAATCTTACTTGTTAACCTTGGTCTGAGTTACCTTCTGCTTGGGCAACTAGTCTTAGGTAGCACACCTGAAGAATGCTATTAAAAAACTAAAGTAGATCCATTATGGTGAAAATTTGCCCATCTGTGTTGTAAAAAAAAGATAGAAATAAGGAATGTAGAAGGTTGCCTCTGAAAGCACTGATTTTTTTTTGGTCATATTTTTTCCTCAAACCAAATCATGCTGTCATGTTGTTTGTTTTCCTACCTGCTCCCAGCTGCCAACCAGTTCCCAATGCAATGTGGAGCAGGTAAATGTATGAAGCAATAGGACTAGGCTATGGAGTGAGTAACCCTCTATATTGCTAATTACTAACATGTTATTAAGCTAAAATATCTTGGACAGTTTTTCCATAAAAACTCCATTCCATTCTCAATAATACTAGCTTTAATGGAAGAAGAGGGGAAAATGCGTCACTTTTAAAGATTCCCGCCTATTCTCTAATATATTATTGTGTATTGTTATGTTTATTAATCCTCTAAGCTTCTCCATTTTTTAGATGTGTTCAGTGACCTTTGCTGAATCAGGGTTTGGATTATGCTGAGTCCACATGCTTCTTGGTTTACATGGTTGCTTCTTTTCATTCTTTAAATCCATGGTGCATTTGCATAGCGACCAAATATTTATACTCTGTAAAAATGTTTCTAAGAAAACAACCCACTTTCTCTAAATCTAACTGACATTGTTTTCTTGCAAACTACAATATTATCAAAAGCAAGTCCAGAGAGAGATCTGTTTGCTGGCCTGATTTGAGTAGGCGTTCAAACTGATTAGTTTCCCAGATGCTGTAACAAATTCTCACAGTAACCAATTTCTTTAATCCCGTTGCTTTCTTTCCAGAAAGCCTAATAGTTCTGTAAGCCATGGAAGGGGTTGTGGTTTTGGAATAAAAACAGTAAAGAGTTCTCATGAATAGAACGAAGAAAGCAAAATAACTTGTGTGTTGGGGACAGTTTTTCTGACAAGGCCAGAGGTGTGTTGTCGAAGGTTTCATATCACTCCTTAAGACAGAAGTTCCTGAAAGTTTACTAGAACCTGCTGATAATTTTCAGTCACAACAGTTAAACTTCATGAATGGAGTCAGTGCCAGCTGCAGAAGTTTGTTCAAGATGTTTGAATTATAACAAGTTATTGTTTACATGCTTTTCAGTCAAGCTGCAAGAAGCATTCAAAAAATTTCATTTCTGGATTGGTTAACTCAGCCCACGCCCCACAGGGGGACAATTTGATTTTTAATGGGGGCAATTTGAACCTTGTTTAAACCAAGTTAATGGCCTTTTAGGCTTCCTCCGTGTGAGTAGAGTTCACTTTTTGAGTAAAGTAAGAATTATATGCGGTGGGGGGGGGGGGACATCAGGATTTTAGAGATGCTTAGGTGGGGCATGGCCAAAAAAAGGTTGGGAACCACTGGGTTAACTGAAAGAAACTCTCATCCTTAGCTGACATGGCCAATAGACCAATCATGGGAACTGCAATCCAGGATGTCTGGATAAATATGGATTGGGGAAAACACTTTTGTTTTCATCTGCATTAGCGAGGACAATACCCCCCAGCTACTTTCCAGTAATCATCTCACAGGACTGATAAGTGTATATCCATTAAGGTTTTTTTTTAAGTCTAGTCATAAAAGTTCCAAATCCACTATATATTAGTGCTAAACTTAGGCTTCAGTTAACAATCGTATCAGCAGCACTACGTTTTATTTTATAATGATAGGCAGTGGGGATATTACTGAAGTCAGTGTAGCAGTTGACATCAAACCGACACCGTTGCTGTAAGATTCACTGAGCAAAAGAATTCTAGATGTACTTTGAATAGAAGATGTGGACAGATAAATTGTACAGAGGAAAAGACTACTAGTAGCTGAAGCCAGAATTTGGTTCTAAGAAGTTGAAACTCTGACTGTGGTCCATTAGCCATGGATAGAAAGTTATGCATGGACCTCAAATGGCAACCCAAAACATATTACTGAAATTTGGCAGAAAAGCAGAATTTTGGATACATTCTTAGGATTTTGCAGTGTTTTAAGGATGGAAATGTGAGAATCCTATCTCTGAGAGACTTCTTGTATCCCCCAGTCTCTTCTTTAGAAGTTACTACATACTGTAGCTGAAAATGTACAAAACTCCCTTCCAGCAACATTACAGTGTCAACATATGGATTCCGGTGACCTTTCAGAAGATTGAGAGGTTGAGTTGTAAACATTTTACCCTCAAATGCAATGAGTTGTATGCAACAAAATTTCATTTTAATGTATGCCGATTAGTGTACATTCAGAGTGACAATAAAGTTATTCTAAGTTTTCTAAGTCTAAAAATACTGCCTAAACCTACATTCTATACCCCCTTCAGTTGAATCCAAACAGCTTGACTCCGTTAAATAAAAGTATTGCACATTCCCCATATGTATTGAACTGTAAAGCCATTAGGGTGTAGTAAGATCTTAATCAGAAATTCAGACCTTGTTTCCTGGGAATCATATTTAAAATTCTTCCAGCAAAACTCCTTCATGCAAAATTTGGATCCAGCACACTGTGATATGCTTCTGATTGGAAGCAGTTTAAATATCTTCCTGCATTATTATGAAAGCATTCCAAAGGGGGAAAATATGGTTATTTGGGGCTATTTTTCCAAGTATTAAAAGCATGATTGTCATCCTCTTGGGACGGGAAATGAGACTTATGGAACAATTCCACAAGCAGCAGGATGTTAGTGGAGCGCTTGCATCCTGTTGTGTTCTGCTCAGAGCCATAACTGTAAAAGGCTACACTGTACTGTTTCATTAGTTGTTCTTCTACTGTATAGGACACATGATAGGTGAATCTATTCTCTGGCACTAATAATGACCCTTCTGTGACTCTGTTCACCTATGCATTGCAGAAAAGCATCTCCCCCCCCCCCCCAACACACACACTTTGCATTTATCATCTAGCAGAGTTATGAAGGTTCATGCTTGGTTGATTCTTCATGTTCTCTTAGGTCTAAGTTATGGTATGGAGAACTCAGATGAATGTATTCAGTTACATTCTTTCTAGACTCCTAATTGAAAAGCTAATTTTACCTGAATAAGGCATGGGATAATTGTTAATTATATATATATGTGTATATGTGTGTGTGTATATATATATATATGTTTTCTCAGGTTTTCGCGGGTGTTTGTATGTAGGTCTTTGGTTATTCGGGTCTTCTCCCACGTAAAATTGGAAGTGTCTTGGCGACGTTTCGACAAAGTCTCATTCGTCATCTTCAGGCTGGTGTTCTTGGCTTCATGCTTCCAGGAGCAATGTGAGATCGCAGCTGTCTCTTCCTTTTAACTGCTAGTGGGGGTGTGAGCTGGTTGGGTGAGAACTTGGCTGTGTTCTGATTGGGTGGAGGTGTGTTCTGTTTGGGTGGGGGCTTGGTTGTGCTCAGCTTAGTCTGAGTTGCAATAATGAGCCACGACCAAGGACCAGAAGCCAGACCGCAGCTGCATCATTAGCCACTTTAAACCCCTCCAATCCATACATGAAGCAGACTGACACCCACCATGAAGAGCTCGCACGGCCACAAACACGAAGCCAAACAACAACAACGCAGCTCACCAGATCAAATCCCCCTGAAACTCAGACTAAGCTGAGCACAATCAAGCCCCCATCCAAACAGAACACATCCCCAGCCAATCAGAGCACAACCAACCCCCCATCCAATCAGAGCACAGCCAAGCCCCTAACCAATCAGAACACACCTCCACCCAATCAGAACACAGCCAAGTTCCCACCCAATCAGCTCACACCCCCACTAGCAGTTAAAAGGAAGAGACAGCTGCGATCTCACATTGCTCCTGGAAGCACGAAGCCGAGAACACCAGCCTGAAGATGACGAATGAGACTTCGTCGAAACATCGCCAAGACACTTCCAATTTTACGTGGGAGAAGACCCGAATAACCAAAGACCTACACACACACACACACACACACACACACACATATATATATATATACATATGTATATATATATATATATGTGTATATATATAAATTTTCTTAATTATTGAGAACCAGTTTGGGGTAGTGGTTGGTTAGGCATAAAAGCCAGCTGGGTGACTTCCAGCCAGTCAGTTAAACCAGAGTTAAAATGAGAGTGTGAAAAATCAACACCGTCTTTTCCAGCATGAATCAGTAATTTATGCAATGAAAATCTACTTCATTCTAAGAAGAGATTGTAAGACCAAAGGAGAAGAGAGAGAAGGTTTTTAATCAGGAGGAGGCACACCAAAGAACAAATCACATATTAACAATAAAAAGTAAGTATTGCAGGCCAACTCTGTCCTCAGCCTGGAGTTTGATCCTGACAGGGTTCAAGGTTGATTCAGCATTCCATCCATCTGAGTTGGCAAAATGAGGACCCAGATTGTTGGGGTCAATATGCTGACATCATAAACTGCCCAGAAAGTGCTTTAAAGCACTATGGAGCGGTATATAAGTCTTAAGTGCTACAGCTTTTGCTATTGCTATTGCTATTGTATATATCTTTTTGCCTGGATGCTCACAACAGTAGATTCAAGGTCTTTTTCATGGTTGTGTTAACAGACCTTTCTCCAGTCCTTGAGTCAGCAGAAAAGCGAGCTGCCTAAAGTGCTAACTCTTGACTCCTCAGCCCATTCTGCTTCAATAATGAAGCCAGCCTGGAATGTTGTTTTTACAGCTTCAGCATGGGACATATTATTTTATTTCATTCCTTTCCTAGGCTTATGTGCTGCCTCCCCCATTTCTGATTTGTTGCAGCTTACAAAACTACCACTCAGTAATTAGGTAAAAATAAGATTCAACAACAAAACCCCCAATACCAAGGACTATGATGCATATAGTACATAAACTCCAAAGGCCTGCTGAAAAAGGAGGTCTTAACAGCTTTGCAAAAAGCCAGGAGAGCCTGAGCCAATCTGATATCAAATAATGTTCTGGCAGATTTATGTTCTTCTAAGCTGGACAAGACACTATTGCTGATTGATGGAGACATGAGAGTAGAGCACAGCCAGCACTTTCCTGCTTTCTGCTAGGGTACTTTAAGTAAGAGTGAACCCTTCCTTCCGTCTTTCCTTCCTTCCTTCCTTCCTTCCTTCCTTCCTTCCTTCCTTCCTTCCTTCCTTCCTTCCTCCCTCCCTCCCTCCCTCCCTCCCTCCCTCCCTGGTGTGGATGCACCTCCAGAGTCCTCTGTCCTTGGAGGCCACCACTCTGCACCTCTGCCTCATTTTAATGAACTTCTCAGGATGGGACCAAGAACCACATTTTCTTGAAAATGTTGCTGGAGTTTTGAAGCCCGCTACTCCTCTTTGGCAGCGATCCCAGGGCTGAGTTTTGCAAGCCCCAATACCCTTCTTTTTATTCATGAGGCACAGCCCAAGCCATGAAAACAGTATCACTGACAAAATGCAGGGTACCTTTCCTCACAGCAGAAGCCACCAATATTCCAAATCTTCAAGGAAACAAGGGAATAGCTTCTAACCATTATTTTTTATGTTTAGAAGTAGCTGTATAAATACCCAATGAGAACTTGGAAAACACTGATCAGGCATTAGGTAAGCAGATGCCTCCAAATAAGCCCAGAGACCCATCCTTCCCACAGCCCAAACCAGCATAATCACAGAGGAGAGTGCCCAGTGAGAAGGTGGGAGGGAGGGTGTATAACCATAGTCTTAAGGGGCTAACCAAGCCCCGATTCCATCATCACAAACTGTAGGCAACTCTGCAGATGGCCTTGAAGAAGGAATTCAGCCACTATTAAATAAAAACCAGCTCTATGTGGGAATGACCTTGGGAGACTCAACATTGTAGACAGTGTGTTCTACAAGTAGACAACATTCAGATAAGAGGCAGCTGAACCTGGAGGAGGAATGGAGTGTGGCAAAAATCTCAGAAGGAACTTTTCTTAGCTTCTTTGATTGTAAAGGTTAGAAGGGAGAGATAAACCTTCAGACTTGCAAGACTCTGTTAATGTAAATGTACAAAAATACAAAGCTAGTACTTCTGGATGTGCTTCTTATCTAAGGCTGACACCAACTTAATCCTGGAAGGGAGGAGGGAGTAAGAAAAAAAGTCAAGATCCATCTACCTTGATTCTCTTTGGAAGAGAATCCAAAGGGGGGCGGGGGGGCGGTAGAATCTGTCAAGCTTTCAAGATTTTGTCTCATATTCTGCATCAATAAAGAAAATTCAATATGAATTTAAGTTGCCTTGCTTCTGGCTACAGATGAGATGAAAGCAACAATATTGTTTTTTAAAATAATTATTGAGATATATTTGGGCCACCTTCATAGGAATGAGGACTTTGTCTATTAGCATGTTTCTGAAACTATGCTCCACTCAGCACTAGAACCCCCCAAACAACTTGATATTGTTCCATAAAGACTTTTAATTACTTTCCCCATGAAAAGTGGATTTTCAACACTCACTACAATTAAGACCAGGTAACCAACCAGGTAGAAAGTTGCAATGACTTGCAGGGCTTCCATTAACAAATGAATCATGCATTGTTCATATTAAAGTGTTAATGATGCATACTTTCATCGTTTAATATGAAGCATCCATTTATTTAAAACGTTTTCTTATTTTTCCCCTTTTTACAAAAGAAACAATCGTTTAATGTTCTCATAAGAAGGAGAATGTGCTCGGTGCTTCTTTAGTGTTGAAAAGTAAAAAATAACTATCTATTTGGAAACCAGAGTTACAGTAAACCTGGCTTAACAATATACTAATTTCACTATTAAATATACACTGCCTAATTAACAGTGTCCGAAATGCTTATTATAGGAATATAACAGCCCTCAGGGGGAAATGGGTATACTGTAATGTTCATCATACAAAAGTCACTAATTTCAGAGTCCTGAGAATTTCTTGGTTTCCCAGACTTCAACTATGCATATTTTAATTTCCCAGAGAGATCCCAGCAGGTCTGAATTCCTTTTCGCATTGGGAAGACTGCACAGTAGATCCTAGGCTTCCTTATGATTATAGAAGGAATAAGAAGCTGACCCAGCTACTAAAAGTATTTCAATTGTCTTGGGGGTTGCATTGAATTTAAATTAAATAGAACTATAAGTATAGTTTTCAACATTCACTAATATTTCATCTAGCGTCCCCAAAATCAAGACTTTTAGAGATATGGCAAAAGAAAAACAACTTATGCCACAACCCTTTCCCCACAGCTGAGTTGACGGGCCATCCATCAATCCTTGTCAGCAAACTATACCAACCTAACATTTGTTGTCATCACTGAAGATTACTTTCCTGAACCCGTGGCCTCTGCCTTGGCTTGCTGCTGAATGGTGGCGTTCTGATGGTGAGGTTGCAGAGCAAGTTAAACAAAGCCATTTCTTAAATGCTATCATTGGCAGATAGTCTTCATGAAGGGCTAGATGGCAGGATTAGCAATAACCCAAACTCATCATTTGGACAAGCCTGATAGATGACCAATCACTGGGCTGGGGAGTTGCTCAGTAGAAAAGTACAAAAGTAGAAAATCTCCACTTTACCAAGTACATTTCCTTTCCTTGGTTATTCCCTCAAGGAAAATGAAGGGAAGGAGAAGGAGAGTTGTACCAGATGGAATTGTGTGGACAGGTATCAGGAAACAAATGTTCATTACAGTATAACCTTTCGCGTTGTGTTCTGTGCTGTAATAATAACACAGAGAGTAAACTGCCCTCAGCACCCTGGAGAATCACTGATTTCTAGAAATGAGATCTGGACAGAGGACACAAAGAGAGAGAATCAATACTATATTTATATATTATCAATACACTAATGGGAAATACGGAATGCTGATGCTTTTAGATTTCTCTTGTGTCCAAAAAGACTTTAACTGACAGGATTTCTTAGTCTAAGTATTCCTTCAGGCCAAGAATTTCTAATGGACCTTCTGCTCATTGAAGTTCTTCTTACCAGAGTTGCTGGGAGCTAAAATGGGGCTTTTGTGGATTCATGGTGTTTTGTGCTATTATTTGTAAATCATTTTGAGTTCTTGGGAAACATAGAAACATAAGCCATTTTTACAACACAGTCTTCCCTAAATAATTGTATACACAATGTATTGTATGCACCAGAAGCCCTTGGGACTAAATTTTAGCAGAGAGTAAAATATAAATGGATGCTATAGAAGATTCAGTTTTTCATTAGACTTTTTAAATAGGGAGAGAGATGCCATTTTATTTTATTATTATTTTATTTTATTTTTTGAGGCATGAGATCCAGCCCTGCCTATATCAGTCACACTTTCTTTTTGAGGACAACTGACTGAGTACATGTCGATATTAGCAATTTCTTCTAAGATGTTTACCAAATGATCAAATTAGACAAAAATCTTAGAACTAGGTCACATTGCTTTGGTGAAAAGCTCTTCTCTCTCTTAGATAGGACCATCTGACTCATGATATTTGGATGCTTTTGGTTTTCAGCACTTTATCCTCTGCTAAAAACTGTGGCCACTTTGAGTTGGAAGGTCTGTCTCTTCCCATGGTAATAATACACCCCAGGGATATTTCCTCGCTAGTGCTGAAGGAGATCAGAGCAGAATAGAACAAAAGGTCACAGCTATGCAACTTCAGCTAAGCCAAAGAAAAATCTAGTAATTCTAGCCAACAATCTCAAGAACAGCAGGTTGTCTCATACTGCATAAACCTCAATCTTAGTATAAGAAGTCTTTTCTTTAGAACTTAGAACTAATTTCTAGAACTAAAAGTAAGACAAATATTCCTTTCTGAGAAAAAATATAATGTCCACACAGGAATTATGGTAGATGTCTCGGAATATCAATCTCCCTGAAGCACACTAGAAATTTGGAAAAGGAGAATATATTGCAGATTCTGTCAAAGGGACAATACAGTAGTGCTTACAAATAGGAAACAGCCATTCCTTTTTGCTATCTTAGTTCTGTTGCTTAGGTGATTTTTAAGCAAGAAATGAACCACATTTCTTTTCATGGTTTAGAAGCAGATTGGGCATTGCTCAGTCAGTAAGACTGAATATTACTTCCAGATTACTTATAGGACTGCCCGTTCCCTATAGTTCCTGCCCATCCTGCTGGATATGATAGGGTGGACTCAGTGGTGGGCTTCAAGTAATTTAACAACCGGTTCTCTGCCCTAATGATTTCTTCCAACAACCACTTTGCCAAGTTGCTCAGAAAGTTAACAACCAGTTCTCCCAAAATGGTGTGAACTGGCTGAATCCCACCACTGGGTGGGTTCAGTCTGGATTCCCTTGGTGAAGCAGTGTCACCTGGTGTTGTCTCAAAAGCATCCTTTCTCTGTCATAGTGCCTGCATTATGGAACAGCCTCCTCCAGAGAGTACCAATGTCCCTAATCCCTATTGACCTTCAAGAAAGCAGTTGAAGATCTGGCTTTTCCCCCTAGGCATTGGGGTTAGGGTAATGATAGAGTTGGCATGTGATAGCTGATGGATGGATGGGAGATTTTAGCAGGGCCTTAACATAGTTTGTTTTAAGTGGTTTTTTTTCAAAATTTCATTATGTTTTTATTTTGTCATCTAGAGTTCTTTTTTGGTACTTGGGTAGCTACATAAATTTGTTAAACAAATAAATGTCTATGACTATCTGCTCCAGTACTAGAGACCAAGCCGAAACAAATTTTTAAATCTTTAAGATGAAGTTTTATGGAGAGAATATGACAGCCCTTTGAGGTAATCCTGACAAGAAGCCCAATCCATGAACATCAACACTACCTTTATTGTAAGGCTATAGTAGCAGGATCTTGCAAGTCTTTATTTATTTATTTATTTTTACTCTCTAGAAAACTAGAGAGGGTCCCTTCTGAGATCCTTCCCAGTCCTATTTCCTTCTGTGAGCTGAGTTACCTTTCGCATGATGGTATTCTAGACTGCGGCTCTTCTTCCTGTCTCTCAAGGTCATTCCCACATACCATTCCAGAACAACAGTTGGGCTCAGCTTTAGTTTTTGAAACTTGGCAGAACAAAAAAGTAGTGGCAAGGGAAATGTCCTAAGAAATTGCTTGTTGTTTTAAGACAAACTGTGTTTTCATTTAAGGATTGAGATGGACCTTTAAGTTTTGAAATGTCATAACAGAAGTTTCTGAAAACAAACTTTGCTAATATTTAACTTCCTGTTGGGAAGCCAACTATGGACTTGAAAGACTATTATGTATGAATTGTTCTCTATCAGTGTCTGGTATTGATGCTGATGTTTGAAAATATTGCATACTTATGAACGTGTATGATCATAAGATAGGCTTGCATCAGCTTCCTGGGTTGTACAGCTGAGTTGAAAAGCACCTGTATATAAATAGAATACAAGATACAACTCTTTGGTCCTTATTAATACTATGTTTTATCCCTCACTCACATCTTTCTCTCTTGCTTGCTTTTTGAAGCTACATACTTCCTCGCTCATTGCCCCCCTTTTAATGTTTAGATCCAGTGTGATTTGTACAGCCTCCTTTTCATTGGTCAAGATGAATACTTTGATATCTAAGAATAATTGTCACATATTAATAATGACACAAAAGAGGAAGGGTTGGCAGGAGGTGGTGATCATATCTCAACATGTCAAGCAGCCCTTGTCATAATTCTCCCAATTGCAAAATGGGAACAGCATCCCCTCACTCTGTTTCTGGCTTTCCCACAGCAGCGGTCTGCCTGATTACCCTGAGGGAACACAACAGCTAGAACTCAAATAGTAGTTCTATTTTGAAGTGCAGGTAGTCTTAATTATATATTCAGTAGCATCAAGAAAGATTTACATTCTTTTGAGGACAGTTACAAGTCATTGTCCAAAAACCAAAGAACTTCAGGTACCCACAAGGTCCCAGGCCTGCCCTGGATGAGATCCCTCCCTCCCAATTGAAGCCATCATTCAAATCCTTATCACAAATTGCCTCCCAAAGTGTTCTCCTTGTCCCAAGAAAGGAACTAGCTAGAGAAACAGAGGTTTAAATCCTCTCAGGACACATAAAACAAGTTGAAAGAACCAGGCTTCTGAGTATAATCACCGAATAACAGAGGGGGGTTGGTTTCTGTTAACAGTTTTTGGTTAATGATAAAATTGCTTTAATTTCATAAATTCATGAATACACTGTTTACTCTTTTAAAAGGATTCTTTTTTTTTTATTTCTAGGCCCATCCATTGTGACCCCTCCAAAAGACATCTGGAATATCAGTGGAACCCAGGTTTACCTGAGCTGCGAAGTCATTGGAGTTCCCACTCCAATTCTCACCTGGAACAAGGTTAGTGGAAACTAGGCAAGTTTTGAAGGTGATCCACCAGAAGATTTTCCTGGACAGCTTCATCAGAATAAATGAGTGCCATGCCAGGACCCTGCCAAGTTCATGCCACATAAATGAAGGGGTCTCCCAGGTTCTTTTTACAGCAGTGAGTCCTACACAGAAATCCCTGAAATCTGTGCTATTTGTAATGCTTAAGAGTACAGAAAGGGTACAGAAATAGAATGTTATATGTAACTGTGAGACAAAAAGAGAACAGTTCATCATATTAATGGCTCATTTAAAACCATCCCAAGTACAAATGCAAAAGGATTAGAATATAGCATGATGATAGATGAATGTGGTAGTATGTGGTAGAAAGTGCTTTGTCAAGCCAAACTTTCTGCAGAGCCTTAGAAGTGTTATTTAAATTATAGAATGTTCTTTTCAAAAAATAATGCCATGAAAGAAATCTAGTTCTGGATTCAGTTCTGTTTACTCTTTTATATGAGCTCTGTCACCATATTAGGTCTTCAAAAGGAGCCAATGCTAAGGAATCACTTGAACAGAATGCCAGTGTATTTCACAGACCTTGAAATATTTGAAGCAACAAATACAAGGCCTATTTTTGATGCAGATTTCTTGGTTGACTGTGAATGAGAGAAACAGAGGAGTTGGAAAGGAGTTGCTGCTTCGGCAGAATGAGATCAGATAATATGGCCTATCAGATAAGATGACCTTGACTTGGTTTGTAGTGGCTGAGAATTTGAGCCATGTGTTAGAAAGACCTTGATTTACCCATTTTCTTAGTTTCCAGACTCTCCTTAGACATTAATTTAGCTTGACTTTATTCATGAGAAGCCAAAATTTCAGAATGTGCTCCTGGATGTCCAGAAACTTAGGTAGTCAGTAAGGCTATTAGATCTGGGCTGCAAAAATCCAGTTGATCACTTTACATGATAGTTCCACAAATGGGAAATAATGGATACGGAGTGTGTGTGTGTGTGTGTGTACATGTACTTGTAGTAGCCTTAGAAGACAATGGGAAACAATGGGAGAAATTATGTTGGGAATAGCAAAGGTAATACAGAAGTATTCATTTCAAGTGCTGCTGGTAAAACAGTGAGTAGTGTGATGTAGTATTTAAAGCTTTAGAGTAATATAACCAATAAAACCTAGGATTTTTTTTCCCACAGCACATAATTCAGCTTTAGAAGATGCTATTGTGAGAGGTGATGCTGGTTACCAGCAGGGCTGATGAATTTAAAAAAAAAAAAAAAAGGTTGGACCAGTTAATGGAAGTCATGGAAATCAGTAGTTTTAGTGTTGATAGCAATGTGACTGCATCTGTTGAGAAACTAGCGAGCTTCCTTGTGCAGGTGGCTGTCCACTGTAAGAACAAACTGCTGAAGTAGAAGGGCCTGGGTTAAAATCCAGCAGCCCCCTGCTTAAGGCTTTACCTAGGTTTAGGTCCAGCTTTAGCCAAGAAAGCTCACAGGCTGGGCTTTGGGGCCAGTCATTCTTTCTCACCTCACTTCCCTCTTAATGATTGTTGTGATGGGGATAAAATGAAGCAAGATCTCTTAATATAGAAATTAATTCATATTCTGAGATGAATAAAATTAATATAGCTTAGAGATAATTGCCTTGAAGTACTGCACAAAAGGCAGGTTATAAAGCAGAAAAGTGACTATTTTCGGAAGAAGGAGAAAGCAAAGAGGTCTCGGGTCCTGGAGGGTTCCAGATAACCAAAACTTTAATATGGAGAGGCCAAAGTTACCATCTGATTTCTCAGTATTTGACATGAATTTAAAGTGAGCAGAACCCAGGAAATGTGTTTTTCCTTTCCAAGATTCAAACCACCCTTGCCATACTTGCCTTTAAACAGGCTTTGAAAACCTGCCTTTTGCCCCAGGGATGAGGGTTGGGTCCTTTCAGTTGGATGTGGCATGAGAAATAAAGTATTCATTGTTCTCCCTCTGGGCAATTGCCATCTTTCTAGGAACTATTATGTTTCTAGGTTTCTTCCTTTTTTCATTTCATAAGTTCCCAGAATCGTTGCAGGGTCAGGCAGCCGTAGGGTTGAGAGGGAGGAAAAAATGAGAGAGGAAGATGGATAGATGGTTTGGGATATGACATCATGGGTGTACAATGTTCAGATGCAGATTGAAACACAAGGCAATAATAGGAGGATTGAATGGAAACTGAACTGATAATTAGAAGACATAATAGTGTGGTTACAAAAATAGGATTTCAGATGGTAACTCTTACAATGGGGCTATTTTCCAAGACATGTAACAGAGAGAAGCAAGAGAACTACAGCGGGAAGAGAAGCAGGACTATTTCATCCCTTCTGCTGAGAAGGCAATTATATTTGGCTCTTCCACAATTGTCAGAAGGAGCAACCTAAACTATTTCTACTGTAACTTTGGGAACAAGTACCTCTGTTGGCCTCTTTCCATTTTTCCACCCCTCTACCCCCTGCAATCTTTTCTTTTACTAGTCATGTCAGGAACCATATTAAAACTGCTATTTATAAATCACTCTCTTTGAGCAAAGAGAAGGTTAAAAGAAAATGTTAAGTTACTCCGATGTCCACAAAGAAGTGGTTGTGTTTGATTTGTGATCCTTTACAGCAGCTCCCACAATTCTCTCCAGTAGGGTGACTACCATGCTTAGTAAAGTTGGCCTCCAGCTGATTGATTACAGGGGAACATTCTGGCCTATTTTTGGCAAAAATATGGAAATAGGTTTTGACCTTTCCTCCCAGTTTAATATTCCCTCCTGATCTCCCATCCAAGCACAAACCCAGGTCAGACCTTGCCTAGTTGCCCTCTGCTTGACCAACCAGTTGCTGGCACATCAGAGCTCTCTTCTGACTATTACTACTTCTAAATTATTGCCTTGCTTAACCTTTCTAACTCAAGAAGATAGAATGATACCAATCACAAATATTGTTCTCATTTAGTATTCCAACTTTCTGTTCAATAAGCTCTTTGTCAGAAGGGAAAAGCACCTAAAGTGCTATTTGTCAATGCTCGAGAGGAATTTATATGTTTTTAGTATTTTTTTATTATTTAAAATATTTCTACAATTCTGGACAGCTAACAACAGTGATAAAACATTAGGAAACAAAAGACTGCTTTGATTTGAACTCTTGAACTCACTCATTCTCTTACTTACCCAGTGAAGGAATGAGTTTCTAATGCCTGGGTGATAAAGTATTAACTAAGCAATAGAATGTACATCTCCTCCTCCGTAGTGAAAACACAAAACCAGCAGATAATTGTTTATATTCCCATGGCTGCTTTTCATTAGTCACATTGGTTACTTTCTCTTTGAGCAACTGGCAACTCTTCCTACAATATTATATAAGCAATTCATCTTTTTTTTAAATGCAGTTCATTGTATAACTCAAGAAAATTTGCTTTTTAAGGAAATAGTCTATTCTAAAATCCATTGGGTGTCCCCAAAATAATTTGTGCTCTTAACCAACTTATTCAGTATAGAAAGTCTGAAATGTTTTAACTATATGGTACATTAAATATCCAGGTTCAGTCCCCCTGACTAGTCCAAAACTCTACCCACCCACCTTTCCAAGTCTTTACTTCCATCAGGGGTATCCAACCTTGGCAAATTAAGACTTATGGCTTAATTCCTCAGCATGGCTGTCTGAGGAATTCTAGGAGTTGAAAGTCCACAAGTCATAAAGTTACCAAGGTTGTACACTCCTGACGCCCATCCTTTCTTCTCATATACAGATAACAAGAGGACAATATAGTGTCCAAAGAGTGGAACTTCTTCCAGGAGACCGAGACAATTTAGCCGTTCAGACTCGTGGTGGTCCTGAAAAGCATGAGGTGACAGGATGGGTATTGGTAAGTAAAATTCTATTTCAAATTAAATTGTCATTTTGAGAATTTTGCAGCAAGTAGAGAAATAGGATTTTTCTTCTTGGAGGCTGGTTAAGCGGAATGTTGGCACATCAAGGGGAAAATGACATATTGGCTTTCTAGGTTGAATGATTAGCTTTCACCTAAGAATTAGTATATACCGTAATATATTATGGTTATGCTGTCAACTGTCCCATTTGTATGCAAATTGTAGTGCAGGCCTACATCTATAAAATATACTGCCAATATTGCACCCAGATGTAGAACTCTTAACAGGTCCAAGGACACAACATGCTACATTTTTTAATTTCTCAGTCTTCCAAACGAGAGAGAGATTCATTTTTTATTATTCTTAATTGATCAGGGAAGGAATATCTCTTCCAAAGCAAAATCCAAGTATGGTGAGTGTTTTGTAAAATGAGGTAGCTTTGTCCCGTACCATTTGTCCCTTATACCAGGGGCAGGTTTCAAAATCTGTTGCTACCAGTTCGCTCATGGGCATGTGCACTTGCACACATGCGCAGAAGTGTCCGGGCGGGTGGATGGAGCCTCTCACCACTGCTGCTACCGGTTCCGAACCGGTAGCAACCCACCACTGCCCTATACCATATCCTCCACAAAATGCAGAGGTTGAGTAGTTCTTACTACATAAGATTCACATAAAATTCAAATCATTGTACCTGCTAATCTGCACTTATCATAAGAAACTTCTTTTTCCACAGGGACGCTTAATCCCACTTCTCCACCTTCCCCAAAATATATGCTAAGATCTTTTTGGTAAGACAGAGTGTTTGTTTTCTGATATTCACCAGTTTTGTTTCCTACCAGAATTCTATTTTGGGGCTTACTAACTCAAGCTGTGCAAAGGGACTGGTTTTTGCATATTACCGTGGACTGTCAAACTGTGGATATAGATTGTTACAATCCAAGCAAAGTAAACATACATTTATATACATACTTGCCTAGCTCTATGTGCCTTCCAGCTAATAGCATTAGAGGGAGATGCAATATTAGAAACATCCATCAAGACAAGAAATCCCTGCCACACTCAGTTCCAATTATGAGAACTTCTCCATGAAAATGGTTTTCGGAGCTCCTTATTTGTTTTTAGAAGGTTCACCATGTGTTTCCTCCCCACTCCATATAAGACCGCCGGGCAGACAAAGATCAGTAAATATAAGGCCAAGCTCTTAGCATCTGATGATACTGTTGTCTTTAGTCTCAAATGCTTTCCACTATTGGCAGCAATTGCTGAAGCTGTTCTTAATCCTTTCGGAATTAGTACCTAATGCAGACATAACAGAGCCATGGTGGTGCAGTGGTCAGAATGTAGTATTGCAGCCTAACTCACTGCTCACTGCCAGAAGTTCGATCCTGATCTGCTCAAGGTTGATTCAGCCTTCCATCCTTCCGAGATCAGTAAAATGAGGACCCAGATTGTTGGGGGCAATATGCTGACTCTGTAAACCGCTTAGAGAGGGCTCTGAAGCAGTATATAAGTCTAAGTGCTATTGCTATCAAGTTTATTTAAAGAACATTCAGGGCCATAGCATGTATGATACAAGGATATTATTAACAACCTTGAGGAATGCAATTAACTATGACTCTACTCCGACAGATATCTCCACTGAGCAAAGATGATGCTGGAGAATATGAATGTCACGCATCTAACTCTAAAGGAGAAGCCACAGCTTCTGGAAAAATTACTGTGGTAAATTCCTTAAACGAAATACCTGCAAAAGGTATGTAGGTCTGCATAAGCACTCCCTTTTCTATTGGATCTGGTTAAGAAAATCAAATAGCTTGGGTTGATTATTAATTGGTAGTACGTTTTGTCATGATTTGTGACCAAAATAAGCGTTTCACATCTTTGTAAGCTTCAACTGGCTTAATGTATTTATTACTGTAAACCATCTCCCCCATGAAATTTTTGCACCATCTGGTGGTATCACTGAATCCCTTTTATGTTCCGTACTACCAGCAGCCTCTGAAAAAAAGTCAAATACCAAAGAAAGTTTGCTTACTTGTTATCTATGATTTCAAATGAATCTGAAATAATTGTGGAGGAAGAAGGAATTGTTATCTATTTCTGCTATTTTTCTTGCTTCAAGGAAATACCTTTGATTATTTCTATAGCAATTCATTTCTCTGGAATGCATCTCAAGAATAACACGTGTTCTTAAAGCACACTCTCATTTTCTTTGTAGGTGAAAGTACTGAGCTGTAAAAGATGAACCATATATACTGCATATTGAGAGACAGTGCTTTTCATCTATAACAAGTTTATTTTTTGGAAAACTGACAACAAGCCATGGCTCTGTAGTCCCTTAATTCCTACTATTTTCACTGTAATTACAATAAAGATATTAAGTGAATGTCTCAACAGCTTTTATTTCTATTTACATAAAGCATGAAATTCACACATTCAAAATCTGAAAAAAAAAACTTCCAATAAAACACAACAGTTGTTGGGATTTAACACACATTTAAAAAGTAAGTTTAAAGCAATAGGAATTTCAGGAAAAGGCGAATTGTTTGACGACTACACACTCATCATTCGAGGTGCAATACTCATTGACATCAGTTCTTGGAAAAGTAGTTTGCAGGCATATGGCATCCTCACCAGAGAAATCTGAAAAAAATTAGATTAACCATGTTAGCAAAAACATTTCAGAAAACATTCTATATCTTTACTTTTAAAAATCCCCACATATGGGGTTAGGGAGCTCAGAAAAGCACACCATGAAATTATTTTTAAAAGGCTTCAAAGACTGTGAAAGTAACAGTGATAAAAACATCTTGGGAACAAGTTGGGAAATGTGAGAAAATTTAGAAAGGCACTCTCAGTACTGGCCAAGCTTCACTGGAGAGGTGTGATGGAATATGTACCTGGAGGAGCAATGAAGGAAGAGTTTGGTAACACAGAACTTTCCCAGAGAGAGGCATGGATTAAGACACTGCACAAGTAGAAAGGGAGGGGGAGGAGTTCAGGGTAGCCACACTGCAGAATCTCTCAGGATATAACTAGTATGTTAGGAGGTTGTAGATTGTTTGGCAAGATTCTGTCTATTAACTGTAAGCAAATAGGAGACTGAACTTGATTGCATTTCATTGTGTCCTCTCTGGGTGATCTGTCCCCGTCCCCACACACACACAAAACACAGCCAGCCGAGGGTTAAGGAAACACTTTGGAACGCACCCAGTTCTTATCTCCCACTTGGCAGCGATAGACACACCGTCTGCCAAGTGATTTTATTTCCACAAACAGAAAGCAAAGATACGAACGTTCACAAAAGTCCAAGCAGAAATAATATTCCTCCCAGCAGTTCCGGACGAGGCTTTAGTGACTATCCAAGGTTTACTTTGTTCGTCACAAAGATCCTTGACCACCACCCTCTATTATATAGTCTCTGGGGTGTGGTCCAGTGACTCAGTTCTAATCCCTAGCACGCCTCCTAAGATGCTGCAAACGTTTATCACGCCTTCGGAGGCGTGCGTCCAGGAATGATGTTCCATTGTCACTCTGATCCGAATCAGCTGTCTCCTCTCCCTCGGCCGGCACTTGAGACAATGCCAGAGGGGAGGGGCCTGGAGAGGGAGGCCTGGCTGACTCCTCTTCCTCATGCTCGGAGCTTTCTTCCTCCGATGGGACAGGCTCAGAGGGCGGGGCCACAACACTGGGCCTGGGCCTGATAAAAAACCTATGTACAGCATGCTGCAGACAAGAAAGCCAATTTCTTCAATGTCAACTTCCTCCTAACCTGGACGAGGAAGGATTTAAAGATGATGTAACCATTGAGTATTAGGAGTTCCAGGATATTGAAGTGTACATTAAAGGGGCCCTTGACCTCCAGCCAACCGTTGTTTGGAATCTGAGTCCTCTTTCTCCCACATACACACAAAGAGACACACAACCCTATTTACAGTATGTCAATATGAAATGAAGTAGAACTTGTCATCATCATAATTTAAGTATTAAAAACATACTTTAAAAGCAAAGATTATTACGGCCAGAAAAATAAAATGACGTTTTGTAATACTGTAAGAGAACAGCATTTTCAGCATTTTAAAATTCAGTGGCATTATTTCAGAAATTTTCATAACTCTTCTGAATGGATGGGAGAGTTTTATGCTCCCCTTCTTGCAGCTAGTGACTCTGATTATGTTGTATTCATGGTAGATAACAGCGTAGACAAGTATTGGAAAAAGTGCCTCAAGGTGAGATGAAGATAAAAGTTAAAAAGAATGAGAGAAGAATGAAATGGAATGGGCAGCATTTTCCTACCCTCTTTTACATACCTGTGTCTTATTACGACAACCCCTGCATTCATAGGTGTGGGTCCGGGTGTTTGCTATTGCCATTAGCCCACACAAGTTGCATACATGAACCTGATATGGATCTGAAGCTTCAAACAATCTTTCCCTTAGGAACTGCGCTGCTCCGTGAGCAATCTGACAGTCTCGTTCCATCTCTCCAAATCGAAGACCTCCATCGCTGGGGGGAGAAAAAAAATCAAGTTCACTTTCTTATTTTTCCAAGTTAGAAAAACTACCCAATTAATGTAAGAAGCTATTAGAGGAGAAGCCAGCTCATGTACCAAAAATGCTCCTAATGAAATGAAGTCTTAAAAAACAAAACATACCAGAAGTTCCAAAGAAGTGCTATATATACACATTGTCAATACAAGACCGGCTAGGGAAAATATTTTTTAAAAAAAGACAATATATTTCTCGACAATATATTTTAACACTCCCATCTGGGCTCCTAGCATTTCTGGTCTTATTATTTTTCTAGCCCTCATAGTTGCAAATAACCACTAAAAGCTATGTAAAGGCTTGGGGAAATCTCAGAAACTAGTGGCATTTTCTAGTAAGATTTCTAAGGATTGTGGCTTCAATACTTTGTTGAAATAAAAACAAATTGGAAAGCATAATAAGCAGGCATCTATTTCTTACCGAGATCGACCCTCCATAGGTTGCCTGTTAAGGATCTGAATAGGTCCTCTTGCCCTGGAATGAATTTTATCATCTACCATGTGTTTTAGTCGCTGATAGTAAGTGGGGCCAATAAAGATCTGTGATGTGATTTTGCGACCAGTAAAGCCATTGTACAGAACCTGCAAAAAGTAATTGCTCCTGTTATAATAGCATATCAATGCAGGGAACAGACAGAATGAGACCTGTCACTCATTCATTGTATCAGATTACCTCATTTCCTCTCAGATGATACCCGTAATCAGAGAGCAAGTTTGAAATCTTCTGCACGTTGACTGCATCATTAAAAGGTGTAGCATCACCTATCTCTCCTTTATTTGCTGATACCTGGAAAAGGGAAAGGAAAGACTAGCAATTATTACACTATTCCTCATAATAACTGACTAAAATGAAACTGGGAAGATTATATTCTAACTCCCATTGAAGTGTAGAGCTCACAGAATCACTTTACTTAAACTGAAGGGCTTCTGCAAGTCAAAAATCAGAAGAATGGGGACTATGTAGTACTTACTCTGACTTCTTTGGAGAAAGAAAAGAGTAAACATAAACTAAACATTAAAAGAATTTTAAATCATATTATGCAAATTTAGAGATTGTGTTTCCCCAAGATCTAGATTAATGCCACGGGCCAGAGAGTTAGCTTTTTAATCTGAAAATAAAATGGCTCCAGATTGCAAGAGATAAAAACTGATTCAACTTTGGCGGGGTATGCTAAAGTCAGAGATGACCCTGGAAGCTCTCAAAGAGAGTATGATGGAGAATATCTCAGTTCCAAGCAGCGAGACTTACCTTTCCTTGAAGGCATTCAATCAAGTGACCAATGGTCATTCGTGAAGGGATAGCGTGGGGATTGATAATTATATCAGGAGTGATACCTTCACAGGTAAATGGCATATCCTAAAAATGAAAACAGATCAAAATCATACCGTTTTCTATAGCACCATTTTTTCTTGATTATAGTTTGCTTAAGCTATAAATCTTGCTGGATTTTTTTTTTTTGTATGATATAAGTCACAAAAGTACAACCTCTTTATTCTGTCAGGTATTTGATCAATTATGAATTTCCCACTATACTGTATATGCTCATGGATAAGAGTTTAAGTGCCATCATACACTTTTTTTAAAAAAGGAATTCGACTTATCTGCAGATGGGCTCATCACTGAGCAAAGGTTAGTCTTGTTTAATAACCATAATTGAGATTGGCAAATCAGTCCTTAAGCAAATCAGTCTTCAAATCAAAACTCATGACCACAATTGTGGTTAAGATTTTACTTCAGTTTACACTTGCTTTATAACATCAGAAGGATATAATCCTAAACAGCCAAGAGCCCAAAGAGAAGGAAAGGTTTCCAGAATTTGACTCTCAAGGAAGCTATTAAAAAGGGCAAATGTTAAATCCGCTTTCCCTCACTCCCCATCCTTTGGATTGCTCATCCCAGCACTGGGATAATTAGCAAGAAAATTGATGTTCGAATTTACTTTCATTGGAGAGGGATTACATGGGAATAAGCAGACAGATGAATGCAATTTCCCAGGAAGCAAAGAAAAGCCCTTAGTGTGAAACTGATTCATGTTTCGTCAACTTCAAGGAGCAGCTGGAAAATCTGCCTTAGCACTTTTCAGGGACATGCTGCACTGGGGAGAAAAGAAAGTCAGGAAGAGAGAGCTTACTTAGGCAATCTCTCTGCTCTGCAAGTGGTGATGGGAGGGAAAAAAATGGGTCAGGCACAGGACAACACATACTGACTTAATGGTAAACACATGACTGAGATACTGCAGGCATTAGTTGCAAAGTTACATGTCTATGGAGATTCTCAGTCATCCAAGTCATGGTTGTCCCAAAGGTGCTTTTTCAAGAAGCAACTAGACTTTCTGTTTTTTCTTTGAAGACATTTCGCTTCTCATCCAAGAAGCTTCTTCAGCTCTGACTGGATGGTGGGGAATGGAAGGATTTATACTTCTTGCAGACAGCTGGTCATTTGCATTCTTTTTGCGAGCCGTTAAGGCCACCTGGAGGTTTACCTGTGTTGTCAGGGTCACCTGAGTAGTGCAAATGGGTGTGGAGCCTTTTTGGAACTGTTGAAAGGACTGTGTTGTAGCCTGGAGATAGATGATGTCATATCTCTCCCCCTCTTTTGAGAGAGGGCTGTTCAATCTATGTCAACTATGTCAAAATTGAACAGCCCTCTCTCAACAGAGGGGGAGGTATATGGCATCATCTATCTTCAGTTTATAACACAGTCCTTTCAATAGTTCCAAAAAGACTCCACATCCATTTGCACTAGTCAGGTGACCCTGACAACACAGATAAAGCAACTGATATATTCTAAGTAGAGTAAAAACCAAGGCAATATTTCAAATCCAATTAGCTAAGCATGATATCCTCTACATCAAAAACAAAATTGGAGACATTTACCTCTTGCCTGTATTGGATACCACAGGTACCTTTCTGACCATGTCTACTAGCAAATTTATCTCCAATCTGTGGTATTCGGACAGACCGTACCTGGAGAGATAAAATAATAATAATCTATTACACCAACTATTCACAAATGTTGGATTTATTCTTGCCGACACATTTGCATAACTCCTATACTTACTCTTATTTTACAAAACTTGTATCCTTCCTGGTTCAAGGTAATCATGACCTGGTCAACAATACCAGTTTCACTAGTTCGTAGAAAAGTGCTACAATCCCTTTTAGTGTAGCGACGATTGGTGCTCTCCAGTTCGTCTTCGTTCTCAGGCAAAGTTACTGTCTTGCCAATGATGACATCATCTCCTGAGACACGTACGCCAGGTGCAATCAAACCATCATCGTCCAGCTTGTCATAGATGGCATGCCTCATCCCTGAAAAAAGAAGAAAACGTTACGTGCTTCCAAATCAGGGCTTCTGCTTGTTCCCCTTTTCCAATAGGATCACATTTCAAAGCTAATACTGTTTTGTGTTTACTCCAGTGCCATTCTGAATTCAGAAAGAAAAATCCATTTCTGCTAGATCCTCTTTTTAGACTAATGTTACATATGCATAACTCTGTGGCCATCAGTGACAATGACAGGTAAGGCAGGATCACTCTCTTGTAACCCCTGTGAAATCATATTCTTCTTTGCAAATAGCATAAACATATGAAACCTATGAAATTCTATTATTGTATCTATTGTTTCTGTCTTCACGATGTATTCCTGATCACTGTCTATGTCTTACCCTGGCATGTTTCACGACTAGGTTTCTCAAACACTTCTTCTTGGTCGTATCCTTTTTTGGACTCCTGTTCTTTATAAGAGCGATAGAATACAGATCTAATGGATGAGAGAAGTGACACCATCAGCTCCAAGTCAGACAGCACTCTTTTAGTTCAGATTGAGACATGATCTAACATTCTTCAGCAGCAGGACAAAACATGATGACATGCTGACATACATTAGCAAAATATCCACTCGAATTTCGAAGCCTATGGACTAAAACCACCTTAATCTAAAAGTGTAGCAAAAAGGTAAGTTTCCAACAACAAAAGAAAAGAAAAATATTTGACTAACACCTACAGAGAACTATTGAAATCTTTGATACAACAGAATACTGCAAAAAGTATACCAAGAATGCTTCAAAGCTAGTGGCCTATTTCTTATAAGCATGTGAAATAGTTCTTTAATAGGGAAATAGAAATGTGGCAAGATGTGAAATATTTAACAAGCCAAACCTGAAAAACCCTCTGTCAACAGCAGAGCGGTTCATGATAACAGAGTCTTCTTGATTATATCCTGTATATGAAGCTATGGCGACTATAGAGTTGATGCCTGTAAAAGATTCAAGAACACACTTCAATTATACCCATATTATTTTCATTTTACAGATTGAGTATTAATGCCAAATGAACTCTAATTTCTCAGTAATTATGTGTTTTCTACAGCATGATGGGTTGAGCTTATAAACACACCCAGTGAGCTCCTATGTTGTTATGCCTGGTGTTATCAACAGAAGATAGGATTTCTCAGGAGCAGGTGTGGAATTTGCTTAAAATTTCACATGTTCCTTCAACCATGTCCTTGAGAATTGTCTCCAAACCCTGTTAATTTGCTATCCATATTCAAAGACTGGACCATCTTGAGCACAAACATTTCAAGAATTTAAAACTGGCTAATTAGATCATAGTTGAAACTTGTATAAATATTTTATGCTTGTTAAAATTGAAAAACAAACAGTGCAAAATATAATAAGAATGTGCACACCCAAATACAAGCAATAACTGAGATAGATATGAACAAGAATCAGAAACAGAAAGAATGCACCTAAGGAATACTAATTACAGTTTTGACCATTGCCTTGCTACAGTTTATGCCAAAAAGTACTATGCTCAGACAAATATATTAAACAAGCAAGGCTAATTTAAGGAGCAAGCTAAGAAATATTTCAAAGTTGTAATGCTTTTCCTTTGTGATCCAGACACACTGGTGCTAATGCTTTTCAGTGTATTAATGAAACCTAATTGAATAAAAGTATAGGGAAAAGTTATATTCTTAAATGAGGTAAACTTCTCAATACCAGTATTGAGATCCCACAGCTGCCATTGCTAAATCATCAATTAATATTAAATCATCAAATACAAAAAAACGAAAAAAGCCCATCTCAGTGAAAATTCATTATTGGTATTCCGGAAATGAATAGTTACAGTAACTTAAAAAAAAGGCACTTTGGCATATCTCTTTAAGAAGTGGATTGCTTCTCTAAAGGTTGAGGTTTTATCCCTGCACTAATCAGCAACTTGCAATCATACCTGCTGGCAACTCTCTGAACCTCAAATATTCCATAGACCGTGTGGTCACAAGGGGCTTCTGAGGATAATATAACACATGGGCCAGTGTATCCATACGGACATGGAAATTAGTGATATAAACTCCCATGGCTTGTTTTCCCATAGCAGATTGGTATGTATTCCTAGGAGACTATTAAGAAAGGAGAAAATGTGTTAGGAATGGGGAAAAACCTTCGAAATTAATGCATAATATTATTTTTTCATTTCCATTTTATTTTTTTTATTATTCCATCAAGTCATAAACTCTTAATTTAAAATATTATAAAATAAAGTCCAACAAACCTGATTGTGATCTGGAAATGGAATAATAGACGCACAAACTCCTAGAATCATGGAGGGGTGAATCTCACAGTGTGTATATGTGGAACAATATGCCACACCTTTCTCCTGCAAATCATCTGGAGTCATTGCCAGCATAACAGTCTCCTCTTCTAGAGTGTCAATGTATTCTACTACACCACTGGCCACCAAATCCTGCCAGCTAAACAAAATGAATTTTAATTAATGCAACTACATAGAGTTCTAAGAACAAACTTGAAAATTTATATCTGAGTTCCAAGAAAATACGTATCATTCAGTGTAATGAAAAACTAAAAGTATAAGCATGCACATATTACCCATAATTTTGCCCCTTTAGGTACAATAGGCATTTGCTCCATTCCTTCATTAGCTTATGGTTTGGTTTTGTTTTTGCTTAATGCATATACTGCAGAAACCAATGTCTTGATTCCTTAGAATTTCTAAACTTGCCGTCTTAGCCGTCTAACCGACTAAAATTAAAGTATACTGAATATTGTCCACACTCAACTCTGAACATAAGAATCTGTGATGAACCCATTGATCTAGCTGGCTGTCAAAAGATGGTGGCAAAAGGAAATCTCTAATGCAGGGGTGTCAAACTTGATTTCATTGAGGGCCGCATCAGGGTTGGGTTTGACCTTGGGGGGGCGTGGCCAGCTCGATATCACTCATGTCGGGGGCACCTATGGTGGCCAAGTGCTAAGGCAGGACTTCCCCCAGACCTTCCCTCCCTCTCATTATAATCTCCTTCTCTCCTTTCTGCCTTCCTTCCTTTCCCTTTTTCTTCTTTTTCCTTCCCTCTTCATTCTCTTTTCTTCTTCCTTCCCCTTCCTTCTTTTTCCTTCCTTGCTCTCTTCCCATCTTTTCTTCTTTTTCTTTGTCTTTCCTCTTTCCCCTTTCCTGTCCCTTCTTGGATGCTCAGGGGAAATATTTCTTCCATTTTCACTGGAAGAGGTACCACAGGCCAGGCCGCTGTTTCCAGGGCGGCCACACGGGCCACATCTAAGCACCCAGCGGGCCGAATCTGGCCCACGGATCTTGAGTTTCACACCCCTGCTCTAATACAACCTGGGAAAGAGATAGGAAAGAGAAGTGCTGTAGCATTAATAAGTTCACATACCATATATTCCCTGTATTTTGCAGCTTCCATATTTAGCATACAGCAACTCTAGTGATTTCAAAAACGCCTTTGTTGCTTTGATGAATGAACGGGAATTATAAAGAGGAATGTAAGCAGATATAAAAAGAACTATTTTTCGCAAGATCAGCAAATAGCTACTCTCTACCACCTTGATGGCGAACCTATGGCACGTGTGCCACAGGATGCCACATGTAGCCATATCAGTGGGCACACCAGCTGAGTTCTGGCGTGTATGTGTGTGCCGGACAGCTGATTTTTGGGCCTTCTGGGCCCACCAGAAGTAGGGTAACAAACTGTTTCCTGCCTCCGGAGGGCCTGGGGGGTGGGTGGGGAAGCCTGTTTTTCTTTCTTACCTGGATCCAGATCCTCTCTGTGCATCTGTGGAGGGCGAAAACAGCCTTTCCCATTCCCTCGGAGGCCCTCCGGAGGCCTGAAAGGGCCCATTTCCCAACTCCCGGTGGGACAGGAAGTGACGTATTTTGCTGTCCCCAGCCTCCAGAGCCTCTCTAGGAGCCTTTGAAGGGCCTCCGAGGGAGTGGGAAAGATGGTTTTCGCCCTTCCCAGATGCATAGAGAGGATCTGGAGCCAGGTAAGAAAGAAAAATGGGCCTACCAGGCCATCAGGAGCGGGGGGCGGGGAATGGGAGGTTGCGCGTGCATGCGCAGGACAGAGCGCATAGAATTATGGGTGTGGGCACACATGCACGCGAACCTCCCTCACCCCCCCCCCTGGCACACAATGGCAAAAAGGTTAGCCATCACTGCTCTACCACATCCACTCTCCAAAATGGTGGCAGGACTTGTTCCTAGTAGCACTTGACTTGTACTAGCAAAGTCAAATCACTCTTGAAAATGCCCAGCAAGTGTTTCAGACAAAACTTTTCTCATTCCTAAATCTGTACTCAGGAGGAAAGACTTTATTCACTTCTTGTATGAGTTGGACCTTAGTTTAAATCATCAATAACATAAACACTCTTTTCAATTTCTGCTCATTTCCACATAACATTTTAGCAGACACAATTACCTCCAGAGCTGAACTTGCTTGGTTATGCACTTTCTTTAGCTAATGATCCTTCCAATTAATGCCTGGAATTTTCTCTTCTCTTCCCATTTAAAGCATCTTTGAGGAAAGACAAGTACTAAATCCCACAAGAGGAGAATATTTGAGGATAACCCTACCTGTAGTTGTTATATTCACGTTCTTTCAATTGGTCAATATGCCTCTTCTTCAGTAACAATTTTTGTTTTTCCACAATTAGAAGTGGACGGCAGATCCTACCAGCATCAGTATAAATGCGAATTTCTCGTTCCCTGATATCTCTGATCATGGATACCTGCATGAGAAGACACAGTTCTCATAAACACTGACAGACAGATCAAAATATCGAAACACCATGTTTTCAGATGCCCCCCCCCCCACCGCTGAGATTTTGCAAGTTGTGAAAATGGTGCTCTTCAGGCAAGCTTTTGTAGCTTAATGGCGATTAACCAATCCTGATGTCAGATAAAAGCAACTGAGTATCTGAAGAGTCAAGATGAACATTCTGAACCACACATGGCCTTCAGAGAGATTATCACTCTGTTTTAATTCATCAAAATTATATAGAATTTAAATTAAATCACAAATCTTTTTTCTAGATCAACTTATTTTATTTATTTTATTTTTTGGTCTAGGTTAGCACCTTTATAGGTCAGTTGGAATTACAACAAAACTTACCTCTGATACAATGATGTCCATTTGCCGCCGCAGTTTTCTCAGCGTATTCATAAGTTGCTCTGGATCTTTATGAATTCCAACCCAGCAACCATTCACAAATATTTTTGTGGCGCTTATGAAAAAAAGGGAAACAGTTAAGCTGCTGATTTAGAGTGAACCTTATAGAAGCTAATGGAATTACACTGTACTTGGTTCTTACTCTGCAATTGCTGCTGGGGAGATTTCTTCCAGGTTTTCCATACTCCATTCTTCTAAAAATTCCAGAATTGGGGATGGCTGAGACCCCACAGAAATATAGGCCATCAGAGCAAGGTTCTTCACAAGTCCCACAGCATGACCCTAAGAACAAATACAGACTAAATTTTCAATTTTAACAAGCTCTATTATGCACAGACATTCTGGCAGTTTTTGAAATTATAATAACATTTAAGAATATAAGAATGGATCCTGAGGCACATTTGGTGGAAGGCAAAACCTGTGAAACCCTTTTTTAAGATTTTGTGGAGCACCTTGTAATAATTACCCTGAATTTTGACAGTTGGTTTGTTAAAACATTCCTGCTATTCCAAGATACTGTAGAAACAATAAGGAAATGTGTGGCAAAAGCCCTAGAACAAACCTAATACTTTAAAAAAAAAATCCTGCAGGATTCTCCCAGAAATGGGAGAAAAGGAATATCCTAGCCTAAGAAAATATATTAATACCACGCTCATTGCAGCTCTTCCATAAATGTTCCTTGTGGCCAACAGAAATGTGCTTGCCGCTGTTCACAGATAACTCTGTTCACAAATCCTTCATGTTAACTTACTGGGTTTCATTACCAACCAATTTTAACTTGAGAAAAGGTCTAAAAATCTGAAAAGACACTACTAAATACTGCAGAAAAAGATTAGCTTGTCCTATGCAAGCTAAATTATCCTATGCAAAGTAGCCTAATTCACATGGGAAAAACCTTACAGCTCCAATTTTTTAGAAAATCCCATTTACTGATGGTATAGAGGCACTTAAATTCAATCTTTGCATTACCTCTGGAGTTTCAGCAGGACAAACCATTCCCCACAAAGTGTTGTGCAACTGTCTGGGCTTTGCTAGTTTACCATCTCTTCCAATAGGCGAGTTTAAGCGTCGCAAATGGGAAAGTGTAGAAGCAAAGGTGAGACGATTCAATACCTGAAGAAATGCAATCAAGGACATTTTTAGGCTTTTCATAACATACGGAACCTAAATCTTGTTGCTATAAGGTCTAAAGGTTATGTTATCAACTATGAGGAATATGTCACTGACAGTTAAACACTGAGAGTGAGCTGGGCAGCCATACAAATTTTCTTAATAAACAATTACAAACGTTTTATTTGCAATATTTATAACATATAATTTGAACACCACAATTTACATTTACTATTAAGCATAGTTTACTTCTGAATTATTAAAGGACCAAAGAATACAATGGGCACTTTTAACGAAGAATAAAATCTAATGATTCTTTCAGGTGGATGTTTACTGAAATCCTTTAACAGTGCAATTTTATTTTCTTTTTAAAGGATTTATTCTCTGAACACTCTAATTCCTCAGCTAAATTTAATTTTCCTCACCCAGACAAGATTCATTCTACAATTCTTTTATAGCTGTAGCAAATTTCTTGGGCACCCCTAAAAGAATCACAACAAATCAGAGAGCCTCAGCCATTATCTGCAATGTGAAAGATGGGGAAATCTAAAAGTTTGAATTTTAAAAAAGTTTCTTCCCTGTGGATTAAAATATCATTTATTCCTCTCACCCATGCACTAAATATGTACTAAGCGGGAAGGAAGAGGCACAAGGAAGATATGCAGTGTAACTGTACTAAGAAAATTTTGGATAAAAGATCCATTTGGAAACAAATAATCTAATGCCAAAGAATTAGGACTGCTGCTGGTTGATGAAGAGGGTGGCTCCGGGTTAAGATACTGAGAAGAGAAGCTAAGGTAGAAGGAACAAAATGAAGGATGAGCAGAAAATGGGGCAAACAAGGCTAGTAAAGTACTATTTATTTAGGAAAGAACAATAAGGAAAATAAAATGAGCATTCTTACATTTCAGCCAACCCACTGAGGTAGAATTGCTGTCATTCTCTAAAAAGAATTAAGGTGATATAGCCATGTCTCTGCTGAGCTGATAACTTTAAAGAACCTACATTTGAATGGCAGGGATATCTAAAACAAAACACTCTTACACTTTTGCACAACAGACAATACACTTACTTGTGACACTCCAGCTCTAGCCTGGTGAGCTTTCTTCTGATCTCCCCAGTTGCCAGTTGCTAATGAATATTTCAAACCATCTGATATAATCCTTGTTTTAATTGCCAACTCCAAGTTAAAATCTTTGCCTCTGTCAATAAATTTCTGGGCATATATTCTAACTTCTTTCAGCAAATTCTTAAACATTCTGTTTAGGGAAACAGAAACATTGAATAACAATAAGTACAATTTTGCATATTTCCCCATAATCTTCCACAAGCAATACCAAACCAAAAGGTCTCTATTTGCAAAAGATTAGCCACAGTTGAAACCAGATTGCAGTGGGACTAGCACTCTCAGAATGAATATCAGATGAATAATCTTTTCAACAATGCCAGAGCATTTAAATCACTCAGATACTATGAATCTGATTATCTTGACATTGTACAATGAAGCATTTGAAAAAAAAATCTGTACAACAGTTGTGTTTCAGAGAAAAATATTAAAACACCAGACTGAGGAGCAAAATCTTTCATGCCTTCCACTATTTTCTGTCTCCTTGATTACCTAAGCGCTATTTAGAAAGAAGAGTTGAGAACTGTTTCAAATAGTCTAGAAGAGCAATGTGTTTCAGTAATCATGATAATGTCAATTCTTCTGATAGTTAATGCAAAATTAAAGGGTCTCAACATGAAGATTTTATTGGATATAAAGTCAACAATCCTAGAAACGTACATTATTCTATTCTTCCAGGATAAGCAATATTTTGCAAAGAAGGGAAAAAAGATTAGAAAGCAAAAACACTAAAGGCAAGAGATAAAGGAAAGGGAAATTAATGTTAGTTTACAAATACACTATTAATTATAGCTTTCTATACCATTCTATCCTTGCAAACCAGCTTTGCTTTCATGCACCATCAATATATTGCCTTTTATCCTCTAAACCTGACATTTTTCTCTCTTTGTGGGCCTCATTAATTTCAGCTAACCATAATATTATATTCCCAGTCTTTTCTGTCCTCTTGATCCATTCATTCTTCCTTCATATATTTATCTCACAATTTGATTTTCTAGGATCAAACCAACTCAATGTATTTCTTTTGCACTGCTTTCATAAGTCACTTTTAAAAAAATTCAATCCACATTTAACCATCACCCATCTCTTATCCACAGATTACCCTGCAGGCCATCATATTCTATAGAGAAGTAAATATGTGTATTTTTACACATAACTTTTCAAAAAGGTGCAGTGTACTTACCCAATATAAAGTAATAATGACCCTCTGAAGTACTCACCCTCTGAAGAGGAAAGCAAGCAATGGTCCTGCCAGGTCAAGCCGCTTGTTGCCATAGTGATCCCTATCGTCTAGTTCCCGTCTCCCTAAAGCTGCTAGCAACAATCTATGAACCATGTACCTGAGAAACAGTGATTGACATAGATTACAGGAAGGTAGAAGTTCAGGTTTCTGGATAGTGTACATAATACAAGTCAGCAATTTACTCCTAAGAAAGGAATCTGCCCAATCTATCATCTATTCAGAAAATCAAATTGTTATCCCAAATATCTCACTCCATGTTATTTAAATTTGCTGCCAACGGTTTTCAAGCTGTAATGAGAGAATTTCAATTTTGTTTTTTTTATTACAACTCTTATCTAAATATGATTCATTTCTGGAGGATAACTGCAGCCTTTGATATTACTTCTTATACAAGTCCACAGCTAGTTCAACTCCCTTGAAATTATGCAGGATGAACAATTTATTTATTTATTTATTTTATTTATTATATGTATTTATATGCCGCCATTCTCCCGAAGGACTCAGGGTGGCGAATACAAGTTAAGAAACAAGTTCAATAAAATCATAATTTAATCCAAATAATTAACAATTCAACAGAACCAAGTCACTCTCCATTTTTTTTAAAGCTCTTTCCACACAACGTTCCTGCTAAGATATCACTTGTTGTTCTCACATTTGGAAATTGCTTACTATTTTATATTACATATCAATTAATTATACTGAGCCTCACTGCTTTCTAGGCAATCCCTTCGATATGCTGCTTAAAATCATGAAGAACCAGGAATTTTGTAGATAAAAAAACCAAGATTATCTGTACAGTATTTGAGGAACCTTTAATTTATCTTATAAAATATTGTAAATAGGTCAGTTTTCCTTTCCAAAATATTAATGAAGCACCAATAAGCTATTAAATAATAAACTATAATAAATAAATGGAATAAACAGGAATGCTGGTACTCAGGTCCTTCCAATACCAGAGGCATTCAGAAACTTTCCACTGTACCTTCGATCACCTGCACTTAAATAAATTATAAATAATAAACTAATAAAACACTGGTCCCAGTGACCAATCCAAATTCGATTTCGCATCATTATCCTGGGGCATGTACATTTGCCTTCATTCGTAAAAAACACTAGTTGAGTTTAAAACTGCATTTCATTGCATCACACTGAGCCAGTAAATGAACTTTACAAATGTACTGGATCATAAATAAATATATTTTAAAATACTCACTCCCAAAGCAGCACCACTTTCCCACCCAACAGGCCTCTGACTTCATATTGCAAATATAAATCTCCCCTACCTGGAGTATTTTACCCATGTTGATTTCAACTGCCATAATCCCCATCCAATATGAACACATAAACATTTACATGAATAGTATTCTTTATCACTACATACCCAAGAAAATAAGCCTTTTTAGTTTCACAGAAGTCACTGACACCAACATGTGGAAGCATCTCTTTCTGTAAGACTTCTTTGGCGTATTTGATTCTCTTCTCTTTAGTGACACCAGGCTTTGCACCTCTTGAACCAATGAAATTCAATGCAACGTTCTGTTCCTGAATGACAAATGCTTCATCCAAAGAGGGCTTAACCTATTGCACACATAAAAAGAAAATGAGATTTACCTTCTGTAAGGAACTTCTTGGCACTTAGAAATACATTAAATGAAAATGCACAAAAATAATCAAGAGTCAACAACTTCTAGCATGTTTCCTGCAGAATTTATTTAGTGTTCATTCTTGTGAAACAAAAGTTTATCGATGGTCACAAATAAGGATAGTATTATGTAATCTCTAGGTTTTTAAAGCAAAATTAGGAAATTAGAGTTCAAGGTACTTTATAGTAAACTGAAGTACCTTTCTGATCACAAGAAGAACTGAACAAGTAAGAGCTAATTCTACCTCTTCTACTAGAAAGTAGGGATTTTGATTTCTTCCTGTTCCATAAAGCAAACCTCCTTTCTTTAATAGCTTGTGCTGACTTCAGCTCAATGTGATTTGGCTCATCCCTTAAATTTCATCCTAAAACACTGTAACTGGTAAAGGATGCATAGGACAGTGAAGAAACTCTCTTTCTGTCCTAGAGTAAGAGTGTAGGGTCCATCTTCCTATTACCAAAAAGATACTTTGGAGTAAATTCAACTACTATTCTTGGAGGTGAAGCTAACAGGTAAGAGCTATATAGCCTCTTTGTGACCATGTGTGAACAAAGTTGGTGTCTGAAGAGGATCTACAGTATATACTGTAGTTTATCATCTTTATAAACATAGGTGGCTTTATCCCAGAGCTGCCATGCAAGTGTCTATTGAGCCAGTCACATGATGCTACTCAAGCAAGAAAGAGGCAATATCATGCTGGCTGTGAATGCCAGGCAATGCGTGCTCTGGCTCTATTTTTTATATTAGAACATGAAACTCATCTCCTCTGATTTCCTGTTTCTATCAGGAAATCAAGTTTGTCTAATGAATGAACTCCTAACATTTTGCACACCAAGCTTCAGCCATACAATCCCTATGATGGAATAGGCTGTATTAAGTTAAATCATAGTTCTATCTGATTTTCTGCCATCCTGCATGCCCATTCTGGCATCAATGGACCTTATTCTACAAACTGGCCAATCATGCTTTATTAGTGCTCCTTCTCACCAATATGATGTTATTTCAGACTTCTGGATTGCTGATGCCCTGTATCTTGTCTGCCAAAGGTGCAGGGGGAGCATCTCTGAATAATTACAACACTGCTTGCCTCCTTTAAGTTCCCACACCTCTGGAGGTCTGACAAGACACTTCCACTAACTGCCCAACTTCCAACTCTTAGGCCACTCTGTTATTTGGCCATGGCATCCTCTTGGTGCATGATTCTATACATGCCTTGACAACATGGCAGTGAAAGCACTGATGGTCTGCTTCTCTCTTCTTTACTACCATCCTTTTATTCTCTAAGTCACAGTTGATTCCTTCCTCTAGAAATTACATGCAGTTCAATTTGCTTTGGAGTTTAATAATGTGAGAAAAGCATATCTAACAATATACATTAATCTAATTTAGCAATTAATATATATAAATGTACTTTACCATTTCCATCATCTCAGGATCTTCAAAGTCATAAATTATATGCTCCAAGATGTCTCTGTCAGATACAAACCCTAATGCACGGAACACAATAATGATGGGCACTTCCTGCTTGATATATGGCAAAGTTGCCACAATACGTTGACCTATCGCACTCTTCTTTGCACCCTAAAGTTAGAACAAATGCAACATCTATGCCATCAAACTGTATTTCGGCACTTTTTGATGATTTTCAGATTCACTGCAATTTTTAAAAAATCATTTGGATCTCTTCTCAACTTTCTCCCTTACACACACACAGCCAAATCCCTTGGACCTATGAACTCAAGTTGAGCAGAAAAAAAAGCATCTCCATAGCTGACAGTTTCAGAGATCATTATCAGGTCCAGCAAGACAAGAATAGTCAGGTTCCTGCCATCCAGATCACAAGTATCCACAAGAGTGACCAATGCAGTTTTTGTCCATTCCCAAGTCAAAGATATACTGTAGATGACTCTCATAAACAATTCAGAAATTGTTGTAACTTTCCCCATTTGAGAGCTCTAAGAATCAAATGGGCTTAAGGCACCCAATTTTCTTAACTCCCCGCTCCTCCCCAAAAAACCCAGACAAAATAGTCCCTGGAAGGTGGGGACAGACTGGGAAATCCAACAGGATTTCTAACTGACTGGATTTCAACCATGGCCTGCATTTTTCATCCCTGCAATTTAGACTGGCAAGATAAAAGAATGAAATGAATCTTATGTCCTGTCAAATCAAGGCAAGCATAATATAGACCGGGGGGGGAGGGGGGTTTCAGAAGGAAGATCACTCTATTCATTTATCAATCCCTAGTTTTTTAAAGTTATGAATTGAAAATTATGAATTGCAAATTCTCACCTGCCCACCTCTGGCCAACATGCTAACCCATATAGTACTTGTTGGTCGAGAGGAATTCTCCAGGCAAGAACGGCACTCTCCTGTGTATGCATATTTAGAATCTTTCTTTGCAAACACATATACTGTGTTTGTAGCCATTTTCTCTTGAGCAATCAGAACCTGTTTGCAGAATATAAACAAGCATTTAAAAACCCTATTTAATAGCTAAACATTTTACTGTTAAAACAGTCTTTTGAAATGCTACAAACTATAATCATACAGAGTTGCTGGAAGTCATGATATACATAATTATAATTATTTATAATATTTATATTATTTTCACTTCTTTAAAAAAAACAGAACAGGCATAGTACAAAGAATTCTATGTTCCAACCTCCACTAAAAAAAAAAAAACAAGCAATCTATTTTGTTTCAACCAAACCCTTGTGTTGATTGTATTTGTTAAATAACTAAAAAACTCACACCTTCTTCACATATTTTGTAATCTTTAAATACCCAGGATATAATTCAATACAGAAAACCAGATAGTTAATCAAAAAACACTATAGGACTCTTTTTAAACAATCTCTTTGAAGGAAAAAACCCTCTAAATTTAAATGTAAAGATGAATGTTCAAAAGGGACTGAAGCTGTGATATAGCAAGCAGATAAGAGATTCTTATTCATGGTTCTTTCCTCAATATACCTAAACCTTACCTTTTCTGATCCATTAATAATAAAATAGCCCCCAGGATCAAGAGGGCATTCATTCAGTTCACAAAGATCACGATCAGTCAAACCGTTTAATAGGCAGTACGTGGATCGCAGCATGATTGGAATTTTTCCTATGAATGTTTTTTGATGTTGTGTCTGTAATTGGTCTTCTCCTTCCTTAATAACTGTCTTGGTTATGTCCACATACAGTGGTGCAGAATACCTTTGGAAGAAAGTTTACAGTATGTTTTATCTTCTCAAATCATTTAAATACCAATATAATCAAGATTATTTTGAACCACTTCAAATAATTATACAACCCTTGTTTGTACAATAAATAATAAAAGTAGATAGCTCTTACGTAAGATTTCTGAGTCTGGCTTCATTTGGCATCATAGGTGAAGGGGCACCATCTCTTTCCCAATGAGTAGGCTTGGACAGATAAATTTGTTCAAATTTCAAAAGATAACGTGGCTGAAAATAATATAAGCATGGCATCAATTAGGCATCCAGTGGCACCTTTACCTAATATATGAAGTGAGAAGCAGCTATGCAAACATTTTGATGAGGATCAAGAAACTGAAGGTGAATCTTGACCAAAAAGGAACATGACAGAGAGCCAATTACATTGTCTGCGAATTTGGAAGATTATATCATATGCTTTGGATGTAGGAATGGATGTATAATTGGAAGTTACTCCTTAAACTAAGGTGACCAGATTTTAACATTGGAAAGATTTAAAGATTAAAGATCTTTTAATTAAAAGATTTTAACAATGTAAAGAGATACATTGTGGGTGTGGCTTATTTTGTGGGTGTGGCTAGCTGGTCATGTGACTGGGTGGGCGTGGCTAGCTGGTCATGTGACTGGGTGGCCATGGCTATGTGTATAGGGTAAGGTGAACAGATTTTAACATTGGTAAGAAGGACACCATTGTGGGCGTGGCTTATTGTGTGGGCGTGGCTTGGAGGCCATGTGACTGGGTGGGCGTGGCTAGCTGGTCATGTGACCGGGTGGCCATGGCTATGTGTATAGGGACTACTCAGAGGGCTGAAAAGTCATTTCTGACAGGTCCTCGCACTTTTGACTGGTCCTCACACTTATGACCATCCTCACATTTATGCCCATGCAGCATTCTTAACAACCATGTCACTCATTTCACAACTGCTCTCTTCACCATGATGACAAGATAGGGCAAAAATGTAAAATGTGAGGACAGTCATAAGTTCTAGGACTGGTCAAAAGTGTGAGGACCAGTCAGAAATAACTTTTTCAGCCCTCTGAGTAGTCCATATGCATTAAAAGATACAGCAATACAGAGGGATGAAGGAATGGAAATTAGAGTAGGAGGGAGGGTAAGAGAGGGAGGAAGAGAGGAGGAGAAGGAGAAAGGAAGAGGAAATAGGGAGGAGAAAAAGAGGGTGGGGGGAAGAGAAAGTAAGAAGGAAAGAAAAGAGAGAGGTGGTAGGTTTGAGGAGAAAGATTGCTGTACAATAAAAAAGATGAAAGGGAAGAAAGCCAACCCCAAACAAATATAAAGATATTAAGATAAAGAATGAATTGTTAAACTTTAAAGAATAAAACAGAACAAATATGAATAAATAGCAATAATTAGAAACACACATACAAACATACAATGTATTTTCTTTGAACAGAATATTTGGCTGGTTCACAAATTTAAACAGCGTTTAGTCATTTCAATTAAATTTACAATTTCTATATTTCCTTTTTGCCATATTTATTCATCTATTTTTTTAAAAAATCAATATTACCCTTCATCCTCATCTCTAATCTTAATCAAATTCAATTTTTCCCTTCTATTCTATATTATACCCCTTCCCATTGTCATCTATTTTTATATCCATCCTCACATTGGTTAATTATGTAATTATGTAATACAGTTGTTTAATACAAATTCAACATTTTAATATAAATCAATTAGTTATATAACTCTTTTTTGTATATTAATCAATATGAACATGAATATTCCAATTATTTCCATGCAATCCAATTTCTTACAAATCAATTAATTATATTTACCAATAATAATAAACCAAATAATTTCCCCCATATATTCCTCCAAACCACAACTTAACCATTTCTGCTTTCAACACAATATACAATTATTAATAGTATCTCAATTATTACAATTCCCTAGTTAAATAGAGCTTTTTTTCTTTTGTGTTTTAAAATCTTGAACTCTCCTCTTTTGCCCTAAATTTCCCATTGTTTGCAGTTTTGCACCTACCTTTTTTGGTGAGGAAAAAGAAAAAGAAAGAAATCTCTCTCTGACTCATTTTGTCAAGTTGCAGCTTTACTTTCGCTTTCGCCTTTGTTTTCAGCATAGCTAGGGGGAAAAAATCTGCTCCAGGAACTTTTTGCAGCTAATTAAACTAGCGGAAGCTGTAGGGGCTGTTTTTTCTATTTTTGCAGGCATGGGTCTACTCATTTTTTTTTAACACTGATCAGCTGTAGGTCGGCCCTTTGAAGCCCTACGGCAAGAGTTTAAACAGTTTTTTTTTCACTCTAGCCATCAGCGGGGACTCAGGAGGCAGAATGAAAAATCGGGACTTTTTTAAAACGCCGCGGGACGCGGGACAAATTGCTCAAAAGCGGGACTGTCCCGCCAAAAGCGGGACATCTGGTCACCTTACCTTAAACCCTTACTACTGATAGAGTAACAAGCAACCTCTGTAGCAAGAAGTACCTTTTCATAGCCTGGGTTGGTCTGTTTTCTGTAGCAATAATCTGGTTGCAATAATACATGCACTGACAATCTTAAACTGGACCACCATAATGCTCCTGCTCATGGGTTACCTATGAAGTTGGCCTTGCAACTACAACTAGTATAATATGTTACAGCTATATTGTCAAGTTGGACAGTCTAACAATAACATATTACATCTGGTTTTCTAATATACACATTTCATTAAAGTTTAAAAGGAAAATAATTAACATAAACAAAAGAAACCAAAGAGAAAACTAAAAGTGAAATCAGAAATTGCCTTTTAGAAAAAGAAGCAGCTGATCCACCATGTTATCTTCCTATACAGGGGCTGCCTCATGCCATTCTAGAAGCAGGAGCCATTTTGGGAACAATCACAATTCTTGGATTGTGAGAACTGCAGTTGTTTCCAAAATGGTACCACACAGCTTCTATATAGGAAGTCTGCACTATACATCAGCTTCTACTCCTTGGGAAAGGTGATCTTCAGAAGAAGTGGAATGAGGCATGATGGAGTGGGAGAAACCCAAGGGTGTGGGACCCAGTGGTGCAAAAAGCAGGCCCAAGGCCTGTGGGAGACCCAGCTGGGTGGGAACCAGGCCGAAGGGACCCAGGAAGGCAGGATGAGGGAGGGATAGGTAGGTAGGGGCAGCTATAGTGTTCCTGCAGTTGGTTATAAGGGCAAGCGGATTGCCAAGTACCTGAATTTTTGTCATGATTGTGGGGACGCTGCAGCGCCCATAACTTTGGGTACAGGTCATAAATCCCTGTGTTTAGCAGTCATAATTTCAAATGACTGCTGAATGAATGGCCATAAGTAGAGGACTATGTATAGAAGCTATTCTTGTTTACTTATAATTTATCACCCAGATTTTTTTGTATGAGAGGCAGTATGTATGTCTGTGGATATGCGTGGATTTGTGGTGCAAGATTTCTTTGCTAGTTTGCAACTAATATGCTACAATCCCCTTCAGAAGGTTTTTTTCTGAAGTGAAATAACAAGGCAGAATATTTTAAATAAATGTTAATACCCTGCGTAGCATACTGCGCACTGAGATTAAAAAACAAAAACAAAATGCAGACATATACTTCCTTATTCAGACCACAGATCCATTCTTCTATGATAAAACTCTCAACTAGCTCTTTTAGGATACACAACAATTGGCTGTTGACAATCACAACTTGTGCTTTACACTATCTTTAGAAACAGAACAGTCTCTTACTGGTTCTTCTACTTCACCGGTAGCATGTTGAGCTTCTGCTTGTAGATCGATTGGTGGGGCATCTTCTACAATTCTTTGCACAGACATCTGAATGAACTCATCAAAAGAATCCAGCTGCTGTCGAACCAGACCTTTTTCATCAAAATAGGAGCTTTGGAAAATATTTTAGAGCCAGTCAGTATTTAGATTCAACCTTTATCATAGCATAGACAATAAAAAAAGAAGTGTTCCCACCTATATGAAATAAAAGAAAAATGCATCTTGCAATCTACAATTTTCATTAGTAGCTATTTTAAGTTATAATTTACAATCAATAACTCTTTTAAATTTAAAAGTAGTTTCTCCTAAATTTAATGCAATAACTTTGAGTAAAAATGCATTGTTCTACTGATTTTGGTTGAAAAAAACATGTCCATGTGAGTTTCTCTTCTCCCAAAATGTACATGGATTATAAAGAATGTTTTATTCTGGGAATATGGCATATTGTATCTTTTTATATGAAATATTACCTGATGACAATCCAGCATGCTTCTTGCCACAGATCTGGAGTGATTTCATCATCATCCTCATCATATTGCATATCTATTTAAAAAAGGAGGTGGGGAGGTAAAGAACTACAGCATCTTTCTAATCCTTTGCATAGAAAGTATTATTTTTAATGTTAGTAGTTTATTATTTTTTAAGTTTACTTCTAAAATCTCCAAATAATAAAGTAGTAACAGCTCTTCAATATCTTGAGCAGAGGTACGGAAACTGAATCTGAGATCTCCTTATAAATTATTTACCTTATATTTGACCACTGAGTTATGAATTTGCTTTTGTATTACATAATTTAATTTCTAATTTAAAAAATCTTTTTTACAGGAGTAAAAAATGTCTGTTACAATTATCTGGGAATAAATTTCATGTAACAATGGGACACGTTCAAACCATTGCCTCTGCATTTATTTTGCAAAATCAATCATGTCTAACATAGATTTAAAGTCCCAGAAAGACCAAATACTGAAAATAAATGCTGGATTTTGTTTCTGGTCAGATCTGTAGTGACTGGGAAAAAAATAATGCATATATTAACTGATAAATCCCATGCCAACAACCTTCGACATCTGTATCAAATATCTTTTTTCTAGATATTTTTCTTATATTTTGTAAACTGTATGTATTATATATTGGTGAGAGAATTTAAAAAGTTTTAAAAATGAAACCCTACAACCCAGAAGGCACAGCTGCACAGAAAATACCACACTGTCATTTAACTGCAGAATGTCTGAACTGAAAAAATTAGATATATTTGGTATTACTATGCATTGAAACAAAGACACTTCGTATACTGGGGTTTAAAGTTGACTTGCTTTCCTGAAATACAATTAAAATATCCAGTTTAAACTTATGCTGAACAGTGGCTCTTATTCAAACGTCCTCACTTATATTACATTACAATTCTAGCAATGGGATCCATTGCACACCCCTTGGACCAATTCTACACTGTCCTCCTCCAACCTTAAAGCACGGAGAAGCAATCAATATCGTCCTGATTTGATTAGAACTTATCATAATAGTTGCAATAATATAATCAAAACCCTTTGGATTCCCCACCATCTTTAACAGTATGGAATGATTAAAAAGCAGCCAGGTTACTAATTAGTAGGTAACTTCGGATGCTACCAGGAAAACCAACAGAACAGTTTTAGGAGCCAGAAATGATATGGAACAAAGCTCCCCAGTGGTGAAGGCTCCCTTCCCCAAGCAGCTGCCTTAATAAGAGACTCACCTTCGTCCGCATCGTACATCTTGGCAAAGGTGCCTCTCGGCCGGTCACGAATATACGAAAGATACTAATCGCCACCGAGGCGGCTCACTTCTGAAACAGAGCCACAGGATTATTATCGCGCTTGCGCAGAGCTCGCGTTTCTCAGCTACTTCCTATCGCTTCAAAACCTCATTTCCTTTCCCATTAGGGCCGTGCAAAGGCTTATGGTCCTTTGGCAAAACATTTGCGCATGCCCAGCCGTATAGCGGGACTTTATGCATTAGCCCCTCTTCTGCTAGTTTTACTGCGCGGAAGGTCTTCCCGTGAACTGTTATTTGAGGACGGGCTGCATCCCGTCCGAACATCCCCTTTCCCCCCCCACCTTTTCTAATATGCACTGTTGTGTGCAGAGATAGCAAGAATCGCGGTAGACAAATTTTCTGGGTTATGGTTTGATGAGGACCGAAATGGTTGGGGGCAATATGCTGACTTTGTAAACCGCTTAGAGAGGAGTGTAAAGCACTATGAACGGTATATAAGACTAAGTACTACTGCTATTTAGGATTTCTCTGTTAAGCGGCGGTAAAAAGCAAAGTATTTCATATGCAAATGAACGCTGCCCTGGTTTAGAGGGTGACAGATCAAATAGATTTTCAAAAAGACCGCAACTATTTGGGGTATTTATTTTTTTCCCTGTCTTCCACAATATACTCTTAACAGTAATTCACTGCATTTATAGAATTCTAAAAATATAATAGTCACTCATTATTTTTTGGGGAAAAAAATTAAAGTAGAACCAAAAATACCTAACGGGTCACACTCTTATTGATTCACAGTCTGTTACTGATTTAGGAATAATTTGAATATAGATGGAATTATATATTCCTTCAAGAAGAGCTACCATTTTAATGCTCTTTAAGACATCCAATGTGCTCATTTGCTTAAGAGAAGCAATTCCTGTGGAATGCAGCAGAGTAGGAAAGTTAATGTTATTCTTAAATAAGTGAACAAATTTAGTTTGAATATTCAAAATAAATTTGTTTTCAAGAAATGTTTAAATCTGAATCTGTTGGTCATAGATTTCTGATTCAGTTGTGGGTCAGTAGCTGCAAAAAAGGGTTTTCTACATGTTCCAGTATTGGTTGATATATGTGCCATTAAGTCATTTTCAATCCTAGAAACCACAAAGATAGATTTTTCCCATGACACCTGTCCCTAACCTGTTCTTCCAAGTCTCCCAACAATACACTCATTGCCACTGTAACTGAATCCATCCATTTTGCTGCTGGTCACTCTCTTCTTGTCTTCCACCTTTCCCAGCATCACAACCAGTGGTGGGTTTCAATTTTTTTCACTACCGGTTCTGTGGGTGTGGCAAGGGAAGGATACTGTAAAATCTCCATTCCCAACCCACTCCAGGGAAAGGATACTGTAAAATCTCCATTCCCTTCCCTACCCAGGGGAAGGTTACTGCAAAATCCCCATTTCCTCCCGATTAGCTGGGACTCAGGAGGCAGAGAATAGATGGGGGTGGGGCCAGTCAGAGGTGATATTTACCGGTTCTCTGAACTACACTACCGGTTCTCCAGAACTAGTCAGAACCTGCTGAAACCCACCTCTGATCACAGCCTTCTTCTATGGAGTTAGGGATAATTTGTGCCTGGTTATTTGTGCTTTGAGTGACAACTCTGGATCGATTTCTTTGATTATATGTTTGTTTTCATAGCTATCGGAGGTATTGCCAGGAGTTTTCTCCAACACCAAACTTCACAGGTTCGATACTCTTCCAATACTGCTGCTCTAAAGTCCCACTTTCGCTTCCTCTGAGATCCCCAGCGTGGCACTGCTGAAATTATTCAAACCTTTCAAGACAAATCCGGAGCTCTCGTGAATTCTGCTCATTTCTAACCCTTCAAACTGAATCCTGAACTCTGAAATATTTAGAGATGAATCTGGGCTTGAATGTTTGGCCTCGAGCCCTCCCTCCCTCCAGGGCGCTTCAGGTTTGAGTCCTGAAGTTCATCAGGAAGGGGAGGAGCACCAGCCTTTCGCCTGCGCCTGCGCTCTTCCCGCGAAGGTCGAAAGCGGTTAGAGGGCCGCATGGTTGGTGGGACTCCGGAGCTCCCGGTCTGTTCGTTCGTGGGTGGCGATGAACGTCTTCCGGCGGGTTTTTGCTGGGGGCCTTCCTCGGTTTTGGCAGCCGCCCCCGCTTTCCGCGCCTGCTTGTGGTAAAAGAATCGGCGCGCTGCTTTGCCGCACCTCGGCGGGCGGCCGCCTTCACTTCCCACTCGGGAAGGAACCCCGTGGACGCTGGGGACGGGCGGCGGTAGCGGTGTCGCCCGAGTTGATGGAGGAGGAGGAGTTCGTCTTCCCCGAATACGTCCCTGAGGAGCTGCCCTCCTCTGAGGAGAAGCGGTTGGTGGAGGCAGCGGTGATGCAGGAGCTGGAGCTGGAGCAGCAACAGCGGCGGCGGGCTGAGAGGGACAAGCAGCCGCAGCAGCGCCGAGAAGGACCCCAGAAGGCAGCACGGACTCACGAAGCGGCGGGGCGGCCGGACGCTTCGGTGAGGTCGAGCGGAGTGAACTGCTCGGGATGCGGCGCGGAGTTACACTGCCGGGATCCGGCCGTGCCGGGATATCTGCCCAGCGAGAAATACCTGAGCCTGCTGGGGCCTGAAGCGCTCCAGAAGGAGAAGGAAGGTGAAGGAGGACCGAGAGAAACGAAGGACGGGCCGAAGGCCTGGAAGGATCCCGTCAGGAAGGCGCTGGAGGGAACGGTGTGTCAGCGCTGCTGGCTTCTGGTGCACCACCACCAAGCCCTCAAGGTGGAAATGTCCCGGGAGGCATATTACAAACTGGTGAGCGCCGCCTTAAAACGGCCTCCTCGTCATGGACGCTCACACCTTGTGCTCTGCATGGTGGATATGCTAGATCTGCCTGACTCGATTCTGCCTGACCTGTCCGAGTTGGTGGGGACCGATGCTCACGTATTTGTCCTAGGCAACAAGGTAGATCTTCTGCCTGCTGACTCGCCAAAATACCTGAAGCACCTCCAGGAACTGCTGTTGAAGAATTGTGCGGATGCTGGCCTTGTGGATTTGAGCCAGCCTTTGGGAACCCCAAACCAGCGTATCATTGATGTGCACCTCATCAGTGCCAAGACAGGCTATGGAATAGAAACCCTGATCTCCAAGTTGCAGAAGTCTTGGAAACTAAATGGGGATGTTTACCTTGTAGGAGCAGCCAACAGTGGAAAGTCTACTCTCTTTAATACTCTCTTGCATTCTGACTATTGCAAATCCAAAGCTTCTGAGGTGATCCACAGAGCAACCATCTCCCCTTTCCCTGGTAAGAGGGAATTAAGGCATGCTTTGACAACTTATCCTTTAGACCATTCAGGAAAACCCACATGGAACTTCTGAGCACTTTGTTTAAAACACATTACTTAAAGATTGTTCCATGGCTCTTATTTATTGATTTGATTTTTGTCCTGCCTTTATTTTTATAGGTGGAAAACATTCATAGTACTCTTTTTTCCTCCCACAACAACATCATGTAAGGTAGGTTGGGCTGAGAGTAAGTAACTAGCCCAAAGTCACACAGCCAGCTTTCATGCCTAAGGCAGGACTAGACCTCACAGTCTACTGGTTTCTAGGCCAGCACTTTTAACTACTTTATCAGAGTTGTTTTTGTATAGAAATCCTTTTCCTGAGATGAAATTTGATTTTTCACATATACCCAATGTATCAGAATGTGTTAACCTTTTAAGCATTCTTATTCTTCACAGTATTCTTGGAATGATCTGTAAGATTTACAGATTTCTTTGTATTGTTTCCAATTTAAAAGAAACTGCTGGCTCAGAATCACAAACTAGCCAACTACAGTTTAGCTATTATATTCTACAAACCCAGTCCAGTTTATGGGTCAGTATATCATGTAAACCTGAGAAAGTGAACTAACAAGAAAAAACTGCCTAAATTAAAGACAGTAGCATATATTGTGCTAGCGCAGCTTTTGTGAATTTATTCCAAACTATAAACTTTTTAGATTATATGAGTTAATCTCTTCTTTAGATTATATAAATTAATGTCATCTTTATATGAGTTAATCTCTTCTATAATAGTTCTTAAATGCCATGTGGGTATGTCAAAAGTCTAATTTAAATATACCAGTACCTATGTTCCTGTTCTATGCGCATTAGAATTGTGTGTCAGCAACAGATGTTACAAAGAGCTATAGATCAGAAAAGTGGGAGGTCATATACCCAGTTTGTATTTATAATTCATAAGAATTTTAAGTAACATAGCTATGTCATTTTTTTTATTGAAAAAGTTTTTCAAATACAGATTTTCCCCCTTTCCCCCCTCCTCCCTAACCCCCTTCACCCTCCCCTCCCCCTGTGACTTCTTCATAATAAAACCCAAATTCATAACAGATTATATAATACTTTACCATCCACTTACTCCATCCCCATATGCTGACCCTTTCTTTTTAATAAAATTATCATATCCCCCTTATACAATACTATACATTTCAAAGTGACATTCTATTATAACATTATCTAATAACTCCTAATTTAACATAATAATATACCTCCAAATTTAGTGATTTCTGCTCATAATCTACCCTTTTACTACCCCCCATACATATATCTCTTAAGTCAAATCTTTTATGTATATTAATATAACATTTCAAAGCAACCTTTCACTATAAAACTATATAATAAATCCTAATTTAACATTTATTCAGTTCAGCTACCCATTTCCTTCCCCCATCATCATATCTCAAATCTTTTACATATATTCACATCTAAACATAATATCCCTTTTCTTTAAACTAAACAATCAATAACCTAACCTGTCTCCACCCACTTTCCTACAAGACTACCATACTTAATTGTTCTTAATATCTTTATTCTTGTGCCCACTCCACTAGAAAAATATTCCCTTATGTAAATAAAATCCTAAAAAGACTTTAAGCTTGTAATCCATATAATATCTTCTGTAATGTCTTTCAGCTGGATAATAAACTCCATCACCCATATTAGGGTAACATCGCATCCTAATTCCAACAGTATTTTCGGTATCTTCAATTACCATCTGCCCCCATCAGTAACAAATATCTTCATATTAAAAAAAAAAAAACAACCACCCGAGTGACTTTATATTTATATTCCATATAATGTCTATAGAGGTGTCTTTTATCCAGATTATTAATTCCAACCACCATAATAGGGTAACAACCAGATCTTCTGCGTGCCCCAATCCAGTAACTCTCTTACCATGTAACTCAGCATAAACGTAATATATTTATCAAAAAATCCAAAAAACAAAAAAAGATATTTCCAATCCATTCAATTTAAGGCCCTTTTCACATCCCAAAAGTTCAGCACTGCAGAGGTCTGTCACTCTCCTCAGGATAAAATAAACCAATACTTTGCCCATTATCTTTTCATATATTCAATCATCTCTTAGATAACTGGCATTACACTGTTGTTTAGTTTAAAAGTTTTTGTTCTTGTGAGACCTACTTCTTCTTTTCTTGACTTTTTGTGGGTTAGATCTCCGTCCTGAATTCCTTTCTGTAGATTGTGTATCGACTATTTGGTTTTCATGCTGATCTATGACTTGATCTTGTTGGTTTTGCTTTTGTGGCTTAAAACTTTCTGGTTCTATAAATTGTATATCAACTGATTGATTTCCATGCTGGTTTGTGGCTTGATAAGTCATTACATTAGAATCCCGAACAGCCTCTCTTATATTAAATAGTCCAGCTGAGACCTCTGAGAGAGAATCCAAAAGCGGCTCATCTGTGGAGACCTCTGTAACTTGTTGTTTCTTCATTACTTCCATCTCCTGCTTTTCTTGAGTTTCTATCTCTTGTTGATTTTGCTTTTTAAGGACCTTGTAGTAAAATTCTTCCGCTTTTTCAACAGTATTTAACTGATATCTTTCTCCTTGATATCTCAATATTATACCCACTGGAACATCCCACCTGAATAAAATATTTTGTTTTCTTAGCTCAGTCACCAAAAGTCCAAATTTCTTTCTATCTCTTAACTTCTTAGGCGGCAATTCTTTATATATCCAAATTTTTCTCCCATACAGTTGTGGAGTAGAATTGAAGGATTTTTGCACAATATCATTTCTTATTTCTTTAAGTGTAAAGTAAATCACCACATCTCTAGGCAATTGCCTTTGCTTTGCAATCCAAGAATTTACTCTATAGGCCTTGTCAATTTTACAAGATACCTCCTCAGGATGAACCTTTAAGATCCCAGCCAGAATTTGAGCAGATATTTTTCTTAGATCATCACTGTTATTTTCCTGTAAACCTCTCATTCTGATCACAAATTCTGTAAACCTGTATTGCATCATTACAACTTCTCTTTCAATCCCTTGCTTTATATCTTCTGCATTATAAGTCTCGTGACCAGCTTCCTTTTTAGACTTTACTTCTAAACTATTGTCTTGAATATTTATTAAATCATTTTCAATTCTTTGTATTTTATTGTCCAAATTATAAATCTTATCATCAACTTCCTCCATTTTAGACTCTAGTAATTTGATATTTGTATCCAACTTTATAACAACTTCTGAAAAACCATTAGTCACTGTTACAATCTTTCGTTGCAGATTATCATACTTTAGTTGTATCATTTATTTAATTTCCTGCCTTAATTTTTCAAATTTCTGGTTCGCAGTCTCATAATATTTTGCCATTTCCTCCTGAAGAAATTCTTTTAAGTTAAAACCATTCTGCAGAGTCTGTAGGCTCAGAGCTTGTTCAGACAATTGTGAATGGGGAAGCACCCCCCCCCACTGCTTGTCTATCAGGCTTTATAAGTTTTTTTTAATTGAAAAAGTTTTTCAAATACAGATTTTTCCCCCTTTTTTCTCCCCCCTCCTCCCTAACCCCCCTCTCCACCCCTCCCCCTGTGACTTCTTCAAAGTAAAATCCAAATTCATAACAGATTATATAATACTTTACCAACCCCTTACTCCGTCCCTCAAATACTGACCCTTTCTCTCTAATAATATTATTATATCCCCCTTTTACTATACATTTCAAAAAAACATTCTACTATAACATTATGTAATAACTTCTGGTTTAGCATAGTAATATTATTATAACTCCCAATTTAACAATAATCTGCCCTTTTTCTCTTCCCCATACATATATCTCTTAAATCAAACCTTGTATGTATATTAATATAACATTTCAAAACAACCTTCCACTTTAAGACTATATAATAAATCCTAATTTAACATTAATCTTTTGTGTATATTAATATAACATTTCAAAGCAGCCTTCCACTATAAAACTATATAATAAATCCTAATTTAACATTTATTCAACTCATAATCTGTCCATTTCCTCCACCCCCATAAGTATATCTCTTAAACATCCCTTTTCTTAAACTAAACAATCAATAAACTAGCCTGTCTTCACCCACTTCCCTACAAAATTTCCATACTTAACAATTCTTAATATCTTTATTCTTCTGCCTGCCCTGCTAAAAAAAAATATTCCCTTATATAGATAAAATCAATGACTTTAAATTTGTAATCCATATAATGTCTTCTTTGATGTCTTTCCACTGGATTGTTAAATCCATCACCCATATTAGGGTAACATAACATCCCAATTCCAACAGAATGTTCAGAATCCTCAGTTATCATCTGCCCCCATCAATAATAAATATCTTCATGTATATATAAAAAAAAGAAAACAACCACCCGAGTGACATTATAATTGTATTCCATATAGTATCTGTAGTAGTGGCTTTCTTCAAGATTATTAATTCCAACCATCATAATGGGGTAACAACCAGATCTTCTGCATGCCCCAACATAACTCTCTTGCCATATAACTCAGCATAAACGTAATACATTTATCAAAGAATCCAAAATAGATAATTCCAATCCAACAATTTAAGGCCCTTTTCACATCCCAAAATTATGGCATTGCAGAGGTCTGTCACTCTCCTCAGGATAATATTAACCAATACTTCGCCTCAACTGTCTTTTCATGTATTCAATCATCTTTTAGATAACTGGCTTCCCTGTTGCCTAGTTTAAAAATTTTTGTTTTTGTGAGACCTATTTCTTTTTTTCTTAACTTTTTGTAGGTTTGACCTCCATCCTAATTTCCTTTCTACAAGTTGTATATCAACTGTTCGATTTTCGTTCTGATCTATAACTTGATCTTGTTGGTTTTGCTTTTGTGGCTTAGATCGCCATTCATATTTCTTTTCTATAAGTTGTGTATCAACTAATTGATTTCCATGCTTGTCTGTGACTTGATGAGTCATCACATTAGAATCCAATGCCACTTCTTTCTTATTTATAAGTAATCCAGCTGAGACATCTAAAGGATCCAAAGGAGATTCATTTACAAAAACCTCTGTAGCTCGATGTTTTTCCATTATTTCCAACTCCTTCTGCTTATCTTGTGTTGTGCATGAGAATGTTGAGCTCAGTTTCAAAATCTTATGATAAAATTCTTCCGCTTTTTTAACAGTATTTAATTGGTATCTTTCTCCTTGATATCTCAATATTATACCAACTGGAACATCCCACCTAAATAAAATATTTTGTTTTTTAAGCTCAGTCACCAGGAATCCAAATTTCTTTCTATCCAATAACATCTTAGGCGGTAACTCTTTATATATCCAAATTTTTCTTCCATACAGTTGTAAAGTAGAGTTAAAAGATTTTTGCACAATATTATTTCTTATTCCTTTACCTGTAAAGTAAATCACCACATCTCTAGGCAGTTGCCTTTGCTTTGCAATCCAAGAATTTACTCTGTAAACTCTGTCAATCCTGCAAAATACTTCCTCAGGATGAACCTTTAAAATCCCAGCCAGAATTTCAGCAGATATTTTCCTTAAATCATCTCTGTTATTTTCCTGCAATCCTCTCAATCTAATCGCAAATTCTGTAAAGCTGTGTTGCATCATTAAAACTTCTTTTTCAATCCGTTGTTTTATATTTTCTACATTGCAAGTCTTATGATCTGCTTCCATTTTAGATTTTTCTTCTAAGCTATTGTCTTGAGTATTTATCAAATCATTTTCAATTCTTTGTATTTTATTGTCCAAATTATAAATCTTGTCATCAATTTCCTCCATTTTAGACTCTAATAAATTAATATTTGTATCCAACTTTATAGCAATTTCTGAAAAACCATTAGTCATTTTTACAATCTTTCGTTGCAAATTATCATACTTTAATTGTACCAATTCTTTAATTTCCTGCTTGAATTTTTCAAGATTCTGGTTCACAATCTCATCCCTTCTTACAATCTCCTCCAAAAGAAATTCAATTAAATTAAAATCAGTTTTCTGAGTCTGTAGGTTTAAAACTTGTTCATGTAGTTTGTAGATGGGGGAATCCCCCCCCCCCCACTACTTGTTTGTCTGGCTTTGTTAGTTTAAACGCCATAGTTCCACACAGACAAACTCTTTTTTAAGAACAGAAAAGAAAGCTTCTTTCCAAACAAGATCAGTATCAGATCTCCAGGAAAAAGAAAACATAAAAAATAGAACTTTTTCTTGAATTGTAGCCAGCAGTATTTATTCCGCTACTTTGTGGCTTGTTAAGAAATGGAAGGATTTTCCCTTTCAGCTTTCCCTTCTCAAGTCTCGGCAGTCGCCATTTTAAAATTCTTTTTTCCTTTCTTCAATATCTTTTATAAAGTAAATGAAAATACTTGCGATTTAGGGTCACAGGTCCAGATCTCATCCTCTTTAATTAATCTGTTAATTTTCTTTAAAAGGCTTGTTCTCGTCGCCTGGCTCTGCAAAAAAGCAGAGGTCTCCCAAAGCCCGGAGCAGCGGCGAGGGAAATAGGGAGCCTCATCTGCTTTGCCCCCAAGAGTAAAAAAAAAACACTCGGGGCTTCGCAGAGAGCTCTACCTGCCCTCACCTGCTCTGTCTCACATTTCCTTATGGAAATGGAGTTTTTCGAGCTGCCTTTCAGATGTAAAGGCGGCTCTTTACAGGCAACGGGGCTGGCAGTCCCGAGGGACCGTCTGGCAGCAACAGAGAGCAAACAGGAAGTCCAGGCTTTATAAGTTTTAACGCCATCCTGCCAACAAACTTTTTTTTTAAAAAAAGGAAAACTTTTCCCCAAACAAGATCAAGTACAAATCTCCAAGAAGAAAGGAACTTAAAATAACTTTTTTTCTTCCAAATTGTAGCCAGCACATTATATATTCCGCAACTTTGTAGCTGTTACGGAAGGACTCTCACTTTCGGCTTTCTTCTACTTCCCAAGCCTCAGCAGTCGCCATTTTAAAGTTTTTTTCTCTTTCACTCTAAAATGCTTATAAATTCATTAAGGATACTTGCAATTTAGGGTCCCAAAAGGGTCATCTTTTTTAATTAATCCATCTGTTAGGTTCGTTGATTGATCCGATTCCAGCGCCTTGCTCTGCAAAAAAGGCAGAGTTCTCCCGAAACCCGGAGCAGCGGCGAGCGGGAATAGGGAGCCACAACCTGCTCGTCCCCAAGAGTTAAAAAAAAAATCTGGAGACTTCGCAGAGGGCTCTACCTGCCCTCACCTGCTCTAACTCACCTTTCCGTCAGGAAATGGAGTTTTTTGAGCCGCCTTTCAGGTGTAAAGGCAGCTCTTACAGGCATCGGGGCTGGCGGTCTCAAAGGACCATCTGGCGGCAGCGGAAGCCAGACCGGAAGCCCTCATAGCTATGTCATTTTTGAAGATGATTATAGAGCTGCTTTGTTTTATTTTATTTTTTAAAACTGTAATGTATGAATATAAAGTTGGAGTGATTTATGCAGCAGCCATATCTAAAATGGTTGGTTATTGAAATACCATACGATATGGTGTTGCTAGTCTTGAACATTAAGTCACCCCTGACAATTTCACTGTATAGAAGTTTATATAGTTAAATAATTGAACTGCAATATGACATGCACACACACGCTATCTATATCTATATCTATCTATCTATCTATATTTCATATGGTGTAACAGAATACAGCATTAGTGCATAAAAATTCACAAAACATATAAAATATGTATCAAAATGTAAAACACCAGATCAGTGAATTATTTTAAAAACATGCAGTACAAGTGATAAATGCAATTATGAATAGATTTAAATTATGCATGAGTATTTACTGGAGTGACAAAACTTATGACTGGATATCTAAATCATTTAGCCATTGGACAGCAATACCCTTGAGGTGATGTATTTCATGCAGGGATCCAGGGAACCTTCTGAGGAAGCGTTCTATTACAATATGATGTAAAGTTTCCACAATCACAATTAGGATTATCAACCAGCCCTATTTATATTTCCAATATTGACACCTGCCATGATTGGTTCGAATTCAGTTGGGTCTGTCCAGATTTTCCTTGGAGATCAAAGCTGAAGGGGTGCTGTACTGTGTCAAATACTAAATTAAACAGATCAGGGTTAGAGGTTGCGCAGTCCTGGTGCCATGCTATCTCAATGTCAAAGTGTTTTTTGACTAATTGCTGTCCAAATTTCCATGGCAGTTTCAAAATTTGAATCTGAATATTTGATCATGACAATCCCCGTGTATAGGTAATATATACATGTGCCTCATGTTTTTGTCACTCCTTTTTAAAATCTAATTGTCTTCAAAGGTGCGACTAGCCTCCTCGTGTTGCACCCTGGGCAATGTCGTGACTAAATAGTCTACATTCCTGCTGCTGGACCTCACAAAGATTTCCCAGCAAGCAGAAGCAGCATAATTACTGAAAATGATAGTTTAGTATAAAGCAGACAATAAAGTTATAGAAAGGCTAAATAATTCTTCCTAGACAACTAATGGTGTTTGAAACCTAATGCTAATCATTTTAGAACAAGTATGTTGAGAACACTTTGGTAACAGTCATAAGTTTCACAGTGAGTTAACCAGTAAAAGATGTTACTGTTGTATTCATTTTATGGCTGTGAAGAATTCAATCTTTCTTTAAGAAAGAATGTAACTTTTAAGCATAACTGGTAAGTGCCATAATTTCTTAAATAAACATTATTTTGAGACCTATGTTAGTTTTTATACAGGATCCCTAAACATTTATGTAATAATGTAATAGAAGCCCTATAATTTTTTTTCTAAAAATCTTAATTGCTTTTTTCCTCAAAACTGTTTCTGCCTTTCAAGTAAAATAACAATACAGTAAGGTGAATCTGTCTCAACTGTTCATGGTTTTGCCTCATTAGGTGGCACCACCTAGCCTACGGTATTGATCTCAAAAACATTACAGGTAATCCTCAATTTGCAACCATTCATTTAGTGATCATGCAAAGTTACATCTGAAAAAAGTGACTTATGACCACTTTTCACATAAGTTGCAGCATCCCCACAGTCACGTGATCAAAAATCAAAATAGGCTTTACTGAATCAAGTTGTTTAGAGGGGTGGGGGATTAATAGACAAAATAGGAAGCAAAAATATTGCCATGTCTATTCTATTGATATCACTAGCCACAGATCCTGGAATCATCAAACAGGGCAGGAAATTATAGTGCAGCTCTAGACCAAATAAGGTTTATCAACTGTTGCTTCAATTTGTGGATATAATGATAATGTATGCTTTGTAATACATTTGACCGGTGTAAAATAAGCCAATATTATATTGATATTTCATATTTGCTTAAAGTTAGTCGTGGTTGAGCAGGATCTGAAGTGGGAATTTATTGACTCAATATTTCTCCTTTTAACAATTGCTATCCCATTATCTCATTTTCTTAATAGGGCCCTTCTACAGTTTCTTTCACAAATTCGTTTTCTGAAATGTGGCAAAAGCTGTATACCTCATATAACAATTTTGTGGCCTATATTGTTTAAACCTATTCTAGGATCTTAATTCTTTGCCAATTCTGTATAGACCAACCATGGAAATTTATGGGGTTTTTTATTTTTTTCCTCCTAGGCACTACATTGAACCTCCTGAAATTTCCAATTATTAATCCTACACCTTACAGAGTACTCAGAAGGCAAGAAAGGCTAAAGGAAGATTCAGAGAAAAGTGAAGAAGACCTCAGTATAAATGAACAAAAGCAGCTGAATATTCTCAAAAAACAAGGATACTTAATAGGTAGGTCCAGATATTTAATGCAGAGATCAATTAAACACAGATACTGTTGCATATCTAAAATGGATCTTTTTAATTACCTGACTAGAAAATCCACCTAAATAATGAAATTAGATTGCTCCAAATTGTTTATGATAGTTTAGATACTACTGTGCACTTGGAGAACCAGATTTTTCTAAATTGATTCAGAAATTAAAAATTACCAACTTGGAAACTTATCTGAATAAGTTATCCAAAATAATTCTCCAAAGCAAATATTTTCATAAGTACATATGAAAAGAAACTTGAATCTAGAAGATACCACATCTATACCAAGAAAATATTTACAAGAATATAAGCTAAGATTTATTGGAGTAGATTCCATTAATATGTAATTTCTATTATTACTATTTCCACAGTCTTTTGAGTCAGGTAGATATGAATTTAAAGAAAAAATACAATAAAGACACCTGCCTGTATTTTTTAATTCACTCATCAGAAGGTTAAAAAATAATGTTTAGAATGTACAGTGGAGAGGAGTCAGAATTTACAGAGTGAAAGACTGTTGTAATTAGCATCCACATTACTTTAAAGCAGTGGATTGTTTAACCTTAATCTATTGAACGAACAATTGGTTGATTTTTCATAATACACTACACTAAAATAAAAAAAATGTATTATAGCCTAATGCAATGGATGTACAAAGTCTACCCTGTTTTCCTCAAAATAAGACATCCCCTGATAATAAGACCAATCCAGTTTTTGAGTGCATAGCAATAAGACCAAGCGCTTATTTCAGGGTTCAAAAAAATATAAGACTGGGTCTTATTTTCGGGGAAACAACGGTAGGTGTTAATTTATGGTTGAATTGTTGCATTTGCTAGTCTCAGAACAACATATCACAAAAGAAATAATCTACATCTCCCTGTGTATCTTTCTATTTTTGATATAGGAAGAATTGGAAGAACCTTTAAACAACCAGGAAAAAATGAGAAAAATATTGAAATTGATTTTAATGTTGAGGCATTGTCTACTAGCATGGAGGAAGAACCTTCCTGTCCACTCAAAGCTGAGACCACAAAAATTGAATTGACATACAATGAAGTGAAAGATTGTCGTTGGTTTTACGATACACCAGGGATTATAAAAGATGAATGTGTGAGTATACTGTTAAATTTGTTTGATATCTAAAACAGAAATGAAACAACTATTTCAGCGGCTTCCTATGATCTTAATTCTTCTCTGTTTCAAGTATTGAGGATCTGAAGTACTGAGGATCATATATGGACTGTCTGGGCTACTTGGAGCATTTGTGAAAAATAATCCAATTATAGATAATACAACTACGTATAGAAATACAATCATTGTAAAAACCTTTTTAGCATTTTGTAAATCCTTCACAAAACATTTTCAAAATAGTGACAGCAACTACTTTTATTTTTCAATTTATTTTTAAATCTTGTCAATTATTTTAAAGGAAACATCTGAATTAATTTAGCATTTAGGTTTAAATATCTTACCCTGAGTATTAAACGTGAAATTTCTGTTACGTACATGCTCTTATCAAAGCCTTACAAAGTTATGGTTGTACAGTTGCTGTGCTTTGTAAAAGTTTATGAGAAGGATTTTTCCCTTTTTCTCTGTAAATTATTCCAAAGATAATGATGGAAGCATGGATTTTATGCTATTTAGTATGGAGTATCTAGTTTTCTACTAGAGATCTGTGTGCTGATCTTTTTTTCCCTACATAAACTGACTGTACCTGCCCATTGAGGAAGAAACAGAACCCTTGCAAACAATGTCTGCAATTTCCAATCCTATAAGGCAGCAGACTCCCAACATTTTCGGCTTCATAGACTGGCAGCGGGGGGAGAAGGGATGATTCCATGCAAGCACACATAGCTTCATTTGCGCAAATAGCAGGTGCACCCGCATACCGAAGGTCACACAAATGGACCTTCTTGCATAAGCCACTTGTGTGGCCTGGTTCCGAATGGGTTGAGGTCCCCTGCCATAAGGCATTTCAATACAGTAAAATACTTTTCAAGAATTCAGATTTTCACCAATTATCCTTTATCAACATCCTTGCTGTAAGCTAGTCATCATTTAATAATTTGCTAAATATTGCCAAGTTCAAAATACTCAAGAATGACTAAAGATGGAAAATAAAGCTTTGTACTGTTCATGGGTTTTTTACCATTAACTCCACCTCTCAAAGCAGAGATAACCAAAGATCAAAGTACCTCAAAGTTATAAACCTGAGTTTTCGAGTATATTGCAGCCAACTAAAATATTGAATTAAAATCTTGAACCTGACTTTCTTCTGACAAATAGTATTTCTGTTTTACCTGGATATAATTTTAGGTGTATTTCACTTTTATTCAACCCATTCATTGACGCTAAGTAGCAGACATATTGATGGCATTATCTGTCCAGCTGGCTTTATGTAAATGTTAAATAAAGCAAAGGATAAAAAAGAACTGTAGTCAAAAATTGTATAGAACCATAAGATAATGCTCAAGAAAAATTAATGGAAGAAAGACTAGGACCAATGCAATACAATGCATCCAAATCCCATTGCTGCCAGGTGATCCAAAAGAATACAATGCATTCAAATCCCATTGCTGCCAGGTGGTCTAAAAGAATACCAGAATAATTGGCCTCAAAAGCTGTTTTATAGTTCAAGGGGCCACATTCCTTATCGATTTGTTGGTATACCTCATCTCTATATAGCCTTTTCACCCAGCCTTTATTATGAACCTACCACCTTTCAGTCACCTTCGCCAAGAATAAATTATTTGAGATTGTTATATAGTCAGTTCTTCTGGATCACAGGAGAGATTGTTTAATGTGAAGAAATAAACTTTTTTTTATAGTATTGGCACATGTAGACAGAACAGGAGCATAAATTATAAAAAAGGGGACTTAATTGTTGAAAGGTACTTTTTTATTTGCTTAAAAATAATCTAGTTTTTGAGAAAAGAACTTCTAAAATGCCACAGCAGTAGTACACGTACACACACACATTTATATACAGGACTGACTGAATGAATGACTGAATTTCAGCTAGTCAATCACTTTCAGCCCAACCTATTTTACAGATCTGTTATGGGGAAAAGAGGAGGAAGATACTGCCTCAGATATGTTTGCCACCTTTAACAGAAGGTGGTGGTGTTAGAAATAATATCCATGTTATAGCTTTTCTTGTCTTTAATCCTGACTTTTATTTCTAGACTCCTGTTACCATTTTTCAAACTTTAAATCATAGCTTTTTGAAAAATGTTTAACCGTTCAACATTTAACTTGATTCTTAGCTTAATATAAAATGCAATAGAGTTTAGAAGAAACTAGGCACAATACAAAGATGTATTCACATGGAAGCCAACCAGACATACCAGTGTATTTTTCTTTCTTTCTCTCCATAGCAGTTCTTAGTGCCAAACAATGTCAATGAATGGTTGGTAGGTGGACAGATATAACACTATTCTGAGCCAAGAAGATTTCCAAACAATTACTTTGCTCACCTTTATTGGGTGGCAGCTGTTCAGTGAAATGTTTAATTCTCCTCATCTCATTGCATTGAAAGGTAAACGCTAGGCTTTCAGAAACTGCCCATGATTTTAAAATTGTTTGCCCTGCATTATTGTAAAACTGCTGATTAACTATTGTCTTTCAGCATGCCGAATTTGGTTGTGTATTATTTGGAAACAGAATACTGTATTATTATTTTTTTTGGCACTTGAGGCTGTAGAAAATTACAGTGCATCTCTAGTGTGCATATTCATTTTTGGATTATGGCCACTTGGATTACAATTCTCATTAATTCAATCGTAACTAAGTAAAGTAGGCATAACAGCACCTGAAAAGCAACTATACAAGTATTATCTTGCCATCAGTAGTATTAAGAAGGTTTACATGCTTCATTGCTTTTTCTTTCAGCTCTACATGAAATCCCTTTTAAATGCCACATGTCAGGCTGCTTCCTTTGTTATAAAAAGTAAAATAATTGCAACTGAGTATATTTGTCTTGAATTGTCCTTTTGCAACAGGGAAGTGGATCCTAGCTATTGCATGAATCTGTATGAGTACTGTTCATGAATGCTCCTATATTTTAGCCCCATCCAACATGCCATCTATTTGTGAACCCTCATAATATTTTAACATTTCAGCCTCTAATTTTATGCTTTCTGATTTTCTTTTAGGTTTTAAATCTCCTAACAGAAAAAGAAATAAAATGTGTTTTGCCAACCTTTGCCATTGTTCCGAGGACATTTATACTTAAACCTGGAATGACACTATTTTTGGGTGCATTAGGACGTATAGATTATTTACAGGTAAGAGTTCCAATGGGAATTCTGAACTTAGTATAGATGACGTATAGAACAAGATATTATTTGGACTGTTTGAGGGTACCAGTAATCAACTCTTTTGTTCTCTTGCTGCTGAATAATTTCCACTTTACCAGAGTTGATGGGGGGGAGGGGTGGGGGGCTCTCAATGGGTTCTACTTGGAGTGCATCCCATTCACTCCAACCACTGGTGTCAATTAAAAAATAGCGGGAGAAAGGAGAGAATCAAGCCACAGAACAGAACTAATATTTTTTAAAAAATCACATAGACAGGGAAACCAAAATTAGCCACCTCACTCCTGACTTCATGACCAGCCTTGTCTCATTTCTGTATATGGAAGGACCTGTGGCATCTGAAGACACTGACTATTGTATTCTCTGGGAAGCTTCTCCAGAGAGTGTCAAGCCAAAAGGGAACATGCAGTGAATGGCAAGTAGAAAAGTGGGAAAAAGTTGTTTTGAAGCAGCAGCTAGGCAATACTTTTGTGTACATCTCCTCAGCTACCACAGAGTAGCAACATCAGGAATTCCACAAGCAGAAATAATTTCAAGTGAAGACAAAAGTATGCACCTGCCAGAAGAGGGTGGGGGAAGTGCAGAATACAGACAATAGAAGCAATCGCAAACATACCAACCATATCATCCAGGAGAAGGAAGTCATAGAAACAGTCAGATACACCCTTTTGTGAGGAGAAGAATACTGTGGCAGTTCTAGAGAGTGTTCCTAACCTACCTCTGCAAGATAGTAATCTGGGTTTCTCCTTCAACATTCATTAGACATTACAAAATAGACAAAGTCTTTTCCAGATGTAGCATAATCCTGCACAGATTATTATTATAATAGATATGCAAGATCTCTCTAAGAATGTTTAATACATTCTTACCTGGGGACCAAAAACCTATAATGAATGTACTGTGTAGCAGCTCTGGTCACTGATAACCACACACACCCCTCCCAAAGTATCATATAGATTTAAAAGACTATAAAGAGGCATTCCACACAGAGAACATTAAGAGAATAGGGATGGAAAATGATCCTCAGTATTCCGTTGTACTTTTTTTTGGTTTTATGTGATTCTAAGCAATACAGTTGGCACTGCCATATGGCTGAAGTGAGTTCCCATAACTGAAAGATTTGTCCCAAATGACATGAAAAATATTTTTGGGGGCCTTGCTTTCTCACTAGAAAAGGAATTAAGCCTTCCCTTTTGTTCTATCAAATTATTACCTTGGTAAGATCAACAGATTTTTTACTGTGAATGAGAAAATGAATTAAATGTAAAGGAAAGAACAAGGATGGAATATCAGACTATGACTTGTTATGACCTAGGAACTATTATTTTATTCAGTACTGCAATATCTTACATTGCTTTAAAATTGTTTGGTCTTCATCCATATTAATTAGATGGAATGTTTTTCCTTAAAAAAAACTAAGCTAATTACTTCATTTTTAAATAGGGTAAAATGGAATAATAAACTAAGATACATTATTCCAATAAAAGTTGAATAATTCAACTGTGGGGACTAAAATGCCATTGTTTTACCATGAAGTTTATTCACTATTACAGTAGATTAGCAGTCTCCAGAAGCTAAGTTATCAATTACACTAGTTATTAACTAGTGGTTTTTAAAACTTAATTGAATTACCATATTTTCCAGCGTATAAGACAACTTTTTAACACATTAAAATCTTCTCAAAAGTCGGGGGTCGTCTTATACTCTGGGTGTCGTTCTCCTGTAACCAGGCAGACCAGCCTGAAAGGCTCTGACAAGCCTTAAATGGCTCTGGCGATCCAAGCTCTGACAATCTGCTGGGAACTCAGCAGGGATCGCCAGAGGCATGGAGAAGGAAAAAACTTTTTTCCTTTCACATGGCTCTGGCGATCCAACCTCTGATGATCTGCTAATCAGGCAACTCAGCTGGGATCGCCAGAGCCATGGAGAAGGAAAAAAGTTTTCCCCCTCCAGCTTGCTTACCTTAGCTGCTAGTCGCAACACTTGCCTTGCTTCGCTTGCCTGAATCCATTCCATCAGCAAGCAACTCCCTGCCTGCAATCAAGCAGGCAGGGAGTTGTGGACTTCAACTCCCAGAATTCCTCAGCCAGCAAAACAAAGCTGGCTGAGGAATTCTGGGAGTTGAAGTCTACAAGTCTTAAAGTTGCCAAGGTTGGAGACCCCTGTTCTATTGGGTAAGATTTTTTCCGCTTCGGGATCTTTAAAAAAAATAGTTAATTGGGGGTTTTTTTAGTTCTTTTTTAGACCTAGCCATTTAAAGTTTAGGAAGTTTTAAATTTAGCTTTCATATAAAAATAAAAATAAAATAAAATAATATTTGTGCAGCTTTCTGAGATTTTGTGTGTTTTTGTAGTGTTTCACTCTACACAAACACATAAAATCTCTCACAGCTGTATGTGGAATTTTGTGTGTGTAAAGTGTGAAAGTTGGGTTTTTGGGCTTTTTGTGGCTGTGTGAGGTTCCTGCTTGTTGCAGGGGCCATTTTGGGTCTAGCACAGCTGCTTTTACATTGTGGATGAGCCAGTTGTGTTGTGTGTGTGTAAAGTGTGAAAGTTGGTTTTTTTGGGGGGGGCTGTTTGTGGCTGTGTGAGGTTCCTGCTTGTTTCAGGGGCCATTTTGGGTCTAGCACAGCTGCTTTTACATTGTGGGTGAGCCAGTTGTGTTGTGTGTGTGTAAAGTGTGAAAATTGTTTTTTGGGGCTTTTTGTGGCTGTGTGAGTTTCCTGCTTTTTGCAGGGGCCATTTTCCTGAGCGCTGCTCCCACTATCCATCAATGGGTTAATCCTTCAGTGCTTGGCAACAACTGAGTGAGAGCTAATTTCCCTTTCCTGCTGCCCAGCCACGCCCCCAAATCCCATGATTCCCCAGTCTTCACTCAGTTGCTGGCAAACACTGAAGTGATTTTTTAGAGCTCGTGCAAGTCGTTAGGTTTTTTTTTTCCCTTTCCAAAGCAGCGTTTAGTTTTTTTTCTTTATTTTTGAATACCTTTCTTCTCGGGCTGCTTCAAGCAGCAAAGAGCGGCAAAGCTCTCATCAGCTGGGAGGTGGAGCGGAACTTCAGCCCCCCCCCACGCTTCAGCTTTCAGCAGCCACCTCGTCAATTCAAACAGCAGCAGAGAAGCGGCTTTTGCGACCAGTGTTCCTCGGCGCTCCCTGGCAACGCGCCCATCAGCTGTAAGTCGGGGGAAGAGCAGAGGCAAGGAGAAAGCTCCAGGGAGCCGTAGATCACCGCGAAGAGCAATTTTTGAGCCCCACTGGACAGGGGCTGATCGGAACGCCACGGACTGAGCGCGGCATTTGGTAGGACCCTCAGGCCGCCATTGTGAGACCGCTGCCTCCCCAGCCCTGCAGGATCCTGGTGCCACGTGCGCCCGCCATTTTGGGGGACCTTCGGGCCGCCATTTTGAGCGATCCTTTAGCAGCAGCCTTCCACGACCCGGAAAAGCTCTGCTTTATTCCAGGAGACCCGCATACCCCCTGCAAAGTAGATTCTTCTGTCTGGGGGGCACATCTGGAGGTGGCGAGGATGTCTGACTCCCATCTGTCCTCAGACTTGGAGCTGGAGCTGAACCCCCCCCCGCAGGGAGGCGGAGTCTTCCAAAAAGAAGAAAAAGTCTGGCAGCTCCAGCCACAAAAGCAGGGCGGACAAGGCTCCTCTTATCCAGGACAAGGATGCACAGAGGCGTCACAAGACTTTGGAGCATCATTACGCAAAACCCCAGAAGGCTGCACTGGCCATGACAGCCACAGAGCCTAGTCCAGCAAGCATGGGGACCTTCCCTCAGGGGAAGCTTCACCTAGCATGGCAAGCCTGGCAGAATTGGCTTTATCTCCGGTGACTCCAGACCTCAGCAGCTCGGGCCATGCTCTACTGCGCTCAAAGGGGGTTTCCCTATCGATGCCAGACGTGTCCGGAGCCGGTCTAGCACGTGCTCAGCAACGCACGCCAGAGACGACCTTTACTCCAATGGCAGCAGGCCTGCACTCGCCAGAGGCGCCTATGCCACCCTCTCAGCTGGATTTCCAGGCTATGCTGTCGTCAGCGTTTTCATCCTTCCTGGCTGCAAGTTTGCAGCAGACCTCTCAAGCTCCATTACAAGCGCTGAGGGGCCAAGGCTCTCTTCACCGCCAACCGCCACCTGCGCAGCTGCCTAACACCCAGGCAGATTCATCCGATGACTCAGACCAGGCTGAGGAGGGACCCGAGAATTTGGAATTTTCCGAGGATGAGGGGCTGTCACCCGACTCACCAGCCTTCACAGGTCTGTTCCGTCCAGCACTCTTTAAGTCCCTTCTCCATAAGGCTCGGCTTACAACTAATCTGGGCGTACCCGGAGACGTGGAGACCCCTGCCACCGTGTCGGCAGGGCCCCATGATGTGCTGTTCAAGTCCTCCAAACCGGAGAAAGACTACATCCCCTGCCCACAATTGTTCGCGGATGTCATTCAGAACCCCTGGGGGCAACCAGCATCCTTGTCAACACCCAGCAGTTTGGATAAAAAACTTTACTGCTCAGCTCCAGAGATGGAGGATCTACTGGCCCTCCCATCAGTAGATCAACCAGTAGCGGCATTGACTTCTTCCTCGATGATTTCCACTGACGCTCTGGACGGCCTCAAAGCGGAAGAAAAAAAGACCGAGTGGGCCTTTCGCAAGTCTCATCAGGCGGCAGCTTGGGCCATTAGATCAGCGACAGCAACGTCGTTCTTCAGCAGAGCGGCCCTCATCTGGCTGCGGCAATTGCAGGAAAGGCTCCCTCCAGAGGACACCAGGCTGCATCAAGATATAAACAAAATTATAGCAGCCACAGAATACACCGCAGATGCCTCGCTAAATTCAGTAAAGTTCACGTCAAGAGCGATGGCCTCGGACTTCCTGTTTTGCTGGCTCCCGGTGAAGATGGATCTTTTTTAAGGTCCGCCAGCCCCGCCATTTGTAGAGCCGCTTCAATCGTGAGAAGCGGCTTGGAAACTCCAGAATCTGTAGGATTTGAAGGAGAGAGTAAGCAAGGTGCAGGTCGAGCCCCTGTGAGCCCCCAGAAGTTTGCTACTGGGGAGGAAACAGGCGCGGCTCCCTCCCAACTTGTGAAGACTCCGGACGGCGTGGGACGACTCTGCTCTCTGCAGAGCAAGCCGGCAGCAGCAAACATAAAAATTGATTCAAATCAACATTATTATCTAGTGGAGGAAAAAACCTGAACCCTGAAACCAAGAAATTGCAAGTATTTTCTTTCTTTTGTGACTTCCCGATCTGAGAAAAAATTAGAGCGAGCGGAAGCGGCTTGAAAAGATGGCGCCGTTCCAGCGTTAACAAGCTGAAAGGGAGAGTGATCTTTTAAAGCTACTCTAACAAGTTACATTGTTGCGCTGCTTGTAGCAAGCAAACAGGAGAAGAGTGGGGAAAAGTCTTTTTAAAAGCAAGCTGAGCTCGTATTAGTCTAATTCCACTTCCAATCTGACTAAAACTGGGGGACTTTTTTAGAAGACTTTGGGAAGTATTAATTTGAACTCACAAATGGCGCCCAGCAGCTGAGCTAACGAGCTAGTGAAAGTGATTCTAAGAAGTTACTTTGATTAGTTACAAAGTTACTCTGCCTGTAATACAGAGGAATAAGAGAAGAAAAAATCTGTTTCTTTAAATTCTGAGTTTGTTCACTCTAGCTTCTATCTGACTAAACCTGGGGGATTTTTTTAGAAGCATTTGTGGAGGAGGAAAGGAAAAGAGAATCTCCCTCTTTAGAAAAACTAACCTACGTGGCAGGATGGCCTCAAAGAAGCAGGAAGGAAAGGGAGCGGGGGGGGATCCCCCACACGCAAACATGAATCACAGCCTCCTTCTGTTCAACAAACTCAGAAGAATTTTGACTTTGAAAACTTAAAAGAATTTATATCCCAGGTTCTGGATGATAAATTTCAAAAATCTCAACAGGAAATAGATGATAAACTTCAAAAATCTCAACATGAAATTATGCAAGAAATTAATGAAATTAAAGACATGGTGCAACAGGATTATGGCAAGGTGATTAAAAAAATAACAGATGTGGCGTCTGGCCTTGCAGAATTTATTATTAAAGTGGATTCTAAAGTGGAAGAATTTAAATCAGAAGTCAATGTTAAAATGAAAGACAATGATTATAAAATTTCTGATGTTGATGATAAAATGCAGAGAGTCGAAAATGAAATTGTTATGATGCAATTCAGGGCAATGGAATTTGCTATAAGGCTTCGAGGAATCAGAGAGGATGACCGACAGGATTTGAGACAGATTTGTGCTGAGGCTTTGGCAGTCATATTAAAAATTAATCCTGATGTGCTTTTTACAAAATAGACAAAATTTACAGAGTGAACTCTTGGGTGGCCAGACAAAGACAATTGCCTAGAGATGTGGTGATATATTTTACAGATAGAGCAATAAGAAATGATATCCTGCAAAAATCTCTTCTTACCTCTGTGCAAATGGGGGGGCGCACAAATTGGAGTTTATAAAGAACTACCACCCAAAATGCTTAAAGCCAGAAAAGATTTTGGCTTTCTAGTAAACGAATTGAAGAAACAAGAAATACCATTCCGGTGGGATGCCCCAACTGGCATAATTTTGAAGTACAAGGGAGAAAGATATCGTTTGAATACTGTGGAGAAGGCGGATCATTTTTATAATACTATCTTTAAAGAAAGAACACCATCTCCACGTACATCTACAGTGCTGGAGATTAAGGAGAGTGACAAGAAGCAACCTCAACAAGAATTGCAAGAACAGGTTAAGCAGGTGGAGTTAGAGGAAACGCAGGGTGCTGTAGGAGGTTTCTTGGAGGAGCCCCTGTTAGAATCTTCTCCAATCTTAGACCTGGTTCGGATGGCTGAAGTCAAGGATCAGCGTATAACTCGTGCAAAATCCAAGCAACTTAAAGAAATGCAACAACAGGAAAGACAATATAAAAAGGGAGCTAAGAGTACCACACGAGACTGAAGTCATGGGGGGAGCAAGACCGAAGATTCAGGAAGATATTCGGTTATTCTGCTCGTTGCTTCAGAAAGATAAAGATGATGTTTAAGTGTTTATCCTGGAATGTGAATGGGTTGAACTTGGTACAGAAAAGGAAGAAATTATTTGCATACTTGAGACAATTTAATAATGATATAATTTGTTTACAAGAAACTCATATCACAACTCAAGATCAAAGATATTTGATAAACTCTAAATTAGGAACACATTTTATATCTTCAACTTCGCAAAAAAAGAATGGTGTGGTTATTTATGTAAACAAAAGACTAACAGCTAAAATTATAGAAGCAGATGAAGATGGTAGGTTTATAGCAATTGAATTGCATACAGTAAATGGCCAAATTCTTTTGATTGGAATTTATGCTCCCAACCAAGAACAGGATCATTTCTATAAAATGTTACATACTAAAATATTGCAATGGGACTATAGATCTATTTTAATTATGGGAGATTGGAATGGAGTAATTGATTCTAAATTAGACAAAAAGAGTTTGGCGAAATCCAGGATCAGACTGCCACAGACTTTCTTTGACATGAAAGAAGATTTGGAATTAAAAGATATTTGGAGAATACATAATCCAAAAGAATTGGACTATACTTTTTTTTCCGATAGACATAGATCCTTCTCTAGGATTGACTTTATTTTGTTGTCAGATGATTTACTTGTTAAGACAAAAAGAACAAAGATTTTCCCAAGAACTTTGACCGACCATAGCCCAGTATGGATAGAAATCGAGATGGGCAAGACTGAGCGACGCTCCTGGAGAATAAATGAAAACTTGTTCAGATATGAAAAAAATATAATAGAACTTAAAAAGCACTTGAAAGAATTTTTTGAAATAAACTTGAATAAAGGTACCCCAATCGAAATTGTGTGGGATGCGAGCAAAGCTTATATGAGAGGGGTGCTCATTTATATGAACTCTAAACATAGATTGATTCGACAAAAGAAAAGATCTGAATTGGAAGCAGAAATAAAGAATAAAGAACAGCTACTTATTAAAAACCCAACAGATGATAGAATACGTGGTGTTATAAAACTTTTGAAAGACCAATTTCAAATGCTTATGGCGGAACAAGTTGCAACAAACTTACAATATGCGAAGCATAGTACATTTTGTAATACCAATAAGCCGGGCAGATGGTTGGCCTATACATTAAGGAAAAAGCAGAGTGTACGGACTATTGATAGTATTGATATTGGAGGGAAAGAAATCTTTCAACAAAAATTAATTAAAGAAGCTTTTGTAGACTATTATACTAAATTATATGCTAAAGATGATGTGCAGAATGGACTTATAGAAAAATACTTAGATAATAAAAGAATTACAAAAATCACTGGGGGTCGAATGGCCATTTCGCGGGGGTCGCCAAAGACCTCTCTTGCCCCCCCTGCCCCCCCCCACGCCTCCACTCACCCTCACCCTCTGGGTGTCTGTTGGAGGGCTGCGCCACGCTATTGAAAAAAGCGGATCCCAGCATGCAATGCGGTGCCCGACGCTATTAAAGAGAGCGGATCCCAGCGTGCAACGCGGTGCCCGACACTGTTGAAGAGAGTGGAGAGAGGTGTGTGTGCGTTCGTGTGGGTAGAAAAGAGTTCAGGGACTCCCTGCTGCTGCTTCTGCCGCCGCCGTCGCTGATATCTCGCTGCATTAAAAGTTTGGGTGAGTGATTTCAGGGATTCCCTGCTACCGCCCTCCCCCCATTGCCTGAAACGGCAGGAAAATCTTTTGCTGGGTGAACTCGGGGATTTTCTGCTGCCACCCTCCCCCCATTGCCTGAAACTGCAGGAAAATCTTTTGCTGGGTGAACTCGGGAATTCTCTGCTGCCACCCTCCCCCCATTGCCTGAAACGGCAGGAAAATCTTTTGCTGGGTGAACTCGGGGATTCTCTGCTGCCACCCTCCCCCCATTGCCTGAAACAGCAGGAAAATCTTTTGCTGGGTGAACTCAGGGATTCCCTGCTGCCACCCTCCCCCCATTGCCTGAAACGGCAGGAAAATCTTTTGCTGGGTGAACTCGGGAATTCTCTGCTGCCACCCTCCCCCCATTGCCTGAAACGGCAGGAAAATCTTTTGCTGGGTGAACTCGGGGATTCTCTGCTGCCACTCTCCCCCCATTGCCTGAAACGGCAGGAAAATCTTTTGCTGGGTGAACTCAGGGATTCCCTGCTGCCACTGTGCCCCCATTGACTGAAGCGGCAAAAGCCGCACAGGAGAAGTTTCGGGGAGTACCTCCTGAAGCTCCCTTTTCAACCCCTGCCTCTGCCTGCCATAGTCTGAAGCTCCTGTTTTGGGTGCAGGAGAGAAAGCAGGACAGGAAGGGGGAGAGAGAGAAAAGAAAGAATGAAAGAAAAAGAGACAGAAAGAGGAAGAGGGAGAGGAAGGGAGAGAAAGTCCTTGATTTATGACCAGAATTGAGCCCAAAATTTTGGTTGCTAAGCAAGAGCATGGTTAAGTGAGTTTCACATTGTACTTAATCCATGATCTCTCCTGGTTCTAACAGTCATGTGCAAGTTAGAGAAGAACCATGCCATGTATCATCTTTTGCATTATCAAAGCTATTGTTAAATATTATTTTCATTAGGAAACCAACTCATGACAATGGAACCAAAAGCTAAGAAAAGAAAATATACTGAGGATTTTTTACAGTATGGGTTTACCTCAATAATTACAGTAGGAATTGAGAAACCCCAATGTATTATTTGCTGTGAGGTTCTATCAGCCGAATCCATGAAGCCAAACAAATTAAAACGCCATTTTGATAGCAAGCATCCGAGCTTTGCTGGCAAGGATACCAGCTATTTTAGAAGCAAAGCTGATGGACTCAAGAAAGCTAGACTTGACACTTGTGGCAAATACTACAAACAAAATGAAGCAGCCGTTGAAGCTTCATATTTGGTGGCACACAGAATCGCCAAAGCTATGAAACCTCACACCATTGCTGAGGATTTACTGTTGCCAGCGGCCAAAGACATTGTTCGAGTTATGATTGGAGATGAATTTGTAAAGAAATTAAGTCCAATCTCCTTATCTAACGACACTGTCTGCAGAAGAATAGGTGACATGTCTGCTGATATTCTTGAGCAGGTAATCCAGGAAATTAAATCTGCTCCACTTCCAATATTTAGTATCCAGCTTGATGAATCTACAGACGTTGCAAACTGTTCACAGTTATTGGTTTATGTAAGGTATATTAATGATGGCAACTTTAAAGATGAGTTTCTTTTTTGCAAACCTCTTGAAACGACAACAACTGCACGTGATGTATTTGACACAGTTGGTTCATTTCTGAAAGAGCATAAGATCTCTCGGGAAAATGTTTGTGGTGTTTGTACAGATGGTGCTCCAGCTATGCTAGGATGTCGATCTGGGTTTCAACGTTTGGTACTGAATGAGTCACCAAAAGTCATCAGAACGCACTGTATGATTCATCGGCAAATATTAGCAACGAAGACGCTGTCACAAGAGTTACAAGAAGTAATGAAAAGTGTCATAAGTGCTGTCAATTTTGTAAAGGCGAGCTCTTTAAACAGCCGGCTGTTTTCGCAACTGTGCAATGAGTTGGATGCGCCGAACAATGCTCTGCTATTTCACACTGAAGTGAGATGGTTGTCGAGAGGAAAAGTTTTAAAACATGTTTTTGAGCTTCGTGATGAACTCAAAATGTTTTTTAATCAGAAAGCAAGGCCACAGTTTGAAGCACTTTTCAGCGATAAAAGTGAACTGCAGAAAATAGCTTACTTGGTTGATATCTTTGCCATCTTGAATGAGTTAAATTTATCACTGCAAGGACCAGATGCAACATGCCTCGATTTGTCTGAAAAGATCCGAGCATTCCAAATGAAACTTCAGCTTTGGCAAAACAAATTGGATGAAAATAAAATTTACATGCTGCCTACCTTATCTGCTTTCTTTGAGGAACATGACATTGAACCAGACAAAAAGATTACGATGATAATTTCTGTGAAAGAACACTTGCACATGCTTGAAGACGAAGTTTCATCGTACTTTCCAAATCTACCTGACACCCCATTTGCACTTGCCAGAAGCCCATTCACAGTCAAAGTTGAAGATGTTCCTGAGACAGCACAAGAGGAGTTCATTGAACTTATTAACAGCAATACAGCGAGAACTGATTTCACTACAATGCCAGTTACAAAATTCTGGATCAAGTGTTTGCAGTCATATCCTGTTCTGTCTGAGACTGTGTTTGTCCTTCTTCTTCCATTTCCAACAACATAACTTTGCGAAATAGGGTTTTCCAGCTTGTTGGTTATCAAGTCTAAATACAGAAGTAGACTTCTTGTGGAAGATGATCTTCGTTGTGCTCTTGCAAAGACTGCCCCAAGAATTTCTGATTTGGTGAGAAAGAAGCAATCTCAACCTTCGCACTGACGTTGGCTTTTTATGCATACTGTTACAAAATGTACCAATGTAGTTTACTGTTGTTGTATTAAAATTGTTATCCATACTACACCATACTTCACAACAAAATTTCATTTATTTGTAATTAGAAATAAATATTTCACAATATATAATTACATATTCATTTTGTGATTAATCGCTATGCTTTAATTATGTTCAATTTGTAACAATAAAAATACATGGTCCTTGCACTTTTGACCAGTCCTCGAACTTACGACTGCCCTCACATTTTACGATTTTGCCCTATCTTATCACCATGGTGAAGAGAAGCAGTTGTGAAATGAGTGACATGGTTGTTAAGAATGCTGCACCAGCATAAATGTGAGGATGGTCATAAGTGTGAGGACCAGTCAAAAGTGCGAGGATCTGTCAGAAATGACTTTTTTCAGCCCTCTGAGTAGTCCCTATACACATAGCCATAGCCACCCGGTCACATGACCAGCTAGCCACGCCCACCCAGTCATATGACCTCCAAGCCACACCCACAAAATAAGCCACGCCCACCCCTGGTTGGGGGTCACCACAACATGAGGAACTGTATTAATGGGTCACGCATTAGGAAGGTTGAGAACCACTGGTTTAGATGCTACATATTATCATGTTTGGTGGACCTGTGGGAAAGTTAAGGTTTTTTGGATAAAAATTTGGTGGGTCATGCAGAATGTTTTGAAGAAAAAAATTCAATTTTCTCCACAATTGTTTTTATTGGGTATAGTTAAGGGTTTTATATTGGGTGAAACAAAATTGATATTGTATATGATAACAGCAGCAAGATTGTTGATAGGTAAATACTGGAAAAATGAAGCTTTGCCCACGATCGAGGAATAGACTTTGAAGATGGCCAGTTTTGCAGAGATGGCGAAGATTTCAGCATATTTAAAAGATTGTTCACAAGAGACTTATGAATGGGAATGGAAAAAGTGGATAGATTATGTTCAGAACAAATATCAAACTAGGAAGTATCAAATAGCTTTTATTTGAAAATGTTATATTATATTATATTAAGATAGAAATAATAGTAATGAAGATGAAAATTTATAAGCGGGAGGGAGGGGTTCAAGTTTTATATAAGTTTTATATAAAGGAGGGGTTTTTTTTCTTTTTTTTTACTTGACATGAGTATACTGTGCGGAAGTCCGGGGGGAGGGGAGGGTTAGGGTGGGTTAGGGAGGTTGGGAAGTCTGGGGTGGGTGGAGGGGGGGGGGAAAGGGGGTGAAAATGTAATTGTAAAACTCTTGCAATAAAAAAAAAAAAAGAGCGATGGCCTCAACCATCACAGCCAGACGACTCTTCTGATTGCGGCCCTGGAAAGCCGATCTTAAAGCAAAATGGAAACTAGCAGCAGCCCCCTACAAGGCTCCAGACTTATTCGGGGCAGCCCTAGAACCAGCCTTGATCGAGAACAAAGATAAAAGAAAGGTACTACCCTCGGCGTACCATCGCCAGGAGCGCAGATTTACTCCTTACACTCAACAGCAGCCCTTTCGTCACAGCTCAGGGTCCAGGGGGCCCTTCCTGCAGCGACCTCAATACCAGGGCGGGGACAGCCATCAGGACAGGCAACAATTCAGGGACCGTAGCCGCAATCAAACATCTAAACGCCCCTTCCGCGGAGCTGGCTTCAAAACCGCCAGGAGAGGGAAGTGACTCACAGGCAGCGGGTCCCATAGGCGGAAGACTCCTCCTGTTCCACCATCAATGGGCCCAATCAACAACGGACTTGTGGGTCCGGCGCACGACCTCTTCAGGTCTTTCTATCGAGTTTTCCGGGCGGCCGCCCCATCACTTCTCACTCTGCACTGTCCCCGCCTCCAAGGAGCTCTCACTCCTGATATCACAGGAGATAGATCATCTCCTAAGAATCAAAGCCATAGAACCAGTACCTTCCAGCCAACGGGGCTCCGGCTTCTACTCAAGCCTTTTTCTTGTACCCAAAAACTCCAGAGGCTGGAGGGCCATCCTAAACCTAAAGCAGCTGAACCAAGCGGTCCAGTATCACAAATTCAAAATGCACTCCCTTCGTTCAATTCTAGCAGGGTTGAGACAGGGGGATCTCCTCCAGTCGGTCGACTTGCGAGAGGCCTACCTTCACATACCCATTCACCCGAACCATCGTCAGTACCTGAGGTTCGAGTACGCAGGTCAGCATTTTCAATACCGCGCGATGCCGTTCGGGCTTTCCTCAGCACCCCGCGCGTTTACCAAACTGGTGGCAGTGGTGGCAGCCGCACTGCGGGCGATCCCATTTCGAGTCCTCTGCTACCTCGATGACATTTTGGTCCTGTCATCATTGCAAGACCAGGCGGTCAGAGATATGGAGCGGGTCCTGGAAGCGTTCCAGGCGCATGGGTTCACGATCAACTTCGAAAAAAGTCATCTACAACTCCCTACCCGGCTCCTTCACCTGGGGGCGGTAATAGATTCGAACAGGGGCCAGGTCTCCCTATCCCCAGAAAGAATCCAGAGCATTCGAGATCTAATCCAGCAGATCATGAAACGAAGGAGAGTCCTGGTCCTTCAACTATCGGGCCTCCTGGGGAAGATGGTCTCCTGCTTCGGCATCGTTCCGTGGGCACACAGACACTCGAGAGCCCTCCAGTGGTTCTTGCTCCCATTTCAACGTGCAGGCCAGGCCAGCTCGAAGCACGAAGTTCGTCTTCCTCCGCAGGTCCGCCTCTCCCTCAAGTGGTGGATGTCACAGGCGCTCCTCAAGGGAAGCGTATTTCTAGAACCGACCAGATTGACTCTTACCACAGACGCAAGCCTGCACGGCTGGGGAGCCCACCTTCGCAACCTAGTGGCTCAGGGCCAGTGGTCACTGAGCGAAAGGCACAGCAGCATCAATCTCCTGGAACTCCGAGCGATCAGACTGGCTCTTCAACAGTTTCAAACAGCAGTTCAAGGCCACCATGTCCTGGTGCTGACAGACAACATATCAGCCAAGGCACACGTCAACAGAGAGGGGGGCACAAGGTCACGGACTCTGATGTATGAGTCCGAAGCCCTGTTCAGCTGGGCGGAAACACACCTCTCGATCAAGGCGGACCACATCTCAGGGTCCACCAATGTCAGAGCAGACTGGCTCAGCAGAGAACTGATAGACCCGGCAGAGTGGCAACTGCACCCCCGGCTGTTCAGGGAACTGGCCACAAGGTTCGGCATGCCAGTAGTAGATCTGTTCGCGACTCCAGCCAACGCGCAACTACCGCGGTTTGTGTCTCGCTACCCAATGCCTCAAGCGGAAGATCACGATGCACTTCGGTGCGATTGGCCCAGAGGCCTTCTGTACGCATTCCCACCAATTCCACTTCTACCACGCCTCATTCGGAAGTTACTGGTGGAGAGGGCCTCCCTTCTATTAGTGGCTCCCAACTGGCCTCGCCGAGAGTGGTACGCCGACCTGGTGGCGCTCTCAGTGAACGAACCGTGGGTGATTCCTCCACACCAGGTCGTACTTTGCCAGGGGGTCATCCAGAGCCCCAGTGGCTACAATTGACCGTCTGGCATTTGAGCGGATCATCCTGAGGAAGGACAAGGTGTCAGACAAGGTCGCCAGCACCATTCAGGCGGCCAGGCGGCCTTCAACGACCCGCATCTACGATTCTTCATGGCGGGCATTTTGTCAGTGGAACGCAAAACACCATGCAGACCCGACAACAGCAGGGGTCCAGGACGTCCTGGACTTCCTACAGGCCGGGCTGGATAGGGGACTGGCCCCTGTGACACTGAGGAGGCAGACAGCAGCCCTATCAACAGTCATCAAGTGCCCACCATACCAGACGCTAGCACATCACCCGCTCATCAAGGACTTTTTAAATGGCGCCACAAACCTGTGCCCGCCCACAGTGCACCGCTACCCAACCTGGGATCTCACCTTGGTGTTGCGAGTCTTAACGAGGGCTCCCTTCGAACCTTTGGACTCGGTGCCTCTCAAGCACCTATCCTTCAAGGTGGCATTTCTCTTAGCTATCACCTCGGCCAGGAGAGTGTCAGAGCTAGCAGCTCTGTCTGTCCGGAAGGATCTTTGCATCTTTAGAGATTCGTCGGTGATCCTGCGTCTGGACCCCGCCTTCGTACCCAAGGTGAACTCGTGGTTCCATCATGCCCAGGAGCTCATCCTGCCGGATTTCTGCCCATCGCCTCGCAACCATAGAGAGAGAGAATGGCATACCCTCGATGTGCGTCAGGCGCTTCTCATATACATCCAGAGGACAGCTTCATTCCGACGCACTGAAGCCCTACTGGTGTCGTATACTCCAAGCTCTATGGGCTTGAAGATCTCAGCCTCCACGGTGAGCAGATGGATCAAGGCGTGCATTGCACTGGCATATGACTTGAACTCTAAGCCGCTGCCCGGCAAGATTATACCACACTCCACACGCAGCGCGGCCACTTCCGCAGCCTGGGCTACACAGGCTTCGGTAGAAGACATTTGTAGAGCGGCGATCTGGTCATCCCTATCTCCCTTTGTTCGCCACTACAAGATTGACGCCTTTAGTTCAGCAGAGGCGTCGTTTGGCCGCAGGGTGCTCCAGAGGGTCCTGGCAGAGGAGGACCCTACAGGCAGTCAGCCTCCCGCCCATGGGGTCTGAGCTTGGGTATATCCCATTGATGGATAGTGGGAGCAGCGCTCAGGAAAATGGACGTTGACTTACCTGAACGTCCCTTTTCTGGGCGCTGCGTACACTATCCATACCCTCCCTAGTTTCGGCTTCCTGCCAATTTTTAGTGTTCTTGGTTGTTTCTGTTGTGCAAATAAAGTTTGGTTCATCACTTAATGGTGTGGTTACTGCGCCTTCGTTCAGACTGGGGAATCATGGGATTTGGGGGCGTGGCTGGGCAGCAGGAAAGGGAAATTAGCTCTCACTCAGTTGTTGCCAAGCACTGAAGGATTAACCCATTGATGGATAGTGTACGCAGCGCCCAGAAAAGGGACGTTCAGGTAAGTCAACGTCCATTTTTGGTCTAGCACAGCTGCTTTTACATTGTGGGTGAGCCAGTTGATGTTTTTTATTTTTTATTTGGTGTGCGTTGAAAGAGGGGTAGTCTTAATACGGCGAGTATAGGCCAAACCCTATATTTTAACAGGAAAAGTAGGGGGTCGTCTTATACGCCCAGTCGTCTTATATGCCGGAAAATATGGTAATAAATACTGTAGAATTTTTCAGGCAGTTTAATTTTCAAACTTTTTATTCCTTAGGGGAATCAGTCCTCCTGGTTTTCTGTTGTGGCCTCTAATTTGTTGCCGGTGCATATTACCTCCACAGAAAAAGCAGATGCTATCTATCAAAAGCATGCCGGACAAACACTACTAAAGGTAAGCCTGCACTTATGTATACTGACTGGAGAATCTGTTGAGCTTTGTGATTCTCTCCGTTCACAGGCATTCATTATTATGCCTCTTGGGACTTGGACAAGAGAAGCTTTGTTCTGCTGTTAGACAATACCATGACTGTGTTGTCTCAAACAAGTTTTCCCTATCTTGGTGGTCTTCCACTTTATGCAAAATGATAATAATTTTGGACATTGTGTCTTTCCAATCTCTGGAAAGAAAGATAGTAAAAAAGCAGCTTTTATGTAAGTTCCAGGTAAAATATAATACAAAGAAACAGTCACTAAATAGGTTCATTGACACTCATCTTTTATGTAGAAACTTAACTCTCACCACTGCCAAGATGCAGTCCTTTGGTAAATATTGAAATGTTCCCCATATTGTTCTCTGCTTATGAAACACTTAACGGGATTGCATGTTCTGTTGAAATTGGCAGCTTTTACCCACTAAACAACTTAATTCAAAGACAAGTTTCAAGTTTAAACAATTTTAGTTCATTTCTTCTACTTAATTGTATGTTGGACGGGGGAGGGGGGGGGCGGGATTCTTAGATTAGTGGAATTGATTAAAGCAAGTTGATACATAGAAATAGGCCAGCTTGTTATCTTTTTAGGACAATCCCATACATTTGCAATGAGAATTTTTTTTATTTATCTATTTTTGGCACTTGGCATTCTCAAACTGCCGCCTTCTTTCAGATAGTAACCTGAGGTCCATTACCTATAGTAACTTGAGATCCTTTACTTATGAATATGTATGCTGACATCATCTGTTGTTTATGTTTTAGTGTCATCCCATCTTTCTGGGAGGTATAAACATGAATGCATCCCTTTGTTAGATAGGGTTTCTCTCAAGATTCTCATCAGTCAGTCCCACCAGCACATGCTGTGTAACAAACACTGCAGTTTAGCCTTGATTCTTCTTTTGGGGTTCTGCATTTGACTTCACAAGATAGCAGGATAGGTGTCAGTTAGTAGAAATAAGAAACTAGGATAGAATTCAAAAGCACTATAAGTTTTATTTCATGCTACCTATACACAGGAATCTGAATTACTAACAGTGAAGGCGAATTGGTGCCAGATAAGTCAATGAATTTCCAGGGAGATTGGGTTTGGGTTTCTTACAGGAATGTAGAGACTCCAAACTGATGATGCATTTGATCCAACCCTATGATCAACCTGGTCATCTCCTACAGTTGGCCCAATTTCCCAAACTTGGGACTACCAGTGATAAAAGGACAGTCTTGAGATATACTCTTGTCAGAATCAACATCTGTATCAACATGATATATTATTTTGCTATACTTTTAAGGAGAGAATTTAATTTATCAGTCTTCTTTATCTTTCAGTATTCATCACATTTGCTGTTTGAGATATCTGCTTTATTTTGTGTCTGGCATATTGCAATGTTTATTTCATTCGCTTTATCTATTTGTCTCATTCTTTTCATTCTGTTAACTGATTTTCATTTTTCTCTGATCAGCCATATCTCTGATGTCTGTCCATCTTCTTTTTCATTATCCTTTTCTCTCTCATTTTAACTGCTTCTGAAATTCTTTAATCTTGTCTTCTGCTTTTTTTATCCATGCGTAGTCAGCTGTAGTTTTTCTCACATGAAAACCCACCACTCATCACCTACTCTTCACCTAAACCTTTTTTAGAGACACCCTTACAATTTTGATGCTTTTTTAAATCACTGGGCTTCCAACTTTTTCTGTTTCTACTTTTGCTTTCTGTTTCTACGTTGCTTCCTACTTTTATTGTTTTGCTTTTACTAAATTATAAAACTGAAGGCAGAAATTGATTATAAATGCTATCTACCTGGTATATATACTTATAAACACTACTAAAGTGTTATTACTTAGTGTATAACTTGCTGATTAGCTTTGTCAGTTGAATCTTAATTTTTATTATTTAAAAGACTTTCTAATTTGTAACACAAGGTTCCAATGGGAGGTGAAGAACGAATGAATGAATTTCCACCACTTGTTCCTCAGGAAGTGATGCTGGAAGGCATTGGGACAGATGAAGCAATAGCTGACATAAAGCTCTCATCTGCTGGTAAAGATCTTCAAATTTTCTTTTGAATAGAAGACCTATTACAAATAGTGATTGAGTTACAATCACTCATTCAGCCATCATTCAAAATGGTGCTGAATGAGGGGGTTTTACAGTCTGTGAAATTGTGGCTCTAGCAGTGTTCCAAGGTCATGTGATCACAATCTGGATGCTTAGATGCCTGGCTTGCAATTATGACATCACAGCAAGCCACAGTGACATCATGCTTTATGACCATGTCACTTAGTGACATAGTGGCTAGTCCCAATTACCATCATTCAGCAAGGATACCTGTATTCCAGATTTTTGAATGAAAGGATATCTTTCCTAGTCACTATATTCACAATGTGAATCCAGATAGGATTGCAGTCAAAAGCGATCGTCTTTTATTCTCTTACATGAGAAGTATCTTCTCTTCAGCAAATAATTCTGAAAGAAGTCCAAGCAGAATGCCCAAGTTGCTAGTTGTTCAATGGGAAAGAATTTTATGTCACTGAGCAGGGTTTTTTTTTCTCTATCAGTAGATTTTATTTTATGTAGCAGGTGCTAACACTTCTCTATGAATTTGGCATATTCACATCAACAGGAAATTTAGGATTATTTTCTTAGAAACATTTTCCTATAAATTGCCTTTGTGGTTCCCATTGGTTTTCAATCCCACGTCTGAAAAAGAGAGTGTTCTCTTGTCAGACAAGGAAATACTGCAATCTTTTATATCTGCCTAGTGCACCACATGAAGGGAGCAACCAGTTCTCAGAATACTGTTTCCATTTACTACAGAAAAAGAACTTTAGTACTTAAGACTAATGTTTGGTCTTTTGATTCTGTTGACATTGTCAAGTATTGTTATGAAGGCTTTTGGGATAAACACTGAAGATTTTTGAAAATAGCTCTTGCTTTGGTCCTAATGTGGAAATTAATATGACTCTGTTGCATCTCTCAAACTGAAATTCACAGTAAATCAAATTAAGAGTTTTTATTTGTTTAGTAATAAAGTGATGTATTTCCTGTCTTTAGGTTGGGTTGCAGTAACGGCTCCTTCAAATAACAAAATGCAATTAAGATGCTATACTCCTGAAGGAACACTGGTAACTATACGTAAACCACCTCTGCTGCCATACATTGTTCATTTGAAAGGGGAACGTGTGAAAGGAAGTTCAACTTATAGAACTAAAAGACCACCTTCCTTTGTGCAAAATTTAAAATCTAATATAAATGAGAAAAATATAAAATATAAGGTTTTATAAATAATGGAATCCCTAGTGTAATTTTTTAAATCCCAAAACAGCAAATGGTTATTTGTTTAAAAATAAAGACATTAGTTTTCTTATTGTTATTTTGTTTTGGTAAATTGTCACCGCACATTAAAGGTCAGATTTACTTGCAACTTTGTGGTATTGTACTGTTTTACACTGCAGTCTATAGTACCGTACCTTTTAGAGGATAAGACATACTTTTTCCCCCTAAAAGAGGGTGGAAATGTTAGTGTGTCTTTTACACCAAATACAGCTATTCTGGGCCTCCTGAAGGACCGCCCCATGTGTCCTATTTTTGTGAAAAACAGGCCCGTTTTTCACAAAAACTGGGTGCACAGAGGATTTGGGAAGCCTGCAGAGTGCTCCTGGGGGCTGGAGAGGGCAAAAACTTTTTTTTTTCTTGCCTATCTTTTTGAAATCATGGTGCGTCTTTTACACCAGTGCGTCTTATAGTCCAAAAAATATAGTATTTCTTTTTATACTTCCTTTTCTTTAAAGACCGGTGGCTCAGTGGCTAAGACTGAGCTTGTTGATCAATGTCAGCAGTTCAGCAGTTCGAATCCCGAGTGCCTCATAATGGGGTGAGCTCCCATTACTTGTCTGTGCAGGCTTATGTGATGATTGTCACTTGCTTTCCTCCCTCTTATATCTGAGTTTCCTTGAAAACAGAGACCATGGGACTGATCTGTGAAACTTTACAGAGACTAGTAACTATCCGTTATTTCACAGAACAACTGAGAAACTCAGTTTCCTAATATGCAAGACATCTTGCCTTGCTGCCAACTGCAAAATAAATGAATGTGGCTGCCAAGTTAAGTGTGTATATATATATATATATATATATATATATATATTCAGGCAATGTTGGCATGAAATCTGATAAATTGCTTAAGGAATGAAGCAGGAAAATTTATTGGAGGTGAGATCCAAAAGAATATGCCAACATTTGTTATTTCATATTTGAATTATTTAAGTTATTTTGCAGGTATGGGACTTTCTTAGAGATACTTACATTAATTCTTCACCATGGTAGCAAATACTGTGTAGAATGTTACTGTCAATACCACAGGAAGGATTTTCTACAATTAATGCAATTTTGTCCAATTCTAAAACTGCCTTTATTACTCATGGAAAAACAAGATTATGTCATTCATACCCAATATGATAATCAGTGGTCTCTTCATCCTACTAGAGCTCTCAAAATTAATATGCCACCAAAGAGAAAAAAAGAAGGTAAGAATACTCTTACTTATAGCAGGAAAAAAAGATAAGTCTCTGATAGGTTAACCAAAAAAAAAAAAAAAAAAAATCCAATCCCCAATACAAAAGAGAATTGGGAGAAAAACCAAACCCAATTTCTTTTCCATCTTTTTTTTCACTATTGCCTAGGTGTTAAAAACATTTTGTCATTGAAGTTTTCAATATGATACTTGAAAGATAGGGAAATTATTACACATAGCTGTTGTACAGCTTTCTCACTAAACATTTGGTATAAGCAAGATACTTACCTAACACTTTCAATTCTTTTAACCATTTATGGTTTCCAAATGCCCATCCATAGTATTTGGAGATGTGATGTAACCACACTAGTCTATTCAACCAGCTTCTGATAGTAGTGACAAAATTATACTAAATTTACATTTACCTTAAATGAATAAATTGCAACCCATTCTTAACATGCTATACTGTTTTTCATTTGTTCCTTAAGTCAGTGTTGAATCCTGGGGACTGCCTGAACAAGTCCCTGCAGTTCTGACAAAATTTTCAGAAGTGGTTGGCCATTTGTGTCCTTCCCAGAACCGAGAGAGAGGTTGGCCCAAAATCCCTTAGTTGCAGTTGTGCCTAAGGTGAGAGTACTAAAGAAGTAAGTTTTCTAGTTTCTGGCTTGATGTCTTAGCCAACCACCACCACCACCACCACCCGAAGTTGGCTAGGAGTTAGAAAAACATGTTAACTAGTAGGACAACTAAATAATTCTAAACATAATCCCAAACCTTATTTTTCCCAAATGTGATTCTCTTCACACACTGTTAGATATTATAGTAGAGAAGGGAAACATGCCTTACGCCAGGGAGTACATAGACTAGATTAATACAGATCTCTTACAGCCTGTTTTATGAGATTAGTGAATCCTGAATGTATATTTAAGTCAGACCCAAAGTTCTCTTCTATGTCAGGGCAGTGATTCAGAAAACAGGCTGTGTAGATAAACAGTTTTGGTTCAGACTGGCCAAATAACTGAGGTGTAACACAATCTATGAAAAAAGAACAAGACTACTGCTATTGGATTCACCAGTATAGGAACACGTAGGAGCTATTTAAATATCAATACTTCATCGATTGGGAATATATGAATGGGGAGGATAAGAAGCAAAGTTTTACTTTCACCAGTGATTGTGACTGTGACAAAATGACAAGGTAGGCTCAAATTATAGTTCTTTTCCTGTGCTAATAAATTACTGCTAGAAAATGTGGAGAATATAACAATTTCTCCTATTATAATGATTAAAAAAATTATCTTGGGCTGTTGGGAACGATGTGGCAAATCTGAGCCCAGACATTGATCTTATTGTGAGACAGTCTTTAACATGCCAATGAAAATTATGCAGGGAGAAGATAAGAAGGGATGTTTATGAAATGGAAATATGAGCAGTGTTCAACTATTCATAATTGTAACTATTTTTAATTTTTTAATTCCACCTGTATTATTTATACAAAAAAATAAATAACTAAAGGCAGAGGACATATCCAACACACTTTCCTCCTCCTATTCTCCCTACAGGCCTACACAATAAATAATCCTGTGAGGTGGGTTGGGCTGAGACACAGTTACTGACCCAAAGTCACCCAGCTGGTTTTTATGGCTGAGGCAGGACTTGAACTCAGAGTCTCCCGCTTTCTAGCCTGTGCCTATGATCAAACTATAACATTTAAGTACGTAGGATCATCAGAAAACAGGCTGCACTGTTATTGTTCATACAATATGTGAATTTAATCAAACTAAACACAACAGCTTTACTGCCGATTACAGAGATGTGTGCTGCCTGATAAGACAGAAATGTGCTGCATACCTTTAATTTAAGGAGAGTTCTAAAACCACCAGCTGAACTTTAACATTCATAATGTGACTGCACAAGAATCTAGTTCAGATTTGCTTAATGATAAGACCTATTTCTAACGGGATCATTGATTCCTTAAGGCTTGGAAAACGTTTGAAAATCTATAAATCCTTATTCAGTTACTGGGATGCCCACAAAGATCAGAATAATGCAAGCAGTGGTATTCTTTGTGACACTCTATGGAGGCAAAAGATTAATTTTGGTGAAACAGGATAGAAACACCCTTGACACTTTTGAACTTTGGTGTGGAGAAGATTCCTGAGAATATACAAGAGCCTTGGTGGCGCAGCAGACCAAAGTGCTGTTAAATAGCACCGGCTGCCTGCAATTACTGCAAATTCAAATCTCACCAGGCTCAAGGTTGACTCAGCCTTCCATCCTTTCGAGGTAGGTAAAATGAGGACCCGGATTATGGGGACAATAAACTGACTTTGTATAAAGAAGAACGGGGGGGGGAGCCCTACTAAGCAGGTACCGTATTTTCCGGCGTATAAGACGACCCCCTACTTTTCCTGTTAAAATATAGGGTTTGGGCTATACTCGCCATATAAGGCTACCCCTCTTCCAATGCACACCAAATAAAAATTAAAAAACATCAACTGGCTCACCTACAATGTAAAAGCAGCTGTGCTAGACCCAAAATGGCCCCTGCAACAAGCAGGAACCTCACACAGCCACAAAAAGTCCAAAAAACCAACTTTCACACTTTACACACACAAAATTCCACATACAGCTTTGAGATTTTGTGTGTTTGTGTAGTTAGAGTGAAACACTACAGAAACACACTAAATCTCAGAAAGCTGCACAAATATTATTTTATTTTATTTTATTTTAATTTTTATATGAAAGCTAAATTTAAAACTTCCTAAACTTTAATGGCTAGGTCTAAAAAAGAACTAAAAAAAACCCCAATTGACTATTTTTTTTAAAGCTCCCAAAGGGGAAAAAATCTTACCCAATAGAACAGGGGTCTCCAACCTTGGCAACTTTAAGACTTGTAGACTTCAACTCCCAGAATTCCTCAGCCATCTTTGCTTTGGTGGCTGAGGAATTCTGGGAGTTGAAGTCCACAACTCTCTGCTTGCTTGACTGCAGACAAGGAGCTGCTTGCTGATGGAATAAATTCAGGCAAGCGTTGCAACTAGCAGCTGAGGTAAGCAAGCTGGAGGGGGAAGACTTTTACATGGCTCTGGCCATCCCAGCTGAGTTGCAGGGAACTCAGCTGGGATCGTCAGAGCTTGGATCGTCAAGAGTAAAAGGGGAAAAACTTTTTTCCTTTTACATGGTTTCTGGCGATCTCAGCTGAGTTGCAGGGAACTCAGCTGGGATGGGTCGACCGTCAGAGCTGGGACCGTCAGAGCCATGGTTCTGGCGATCCCAGCTGAGTTGCAGGGAACTCAGCTGGGATCGTGGATCGTCAGAGCCATGTAAAAGAGAAAAGAGAAAAACCTTTTTCCTTTTACATGGTTTCTGGCGATCCCAGCTGAGTTGCAAGGAACTCAGCTGGGATCGTCAGAGCTGGGATCGCCAGAGCCATTTAAGGTTCGTCAGAGCCTTTCGGGTTGGTCTGCCTGGTTACAGGAAAACAACACCCGGCGTATAAGACGACCCCCAACTTTTGAGAAGATTTTCATGTGTTAAAAAGTCGTCTTATACGCCGGAAAATACGGTATATACAAAAGTATGAACGCTATTGCTTAACGCATTGTAAGCCGCCCTGAGTCTCCAGACAGACAGCCAAGAAAACAAACAAATGGATCATCAGACAAATTTCACTCAAAGCACAAATAACAAAGCTCAAATTATTCTACTTTAGACATATTGTGCGAAGACAGAAAAGGCCCTAATGCTGGGAAAGCTGGAAGGGTACAGAAGAGGACAACTAGCAGCAAGATGAATGTACGCAGTGATGAGTATATGCTTAGAAGACCAGATCGGAAGAATGTAATTGCTAAGTGCTGACAAAAACTTAATGGCACATAATCAAATCCCAAAGGCAATCTTAGAAAACATAAAAATTGCTGAAGAACACTACAAAGAAACAGTCCTTCAGAACCAAATAATGATTTTTTCACTATACATAATTTTGAATAGAAGGATAAGACTAAAAATTTAAAAAATTAAAATGAAATTATGCAAGATGAGCAAATGCAGTATATTTACATAATGTATCAATTCATAGAAATCAAGGTGTCTCAGGAGAAAGTCGCTTTGAACGATAGCACTGGATATGAAAATATACCAGATTCCATTACTAGCAAGAAATTTTCTTAGAGCAGGAGTAAAGAGAATGTACCCATACAATGGCTGCTGAAGAGCTAGTGTGAAAGAAGGATTACAATACACAAGATTTCAAAGATATATAACAAGAAGCATTAAACTGGTTGTTCTGGTAATCTGCCAATTTAATTTAGTCCTCCCTCAACGGAGAGGGAGATATAAAAACCACTTATCTCCAGCTATAACAGCCTTTGCAGCAGTTCCAAGATTTCACAACAACCATAACTATGAAAATGTCATGTCACTTTTCAGAGCCATTGTAACTTTGGTCACTAAATGAACTACTGTAAATTGAGGACTATTTCAGGGATGGGTTCTACTTACCTTTACTACCGGTTCGCAATGGGGCTGCACTCGCGTGCTCACGATGACGTCTGGTTCAGCAGGCAGAACCTCCCGCCGGTTTTACCGGTTCTATAGAACCAGTGTGAACCTGGGGCAACCCACCCAGGACTACTTGTATTAGCAATTATTACTGTTTAGCAATCACTAATTGTATTCTCCCTAATGTTGCAATCTTGAGCGGACTCTTAAGAATATATTCTATTCTGCTTGCTGCAAACTAGGCATTTCCCCAGCAGTGCTATTTATTGCCTTCATGATACAGCATTTCAGTTGCAGAAATATCTCCTGCTTCAAAATTGTTGCATCCTTCCACTTAAATTTGAATAGTAGAGAGCAGTTTGGTCTAATGGTTAAGGTACCAGACTAGATAGGAGGCCATGAGTTCAAATTCCGCCGTAGGCATGAAAGCCAGTTAGGTGACTTTGGGCCAGTCATCTCTCGTCAGGTGCAAGTAGCAACAGAAGTTGAGTTCAAAGCACTAGAAGTTTATTACATGCTACCTTTGCATAAGAATCTGATCATATATCCTATAGATATATATTAGACATGAATAAGGAAGATCCAACTGAATACGTCTCCAGAATAAACTTAGTATTGTACATAGGTTACTTTAAAATGTTATTTTCATCTATTGGTATTTTGTTACTTCAATATCCCTTAATTTTTAATTTCCCCTTTTAAAAGCTACAATTTTTATTTATTTATTTATTATTTTTCACACGGAGAAATCTATCTTGCTGCTATTCTTTTCCTGAGCTCCTCTCCCATCAGGCTATTCTTGGGAGTTCTTTAGTCTCTTGGAGAACATACTAAGTGAATAGCAAGAGCTATGGAGAGGAAAATTCTCTCTCTCTTAGGTTCTATGGAACAAAGATTACTGGATTTCATTCTATAATTTTGTTTCTGAAACGCCTCTGATACTATTAATGTTTTCTCTTCTGATATTATTTTAGAGAACTAAGATGTAAACAAGCAATAGCATTTATTAGAACAAGTAGACCTTGCTTAACTACCACAATTGGGACCGGAATCTGTCACTGAGCAAAGTGACCGCTTTGTTCAACAACCACAATTTCTGAACTCCCAGTTCACTCAGGTGGTTAAGCAGATGGAGTCCCAGATAAGAAGTGTGGGGTGGGAAAGACTCTGGGGAGGCCCAGCACAGGCTATGCATGAGTGTCTCTCCACTCAGCTGAAAATCCTCCTTGCTGCAATCCAAGCAGGAGTTTCAGCCCCTGCACAGAGACAAACACATATGCCTCATAAGCACCCAAATCACAATCCTATGATTGAAAGGAAGTGCAATAGCCATAACCTGGGGTATATGTTCTAAGTTCCTTTGTTTGTTACCTTCATAATATTGAATGGCTATTATGATTACAAAGAACTCAACAAGCTACCAATCTAAGGTGTATTAATTATATAATTTATAACAGAATAGGTCATATAAAATCATAAAATCTTTGAAAAAGGATAAACATGACAATGTAAAGATAAGGCTTACCTGTCTCCATTATTTTAATAAAAGTAAAACTTTGCTCCCTCCAAACCAGAAAAATAACGAAGAAATTCTGACTCACCTAAGTGCAAAATACTGCAGTGGCCTCTTGTTAATTATCATCCACCCAGCATAGGTTTTGCCATACAACCTCTGTTCCTCCCTAATAAATTAAGTGTAACCCTTAGTGCCAAAAGGTTATTTAACAGCCATCCTGTTCTACATCAAGTGTATTGCAATCTGGTGTATTGCAGGTCAAGGATCCATTACCCATTTAAATGTGTATTCTTAATGAACAATTGTGATTGACTTGGCCAATCTGCAACTACTCTGATTTTCTTCCATTTTGGTATATATGGTACCTCTTTGTATATACGATCTTTGGTATAATATATCCTTATCATTCACTAGCCAATGAAGGTCTTCATACCATGAATTCATACATAATAGGCATTTGTAACACATGAATGAATAAATGACAAATTATCACTATGCATATTCCTTAATAAAGTTTATTGCCTTATAACTATGCTTGGGAAAATACACTCAAGGGTTAATATGCAATTTAGTTTAACACTTTATAATTTGAACAAAGACTTGTACATAGTTTAGGTAAATAAAAAACCCAGGACATGTGATCTGTTCTGATTTTACATCTATTACAAATGTATAAAAGCACTTCATGCACTACAGTAGATAGCAAGCACAAACAAATTACCTTTGGTTTAAATTGAGAGAATAATACAAGTATTGCACTGTTAAAAGCATCAAACACGGTGCAACCAAACATAAAACATTTCAGTGCCAGTTACAAAAGAATTATTTAGCTAGTGTGATTTGAAATTTAGAGGTGGAAAATTATATATTGATTGAAACAATTCCTGAACCTATTTGGATATCAATACTGTACCTCAGCATGTTAGCTACATAGTGAAGGTTCAATAAATTTAAATGAACTTCTGTTTACAACTTATCAGCAAAACGTATTATATAATGAAATTATTAATGCTGTGCATAAACTGACCTGTCAGTTTGCCTATAACAAGATTTGAAAGTTCTAGGTCACAGGGGGCCCTTCAGCACCCTGAGATTACACCACTGAAATTCAGTTGAGAATGGCCAATTTTCAGTTGTGCAATTTTTAAAATTTGTATCCCCCCCAAAGTTAGAATAACAATAGGCCTCAGCAAAGCAAATTATTCATTTAAAAAAAAAAAACAGTCCAAAACAGCCTCAAATCACACAGCCATAATATGGCAGAAAGTTTTTAAACCACTAGGGGAAATAAGAGTGAAAACTGGAGCAATTTACCACTGTGATGCCTCCTGCTCCCATTCTCTCTTAGATCTCCTCCAAAAGGCTTTAAATGGGTTGAAAAATAATGTTGATTCCAGTGACACCTATGAATCATTGGAAAGCATCCTTCTTCCTCCAGCTGGCTGTGGATATGAACTGCAGTCCTCAGACTAAACAGGGTTAACACTCCTGCCTTATGTATAAATCAAGCTCCAGATAGCAGCAATCTTCAGTTGTATTGCAAGCTCCTAATTGTCCTTTAATTTATTTGTAGAATTTAGTTCAAGTATTTGTTTCCACAAATATTAACAGTGCTACTAACTATAGTGCTCAACATGACATACTAGTAAAGTATTTGTCAAGTTGAGATGTTGCAATAAGCGTTGCTGCTAAAAGAAGCTTTTTAGTAAGGAGAAGCTGGAAAAGTATCCAAATTCTTATAATTTTAATGTTCAATTTAAGAAACAACTACCTTAATTAAACATAGATTATGTTATGTATACTTTTAACTCTAATTTATTCATCCATTAGCTACATCTAACATGAAGATAGGAGTGACATTCCATGGTTTACTAGCATACTTTAAAACATGTAGTTCTGTCTTCTTCTAAACAGACAACCGGTAATATTGGGATTTATGATAGTTATAAAGCCAATAAATCTCGGGACACATCATAATATCACTGGCATATTTGTTCTTTTAACACTTCATTCCTTTGCATTCTCAAGTTCAGGAATACAGGCACTATTTTCTAATCCCTTCTACTGTGAAACCTTTAACTCTAATAATTTTATAGTACCTATTTCAAGTCATATATCATTTTAATACATCAAGTTATCTGATGTGATTAACACTATTACTACATATCTGCCTTTTTTTTTTCTCCAACCAACTTGGTTTTTAAAAAATTGCAAGAAATGTAGACCAAGGCTGCAAAGGCTCTTACAAAATGGAAGCATCTCTCTTAAAATAGGAAGACATTAAAAATAAGTCCACAGAGTAATGGAGTTTCCAGTCTCTGTCCAACCCTCATATAAAACAATATTTTACATCCGTCAACAGAATTGTGAATAATGCTACTTTAGCTAACTGGTTAGGAAGACATTTCCGCAATGTTTAATGGATCAACATAAATATAATTGCAACTTGATTCTCAGTTGACAATGATTGTCACAGCGAAGTAAGTTTTGACATAGTTTTCCATACACAAATAACTAATACTACACAATTCGTTTTTGTCCTAAAGGGTTTTTCTCCCTCAGATCTTTGGCCTCTATTGCAAATCTGCCATCCACACCTCCACAAAAGTGTTAGGTTTCTCAATTCAGTCTAATTATGTTGAAACAGCTATAAACATTTCCAAGAGAAAAGAGAAGGCAATACAGAAAAATTAAATATAATCCAAACTATAATGCAAGATCAGCTTTCTTCAAGGGGAAAAATTAAATATTACAGTTTGTTTCAATATTTTTGAAGCAGCAAATAAAAGTCTCTTGAGAGCCATCTGGAGATATAATCAAGAGATTCTCATGCACACACAATAAGACATGAGTCAACACAATTCAAAAATACAACAATGGGGCTTTTCAGCAGTTTTCATATCTGCTAATTTGCTGCATTGGAAAATACACTTACACCTATAAATTTACAAAGACAAAAATTATTTGAAAATGAACAAAAATGAAAGATTACATGCTGTTTTGCTATCTGTAGCTTTTCATTGTGTTTTCAGAAAGTTCAAGCAAATGTTACCAATTAATAAAGTCTTTAAAAATAAAGTTGTGCTTCTCTCCCTGTGCCTGAACATTTATTCTTCAGATGTCTGATCATTTCAATTTCTCTTTATGTGAATTATAAAAAGGATCAGGATGCTTAGAACTTGATTTAATAAAAATGGAAATTTTTACAACTGACATTTTCAAGGTTTGTTGCTTATCAGGATTTTATGAACTTTGAAATGAGCAATTTCATTCTATCAAGGCAATTTCACCTAACAAAATGTAATTAACCCTCACTGAAATAAATGCACATTGGGAAAAAACATAATGTAATATGAGCTATGGTCCAAGCTATTCATTTTTGTATTAATTAATTATGTAATACAGTGGATATTTTACTTATAATGCTAGCAATGTCTTAAAACCAAATAAGTACCTCTATTAATACTTTTAAGTTCATCAAGAAAGTTCTCACATAAGCCCCTCTAAAAGAAATGGGTGACAGACAAATCCCAATGTATTTTATATTTATTTTAATTTTTCCCCAGCAGGGGCATGGCAAAAATATTTATAATGCAAAAAGCATAAATATTATTAAAACAGAATATATACAAATAACAATGGGCTGGATCCATAATTTTTCTAATGAAGAAAGCTCTTCTAAATGGAAACTTATATATGGATTTAAGTTTAAATAGCTTTCTTAAGAGAAGGATAAGTTCCGAAATTTCATTAGAGAGCACCCCCTATTAAAGACATCATGCACAATTCTATTGAAGCTAATATGGTAGGAACACGTGACTTATTTGTGCAACTCTTAACAGTTAATTCAGAAATGTACAGAAATATTTGTCCAAAATGATATAATTAAAAGTATTAAAGCAATTTTATAGGTTATCAACCAACATAGAATCAGAAAGTTATAGCCAATAGAAGCAGGCAATACTGGCCATGATAAGCAACAAATCTGAAAGTGTCAACATTAAGGGAAGAAACTGATTTAACAAAACTAAACATGCATATATAAAATGTACATATACAACAAAAATACTAAACTCCTAAAGACTTAAACTGCATAGGTAAAGATAAAACAATTATGTGCAACATTTTTCTCATCTTAAAGCACAAAAGGAAATGACCTTGTTTTAAAGAAGTATTTACCAAATTATGGATTCACCAATCAATAGATGGAAAGAACTTCAAGATTTTGGCTTGCTGATCATGATTGGGGGACCTGAAATGTATATGCAAATTAAAAATACGTTCATGAATTTTTTTTACTGCTAGTGAACCTCATTTTTTTCCCAAAAGTGCTCTTTTTACAAAATAAGCTATTGTGTTTTTTGTACAGCTGAGTTTTTTAAGCACTCACCCACTAACACATTAAGATAAACAAGAACCGAAACAGATTCTACTAGGAGCATCAAAGTTATATATTTTTTTATTTCTAAGATTCCATTTATATAACAACTTTGTTAGCAAAGATGGCCTGTGTACTTGGCAAATTTTCAAGGAGTTATTAACCATGGATAAGCAGCCTCAGGATTTTATATCCAAAATTCATGCTTACCTTTTCAAGGAAGAGGTTCTGCATGGAATAAGCTGTTAATATATTAAAATTGGTGCTTACCTGACCACACAATCTATATCTAGAACATCCCCACTTGGGGACTAGCAAGTACTCTGATAATCAGAAACATATGAGCACACTTGAACATATCTGATGTATTCAAACAATTGTTCTTATCCATGTAGTAAAATAATTCCATACTCTGGCAAGCGTGCATAAATGGGGACTCAAAAAGGAGTTCTAGACTAGGTGATCAGAAATATAGCATGATATTTTGATATGAATATATGAATATATGAATGATATTTTACTTTCTCTAATTATTAAGAGAAAAAGAGGAACAGAATATATCCGAGACTTTTTCAGGTTAAACTTTCTCCTTGCAATTTGTTAAATGGACAGGCACAGACTTGGGACTTAATCAACTGGTACCACCTACAATTCAAGTTCTATGGAAATAAACAGACCTCTGCAAGAACATGACAGTGGTTTTGCATACTTCTAAGCATTCTCAGCTCATTCCTAAAGAGCTTGTACAGAAGCAATTCCCATGAATGTTGCCCTGGGCTGTCCATTCCTAAACCTATGAAGTTGTACATATATATCTGTTACAAGTCAACAGAAACATGCAAGTGATTCAAGGACTGTATCTCAAGGACTTTTGTCAGCTTTGTAAGCCACAACATTTCATATCCCATTTGGCTTCTCTAATCAAAGAGAAACAAATAGTTAATTAGTTCAACTTTTTTTCAAAGGTTGAGGGAAATAACAACTTAAAAGTAAAAGCAAACTGAGCTTAAGCAAAGATTCTACAAGAACCGTACCTAAGCTCTAGAAGATTTTACAAAAAAGGAATAAATTGTCATTAAACTGTGTTTGGTTAATCTTGCTCTTTTGTTGCCTTCTCAAGATAGTATACATTTACCAAATGTCGATTCAGATGCTTACTGTATTCACCCTTTTTTTTAAATGACCGGTCACAAAATATACACACATAGTTCTCCTTTGTAGGCTTAGCCTCTGCTACTTCTTGGGATGATTTCTGACCTGTTTTTTCTTGGGCCGTCCGAGCACCATTTAATCCAGAATCATCACTGCCTTCTGATATGTTGTCACTTATATCGCTGCCATCATGACTATGGATACCTTCATCCTCTTCGACATCCTGATTTTCATTCACCATTGTGCCACTTGGTGATGATGAAGCCAAATTTGCTCCCGTATTGTGTTCAGGTTTTTCTGGATTTTGGCAAGGTTGAGCTCCTGCTGGGTCTTCAGTCTGTAATTGTTTTGTAGAACAAACATCTTCTTGATGTTCTTTATTCATTATCTCTTTGTCACATGTTTGCACTGACCGTATTTCTTGTACTAAATCTGGATCAGTCACACTTTCCATCTCACAGGTTTCTGTCATCTGAGTATCTTGGCATAAATCTGGTAAAATGTCCTTTGCTTCTTTTGCCATGGTGGGATTTGAATCCACAGAGCTGGTCCCAGGCATAACTGCCAGTCCTGTTTCAGTGTTATTCTCTGAAACATCTTTTGCAATCTTCTCTTGCCCTGTAAATATTTCTTGGTTTTTCATCTCTGCTGGGATATTTGTGTCTACCTGCTGTTCATGTAGCTCTTGATGTATGTTATTTTCAGATGCACGTTGATTCCCTCCATCAATGGGAAGCACAGGTTCCTGTTCACTGGAGGAAATATCAGATGTCTTCCTTTGTCTTTCATGAATAAGAAAACATTCTTTATGAACAGAAGCTTCATCTGCAATCTTTTTGCTATCAGAATTGTTATTGTTCTTAGCAGTTTTATTCTTCAAATATTTCTTTTTTTTGTTTTTCTTAAGACAAGAATTTGACTTCTTGGTCACCTCCAATTTGCTTTCATCCTGACTCTTAGGTGATAGTTTTTCAGTTTTCTTTTTCTTTCTGACTATTACATCAATATCTGTTGATAAATCTTTTGTCAATGAAATAGAGCTATTCTCTGCTTTTCTTTTTGCCTTCTGAGTTTTATTAGTTTTTTCAATTTTCACATTTTCTTCCTTTCTTTCACCAACTATTTTGCGGCTTCTTGTTGTAATCTGGCCGACACTCACATTACTACTTGGTTTCTTATCTTTTGACAAACTCTCTTTCTTCTCTTCCTTTACAGCTCTCTCATTTTTCTTTTCAGTCAACTCTTTCTTTGTTTGTTCCTGTTCTAGTTTATTCTCAGTGTTAATGTTCTCTGAAGTGTTAACCTCATTCTTTTTAGTTCTTAATCTTACTTTTGAGACATCCATTGTGATATCACAGCAGTCCGGGTGCCTGGATTTGATGTGATACTGCAAGTTACATTTCTTGGATGCAGCATATTCACAAACTGGGCAAAGGAACTGACGAGGGCTGACATGGAGTTCAACATGCTTCTTGAAATTGCTTCTGTCAGCTGTTTTGTAATCACAGTGAGGACAAGCCAATGGTTTCGGCCCATCATGAACCTGCCTTGCATGTCGAGTCACTTCATGCTGGTTTGATGCCACATAACTGCACTGTTCACATTTGAATGGCTTCTCACCTAAAGCAAGGAAGAAGCAATTACTAACCATTACATTACAAAACACAAATTATGTACAGCTACAGATTTATACAGTTCATCATGCTATTGAACTTCTTGCATTTAAGAATAATTTGATTTTCCACTTAACGTGTTCACAAAAAGCAACAAAATACAAGAAAGAAAACAACCATGCAAGAAATCATTAGACATTCCATCTATGTTATATACATACCAGAAGATCACTCTACAGTATTATTAGCATTTGGAATCCAAACCAAACTGGTCCATTGAAAGCAATGTAGAAAAATGGAAATTATAGATGAATAATTATCTTACACAATTATTGTACATACCCCAAAAGAAAATATACTCTCATGAAGGAATAACAGTTCCCCCAACCCACCCCTGGCAGCATAATATTGTAATATTTAGAATATAAATCCAACCATTAGGAAATCAGTGTATATTACTTTAATATTCTGAGCAAAAATGATGAATAAACTGCTGCAATTTAACTTTCATATTGTTTCAAAATGTTTGCAAAATTATGTAGCTGAGCAAACTGAATAGGGTAAATGGTTTGTGGGTTTGTTTTTGTTTTGTATTTATGCAAATGCAGTTTCCTTCAAGCATGCTTATATCACTCTTCTGGTTCTATTCTCCCAAATAAACAATAACACATTTGAACAAAGCAAATTGAAGGAACAATAAGGAATGTTTACAATAAACTGCTACAAGTAGAAGTCCATACAGATAGTCTTTAACCTACAACCACAACTGGACTGGAAGTGAAGAGGTCATAAAATGAGATGTCACATGCCATCATTAAATGAGAATCACTGGTTGTTTAGTGGGAGCCCCAGGTAGATGGGGGGGAGGCTCCAGGGAGGGAGGCCCAAGACAGACCATATGCAACTCTGGGAGGGTGTTTAGTGCGAGTACAAGGAAGCCAGGGAAATAGCCACAGCCACCTCTGGAAGCCTCACTTACCCTAGCCTGGCCCAGTAGTGTGGTGTAAAAGCACTATATCCTGGGAAGTGCCAAATGCCCAGGACACGTCCACAGTGGAGTGCAAAACAGCCAGTTTTCAGGACTCACTAAACACCCAGGAAACATCCAATGCCCAGGAAACTCCAACAGGGCAGAGCAAAGCAGCTGTAGTCCCCCCACCCCCAAGAAGACCTTTGCTGCCCTGTATTCCACCATGCCAACTGATCTTCACTGTCTTCTTTGCCCTGTTGCTGACAAGGCATGTCCAGCCTGGTTGTTTGCTGCTGGCCGTGGTAGGCCTTCTTCCAAGGCCACTTGCACTATTCTCCAAATAGCATGCAGCCTTCCCAGCTCACGTATGGCCTTCCCGCAAGGCTTTGGAAGGGTTCAAAACCTCACAAGGCTACACATGATTTGGAGAAGGCCACATATGGCCTCTAAAAGGCCTGGTGCAGTCAGCAGCTGCCTCACAAAGGCCAGCCTGGCCGTGTTTGGTCAGCAGCAGAAGCAAGAAAATGGCAAAAGTTAGCTGGGCAGTGGGAGCCACAGAATGTAGGGGGCTAAAAGAGTATTGGGGGGGGGGGGAGTTGAAGCACTTCTGCAGTCATAAGTATGGACAGGCTGCCAAGTGCCTGAATTTTCATCACATGGCTGTAGAAGTGTTACAATGGCCCTAACTTTGGGCATAGATTTCAGCTATCAATACAGTTGTATGTTTAGCTCAGTGACACAGCCCAAAAGAAAACACATACAAGTACAAACATAACATCAAAGTTCAAATCTAGTAGATTAGGCAATAAGAGTTTAAAAATATTTCTCACAGTCTTCAAATTGATTTCCTTCCTGATCCCTAAAACTAGTGCTTGACTAAGCAAGCTCCACTCAGGGCTTCACTGATACAGACTCATGAGCATTCTTTGCATTTAATCTTGAGCTTCAGAAGATATGCACGAAAGCAATGATAAAACAGGGTTGCAATATTACCTAGTGAGTTGTAGATTACACTGAATTTAGGGAACCTGATAGTGAGAGGTAGCAGAAATCACCAACTCTCTTCTACAGTGCCAAATCGGAAAAAGGGGCTTAAAGCCTTACTGCACTACTACTACACATATCACTGATAGCATGATATATATACCATTCACTCAGTTCTGGAACAGCACAGCTAAGAGATGATGATTACAACATCTCTATTTCCTCATAATGGATTGTGCTCCTACTCTAAAAAGCAAATTGCAGCTGCTAAAGAGGCAGTAACACCAAAAACAAAGGCTATGTGGGTCAGCAAAGAATCTAGGGGTCAGGCTACAGAAGCTGCTGCTGCATCAGCAACTGTTACTTTTATACTGTGTCTATAATAGGTTTTTTTTTTTTCAGAAGACCTTTTCAATAAGGCATTATTTTTACAGTGTAATCAATTCATATATGTTATATAATACTGCAATGTGTAATTTTAGATCAGGTCAACAACATGGTATATCTTCAAATGTCAGACCTTCCCACAATCCACATGATAGCCACAGCTTCCCAAAACCTGAACTGAATTAAAACAGAATTATTTTCAAAAATCATTAAAAATTCACAAGCTTTGGCAAGCCTTTAAGACTTTAAGTTTTGGAAGGACCAGAGACCTGACAAGTTGCTAGTCCTTACTTTAACCAATTAAAGTAAAACAAAATAAGCATTTTTAACAAGCACATTTTTAAAAATAAAATAGCATAAAAATTCCCCCCAAAAAGAGTTTGAAAATATAGGAAAGCATCTTCAAGAAGAGGAAGACTCAGAAACAGATGCAGGCACAAAATATGTCCATCACCCTCCCATTTTAGAAAGCACTTTATGTGTTCTGATGCATAAAATATAAAAAAATGAATAGATCCCAAAATAGTGAATATAACTTTCTATAGGAGTTCAGGAAATAAGAATAATGCAGACTGAATTTTACATCTAACCAAGAATTAACATTTATCTTCCTAAGAAGGCTTAAAGTCTGAACATCAACAAACATATGTAATACTTAACAGAAATTAGCACCGCAAAATAACAGACTGCTTTTTGTTTTTGCTTTTTTCTTGGCTCATGGAGCCCTGCATTGCTAGCTTTCAGCACTTAACAGTTTAATATGGAAAATTCTGAAATGCTGCCTGCAACCTTGCATGTAACTAAAATACTATCTTAATTCTTTTGAACTGCCTTTTTACCAACCTGAATGAGTACGCATATGTCTCGTTAAATGAGTCTTCTGAGAACTTGAATAAGGACACATAGAACATCGATAGGGACGCTCGCCTGTGAAAACAGAGCATTAAATCAAGTATAAAATCTGCTGTCATAGAAAATTAAACTATTGTACTTGGTCATAATTATTTTCCCAGAGTCCAACATAGCTGACAAATACTGCAAACATAAATGATCCTATCACAAGCTGCCATATTTCACCTAAAAAGTAACTCTCTTGCTTTGTAAATGCAGCTGCTACCCAGGAATACAAAATAAATATTTTTTGCAACAGGAAAACTCAGCTAAGCATGTGTGCTTCAGCACTGTTAGAAAATGCTCTCCCCCAGAAGCTTCCAACTGCCCTTCCTCCCACCTACACATTACAGTTTTCACAGCCATCACATGACTAACTAGCAATCATCACCCCTCCTTTCCTAACTTTAGAATGACAGAGACGTGAGAATCACTGTACAATTGGTAGACTGCCCTATCCTGCTGCTTTAAAACTGGGGAAAACAGGGGTTGTTCTAGGATCATAAGTTCCTATATCAAACAAAACTCTTACTTCCCAATAAAAAAGAACAGGACACTTTCCCAGTTTCTTCTTTCTTCTAAACTCTATTTCAAGTGAGAAGAATACCAGAGGACTTGATAGAAACTGGGAGTGGATGGCTCATAAGATTTGAGTTATAGAGTGACTCATAAGAAATAATATTTTCATGACTTTGTATACTGAACGTATCCTATTTACCTCAAATGATAAAGCAACCATATTTTTCTTCAATGAACAAATAAAATCATAAAACCAGTGAAGAATGAAAAGTTTTGAGTTAAAGATGATAGGTTATATCTCAGCTACAATTAAATGTATAATCAAGCTAAATGTATAAATCTAATTTATATCATTATGTATATATGTGTTATATCATTATGTATATATGTTTGTGTATACATAACACACAGAGGAAAGAGGGAGACAGAGAGAAATTATATCAAAGAAGGTAAAGAATATGCTTGGGACTAAATGTGACTAGTTTTGATATGAAATAAAAGAATAAGCAAATTGAGGGAAGATCTCTAGAAAACTTGCATTATTTAAAATGTTTAAATAATTTAAGTTATCAATAATTTGAATCACACATTACCTTCAAAGTTCATTTATGAAGAAGACTGTAATTTCATTATTTCCCCATACTTCTTCTAATATACTTCAGATGTACTTTACCTACTGGTTTACTCTGTAGCATTAAATTAAATAGCCCTACAAAATGCCCAACAGATACGGGTAGTCCTTGATTTATGACCACAACTGAGCCCAAGATAAGCCCTGTTGCTGAGTGAGAAATTGGTTAAGTGAGTTTTGCCCCATTTTACAACCTTTCTTGCCACACTTAAGTGAATCACTGCAGTTATTAATAACACGGTTGTTAAGGGAATCTAGCTTCCCCTTTGACTTTGCTTGTCAGAAGATCCCAAAAGGATCACATGACTCCAGGACACTGCAACCTTCATAAATAAGAGCCAGTTACCAAGCACCTGAATTTTAATCACCTGACCATGGGGATGCTGCAACTGTCATAAGTGTGAAAAATGGTCATAAATCACTTTTTTCATTGCTGTTGTAACTTCAAATAGTCACTAAATGAACTGTTGTAAGTCAAGGACTACCTGTACTTAAAAATTCATTCTGAAACTGCATCATAACACTAATTATATAGCTTGCTCTTGAATACCAACATTTTTTCTTGGAATTTCCAATATATAAATATGAAGCACTTTCCTTGTCTATTTCAAGCATACTTTGCCTTATAATCTCATCTGAGTTTATAATCAACAAGTTTTCATAGCAACAATATTATTCAATATTTCCTTTAAATGAGCTTCAAAATTAATAAAATAAAAGTTATTGTTTACTAAGTTAACCTAGTAAACAAAATTCAAAATTTATAGAGAAAAAAACCCTATTTTTTACTTTTCTGGTACCAATACCAAGGTGAAATGATTTCTGAATGTATTTTTAAAATCACTACTACTAACTCTAGGATTTCTCCAATTTATAAATTTGCTTGCTACCTTTTAAGATTCTGAACATGACTAATGGCAGTTGTTGATTATATTTACAAGTTTTTCATGCCTGATTATATATTTACTTAAGTTGCTGGGTAATAATTACAGGTAGTCCTCGACTTACAACCACAATTGAGCCCAAAATTTCTGTTCCTGACACCGTTGCTAAGTAAATTTTGCCCATTTTATGAATTTTCTTGCCACAGTTGTTAAGTGAATCGCTCCAGTTGTTAAATTAGTCACATGACTGTTAAGTGAATCTGGCTTCTCCAGTGACTTTGCTTGTCAGAAGGTCGCAAAAGGTGATCACATGACCTCAGGACACTATCATCATAAATACGAGTCAGTTGCCAAGTGTCTGAATTTTGATCAACGACCCTGGGGGTGCTGCAACGGTCATAAATGTGAAAAAGTATCATTAAGTCACTTTTTTCAGGGCCGTTGTAACTTCGATCACTAAATGAACTGTTGTAAGTCAAGGACTACTTGTATTGTATCACAGTTGTAAAACCACAATGATCTATTTATTTGTTGCAATAGGAAAAAAGAGGCAAAACGAAAAAAGACAATGAGCTATCTAGACGGTGTCAACAGTTCTTTGAATGTTGTCTGTTATGTAATATTGGGCTCTTCACTTTGTATTATCCTCATAAGCTCTCTATATCTTGTGATAGGATTAACACACCTACATGGATGAACTAGTATGAAAACTGCCCAAAGTAATACTTATCATCATATCTTGTGGCAGCAAATTGCACTATTTCACTATGTGCCATGTAGAAATGTTTCCTTTCGTTTGTTCTGAATTCTCCATTACTCAAGTTCATTGGTGATCTTGAGTCCTCAATTGAGAGCAAGGAAACTGACTAAATTTTAAATTTTTAAAGTTAAATTTTAATTTTTAAAAATCATCCTAATATGTATAAATAAAAGTACCTGAAAATATGCAAGGTCAACAAATACTGATTTTTAACTACATTCCAAACGTTTTTCCCTTTTGAAATATTTTAAATGTTAGTATCTAAGCTACTAGTATTAGTGGAATAAAGAATGACCTATTTCAAAGCAATTTACCTTAACAAAACTAAAACTAAAACTAAACCAATTATAATTTGCTGGATCAACTTAAAGCTTAATTCAATATGTCCATTATTCTTTTTCCATCTTAATACTTCTGGAAATTTATAACATTGGCATCCATTAGGGTAGGCCAAAATGTCAAGATGACAAGAGCAGCAATGCAACCAAAGCTTCACCTATTTGTACAAGAATGTGAAAACACATATACAAAAGGGAGCAAGGTTTCAATCACACTGCCATGACTATCACTTTGATTTTTCAGAACATCCCATTTAGTTGACAGCTATTGCAAATGTTTTACTTAAGTTGGTCCAATCCTAAATATCTTCTAATTTAGAAACCATAACAACATTTTATATTAAGAATGTACTGCAGAGTACGAACAATAAATATTATATAAATTGACTGCTCCGGAATAGTTATGCTACATTAAATTGAAAAGCTGTTCCACTCCTGAAATGGTATTATAGAGATTTCAGCAGGAACACAATATGCCTGGTAGGTGCACAATTTTATTTTCCCTACATTAGGTATTGAAATTGCTTCCTCTCTCAATGGAAGATATCCCTTTTTCCATCTATCACCTTCAAATCTGCTCCAGAGGGTTCTATCTATAAAGCAGATCTGGAGTGCTGTTAGTTTGATGGAATGAATATTGCAAATATAATCTATTCAATTGCTTATTTTTTATTCATTAACCACAGCATATCAGCAAGAATCAGCATATGATATTCATAACTGCCCACATATTTCAAATAATGAAATGTTGAACCTTTATATTAAAATTTATCTTATAATGCACAAGCACAAATAAGCAAATTTGTCACAAGCTCATTACAATTCATTAATAGACTTCAAAAAGTAAGGTGCAACACATACCTGTATGAGTTCTAATATGCTGCACATAGTTATTCTTCCGATCTGAAAAGTAGGAGCACTGTGAGCATGTATATACTTTTCGTGGAAAATGGTTTCTCAGGTGCTTTTTCCAATGATATTCACTGACTGTTGTATATGTACAGATAGTGCATTTGTAGACTCTTTCATTTTCTCCTGCTTTGTTGTGGTGCTTCAAGTGAGCCAGATAATGATCATATCTGTTAGTGTTATAGCCACAGCGATCACATCTTATAGGCCCCTTAGAAAAATCAACCTCCTCTGTAGTGCTAGAGTCAGTTTCTTTAACTTGGCCATGCTTCTCAGCTTTTTCTTCTACGATGAATCTCTTGGCACTGTGTACCCGAATATGATGGACAAACTCTTTCTCAGACTCCGCCTCATACTGGCATGGCTTGCAACGAAATGGTTTGTTCTTCAAACCCTTACATTTGTCATCTATGCTCTCCTGAGCATCTGGTGCTTCCAATGAAAAGACTTTTTCTTGATTACAAAAGTGAGGAACAGTAGAGTCTGATAGTCCAGTTGTTTCTGCATTATGAACCTCAGGAGTAATAAGATCTATATCCATATCTTCTATTCCTTCAGAGTCATTCTCTGTTCTTTGTGAATCGTCTATTCCTTCTCCATCACTGTCTGAAAAATTGGTGTTACCCACCGTTGTCAGTTCAGCCATTTGCCTCTCTTCACCAACCATATAATCACAACAGTTACCATTAACTTCTCCTGTCAGAGCCACATTTGCCAGCATAATAAGTTGGGGTGCTGCCAGTTCAGCTTTGGAAAGTTCAGAAAAGTCATACATGTCGTTTGACAGTGCCATGCTAAGATTAGTATTGCTAGAAAATAGGCTGCTGCCACCAGATTGCCCCAACACTCGCATTGCCATAACAACAATTCTGTTAAAGAAAAGAAATCTGAGTAAATTTCATTTTTATAGAGAGTTAAATTCTACTAAGCAAAAAATAATTCCAGCAATATAGTAAGGACAATTTAATTAAGATTGCAATGTTATTGGCAATATATCTAACTAAATTTATCTTAAAATCAAGCTAACTAATCCACAGTATTGAAATCATCTTTTTCAGAAAATTAATTAAATAGGATCACACAAAGTTGGTCACTCCTTTTATCTCGTAAGATAAAGAATAATTTGTTAACTCCTTAAAGCAGACTTAATTTGCAGCACCAAATAAACTGCTTTAATCACAATTGGTTGAACAAGCCAGAAACAAGACCCATTTAAACTAGTAAAGTAAATGTATTGTTTGACTAATCTTATGTCAAGTTTTCAGTTACTATTTTCTTATACCTTGCAATTTGGCTAGAACTTATTACAAAGCTTATTACAATTCATAAAGACTCGGGAAACATGCGTGCCACTTCCAATATAATACTAAGCCAAGTCATAATTGGTAAATTAACAAACCATACTTTTGAGATGAAATTTGGAAGTAAACCATAGTATACTCACTGGCCTCTTTTGCACATAACAAAAAAACACAATATGGCTGTCAATAACATCTAAAGCAAATTAAGGCTATTTTCATTAAATACAGTAAAAACCTAGGACACCTGAGTTAAATGCATATTCCTGCACAGATGTATCTACATTTCAAAGATATATGAATACTTCATATATTACACAAAACTTCTACAGGGAGAGACTGAATAAATAATTCATAAAACATAGTTAAATAAAAGTCATAGAAGAGCCAATTAAAGAGGATGTTCAAGAGAATGTCCATTTGTTAACTGTGATTCTTTACTTATCTTGAATTATGCTTGTTCATAAGTTAACTTCTATCAGGCAAAGTTAACTGTTCTGTATTTTACTCACTGTAATTAATAACCTAATACAATTATCAGTTCACATGGACAAATTTGAGAAAATCTGTATTAAGGTGTAAAAATGTATTTATTATGCACAATTTATTGTGGCTGAAATTAGATTTCAAGCAATATAATTGGAAATAAGGTCCTATGTAACTTTTTAAAACATTGACTGGGTTCACATGTTAAACCAGAATTTTTAACTATAGTTGTTGCACAAACTATAATGGCCTTGTCTGCATAACATGCCAGGCTAAGCTAAAACAAAAACAAGACCTCATAGCCACTTACTATGTTTGCACAGCATTTTATGGAATTAATCTAATTTTCTGCGGTTGGACAACTCACTGAACCATTAACGAACAACTCAGGCAGAGTTCGCACAAAATACTAGATTAAAATGTGTCACATTACTTTTTTGTGCACTATGTTACATGAACACAGCCATTATGAAATGACTGAAAATTAATGTTTCCAGACTACATTATTATACTCTTACTAGAGTATGTAGGAATCCACATCAATAAGAATATTTGATAATCATATTCAATCAATTTATTTTCAAAATCTAAACCAGTATGTACTTGGTAAGATTCTAATTAAATACATGAACTCTTGTTACTCCACTCCTAAGCCTGCTGGGTGGGCTATTCAGTCTTGAAATTAAACTAACAGCATGGGGTGATTTTAATTTACATATGCTTGCTTGCTCTGGTCTAAACATAAAAAGATCAGTAATTCGCAGATCTATATCTGAAATTGCTTCTTAGCAGAGAAAGCAAACTATATTTCAATTTGAAAGTTTTCAAAAGCCAGAAAGAATATTTTAATTAGAGCATCAATCTTTGGGGCCTTCAGTCCGATTCTATATAGAACTGATTTTGAAGCCCCACCAAGTATCTTTGTCCCCCCCCCCCCGTAAATATATAAGCGAATCACAAGATTAGGACCACAGATAAACGTCCAAAAGTTTACACTTTAAAAAGCCCCTCACTAAATGAATGTATATTGCCAGCCCAGCCAACCACCGGCAGCGGCGGCTGTTGCATTCCAGAAATAGGCATTCGGCCATTTTCTCAAATACCAAGTAGGAGCACAAAGCACAGTTCTCTCTTTGCAAAACTCTTGCCTGCACCAGAGATTCAAACTCAGCCAACTCAAGGCCTCCACCGCTCGCGATAGATGCATCATCTACCACTTTTCCTTTCCTCTTTTTTTTTTGCTTTAAACCCTGCTCCCAAAGTTCCAGCTCCTCCATAACTTTCTAGTGGGCTCCCAGAAAAGTCACCGAAGACGAAGAAGATTCGGCCAAGTTTCTCTCGCCCGCCCTCCCCCAAGGCAGCAGCGAAAGCGGGTGGGGATTTTTTTCCTTTTCCTTCCCTCCTGAAGTAGCTCCCGATCTAAGAAAATGGGAGAATTGGCGACAGGAGCTCCTGCCTTGTTGCTTCCCCACCCCAAAACAAATTCCCCAGAACCATCCACTCCACGCCTAACCCTGAACCAAGAATCTTCCTCGACTCTTCGCCCCCGACACCCCCCCCCCCATCACATACGAGGTGGAGGGCGTGGGTCGAGGAGATCAAGGAGGCTCCACCGCTCCGGAAGGTGAGAAAGGAGCGGAGCATGGATCCGCATTGGTGGGAAAGCGTGGCCTGGGAGAAGACGATCGAGGCCCACTCACACCTCCGAGGGGCCGAGGCGGCGTCGGCAGTGGCAAAACGCCTCTCGGCTTCTCCATCCGTCCAGGACGCAGAGCCCAAGGTCACCCCCCCCACCCTCAACCTACCACTCACGGCGAAGGGGCCCGAAAGCGGGGACGGCGAGAAATCGCTGTCCAGCTCCAAGCAGGGCGGCTGCTGTTGCTGCTGCGGCCTCCTCGGCAACTCTCAGCACGGGAGACGACAGCGCGGAGGCGGCTCCTCCCCGCCAAACTTCCTTCCCTTCTTCTTCCTGCAGCAAGGAAATAACGGCCCGTGGTGAGGGGGTGGGGGAGCCGGGGTGGCAAGCCTCCCCGGCAAGAGGGAGACCTTTCCTCTGGGGCTCCTCCAGGGGCTTCCTTCCTGAGAGGCCCCGTAGCTCGCCAGCCCTCCCCGCCTGCTCGGCTCGGCTTTCCCCACCCGCTCACTCCACCCCCTCCGCCGCCGTCCCATGCGCAGCAGCGGCAGCGGCACTAACAGCCTCCTCCAGATCAGCCCTGGACAGCGCCACAAGCTCGCTCCCGCGTCCCTCTACCGCCAGCGCAACAGCCCCCCCCCCCTCCCCCCACTCCTCGCCTTTCCAGCTCCGGCTGGGGATTTCCTCACCTCCCCCTTCTTCGCGCTCGCCTGGGAAGCCCCTCGGGCGGCCGGAGGGAGTCAAGGGCCGACGGGGAGCCTCATCTGCTGGGCGCTGGGGAGGGCGATGGCGAAGGCAGGCGAACGGCGCCGCGCATTCCAGCACTCACCACGCGCATGCAACGGCAGCCGCCGCGAGAGCGGGCCCCGCCCATCCTAACCCGATCCAATTACTGCCCTGCCCTGACCCGCCCCTCCCCCTCACGCCAGGTCAGGGTTTTGGCCTGCCCGGTTCGTGATCCTCGAAACCTGCCTTTGGTCACACGCAGCCATGTTGAGTGGTCCTTTCTTGTCTGAGTTTTTGTTTTTTTTTTGCTGTCCTGGTTGGCAGCAGAAGAGGAGTATCCTAAAGAGAGAGAGAGAGAGAGAAAGGTGGGGAGTGGTTGGAGAAGTTGCTTGATAAAAAGCAAAGATATGCCATCTTAAATTAGGTAAACTAAGCTGTTGCCTGGCTCCTGTAGACTCCTCTATGAATTATTACCTTTAAAAAGGTGGTGCATAACACAGATTGTGTGACTATGTTTGGTTGCTGAATTTCAACATCTCAGGAACTCAAGAAGCTCAATTTATGTTTTACTTTGGGAAAAAAAATCCGATGTTTGGGAGATGCAGGACATATTAAATATGCTGGCTGTGTTCACATAATGTACTTACCTGTAATTAACTTTCTGGAATTGAGACACATTTGAAGCCATAAAACAACAACATGGGCCGAATTTGCCCGACAAGATAAAAATTAGTTGGCTAAACCATTGACTGCAACACAAACACATGGTTTCAATTATCATGTTTCAGAGAATCAGCTTAATAGGTTGGTTTCCACAACTCGGTAGCTGTGGTTCACACAGCTCGCTACAAGCTAGCCAGCTGTGTTTTACCATTCGCATAGTGTGCAAACCCAGAAATCAAAATGTGTAAATCACATGAATTCTACAAATTCAGCCACTGAGCTGCAGACTTACAAACCATATTAACCAACTTGTGCAAATCCCTCTGCTGTTTCTGAGTCTTAGTGACACAGGTAAAATGCAAATCATAGAGCTATTGAAGTGATGTTTGCTTTGCTGGTGCTATACCTTAATATTGTATAGATTTAGCCCATCTTTCCCAAATTCAGTCTCTTTTTCCACTCCCTGGCTTGTTTTCTGCCAGAAGGACGACACAGGAAATCAACTCTGTTGAGTAAGGCAAAACTTGGCTATAAAAGCAAACAAGTTGCCTTCTTATCAAATGCTTATTCTCTGAGGCAATTCCTGCCAGCACAGTGGGGAATGCTGATAAATATATAATATTACTTAGACACAGCAGTTAAGGTGCCTCAAGAACAGACATGATTCATAGATTTTCTGCTCTAGCCAGAGAGAGAGAGGAGACAAAGTGTTGCTGGGTGAAAAGAACAACAGATTGCTGATTGAGTTACAGAAGTTGAGACATAGCTGAATTTGGACTCTCAACTATGGTAATAGCAATTTGGAATTGTTATTTGTCTTGCTAGCCATCTAATAATGAAGCAAATAACTTTAGCTGTCTGTCAAGGTTAGACTTTAAATCAGGTCTCCTACTGTGCTCAACCTTTATTTTTGAAAACAAGTCGGAAATATTATAAAAATGCCAAACCCTCCATGGCTTTCTTCCAAAGAAAATAACTCAAATAAATATATAATTTGAAATGTTTCGCAGTTTGGAAAATTAGGCTGCAGATAACAATGTACTGTACTTATTAAGTTCCCAAGTTAAATTGAGTTTACCCTTAATCAATAACTGTACATAGTTGGATATTGGGCTGGTCATTAACCCTTAGTATATTCTACCTCACTAGGCTTATTGTGAAAATAAAATAAGGGGGGTGTCATATATGCTGCCATGAGGGTTGTTTATTTCATTGTTTTAAGAAAAAGGGAACAGAAATAATGCACAAGGATTACAGCTCTTGGAATTAATACAGTCATTGAGTTCAGTACAGCTCTTTTTCTAATGTAGAGGGTAGTGAGGAGCACTTTGGCTGGGATCAGATGTTCTTCCATGTTATTTTCCCTCCTAGTCCAGATTTTCTTCCCAGACGTCATTTACTGAAGAAAAAAGTATATAAGGCAGACTTAATTGCATAATTATCTTCTCATTTATTTGTGTTCCATTGAATAAAATGAGAAATACAGTACTTCAATCATACCTATGAAGAATATACATATAAAATTTTAGTACAGATGTCATTGCTTTGGTGGGAAAGGGAAGTGGAATGAAGCCATTGTTTTCTTCTGTCTCTTCAATCTGCAATGTGGTAATTAGATTTCTCACTGGGTCTTTGGCAGAGCACATAGACATGCCAATTTGCCCAAGGATGCTACCTTTTATATGTGCCATGCTGCTTGATTGTCCCTTGTACTTTTAAGGTGTAAAAAGTTTTAATTAAAAAAATAGGAAACTGACATGCTGCAAAGCACAGGGCCAATCTCCAGCATTGCCTTTATTTCTAGTAATGGTTCTGGAAAAGCTATTAATAGAACCATAAACTTTCTTAGAGAATAATAATTTGCAAAGTCTATTAATCTGCTTAGAAAAAAATAACAAAGATAAACAAAGATATTGTGTAGAAAAGTGGGACAAAAGGAGTGGTAGTAGCCTTCTGGTAAACTGATACTTGGATACTTTGAAACTGTTTATCTAGTTTGTAAATTGTAAAGCTCCCAGGAATCATTTTTGGTTTTATGACATTCATGCCATATTCAATTTATGACATTTATGTCATATTCAGAATTTCAAATATCCTTGCTAATCTCAAAAGATTAAAAAGACTTCTGGATTATTATACAGAATTTCTGTAATACTATATGAGCTAAATATTTTATAGAGCTACATAGATTATACTTTAGGTGCTTAAACATTTTGACCTTTGCCAACTAAACCTTTTTAGCTGTCATTGATTGTCTTTTTATAACTTAGAGGAGCAAGAAAAGCGGAAATGTCAAAGAAGAAAAGAAGAAAGAGCCGGAATCTAGCAAAGCAGAAAGGCACAAACTCAAGACATGCTGTAAAGTTGAGGGAAGACTGGGAGCTGGTTTTTGCTGTGGGTTGTGAGATGTTGTGATGTGGACCGTGACTGAAATTTTTTGGACAGTTCTTTCCTCAGAAGTGAAGATAGTCACATGGATGTTTGGAAGCATTGATTGCTTTATTAGAAGGTTTGTTTTCTCTGATTTTCAAAGCAGTACCATTGCCCTGTGTTCCATACTTGCAGTGTTGCTCTCTATTGTTTTTGTCCAGTGAAATACAAATAAAGCTGTTAATCATGAAGATTAGAGCTTGTCCTTTGGGACAGCATCCCTCACCCCAGATCTGTTGGCTTTCTGTAAGGCCTTAAAACCCTTTTCCCCCTCTCCCCCCACATTGGTCCAGAGGGTTGGATGACCCAGTCACCTAATGGTTTTGAAATTGTAAAATGTTTTTGACTTAGCTGTATTGTATTGTTACACTATATTGTTTTTATTTGTTTGTTTTGTTTTTATGCTTTTAACTCTTTGTCAGCCTTCCAGAGTTCCTATTTGCAAATTGGATGGCCATATAAATCATTCATGGATGGAGAGAGAAGGGAAAAGCTAAATGCTGCAATATAATAAGTTTTTTATTCATTACATCAATTTATATAATTGCCCATCTTGCAGTTACAACTCTTGTTAATGAACATAGGATTGTGATCAACAAGCCAACAGAAGCAAAGTAGAAATAATAATCATAATACCAAGATAAGTTTTAAAAATTCATCCAGAGGACTAGGAAGAGGAATCTGGAAACGAAAGAAAGCAAGTTAGAGAAAATAACCCTTTTCAAAGAGAAGGATGGGAGAAATAACTTATAAATGAAATATTATTGAAAGATATTAGAAATAGAAATTTGCCTCAAAGTCCACATGAAGGTAGCACAATAACAAGCAAGGTTTTTGTATCTAAGACAGTAAAAAGTTTGTTTCCACTAAAATATAGGCCAAGTTGTATATAATAGCAGAAAATGTACCTCTGTAAATATTTCTGAGTGTTGAGAGCACTTTTAAGAAGGGCTGCACTCCTGGCTTGCTTTCCTCCTGCCTATCCCTTGAGCTTATTTCTTGCCAGTTGGCTTTTAGTTTTGCATTCACTGAAGACAATACAATCTGCAAGTTGTTGATTCCACACATTCCACAAGGAAGAGTTTTGTTGTGAGAAAGAATTGGGGAAGGAGAAATGTCCCTAGGATAGCTTCCACTGAACATAAAATTGTCAGACTAAGTACCATTTCTAACAATTATATTCCACTTCCAGGCTCTTATTCTTTTGCAGGCATAAATGGCTCTTGCTTGTGGGTCATTCTTATATCTTCTCTGATGTAATGGAAGGTATTCTAGCAGTGAAATGGAAAGGGTAGACTGGTTGTTTTTAAAGGAGGGTCCAGATTTGTTATTACTATGATAGGATAACAGAGGACATATTATAAATATTAATTTCACTGGTATATTGTAACTGAAAAATAAATACAGTTCTTTCCATCAGATGAGACATACTTATCTTTTTATAAATGTTTAAATCCCTGACGCAGTGGAACAGAAATGCAAGTCATATGTTTTATAATTTAGTGTGGAGGAGATGATGTGCTTTTCTAGTTATTTCTAGAAATGTTTCTAGTTCATGTAAATCTGACAGAGTTGCTGCATGTTAGCTAAATGTGCCTGGGGGAATGGTTACCTCTTTGAATTTGAATTCCACTCCTAGGGTATTTTAAATATAGCTGGGAGGGGTGGGGGAAGTGAGGTAATTTGTTCTGCTTGGCTGTAAGAGGAAAAAGTTCCTGGATACTTCCAAAAGTATGGCCATTAAGGCAGTAGATTTTCAGAACTCAGATTGCTGTAAATTAATGGAAGATAGCTTTAACATTCTGTTTTACAGTTACTTCTATTTATATATATATTTTTTTGCATTTTTTTAAAATCATTTTGTGTTTGCTTTAGATATAACGGTCTGCAGTTGTTCCAATTGCTCGTTTGTTTTGCAATTCTTTTGAAAATTTTTGACTACAGCATGCACAATGGAAACCAGTCTAACCTGAGTTTTAACTTTTGCACACAATTGACAAAGCAATTCTTTGCGCTGTCTGTGTTAAATATCTTTTACCATATATTCTTTGCCTATCAGCACTTTAAGTAACTTCAGTTATTTAATTAAGTAGAAGCTTATTTTAAATAAATTAATATTTATTTATTTGTGCTCCAGCACACTAAATACAAATAAGCCAGTACTATTTTTATTTAGTGTTTTTAAGGAATACCATAGTCTTGACTGATGGATGGTTAATTGATTGATTACAAAATATTATATCTTTATTTTTCAAAGAAAATAGGAAAAAAAAACCTAACAAATAATTATACCAAATTTAATAAATGAACGTAACAAGAAGCATAAGCCTTTCTTGACAGTAACAAAATCCAGACAGGCCAATAGGAAAAGCTGATTATATTTTAAAAATCGAATATAGATTTGAACTTGACAAGAAAGCATCATAGATTATTTTAATAGACAGATTCATCTGAAAGATGGTGTATCATCAGATATCCTGAACTAAGGGTGCTAAACTTGCAAACTGATTCCCTGTCCATTGACTGAATACTGACAAAAGTAAAATGGGACACTTCCTTCTTGAACATTTTGACCCTAGACTGAAGCAAGACTAAGAGGAAGTGAACATAATCCATAGTGATTTACATTTTTCACAATAGGGTTTTCACATTATAACCATTAAAAGCTGAACAGAGATTCTTTTGGTAACTTGAAGACATAAAGTACTGAATCATATAATGTAATAGTTAATGTTAGACTTGGGCCAAAGAAATTCTGATTCAGTTCCTCACCGAAGCTCAATAAGTGACCTCGCACCAGTGGTGGGTTCCTCCCGGTTCGGTCCGGTTTGGCTGAGCCAGTAGCGGTGACAATATGATGTCACCGAACCGATTCTCCCCCCCCCGGCCCTCCCACCCCCCCCACGTTATTCTTACCTTTTATTTGGTCCCACCCCCAATCTATTGCTGCCTCCTGAGTCCCAGCTGATGACTAGAGGGAAAAAAACTGTTTAAACTCTTGCCCTGGGGCTTCAAAGGGCCGTCCTACAGCTGATCAGTGTTAAAAGCAAACAAATGAGTCGGGTCGTAAGTGCGAGGACGGGTCGTAAGTGTGAGGACCTTCCAGAGATGACTCTGACCAGCTAGCCACGCCCACCTAGTCACATGACCTCCAAGCCACACCCACAAAATAAGCCACACCCACAGAACCGGTAGTAAAAAAATTTAGAACCCACCCCTGCCTCGCACTAATCTGTTTCTCCTCTTGGTTATGTTTTTACTTCAGCATTTTTAATAAGGGTAACACAGTGATCAAGATACTTTTAATTGTAGCTAGTTACTATACAGTAGTCAACCATTTATTAGGCTGTTCATTAGCATAGTATAAGCACTGTGATTGAGGGACTGCATTTGTTTTAAAAAATATAAATTTATTATATATATGGTCTATATAAGTACATACCTAAAGCGAGCTTTTGGTGACAGATGTCACCACAACTGGAAAACTATCAGTTCAGCACAATCTTATTTCCTAACAGTATGGCAGTTAGGTCTCAGAGCTAATTGGGAGAATAAAAGTATGATTAAGCAATGAATTTAGTACCAGTGGAGGCCAGACAAGGAGCCATTGATGATATAGATACTTTTGCAAATCATAGTAGCTTCTCCACAATATGCTTTTAAAAAATATACATACAGTACGTCAAATTTCCATGGTTCTATTTTCCTGAGTTTGCAATACATACATATGTGGTTACTCAATCATTCCAACTCTTCAAAACCTGAATAAACATAATTTCAACAGTCCTTTGAGTGCTTGTAGATTTATGTTATCAGGATAATATCTAGCCACCCTGTCTTCTGTCAATCAGTTGAAGGGCTCTTCCACATGTCCTGCCCAATGTGAATATAGGTCATCCACCATTTATGGGGCATGGGAATACACAAAATTGTTCTCAACTTGCTCCACTCTGCCAGGAAGTCAACCTCCATGCTTCTTTTCTTGCTATTGTGTCAGTAATAGAGTTTTTAAAACCTGTATGGGGTGGTATGCTCTTCTCTGTTCCATTTCATCAAAGGCAAATGCCTGTGTTTCGGTTTGCTAGTACACCCCAGTCCTCCCAGCCATTGGGCACTGTCTTCCATGTTATGTCATAAGCTGCTAAGAGCCATGGTGGCGCTGTGGTTAGAATGCAGTATTTCAGGCTAACTGCTCACTCCAGGAGTTCGATTCTGAGCAGCTCAAGGTTGACTCAGCCTCCCATCCTTCCGAGGTTGGTAAAATGAGGACCCAGATTGTTGGGGGCAATATGCTGACTCTGTAAACTGCTTAGAAAGGGCTGTAAAGCATTAGAAAGCGGTATATAAGTCTAAGTGCTATTACTAAACTGCTGAATTGACTGCCTCCTTTCAAAGGAGGCCTTCCCGCAAGTCTGACAGTGCTGCAGAAAAATGACAGATGGTTAGAGAGAATTGCAGGACTTTCCTTCCCCAATACACAACAGTGAAATGATGCACCCTTTTTCACTATTATTTTTAATCAGTGAAATGGTAGTGTAGAAAGTTAGCACCCACCCCTTTCCTGGAAGAGTGAAATATTTTAGGAAATATGAAAAAGGCAGAATATTATATTTCCCTGGATGAGAAATGGATAAACATTTTTGAAGCAGCTCCCATCTTCCTGCCCCCACCCTTTGTCAATGGGCCATTAAGGCTTGGGCCAGTCTATTCTACATAACAAAGATCTACCTCCTTCAGGCAGAGCCATAGTAGGAATTGCCAAAGATCCAACAAAGATAGGATTAGCCCTGTACACAATAGCAGCAGAAATTCACCACATGTGACCATCAGCCAGCAAGGCTAGCTAAGACCCCCACCCCCTGGGAGTCTGACAACCAATCAGGATATTCTTTTGGGGCCCCAAGAAATGCAAAGCCAGAAAGAGCATAAAAACCCATGGACTCGCTGTATTCCTCCCTTTTTCTATTCAGGAACTCAAGCCATGTGATCCTGTCCACCATTAAACCATCTTTCCAAGCAGTCTCCATGTTTCCAGTGTCTTTTCCCCACTTGGAGCAGAACCTAGAAGGAGATTTCTTCCAACAGTAGGAATGATAAAACCACTTTTCTTTTTTGAGTCCACTTCTCAGTGGGTAGGCCAGATTAGAAAACAGACTCTGCAAGGATACCAGAGTGCTACTTATCCTTGTAGGGCATAATAACACAATCTTGAAGGACTCCCACAGTTTTTCTTTGCCCTTGATTTGGTATGTTTTTAATTCCTTCCTCATTTTTTCCCTTTTCCCAGTACTGAGTTGCCATTTCTCTTAACAGTTCATCTATCCCTTTCCCAAGATCATCTCCAAATTTCTTTACCACACTGGTTGACCATTCAAATCATGGGATTCTAAAATGGCCTTCCCCCCTTTTCCACCAACAAAGTAGTAAAATGCTGGTTTGAAATTGATAATAATTGTGTTTCTAACTCAAGTCACAGAAAGAATGGTAAACTGATCTTTAGTCTTTATTACAATTGATAATACCTTCATTCAACATAAAGGACATTCATGGAAAAAGTTGATAAAGGAAACTGTGTCTTCAAAGATCGCTGCCCAAAAAAGTATGTAACTAGTATATATTTTCCCAGCATGGGTAAGAGGAGTATAAAAGCAGGAGAATCCACGAATTTGAACCTATGGTAAACATTCTCCAGAGGGAACATCTGGCCAGCATAACTGCCAAAGTTGAGGAGCAGACTGAAATCAGGACAGCAATTTCTTAAGCCATCTTTGTTGCCAGCCAGCTTTGGCATGGAAGATAGGCAGACTACAGCTGTTGTGCAGATGAGACTTATTCTTCTGTGCAATAGCATTTTTATAACTTGGCTTCAGATCAGAACAAGTATGACTGCAGATGTTGGCAAATGTTTCAGCTGGAGGCTATATTACTTCTTTTCCTGCACCCTTATTTTCCACCTCTGAGGAGTGTAGGAGAGCATTGCAATAACAATGATATAATCAGAAGGGATCAATAGGGTGATATTTTCAGGGTTTAAAAAAAGGACTAGATATAGATGTATGGCAAATAGGTAGTTTATGAGAGCAAGAGGTATAATACGCCCATTTTATTCCTTAAAGTGTTTTTAAAAAAGAAATATATATTTTGCTGCCATCTTTATGTGATGCAATCCTGGAAAGTTTGGAGACTAAAAAAACATGTTCTGGGCCACAGTTATTCAGCTCTAGCTAACAAATTTTTCTTCAGTGTATGCGTTACTCATCCAACTCTGTCTTTTCAGAGCAAGCTATTGCTATGAGTTCAGAATAGTATTTTGAATGTTGCTGTATGGATTCTTTCTTCCACCAAACCTTTGTTTTTCTCTATATGTATCTTTTCATTATTTCTTTAATGCATTATTTCTCCACTTTTCTCCCAAAATACTGATAGTTCCTATCTGGTGGCTTATTTAAAAATATTTAAGGAAAGGAGTTCCTTTCTTTAAAGAGAAAGGAAGGAAGGAAGGAGAGAAAGAGAAAGGAAAAAAAGAAAAAGAGAGAAAAGAAAGAAGCAATAGACAGGAGAATTTAAAAGTGAATCCTGGAAATGAACTGTCTAAAGTTAATGTCTGAAATAAAGTCTTGCTATAGAAAGCATTGGAAGTATTGATATAGTAGGGACTAATAAACCACTCAATAAAAATCATTAAGTTCATAGCCCTCTTTTTCTATTTGTTAATTCTCGGAGTATAAGACATAAACAAAATAAACTCGACCACTTCAACAGGAATGCAAATACAAGGTCATAAAATATAATATAAATCCAGTGGGGATTATGTCAGCCCTTCTAGGAAGGTCAGGTCAGGAAATCACAAGTACCATGTAATAGAATTATATTGTTACAGGATGTAATAACAGATCTTGAAAGCCTTACAGAAATTCTCTCTCCCCTACTGTATGCCAAAGAAAATCAAAGTTAAAAAATCTTTTCCTCCCTCCCTTGTGCTTTTCAGGGCTAAGCTGGTATTTACCTAAGAATTGATCAATATCTTCTTCAAGGTCATCTCCATACTCCTTTACAATGACTCCCATGATAATCAAAAGATACAATATTTTTAAAAGAAGCAGAAATAAGGATGCACTAACCCTACTGTATTGTTCCAGGACAAGAATATTCCATTCCTCCTCTGGATCATGTCAATCCAGCCATTCTGGGTATTAAGGGCTGTTTGGATTTGTGGACATTAATCTTCAGAATCAGAAGCCGTTTGTAATATTCTAGACAAAACAAGTCTCTTTGTGGGCCGCATTCCTTCAGAACAGTTGGTATGGCATCGTTTGAAGAAGAAATAGAATTTTGACATATGAATTTGGAATATTCTTTTCCCAGAATGGTAGATTTCACACATAACTAAAAAGAAACAATAGAAATGGAGACAAACTGGCACTTATTTTAATGGTAGTTATAATTCAGAAATTCAAATAAACAAATGGATTTATATGAGCTAAATTAGAAATTCATAGTATAATAGACCAGGGGTCGGCAACCTTAAACACTCAAAGAGCCATTTGGACTCGTTTCCCACAGAAAAGAAAACACCGGGAGCCACAAAATCCTTTTGACATCTAAAATGAAGATAACACTGCATATATCATTTTTTTTACCTTTATGCTATGTATAAAAAAACTATAGTGTGCTACATTTATGAAATCAATTAACTGCTACAGAGAAAACATTTATTTCTGCATGCAACAAAAACATTTTGAACTCTGAAAAAAAAAAGATGGGCCGAGAAGCTCAATAAATCACGTACTGGCGGGTGTCGCACATTGGTGGTTGTGACGCATATTTTGAGCGACAGAGCCACAGCAGAGGGATGAAAGAGCCACAGGCGGCTCCAGAGCCGCAGGTTGCAGACCCCTGGTATAAGACAATACTAGTCTAAATTAATATAGCTCGCCCAGCTAGGAAAATGTGAATGAAATTTCTAAAAACAAATTGCAGTCTTTCAATGTGGCATGAAATAATACCAGTGGCAATATTAATTATCCTGACCTCTTTTAGGAGAGAAATTCATTCAAGCATGGGTTTTCCAGGAAACTATAATTAAAAACTTTCTCCTTTAAAAGATGGAGGAGAGTACAACACCAGCTATTTCTGACTGGATGCTAAGTATTAGGGAAAAGTTAATCATAGATGGAGCAGGAACATTGAAGAAAATGGTAAATGAATATTGATTTACTGGCTGATTATGTGCCATCAAGTCATTATTGACCCTTAGCAATCACATCAATCTATCACTAACTGGTCTTTTTGGTCTTCCAATGGTACATTCATTGCCACTGTAACAGAGTGTGTCCATATTGCTATTGGTTATCCTTGTTTCCTTCTACCTTTCCGAGCATTAGCCTTGTTCAAAGCATTAAGTCTTTGCATAATATGTTTGTAGTAGAATAATTTAAGCCTGGTCATTTATGTCTCAAGTGAGAACTCTGATTGTTTTGTTTGATAAGCCATTGGTTTGTTTTGCATGGGTTTTTAAATTTTATTTTAAAAATAATTAAACCAAAGTGGTCCATTCTATATTTTAGACTTCTAAAAAATATAATGTTAATATATATAGAGAGAAATGATAAGTGGGATCCTATGTAGTGGTGGGATGCTGCTGGTTTAACAACTGGTTCGGTGATCGCTGCGCACATGTGCACAGTTTTACAAATACTAACCTTCTGAGTTACCACTTGGAAGTAACACAGCTGAGGTGCAGCAATCCGCTCTGCCATGCCAATCAGCTGAGAAGATAAAGATAAGTAAAGCGCAGGGGCAGGTGGGCGGGCCAACCTGATTGTCGGAGTGAACCGGTTCACTCGCAGCTGATCATCGGAGCTACCGGTTCGCTTGAACTGGTCCAAACCAGTAGAATCCCACCCCTGATCCCATGGCAGGAGAAACTAATACAAACAAAGAGGTCGAGATGGGTGGGAATTCCTAAAGGAGGAGATATTAAAAGCCCAAGTATAAATACTTTCAGTGAGGAAAAAAGAGATTAGCAGAAAAAGTGAAGCTGTATAAAACATTTAGTGAATATCTGGGAACAAAAAAGAGATGTGGAGGATGTAGAAGGAAGACAAGTCATCAAGAACAATTATATACAGGTAGCAAGGGACTGAATAATTTCCATGAGTTCAACTATTTTGTATATAGGAATCAGCCCTCTCCCAGGCTATGGAATGCTCTTCCTAGAATGTTTTGTTTCCACACTTTCAAATTTAGGGGGGAAATAGCAGAAATGCATTTCTTTTAGCAAACTTTTAATTATGTTAGTTTGAATTGTCTTGATTTTAATTTTGAATAAGCCATTTGAGTGTTTTTGAAAAGCCAAAAGTGGAGTCTGCATAACAACATAAAATTAGTAATAGATCCACTTTATTTTGAATTTATCAGAAACAGTGTAAGAAAGATTCAGATAAACTGGAACAAGATCAGAAAGGGCAATTAGGAAATTCTAACAGAACATCTAACGTTTACAAGAGAGAAGACTGATGTGAACTATATGATAATGATGTCACACAGAAGGTCAAGACCTGTTTTTCATCATTCCAGAGCATGAAATAATTCCAGTTATAGGAAGGCAGATGCGAAGGCAGTTGAGTATTAGAAAAAATGAATAGTATAATAGGCAACCTTTCAGGTTCTTCAAAAATATTTCTTGTACAATAAAATATGTAATAAACAATATAATAAAACAGAACTGTGGAATGGGAATGGAAGGGAGATATATGCCACTGTAGCCATGGAAATCTCATCATTATCTAATTTAACTATTGTAAGGCTACTCCCTACACTCCTGCATCCCTAATTTGCTGTGACCCAATCTTGAACTGCTTCCTGTGACTGATATTTTTAAGTACAACACAAATGAATACATTCTTATATTTTATATATCATCTAACTGGTTTTCGCTTTGAACTCAGCAATACCTATCTACCTAGGAAACAAATATACACTAGTTTGCAATACCTTAAGCATTCTGCTCTTGTAATCCATAAACATACTTTCCAAATACTTCAATATCCTGCTGGCTAATTCAGTATCTTGCATATTCTAATCAAATGAATTCAAGATGGATTGCAAGTGGTGCTAGCCTCTGAACAGTAGAAAGCCACTACAGGATGATAAATGTACTTAAGCCTGAGGATGAACCCCCATATCTAAGGATTATATAAATATAACATAACTATAGTTTATAAATGTAAAGCACAACCTTTAGCTTACATAACTTTTCTCACACTTCTAAATTTTTGCATTCTGCTTGAAGAGTTCTAATGTATAACAGTGGGTCTTGATTTTGTGTCATTTCAATTAAGCTTCGTGTTACTATTCTTGTTTTGTTTGGATTTTTTTGTGAAATTGCATGATTCTGAATGGAATCTGCATGAAAGCTTGTATAGGTTGCAAAAGAATTGATCAGCAGAGGCAAATTAAGTCATGCAAGTTATCAAGGGAAGGTTGTTGGTGAACCGGTCAGATATTACATTCTATAGTTTGAATGAACAGAATAACATTTTTTAGGAACTGGCTTTCTTGTACGCCAAAGTTAACTTGCTAACTCTCTTTGATTCTGTGGCACAGCGTTTGTTCATTCACATTTATTTTATGGCAGTATCCATATTATCATTTGAAAAACCCTACAGTTTTTTGGCACTACAGGTAGCTTGCCTTGTAAATTTTATAACCTTTGAGGGTTGTAATCAACAAAGCCTTAAAATTCGCACTGCGTTTTTATTTCTGAAGTTTCACATAAATAAAAAAAGATATTCATATATTTGTCATAGGCGTCGGCTTGTTAGAAACTACACTAATATAAACTCTGATGGCTACAGAGTTCTCTCTATTCTACCAGTCTATTTTATGAATAATTAAGTACGGTTAAGACACAAATATTTTTTGTTCTAGAGAGTGCACTTAATTTTTCCCTATTATTTTGGACTCCAATAGCTGCAGTGAGGAATTGAGTCAAAAGTGCTCAAACAGTTTTCTGACTTGGTGATTGGGGGAACAAAAACAACTGTAAGACAAATATGAAAATTCGTGTCATCAAAAACTGAAGATTTGGCTCCCCAGAGCAATCTTTGAGTGCTCCAGACACTGCAGAAGTTGGGCTGGGAAACTACATGAGGTTCTATTAGAGAAAATGATATATTACAAAGCTAAATAGCAGCTCCAAAATTGTATTTATTTCCAGTCATGCCTTTTAAATTCTTAGAAAACAAAAATTGAGGATGATTGTAAATCAATTATTTGTCTCTACTGTGCCCCCCTCCCTCCATTAAAGGTAGATAGTCTTGGAGAACTTAATATGGGATGGAATACTTTGGACTATTTAGTGAGAATTGAACTGCTGTTAAGCAGGTTAAATTCCAACCAATTAGAGTAAATCCTAATTTCCTAATTCTCATAGAAGCTTTGGGGAAGAGAAAAGAATACAGTAATTGTAGGGGATGGCCTGGGAAATTTTTCTTCTATGTACTCATCTTAGAATACAAGACATTGTTTATCTCAGCTTACTATCATGACTAAACCAGGATAAGATTTAAGGTAGACAAATTCAAAGGAAGGAATGGAAAAGAAAAAAAAATATTTCTTTCTTTCTCATTTTACTGCTGTTGGACTTCATACCTTCCAAAGGATCTTGGAACACATTCCAACAAGCATTCAAAAGGCATCTAGTAAAATAACTGGACTGGTTTTCACCTGTATGAATTTAGAGTATACTGTGATCTCTCCCCTTAAATTGCACCTCACAATAGGATAGTGATCCTACAGATTATGGTCATGATAACTTTTCAAATAGTTTCCTTGCTATTATAATGGAAAACCTTTCATAAGCTTTTGAGAAAATTCAGTTTAAAGAAGTGATTTGACAACATTAAGGTCAATCTTAAAATAGAGTTTCAGACTGCCAAATATGTTGAATTTCTGTCATGAACAGCCATTAGCTGTCTGAAGAAAGAGGGTTTAAATCTTGAATTAGACATTTTTTTTTAAATTTGATTTATATGCCGCCCTTCTCCGGAGACTCAGGGCGGCTTACAATGCGTTAAGCAATAGCCTTCATTCTTTTGTATATTTTATACAAAGTCAGCTTATTGCCCCCACAAACTGGGTCCTCATTTCACCTACCTTAGAAAGGATGGAAGGCTGAGTCAACCTTGAGCCTTGGAGAGATTCGAACCAGCAGAAATTGCAGGCAGCTGTGTTAATGACAGGGTGCACTAAACCACTGTACTATCAAGGCTCTTATATTTATTAAATATGATATCCAAGATAGTTATACCACCCCTGCCTGGTTATGCTAGAGATAACTGAGATCAGTACTTCCTCAGTGCTATCCCACAGCCTATAACACAGATAATCAACTTTCTTACTGGGTGTTCAAATGTTTCAGCTCAATTACCTTCTCAAACCCCCACCTCTCAGACAGGGGAAGTTGGAGACAGCAAAACTTGTCATGGTTCATTTGGTTCTAACAATTGTTTCTTGAGAAGGAAGCACATTACAGTCTCCTCCAAGGCAGGCACCAACCACCCGTCGCTCAGAGAGAATGTCACATGGATTCAACCATGTTTTCTCTCTCACCAACCAGAAAGGTATATGGTAGCTGGGCTAACAGACCCAAAATATATGTTTACTTCTTTGGGAGTTATCACACCCTTCCCAGATGACTGGACAGGGGAAACCTTCACCTTTACTTTTAATCCCTAACCTAGGCTCATATTAGAGATGTCCAATTGGGTTTACTATTCATCTTTCTCTACTAGCACTTTAGAAGTTCTTGTGGTGTTTCATTTCATGGGGCTCTTTAGAAAACCACAGAGCCAAATGGGATCACTGAAGAGTAGAGGCTAAATAGAGGCAACCCCCAATCCAAGGCCTAGTTATAACCCCATTCCAGCTGCCCAATAATGCCTCAGTAAAACTGCCTACTAGTTCTCCCTCTAAAACTGATCAAGGTCCATTAGTCGCCTAGGGATAGACTGATCAAAGAGGTCTAACTTCCCCCTGGTAAGTACAGGACAGCATTAGCAAATCAAACAGCAACCAGACTACAATGACTGCAACATCTCTGATCTGCATTCATCAGTGGTAATTGACAATAACAAAGACTGATGATAAGGTTTGCCATTTTATATCACAACTGCTGATATCACAACTGTCATAAGACAAAAAAAGAAAAAAGACCCCTCCCCAGATTTTATATGCAACCTCCTATGGGCATCAGGCACTCAGCAATTTGAGTCAGATCCATAGTTGCCATGGTGGTCTTGAATTCTTGAGCCCCCCCTCATACCATTCAAGAGCATTTAAATAACTCAGGCAAAGATGTCACTGCTCTCAGCAGGGAAGATAATACCAGTAATAAAACATTTTGAGACCAGTTTCAACTACGGAGTTACCTCACCTCACTCGAGTTTGGCTGCTCCCAAACTCAAAACCCAAGTGAGCACATCTCATAGAGGAACAGCTAGATAACAGGCCACTGGGGACCTAGTGATAGCAATAGCACTTAGACTTACATACTGCTTCCAAAGCTGACAGCACTCTCTAAGCCATTTACAGAGTCAGCATATTGCCCCCAACAATCTGGGTCCTCATTTTACCGACCTCAGAAGGATGGAAGGCTGAGTCAACCTTGAACCTGGTAAGATTTGAATTGCCAAATTGCAGGCAGCTGGCAGGCAGAAGTAGCCTGCAGTACTGCATTCTAACCACTGCATCACCACAGCTCTTATGGAGCTTTAAAAGTTAATACTAGGGGCAGAAACCAGGATAAGTCACAGATATCAACTGTTTTCCCATGGTGGTCCATCCACAAATCCTTATGAAGTTGTTTTCTATATTTCTATATACCCTAATGTTGGTGCCTGCCTCCCGCCCATCTAAATCTCTCCCAAACCCTCCCAGATCATGAGACACACACACCGACTTCACATTCCACTAAATATCCAAATTGCTTACCCAATCTCCATTAGAACACAACACCCCCAAAGCTGTTCCTGCTCAGGTATCCTAGGGAGATCCAGCTATTGTCATTTCCTTAATCACATCTACTTCAACCTTGCTTGCTCCAAACTATCAGAGCCACTTAATGACAATTCTGTTTCCACCTCCCAATTCTCCAGTCCATTCCAGGGTGTGTTCCAGATTTAATAACTAAGTAGGTGATCCAAGAGCCAATCCTAGCTTTTAATACATTAACATAGATCCTCCAGAGTGATTTTCAGAGACTCGAGCAGACGATCTACATTTGGAAGCCACAAACCTAGGTTATGGTACATACTATAACACATTATTTGGCAATAACCTGCTCCTACTACCCAGATTTCTCATAACCATTCCTCAGATCATTGTTCTCAGGTCTGCTGAAGGCTATATTTCAGGAGCCCAAATTAAGACTGCTGCAATTCCCAAGCAGGAAAACCTCCAACCAGATCTTCTCTCCTGTGACGCCAACAAGCATTCATACATTCTGGGCCAAAGCTCTGCTCAAATCTATGGAGGGAATTGCCTCAGTGCAACCAGCAGGCTGACATGTAACTCCCAGTACTTAAGCAGAATATTGATCTGGTAGCCTTTCTGATCCAATCTCTGGACTGGTTTGAAATAATTTAATGCTCTGTTAGAGCTCCCACAATACCATTATGATCAGTTCAATCATTGACTCAGTTATCTTCATCACTAAATACAATTAATAAGATTCAATTCCCAAGGGGGCATTGCCTTGAAATAACTGTGTGCACACGTGCATGAGTGTGCATTTCTCTCTCCCTCTCTCTTCTGCTCTTCAGTCAGAAAGCATTCAAGAGCAGCTTTCATGTTAATATTATGTCTGCTAGAGCCAAAGCTATGTCAGCAGAAAAATTCCAGAGGTTTCCATTGCCTTCCTTAAATAGATTAGTTTTCAGCATTCGACAACTGTAGAGCAAGACTTACTTGTTCTAAGAAAAAAAAAAAAGTTTCTGGCGCTATAGTAATATTGTCAGTGTAATAATACAAGAAATACCAGCGTTTTGGATTAAATTAATTCAACTATTATGAGAATGTTTCATTGTTTGGGGAATTTTTCTATTTATCAAAATGCCCCTGCCTTTTATTACTATATTGTTATGCTTATAATTTTGTCACTGTGTTGATTCTTTAATGTGATTTTATGCATTTGAATTTCATTAATTTCCTTGTTGAACAATGATGAGTTTCTTTGCATGCCCATTTCATTCGCTCATTGTTTAAATATTTAAAAGTGTTAATGAAGAATTAACATTACAATTCAGCTATGACATACTTTCAGGCATTATTACTTTATTCTGAAATTTAAATACAAACTTTTGGGACTGCTGTTAATTTCCTCAGCAATTTAATTTCCTACAGGAATGGAAACTAAGAAAATATTCACAAAATGCTAGGAAGAAAGGTTAGAAAGGGATACATACAAAAGAAAGAGGGGAAAAAATTACATTTAACTGGAAGTAAGCAAGATGCCCAGTAAAGATGAGTCCCCAATGCCTTGTATCATTTATGTCCCATGACAAGAAAGTAATGTTTGATCTAATAAAGAACAATTTTGCACACAAATAAGTATTCTATGTGAATTCCTGACATACCTGAAAATGCATTCTAAGATATCTGTGCCATAGATTCCATCAAATGAGCTGTATGTAGTAAATAACCCCTTAACTAGAAATATATAATCCAATATATACATACTGGAAGCAGATTCCACTGAATCTAGTGGAATTACTGTCTAGTTGACTTTTCTCTCTCTCAGGTCTTTCTAAAGAACTATTGTAAAGAAAATAACAGACCTTGATTAGATCAGTCTGTTCAGTCCAGAGAGTACACTATTCCAAATGTTTCCTTCTTTGTTTTTATAATGTATAATAGCTATTATCAGAAAGCCTTAAAACAGGTGTCCTCAACTCCCAGTCCATGGACTGGCACTGGTCCACTCAAACAAGCAAAGCCCGATCTGTGGGATGCAAGCAGCATGCGAAACCATGCTCCCTCTGGTCCGCAGAAAAACCTCTCCCCATGGAACTGGTCCCTGGTGCCCAAAAGGTTGGGGGCCGCTGCCTTAGAAAATGGCATTTCCAACTTTTAAAAAATATAATTATTACTGATATTCCTATCTTTAGCCCCAACAGGTTGGCAAGCTATTATTTCTAGGAGAGATATTCCAATCCATCTGAAAGGCACTAGATTGCAGAAGGCAACCCTATTATCTTCCCTTTTCTATAGAACACAGTTCCGTGTTAGAAATTACTTGAGAAACTTCCCTATTTTGTTAAAAGCTGTTCCAAAATAAATTTAGCGTCAGTTTTAGAGATGCACAGATACAAATATATACAGTTAAAATTTTATAACTCTAGCAAGCAGGCTAAGACACATTTCAGAATTGCCAAATTGTTGCTTTATTCACTCGCTTAGGTAGAGTGGAAGTCAAACTTCATCTTCTTTTTGTACCTCCAAAACCTAAGAAAAAGAGATGGAGAAAGAGAAAAAAGCTATTATTAATCAATAGTGAATTCTAAAATACTCTGAATAATGAAATAATAAAGGAGATAAATGCATTCAGCTCTGTGAGCTAGTTTACAAAAATATTTAACCAAGGAAGGGACAAGGCAAATCAAACAGGGCCTTCATTTTTGTATGGTAAGGTCTTATAGCCTGCATAGGCACTAAGGAATTTAGTATAATTTTGCAAGATGGCACAAGTACTCAATCCTTCAATTAAAAATGACTGAAATATGAGATTGCTAAATCTTGCAAGATTTCAGCACTCTAACCCCCAAATCTTTGAAGTTCTTAAGTAAGAATATTTGTGAATTTCCTCTGGGGGGAGGAAATTATTCTTGCTTAAAGCATTTAAGATATGAGTGCATTGCTAATCTCTCCTTTATACTATGCAACCAGAAGATTCTACTGCTGTTTTAGAACACAATATAGTTTATCAGATCATCCAGACCCTAATCCTATTTAGCATTATTGGAAATACATCTTTTGTTTAAATGTTATTATCTAGGAAATGGCTCAGTGATTAAAATAAAATGTCTTGCACTGTAATTTATATAAGAGAACAATCATACATATATCTACTCAAAACTTAGAGTCCATCTATTTGTAGGTGGAGGAGAATATGACTGCAGACTCAGGATATATCAGCCCTGCCAAAAATACAATCAACACCTGCACTAGTTTGTCAGGTAAACCCCACCCTTTTTTTCCCTACTAGCTGAATTCTTGGGTTTGACTATAATGCCAGGTAATAGAATTCCATTAGGAAAACAGCTATCTGCCACTAGAGGTAGTCCTCAATTTACAACCATTCATTTAGTGACTGTATGAAGTAACGACGACTGAAAAAAATGACTTATGACCATTTTTCACACTTATGACAATTGAAGCACTCCCATGGCCATGTGATCAAAATGTGGGCACTTGGTAGCCGCCATGTATTTATGCACTGTCCCAGGGATATGTGATCACCATCTGTAACCTTCCCAGGTGGCTTCCGATAAGCAAAATCAATGGGGGAGGCCAGATTCTCTTAACCTCATGATTCACTTAACAGTTGCAGTGATTTGCTTAACAACTGTGGCAAAAAGGTCGTAAAATATGGCACAACTCATTTAACAACTCTCTTGCTTAGCAATGGGAATTTTGAGCTTAACTGGTCGCAATCGAGGACTTTCTTGAATGGGGAGATGTGCTCAAATCTGAAATCTGGATGAGGCAGAATATGAAATCCCTCTCCTCCAGTAAGTTTTACATGAATGGTTGCAAAATAAACAAATGCAGACCTAAGCATTTGTTTATTATTTACCAAATTTGTAAGCTGACCCAATCTGCATGATTCTGGATAGTTTAAAAGATACAACAGTAGGAGCTATAAAAATGTAAAATATATAATCCATTAAAAAAAAAGTCCAGAGAAAATAATCAATAACAGCTGAAAGATTCCACAAGGGCTCTAACACGCATTTTAACCTAGGGCCTGGAGACAGAACCAGATTTTTAGGAATCATTAAAACACTGCCAGGATGGGGGCTATGAAAAACTGCAACACAAGAGTAATAAAAGAAAATATTTTTATTTCAATAAAAGCAAAAATTATAGTAGAAATTTGAGAGAATAGTTTAACTGTAGCAATTATACAAGGGTGAGATCTGCATTCCAAAACTAGCATTTAATAATCTGTAAATAGTTTAACCAAAAAAGAAAAATAGTGGATCGGAGCAAATACAAAACTGGAGAAATTGAGCAAACTGCACTAAACAGAAATAAAAACCAACTTCCATATGAATAAACCTTGCCTGCCAACCTTTATATTACCAGAGTTTTCAAAGTTTACACTTGAATCCTGAAACTAAAATCCCTTTTCTTCAGATAACTGCTCCTCTGAGAACAAAATAAATGTCTTAGTTTCTCTGCCTTGAATCTCATCCTCTTCATTCTTATTGGAAGACACAATGAATACTTTAAAAATCTCCCAGCTAGCTGGCAGGAAATGTAAGAGCCTCCAATTATGAATTGTTTACCGGCCACTCAAAATTGTTAAGTCCTACTAATACACCCCAAGCAGGGGTGGGTTCTAAATTTTTTTACTACCGGTTCGGTGGGTGGGTGGGTAATGTGACTGGGTGCGCGTGTCCAACTTTTTTTTTTTTACTTTTAAAAGCATTTTTTCTACAACCTTAAGAGGTTGCAGAAAAAAAAATGCTTTTAGAAGCCTCTGAAGATCCCAGCTGAGCTGTGCAATCATCAGAGGCTTTTTTTTTACTTTTAAAAGCATTTTTTCGGCCGAAGAGGTTGTAGAAAAAATGCTTTTAAAAGTAAAAAAAGCTTCTGATGAGGTGGGCGGGGTAAGCAGCGGCAACCGGGCCAGGGACTGGTTCGGGGTCGTGGCCAGCCAATGTTATTACCAGTTCTCCGAACTACTAGAAATGTTTACTACTGGTTCTTATGAACCGGTGCAAACCGGGAGCTGTCTAAAATTTTGCACTGGGAAATTTCAGGTACTATATACCTGAAAGATCCAATCACAAAAATCAACTTCCAAGCAATCACTGCTTGTTGGAGATGATTGCTTAATGAACCAAGTTCCATTCTCTAACTAGGAGTTCCTAAACTTTTTGCCATCACATCTACTTTGTGTATTCTTAATGTACCCACCTCCCCTAAAACTTCAAACATTACAAGGAACACAAATGAACAATGAAAAGAATACCATGAAACTTTGAGAAAAGTGAATTTATTGAACAATGTACAATGGAAAGGTTACTCGCATTTCCCTTGGACTCTGCACATCCACAAGGGAGATATACCTCAGTTTGGAAAATCTTGATCTACAAGATGATTTGCGTATCTGTGCAAATCTGCTTCTGAGATATCAAAGAAGCAGTACAGTTTAATTCAAAAATCTTTCTGCTGTTAGACTACTTAATTATTATTCGAGTATGAACTTAAAATCACCCAAAGATCTATTAGTAGATCCTGATCTCCCTTTTACTCATCACTTTTGAAACATGTTACAATTCAACATAGCCTAAAAAATTTAGCAGCAAATAACCCCCCCCCCCCCTCAAAAAAAACAGACCATAGTAATGGCAGAGTTTCATCTGAAGAAAGTCATTGTTAACTGATTTTAACAATTAACTAAATATAGGATACTTTTTGAAACTGATATTGTACTCCAGCTGTACACCAAACATCTATATATGGGAATGAATTATGTATTCATATAATAAAGTACTAAAACCGGATTCATACTTTATTTCCATTTCAAAACAAAGAAAAGATTTACAGATCCCCTACCACAATGAGAACTAGATATAAGTCTAATTAAAAGCAGTGGGAAAAGTTTATTTATTAAATTTATATGCCACCTGTATAATTACCCAGAGTGACTCTGGGCAGCTTACAATGGCATAAAAGCATAAATATAAAAGCATGGAAAACAATTAAATAAAAGAGTATAAACCAAAATTTGCTATCATTAATCCAAATCCAACTCTTTTCAATAGGGTTTTTTAAATTGGAAAGTTGCTGCTATCGGTCACAGATAACCCAAAAATTAAGGACAACATGGCTTATAACTTACCAGAGGTGGCTTTTGTTTCTGATCTGTAAGATGATGAACAGCTATTTGAATTGCCAAATGAACCAGTAAATGGAGGTGGAGCAGATGGACCAGCCCACGTGCTATAATAAGGAGAATACCTGTGATCTGAAGGTGACCTAGAAGAAAATGTTTAGTTTTAGTGTTTTTGCATGTGTACAAAATTAAAATTTTAATAGTTGAATAATCTAGAAAAGAAGTAGAAAGCCATTTAAGGCAAAATTGCTCTTTAGTGATCAGCAAGTAATCATAGAACAAATATGTAAATAATTGGAATATATTCAATTATTCCAACAAACTGAGGATATCTCTTCAGTAAGTTTTAGTTCTATTTCTATTTAAGAAGGAATATTTGCAAGAAACACACTGATTTACCATTAAGGTATGTATTGCTATTAGGAAAAACTTAACAAGATTTCAAATTTTAAAAAGTGTGGTTGGAACGTCATACAAATTCAGTACAAAAGTCATACAACTGCATAATATATGCAAAAAGCTAAAAAAATGTTTTAAAAAGTCCATTCAATATAAAAAAGTCAGAATCCAGTGGTTTTGGATGAATATACAGGAGAATTATCAGTGAAGAACTGGGGGGGGGGATTAGAGATGGACAACTTTGAAAGTAAGTTATAAAAGCCAAATTCAATGTGGAAAATAAATAGTTAATAGGAAAGATGTGATTATATTTGTATACAGAAATTTTGGAGACAACAAAAGTAAAACATAGAGAAGTGAGAATCTATTTAATAACATAAAAATAACCAAATTAAGCCTTTAATTCTTATATTTATCAAAATACTGACACTCTTCCATTATAACCATTATTATTAAAAGACAAACAAGGGTTTAGAAAAACCTGTGATTTGAAAAATAGGTACTACTGAAGTAGTGACCTTAAAATTAACATCTGTTTATATCTTTGTTCTCTGGAAACTGCTGCTGGTATTTTTAACTGCTGCTTGTATTTTTACAGGAGTTTCTTCCCTAATGATGCAATATTAAGCAACTACAGGGCATAACTGTAAGTGTATTGCATGAGTCAATGACAGCTGTTTATTTTACAAATCAATCCATTTATCACCATTTACTGCTGGATTCTGAATTCCATGTATTCTGACAAACAACCTGCTTCTTCAGTGTTTTTCATTTATTCTAAAAAAAAATCCCTAGAGATATCTAACAATTGGACAACTATTAAAAAACTTTAATAGGCAAAAAAATTCTTATCCTAAAATAAGGATGCTAGGTCACCAATTCACCTTTGTATCTGACATTACTCATTAATGCTGACTGCAGCAGTGATGAGTGGGATAACTATTTCTCAAAACATTCATAATCTATTGTTTTTTTAAAAATCAAAATGTAAATTAGTATGAAAGAAAAAATATTTTTCTTTGGGAGAAGTAATTCCCTTTCTGTCAATTAGAATTGTTGCACGAGAAGACAAAATTACCTTCGGTTGCCAAACAAGTATCCAAGAAGTCCTCCGGCACCTAATCCAGTCCAGAAACCTGGCCCTGAATTGGAATCATAGCTGGACCCACTAGCAGCTCCTTAATTTAAATAAAATTATATCGATTTAGATCAAATAATCGTTGTGATCAAAGCTTTTATAAATATATTATATATATGTATATATATATATATATATATACACACCACATCAGCAAATTATTGAAGAGTCTTACAAGCTTTAAATCAAACATTGCTGTATAATGCTATGGAACTATTGATTTTACTGGAGAAACAGACCATAGGCTATCACTTTTAATCCCCTTATAAAAGGTATATTTCCTAAACTTTAGACTAAAGGACCAACTCAGAAACACAAGAAGTTCTTATTTTAATCGTTTTAATTTCTGCCAACTATATAAACAAGAGGATAGGCTAGACATGACACAAAATTCTGTAGGAAATTCAGTGACCCCATTAACAATTATAATTAACAATGAATGAACTTCCTAGCATTTGAAAAGTAGATTACCTATCAATGTTACTAATAAATGTTTTTGTTGTGTCATAAGAGATTTACCTGTGTAATTTGATTTAAATCCTGTTGGAGGTGGGCTTTGATAACTTTGCCCATAGGATCCTGAATGTACATCATCATTAGGGAAATTATGTTGTCGGTTATCACAGAGGAATAGCTTGTAGATGCCAAAAACAAATACAACGAATAATATTACTAGGATCACTCCAAATCCGGAACCAAATGACTCATGAGAAGTTGCAGAATAATAGGTCCCAGAAAAGGTGTTAGCTTTTTGCTGTCCTTCCTTAGTTAACTCTAATGTGTATTCCAAGCCACAGGATCCTTTTAAAATGAAAGGGTCATCTGGGTAATCGTAGCCTTCACAGCTTACTTCAATTTTTCCAAAGCGATATGAAACATCCAAATGTGCTTTACATTCCCACTGAAAATAAAAGAGAATTATTTTTCTACAATAAAATATATAACAAAATTGAACATTGACTTAAAATGGGTATGTTTTTAGTAATTTTATTAAAATACAATACAACCTTTTCACCAAAAAGTTCTAATTAAACTCATAAGTAAGCTTTAAATCTCTTAATAGAGCTTGAAAGAATGCACATGAAAATACTGCCGGACAAGAATGCTAAATGACAAACTTGTTAAAGTTGTTTAGAAGGAATATGGATTTACTTTAATTTTTTCTCCTATTGGCAATGTTGCAGCCCCACTCATTGCATCCTCCTGGAGTTTAACAGTTTTGCCTTGATGTATATAATTGTTCTTCTATCTTCAAAAGCCAGCCATTTAATTAATTTTACATTTATACAAATATACTCTACAAGATAAAATATTTTCCTTCATACAAAGAAATATACCTGCACATCGTAGCCGTCCCAACCTTTGTTGTAACACTGAACAACCTCAGGGGTATATGCTGTACATCCAGCGGAGCCTCCGGTACATTGCAACTGGGGCACTGGAGATGTTCTCCGATAATTTGTGTATTTTCCCCGATACAGTGTCAGGGCTTGGACCTCCCGCAATAGGACTCTCTCTGACAGAATGTAAGTTATGTAATAGATTTAGAAACACTATGCAAGATAATAAATACATATTTTAGGATTTTGCGAGTTTATTAATGCCAATAAAGAAATTCTCAGAATAAGTCTTGTTAGGTTGTATATTTGGATTACATAGAAGTAGTAATCTCAAAAGGTGCTTTAATAAAGACTATATCTAAGATTAATGTTAACATCTATGTTCTCTAATTTTGCTTTATTTGTTCACCAATTATTTCATTTTATCAAGTAGTCAACCACAAGTTTTCAGAACTTCACAAGTAATACATAGGTACCTCTCCCTGTTTCTTTAGTATATAATATTCAAGAATTTGAGCAAAGAGCTTCAATTTGCTCCCCAATGTCCTATGCAATTATTTAGGAAAACATCCTCAATAGTGACTGGATTCCCACAAATCATGGTTTCTTTCAAATCTATCTTACAGAATAAACCACAAGAACAGTATTGGCGAAACCCTAAATCACTTTTTACACCATCCCAGTGACCATATTTACACATTGCACTAGGTCAAGCTCACATCATTCACACCTGTTATAACCTGTGATAAACCCCTTGATTCTGGGAAGCACACAACAGAGTACAAATAAAAACGAAAAGGCAGACGTCAGTTGATCAACATCTCCTGCAATGATGACCTGAAACATATAATTCTGTTAAAAACCCGTTGCAGGGTGGGGGAGGTGTTTACGGATGAATGGGACCTCTGAACCCAACCAGTGTCGTCGAAGAAACCTGCCGCTTTTGGTTATGACTGACAATTGCTACAAATGGCTTCTTAAATGTCTTCCTAATAAGGCCGACGCCCGTCAGTACATCGCATAAAAAGCCGCGCGGGGACTCAGGAAATGGCCCTCACTCCCCCAGAAAAGATGCTGTTTCCGGGGCGAAAACCCTCTGAACCAGAGACACGAGCGTCAAGTCACTGACGCGGAGGGCCACGATTCCTCCCTGACCGTCGTGAACCGAGAGGCAGGTTTCCTAAAGGGGAAAGCCCGATGAGCCCGTTCCTCGCCTTACCCGGCTGCTCCCAGGCCATAGCTAAAGACGTTGCCGTCAGCACCACCAACAGCGGCAAAAGCAGCCGCTCCACAGACGCCTCCATTTTAGCCCTTTGACTGAGAAACGAAGCACCAGCGCTCCAGCCTTTTCCGCCTATGGCAACGGGCCTCGAGGTTCCGCCCCTCGCCGACACTGATTGGCTCTTCGGATTGCCTTTCTAAAGGCAAGCGATCGTTTCGTCAGCTGGCGATAAAGCCCGGCGGCGCCATCTCCAGAGAAGCGGAGTTCGGTCGCTTGAGTGTCTACTGAGCGGAAGGAAATCTTCTCAGGACAATGGAATGGTAGGAGGGCCTCGCTCCCATCCAGCCGTCCTATTGGCTCACAGGCGCCGCGCAGGAAAGTCAGCATAACAAAACAATCTATGTACGCTCAGAACAACCAATGGAGTTGTTAATGGATGATTAGCGTCGGTTTGTCCTCTTCCGGTGAAGACTCATCAGCAGCAAAGAATGACTTTGACTTCAGAGTATTGTACGCCGCTCAGAGTCGCTACTGGTGGGATGGGCTATTGTATAAATAAACAAATAAATCTGTGCTGCGCTTCTGAAAACAAGCTCGTTTTTCTAAGAGTATTCTAGGTTGTTCTCTGTACACAAACAAGAAAATCTTTCCACTTCTTAAATTACCAAATGCTTTGTAGCAGAAAAATTAGCCACAACCAGAGTCAATAAGATTTCAATTGCTAAATAGGTAGGAAAAATCGGTCTTGTACTTGTTTAACAGCCGCCCAATTTCAGTTTGTTGAATGAACAAAAGCTGTATACTTTGAAATGCTTCCTATCGTGTAATAGATTACTTCTGAGTGAAAGAACATTGCATTTTAAATCATATTTCTTATTTATATTGCAATCTTTATAATCACTCCAATTCCAACGTCTGACCAGGATACAAAAAAGTGCAAAAGTTAATTATAATTAGTTAACAGCTAATTATAATTAAAAGCCATTAGTGAACATCATTGTTGCCCTTAAAATTAAACCTAGGACTATGTGGGATCAGATTATTGCTGTTTTTAATCTGAAGTATGCATATTCCCTTGCAACTAGTGTAAGCATAATTGAGCTTTTTGGACTTCTGAAAAAATAAAGATCTTTCTAGCACAAATGCAGGTCCACTTATCACCCAGGCCTGATGTTATGAGTTGAAAGACTGACTAGTCACTAGTCCAAAGGCAGATTTCATGACTAACAATGTGGGACAAGAACTCACAGTCACCTGATTTTTAGCCTAGTGCCTTAGCCACTAGGCCAAACTGATTGAAAACTGGGATAATCATTAAATGAAAGCAACAAGTTAGAATTTTCTGAATGTTTCTATCCCAGACCTCATAGCCCTAGTAAACGTTTTGAAACTTTCTATCATAAGAACTATGCTTACCTTAAAAAAAAAAGTGGATAAATTTCAAATAGCATTTTAACCAGGTTTGCTGCTTGATGTGTCCTCTGAAGCTGAAATGGAAACTATTTGGAATAAAATGAGAGTTATCCAAGCTTTTTAATTTGTGTGTCATGCAAACTCTGCTACTATGACTTGAAATGTAATAACGTAGTTATTGCAAGCAGAAAATTCAGTTCACATAACAGGGAACCAGGGATGAAATCCAGCAGGTTCTGACAGGTTCTGGAGAACCGGTAGCGGAAATTCTGAGCGGTTCAGGGAACCAGTAGTGGAAATTTTTAGTAGTTCGGAGAACTGGCAAATACCACCTCTGGCTGGCCCCCGAGTGGGGTGGGAATGGAGATTGTGCAATATCCTTTCCCCAGGAGTGGAAAGGGAATGGGGATTTTGCAGTATTCTTCCTCTGGAGTGGGGAGGAAATGGAGATTTTGCAGTATCCTCCTGCCACGCCTGCCAAGCCATGCCCACCAAGTCACACCCACAGAAACGGTAGTAAAAATATTTGGATTTCACCACTGGAGGGAACTGATCCTTTTAAAAATAGATATGATATATATAGCCTTCCAATTTAGTCCCATGGTATGTATTTTTGTTTTGCTTAAAATTTTTCAATACATGCATAGTTTTAAGGCTTCGCAGTAGATGTTACAAAGTTGGGTTTGAAACTCTTAAAAATAAATAACTATATCTTCACTGTTTATTTTACTCTAAATTATGAGTTATACCATTTATATGCTGATCTCTGTTACAAAGTAAGAATTTGGGATTATCCTTAGAAATGAAATGAAGAGAAATTTAGGTTGATAAATGATCTTTATATAATAGAATTAAATGATGGATTTGTTGCCATTGTGGTGCACATTACCAATTTGGATGGATTTCAAAGGGGATCAAACGTACTAATGAAAGACTGTAATATTTAATTTTTGCCCTACTTTTAGTTTAATCAACTTAAAGTGCAGCATACAAACCTAATGTTCCTGCCTTTTTATGTTTTGCGAAATAGCTATCTGTGAGGTTGGCTGAGCAGAGAAAAAGAGACTGCCCCAAAAACACTACACACCCATGACAATTGGTTATTAAAATGTTCACTGTTTGGGGCATCCATGTAAGACAATTATTACTTGTGAGCTTCATGAATGCATCTGGCCATGTTTTGTGTGACACAGAATGGTAAAGTAGATGGACTACAGAGTTCTTATATTTTTTTCAAAATTGCTCTCCTTTAGTCACAATGATTTTCAGTATTTTACTATTTCGAGTCATATATTTACATAACATTGATAACACTTTCTCAAAACAAATCTTAATATTTTCTTAGCAGTTATTTCTGAACATAATTACAACACTTAGATAATTTATTAAAATATGAAAATTATTTCTGTATACTGAATCTGTATAGATAACTCCCCAGATTTTGTGCTTTCTAGACCAATTAGAATCAGTAAAGAAGAATAAGCAGTATTCTAAATAATTGCTGAATCTGGAACTTTCTAGATAAAATAGATATGTGTGCTTGTACAATTAATCAGGCTTTCAGAACAAACAAAAAATATTAGTTTGGGAAGATTAACAGAAGTAATTAAAATAATTCTGGTGTCATCTTGTGTCTGCAAACAAGGTAAGCAGGTGGATCTACCATAACTTCTATTTAACGATATCTGGCTGTTAATTGTGCTAATTCATTGTTTTGCAATAAAAAAGCAGGAAAAAAACCTTTAACCATTCAGGCTGTTTATAAAATGACTGCAACTATACAAGTGCATTAATATATAGCAAATCACTGATGAAATCACTCTTACAGTTCAATAATAGTAAATAAACTTTCACAACTATTTTGGGATAAATTTGTCTCTATAGTCAAGAATCAGTAAAATTTAAAGACCTAATTAACTTTTTATTGAAATTAAAAGCCTTTAATGTTAACAAAGATTGAAAGAAAGAGAAGACAACCAGCAGTGGATGGACTCTTACAGTGTCAATGAGTGATCCATTGGAAGCCTTGAAAGAACAAGTTAAGAGACAGATCTTCATGAAGCAAATTTACGTGGTCACTAAGAATTGAAAATGACTTGATGGCACATAATCAATCATCAATGGGTCTTCCTTCATTTTTTAGGTTTTTTTCTCCTCATGTTTTGTTTTAATCATGGTAAAGTAAATAGGTTTTTGTCCCAAAGGTGCTTTTTCAAAAGGGAACTGGACTTCGTTTTTCTTTGAAGATGTTTCACTTCTCATCCAAGAAGCTTCTTCAGCTTTGACAGGATAGTGGGGAATGGAAGGATTTATATTCCTTGCAGACAACTGTTCATTTGCATCCTAATTTGAGCTGAAGAAGCTTCTTGGATGTGAAGTGAAACGTCTTCAGAGAAAAAACCAGAAGGTCCAGTTGCCTCTTGAAAAAGCACCTTTGGGACAACCATGAGCTGGATGACTGAGAATCTCCATAGATAAAATAGGTTCTTGTTGCGACTTTTATTGCCGAGTGGAGGCGGCAGCAACTAGACCCGTCCGCTACTGTCCCAATATTTTTCTTCTGTTTCGGAAAACAGCTCTTCCCTGGGGAAGGAAAACAGGACACAAATATGAAGCTTTGCCTTATGTTCCGAAGTTACGTCCGCCGCTTCGGAGATCGCGATTCGTCGGAAGTATTGCCCGTGTCTCGAGCGCGCACTTCCGGGGCTTGTCTTCCTTCCCCTTGGTGTTGGTTGGGAGCGGCCTGGGCGAAGTAATACTGTAGCAGCACCATGGCCGGCATCAAAGGTAGCCTTGTTGGGTTGATTTCGGGGAAGGGCACGGGGAGGAGGGGAGCTATTTGGGGACCGGATCCCCCCACCCAGATCAGGCCGTTGGTGGAGGGGAGGGACGTCGCCCCCACCCTGACGATGACGCACGCCGGCAATGTAGGGGGGGAGCGCTGCGTTTCCATGACAACGCAGCCTGCCCCTATGCAATGGCTGCGCCGCTGAGGTTTGAAAGAGGGCCTGTGGAGAGCCCCCTATTGTCTCCTTTTCCCTACCTCTGCTCGATCAGACACAGGGCTCGGCGCTGCTTGAGTAGGCAACCGCCGCAGGGCAGCCTTGAAAAGCACAATGAGGCCTGTGTTTTTCACTGGACTCAACTTTCAGGCTATTAGGTCTAGGATGGCAGCTCTAGATGGCTGTGTTGCACATAAAATATATGTGCAATAAAACTTGCACATATATTTACTTGCTTGCATAAAACTTCCGGCTGCAGAGATCTATGAGTGCCAGATAGCGGCATACAGGAAGGGTGTCTTAGTTGATGGGCGGAAATTAGGACAGGAATGAAATCTTAGGCTCCACTAGACTTCACTAAATTCATGCTCTCCAGCAATATTCGAGTGCGGTCCCCGTTCTTCATCTGTCTGAATGTAGATCCTGATGTACTCATTCTTGCACCATTTTTAAGATGAAACTGATTTTTAGTGGAATAAGCCTGACAGGAAGAGAATAAAGTCCTGACACAGTAGATCAATGCAATGCATATTAATCTTTGTGAAATAGACTTAATACCACTACTCTTGTGGAGTTTTTCACTATTCAGAAATCTCTAATAATACTAAATAAGTAATGTATGTATATGTTGGAACTGCATATCTTTTACAGATCGGTTTGATAGAAATATCTATTTTGTATTAAAAACAAGAGTAAAAAGACAGCACTACTGTACATTTAATAACTATATATATGTGCATGTTTGTATATATGTATGTATGTATGTATACAGATGTTGAACCTTTATCTTTGTTTGATGTGTTTCAATCATTAACCATATCTATGAATACCCATAGCAGTATTTGTGGGTATTTTATATTTTTATTTTCCATGCATGCATGGAAAAAGGCTGAAATATGTATGCTCCATAGCAATTTAGGGGGATATTACAAGGAGGACCATAAAAATAATGTGACAAGTTGAGATGTTATTTATAATAGTAATAATAAAGTTTGGTTAGTGTATGTGGCAGAACCTGAAGATAGCAGAATAGAACAGAAAGAATTGGAGAAAATCACAAAATATTGAAACCTGCAAATCAAAATAAAACGACTATGACAAAAGAAAGTAAAATGCCAATAGTAATACATAATAATGAAATCCCAAAACAACCAGAGCACCACTTGAACAAGGGCAGCTTTACTTGGAACACCTTGCATCCTGCTATGATACCTTTAACATAATCAGACATCAACATCTACGTATCTCAGGTCCATGTGAAGTACTTGGTAGGTGAATAAAAATACCAAATCCAGTCTAAACACCTGGCTGATTGTGCAACCAACCATAATAAAATATACAGTATGGAAGCTGCCATGTCTTCAACTGGTTTTGATCTTCATATACATTGGGTTCTTCCCAAGAACCTAGGATGTTGTAATGTATTGGCATCCTACATGTGCAGTTTCAAGCAGCATGGCTTATTGTAATTGACAGGTGGAAATTTTGTTAGTGCACAAATTTACCAAGTGCTGGCAAAGAGTTTTTGATATGGCATCCAGTCTGTCGATAACTACTAAATATTTATACCATAATATTTCAATTTTCAGATCTTGATACTTTGTGATCTTCTCCAATTCTTTGTCTTCTACTATCCCGATATTGCCACATCAATTATCCACATTTTCCTCTTTTCAACAACAGTTATATCTGGTGTGTTATGAGCCTATTATTATATATACACAACAACATGAAATCACAGCTGCCAATTTTTTAGCTGGGTTTTCATATACATCATCATTATGGTTGGTTGCACAGTCAGCCAGATGTTGAGGCTGGATTTGGCTTTTTTATCCACTTTATTGAATCCTATTCAAGAATTCGTGATAGGCAAATCTATCTATCTATCTATCTATCTATCTATCTATCTATCTATCTATCTATCTACCTACCTACCTACCTACCTACCTGTTTGATGCCGTTAAAGGTATTGTTATTATTATGGTTTGTCACACAGTCGCCCAGATGTTTAGACTGGATTTGGCATTTTTATCCACCTATTTATCCCTTCCCAAGGACTTATATAAGCATATATTGTTTATTTTTATTTATATACCAATAAGCTACTTCACTGAATTATAAAGATTATTGAAGTAATGCCTGTAAAATCATCTTATCAGGCAGTGTTTCCTGTCATATGTTTATTGTTCAAAGAGTAAAAGGCTGTTTTGGCAAAAGAACTTTAGTCAGGAGTGACATAATAGTACCAGGCAAAACTTGCTAGAGACCAGTTTCAAAGCTGGTGGGATTTGGATGCTGCAAAGTGGGTGGAAATACATCAGACATCTGAATGAGCATACTTTGGCAAAAAAAAAAAAAATAATAATAACCAATGTGAGATCCAGTTTGGTCTAGTGATTAAGGCACCAGGCTAAAAACCAGGAGACCGTGTGTTCTAGTCCTGCCTTACACATGAAAGCTGGTTGTGTGACTGAGCCAGTGACTCTCTCTCAGCCCAGCCCAATTTACAGGATTGTTATGGGGAAAATTGGAAGAGGAAGGAGAAACATTAAAGTAAAACTGGTCATAAATATTTGATTATCGAACAGTAAGGTTACAGTTAATGTGATTAAAACATAATACAGTCCTTACCTCAGAGATTAGTCACATAAATGTTAGTGGCTCCAAGATCTTGCTTCCTCTATAAATTCATAGGCAATTCAATTTTTCTCAATATACCATGACCTATCTTTATAACAGCAATACAAAGATGATTCAGGCATTTTCTATAAAGTCTTTTTAACATCAGTGAAAAGTTTTTTTTTAAATTTTCCTGTGTTCACAATACTTAATGCAATATCAATTAATACACTATTAATGTCCTGACTTTCCTCTACAGCAATAATACCGTGTTTCTCTGAAAATAAGACCCTGTGTTATATTTTTTTGAACCCTAAAATAAGCGCTTGGCCTTATTGCCATGCACTCAAAAGCCCGATTGGGCTTATTATCAGGGGATGTCTTATTTTGGGGGAAACACAGTATAAATAAAACCTGTGGCAACTTGGCAGAAAGAGACAAATTAAAAAAAGGAATAGTCAGAAAATCAGTTATCAATAGCAGTGCCATATAGTTACAAAGCATAAACTTGCATATATAAATATATATATAAGCTCTTTTTCATTTTATGGAATCATTACATATATGAACATAAATGTAATATAGAAAATTTATAATATAATTTATAAAAATTTATAAATGTATAAATTAATATATATATTTCTAAATTAAGATAAGGGTATTTTACATTGAATGTTTCACTTTTCCTCCAAGTTCATTGGAGTTTTATGGTAAAAATATAAGTGTTCTGTATTTTAATTATGCACAGTAGTTGAACAAGAAGTAATTAGTTCAAAAAACAGAAACAAAATATTGATTTCTCTCTTTCCTATATTTAGTGTTTATTGAAGCAAAACCATACAGTTTTGTAACTGACAAGGGTTTACATCTGCCTTTACAGCTTTAATCAGCTTATCTTTTGGAGGAGCTGTTGGACTAATGTTCCTGATGCTTGGTTGTGCCCTTCCAGATTACAGGTATCACACAATATTTCCTTGTTTCTTCTTGCAGTTTATAAAATTAAATAAACAGAGAATACCTGTGCTGATTTCAGTAAAGGTCCAGCAGCCCTTTGATGCTGGGAGAGAGTAAAAGAAAGCAATTTTTCCAAGCTAAGAATAGCCATTTTAAACATTCTATGAAATTGTTTTGTTTTGTTTGTGTTTACTGCTTTTCAGCCTAAACTAAAGTAGTACCTTGGCACTCATAGTTAATTGGCTCTGAGAGGCACCATGAATACCAAACAAATTTTTCCCATAAGGAATAATGTAGTGAATTACAAGGCAGCTGATACCGAAAGTTCTAGCTTGTGCGTTGAGTACCAAACAAATGATGAGTACCAGGACAAAATGTTCATATCAAAATGCATTGAATACCAAATTCAGTAAGTTTCAAAGCAGTTGAGTATCAAGGTACCATGTATCTTCCAGGTTGGCATGTAACAAACACATCTTTTCAAGACTTATAATAAAAGTGACAACAGAATTTCAGTCTGTTTTATAATTTTCAGCCTGATTTATAATGATATTCAAATGGAAGTATTTGGAAGTACAATATTTTATTCCTACTACTTTTAATCAATCACTTCTCCTGTTCTGATTGAGGGACACTAAAAGGATTGTCTTCTGATTAGATTTCAGGCTAACACAATGTATTACACTTGCCTGCCATAATCTGTCTGTTCAATTTCTTGTTTGTGCTCTCTATACAGTACTACTTGGGGATTCTTCACCTACGGAGAACCTATTCCAAAAAGCTACTACACCTTGATTAGCAATATAGGTGGAGAGTCCTGTCCCTAGCCATCTGTTACATACGTCATGCTGTGTATTGTCTTTATGTGGCATTTTCGACTGTCATAAGAAAAAATATTTTTAAAATTGGACAAAACAAGATAACATCTTTTCTCCACACATACACATATGCACACCCAATGGGAAAATAGATAAAATATTTACATAAGAGTAGTATGATTTTTGAAGCAAATATAAGTGAAAGAATATCTATAAAATAAAAACACACCTTTTTATTTACTTTCAGCAAATATTGGCCACTGTTTGTTTTGTTCTTCTATACCCTCTCTCCAATTCCATACTGCATAGCAAGAAGAGTTGTTGAAGATACAGATGCTACAAGTAATGCTTGCAAGGAACTTGCCATATTTCTTACAACAGGCATTGTTGTTTCAGCATTTGGACTTCCAATTGTATTTGCCAGAGCAGAACTGGTTAGTAATTCCTTCTTTTTAGCAGTTTTCCTTTAATGTTTGATACTTGCTTTCAGAATAAGATACAGAAGTCTGTGGAGATTCTCAGTCATCCAGGTCACAGTTGTCTCAAAGGTTTTTTTTTCCCAAAAGGCAACTGGACTGTTTTTTTCTTGAGGAAGACGTTTCACTTCTCATTCAAGATGCTTCATCGATCCAGAACTGATGAAGCTTCTTGGATGAGAAACAAAAACGTCTTTCTCAAAGACAAAACAGTCCAGCTGCCTTTTGAAAAAAAATACCTTTGAGACAAGATGCAGAAGCCTTCAAAGCACAAGTTAACAAGATATTGTTAACACATGCAAACTGTCATTAAGCTAGCGAGCCTGGTGGCGCGGTAGACTAAAGCACTGTTATTCAGTTATTAACATCAGCTGCCTGCAATTACTGCAAGTTCAAATCTCACCAGGCTCAAGGTTGACTCAGCCTTCCATCCTTTCTAAAGTAGATAAAATGAGGACCCAGATTGTGGGGGCAATAAGCTGACTTTGTATAAAAATATACAAAAGTATGAAGGCTATTGCTTAACGCATTGTAAGCCGCTCCGAGTCTCCAGAGAAGGGCGGCATATAAATTAATTTTTTTTAAAAAAAGCGTTGTGATGGGGAAAAAAAACCTTGAAAGTTCCCCAGATTAACATTTTATATATCCTTTGATACATAACATTCAGTCACTGGATGTTGGGCACCACCTGGTAAAAATAGTTAGAGGGTATTGAAATTCAGAGGGTACCAAGTTGTTTGCCTTCCACTAGGCAACTTAAGTCTAAGTGTTAACAAATACTGTAATTTAAAAATTGCATTAAATAGAACTACTTTGTGAAAGGATGGTGTTTTCCCCATTCACTGAGCAATTAATGCATGTTGTATTTTTTTGTGTATGTAAAACTTGTTTTTCCTTTTTCCATAGATTAAGTGGGGTGCCTGCGCACTTGTCCTCACAGGAAACACAGTCATATTTGCTACCATCCTAGGGTTTTTCTTGGTTTTTGGCAGCAATGATGATTTCAGCTGGCAACAGTGGTGAAAAGAGTTGGAGTGAGAACTATCTACATCTCATGTCATTCAGTGGCCATCCATACTCAAGAAAGAATGGGCAATAAAGTGAATGTACTGTTTTCACAGAGGGGATCTGGGGTAGGACACTTGGTAGCCACTTTTCTTTTTTCACAAAGAACATTAACATTTTGCTTGATTTACAGGTAAATATTTTTAACAGGTTGATACTGTTTTATTTTAATACTTTATTTTGATGTGAGAACAGAATGCTTAAATGTGATGTTTAAAATGTATCTTTTTTAAAGAACATGACAGCGGTGTATAAATATAAAGTCAAACTTTTCACCATTGATTATTTTAAAACTAATGTGTGGTTATGAAACCACATAAGAACGAAAAAACCAAGAATGGCCCAATCCAATCAAAAGTATGAAATTTTTGACTGGGTCATAGGCACGGGTTTGGAAGTAGCTTCTGAATTCAGCAAAGATTATGGTTATGCAGAGAATTGTACATATGGCCTGTTGATTTTAATCAGAGAATTAACCATGTGTTCAGTACTCTAATTCTTCTCTGAAAATAAGTATAATTCTGGAAAGCTGAAGTGTGCCCTTCAAGAGCAGTTATGCATTTGTTGCGGGATTTTGGAAAAGAACTGAAAAGAATAGCATTCACAGCAGCTGGCTGGTAGGTTTTTTTATTATGTACGTGACTGAAAATGTTCTATTTCCATTAATTCCATTTAAATGAGAATGAGCAAACTTTTGATGATAATGGAGTATCTAAGTGTTCATTACTTTAAAAGTTTGTCCAACGTACAAATATTTTGACAGTTTTTATTTTTGATTATCTGAAGGAGGGGAGATGGAATTTTAATTTTTCTTGAGTAGAAGACAGAACATTTAATGTTCATTTTAAAGCCTTTCTGAAAACTCTGTATTTATGTATTGTGTGATTCAACATTCTATATCAATTGTTTTTATGTTTTACCAAAGGAAAGTGTAACAAAATTACTGAGTATAGTTATAACCAGCAGAAGGAAACCCTGCACCAGGCATGTAGAAATAAGTGGTCCTGCTCCTTTACTATTCGCTTGTACTTATTACCACAAAGTATAAAAAGATAATTTCTGCTCCCGTTTTTTACTTTGTACATGGTATAAAAAGATTTTTCAAATGTAGATAAACATTTCCACTGTAGATAAACATTTACCTGGAAGACTAATTACTGCATACATATATAGTCAGAGCTTGGCTGCATTGCAAATCTTTGACTATGAACATTTTATAGTAATTCTGTTAATGTTTTAGTTTATGCACTAATGTATTAAATGTTAGACCAAAAGTGTAGTTCTGTTAAAATATAACACATGTAATTTGCAATATTGAATATCTGTTCCATACCACTTGGGTTTTTTTTTATTTCTATTAACCATAAATTACCATGTTTTGTAGATATAATTATTTTGTAGTCATGCTTTCCTGGTAACTCCTTAATAAGATACCCAAGTGTCTCTGTCTATGCTTGCATGTCATTTTATGCAAACTAGGCAATATTTGATATACTCCCTTAAACATAGTTCTTTTTTTAAAACAATGCTGTTGACATAGTCCTCTCCACTATCAGCCCAGTCCAGAGTGCCTTGTCTCCTCTCTCCTTGGCTGCTCAGTAGATGTACGTGTTTCAAAATGTGTCAGATCCATGGTGTAAGACACAGGTGAATTAATGTAAAGGTACTGTGCACAGATGTCCAATTACAAATAGTGCTTGGGTCACAGCAATACTTGGCTTGAAGAGAAAGGAGGGAAGAAGACAATTTGCTGATCTCTTTCTACTGACAGAACTCCGACCGGAGAAGTAGAATTAAATCATGGCCTATGTTTGCAGACTTCATAAGATAAAGTGAATGTTACACAGACTGTAGTAGTTATCAGTGTGGCATTATATAAAAACACAAGATTCCTATGCCCCTCTTTTAAAACTATATGATACAGATTTCAGATAGAGAATGAACTCTAAAGCCCGATAATTATTACAGTTTTATCTGTACTGTATTGAATCTTCAAAAATATTTTTTCCTGCGACTTAAAGACAGAAAATGGGCATGTACAAGTGTACCTTGCAAAACCTGCAGTTATTTACATCCCGGTCCAACTTTTATATGTCTGAACCATAACAGTCTTAGGAACCATGTGCAACTTCTGCTGCATAATACTAAGATTGATGCAGTCACATCCCTGAAACTCCCTGCACTGCACTGATGGTGGACTAGTCTTAGCCATCATATAAACAGATGTGAACTCATTTTGTGATTTCCCCCCCCCCCCAATCCTGTATTGTATCAAGATGGGTTCTCATTTTTTCTGTAATACTCTTGCTTTATGATGACAGGCTACTCTTCAAGAGTGCCTACTCTATTATATTTTATAGTAATGTTTGTCGTCTTAATAATTTTGGGCAGCATTGTGGCTACAGAGCCTATTAGACATACTGCTGCCTCCAATTATCAGGTGTTAAGATATTTGAGACATATGTCTTTTCCCATGTAATATGCACTGAGAAGCATTGCCATCCTACAGGCAGAAATTTTGATGAAAAAACAATAAACGATTTAAATATCAGATGGTTTTGGATTTTTAATTAACATCTCTTAGCAATATGTTTTTTTATAAGAAACTGCTTCATTCTTTAGCAAAAAGGAATTTATTTAAGATTACTATTGATCATATATGTGGCTTTTGACATATTCTATGAATTGTATTATATGTACCAGTAAATATAATGCCACATTGAATAATTCAAATTCTGCTACCATTGTGTGGCATATTAATCAGATTTGAAATAGCATTTGTAAAGGTCACTAGCATTTCCTTTAAGTTTAATTTTTTTAAAAACAAAACTGAGAAAACACAGGTGTTTTAAGTGGAAACTGATATACAAATGTTTAAATTAATAAAGAAACAAGAAATTGCTGTAATGAGCCATTTAAACCTAAGGTAGTGAAAAAAGGAATTAAATACGACTTATCTCTTATCTGAACAATGTCCCACTACTACTTTTGGCAAGAATATTCCTAAAGCAGATAAAAATGGAGGGGGAAAAAAGCCAACATGCAAACAACCCTGGTAATTTTAATTTTACTATTTTTATATAATGTTTTTTCCTTGTTCCAATAAACAAGGAGCTCTGTTGTATGCTAGAGTATCATATTTCATTCAGAAGTGCAAATTGCTTCTGAAATTTTAAATTGCTCTTTAGATTCCATAGCATTCTTACCAAAAGTATCTCAATAGAAGCTTCACCAGTTTAGACATTACTGGATATATTCTTTTAAATTACAGATTAACCAAAACACCTTTTACAATAAGAAAGAGAGCTTCCAGTCTAAAGATGATGGTATGTATTTCAAAATCGAGGTTTGGGAGGAATAGTTTTGACAGAATTTGTAGATCGGGTTACTTTGTAGCATAATAGTTTGGTACTAGAATTGGAAGGTGGAATTACAACAATAAGACTTTTCTTAAAAAAACAACCTGATGTCCGACTGCATGCAGTACCTTTGGGAGCATGGATTCTATTAATTAAATATCCAACTTGCTGCCTAATATTCTCCCTAAGTGGGTGGCCCTACACTTTCTGTTTGGCTAATTACTAATACTCATTTCCGGGAACTCAATAAAATATAATTTTCTAATGCACTTGGGAACTTGGTCCTGTTGGATGAGAAGCTCCTTACACACTGTAGAAAACCAGATATGTTGCTTGGATTACTTGGGAGTAATGACATAGGACAATAATTATAGTACTAATCTATTGGACTGAGCCCAAATTGGAATCCAGTTGGAAACGGACTCTTGTTGTAATGAATACTAAAAAGATAACATCAAATATCCAAAATAATTAGGGGTTGGAATGGTTTACAAAGTGTGCTTCGTTTGTTCTCTGCCGTGGTTTTGCAACTAGTGCTCTGCAAAAACATTAGGCTGCAGATTCCAGGTGTTAAGTTTCCCCCCCCCACTTTTTTTGGAAAATGCAATGTGGATCCTGCAATTTAGGTTTTAAAAAAAAGATTAAAGCTGGTGACTGGACTTGTTATACGTTTTTCTAATTCCTTTCATCACATGAAAATGTGATGACCAAATTCTAAAGGGCTGGAAAATTCATTTGGCTTCATTCACTGTATTCATTTTGTTTATTATGGTAACATAGCAGTAGAATACAACTACATAGGTCTGCAGTCTTGAATTCAATAAGGTTTATTTTGTTATTTCAGTGTTGGAGGAAAAAAAACTGCATGTGTGTATAGAATTTGATTTTTTTTAAAAAAAGAAAAAACTAACACAAACGAATATCAACTAAGAAAAATAAACCAGAGAGTGTTAAAAATGCAAGGAACAAAGAGTAAAGTAAAAGAAAATAAAGAAAAAAGGGAAAAGATATAAAGATGTAGCTTCTGATCTCCAAGTATAAATCTAGATCTTACTCTTTGGTTACAAGAATAAAAACCCGTTTTAAACAATTCTATTAGATCTTCTATATTTATATTTTTGTTAACATCTCCGTCTTCTCTCATTTACCCTTGAAACCTGCTAATGCACCAATTATTTTAGTTTTCCCCTTAATGTTTCAATTCCCTTTAAAGGGTCTTCCAGGAGCAAAACTTTCAAGGTTTAAGTTCTACTGACACTTTCAAAGGTTTCCAGATTAGGTTGGCCCTAAAAAAAGAAAAGAAAAAACCGTAACCAAAATCGCTCAAAAAATTTCGAGGCGCAAGACCTCTCAAACAGTCAAAAAGCCAACTTTTCGCCACCTAGCCTCCCGCTGGGCACGCTTGCGCCGTAGACAAATCGCGAAGCACCATAGAGAGCTGTACACGACAACAAGAACACTGATCTCGATTTACTTCCTGTATCAAAGGCTCATGTTCAGCTGTTTCCTCTGCTTGTAAAGTTCGGTTACTTCTCTACCTCTGTCAAGATGGCGGCGGGCGCGGGGAGCGGAAGTGGCTCCGGTACGGCTGGAGCTGCCTCGGTAGCCTCGCTCTGGAGCGAAGTGAATCGCTGCGGCCAGAATGGGGATTTCGGGCGCGCTCTGAAGTCCGTCAATAAAAGTGAGCGAGTGTTGCCGCCCTACCGGCGTATTCTTTTAAGGCGGAGGGAGCGGGGGGTTCAGTGTGGACCGACAACTGTCCGTTGTAGACAATTGCAGCAGCACAAGTGACGATGCATTTGTCTTCAGTGGAGTTCTTCCGATTTTGTGAGGCAGATTGCTACCTGCCTTTCCGCTGTGGTAGGTAGAGCATTGGCAAAGGAGTAACAGCTGGTCTTGTCTGAGGTGAAATTCAACTGGAGCTTGTTGTTTTGGACTGCTCAGCTTCTCTATTAAAGATACAATTGTATTTGTTTTCACGCTGATCTTGCCACGGGGTAAGGAGAACTCGCCTCTGAAAATGGTTGCTGGCTACTTTTGCTTTGGCCATAGCCGATTAATGTGCCTTTTTGCCCCAAGATCTGTGACATAGGAATGGTAGTAATGCCATTCTGCGATTCTATAAAAATAGTGTCACAGAATGACACCTACCATTCAAAAAACATTTTATAATCAGGTATATAGCCTTTTATGGGGTTAAACAAGCTTCCGAAAGCTGTTGTTACTGTAATGCTGTAACAGTGCTTCATTTCTATTGACACGCTCTGCAAAATATCCATTTCATGCACAAACCCTTTCCTATATGTTCATCTCAAGCGAGTTCTGATGGCTTTTAACAGCTGTGCGACAGGTAAGGGATTCATTATATGTCTTTCTAGTCACTGCATTAGGAAAATGTTTCCTTTGCTGAATGGCCCCTTGTTATATAGTTTTTAAAAGCATAGGGAAAATGGAAAGTAACAGCCTTTCATGGAAAATGCACCTGTACTTACTGTAACAAGCTGGCCTTTCCTCACAATTGCCCTAAACAGCCATACCTTTTTAATGTTTCCAGGCACAGCTTAACTGTAATTAGGCAAATGAAAAATTAACTAATATTTATGATGATCTCATTCCCTAGTAGTATTAGCGTATTATTTGTCTCCTTTATCATACTATGTGAATTTCAAACCCAGTTCCATTTTAAATTATTTGGAGAAAACCGAGATAGATGTCCTTTCAATTAGATACAGTAGTTCAGGAAAGACAGTAATTATGCTGTTAATGATTTTTGTCCAAAATGGAAACGTCCACCAAATAATTTGCTTTCCAAAAATAAAATTGACCTGTACACAGGCATATATTCTTCAGAATGTTCAGTTTATAAATCCAGCTAAGTTTTCAAAATCAGAGGTATAAAGACGTAGCAGGTGCAAACTGTTTTTTAGTATATGTTCATTCTGTGATTGAACATATTAATGCATTGAATTTGCTTCTAGTACTACAAATCAGTAAGGATGATGTGACTGCTTTACACTGCAAAGTGGTATGTCTCATACAAAATGGAAGCTTTAAAGAAGCCTTGAGTGTGATTCACACCCATGTCAAAGTATTAACTAGGTAAGTATTATTAAATATTATTACACAGCCTATCTCTGCTATGTTTTCTGTATTTTTTGAAATATGAAAAATTACATAGATGTGTAAAAGTAAAACACATTTATAGAAAACATAGGGATGCACTTTTTTCAAAACACATTTGAAGGAAATTTTTCAGAACTTATACAATTACTATACCTCTGATACTTATTAAAGCAACCCAGTCTTTCTCAGTTTTGTGAGCCTGAAAAAAAGAAATGACTGCTTTAATAAGTCCACTAATTATGATGATGATGATAATAATAATAATATCACAGTTGTCAAAAATCAAAACGTACAATTTATTGACATCGCTGTACCACAAGAGGCCAGAGTCGAAGAAAAAGAACTGGAAAAAAATCATGAAATATCGTGACCTGGCCATTGAAACTACACAACTATGGATGAAACATGTAACAGTGATACCCATTGTCATCGGGGCACTTGGTTTACCATGTCCAAGAATTTTATAAGATACATCAACAAATTACAGTTTCCTGCAATAACACCAGCAGAACTGCAAAAAAACTGTGCTATTTGGAACATCGTACATCTTAAGAAGATACTTGGTTGATACCTAGGACTCTGGCAGCAACCCGTATCAACCATTAGCACCAGTCAGTGGTATTTGTGATGCATTTTTTAATGTTCAGTTGACTGAGTTTCATGTTTAATGAGTAAACTAAATAATAATAATAATAATAACTTTATTGTCATTGTACGTGTATACACAGTATACCCATACAACGAAATTCACTTAACACCCAAAGACCAGGTCCAACACACATAACAATCCCCAAACACACTCCCACCCACTACAAATTCCCCTAAACCATCCAAACATTCACACAACAGACCAAGTAATACTGTCCAACAGCTCACGGATGGTAGCCCTTTAGTTCATTGTTGAGTGCAATTATAGCTCTGGGATAAAAACTATTGAGAAAATGTGTGGTATGAGTTTTAATTGTTCTGTATCTTCTGCCAGAAGGCAACAGTCCAAAAAGATTAGCTGATATTGTTGAAGCAGTCATCTCTTTTTTCAGGCTTGCTCAGACCTAATTATCAATGCACAGAGAGCTGTATTCTCTTATAACATAAGGTGACTCAGAATGCAGCTGCAACTATATATGCTGATATATATTATCCCTCCTAAACTTGGTATCCAGTTGCATTGAAGTAAATCTGCTCATATAAAATGATTTTAGAATATTAGTAATATCAATCCAACAAAGTATTATATCCAATTAGTGTGCTAAATATTCCAGAATTTCAACTTCATAAATACATAAGTGTCCGTGGAGACAGAAATAATAATATTCTCTATACCTTTTGTGTGTTTCTCCCATTAGTATAGCATGCATTGTTTTGGGTATTTTTTCCTATTATGTCCATGGTAATCCCATTTCCCCAATCTGTAGATTTGTTAAAGATCAGATATAGTAATAGAAGCCTTAAGAATTATTAGCTCATTCTCTTAAATCCTTTATTTTGTAGTTTAACAACTGTCAGTTGCCCATTAGGACTTAGGTTAGAAGGTAAAGAAGGTAAACCTTAGCTGTGTTACATATGCACCTGAGTTAATCTTGGAACTGACAGTTTTATCTATTCATTAAAACTCTGCTAACATCCGTTGCAAGGTTTTAATGCATATATTTACTCCTCAGGGGAAAACAGCTGGGTTTTAAATACTTACAGTGCATTAAATTCCAGGATGTTGTGATCATATTTCATTACATTAATATCCTCAACATAGAATATTTTTATCATATTAGGTTCAGATGTGAATTGCAACAATTATAATTAATCAATTATTACACGCCGCAACTTTGAGCAATTCCATAATATGTTTCTAGAATTTAAACTATATTCTCCATTGTACAGTGTAAGAAAGTACCCCCCCAGGTAAAATGTTAAGCAACACAATATGTATATATAATATATATCTATGTTCTGAGGAAAATGAATAGTGAGAAATAACCTCCGTATTTCATTTATATGTTGCAGTGACTTGATAGCTTTTGAGAAGGCTTATTGCGAGTACAGGTTGAACAGGATTGAAAATGCTCTGAAGACCATTCAGGGAGCCAGCCATCAGACAAACAAACTAAAGGAGCTCTATGGACAAGTGGTAATTACTCCTTTGTTTCAAATGCAAAGGCCACCTGTTGGTTTGGTGTACATTTAGTGATTATGCAAGTAAAAAAACTGGAGGTCAACCATTACTGCCCCAAATGTAGCATTAATTATGAAATAACTTGATATTACATTTCCTTCTATCATATTAAAGTGTAAACTAAAAAGATTGTTGGACATGATGTGTCCAGGGCTCAGTCTGGGGCCCCAAGTGTATGAAGGAACCTGTCTCCTGGTGATGTGTATGGTCATTTTTCTCAGCTGCTGTATATTTTGATTTTTGTACATATATGTTTATTGTTTTTATTTTTATTATTATCCATTGTCAAGTAGTGTACACAATTTTACAGAAAACCTTTTCCCCAAAAGGTTTTTTTTTTCCACAAAACAGCTTTTTATATCTTAAATATTGTGAATATCATTATGACTGATTATTTTTTTAACTCCACACTTTTATATGTACACTGTAGATTCTTTTAACCAAAGAGGAAAGAATGACATTTTACTCTTCTGTTTGCTTTAAAAAAATTGCAGTTTGTGAATTGAGGGCAGATAAAAATATAGCTGCTATTGGTTAGAAATATCCTGGCTCAGATTGAAGAACCAGCTTTGTCCAAAAACTTTGTCCAAAAACAACAGAAGCTCTGTTGTTTTTTGGAACTGCTAAAATGTGATGCTAAATAAAATGAACTGCAGTAACTGTATGTTGATCCAGAGATTTGATTTTATACGTGTTTATTCTGTATCTGATTTACCAAGATACTAATTTTTTCTTTTCAGTTGTACAGATTAGAGCGTTATGATGACTGCTTGGCTGTGTATCGAGATCTTATCCGCAATTCACAGGATGACTATGAAGAAGAACGGAAAACTAATCTTTCTGCAGTAGTTGCTGCACAGAGCACCTGGGAGAAAGTGGTGCCAGTAAGTAAGTTTATAGTGACGATATACAGAATATGTGAATCACTCCTTTCACACCTCAGTTATGTCACTCTGCAATAGATTAATTACATGAAGCATTTAATTACATAAAGCATGTAATAATACAGGATCCTTACCAGCATTGTTATAAAATGACTAATAAGAATGGAGGGATTAAGAATTGTTCCTGAGCCATAGACTTATGCTCTGGTTTTTCATCAGCTCTAATTTGGCAGCAAAATTAAGAAAGAAAGCAAAAAAAAATAACATCAACACATCCTTTTGCTATGCAAAAGTGTCAAGTCTCTATAGTAACCTAAGGAGTAGCAGGATTTTCCCCTCAACTGTGGCATCCATGGATCTCAGTTCTCCATAGCCAAAAGGGAGCAGCAAACCCAGCCAAGACCAAGGTACCTACAGTAGTAGTGAACAAGTTGTACAACTTGCCTGAAAGAATTGTGCAATGGCAAATTATAGTCATCTGTGACCCAACAATAATGTTGCCTTTCCGAATCAGTAGAAGATGGAGAATCTTACTTACAGAATCCAGTGATGAAATAAGAGTTTTACTAGGTGTGCACTCTGAGAATAAGGGTTGCAGTCTTTTTCTACCTTCAACACCATCAAGATATGAGCATATGTTTTAAGCATTGCATTGCATTGCTTTTTCATATCCTATTTCATACTCTGCCTTCTTTTAGATAGGAAGCAGACAAGTAGAGTTTGGGAGTTATTAATTTAATTTAATCAATTCTAGTTTTAACAATGCAAGTACCCCTCCAATAGCCAAGCAAAGAACTAAGCCAAGTGTCCTTTAGCATGATACCATTATCTGTTAAGCAGGCACACAAATTGAGAAATTGCACCATACCTGGAAAGATACCGTGCTGGAGAGGTAGCATCTTTTGATGGTGCTGAAGAAAGATAGAGATTGGAGAGCTGTCCGGACCCTGAGGCCTCAAAATATATTTGCCAGGCATTAAAGTTTACAGTGGACATATTAGTAAAAGCCTTCCTGTGGATAACTTCCTAGGCTTGGTGGATATGATAGAGGCCCATCACACATCACAGAAGCCCATCACACAAGTTGCTTCTCCCTTATCAGAGGTCTCTCAGGTTTGGATCCAATAATGATCAATTTCAGTTTAGAGCATTGTCCTTCAATCTGATATCAGTAGCAAAAGTATTCATTGAGGTGAGGGTGGGACTTACAAGCCATTTAAGATGCAAAGGTATATGTGCTTGCCTATGACGAGTTGTTTCAAGTCCATATCCCTATTTATTTATTTAGCATATGGCATATCATACATGGACTAGCAATATATATTAACATTGCCCATATCTCTGATACTTGCCCACAGTCAATTATCTAATTCCTTCAAGCATAAAATACTTCTCAAGTTCTGCCTGGGTTCCGTCCCAGAGAACACATGTAGCTCAAGCAATGTGCATTAGATTTTGAAGATCTATGTTATGCATATTAGAGAATCAAAGCCCTGGTGAATTACTTGTCTCTTATGAACAAGAAATCAGAGGAGACAAGTTTTCCAATCTGCAATTAACAGAGGATAGATTAATACATTATCTTGGTTTTTATAGTCAGCAAGATTACAATGCTTTCTGCAGGGGACCACTTCATTGGCAGGTTTAAAGGCAAGAGTACTATTATATATTTGTTAAGGCCATTCTAATATGGAATTGTCTAATTTTATAAAAAATAAAATAAGGATGTTTCTTTTGTAGATACTGTACGTATACTTATATTGATGTACACTTGAAATACTGCTGCACTTTTCTGTCACTGGAAGATGGACCTGATACTCCCATCCTGTGGCTTATGGTCTCATAAACTATCCATATGACTCCAAAGTTGAGGTCCTCAGATACTTAAGTGCATTACGCTAACTGTTAGACATTGTCTATCTAACTTACCAGTTATAATTTGGTTGTAACAAGAGGATGCACAGTAAAGGAGGAGTTGAACCACCATTAGCTTAAGTATGTTCATGCAACGGAAGGAAGATTTTTCCTCCATGAGATAGGAAGTAATACTATCCTCTAGCTACATGTAGATTTCATCCTTTCCTTCAGATGATCAAAAAAGTACATTTTGAAACTACCCATTCATATTGGAATAGTTTAAATAAACAAGCAGATGCTTTTCAAACTTACTCAAACTAAATTTCTTATTAATTAATTTTGCTCTCCTCAGGAAGACCTGGGCCTTCAGGAAGCTACCTATGAACTGTGTTACAATGCTGCCTGTGCTTTGATTGGACAAGGCAGGTTGAACGAGGCAATGAAAATGCTACAGAAAGCTGAAGGTAATGAGTAGTGAATTTAATTTATCCATTCCATATTTAGAAAAAAAATATTTCCCTTGGATTTTGTGTTTATAAGCAGTGGTATTCAATTTCTTTAGAAAAATAAATCTGAGAAAGTACATAAAAAAGATCATTCTTATGTTCCCAGTTCATTGCTTAATCCATCTGCCTAGTTAGATGGTAGTCCATAGCCAGACTCAAAAACAGATTGAAACCTGGGTAATATCTGGGTAGACAAAACTAGGAAATTACAGAACTTTACCAGATGTTCTAATGTACTTGTTAGAGCCATTTATATACACACATTTCATATTCAGGGTAAACTGGTAATTGGATAGAGAATAATGATATCACCTTTCGCAGCCCAATACTCACCAATGTTTTCTAATATAATCCCATTTTTCTAGACTCCTGGGTTGAATGTTCATGTTGATGCTGCTACTTCTGTGTTGCTGGTGTAGACCAATGCATTCAGTGAGCACCAGCTTGGGGAAATCCTTATAATCATGGCTTATCATGAGTGAACTGCATTCTAATGTTTATAGATGGTTTGCTTTCTGATTAGTTCTTCATTCTTGTCCCTAGAATCACTGCAAAAACAGCAGTATCTTGTTCACATATCCAGAGTCTAGTTCTCTATATATTTTTTTGTTTATAGCAGCATAAAATCATCTAAACACTTTTAATATAGCTTTATTTCTTATAAATCTTGCAACCCAAATGTTTATGTTGGGGGGAGGCATAACTTTTTGACTTGCTAACATTCTGTCACTGCCTCAATGTTTGATTTGTGGTTTTGTATCTTCCAAAATTAATTTGTTACACTTTCCCTATAGATTTGTGTCGCCAGTCTCTCTCTGAAGACTCGGTAAGAGTTTCAGTTCAATTAAGCAATATATTTTTGTGTCTTATTTGTTTAGCTGGTTGCAGCTGATATTTGCTATCCAAAGGTTTTAATGTTTATTAAATTGGGGGAGGTTATTTGTGTTTTGTTTTTTATAACATGTATTAATGTTGTCTTTACATATTTTCTACTTATTCTGAATTTTAGTTTAGAATTATAAACCACATCAAAATGTAGTCTGAAATGTAATAAATAAACAGATAAGCAATTCATAAAAATCCTTTCTGAGATTCTGAAACAGCACTCTTGTCTATTGTTCCTTTAAGTAACATCATACCTTTTTTCTGACTCCTTCACTAAAATATAATAGTGAAAATTTAGCTATAGACTTGGTAGCAAGGTCTTTAAAAGATAAATAGTAAAAATTGCCAGGTTTTATTGTTTCTTAAAAGCATTTAAAAGTTTTAAATACTTGCAGTTACTGATTTGTAGCAAAATATATTTATTGTGTTTGTAATTTAAACTAATAGGGTTCAGTTATCATAAACCGTGTGCCATATTATTTGTTTTAGGATGTTTTTTGGTTTCTTAAAAGCATTTAAAAGTTTAAAATACTTGCAGTTACTGATTTGTAGCAAAATATATTTATTGTGTTTGTATTTTAAACTAATAGGGTTCAGTTATCATAAATCGTGTGCGATATTATTTGTTTTAGGACGTGACTGAAGAAGACATTGAGGCAGAATTGGCCATTATTCATGGTCAAATGGCTTACATTTTGCAACTCCAGGGTCATACAGAGGAAGCACTACAACTTTACAATCAGATAATCAAGCTAAAGTAAGTATTTCTGTTTATTTTGATAGTGTTTTTAGCACTTTTTAAAAATGTCATACTTTCAAAATTGGATGTATTCTATTTTTACAGACCCACAGATGTAGGATTGCTTGCTGTCATTGCCAATAACATCATCACTATTAACAAGGTATAGAATTTTTGCCACAATACCTGAGAAGTCTTTGTAATATGATACTGTTTTGAACTACATTATATTTTTGTAAAGCTCTGCCTTCTGCTTGCAAAGCAGTAGATGAACAGATTGTCATAAGGGGCTTATGAAATACCATGTTTATGTTAATGAAGCATTCCATTCTGCACCTTTCACAGGACCAAAATGTCTTTGATTCAAAGAAAAAAGTGAAACTGACCAATGCAGAAGGTGTTGAACATAAACTGTCCAAGAAACAACTCCAAGCAATAGAATTCAATAAAGCTTTGTTGGCGATGTATACTAATCAGGTAATGTAGAGTTTGTACCAGTTTAAGTGGATTGGTTAAGCCAAGGCATCAAGTTAGAACTCGGGAGATTCTGAATTCTGGTCCTGCCTTGGGTACAAAGCCAGGGTGAGTCAGTCTGTCACAATCTTGGGAAGGAAGCAGTGGCAAATCATTTCTGAAATCTTGCCAAGAAAACCTCAGGGGCTTATCCAGGGAAACACAAGGAGTCAACTCATTTATTATGACACATGGCTCCGAAATATACAGCTTAAAAATATAGGAAGTGACTTCCTCACATAAGAAAGCAAACATCCATGCATATAAGAATCTTATCTTGCTAAAGAAAGAGTAGATCAACAATTGCCTAAAAAGCAGAGAGCTTATGTTAGAAGGAAGCTTCTGATACAAGGGTCCCGTCTGTAAAGAATTATGTTCTCAGTGGCTTTTCTTTCTCCAAAAAAGCTTTGTAAAATCTACCATACAATTCAATGTATTGTAAAGGGCTGTGGGTCATATTATTTATGACAATTGCACTGTCTAAGGATCATATGATCACCATTTGTAGCCTTCTCAGCTGGCTTCCAACAAGTAAAGTCAATGAGGAAAGCCAACTTTGCTTAAGAACTGCATGATTCACTTAATAACTGCAGTAATTTGCTTAACAACTATGGCAAAAAAGGTGGTAAAATGGTTCAAAACTCCCTTAACTACATGTATACTATTTTGAAAAATTACAATAGCAATAGCACCTAAACGTACATACTGCCCCATAGCGCTTTACAGCACTCTCTGGGCAATGTCAGCATATTGCCCCCAACAATCTGAACTTTCATTTTACCAACCTTGGAAGGATGGAACGTTGAGTCAATCTTGAGCTGGTCAAAATCGAACTCCAGACTATGGGCAGTGTTAGCCTGCAATCCTGCAATCTAACTACTGTGCCACCAGGGCTCTTTAATAATATGGAGTCTACATAAAATCACTAGGTTCTTTATTATAATTCCTATACATATATTCTCTTTTGAGAAATGTTGGGCAAAGTCACTACAAACTGGATATCCTGCTAATGTAGTATTCAAGATGTTTACTTGTTACATATGTGTCTAGGCGCCTTTCTATTGAATTGCTTTTCTGAACTTGACAATTTTTAAATCTTACCTCTTAGGCAGATCAGTGCCGCAAACTGGCATCAGGTTTACAGTCACAAAGCCCTGAACACCTCCTTCCTGTTTTAATCCATGCAGCTCAATTGTGTCGAGAGAAACAACATGCTAAGGCAATAGAACTCCTACAGGTATAGTTGGCTGCTAGAAAAAAATGTACAACAAATGTCCTCCAGGGGGACAACTCAACACTCTGATACAATTTTCCCCAATGGTTTCCTTGTAAAGATTCTTTTATTTTGATATTTCTGTACATCACTGAAAATCATTTCATTCTCTAATAATCATGGCCCATGGTAAACTGTTAGCACTAACTGTATTTGTAGTCTTATTTCTAATAGAAGTTAAAAAGAATCAATATAGATTTAATGCTGTTAAATTCCTCATAGAGGTCTATATCAACCGACATCTTTCTCCTATCCTTGTTTAATTCCTTTTTACATTTTTGTGAATGAGCCAGAACTATTTTTCTTGTAGTTTTTAAAATTGATCAATATCTTTAAACTGTGATTGGTAGCAATAGCTAGTTAGAAGAACATTTACAGTTTTAATTAATGTTAGTTGACAATAACATTAGTAGAAATATAATACTGCACTACAGCTCCTAAGCTTCTAAGAGAAAATTAGTATATCTGGATTTTTTTTAAACTTGCAGCATAGGCAATAAAGGAAGACACGATGAAGATTCATAACATTACTTCTGGTATAGAAAATAGAGATTGAAATAAGTGTTCCTCCTTTCCAATATTTGCATTTTGAGGGAAGTTCAAAGCCTATAAAAAAAAGCCCTTTTTGTATAGATCATAGTTAAGCTATCATTAATGCTATAAAAACTACTATTTGCTATCAGTGACTAATAGGCTTTGCAATCTCCCAGATCATAGGCTACATGTCTTGGATATTGCTGCTAGAGAAACAGTGGAATTATGAATCATCTTCTATGCTTCTGATTGGCCAAATGCTTCACTAAGTGATCAATCTGCTTGATTCAGCAGAACTGCTGGCTTTTACAATTAGACTAGTCTTTGTATATTCACATCTAAGAGTTTATTATTGGGAGGTAAATATTCCCCTATGTCATAGTCACTCATAATACAGTTCCTATTTTGTAGATTTTGAAGCAAAGAAAGTCTGATTTGAATTCTTTTTTTTCCCTATAGGAGTTTGCGGATCAACATCCTGAGAAAGCATCTGAGATTAAATTGACCATGGCACAATTGAAAGTTGCTCAAGGTACACTGCCCCCACTCGCCAATTCTTTAAAGAACTTTCATATGCTGATAGTAGCACCATTACACTCATATGTTGTTTTTATTATTGTTATGTTTCAGTTATTATTTCTGTGGAACATATTGCTGTTTTCTTGTAAGAATAAATGAGCATTAGAAGAAAATAGTTAATTGAGCATTGTTGTTGGGAGACACTTAAGCCAGGAATTGCTTCCTTTGTGCTTAAGGGTCAGATGAATTCTTTGCTTTATAGAAATATTATAAATTGAATATCATTTATAGCTGTGCATTTTTTAATATTTTGTATGAAGTTGGTTTTGATTTTCAAGGGAATTATATAAATAATAATTATATAAATGACCAGAGTGACATACAAATTTGATAAATAAATAAAAATTTAACTGTGATGAGCATTTGTATTCCGCCATCTCTTGTGCTTCTAAGATTTCAGGCATTTCCTACATGTTTGTAAGGATATTTTTGTATTCATCAGAGGCAGAAGCCTTCTAATTTTTTCTGTTAACTTTTGTCTCTTAAATAATAACCAATATTCTGACAAACTGGCTTATGCAATATTGAGTGTCTGCAAGCCGCCTGGTGTTGCTTCTAGCAAGATGGGCAGCACACAGGTTTAATAATAAATAATTAAATATTGTGGAACACCTGCAGCTCTATCTGAACATTTGTTTGGTGTTGCCCTCTTTCCTCTTGTTTAGATGGTAAATTTAATATCTAAAAAAGGACTGGATAAGAATATTGATAATTATGTCATTTGTTCTCTATCAAAGGCAGTGTCACGAAAGCATGCATCATCCTAAAGAGTATAGATGAGCTAAGGCATAAACCTGGCATGGTGAGTTATAGATATAATTCAGCATATATGAACGTAATTATAAATTCCATGATAAAACAAGAAATTCAGAATTTGCTTCTGAAGTCATTCTAGCACAATTGACAACTAACTTGCACAAGCAGTGACATTGAGAATCATGACCAGTGTGTTATATATATTTATTTATGAATTTATAAACTGTCAGGATGTCTCTTTAGTTGTGCATAAGAACAAGAGTTGCAGCCAATGCAATAATAGCAATTTCAGTAAAAATTATGATTACAATAATCCTTGTGCTGGACATTTTATAGCAGTCTACTCCCAAAGGCCTTCTGGATCAGGTTTTTATAAGCTTCTGGAAGGCCAAAAGAATAGGGCTACTCTTTCTTTGGTATATTGTTGGCGAGAAAAACTTTTTTGTTTATAAAATGTATATCATTTATTTTGATTTTATTTTAGTTTTGAAAGATACTTTATTTCTTGAGTAGTGATTCTATTACTCTTGATTCTATTCATTTTACACACAATTTATCCAGTGAGAAAGTTACAATTAAAACACAACAGTAGTCTTTGTTTCAGCATTTATTACTTAAATTAATGTTGTCTTTCTGCTATTGCCCATCCATTTCTGAATGGCTATAGGTATCAGCATTGGTGACAATGTATAGCCATGAAGAAGATATTGACAGTGCAATAGAAGTCTTGGCACAAGCCATTGAATGGTATCAAGAATTCCAGGTAAGTTATAGAATGTAGATGTGATTCAAGAAATAAGGTGATAATGTACAGTTACAGGAGTGAAGATCTTGTTTTTGAATTAAATGCAACTTTCTCTAGAATAGTCAGCCCCCAGGTGTTTGTTTTCTTAAAAGATTTCTCTGTCTTCTTAAGCAACTCTGGGTGGCTTACAACTACCATAAAAATCAATAAATAAAACAACAATAAAAACAATACAAAAACCCTCCACCATAATTATATTTGAATGGTCTCTTCCCTCCTAACTTTCAAAAAAATCTGCAATGCGATAGTTATTCCATCAACTTTTGGGGCAGGTTGAATATAATGTGTGATTTGGAAAATTCAGAGAAACAGCAGAATAACCTATTGAAGAAGTGCAGATAGAAGTAAGCAGTAGTTCTTTCTTTTGCATAGATAGATAAAGTATGCCTCCAATTATAATTAATAATAAAATTCCCCGATTATCAGAGATCTGAGACATTCTATGGCCTGGAATTATGAATTATCCCCATCTAAATGGATTACTCTTATTAGGTATCAAAATAATTCCACAACAATAAGTGATTTTTTTAATAACTGTAGCTTGTTGATTTGGGACAGAATTGGTAAGAAACAGAAATGTGTATTCAGGGAAAGGATTATTGATAATTGGGAGGTACTGAAATCAATATACTATTTTTTTTAAAAAAATTTAAACTATATCATCTATCTTAGCCATTACTACATGCCTGCTTCCAAATTATTTCTTGAACTTCAATTAAAAAACTTGAGTTTCAAAGCCGTAAATTTTCTCTGTGTTCTATAGGATACATATAGTACATAAATATACTACAATAAATATTTATGTATAACAAAATTATACATCCTTTGTAAATCCTTGCCAATTTACAACATCTAATAAAAAGTTAAATATAAAAATAACTAAAGAAAATTATACATGAGCTTCAAATCGGGATATAGATTTGCTACTCAGATGGATATATAATTGACTTTGGAGGCCCTTAACATTCTGAAAGCCCAAAGCAGGCATCATCTCACACCAGCATGTTAGTTGCTTCAAATTAATTGTAAACAAATACTGTATTTTTTCAGCCCAAGTCTCCAATACTTTTGTCACTAATAAGAGAAGCTGCTAACTTCAAGCTAAAGCATGGCCGAAAGAAGGAAGCCATCAGTGACCTTGAGGAACTGTGGAAGTAAGTCTTTCTGAGAATCCCTAAAAAGAGAGGCTTGCAGGAAGTGAGACATTCACAAGTATGCTCCTGACCAAATATATTAAAAATAACATAAACTAAGTATGTTAAATCCAAACATGATAGTAGTTAAGAGCACGGATCAAAATTAGACATGGTCTAGTTTCACAGTTCATAACTTTGAGGCAGGAGGACAAAAATAATGATTCTCCTCACATTTCAGCCAGGCTAGAAGTATTTTGAGAAATCGTTCAGGAAACAAATCTCAAGGGTCCCTTGGTAAATATTGAAAGAAAAATTCACTACAAATGTGGGTTTAGCCTGTGTGTTTGTTAATAGGCTTTAAAAAGCAATTTTACAAGTTTCAAATACATAAACCTCTTAGCCAACATTCAAAGTTTCATTGCTTTTGATGTTTCATGATCCAAATTCCACACTTTCCCTCTTCCCCAAGAGCAATTTCATTCTTTTGTTAGAGAAGATTGTGCACTGTCTTTTCAGTTAAGCACAAAGTTCCATGGATCCTTGTCTCCTATCTTTATATTGGTAGTTCAATGGATAGTCTATTGAATTTAAAATTGAAATATTATTCCCTACACTATTCATTAGATTTTTTAAATTGTTCTTGGACTAAACCATTAGGAATGGGCAAACTTTTAGTCTTCCTCTTGGCGAACATATTAGCTGCCCTATGATTCTTTCTAGTTTGTAAGCATTTGATGTATAAAATCTAACTTAGGGTACTGCCACTGCACTAACTGCTCTCTAATAAAATTAGATTTTTAGTTGCACTTTAGATTTTCTACCTTACTATTTTTGTATACAGTGCTCATGTTTTGTTACATTAACTGATCTGCTGTTGTTAAGAGAAATTACTATATCTGATCTTTGCAATAATCCGGTGAAGCTGGTCCCTGTTGAAGTATTTCGGCAGATTTGGTAGAGCAGAGACAGTGCTTTCCACAGTAGTTGGTGGTTTTAAATCCAAGTCTATATTCAACCTCAGTTAATTCAAATATAGTGGTACTTCAGTACTCATCGTTAATTGGTTCTGGGAGGCACAATGAGTACCAAAAATGATGAATACCACACAGGTTTTTCCCATAAGGAATAATGTAGTGAGTCATGAGGCAGTAGACACTGACAAGTTCTAGCTTGTATAGTGAGTACCAAACAAACGATGAGTACTGGAACAAAATGTTCACATCAAAATGTGTTGACTATCAAATTTGATGAGTTTCAAAGCAGTTGAGTACCAAGGTACCACTGTACTATATTGACTTCTCTCAAGGTCATTTCTAGCTGTAGCTTGGATAAACTTATTTCATTCAGCAAAATCTTAGGTTTGTAGCCATGCTGATTCTTGATGAAGCCTTAAAGTAAGTGAGGATTGGGTTAATAAAACAATATATAAGTCATCTTCTTAATCCATCTGGATTTTCCTGTCTCTTTCCTGATATGGAGGTAGGTGACTAAAGCAGCTGTGAGCTGCAGGTGTGCTTAAAGCAAGAAATAAAGAGGCTACATAGTTCTTGAAATATTGCTTGTAATTCCCACGGGTTTTAGCACTGGGATACTTCATGGTTGCTGATACCCAGAAATTGTTTCTTTGGTGTTAGTGGAAAAGATATCTGATTAATTCAGCTCTTTATTTTCATAGACAAAATCCAGATGATGTCCATACCTTGGCTCAGCTGATTTCTGCCTACTCACTAGTTGATGCTGAGAAAGCCAAAGTGTATCCTTTCTATGAGGTTGAGGAGATGGGTCTACAGGCAGTGTTTGGTGATTCCATCAAGTAGGCCTGTTTGCCACAGTAAACTTGTACACCAAGTTATTTTTTATTTACCTTCATGTTGTTTGTTTCAAGATTTAAATCATCCCTTTGCTTTTATTTATTTTATCTATATTGTTATTCCTAAACTCTTTCCTTGCAATAGTCTTAGCAAACATTTGCCTTCTTCAGACACAATGTCTTTGAAAGTAGATATAGAGGCACTGGAAAGCTCACATGGAGCAACATACATTCGGAAAAAAGGCGGGAAACCCACAACCGAGAATCAGCAAAAAGAACAAGGGTAAAATAAGCTTTCTAAAATGATTATAAAATGAATTATAATCTCAAGCAAAGGGGATATGGAGAAGACCAATTCCATAAACAAAACAAATATACTGGTTATATATTTCTCTCTCCCTTTTTAATTCTAAATCAAAGTCCTAAAATTCTTCTTTGGCAACCATTAACTTCAAGGTGTTGGTGACCACCTTTAAAGTGCTCCATGGCTTAGGGCCGGGGTACTTACGAGACCGCCTTCTGCCACCAATAGCCTCCCACCGGCCAGTACGCTCGCACAGAGTGGGCCTCCTCAGGGTGCCGTCTGCCAGACAATGTCGGCTGACGACTCCCAGGGGGAGAGCCTTCTCTGTGGCGGCACCCACCCTCTGGAACAACCTCCCCCCAGAGATACGTACAATAACAGACCTCCGGATTTTTCGTCGGGCCCTGAAAACCCATTTATTTCAACTAGCTGGGCTGGCTTGAGTTAAATTTTAAATTGATTTTAAATTGGGTTGTTTTAATTTACGGCCAAAATATTTAATTATTTTAAACTGCTTTTAAATTTTGTATGTATTGTTTTTTACTTTGGCTGTTCACCGCCCTGAGTCCTATTTGGAGAAGGGCGGTATAGAAATAAGAACAAAAAAAAAAAAAATCTTCTCATGCACTTCATTTCAAATATTTTCTTGCTTTTTTTTAGTCAAGGGGATGTTAAGAAAAAGAAGAAGAAAAAGAAGGGTGAGTGTCTTATTGCTACAGTACTAGCTTGTTGTAAAACATACATTTGGGGACTTGGCTATTAGGACCTAAATACTTCCCAGCTAAAAATAAAATTTAAAAATGTAGATTTGATTTGATTTTATAATGCAGCATTGGCTGTAGCCTCTGACTAAATTATTATTTAAAAGGTAATACATTTCTGATATCTAATTGCTGGATGAAACAAAGAAGATCTGCTATCCTGCTTCCCAAAAGCAATTGTTTAGTCACAACTGGATGCAAGATTAGATAGATTTTGGTAGTTTTTTATTGCATCTTCTAAACTTTTAAAAAGACTGCGATGTTTGAAACAAATCCAATTTTCACAAGCCAGAGTTTCATCTTTGCATAGTATGCTATTTGTGGTGATATTGTATTACTGCAAAAAGGGACTTTAAAAAAAGATGTATAGCCTACAATTAATATAAAAGTCATTGTCCCATACATAAAACATTTGGATTATATGAGTTTTGCAGTGGAATAAAATTTTGGGTTATATGAGTTTTGCAATGCAGCTATTCTTAAAACATGAGTAATCATTCTATTCCAAATGCTATGTAGGAAAACTGCCGAAGAATTATGATCCTAAAATGACACCTGATCCTGAACGGTGGCTTCCAATGCGAGAACGTACTTACTATCGTGGGAGAAAGAAAGGCAAGAAGAAGGACCAAATTGGGAAAGGAACTCAGGGAGCAATGACGGCAGCTTCCTCCGAATTGTGAGTAACTAGTTATCTAAACTTGTGCACGTCAGGTTTGGTGCTGCTCAAGAACTGATTCAGATAGTCCTTAACTTACAAACATTCGTTTAGTGACCATTTGAAGTTACAACAGCACTGAAAAATGTGACATGTCTTTTTTTGTACTTACGGCCACGTGGCAACTGGAAGTCAGATTCACTTAACAACTATTTTACTAACTTAACAACTGCAATGATTCACTTAACAACTGTGGCAAGAAAGGTTGTAAAATGTGGCAAAATTCACTTAACTGTTTTGCTTAGCAGTGGAAATTTTGAGCTCAGTTGGGGTCGTAAATTGAGGATTACCTGTAAGAAGGATGAAAGGATAGATATTTCATGTTAGGGACAAAAGATGGTAATTCTTTGCCTTGATAAATAAGCACATCAACCAGGAATCAGATATAATCTTATATTACATATATAGTTGCGTTTAGTTAACTTATAAATTAATTACAGTATATGCGATGGTTTGAGAAAAGGAAAGAGGGGCAAGGATTTTATGTTGTAGACAAAGGGAAAAGTAAGTTATAAAACACCAATTTCTGTTCTGAATTACTTCTTGAATTAGTTTGTTTGCCTGCATAGGTTTACTATGTGGCTATTTCTATGCACAATATTCTTACACATACCTTTCTGCAGATGTTCTCTTTTAAGTATTTTATCATTAATGCTGTCAAGAAATTGTTTTCTACTGTCCTTGGAAAAGCAGACTGTGGGGCAAAAGTGTTGCTGCTAAGTTAATTGACACTTTGTGATCTGAAGTGCTCAGGGAGATGAGGTTGCCAGTTTAAAATCATTTAATATGGCTTCCTGTTTTGTCCCATATGAAGCAGATGAGGCTTTTCTAAGTTTGGGTACAGGTAGTCCTGGACTGCCCATTTAGCAGTCTGAAAGTATGCAAATGTGAGTAGATAAATAGGAACCACTTTGGTGGGAAGGTAACAGGGTATCATGCACCTTGTCATATAGTCATGCTGGCCACATGGTCATGGAAATGTCTTTGGACAATGTTGGCTCCCTCAGCTAAGAAACAGAGATGAGCACCACCCCGTAAAGTTGGATACAACTGGACAGGGGAAAACTTTTCCCTTCACATTTACTCCTGGACTTAAAATGTTTTGTTTAATGATGGTTCAAAGTTATGATGGCCTAAAAAAAAGTGACTTATGACCTGTCCTTAAAGTTACAACTATCATATAAACACCAGGGTCATGTGATTATAATTTGGGCAATTGGCAACTGCTTGCGTTTACAACAGTTGCAGCATTTTATGGTCATATGATTGCAATTTGTGACCTTTGTAGCCAGCTTCTGATAAGCAAATTCAATTGGGGAAGCCAGATTCACTTAACTGCATGATTTATATTAACAACCAGATGATTCATTTAACAACCATGCTAAAAATGGTCATAAAGTTAGGCCTGATCATTAGATAATTTATTTATGACTACACTGATACATATTCTGATCCCAATATGGTTATAAATCAAGGATTTACCTGTATTGCCTTCTCAATATCTGAATAGGGAAGGCAAAGGACAATTCTTATAGAATCCATTGCTCTCAAAGTATGAGTCTGCAAACAAAAGTGTGAAGTGGCAAAAAACAGAATCTTTGAACATTTTCACTTCGTTCCAGTTCTTGAAGCCTAGCTTTCTATTCATACATCCTTTATAATTCCATTTCTGCAGCTATTTCTGCTGTTTCCTGAGCAGTTCGGGCAGAAGTTGGAGAGAATAGAGGTTGTAGTTGTATTTGGGGAAATAGTAATTTTACCTTTTACAGTTAGGGAATTCCATGGAAAATTTTGCTTTTTAAAAGGCTTTGAAAAGTTTTGTGGTAGCATCGAATGGTAGCATCATATCCCGAACTAATCTCCATCTTTAGCGACCTCTAATTATGGGGCAAAATCTGCTGCATAATTGGTTTTGAAACAAAGGATCTATAATAAATTTGGCATACCAAGCAGCAAGCCATCACAACTATCTTGTTTACTTTCCCACTGCTTAGTGGGCGTTATTAATCAGCTATATATTGCTGTGTGTCTCTGTGATAAATACTCTACAGCTTAGTAACAACATTGTTTAGATTAGAAGTTCTTTGATTAGATTTGGAACTCAGTACAGATTGTCAAAGATAGTAAGTTGACAGATAACTTCTTATAGATAGAAATTAATCCTTGGAAAATATACATATGTACTATTTAAATGCTTGTCAGCCTTAGAGAGCTTTCTAGACAAAAGAAACTAGTGCCATGTTGGTCTAAAACTTCTTTTATTACAATAGCTTTAGTACAGAATATTTCAAATCTGAATGTGCTTCCTCCTTCATTTTATCTTTGTATGAATTGGGGAGGGGGACTATCTGAAGTGTTTCTTAAGTTACCGTAGTTTCTTGGAAAGGACTCAGATCCCACTTGTCTGATTGTTGCCCTGGTAGCAGTTCTTCCAACTGTCCTCCAAAGCCATTTTCAATGGCCTCTTCAGTTCTTTGCAAACAAAAGTTAGAATTCATATGTAGTTTATCTGTCTTAAATATGTGAATACCCTAATTTCTTTACATGTAACATGTTTCAGTCTATTTGTAGGCTATGAACTAAAAATCAACTTTATATTATTCTTTTTTTTTTTTTTTTTTTTTGCAGGGATGCTAGTAAAACTGCTAGTAGCCCACCTACATCCCCACGGCCTGGCACTGTAACAGCTATTCCATCAGCATCAACAAGCAACATGATACCACCCAGGCACCAAAAGCCTCCTGGTGCAGCAGCAACAAAAAAGAAACAGCAACAGAAAAAAAAGAAAGGTGGGAAGGGAGGCTGGTGATCAGGACAAGCAGCTGAAATTGCTATATTTTTTTCTTGTTATGACAACTATGAGCATAATAAAGGTCAAACAAAACAAGGTGAATTTTTCAAAATTGTGTTTGGTCTCTAAATTTTTTAATAGAGAAAGCTTGTTTTTGTATTAGAATCCATTGCTGGGGAACTATTTATTTTTGAATTAACTGAACATTTCAAGGAGACATTTAACTAAATGGGGACTGAATAGCAATGCTAAGAAGGGAATTGAGTTCTGATTTTTTTTTACTTGAAAATGTTTTTAAAATAATGTCTTTAGCTGATTTTGCCACAAGTTGACTGGCCAGTAACAACTAGCATAGATTGTTAGATAGTTTATGGCACTGAATGAAAAATAAAAAAGCCTGGAACTCCTACTGAGGTTCCATTCATTTCTATGACCTGAGTTTTGTTCCGATTATATCTTTGACCTTTTTGAAGTGTTTTTTTTTTTTAAGTTTGGAACGCTTCACGAATTTGCGTGTCCCCTTGCGCAGGGGCCATGCTAATCTTCTCCGTATCGTTCCAATTTTAGTATATGTGCTGCCGAAGCGAGCACGACCTTTTTCAAGTTTTATTTTACTAAAATGCACCCAACTTAGAATATCAACAAAATAAATAACAAAGCTTGTGTATTGATAATATAAAAGGGAATCAAAATTGAACATAGATGACAAATGCTCAAAATGACTCCAAAATGAAAAAAAACCCAATAGATTTTACCTATAATACTGTCATCAATCATTTTACTGCAGTAACATTTTAAAATACTACATCATGCTTTTGTATTTTACCAGTTTCTATATTTCCTAATTTTCCTTTTATGGACTATTAAAAGAGTACAAGCAATCCTCGACTTACGACCACAATTGAGCCCAGAATTCATGTTGCTAAGTGAGAAATTTGTTAAGTGAGTTTTGCCCCATTTAATGACTTTTTTTTGCTACAGTTGTTAAGTGAATCACTAATTGTTAAGTTAGTAACATGGTTGTTAAGTGAACCTGGCTTCTCCATTGACTTTGCTTGCCAGAAGGACGCAAATGATGATCACATCATCCCGGGACACTGCAACCGTCATAAATATGAACCAGTTGCCAAGCATCCAAATGTAAATCACATGACCATGTGGATGCTGCCACTGTCATAAATGTGAAAAATTGTCTTGTCGCTTTTGTGAGTACTGTTGTAACTTTGAACGGTCACTAAATGAACTGTTGTAAGTCAAGGACTACCTGTAGTTGAATTATGCTTGAATAAGATACTCATCCACTTTACAACAATAATTGTGTAGCTCTTGGCAAGTTCTAAACAAATTTTTTTTAAAAAAAAGGGAGTTGGAACAGAAGAGACAGAGGTTTATAAGCAACAATGCATCTTCTAATAGCTATGTTATAAGTAAAACAATGATGAACGTTGCAGAAGTATTTTAAACTTTTTAAATGTCTTAATTGGTAATGGCTTTTTCTTGGTGGATAGAAAATATACACACTGAATGTGTTCAGAAAGAGCCTAGAGTCCTATGATCTGTGTTCGCGCTCAGGCAATAGCATTGCTGGAACTCTTGAATCAAGTCGTAAAGCCATTCCTTGCCTAATTTAAAAGAAAAACAAAAAGAAACTGCGTATTAGTGCAGAGACGGAAAGGCAAACGCCATGTCTTGCGCAAGTAAAGCAAGCCTTTCTTTGGCTGCCCAGAGCATCAGAGAGACCTTCTCACTTCTCCCTCTCGCTTGCTTCAGCGGGAATAACTGCTCCGTAAACGAGCGGAGAGGATAGTAGTGCTTTAGGTCCTGATTCCTACATGCCTCTTCACATAATACGAAGACTCCTCCGCTTGAAAGAAACCGCAGGAACCTTCCTTCCGGCACAGGCTGTTGTGGACCCAGCGGGGGCGGAGCCCCAACGAGAAGGGGCGGGCCTTGGAATTGGGCTCCGCCTCCGCACCGGAGGGGAGCGAAGTAAACGTCGCCGATCTTGTTGCGTCCCGTCCCGCCCTGCCCTGCCCTGCCCTGCCCTGCCCTGCCCTGCCCTGCCCGAGCTCTTTTCTCCCGGGGGTCATGGCGGGCAGCCTGCGGCAATTCGCCTTCGTGGGCACGGCGGTTGCCGTCACCGGTGGGGTCGCTTATGCTCTTTGGCGCAATTACCAATCCACCCAAGAGCCTCCGGGACGCGAAGATCAGCAGTCTCGGCTCCGGCTCGGGGTGCAAGAAGGAGGCACAGGCCCGCCGGCGGGACAGGTAGTGAACGCGTGGGAAATAACTTCCAAGGCTGCAAGTAGAGCCCCGTGCATTTAGGCACCGTTCTTGTCAGTAGAAGTCGAACGGGTAAAACTCTCATTACTTGTAATTTTTTTTGCTTTAAAAAAATTGTGAAGTGTTTGCTGCTTCTCCCTTCTCAAATGGAGTTCAAGAAGAATGGTTCTGGAGGGAACTGTGTTTCTGGGACATTTTTCCTAATCTCATTATAACTGTTCTGGTCGGAAAGAGGAAAGCCGCGGGAACAAAACTAATTCAACATCTACTTTCTGGAAAACCTTGCAAAAGTGTTTTTCTTTAAAAAAAAAAAGAAGATGATGGTTGTTGGTTTAAATTTAAAGTTAGGTGCTGGGTTGAAATATGGGAGAGTCAGCCTCCTGGAAGTCAGAACATTTGCTCCTGGGTAAAGTACAGGTGGGATCAGACCACACTGTTGATGGGAGGTTATAAAAGAAGAATTAATCGAAACAAATCTTCCTTTATCCTGCCTTGCTTAGAATCTGCCGGTTTGATTTTGGTTCCAAGAGTCACTCGAAACAAATAATCTGTAAAAGTTTTTGTAAGGCATAATTTTGTAAGGTATAATTTGTAAGGATTTTAAAATAGATTTAATTGGGGAATTATATGAAACTAGATTAAATTTATTTAAATTAATTTAAAATTTTAATTAATTAGATTAATTGGGGAGTAAATGTGTCAATATACCACTATCCTAACAGGATAATTGGTGTTCAGGGATCTGCTAGTTAGGTTCAGCATTAGAAGAGCAGGTGTTGAAAAATATGGCAAGAAGTTACATTTCAACTCTGGTTTCCCATTAATTTATCCAATGGGGACATTTATTTCTATTATTGTTGGATCCTCATCTGTTGGAAATTGTTTGGGTTTTGCCTCAGGCCTTGGAAACAAAAACAATTCTTGCATCTCAGTGTTCCACCAAAGATGGTCATATCACTTTGTTTTTCAACGATACTCTTGTTTGCAGCCTTGATTACAACTTGATTCCATTTGAAGATTTTTTTTTTAAATAAGGAGCTACTAAAAAGTTATATATCAACTAGTGGTTTTTCTACTCTAGGTAAATTTATACAAACTTAGCTTTTGGAACAAATATGTTGAGGAAGAAAAGCGGTCAAGACTGTAAGTCTAGATTTTGTAAGCTCTTGATACCTTTTAATTATCCGAAGGCAGACATAAATCTTAACCATTACAGATTTATTTATCTTTTTGAGATCATGAAAGGCTTAGATAAAATCAGTCAGGTAGAATCTTATTAATGCAGAGTGGAAAGAGATAAGAATAGAAACCTTCCAAATGGCTAGCCCTCCTTTGTTTTACCTTGGTATCTTAGCAATTTGAATGCTAGATCAACTTAATAGTGAGCCATTTGGAATTGTTTGTTTCATTGCAGTTGTGTACCCATATAATTTTCTTCGCTTGGTAATTAATGTTCTTAGCAATATTCAACTTCTTAAGATCTTCCCAATGAAATGAAACTCCAGAAGATTAAGCTTAGTATCATTTATCACACATATTGTGTGATTAAAAAGCATCATATGAACAAGATCCCAGTACTCTTTAAGGCATTTTTAACAACCCTAGAATCTTTGTCCATTTTTCCAATCTTTGTCAGAGTGACTTTTCTTTTTTATTTTTTGAGTCTCTTAATTCACAGTTACATGAGTAAAATTGTGTTGTTCTAGCAGACAGACTAATGAGATTAAGTCCCTTATTGTTATAATAAAAGGTAAAAAGTAAAGGAACTCCTGCTGATTTTATTTCACTATAGTCGTTGCCGACTATCAGGGCAATGCTCATCTCTGCTTCAAGGCCATTGAGCCAACACTGACGAAAGACATTTCTGTGGTCATGTGGCCAGCACGATATCATGGGGCGCTGTTACTTTCCCACTGATGTGGTACCTATTTATCTACTTGCATTTGCATGCTTTTGAACTGCTCTGCTTTCTAAACAAATTTATGCTGTTTTATCTGATCTTATTTTATATATGTGTGTCTGTAAATAAAGGCAGGATAAAAATAAAACAATTGTTAACTTTCAAGGAATCTTAATTGACCCTTTGGGTGGGAAAAGTAGTTATCCTGTCAAAAATAGAAAAACAAGACTATAAGCACAATTTAAAAGCTGGTAATTAGTGGTTTTTTTAGCATATAATAGCAAAAAATGTCCCTAAACATCTGCAAGAATTACTGCAATTGAACTGGAACTAGTTCAGTTCTGAATGACTTGCTTTGTATTTATTTCCCAACTTTATTATTTTTATAAATAACTCAACATAGCAAACATGTCTAATACTTTTCCATCCTATTTTCTTCACAACAACAATAACTCTGTGAGGTGAAGTGGGCTGAGAGAGGGAATGACCGGCTCAAAATCACCCAGCTGGCTTTCGTACCTAAGGCGGGACTAGAACTCACAATCTCCCTGTTTCTAGCCTGGTGTCCTAACCACAAGATCAAACTAGCTCTCGGATTACTTCAATTTTTTAAAATAAAAAATGATTAAATAAATTCTGCCTAAAGAGCCGTGGTGGCTCAGTGATTAGAATGCAATACTGCAGGCTACTTCTGCCTGCCGGCTGCCTGCTATTCAGCAATTCAGTTCTCACCAGCTCAAGGTTGACTCAGCCTTCCATCCTTCTGAGGTTGGTAAAATGAGGAGCCAGATTGTTGGGGGCAATATGCTGACTCTGTAAACTAGTTAGAGACAGTTTTAAAGCACTGGGAAGTTTTACTGGGAATATATAAATCTAAGTGCTATTGCTAAATGAATCTACATCTTTCCTAAAATACTGTGTGTATATTGAGATACAACAATCAACAAGAGTGCACTTTGGCTAGAATCAATGACATAATTTTCTGGACTAGTAAATAAATTGTGATTTAAATAATTAAATTGAATCTTCCTAAAAAGGAATTATAAATTGAATCCCCCATTCTTCTGAACAAGAAATTTATTAGTTTAATAATTTTGATAACATGACAAGTGCTGGATGCTTCGTTATCAGTTCAAGAGTATCAGTGCCTCTTTCTACCTAGGGAAAAATAAATCAATTCTCAGCTGTAGCTCAGAAATAGATACAGTAGAAGCCAGATTGATATTTTTGATAATCCAAACCAGTGATGGCTAACCTTTTTGCCATCGCATGCCAGGAGGGGGGGGAGGGTCGTGCGCGCACGTGCATGCGTGCGCTCCCCCCTCCCCCCTCTCCTGGCACATGATGGCCTGGTAGGCCCGTTTTTCTTTCTTACCTGGTTCCAGATCCTCTCTGTGTATCTGGGAAGGGCGAAAACAGCCTTTCCCACTCCCTTGGAGGCCCTACGGAGGCTGAAAGGGCCCATTTCCCAACTCTCGGTGGGACAGGAAGTGACATTTTTTGCTGTCCCCAGCCTCCAGAACCTCTCTAGGAGTCTCTAGGAGCCTCTCTAGGAGTCTCTGGAGGCTGGGGACAGGAAAAAACATCACTTCCTGTCCCACCAGGGGTCGGGAAATTCTCAATTAAGCCTCCGTAGGGCCTCCAAGGGAGTGGGAAAGGCTGTTTTCGCCCTTCCCAGATACACAGAGAGGATCTGGAGCCAGGTAAGAAAGAAAAACGGGCCTTCCCCACCCCGCCCCCAGGCCCTCCAGAGGCAGGAAACAGCCTGTTTCCCTACTTCTGGTGGGCCCAGAAGGCCCGAAAATCAGCTGGCCGGCGCATGCATGTGCCCCAGAGCTGAGCTGGCGTGCCCACTAATATGGCTCCGCGTGCCATCTGTGGCACGCGTGCCATAGGTTCGCCATCACGGTCCTAGACCCTGAGGAGCCTGAGTGGCGTAGGAGGCTAATGCCTCCTACTAAGGCAGCATTTAACATCCAGCTGCCTGCAATTACTGCAAGTTCAATTCTAACCAGGCTCAAGGTCGACTCAGCCTTCCATCCTTTCTAAGGTGGGTAAAATGAGGACCCGGTTTGTGGGGGCAATAAGCTGACTATGTATAAAAATATACAAAAGTATGAAGGCTATTGCTTAACGCATTGTAAGCCGCCCTGAGTCTCCGGAGAAGGGCGGCATATAAAAATGGAGAAAAAAAAATAGACCAAATCAACAGGACTTTTCCATCTGGCATTGTTCAGTTGTTTAAAAAATGGTTTTACTTTTTCTTCTTTGTGTGGTTGTTATTCACATGTATAATAACTGACAAATAATTTTGTATTTGCATGTAAACCAGCCTAGTTTATTGTTCACAAGTAGCTCTAGGTAATGGGGTTTGCCTTTATTCCTGTTTCCTCTACTATTTTGTATCTGGCTTTACTATGGATCTCTATGAAAAAAAACAAGTTTCCATTATGAGATGGCTATCAGTAACTGCTATTCTTATTGATAGAGGGAAATCCAAAAGTCTGTTCTCTTTGTTGGCTGGTTACATGCCGTGGAGGCAAATTAATGAAGGAGGCCATTTTTGCTTCAGTTGCCTTTCCAACATCCTAGTATCTTTTGCACATCCATTCTTCATACCTTTATAATATTTGCCCTTATTGGCTGGGGCCTATGGAATTTTGATTTAAAGATAGATTGAAAGATTTTAGATTGAGGGCTTCCGGTCTGGCTTCCGCTGCCGCCAGACGGTCCTTTGAGACCGCCAGCCCCGATGCCTGTAAAGAGCCGCCTTTACATCTGAAAGGCGGCTCGAAAAACTCCATTTCCTGACGGAAATGTGAGTTAGAGCAGGCGAGGGCAGGTAGAGCCCTCTGCGAAGTCTCCAGATTTTTTTTTTAACTCTTGGGGACGAGCAGGTTGTGGCTCCCTATTCCCGCTCGCCGCTGCTCCGGGCATCGGGAGAACTCTGCCTTTTTTGCAGAGCAAGGCGCTGGAACCGGATCAATCAACGAACCTAACAGATGGATTAATTAAAAAAGATGAGACTTGGACTTGGGACCCTAAATTGCAAGTATCCTTAATGAATTTATAAGCATTTTAGAGTGAAAGAGAAAAAAACTTTAAAATGGCAACCGCTGAGGCTTGAGAAGTAGTAGAAAGCCGAAAGTGAGAGTCCTTCCGTAACAGCTACAAAGTAGCGGAATATATAGTGCTGGCTACAATTTGGAAGAAAAATAGTTATTTTAAGTTCCTTTCTTCTTGGAGATTTGTACTTGATCTTGTTTGGGGAAAAGTTTTCCTTTAAAAAAAAAAAAGAGTTTGTTGGCAGGATGGCGTTAAAACTTATAAAGCCTGATAGACAAGCAGTGGGGGGGGGTGCTCCCCCATTTACAATTGTCTGAACAAGCTTTGAGCCTACAGACTCTGCAGAATGGTTTTAACTTAAAATAATTTCTTCAGGAGGAAATGGCAAAATATTATGAGACTGTGAACCAGAAATTTGAAAAATTAAGGCAGGAAATTAAATAAATGATACAACTAATGTATGATAATCTGCAACGAAAGATTGTAACAGTGACTAATGGTTTTTCAGAAGTTGTTATAAAGTTGGATACAAATATCAAATTACTAGAGTCTAAAATGGAGGAAGTTGATGATAAGATTTATAATTTGGACAATAAAATACAAAGAATTGAAAATGATTTAATAAATATTCAAGACAATAGTTTAGAAGTAAAGTCTAAAAAGGAAGCTGGTCACGAGACTTATAATGCAGAAGATATAAAGCAAGGGATTGAAAGAAAAGTTGTAATGATGCAATACAGGTTTACAGAATTTGCAATCAGAATGAGAGGCTTACAGGAAAATAACAGTGATGATCTAAGAAAAATATCTGCTCAAGTTCTGGCTGGGATCTTAAAGGTTCATCCTGAGGAGGTATCTTGTAAATTTGACAAGGCCTATAGAGTAAATTCTTGGATTGCAAAGCAAAGGCAATTGCCTAGAGATGTGGTGATTTACTTTACAGATAAAGAAATAAATGATATTGTGCAAAAATCCTTCAATTCTACTCCACAACTGTATGGGAGAAAAATTTGCATATATAAAGAATTGCCGCCTAAGATGTTAAGAGATAGAAAGAAATTTGGACTTTTGGTGACTGAGCTAAGAAAACAAAATATTTTATTCAGGTGGGATGTTCCAGTGGGTATAATATTGAGATATCAAGGAGAAAGATATCAGTTAAATACTGTTGAAAAAGCAGAAGAATTTTACTACAAGGTCCTTAAAAAGCAAAATCAACAAGAGATAGAAACTCAAGAAAAGCAGAAGGAGAGGGAAGTAATGAAGAAACAACAGGTTACAGAGGTTTCCACAGATGAGCCGCTTTTGGATTCTCTCTCAGAGGTCTCAGCTGGACTATTTAATATAAGAGAGGCGGTTCGGGATTCTAATGTAATGACTTATCAAGCCACAAAGCAGCATGGAAATCAATCAGTTGATATACAATTTATAGAACCAGAAAGATTTAAGCCACAAAAGCAAAACCAACAAGATCAAGTTATAGATCAGCATGAAAACCAAATAGTCGATACACAATCTACAGAAAGGAATTCAGGACGAAGATCTAACCCACAAAAAGTCAAGAAAAGAAGAAGCAGGTCTCACAAAAACAAAAACTTTTAAACTAAACAACAGTGTAATGCCAGTTATCTAAGAGATGATTGAATATATGAAAAGATAATGGGCAAAGTATTGGTTTATTTTATCCTGAGGAGAGTGACAGACCTCTGCAGTGCTGAACTTTTGGGATGTGAAAAGGGCCTTAAATTGAATGGATTGGAAATATCTTTTTTTGTTTTTTGGATTTTTTGATAAATATATTACGTTTATGCTGAGTTACATGGCAAGAGAGTTACTGGATTGGGGCACGCAGAAGATCTGGTTGTTACCCTATTATGGTGGTTGGAATTAATAATCTGGATAAAAGACACCTCTACAGACATTATATGGAATATAAATATAAAGTCACTCGGGTGGTTGTTGTTGTTTTTTTTAATATGAAGATATTTATTACTGATGGTGGCAGATGGTAATTGAAGATACCGAAAATACTGTTGGAATTAGGATGCGATGTTACCCTAATATGGGTGATGGAGTTTATTATCCAGCTGAAAGACATTACAGAAGATATTATATGGATTACAAGCTTAAAGTCTTTTTAGGATTTTATTTACATAAGGGAATATTTTTCTAGTGGAGTGGGCAGAAGAATAAAGATATTAAGAACAATTAAGTATGGTAGTCTTGTAGGAAAGTGGGTGGAGACAGGTTAGGTTATTGATTGTTTAGTTTAAAGAAAAGGGATATTATGTTTAGATGTGAATATATGTAAAAGATTTGAGTTAAGAGATATAACGATGTGGGGGGAAGGAAATGGGTAGCTGAACTGAATAAATGTTAAATTAGGATTTATTATATAGTTTTATAGTGGAAGGTTGCTTTGAAATGTTATATTAATATACATAAAAGATTTGACTTAAGAGATATATGTATGGGGGTAGTAAAAGGGTAGATTATGAGCAGAAATCGCTAAATTCGGAGGTATAATAATATTATGTTAAATTAGGAGTTATTAGATAATGTTATAATAGAATGTCACTTTGAAATGTATAGTATAGTATAGTACAAGGGGGATATGATAATTTTATTAAAAAGAAAGGGTCAGCATATGGGGATGGAGTAAGTGGATGGTAAAGTATTATATAATCTGTTATGAATTTGGGTTTTATTATGAAGAAGTCACAGGGGGAGGGGAGGGGGAGGGGGGTTAGGGAGGAGGGGGGAAAAAGGGGGAAAAATCTGTATTTGAAAAACTTTTTCAATAAAAAAAAAAGAAAGATTTTAGATTGAGAAGACTGGTTTGTCTGTTTTGATATGTTAGTGTTGATGGATTTGGTAACCATTATGATTTTTTAGGATGGGAAACATTTGACCCTCTGGATTTTATTATTATACGTTTGATTTGTTAAGGCAGCCCAAATTCCAAGAAGACTGGATTTGTAGAGCTATAGCTCAAAGCATCCTTGGTTTTATTGACTGCCAGGACTTGAAGTTTAGTAACCACTAGAGGAGGGATGTCAAACTGGTGGCCTGCGGGCCATGCCCACCTAGCTCCGCCAATGGGGAAAATGTCATGAAAAGTCACGTGACGGCAATGTGACATGGCAAGTTTGACATCTGTGCACTAGAGGATCACCAGATACCTATCTCAGCTGTAAATTATAATATCAGTATAATTTTCAGAGTAATATGCATATTTTGGATAGCTGTTTATAGGCTTGTCTGTAATTATAGTCCATTTGTGTAGCTTTCTAATGTTCAGATTTCTAGAAGAACTTTTCTGCTTTTATGTGTCTGCTGAGAACTCTTAATTATCTGCCAACCCACCTAGCTACTCCAATTAAGATCAGAAACAGTGAACTACCATTCAACAATTGCTATAACAACATTTGGAAAATTAGCTATTTCAGTTTCTAAACACCTTTTGTCACTTGTAACAATTTTATGTTGAAGTAGCCAAAACAAATCTAATTAGAACATTTGATAGGTACTTACATTGAATAATGTAACTATGCTGACCTGGAATTCTAGCCCAATTTATATGTAGTCGGTATAATATATATGGTCAGTCACTAGTAAGTAAAGTTGACCACATAATCATCACTCCATTATTTTATTTGTTCAAATGTCTATTAAATAACTGTCTTTTCTGATAACTGTTTGGTCTTGTATTTTGTAGGATAAACCATCCAACAAGCAAATATTGGTTCTAGGCTTAGATGGGGCTGGAAAAACCAGTGTTCTCTATTCACTAGCAACTAACCATGTAAAGCGCAACACAGTTCCCACCAAAGGTTTCAATGCAGTGTGTGTCAATACAGAAGAAACAAAGATGGAATTCCTAGAAAGTAAGCATATCTAATTTATAAGAAACATTTTTTTTTAAATCATCTATTTTATGTCTTCTCAACGAAACAGTGCTGTAAAAATCTCCCCCTCCATTTCCCTGATAAAATACTGGGTGTGTTAAAGTTTTGTTTCCAATAAATATAATTGCTTTATATAAGCCAATACAATATATCTAGTAAAATTTAGCTATTTTCTTCATTGAGCTAAAATATACTTTAGGAATACTTTAAAATGTGTTATAATAATTACCGGTATGTTACCTTTGTATAATTATTACAATAAAGGCATACTAATGAAGATAGGAATTATAAAACTCAGTAGATTATATCCTGTTGGGTCTTGATTCCTACACTTAGCTTTTTACTTTTAAAGGGTTAAACTATGGAATGAGGGGAAAAGTTTAGAAGAATATGATTTGGATCAAACAAGGTTTTATTTTTACACACACACATTCAATTTAAAAACTGCTATGTCATAAGATCCATCCCAACGTTTGGTATTATCATTTTTTATTCTATATCTTAATTCCAGTTGAATGTTGAGTGTTTTTCTGCTATATTTTGAATTATGCTTGATAAATTTTGGGAAGATTTTCTATCATACTTCAGCATTTCTGTGAAATGAGTATGAAACGCAACTGCCTTCTGTTGAAAGTTTTACCATGCTGATGGGAGTTTTAATTGATAATTGCTGATTGTTTTTCTATATTATTGATTTACAGTTGGGGGCAGTGAGTCTTTAAGAGAGTATTGGAAGATGTATATGCCGAGAGTCCTGCTGCTGATCTATGTTGTAGACTCAGCAGATCATGAACGCTTCCCAGTTGCAAAAACACTTCTTCATCAGTTGGTCCAGAATAATTCTACGTTGCCAGTAATGATTCTAGCCAATAAGCAGGTAAATATAAACTGTAGAACCCAGAGCAGAAATGGTACCTTTCTGGTGAGTGTGTGAGAAACCTTAATTCTATAACAAGAGTATCATTCAATAATTTCTGTAATGGTTCAGTGCAGAAAAAAAAAGATCAGTTTCACCTGTGACACAGAGTTGTCATTGGTTATAATCAATTTGTCTTATTAATGATATCGCATTATTATTTACGCTGTTCTGTAAGTAAACTTAATAGTTTGGTTAAAACAATGACCCTTTGGTTTTCATTTCCAGCAAAATATGAGCCCAGCAGTTCTCAATCAAAGTCAGCAGCCTAGCTACTATACTACTGTATATCATGATGCACTAATTGTATATGGTTAGGTAGCATTGTTTGTTTGTTTTGTGACTTCAACTCAAGTCTTGATGATTGGTGACCATCTGGTCTAGTCCCTATAGTTTTCTTGCAAAGATTTTTTGAAGGTAGTTTTCTTTTTAAAGTTTCCTAGGATTGAGAAGAATAACTGGCCAAGCTGATCCAGCTAAGCTTTATGCCTAAAACTGGACTAAAACTCATGGTCTCCCAGTTTCTAGCCTGGTGCGTTATCCACTACACCAAACTGGGTCTCTATATAGGCGCATAGTAATAGGACAGGACAGTGGCTTCAAATCTCTGGCAAGCTTTCTGACCCATGTTTTACAGACCTCCTGTACTTACACATGGCAAAACATATGTGATTTCTATCTATAAAACCTAAATACTGTATTCTCTGGTATCATTACTGTAGTCTGGATTATTTAAATCTGGAAAATCATTGGATTTTATCTCAAAGTTAAAGAGACAATTGTTGAGACAAATGTCACAATTTGATAGCATTTACTAAGATATTTGCCAAAGACAGCTAACAGTAGCGTGTTAGGTAATGTTTGGTCTTCAAAAGTTTCCAGCTTCCATTCTAATATTTTTCTTAGTTGTCTCCTGGTGGAATGAGCAAATATATTCTAAAATCCTGTAAAATGTATTTTTTTTTACAGTGCAGTTTACCTTCTAAGTTACTTGGATTCTGCTTTTGTTAATAGTTGCATGCAGGTAGTCCTCAACGTACAACCATTTATTTAGCGACCATTCAGAGTTATTGCGGCACTGAGTTATGCTCACACTTACAACAGTCATACAGTGTCTCCTGTGGTCACATGATCAGAATTAGGGCCCTTGGCAAGCGGCATAGATTTATGATGGTTGCAGCACCCCAGGGCCATATGATCACCATTTTTAACTTTCTGATGGCTTCTGATAACTAAAGTCAGTGGGGGAAGCCAGATTTGCTTTGCTTAATGAACTCAGTGATTCGCTCAATGACCACAGCAAAAAAGGTTGTAAAATAAGGTGTGGTTCACTTAAGAACTGCCTCACTGAACAAGAAGTCTCAAATGTGGTCATAAATCAAAGACTATCTGTGGCCAATAACAGCTTTCAAGCAATTCTCAAATACCAATAGAGAGAGCCTCTTCTGATTCAGATGTCCAAGAGAAGTAAAGGTTCAATGTTATCTAAAAACTGATGACAATTTTTTTTTTGATAAATATCAAAATTATCATCTCAGCAGCTTCCTACAGCGGTAAAGAGCAGCAGAGAAAGAATAGAAACTTGTGAGGTCTCGCAATACAAATGCTGAGCAGAAATCGTCTATTGTCAATCTATGGGGGCATTATTGCTGCAGATAGGAAAGGAGCCATATAAAGATAGAGAGATGAAGTGGATAGGGAAAAGACAAGTAAGAGAAAAGACAATAAAAAGAATAGAAACTCAGATGATGCCTAGGTAAATGGAAAAGGGGGAAGGGGGGAAAGAAAAAAAGTGTTATTATAAAAGTGTACATGAATGATAAAACAGATGTAATTATTAAACAAAAAAGAATTTGAAATGAAGATATATGTAAATAGAAAATCAGGGTTGCTCAAATACCATTCTAGATTAAATTGAAAATGGATACAACAAAGGATTGGGAGAGAGGAATAGAAAGAGGGAAGGAGGGGAGACGAGAGGAAAGGAGAGAAAGGGATAGAAGAGGGAAAGGGAGAGGAAGAAAAGGGAGGGGAAAGAAGAGTAGGAGAGAGGGTTAGAAAGGGAGGAAGAAGCGGAGTGGGGGGAGGGGATGAGAGGAGGAACGAAGAAAGTAGAAAGGAACAGAAGAAGGAAGAGGACGGAAGAAGAGGAGGAAAGATTGTGGTAAAACAAAGAAGAGGAAATGGTAAAAAGCAGTCCCGAACAAATAAAAATGAAAATTAAAGGATAAGATGAATGATCAATGATTAATGATGGATAAGAGACTGCACTTAAATATGTTTATGAGAAATAAAAATAAAAAATTTTATGGAAAAGAAAAAAAGGAAAGGATCCATCCATCTCCTCTATATTATTTTGGTGGAATCTACTTACTTATTTTCTCTTTTAAGATAGTTGCTAATCAGTAAAATTATAATAGCAATATGCAAAAAGCAAATCCATCTAGTCAATTTACAAGTCATGTTATCAAACCAATAAGAAAAACAAGGAACCTTGAAGCAAGGTATCTATCACATACAAAAAGTCTTATGCCACCTTTAGATGATTAATCAAGATTAATTTTGCTTGACTCTCATTTGGGGTTTAGTTTCTCAGTCTTGGGGGGGGGGTGCAGCAGCAATAAAGGACTACCTTTTTGTGTTTTGTCTTACAGGTAAGAACTGTGAACTTAGAACTTGAAACTGAAAAGATCCAGGCAGATAACCTTTCTTTACCACAAGGCTTGCTAGTTGATTTTATCTTTTCTGACACAAAAAAATCTGTACAGGACCAGTTAAAATGCAGGTGTAGGCTAAGTTGTCATAGGGTTCCATTGTGCACAAAGAAAAGGATTGCATTAAGCACAAGCCCTTTGAAGATGGGATCAGTTGCTCCAGACTTCAAAGATAAAACAGATGGAATAGTAATTGAAATGATCTGATACTGTTCAACAGAGGACAAAGTAATATTACAGCATTTTAATCTGTTAGGATATTCAATTACAGAATTTAAAATTACTATCTTAAAGCAATCCAATTTCTCCAGCATCATACAGCAAGAGACTGCTGAATTCATATCCATCAAAAGGCTATCTCAGAGAATCTTATCAAACACAATGGGTTTTTAATCTTTTGTATGTGTGTCGACACACACTTTCAATCATTATTAATTGCTGGTTACTGCCTGAATTAGTCCTTGCAGTTTTCTTTGCAAATCTTTTGGAACTAGTTTGCTATTACTTCCTTTGTAGGGCTGAAAGAGAAAAAATCATCTTGATTTTTATTCTTTCAGGAATAAAGCTAATAAACTTAAATACCACCCTGAGAAATATTTCAGTATGTACTGTCTCTTATAAGTTCAATGGAAAAAACCATCGGGAAGATTCCCTTCAGAAAAGATTTCATGTAAGGAACATTGATCTTATACGGGAAAGTTAAATAGAGTCAGATCTGGTTAAAACTTGGATGAGATACCCTCAAGAAATTGCAGCAATGTAGATTGAAAAGAAATAATGGAAGAAGACAAGTGTTTCCATATTGCATCTGTATCTATCTATCAAAAGCTAAGATTTGGAGCGAATTTCCTACAAGTTTGTTGGATTTCTTATGCATCTACCACTGTCCTACAGATCTCCCTACAGTGCTTGAACAACAGAGAAATGCTGCTTCTGGGACATGATAGCAAGAGTGGCCCAAATGTCAGCTGTAAATTTGGTCTTTTTTGAAAATTAGTCTAATTAATTAAACTAATTTTAATTTAGTTTACTTATATCTAGTGTGAAGAAACCATCCCATGAAAAGCTTGTATAATATAATAATAAATTCTTTGCCCCTGGGAATATTGTTTCTTCAGAATTTTACTAGGTGTTTTGACAGGTCTGTGAACGAGATTATTGCAACCCTGCTTTAAAAAAGCCAAACTGAATAGATTAATATGTTTCTTTCTTTTGTCGGACAGGATCTTGCAGATGCATATTGTATCACAGACATTCATGACGCTTTGGCTTTATCTGAAATTGGAGACGAAAGGAAGATATTTCTGATTGGTACACATGTGGCAAAGGAGGGCTTAGAGATCTCTTCCGGCTTGAAAGATACCCGGGAACTGATTACACAGCTGGTGTCAGAAATTCTGTGATAATGAGACGGAATGGAATGCCATAATAGGGGACATGCAATAGCAACTATGAGTAGCGTCTCTTCTAATCTTGATGGCGATCAAACCCCAGATACAGAATTGCTATGAAAATGGTTTTGAAATGGAAAGAAATGATTGTTTAGAAGTGCTTTAGCAGAAAAGAAGGGTAGTACGCTCTGAGAGCCCAACATTTCTATATATAATATGTATTTCTTTTTCTAGGTTTCATATTTGATCACTCCTTTAATTTCAATGCATATTTCTGTGTCAGCTTTCCTTTTTTAAAAAAAACAAAACTATTGTGTAGCATTTCAGAGGAGGCCAAAGTTGCTAGCCTGGCTAAATACTGATTATCTCTTATATACAGGGCATAGAGAAAATATTATACCTTATGAGTGTTTTAGGGACTAGAGATTTCATGTTCAAATAACTGTAGAGGTTATAAATTATTTTCATACTTGAGAAAAATTTAATGGAATATATACCTATCCCTATACCTATTCCTGATCTTTCCTTGGGACACTCCAAGGAAGAATAATTAAGCAGAACTACTCCACAGTTTTCTTAGTATTATCTCAGTTTTGTTCATTAATAGTATTGCTGAATTCAATCCTGGAATTAAAAAAATAGGATATAGTATTGATACTTTGGACTTTGAAGTTCGAGGAGGCCTCTGGAAATACGATTAGACAAGAAAACAAATTTATGGTTTACAGAAAAATCTAAAGCCCTCACTTGAGGCACAAATGACCAAATTCAAATTATATTTTAAACATAAGATGGACCATTGATAAGTCTATAATGCTGGGAAATGTTGAGGAAAAAAGACGATAATTGGCAGCAAAGATGATGGACTTGATTACAGAAGTGATTGGGCACCAATGGAAGGTCTAAATGTTACGGACAGAAAACATCCTGGAAAAAGTCTAGGAGATACAAACATCTTAATCTCCACTACCTGTAAACTGCATGCCCACATTTCACCAGCTTTAGTATGTGTTCAGTTAGCATCTCCTTTAAAATTTAGTTCTACCAATTTCTTCACTAATGTTTATTTACTGTTTAATCCCTCAGAGTCATATTTCTAAAATCAAGAGAAATGAGATCTTGTTCAAAACTGGCTTTTCAATCAAATGATCAAATTCCAAGGCCAGTATTAATAATAGGAGATTTTAATGATAGTATAGGAGCCAATGAGACTGTGCTCCAGCATTTTAACATCCCAGACTTCTGCCTAATCGGGTTGGTTCATTGGAAATCTAAATGAGAGAGAATTGATATGAGAATAAATATGAGAGAATGAATATGAGAATGGGTTTGCTTCAATTGAGAAAATTTGCCCTGAAGGTCTTCATAGGTCTACTCCAGGTGATAGGGTAAACTCATCTTTTTGGGACTCTAGAAGAACTTGTGTTGTAGAGTTCATGCTGATTTCTGAAGATTCAGTCCCTTACTGCTTAAATTTTAGTATTAACTTCCATCTTGACAGTAATCACTTATCATTAATAGACTCCTTTTCCTTGAGTCTACAGAATTAAGACAACTGCCCCTCAATTTTGCCCCATCTGCTTTGTCACTCATCTGATAGGTACCAGACAATACAGCCTATCTAGTACAGTGTTTCTCAAAGTGTGATCCTTTCAGGAGTCTGCAAAATCAAAATTATGTGCCAGCTTATGTTGAAAAACAATACACTTATTAAAATGCCATCAAATGAAATGAAGCAGTTACCAGTAGCACATGTTCATTTTAATTTTTAATACAGCAAATGTTGATGAGTGTAATCTGTGCAAGTAACAGCTATTTTGGGGTTCTTTGTAAGTTTTAAAAGTGGGAAGGAATTCTGGAAAAGAAAGTAAGAAACACTACTAAAATGCTGCAACTTAATTTCTTAAATTGTAGATCAACCATTTGAAACAAATCATTGGTACAATCAAGAATACTTCTAATATTTTTTGCCACTGTTCAAAAAAGTGACTGATTTACCTTAGAACTGCCTAATCAAACTCCAACCCATTGTCCAAATAAACAACCCAAACCTTGGTTTGTAAGAATAGTGTTCGAGTGAAGGCTATACTAACCCAGTTTATAGAAGTGCTCAGTTTGGCAATGATTCTCCCTATCATGAAACATTTCTGGTAATAAAAGAATGGTGAAAAAATTCCTTAGAGAGAAAATACAGTACTATGTATTAATGAGATAGAGTTCCAACAGGCAGTAATTAATAAGGATGATTGTTCTGGCATCTAGCACTGATCCCAGTGCTAATGACTTCATATTTTTAGAGTAAAGACAAAATATTTTGGTAACTTACTCTGCACCCTTTGGTAGTAATTCTCTTGGCTCACCATATCTGATCCATACCCAGATTGGTCCCCAACTTCACACAAACAGAGATCTAAAACTGATTTTCTTGGTTTAAAAATGATATACCCCAGGTAAAAATAGGATTATGCCAGAATGGTTGAAAACAAATCCTTATTGGTGGGTCTCTGTATTAGCTCTCCTACTTAGTGCCATTAATAATTCTTCAAGTAAGAATTATTATACAAGTAAGGTGATGGGCAAAACCAATTAATTATTGCCTAATTAAATTAATGCCAGTAATTAGTAAATTCTGTGCTCAATTTTTGACCATAAATGTTTATAGACCCTATGTATTCGGAGAATATATTAGCCCTGAAAAGTATTCCTAGCCTAATGTTGCTCTCATTTAGGTCCTTGAGAGAGTCTATGAGGAAATTACCTGTTGCAAGCATCCATTGATCATCACTTGTCAAATTGATAATTTTGCTACATCAAAATGCAACACAGGTTAGAGGCAATCGTAATGGCAATTTAACAACTCTGTCCACAAAGAGGTCAAACAGTGCTGTAACCTTGACCCCTTATTGTTTAACTTTTGTATAAATGACATTGATATAGTTCTTTTTAAACCAGAGTGCCACTACTCCCAACACTTGCCCACTAACTTATTTCAATCCTCTTGTACACAGATGATACATCCATCTTATCTGTAATTCAAAAAGCCGTCATAGATGCCTAAGTGTTACAATGTCCTGTTCTAGGGAATTTCTTGATACCAACTACTATACTCTCGAGTTTAGGTATCTTTAGAATACACCTTAAGTCCCTTGTTAAATGAAAAATTAACCAGTTGATTAAGTCAAGAGTGAAGAGGAAAAATAAGAGGCAGTTGAGGGTGTTTTATTATAATGCCAGTTTTACAGGTCCTGCATGCTGGCTTAATTCTCCTGTGCTAAATGTTCTATCAGGTAGACAAGATAAGCATCTCATATCTGAGCTCTGGTACCAATGTTACTCAATAGCTACATTTTGTTCTGTTAACTACAGTATGAAAATTTGCTCTGGGCTGACATCAATAAACTGGAGTTATCTATACAGGGTTATACAAATAACCTTTGATTAACAAGGACAATTCTGGCACTCCAGTTGCTGTGGTTAAGGAAATCATTGCAATCATTAAGCAAGGACATCACACGGTTGCCATTTGTAACCTCCTGCCAGGTTCTCCATTGACTTTGTCGGAAATCAGCAAATAAAGTTGCAAGTGCTGACCGCCTGAGTGCAGGATGCTAAACTGGTAGGAATTTCAGGACTAGGCAAAAGTACCACTGTTCAAATGGCTGCTAAATGAGGGTTGTTAAGCAGGAAGCACCTTAAACATCCATTAGACTACCAATCATGCCACTTTGTTCCATTTGTAACAAATATACCTTGGTTCCACAAGCTATAAACTCACGGTGACATTTTAGTTTAGTTTTACAAAAATATTAACAATTTTGATTTGATTTTAGGCTTAGCTGGCTGATACATTTTAGATAGCTCATGGTTCTTACCTCTTAGTTTTATATTGTATTATATAATTTATTTGCCATGCTGTCTCATGGCTTTGTATTTCTGTTAGTTTCATTGATTGGTCATTTAATAATACTAGTAGTCAATATAAATTCCTTGAAGAATTAAGAGTGTCTTGAAAAGTTTAAGCACCCTATATAACATTGGGATAGTGTCTTTATTTTTCTTACATTATATGTTTTGTTTTTATTGTTGTAATAACTTTATAGTCCACTCAGAAAAGTTGTGGTCAAAGCTGTTTGTGAAAAGATAAATCTGGCTTTGTGTTTACAAGGTCTCAGCCAATTCAGATGCAATACCAAGCACCTTCTTTTTTTGATTTTCACATAACCAGCTGTCACTTTTAAAGCATCAGCCAGAATGACCTAAGAGGTCAAAACCCGATCCTCAAAAATGGGTTGTCATCTTTTAAAATAGCGTGGTAATGTTTTAAAACAGTTCCTCCACCCAGTTTTCTGTCTTAAAAGTGAAAGCCTGGATATTTCATTGTAAAAGTGCCCCTATGAATTGGGGGCAGGAACAATTAATGGGAAACTTTTCCTGTGAAATATTAACGGTGGAGAACGGGTGTTATTAATCCTCTCATTCTTTGCTTCACTGTGACATTATTATCTTTCATAATTTATAATGGCTTTGCCTGGAGAAACTTAGTGGCTCCTGTGATCTAGTCCCATTCAGTATCATTGCAATTTTCAGCAGAGGTATTTTCAGCAATGCAATAAAATTCTTTTAAGAAATATTTGGTGGTGGTAGTAGTGCCAGGTTACATACATTGACATTGGCAAGAAAATGTAACACAAGACACTGCTTTTGCTTTTAAAACAAGTTAAAAAACTTAAAATTTTTTGTAAGAATAAAATTTTACCAAACTTTTCTAGAAATGTTTTCTGCTTGAATGTGAAAACTTTTTTTAATTAAATCAGAATATTTTTCTTTAATTGTGCATTTTACTGACATAAAAGCAGAGGTGGGTTTCAGCAGGTTCTGACCAGTTCTGGAGAACCGGTAGTAAAAATTATGACTGGCCCCGCCCCCATCTATTCTCTGCCTCCCAAATCCTAGCTGATTAGGAGGAAATGGGGATTTTGCAGTAAACTTCCCCTGGAGTGGGATGGGAATGGAGATTTTACAGTATCATTCTCGACCCACGCCCACCAAACCATGCCACGCCCACCAAGCCACATTCAAAGAACCGGCAGTAAAAAATTTTGAAACCCACCACTGCATAAAAGTATACCATGTTCCCTGCAATGATCACTTCTTTTTTTTTACTAAGATGAATGCATCCTCAAGGTGATAGAAATGTCTTGACTTCCTTTCCTTGGTTTTCAGATTTTTAGAGCAGTGTTTCTCAATCCCAGCAAATTTTAAGTCATGTGAATTTCAACTCCATGGTTGCATATTGACTGAGGGATTCTGGGAGTTGAAGCCCATGTGGCTTAAAGCTGCTTAGGTTGAGAAACACTTGTTTTAGAGGCACTGCAAACAGACGGATAGTAAATATTCATGTTAAGATGTATTAACAAAGGGAAGGAAATAATTAGAATAAAATAACTGCGCAGAACCCTCTTGCATAGAAAAGCAATTAGATCGAAGGCCGAGCCGAAGTGACTGGACTGTTTGCACTGTTAAAAATAACACCAGTGCAGATCCTACACGCCCTCCCGCGGCACAGAAAGTAAGTTCAAAGAAAGAGAAACAAACGGCAGTGATTCCCCAGGTTGCCGTGGCGACGGAAACAAAGAAGAACGCAAGGTGCGCTCTCGAGCACCCGCTTTTCTACATCTGCAAGCTGAGGCGTGAGCTAGGAGAAGCAGGGCTATTCATATCGCGCAGGATGATCGAGCCACGATCGGGTCAGTAAAGGGGACACCGTCTAAAGCGCCACCGTCTTTCCGGGTAGAACCTGCCCTCTGTTGGGCATTGCAATTATGACACCTCGCAGAATGAGATCCAGCTATTCATAGAATGGATTTTCGCGGGAGGGGAAAGCAAAGATACTTTTTTTTTTACTTTTGATTTAAGAAAAAAAGGGGGGGGCTTGAAAGGAAAGCTATCATCGCTATCGTAGCTAAATAAGTCCCTCTCCCTTATTTTCTTCTTTGTTTAAAGATAATTAGATTGTACTGATTCCACTGCAAGGGAGCACTTTGCACAGCTGGATGGATTTTATGGAGACCATCTTTTATTTTATCACTTGAGCGTACCTGTCATTTCTCATTGTTTACAAATGGATGCAACAAATGTATTTAATGCTGCACTTAAATGCTATACTTAAAAAAACCAATTTTGTAAGTTTCTGAAAATCCCATTAATAATTTGCTTATCAATCCACGTGATGCTCATTTATTTATTTTTTACTCTTTGTGAATTTAGGAAAGCCAGGAGCAGTGCTAATACTTTTCTGTGCAAGCCTTGTCTTCTGAAATCTAGAGATAACAGCTAGTCTTTTTATTTCTTTTATTTATACCCATCTACTATTTAATTTTTTTATTGCTGCGATAGCTAGAATTTATATTTCACATGGAACTGCCCTTGCCACTTAACCACCAACTGGTAATTAACTAAATAAAATAGTTCCCACCACCATCCCCCTGTGGGCAGCCATCCAGAAAATCCTTTAGAAAATAAATTTATTGGGCCTCACATTTCAGAACCAATATAGGAAATAGTTTTATAGTAGCCAAAAATTCAGAGATTGGTAGCACCCTTTCTGACTTAACAAATTTTATTAAAAGGCAGTAGGTTTTGTGAACTGCAGTTCATTACAAAATTATTAGAACAAAAACAATAAAAACCAAAAGAAAAATACATCGTTCATTAAACAAAGCCCTTGTTTCTGCATTATATGAGATATCTGAAAGTTTAAGATAATCGTAATTCCTAGCATTCCAGAATATATTACTATAGTTTGGACTGCATTTGGCATTTTTATCCAGAGACCAAGTCCTTTCCAAGGTCCTGGAACAGACAGACGTTGTTATTTGTTGTTAATGGCATCATCTCAGGATGTAAACTGTTCCAGGTAAAGCTGCCTTTTGCAATTGGCTGATTTTGTCAATGCTAATGGAGCTCAAGTGATGCTCCAGATATTTTGGGATTATTATTATTCTTCAATTATCAGTCAGTGTTACAAACAAATACTATCATGTAGACAGCTGTAAATGATCTAACTATTAACTGTGCCAGAAAAGTTGTACATAGGGTGTGTTACATGAGACAGACTTCCATAGCACTTCTCAGGACCATATGAATCCATAGAGCAAAGGTTCCCAATCTGGGGTGATCCACTCCCAGGGTATGCAGGATAGAATTTCAGGGGCTACAGCAAAGAGTGGCTTGTGGTCTTTTGTGATGAGTCACAAGTCACAATTACTTTTGTACAGAGTGTGAACATTAATCAAACATTTCCTAAGGGTGTGGGCCATAGAAAAGATTGGAAACTACTGCCATAGAGAAGTTCTAAACATCTATAAGACGGTTATATTAAGCAAAGCCACATTTTTGCTGTAATTCATGGCATTTTTATGAGCCTTATTAGCACTTTATCAATAAAGAATTTTCATTGTAGGACTGCAGTTGCTGGTTGCCATTTTGGCAATGTCCCACAGAGGTAGAAAAGGGGTGGGGATTGAATTATGGGGATTGAATTATGTGTCATCTTGCTGATTTAATCCCACCACTCTCAAACATTACTGAATTACTTACAACATATAATTAAATATAGAATATGGACATCATTTTCAGATCCATTTGTTCTTTTCTGCTTTTCTTGCAGCTACTTCCCATGGGTTTTATTCAAATGAACGGTAAGATAAAATCCTCAAGCTCCCATATCTAAGTAGTTATATAGATACATTCAGGAATTGCAGAGTGATATCCAAAGTGATACATTCAGGCTTCAGTTTACAAAGCAAGACATAACTGACTTTGAGGACGTGAAGGCATTCTAGAAAGGAGAAAAGTGATCTTGCCTTTTCTCATTATCAATTGTGAGAAAAAAACAATGCATTTATTTATCTTGTCTCTTTGGGTAACCAGTGAGTCTTCCAGTATGAATGATGCCATAATTATTTGCAATTGTTTTGCAGTAGCTGACCTGCAGACTATTTTGATTCTATGAAAATAAATTACAAATGAGGAAAAAGTAACATATAATACCAGTAAACATATGCTCTACCCCTAGTATATAAAGTGATGACATTTATAAGGGCTAAGAAGTTTGATGATGACTTCATAATCTTTTCTTCCTCAACATAATACTCATAGATGTCAATCAGGTTTAATTTTGCATATCAGAAGCAGAACTGGAGAGAACTGCTAACTCTCTTTCTCCATCATTGTCAACTTGTCCATATTTATATCCCTTTTACCTAGTTTATGCATGTGGGGCAGGGAGATTGCATAGAAGTCAGGGACAAAGAAATACTAACAATTTTAATATTAGTCTTTACTTGGGCTATAACAGCCGTATAATCAGTATAAGGAAGAATTCACAGGGAGTGTCAGAATGTTGACAGCACCTGTTTGACATAAATTTAGATTTAACTTTAATTGCATAGGTGATTACAGTTAAATTGCTGCACGTAAGGAAACTAGAAAAAAATTCTCAGGTTCAGAAAGTGACCAATCTAGTTTAGTATTTTGTTCTAGCCAGTTTAGTAGGTGGAATTGCACTTGAGTGGTAAACAACAGTTACATTTTGTGTTCCTTCCTTTTTTCTTCTCTACATAGGACAGTTGATAGCAAAGAAAATGGTTAAATGTTTTGGGAGAAAAAAAATTTTATTTATTTTTTTTATTTTAAATTTGATTTATATGCCGCCCTTCTCCGGAGACTCAGGGCGGCTTACAATGCGTTAAGCAATAGCCTTCATTCTTTTGTATATTTTTATACAAAGTCAGCTTATTGCCCCCACAAACTGGGTCCTCATTTCACCTACCTTAGAAAGGATGGAAGGCTGAGTCAACCTTGAGCCTTGGAGAGATTCGAACCAGCAGAAATTGCAGGCAGCTGTGTTAATGACAGGGTGCACCAAACCACTGTACTATCAAGGCTCTTATTAAATTAAATTAAAATTAAAAATTAATTAAATACTTTGGGAAGTGGTACCCAGAGGCCCCTAAATTCAGTCCTACCCAGTGGTGGGTTGCTCCCAGTTAGCAAGAACTGGTAGTAAAAATGTGTAGTAGTTCGGAGAACCGGTAATAACATTGGCTGGCCACGCCCCCGAACCGGGCCCAGGCCCAGTCGCCACTCGCTTACCCCGCCCACTTCATCAGAGGCTTTTTTTTTAACTTTTAAAAGCATTTTTTCTACAACCTCTTCAGCCGAAAAAATGCTTTTAAAAGTAAAAAAAAAATGCCTCTGATGATCGTGCGGCTCAGCTGGGATCGTCAGAGGCTTTTCAAAGCATTTTTTCTACAACCTCTTAAGGTTGTAGAAAAAATGCTTTTCAAAGTTAAAAAAAAGTTGGCCACACCCACCCAGTCACATTACCCCCACACACCAAGCCACACCCACAAAATAAGCCACACCCACAGAACCGATAGTAAAAAAATTTAGAACCCTCCCCTGGTCCTACCACACATTTTCTACAACTGATGGTTATTTTTCCCACTGGGAAGTGATGCTGGTTGGGAGAAGAAAGGGCAACAGGGAACCCACCAGTAGCTGATCTGAATCTGCCCCATATTAAAATTTAGAAGACTGCAACACCACCTAGCTTTTTTGCTTGAGTGTAATAAACATTCAATAATAATTGATAATAATAATAAAAAAGGAATAAAAGGGACATGGTGGCTCAGTGGCTAAGATGCTGAGCTTGCCTATCGAAAGGTCAGCAGTTCAGCGGTTAGAATCCCTAGTGCCACGTAACAGGGTGAGTTCCCGTTACTTGTCCCAGCTTCTGCCAATCTAGCAGTTTGAAAGCACGTAAAAAATGCAAGTAGAAAAATAGGGACCACCTTTGATGGGAAGATAACAATGTTCTGTGTGCCTTTGGCATTTAGTCATGCCAGCCACATGACCACAGAGATGTCTTCGGACAGTGCTGGCTCTTCAGCTTTGAAACAGAGATGAGCACCACCCCCTAGAGTCAGGAACAACTAGCACATATGAGCGAGGGGAACCTTTACCTATACCTTTAATAAACACTCATCCTGGGTGAAGTAGGTTGAGGTCACTCTACTTTGCTGTTAACTCCAGCAAAGTGGGTGTCCAAAAGAGCTCTCATCTTACCATTCCTTCATGCACTGGCGTGATCCCACATTGTACACTCTATTTGATACACAATCTGGAACTACAAGCTTGACTAGACCTGAGATAAATTTTTCTGACACTACTGCATACCTCTGTGCTGTTATGTCAACAGAGAGACATCCTTAGCAACTAGCCATCACTTGCCCTAATTTATTGCCTGTGTTGCTAATGGCTGAAGGAGGAAGATCTTTCTGTGTCTTTCACAGTCACTATCACTGGCTGGGAGAAAGATTCTTCCTCCTTCCATGGTAGCTATTCTCAAGCTCCTGTCTGTTAACACCATTATGAACTTGAGGGTGGTGTTTGGCTGGCAAGGAATGTTTCTCCTTGAACAAGTTTCAGCCTGAATTGAAGGCCTATCACCCAATGCATCAGTGCCTCTCAATGAAGTTTTTGCCTAGAAGCAAGTTTTATACATGGTAAAATACTATTGGAGATTAAATGTAATCAGCTAAATGTATTATCTGGGTTTTTGTATCAGATGAACTTGCAATAATAATATATAATCTCCTTGTCAATTCTCTCTCAATGCTCCTAGAGCAGATTAGCAGTAATGGAAGTTAAAGATCTGGAGGAATGCAGCTCTGGTATTCACACTTGATATAATTAAATGCAACGCATACTTGGAAGTTGCTCAATGAAATTGGGAAGGTTTATCAGGCTGTAAAATTTTAGAGAATTGATGTTTCGCCCCATCACTGTGTAATATTTAAAAAATTTTCATTTTCCAGGTTACAAGATCTTGCAAAACCAAAGCCAACCAAAGACTTTTGGAATTTTCATCGGTGAGTTGGATATCAAGGTATAGATAGATAGTCCTCAATTTACAACCATTCGTTTTAGCAACTATTCAAAGTTACAATGGCACTGAAAAAAAGTGACATAACTGGTCCTCACATTTACGACTATTGCAGTATTCCCATGGTCACATGATCAAAATTTGGCTGCTTGGCAACCAGCATGTGTTTGTGATGGTTGCAGCATCCTGGGGTCATGTGATCACCATTTGCAACCTTCCCAGATGACTTCTGAGAAGAAAATTGTCAGAAATGTCATTGGGGACAATGGATTCACTTAATGACTGCATGATTTGCTTAACCACTGCAGCGATTAACTTAACAATCATGGCAAAAAAAGGCTGTAAAATTGGTCATGAGGCATTTAACTACCTTGCTTAGCAATGGAAATTCTGGTCTTAAATTATTATTATTATTATTATTATTTATTAAATTTGTATACCGCCCTTCTCCCGAAGGACTCAGGGTGGTGCACAGCCAAATTAAAATACATACAATACAAAATTTAAAATAATTTAAAACATAATTAAATCCAATTGGCTTCCCGAAGTATTAAAACCCATTACCCTTAAAAACCCTTTAAAATTTTTAAGGTAGTCATGGACTACCTGTGGTCTTTAAAGTGTGTTTTAGGTATGGTCAGAACATTTGACATTTGCCAGCATATGTTGTACAGTAATGGCCAAAATTGTGGAAACCTTTTGGGAAAAGTGTATTTTTGAGGTTTGATGGCTAACACCACTTTTTTTGGAGTTTCAAGATAATCATATTCCACTGCTGGAATGGCCTGAGAATAGCCCAGACCTTAACCCAATTGAAAATCTACGGAGCCGACTAAAGAAACTTGTTAGTCAGAACTGACCCAGCAATAAACCCCAGTTAATAGAAGCAATCATTCAATCTTGGTTTCACATTATAACAACTACAGAACTAAAAGACTTGGTTCACTCCATGGGAAGATGTTTTAAGGCTAAAGGTTACCCAACTAAGTATTAATTTTTGTATATCTCATTTCACTTTTCTTCTTTATAACTGCTATTCTAATAGCAAATCCTTCATAAAAGTTATTGCATTACATTCTTGATTAAATTATCTTTCCATTGATATATAATTTTATGGTACTACTCAAAAAAAAAAGTGGTGTTATTAGCTAGTTTTAGAAAATACACTTTTCCCAAAAGGTTTCCACAATTTTGGCCACTACTGTAAGTACATTGATGAAGTGTTTGTCATAGGGTCTTGCTGGGTAGATGAGGCCTTGACAGAATGCCCCATTTATTTTCAGTCAAATCAATAAGGTGGCTGCTTGTCAGTGCTTCTTAACTTCCCAGGTTACTACTTACCACCCCAATTTACTTCTGTCTTTTTTGAAAGGACACTTGCAAAGAAAGCATTGAGCTCTATCATTCACTATTACCATTTTCTAAAAATGACTTTAGACTTTATATCAGTGTTTTTCAAAATTGACAAATTTAAGATGTGTGGACTTCAACTCCCAGAATTCCCTAGTTAGCCAGCCAATATGCTGGCTGGGAATTCTGAGAGCTGACGTTTACACATCTTAAAGTTGGCAAGTTTGAATATGGAGTTCAGATGCCTCTAGAGATTGGGGCTTGATTCTACAGTATGCTTGCACTCTATTTTGTTTTAATTAAAAAACATACATATTATACAGACACATGAAGTAGAGAGTTTGGTAGGCATCCAAAGAATATACCAGAGCACCTGGGTGGCTGTAGTTACCAACTTGCTTCACACTTCTTTAGCAGGTACAATACTATACAGAACAATTCAGATACTTTATTCAGTTGACCTACTTCCTCCCTGCTAAATTAACTTTTTAGTTACAAAAGGCTATTTGCACTAATAATACTGAGCCCCAGTAGAGAACAGGTTAGTAGCTATTTCTCCTGGCAAGCTACCGTCTTCGTGCAGAGTATAAGACACACCAAACTTTCTGCTCAAACACCTGCTTCAAGACCCCTACCAAATTTGCAATAGCTTCTTTTAGTATAAAAAAGAAAATTATGGTTTCACTATATTAAAATTTAACTTAATGAAACTCCACCCTTTTTAGTACATCTTCAAGATCAGTTCAGGTAGATTATTCCTGTGTAAATTTACAGGTCAAAACAATCCAATCTCATAATTGTACATGTTGGCATATTCTCTGCCCAGATAGTTTCAATTTACCGATAGTTTGAAGAGTAATAGTTACAGTTACTATTGTGTTTAGATAGTATAAACACAATCTAAAGATCAATATTTTTAATATTGTGGGGTCAAGGACAGATCTTATGCTGTATAACAAATATTTTTTTTTCTTTGGTTCAATCATGTCTGATTTATTTTTATCTTGCCTTTATTATTTTTATAAATAACTCAAGGCACCGAACATAACTACGGTAATACTCTTATTTTCTCCACAGCAACATTCCTATGAGATGATTTGGAATGAGAGAGTGAGTGGCCCAAAGTCGCTCAGCTGGCTTTCAGACCTAAGGTGGAACTAGAATTCACAGTCTCCCAGTTTGTAATCTGGTGCCTTCACAATTTAATCGTTATTTCAGTTGTTAATTGAAGAATGCCTTTTCTTGGCAAAGTTTTTCAAAAGTGGCTTGCCCATTGTGTCCTTCCTAAGGCTGAAAGAAAATTACTGACCCAAGGTCGCCTAGCTGGCTTTGTGCCTAAGGCAGGATTAGAACTCACACTTGGTTTCTGTCTTGGTTTCTAGCCTAATGCCTTAACCGCTACACCAAACTGGCTCTCATATAATAAATATAATATTATTTATATATTATCAGGGTATGTGGTTGTATACTCATTTTGACTGGCATTTTGCATTTTGTATTCATAACAGCAAATTAATCTGGGGAAATCAAGAAACAATATGGCCCCTCCCTTCAAGGTCTTTACTGAGACAGCCCAGCTCAAGAATCCTGACTCTAGCAATGCCAAGGGAAGCAGTTGAGAAACAGAAGAGGTTTGCTTTCATGTCTGTCCTTTTTTTATTTCTCACTCTGTCTTAATCTTCTTCATTCCATGCCTCTTAGGTCAAAATGTTTTAAACAAATTTCTTAAAAAGTAACTACTGATAATATAAAGCAGAGGTCTTCAAACTTGGCAGCTTTAAGACTTGTGGACTTCAACTCCCAGAAGCTATGCTTGCTGGAGAATTCTGGGAGTTGAAGTCCACAAGTCTTAAACTGCCAAGTTTGAAGACCTCTGATATAAAGCAAATTTCTTTTGAAATCAATAAAATATTATCTTTGGTTTAGTATGGACCAAGGAAAGGTTTTTTCCCCAAGGAAAGTTCCTCAAATGTGAAATGGAATGGTTAAATATTTGCCACAAAAGTCAAATATTTAAAAATTAGGTTTTTGCCTTCTATGTTCCATGTAGTGGAGCTGAAGTCAGCTGCTACTTTTCTTGCCTAATCCCCTTTAGTTCTACAACGTCCTGCTTATTAGACAGTCAGTGGATCAAATACCATTATGTGTTAATTTCATTTTTTTCTCCATAATGGATTTCTTTGGTGTGTAAAAAGCAGGAAAGAAAAAGAATGGGGAGAAACAGTGGAAAAAACACAATACTATTAACAAATAGAAGATAGTATTACCTAGGTACTCCGGAGATTCTATGAAAGATGGAGAACTTATGTAGAACTATTCCAAGATCTAAGCATGAAGTCTAATATCCAGGAAAGGAAGCCAGCAGGAAAGGACTGGGTATACTGGGAAATCCAGCATTTACTGCCAGACAGCAGAGATTGTTTGAAATAACTGTTTGGATTCCAAGAAAGACTATATCAATTTGTAGTTTTGGAAAAAATATCCCACATGCAAAAGGAACATTTTTCTACTTATAGGAGAAAATATTTGTTCAGGGTTGAGCTGTGGAATCTTTGGCGCTCTCTGAGTTTGGCTGTTTTCTTGCAGATGTTTCATTACTTAACTAGGTAACGTTAAGTGTTAGCAGCACCAAAGATGTTACCTAGTAGGGTATGAAATATCTGCAATCAAGCTCAGAGAGCACCAAGGATTCTACTTTTCTACTCCCTAGAGAAAAGATCCTTGACTAAAAGGTCTTTGTAGAAGAATAAAAGTGATAAATAAATAAATAAATAAATAAATAAATAAATTACGATGAGTTAATTATTCTTTCAACAGTATACTAAACTGGATACAGAAGGTGTATCCTGTAACAGATGTCCACCATCCATTTAGGAAATGACAATTAGCATGCTGCTTTTTTCCCCAGCCCTGTACTGCATTTTGAGCATAATACTTACATTGAAGTCAGGACAGGCTGAGGGAAAGTCTAGTTATTTGGATGAGGACTTTGGGAAGCAGCAATTTCACCAACTGGCAAATAGATTACCCAAATATGGATCTGATCCAACTTATTGAGGGCCTGATGCAGGATGGAGTTACTATTGTAGAGCTCAATGGCAAATCTGAAATTTGGCAGGCAGTTTTCTGAAAGATCTCCCTTTCTCCCCACTCTTGCCCAGGTTTCAATAAATAGGCCAGTTTACTGCTGAAGTCCCCATTGATTTCAGTGAATGAATTACTTAAGGTTGAAATTACCACTCTCACACTAAAATCATTGGCACCAAGCCATCATTTGGTGTCCACTGCTGTGCATTGTTTTGTCTGGGTATTGGAGATGTTGCTTTGCTTACTGTTGCTTCCATTCAATAAATACTGTGTTCGTCCCTAAGCAGATTCTCCAGACATTGATTCTGTGCTCAAATCAGCATCTTTCAGTTTCATCTTCCAATTTTTCAGGATACAGAAGCACTACTAATTTAAAGGACAAACCTATCTGAAGTTGAAGTCCTAACATTCCTTGGGAAGGAAACCTAAGACCCGTCATCATTTACCAGGGTACCCTGTTTCCCCTAAAATAAGACATCCCCTGATAATAAGCCCAATCGGGCTTTTGAGTGCATGCACTAAAATAAGCCCTCCCTGAAAATAAACCCTCCCCAAAAATATTTAAATGCATGCACAACGGTCCCCACCATTTCCTCTGGTTTCCTGCACGCTCCCCAAAATAATAAGACCTCCCCAAAAATAAAGCCAAGTGCTTATTTCAGGGTTCAAAAAAAATATAAGACAGGGTCTTATTTTCGGGGAAACACGGTAGATATTGTTAAAAAATTATAAATGTAGAATCTAATATCTCCTACATTGTAGTTTCAACTGCCAAATGCAAAAGTTGAAAAAAATAATAGTTTTGATTAATAATAATGAATTTGCTCAATATGAAATACAGTTTTGGTGCCAAAAAGGATAAAAGAAAAGGTTGAAGGGTAGCTTCAGACTGTAATAGTAAAGTTTATTGTTCACAAAAAGGGTGTAGCATTTATCTTGACTCCCAGTACCAGCAAGATTGACTCATCAAATAAGCATCTGTTTATTCTGGAATGGTTGGATGCTTTAATTTGAATCCTAAGTTTGACATTGAATGCTTTCGAGTACCAGTACATGTAGCAACAATGGAACAATTCTTAAAATGTTTTAAGCACAGCTTGTGAAAAAAATACATCTATTTACTTACTTAATTCTGAACTTCTTTCTAAATCGCCTATTTACACTAGGGGGAAGAAATAGGAAATGCAAGCGTATGTATGTACAGGCATGGAAAAGTGCTTACTACAATTCTGAAGAATAGCATAAAAATGCACCAAACATTAATAAGCCAAAATTCAAGTTTTGGAATGATTAAATAAAAAACAGACAAAACATTAAAAGTGGCACACTTGCAAGAGATGACAAAGCTGAGTCTGAAAGAGGGGTCAGCTGAGTCTTGAGTCCCTTCACGACCACAAGACATCTAAGTTCAGTCCACTTTGTATTCCAGTGATTCTTATCTACCACCAATTTGCTTGGACCGTTAGTAGTTCAGATTCTTGTAGGGAGCTTAAGTTTTCAATAAAACTTCATAACCATTTGAACTGCCTGTATCTTTTGATTTCCCTGGTGCTTGACGTTAATCTGAATTACTAACAGCCAAATCATTTTGGCAGTAGATAAGAGTCAAAGAAATTAGATCTCTTTTTTAAAATTATATTTATTATTATTATTATTTTTAATATACATCCACATTGTTTGTGGACAGTGTTGATTCTGGACATCATTCATATTAATCCAAATTACAGTAACAATATTAGTAATCTTTATCACATTTATCAAACTCAGATGATCCTCATAATATTATTTAAACAGAAGGGGAAAAATGCCTAACTTCTATAAACTTCTCATCTTTCTATTATTTTTGTTTATTCTATTAAAATATATGTTTTAATATTTCCCCTATCTAATTTTATTTCTGCCTCTATCATCTTACAACAAGCTCCCTTAATGTTTAAAAGGCAATTCTTTCTATTCATCATCTCTTCTCCTCTTTAGTGTTTCAATTTTTATCCATTCTCCCACTCTCCTCATCTTTATCTCTATCTTTATCTCTATCTTTCTTGTTCAGTCTAAGCATTTCTCCCAGTACAAACTTATGCTGGCAATTCTCCCAAATTCCTGCCCATGTCTCAATCTTCTTATCAAAGATGCTTTCCTGTCTATCCAGTTATTGATTTATCTGTTTTATTTACTTTGATTTTTTTTCCTTTATTAACTGGTTTGTCAGTTCTATTTTTTGCTCCAGTCCTTGATTTATTCGTTGATATCACCACTTCATCTGTTCTTTTTGCTCCTTTTGCTTGTCATTTGTCTGGTCTTTCTCATCATCGAGATTTGCTTCATTTGCTGGTTTTTCTGATCCCGGTTTTTCCCTGTTTGTAGTCAATTTGCTGGTTTAAGTAGTCCATTTCATCTAATCTTTCTATTATTTCCACCAATTCCTGGGCAGTTTGGTCTTTGTTCATTGCTCTTTGCAGAATATTTTCCATTTTGTCGTCTATACCATCCATTGATATTTTTATACTTTGGAACAACAAAGTTATCTCATTAAAAAGTCCTCTCATTTCCATAGCTGTTCCATCAACTCCAGTCATGATAGCAATATAAGTACATTAAACAGTAATAGTCTCAATCTATTTCAAGTCGAGTTCAAAATTGTAAGCTTCCAATCATTAGTAGATGGCACATTCCTCTCAATTTTCCATGATGCCTTTTTTCTAGTAGATGTTAATTTCAGTCACTTCCAACATTTACTCCATATTCTAATAATCCAAGCTATTTTCCCAATTCTTTGAATCTGCTCTATAATGTTGGTCTTTTATTCTAGTTTCCCATAGTTTCTTTTATAAGATGTCTCTCTTATCTCTCTTATACTTAGATCTCTGGTGGGCATGAAGACACTCATGACTGATGACATGTTTGACTCCTCCCTCAGACTCAGCATGGTCATCTCCTACAACATTGCTGAAAAGCATTTAATTTTAAAAATGTTCTTTTACTTTATCTTTGATTCTTTCTAATCCACCCAAAAGGGATATAGGAAGCTAGATTACTGTAATTGCTGTTTTCAACTAATGAAATCACAGCTTTCTATAAAATGAAGCTGTACATATGACCTTGAGTAATTGAAGTTGCAGTTGAAGCATCTGGAAGAAGATAGCAATAGAGCAAAGAAGACCATAAATGGCCTTTCTACTTTAGACTTATCCTGTTTCTCACTTAACCTTGTGGTTTTTCTGTAGATCCCTCTTCTTGTACAGCTGTGGACAAATGTCAGAGATTTGGAAACGTTCTTCGACAGTGTATTCTGCATTGCCATCGAAGCGATTGCTGAAGCTAGCAGAACCTAGACCAATTTCTGCAACTTATCTGAAACTAAGGTGAGGCTCTAACACTAGTGAGTTTCTCTAATTGCCACAGGCCAGTGGGATTTTCAGTGTAGAGTTCAGGCAAGAAACCCTTTGAAAAATAGGCTGGTATTCTAATATAGAATCAGTTCAGCTCTCCTGAGGTCAAGTCTTGGTCAGTAACAGTTCCAGTCTTTAAAAAAAATCTTTAAAAAATACAATCCAGAAAATTTCTGCCCAATTCATCTCTTTAATAATGTACAGTTAATATAGTTTACAGGTTATGCTTGACTTATGACCACAATAGAGCCCAAAATTTCCATAGCTAACCAAAAGAGTTGTTAAGTGAGCTTCGCACCTTTATACATCTTTTTCCCACAGTTGTTACGCAAATCATTGCAGTTGTTAAGTGAATCATGCAGTCATGAAGCAAATTTGACTTTTTGACTTTGCTTGTGGGAAGCCAGCTGGGAAAGTGACAAATGGGGATCACATGATCCTGGGACAGTGCAACTGTCATAAATACATGCCATTGCCAAGCAGCTGAATTTAGACAACGTGACCATGAAGATGCTGCAACTATTAAGTGTGAAAAACACTCATAAGTCACTTTTTTCAGTGCCATTGTAACTTCAGTAAATGAATGGATGTAAGTCAGGGTGTCAAACTCAAGGCCCGCGGGCTGGTCTGGCCCATGGGGCCACCCTGGAAACAGCAAAGGACCGGCCTGCGGTGCCTTTGCTAGTGAAAATGGAGCTCAGGGATACCGTGCACAGCTCTGTTTTTGCTGGCAGAGGGCAGCAGGAGGCCGTTGCAGCTGAAAACAGAACCTCAACAAATGACATCGAGTGGGCCACATCCCCATGGCCACCATCCCCTGGCCATGCCCCCCTCAGCCCCCCCCAGGTCAAACAAAATATGCATGGTCACTCATGCCCTCGTTACTTCCCGCCTGGACTACTGCAATGCTCTCTACATGGGGCTCCCCCTGAGGAGCACTCGGAGGCTCCAACTAGTGCAGAATGCGGCCGCGCGGGTACTTACGGGGACGACATGGCGCTCCCACGTGACACCTCTCCTGCGCGAGCTGCATTGGCTTCCAGTGGTCTTCCAAGTGCGCTTCAAGGTATTGGTTCTCATCTTCAAAGCGCTCCATGGCTTAGGACCCGGTTACTTACGAGACCATCTTCTGCCGCTGATAACCTCCCACCGGCCAACACGCTCCCACAGAGAGGGCCTCCTCGGGGTGCCGTCTGTCAGGCAATGTCGGCTGGCGACCCCCCGGGGAAGAGCCTTCTCTGTGGGGGCACCCGCCCTCTGGAATGAGCTACCCCCAGGGATACGACTGATCCTGGACCTCCGGACCTTCTGCCGGGCGCTGAAGACTTTTTTATTTCAGCAAGCCGGGCTGGGTTAAAAATCTTTTAATTGGGGAATTTTATGGGTAAGGGGTTTTAAATTGGAGAAGCCAAAGATAATTTAATTTCGTTTTAATGTATTTTAATATTTGTATTGTGTGTTTTTAATTTTGGCTGTTCACTGCCCCGAGTCCTTCGGGAGAGGGGGCGGTATAAAAATTTAATAAATAAATAAATAAATAAATAAATAAATAAATAAATAAATAAATAAATAAGTTTCCTTAATATGCAGAGTGCAGCCAGTTTTCCACTTGGGAAAAGTCTAAATGGGAAGAAGCCATGTAATAAACTGTAAAAGTTGTGCCTTGGTTATGTTTCGTCTATTACTACCTGTGTTTTGGGCTCTGAAATAAACACCTGGGCTTATTTTCAGGGGATGTCTTATTTTTTTTCTATGTATGGGAGGCCTACTTCTGCTTGCAGGAGGTCGTTCAGTGTGCCAGTGCTGTTGCCGTGGGGCAAGGGGTGGAGCTGCCCCATGCACCCTGCACTGGCTTACCTCAGGGCCCCTGCAGCCAGGCCACCCACGGCTCAACACCTGCCTTGCCTCACAGTGGCGGCTTTGGCAGCCCTGTCCAGTAGAACACCATGTGGCTGCTGGCCCACTTCTGCTTGCTCGTAGCCACAATGGAGCAGGAGGCTGAGCGACTCGCCAGTGCTGCAGCTATAAGGCAGTTGTCGGAGCATGGATGGCCTGGATGTGGGGGCCCTAAGGTAAGCCGGTGTGGGGCACATGGGACAGCTCCAGCCCCCCTCACCTCAGGTCGCCAGCACTGCAAGCAACCAGTTGGAATGGGCAGATGGCTGCACAGGCACTTAAGTAGGACTTATTTTGGTGGTAGGGCTTATATTAGGTGCATGTGTAAAATATGCTAAAGCTTATTTTCAGGATAGGACTTGTTTTGGGGAAAACTTTGGGTATCTATTTGTTACTATCTATTTGTGAATGGATTTATGGATGAATGGTGACCAGGGAAGAACCAAGGATGATTTTTCTGAAAATCTAAATTAACATGATTCAGGAGGAGAAAAAAAATCTATTAAGTGACATGAGTGGATAGGTGAAAATGAAATGAGAGAGAAAAAGTTACAGAGGACCCCAAAATTGAATGTGAATTGTGATTTTTTTGGGGGGGGGATTCTCTATTTAGCAAAAGGTTAAGCTGGTTGAATCCTAATGCTATGTTACTTAGTTTCGTATTGCATTGCACTGATGATGTTAGCTAGTTTGGGTAATGAAACGCTGAAAAAAAACAATCAAGCTGAGAGATCACTGAGGAGTCCTCAGGTGATGGGTTTTCTAGACATGGTGGCTCAGCTCTACTCTCAACTGGTTTGCAAATTTAACAGTCAGCTCCCATGAACTCCTGTGAGCCAGCATTCCTCTGTGAAGATAATATAAAAGAATGATTGCTGTAAAAAAATAAGGATTACAGAAAGCAATTGTATGACATATGCAGAGAGAAAAAAGATAATTGCAAAGAATGTGGTCAAACAGAACCCAAGAAAAATTTAAGATGAACAAAGCAATGAAAATACAGGTAGTCCTTGACTTAAAACAGTTCATTTAGTGACTGTTCAAAGTTACAACAGCACTGAAAAAAGTGATTTATCACCATTTTTCACACTTATGACCATTGCAGCATGCCTATGGTCACGTGATTTATATTTGGATGCCTGACAACTGATTCATATTTATGATATTGCAATGTCCTGGGGTCATGTGATCACCTTTTGTGGCCTTCTGACAAGCAAAGTCACTGGGGAAGCCAGATTTACTTAATAACCGTGTTACTAATTTAACAACTGCAGTGATTCAGTTAACAAATGTAGCATGAAAGGTCATAAAATGAGACAAAATTCTCTTAACAACTGTCTTGCTTAGAAACGGAAATTTTGGACTCAATTGTGGTCATACATTGAGGACTACCTGTACAGTCATTTTGAGAGAGAGAAAGAAAATGATTTGGGATGAAATTGAAGTGAAGGAATGTTTGAACGAGAGTTTCATAGATATGCATTAGAATGATAGTGATATTTTTGAAGAACAGAATTGCTTTCCATGCTGGTGATCAAGAAAGAACGATATACAATATAAATAAATGTATTGTGAGACTACAGTTAGACAATTAAATCTAACTGTGAAGGTACCTGGTATTTTGCACTTTTTAGCCACATTATAGCGCAAGCATGTTCATGCAAACTTCAGATCTCTAAAAATTGACATGCAAGCCAACATGTTCTTGGCCACATCAAGAAGGAAACTGTAGCCTCTGACATTGTTTCTGAATGCTCAATAAAAAGATACATTCAATGACTGAAAACTCTGTAAATTATTATCAGACAAAATTTAACTTACCAGGAAGGTGGTCTCAAGTAACTACAGCATCTACAACATGTCACATGTTTTAATTTGAAATACTCGAGAATGAGATCAATAAGAAACAATCCCCCCCAAAAAACAATTTTACATGCTGAAGAGAAGAAAGTAGAGGCATTCGATTAGATTTGTACATACAATCTTAGAAAACATTGTGAATTTGAATATACAATTTGGATGTGGTCTATTACAATCTATAAAATGGCCAAAAGAAATTTGATTTAGATCCATTCCAATTATTATTGAAAAGAATTATGTATGGTTTCTGATACATCACTGGCTGGATCATACATATTCAGTAATGCTAAAGGTTGCTAAAAATATTAAAAGGCAAGCTTCTTCTCATATTTCTTTTCCAAACTTTCATCCACCATGACTAGTTCTATCTTGGATACTAAAACTTTGCAGCCAGTAGAGATGGCATGTTGGCAGTATTGTGTTTTGCAGTCTTGCTCAATTGCCATGCTCATATCAGCATGGAATTATAGTAGGTGGAGGGAGAGAGTAAAGGAAGATAAGTTCTAATGCAGGCATGTCCAACCTGTATGCCCAGATGTGGTCCCAGACAGCTAGTAATGGGCCCTACAAGATCATTTAACATTATGGGACTTTTAGCAATATTTATATATATGAACTATATTATGTATTTTATATGTGGCCCAAATCAATTCCTGTTCACTCAGTGCAGCTCAGGCAAGCCAAAAGGTTGGACACCCGTGTTTTAATGTATATCCAATAGAAACTTCAGAAACCTTTGAACTTCTGCAGGGAAGACTGGGAGTGAAGCTTACTGAAACTTCTGTGTGATAAGTAAACTTGGTCTTGGGATGAGGGAAGAGGCAGTTCTCTCAAATGGGAAATGGACTGCCCATGGGTTGCAAAAGCACAACAAGAGCTTCCTGACCAAAGTTGGACTATCCCACTTCAAAGAAAGTCATACTTATCCCATCTATAGAAACAATGGATGGTAGAAGCATATAAATCAAATCTGAGACCTCTGTAGAATTGTGAACATGGCTAGTAGGAAACAAAAATTGCTGTTGCCCTTCTGTTCATTTACAGGCCACGAATTTCCCCTGTGTGGCCTATCAGCTCCTCGGCACTTTGTTGCAAAGCTTCCCACCGGATTTTGACCCTTGCTCAAGCGAGAAGTATTCATCCAAACTTTAAATTTCCAGAACAGGTAATTATGAAATGAAGTCAAACAGTAAAAATGATTTGAGTACATCTTTCTGCATGTATGATGCAGACAAACCATGTTAATTTAATTTAATGCTTTGAATTCATTGGTTGTGGTGGAGCAAAAGAACAAATGGGGAATGTGCTCAAGTTCTCTTCTCAGTTCTTCAATTCTTTAAGAATTGTGTGGACTGGAAACCTCTACGAGTAGTCCTTGTTCAGCAACCACAATTGGGAACGGCAACTTGGTCATTAAGCAAAGTGGCTAAGGGAAACAGTGACTGTGCTTATAAACTTACTTCACCTCTTCTTTACTTAACATACCTGTGGAAGTCATAAATGTGAGGATCACAAAGTTACTTTTTCATCACTGTCATAACTGCAAATGGTCACTAAACAAGGCAATTGCTAAACAAGGGCTACTTGTATGATTGTCTAGCTGTTTATTTATCTTCAAAGATTTCTTTAGCAAAATTCAGTGTTTGCATTGGGGCAACTATCTGTAGGTCGGGTATAGGATGAGGGTGGAGGTTCATTCTCCAAGCTTTTGAGTTGGTTTCCAAACATTTTGTTACTAGGCTGGGTAGCATCTTCAGCAGAGTTTAGGGGACGTCGGTGTCAGTGTTCTGCTTATAAGGGCTTTTGCTTAGTAGGTCTTGTGATGGAGAGGTCACGTCATGGGAGGGTCTTGTGATGGGTCAGATGTGGATTATATCAGACGAAGTCTTGTGATGGGTCTTGTGATCATTGGTGAGGTGAGGGTCATTGAGAGTATTGGTTGTGGAAGATGTTGCATGGGTTGGTTGAGGGTCGGTGCCATTGCTGGTAGTTCAGTGCTTTAGCTCTACTGAAGGGGAATTTTGGTAATAATCTGATTGATCACAATCATAGGCCTATCTTAGATAAAGTAGATGTAAGTGGGTCATATTATACCTCCATGTTCTACAGAATATTCAGGACAATCTTCTGTCTTTTTTCTACGTTTTTTTTAAAAGTCATTGACCAGCAATTTTATATATAATATATATAGAAATGTTACAAGACTCAAATTGATGACTAATAGAAATAAAGTGATTCATACTAAAAACACTACCTGTAGAATATGAAAAAAGATCTAAATACTTAAAACTAATGTACTAAAATATAAACACTGCTCTGTGGAAAAAATGGCAACACTCTGAAATGAAAGTTGAGTCTTAGATTCCAGGATCTGACCATAGTACACTCTGAGTCATAAAAACAACTAAATCTAAAATGCAAAAGTATGTAAAAGTATTGCTCCAAATAAGAAAGTGTTTATAAAAAATATAAGATTTAAGCTATAGTGTAAGCTTTTGAAAAATAATTGATTTACCTTTTGATACTGAAGCCTCAAATCCCTTGCCTGATTGTTTAGAATAATGCCTACAAGAGTCTCCTATGCTTTCTTCAGATTGTGATGTAGAGATATGAGAGGCACTTGAATTAAATGTTGCAGGAATTGTTACTCCTCTCATTAAGTTTGCAAAACTAACCATCTGAGACTTGCTTTTCAAGAAAGCATGTGAATTGTCTGAAGCTCAAGAATCACAGGTTCCAAATCTTCATGGATGTACCATCTTCTGTGGTGCCTTTAAGAAAACAGCTTGATCCACCATACAGGTATAGCTTAGCCAAATTCATTTTGTCATGTCTTCTTTTCTGAAGACATTGAGGGGTTTTTTTCCAAATCTCTGTCAACCCAAGCAACAATGAGGTAATTTTTTTCCCCAAAGATGAGCAGATGCTGGGTGGGGTGCCAGTTATGCTTCCACAATGTAGTGGATGGTTTATTAGTTTTTTGTTTTTTCCTTTTGGGGAGGGTTGGTGGATGTACATCCTCTGTTAATACTTTCCTCGCATTTCCCTTTGGGGTTTTTTGGTTGCTTGTTTCTATCCATTAACATTTCATTCCTTTCAAACTTTAATTTATGTAATTTCTTTGTCAAGAACTACAGTAGTTTGGAACAGTATAGTGACAGAATTTTTGCTGTCCATCCACAGATCTAGATTATCTTTCCTCAATGAAGTGACAATACCATTGAGGTCTGGTCATTTCTTTAATTTAGTCATTTAGGTATACCGAGTGACTAAATTTAATTTAGACTTCATTAAAAGATATTCATGCAGCAAGGGTCTTTGCTTTCTCTTGGATCAAGTTCACCACTTTACAAGACCTTCAGTTTTGGATCAGACCTCTGACTTTCAACTTTAGCCAATCTGCTGTAAGGGTTAGTTCACTTTCAAAAGAAGCAAATGGTGGTTTTATCCTGAAGGGCTGCATCATGAATCTTCCTACAGTTAAAGACAGAGATGATAAGAGAAGCTTGATAGTTGTCTGAATTAAGCATACCATTTTGCAGTGTGAGAGTTTGTGTCACATTTTCTAGGAGAGGTCTCATGTTTTGATCAATAAATATCTGAAGGCAGAAAATTCCAAAGTGTTCAGGAAGATCTTCATTTTTAGGAATATGGATTTGTTGTTGTTGTTGTTAGTTGCGAAGTCGTGTCCGACCCATTGTGACCCCATAAACAATGTTCCTCCAGGCCTTCCTGTCCTCTATCTTCCTCTGGAGTCCATTTAAGCTCAAGCCTACTGCTTCAGTGACTCCATCCAGCCATTTCATTTTCTGTCATCCCTTTCTTCTTTTCCCCTCAATCTTTCCCAGCATTAGGCTCTTCTACAGTGAGTCCTTCCTTCTCATCAACTGCCAAATCCTTTTTCCAGCCAGACAACATGAACAACATCAACAACAAGCAACTATCGATAAAGTAGATGGCTTAGAGAAAAACAATCAGGCTATAGAATCCCATCTTCCTGCATTGATGCTTTTATTAAGTACTGAGAGAAGTAACTATTTATGTTAGTATGTAAGAGCGAAGGGGTTTTTATTATCTGGAATGAAGGAGCACAATAATTACCATTTTCAACCTGCTTATAAATTAGTAAAGTCTCTTTCTGAGAATCAGAAAGATGATGTGCTTTCTGTTTCTGTCAGAAGGATCCATTATGGGTATTAAATCATAGAACCATAAAATCATAGAATTGGAAGAGGCCTTGGAGTTCTTCCAATTCAACCCCTGCCCAGGTCAGGAATCAATATTTTCTTCACAACATTAATTTCTACAGAAGTAATTATTAATTGATCAAAAAGGTTATTACAATCTGGGCAGTTATAAGGGAATGTTAAGTTCTAAAGAGTGTTTTATAGTTAGAATGTTATTTAACCCATCAGTGGGAGCATTATTGGAGGGCACAGGTACAAATAAATCTTCAAAATGAACCGTGCATAGAAAGCTTTTTTTTTAAAAAAAAGCCATCACTCTATAGGAATCTATCATTTTCACTTGAGAGAATAGAGTTTGGTATCTCATTACTGAGATACTGTAACTCTTGAAATCTGTTCACAGAATTCAGAGATTCTGAAATTAGATCCTCGGTAGAAGCCTTTGAGGAGATTATTTTCAATTGTTTTGCTGCCACTGTTGGTTTCAAGAGTCTATGGCAGATTCTGTGTCTTCTTTTCCTGACCACAGCAACAGAAATATTATGCTACAGGTCAGAAAATTACATTCATAAAAGTAATTGAAATAATAAAATGATAAAATAAGCAGTCAGAAAGGGGAAAATGTAAGAAAAACGAGCGGAAAAAAAGAATTATATAGTAGTCCTTGACTTACAATCATTCATTTAGTTACTGCTCGAAGTTTCAACAGCACTGGAAAAAGTGACTTATGACTGTTTTTCTCACGACAGTTGCAACGTGCCCATTATCATATTAGCAAACTTTGAACACCTGGCAACTGGCATGTATTTATGATGGTTGCAGTATCCCAGGGTTATATGATCACTTTTTGTAACTTTCTGACAAGCAAAGCCAATGGGGAAGCCCAATCACTTAACAACCTTATTACTAACTTAACAACTACAGTTACTTAATAACTCTGGCATGAAAGGTCGTAAAATGAGGCAAAATTCACTTAACAACTGTCTTGCTTAGAAATGGAAATTTTGGACTCAAATGTGGTTGTAACTAAGGAGTTGCTATTGCAACATTGTATTGTTATTGCTTTAAAAAAAACAAACCATGGCCTATTCATATCACTTTTATATAGATCTTGGGAGGAAGAAGAGATGAAGCGCATATCCTTTCAAAGCAATACATGAAAGCTACCATTTATGTTGCTAGGATTTGTCTGTGTATACAACAGAGATTACTCAAAATGCAGTAGATATACGAATACTGTATATACAATATTCAGTTGTGGACTGTCCTGTGTAACTTTTTCTTCTGTGGATTAAAATGTGATTATGAATTACATTAGATTTTACCAGCATAGGCAGAAAATCTAGTTTAAAATATTAATGCTTCTATTCCTTTTAAGTGTCTTAAGAGCAGCTTATTCTTTCAGCATTTGGACATTTGAAAAATTGTTCCAAGAAAATAGAAACAGCACATTCTTAACCATGGTATCCTCTACTGTGTAGATGATTCAAAAGTAAGAAACATCACCAAATCCATCTCTAATGTAGAAATGCGGAGGGAGGGAAGAAAGGAAGGGAAAAAAATAGGAAACAATGAGGTAGATAGCATCTGCCACATTTTTTGTTTCCTGATTTCCATTTACAAAAAGTTTAATCTGTTGGCCTGCTGCATCTTCTTTCCTCCCTAGTGAATTTATTGTGCACTAACAATTTTTACACACACCCACACTTACACAAAATAGTAGCCATAAAAAAAGAAAGAAAAATCCATAATCAGTATATTTATTAAGCCAACTGAAGGTTTATAGAACATTGTTTCAATTGATCGTTAAGTATGAAGAAGCTTACAAGCTATGCTGATAATTTCTGCGCCCAGCCTCATATCTCTTTCTTGCTGCTAATGTTTCCGTTTCCAAATTTGAGCTGGTATATGAAAACAGAATTGCATTCTTGAAACTTTGACCTTCCCATCTACCTCACCGCCATTATGTTTCAAAATTGTGTATTCCTTCCCCTTTACTGCACTAACACTCATAATGACGTGTTGTTATGTTGAATGTTGTATGGAACTTCCTTTTTAAGTTTGTTTTCAGCTGATTGCTCACCAGTAATGCTTCAGCATCAGACAAATTATATGACCTGTCTTGTACAGAATGTTCATAAAAACGTTTTGTTCACTGACTCATTGCCTATTCTGTAATATAATGACTAGCATCCTGTCAGTTGGACTATTAGGTAATGTTTATTGCACTTGCTTGATATTGCTTTAGCTAGAGATGGATTTTTATTTATAAACACTCATGTTAAAAAAAAATCAATGGATTATCAAACTTCCATCCTTTCTGTTGCAAGCATGCTGAGATCGCACCCTCCCTTTTGGCCCTAGTATGAGGCAACCTGCTAACCGTTTGTTGTGAGGCTGTCCTCACAACCAAGTTTCTGTTTCAGTACCAGGATCAAAGCTGGATCAGCGTGATCTAGCGGGCAATTTTTTTTTACCTGGTGGAAAATTCAGTAAAACTTCCTATGCTGTTATTCTGGTTTGCAAGGAGGATCTTCAGGGATGTCATCAAAATGCAGCCCATTTAGCCACCTACAAGACCATCCCTCTTCAAGGCAATTTCTGCTTGGGTTACCAGAGAAACGAGAACCTCCCAGTCAACCAACATTTTTTTTCTTGTTAGACTCTGGTAGGAAGAGTGATCTTACAGAAGATATGAGGATGGAGTTCCCCAGAATTATTGTCTGCTTTTTCTCCATCAAACTTCCATATTTGCTGGAGAGGATAAAAATCTAGGGAATCCTTTGCGCTCCTTACTGCCTTTCCTTGCACCTGTATTTCCCGCAAAGCAGCCTCCAACCACTTCAATTTCCCCACCCCCACTCCCACCACACACACATACACATTTGCTGCTTTGTCCTGGAGGTGTGTCAAGAAAGATGCTCTGGATGGATGGTTTCTTTGAATTGTATGTCAGAAATGACAGGAAAGCACATTGCTGGGCCTTTTGCTTTCCTTGGGGGAAAAAGGACATAATGAGAAAAAGGGAGCGGAGAAGAACCATTTTCTGTTGTGTTGAGAGTTGGCAATGCCTGAAGCACCAAGAGCGTGAAAGCCACACAACATGGATTTTGTAATACCAATGGCGTAGACTTTGTAGTATAAAAATATGGATGCTGAGGCACAAGCCTAGAATCAGATTTGGCCTTCAGTGGCAAAGGCAGCTCTTTTTACCCCCATCCATGGGATTGAAGAAAGAAGCTATTGCTCATAGACCTACAAACTTTGACCTGTTGCTAAGGCTGGGGAAAATTTGCTTTTTAAAATGGCTTCTTCTGCCTCTCTCTTCCTCTTGAGGATATGCATCACTTAGATTCTACGCTGCAGAAGCAATAATAGTTGCAGCTAAATGGTTATGGTTTTCCTAGACTACATGTATTTCAGTCTAGCTTTTACTATGTCCAGAAGGCATTGGGCAAGAGCACCAATTCCCTCTAGTGGAAAATGGAACCCTTCCATTGGCTGCAGAGCTTCTTGATAATGAGAGCTATGCTAATGAATAGACATTAAAGGTGGGGTTGATTTTCCTTCTGTATGGAAGCAAAGGAAGGGAGAGCCATGTAAATCCAATATTACAGAGGGAAGAAGTACAATATCCTGAAAACCCAACACCAGATGGAGCATTTTGCTGAGAAATTAATATACATGTCTAGAAATATCGAGGGTACCTTTTAACTTTTTTTTAACTTTAGGAACCTTGATGATCATATGCTTGAATTATTATTTATAGACTCTACTGTAGATTACTTTGGAAGCCAGTTTTGTTTTGGGTATGTACTTCATAAAAGCCTAGTCAAGCATAGTAATCCTTTCGTGAAAATTGCCAAGTCCTTAAAATGCCATAAGTGCTTGAAGGTTTATAAATAATTAGAAATCTGCAGGTTGCAAGAAATCAATTTTAAAGTTGGCTATCATTGTTATATGTAACTATTCGTTTCAAAGGCAAGAAATAAGAGGTTCAGGATCAGAAGTATTGTTGACAGAGTAGATTTGCAGGCCATTGATTGGAAGTAAGTACTCAGAAGATGTGACACAGACAAAACTTAAAATCTGACCTCCAAAGCTTTTCCTTCAAGAGAGAAGACGACAAAGTACTAAAGAGTTTTTTAAGCACAAACTCCCAGGGATCCTCCCATACCCAGGATGGATGAAATACCAGATGAAATTCGTTTCTAGGCCAAAGGTTTTTTATCCTTAGCCTACACTATTTTTGCTGAACCTTTTTGCTCCTGATTCACAGTGAAGAACCTGTTGTTTCAGCAAGCTGAGAAAATCTTTCATACTACCTCAGCCTTCTACCTTTGGATATGTTATTGTGTAGTTTGCATTTTAAAAAGGGATTTTTCAAATCTTCTATCATGATACATGACATAGTTTGTATTATAAAATTTGTTGGCTATCTTTTGAGAAGAAAACGTAATTTTCATTGTTCAAAAAACATCTTTTTGATTTTTAGTATGCTGCAAAGCAAATCTCTAACCAAATATATCAGTTGAAACCACAACTGCTCAAAAGTGGGATTATAAAATTAATATGGAAAGAGCAAGTTTAACTCTAAAGCTCTGAGATGAAATGATTGTGAATAAGGGATGAAGAGGTTAGAAAGATTTTGACCTAAATAGCTTCTGCTATTATGATGAATTCTGTATTTACCCATCATCTTTGATTCTTTGACTTTTCCTAGGAAAGGACTGTGATTTTCTTTTCTTCTGGAAAGAAGCTTAAATTAGAAAAATGACAGAGGGAAAGACTGATGAATGGCAGGAGAAGGTTGAAGAAGAAATTGAAGGATTAAGAACCTCTCCTAGGATGCTGGAACTAGAGAGGAGAATATTGGAGGGGACGGGACATGAGATTACTGGAGCATTTCACAACTTTCTATGGGGATCGCTACGAAAATTTGGAGCAGTAGGGCCAGTTACAATTGTAATTTGCTTTTCTGCCCAAATCACATAACTCTGAATTGCAAAACACATCATAAGGCTAGAAGAGAGGAGGGAAGAAAACTGAAGGCAATCTTTGCCCCGGAACTCTGACACAATTATCACTCTGGGAAATACATTTATATCAAATATGTAGATACATTTGTCTATGATCTTCTGGTTTTGGGCTGTACGTTAGCATTATGTATTTTCCAGATGGGCCGTCTCTCAGATGAGTAGCCCTTGAAGTAAAATAAAAATTTGCTGATCTGTAAATTTCCATTTTCAGAGCTGAGGCAATGAAACAGAACTGTACAGTTTTGACATCTGGGTTTCAAAATCTAGGTTCCCGAGGATGGACTTACCTGCACTCTCATATGAGCATGAGAGTTTATTTATTTATTTATATTTATTTGTTAAATATTTATACGATAACAGATATAAGTATAAACATGATTATGAATACAGGATAAGGATACGAATAAATGGGGACAGTAGGACAAGGAGGGTAGGCACGTTTGTGCGCTTATGCACGCCCCTTACAGACGTCTTAGGAATGGGGTGAGGTCAACAGTAGACAGTCTAAGGTTAAAGCTATGGGGGTTTGGGGAAGAAACCACAGAGTCAGGTAGTGCATTCCAGGCATTGACCACTCTGTTAGTGAAGTCATATTTTCTGCAATCAAGTTTGCAGAAGTGGTTTAACTTAAGTTTGTATCTATTGTGTGCTTGTGTATTATTGCGGTTGAAGCTGAAGTAATCCTTGGCAGGTAAGATGTTGTAGCAGATAATTTTGTGTACTACAAAATTATCTCCTCATGTACTCAAGAGGAAATGCTATCTCTGATAAGAATACATTGCTATATGCCTTCCCAAAATTGGAATGAGCAAATAAGCAGATTTTCTTGTCTATCATAACTATTGGCATGACCTTTCTCTATACAGGTCCTTTCTGGCCTACTGTATATAGATTAAAGATGCATCAGCTTCAGTTGAGACTAAATAAGCCTGCTCTTTCCTCTTCCAAAGGATCCTTGGAAAATATTACTGCGGGAGAAAGAAATATGTTTTTCTTGGCATCTGACCTTTTGTGGTTGGTTAGTTGTGTAATCAGATTTGCTTTATTGTTGGTTCATTTCTCCTATCTAGTCTGAAAGAGAGATTTCAAAGGCTGCAAGAAGAGCTGAGGCTACCCCAAGATTACAGCAACTTGCCCAGCCGGTAGTTAGGAAACAAATGCAGTTGTATGAAAATACAAGCATGGAGGTCCCAATCCGCCAAGTAATTTTTTAAAAACTTTGATACTTCTTTGTTGATATAAAGGATAAGATTGCAAGGTAAGATCAAGCAGTTATCTAGCTGGAAAAAACCATTATGTAAATAGGTCTCAACAATTTCCCAAGCCATCAAAAGACTTGCTAGTATTTGTTGAACAGAACTACTATTTAAAGATCAAAGCATAGATCTGATCTGATCATATATATCATATATAAAGGCCCTGATTTCTGTTTCTTGGTACTGTAGTATGCAATCTATTTTTTCTAAGGCTGATTCTCATTTGCAATAAAATATTCTAATTTAGCTGAATTGTGCCTGGGAATCTTCCATCAAGTCAATCCAAGGGCTGCATAAAGCAGGGGTCTCCAACCTTGGCAACTTTAAGCCTGGCGGACTTCAGCTCCCAGAATTCTGGGAGTTGAAGTCTGCCAGGCTTAAAGTTGCCAAAGCTGGAGACCCCTGGCATAAAGGATCAAAAGTCTAAAGAGCTATGATTTACTGCTGAGCTCAAGTGTGAAGCTTGACATCTTTAATATTGAAGTTAACTAGGGATTAATGTTTATTATTGTATGCATAGGATAAATTTGTTAAAAACCTCAGTATAATACACCTCAATATAGTGCCTCAAATTTCCAGCCATCCTATGTCTGACCACACCCTTTGTCCTTTCCCACGTCTCACTGGCTGCTGCCACGTAAGAAGTAGCTACCTGTACACAATCAGTTCCTCCTCCTTCTGTGTCCAGTTTAGTGTCATTGTCAATGCCTTACTATTCAGATCCCCTCTGAGTGGTGTTTCTCATGCTACTGGCACTTTCCCCTGATTACTGCTGCTCCTGTAAATGCTCAATAAGCAGCATCCAAGTGAGCACCTTTTATAAGTGGGACCCTATACCATTTGTCTGAAATGATATTGTAGGAGATGGCCAGGCTGAGCCCAAGGGAAGGGTCAAAGTCAAATGTGTCATAAGTCACAAGTCACTGCACAGCCGCAAGAGATCTAAGTCCATCTTGCCTTGAATTCCTGTTTATCCTTATCCTGCAAATTTTCCTTAACTGTTAGTAGTTCAGATTCTTGTAGAGAACATAAGCTTGCAACACATCTTCATACTCATTTGAACTGCCTGAATCTCCTGATTTCCCCGGTGTTTGACAGATCTCCTGCTTGAGCAGGGGGTTGAGCTAGAAGATCTCCAAGGTCCCTTCCAACTCTGTTATTCTGTTATTCTCCTGCCATGCCCATAAGATGGATCACCACCAAGGTCTTCTATCCTGTTACCTAGGCAGTCTTGACTTAATTCCTTCCTTTGAGGAATGTGACCTGTCACCATCATTCTGCTACCTTCAGAATCCTGCCAGAAGGTTTGTCTGTAGCTTTGCCTCTGCTTTGATTTCAGAGATTTTTGAAGGAAGAGGAGAGTCCATAGTTGCTAATCCTTTGGGGATGGATTTATCTTGTATCTTAGCTTTTTCAGAAATGTTCTGGAATAAATCTCATGTTCAAAAATCAGCACTTCTGTTCTTCTGCAGATACCCCTGACTGCTCTGCAAGCAATCCCAAGTCCAAGACTACTTGAACTAGCTAGACCAAAAGTAATCCCTTGTGAGAGTGCCATGGATCGTTCCCCTGAGTGGACTGTGTCAGCGGCAGCCAAGCAGGCAGTAGCCTCTCCTCGACTCACGGAACTCTCTCACCCTCCCAACAGGTGGGGTTTCCCAGATGATCTGATGGCTGTGTTAATGGTCTCACCAACTCTCCAATTGAGGGAAAGGATCTTGACCTGTAAATAACCTTTGAAGGCTCTGAGCAGTAGTGGGTTTCAATTTAGTTTGCTACTGGTTTGCTTGTGGGCGTGCGGGCACTCGTGTGACACTTCTGCGCATGCGCAGAAGCATCCGGGCGGGTGGGTGGAGCCTCCCGCCACCACCGCTACTGGTTTACCCGATCCGGGGCAAACCGGTAGCAACCCACCACTGGCTCTGAGAGACTTATGGGCAGAAGGATCCTCTGAGCATGTACTGCATCTCATGCCAGTGTCTTATTCTTTCCATTGTTTTTGTCCACTAAAATTAGTAAAGAAAATGTGTGAGGAAAGTTGTGAAAATATATTTGTATATTTCCTTCATTTGAAGAATTCACCAATCCATTGAAATAGATCTTTCTCTGTATATGGAGACCATGGCAATTGGTGCCATTGCTTGCCTTTCATAAATGCCCAAAGTGCCTTTTTTCTGTATGTCATCCATAGCTGCCTGTGCTAGATGTATCTTTTTGCAAATTGTATTCTATCCAGTTATTTGCTTGGCAGGTAACTACAGTAGTGGCCAAAATTGTGGAAACCTTTTGGGAAAAGTGTATTTTCTAAAACTATTAACACCACTTTTTTTTTTTTGAGTAGTACCATTATATATCAATGAAAAGATAATTTAATCAAGAATGTAATGCAATAACTTCTATGAAGGATTTGCTACTAGAACAGCAGTTACAGTATAAAGAAGAAAAGTGAAACACATAGAAAAAATGAGATATACAAAAATTATCACATCAGTTAGTACTTAGTTGGGTAGCCTTTAGAATGAATTACGGCCTACAACGTCTTCCCATGGAGTAAACCAAGTCTTTTAGTTCTGCAGCTAATGTGAAACCAATATTGAATTACTTCTATTAACTGGGTTTTATTGCTGGGTCACTTCTGACTAACAAGTTTCTTTAGCCGGCTCCATAGATTTTCAGTTGGGTTAAGGTCTGGGCTATTCCTAGGCCATTCCAACAGTGGAATATGATTATCTTGAAACTCCAGAAGAAAGTGGTGTTATTAACTATCAAACCTCAAAAATACACTTTTCCCAAAAGGTTTCCACAATTTTGGTCACTACTGTAAATAAAATTCATCCCAATGACTTCAGTGGGAACCATTAAGCTTGCTGAGAACAAAGAGCCCTCCTGAACTGGATTGTTGATGGAAAGATATTCACTTCATTGCATATAGAGATGGAGAGACAGACTACTTTTTCACTGTTTTACCACAGAATATCATTTTTTTCCTACTATTTTTCTTCTGCTGAAGCCAATGGGATTAAAAAAAGGAGCAGAAAACATAGGTGTTATCACAGTGGTATCATAATAATAGGGACAAGAAACTAGTAACAAAACACACGTTATGACTTATGACAGCGCAAACCTCATGGCTTACATACAACATTACGACACAAGTGCAAGAAGATTTGTGTTGTGAAAGCATGACATATATTTTGTCGACTGGTTAGCAGAAATTTAGATTCGATCCAGGGAGGTTTATTATTCTATTGACAGAGCAATTCTCTGCCAAGAAAACAGCACAGATCTTAGTACTGTTATTTTTCCCCCCATCCAACATGTGAAACTCTGGGGTTGGATTTCTTTGTTAATCTTGCAGAGAGCTTTATAAAAAGGAGCAGCATTGAGGCTAACGATTCTTTTCATATTTTTTTTGTCAGGGCCCCAACCAATCTCGTGCAGTTTAATCCAGATGCCTTTATTGTAAAGGAGTCTGCTAAGAAAGCAATTTGTACAGAAAGAGTCAAGAACTTAGCACAACCAATTACTCGTTGATCTCACTGATCACCCACATCTAACTCTACGTGGCATTTTCAATAAATTAAAGGAACTATAGTGGTGTGCTTTGTCTACTTCTTGTACTGTTGTGTTTTGATTTCCACAAGTGCTTAATAACATCTGAAAAGTAACATCAGCTGAACTAACACCACAATTATTCATGTTTAAGCAGGAGCCTGACTTAAATATGAATGTTTGATTTGTATTTTCTCCTGATCCAATGTCATCCTACAGCTAACAATAGAGTTTAAGTCTAGATAAAAATCAATACACAGCAAAAAGCAAAGCAACAATAAAAGAAAAACAGAATTAAAAATAATGCTATAGAACAGTACATAAATAAAATGTTAATATCCTTAGAACAGAAATAATGAAACAGTATAATAAAAAGTTAAACCCAGATATTTAGAGCCCGTGCCAGAAACTCCAAAAAGCTTGCCTTTGCTTTGGGTTTGTATGGAGCTAACATTTTCTGCTCCTCAAGAAATAAGGGTGGGGGTGCCTATTCTGGAGACATCTAGAGATTGTTTTCAACCAATGCAGCAACATTCATAATTGAAGGGATCTGGATAGCACTAGTTCTTGGAAGTATCAGTAATATAATTCACCACGAGGATGGAAAAAGTGGTAAGATTTAGTTCAGAAGTATGGTATACTTCTTTTTTCTTCTGTTAAAACATGTCTGATTCTCAGAGACCATCTAGACAAGTCTCTGCAATTTTCTTGGCAAGGTGTTTCAGAAGTGGTTTTTTGCCATTGCCTCCTTCCTAGGGAGGACATAATGTGACTGGCCCAAAGTTACTCAGCTGGCTAGGTGCCTAAGGCTAGAACTAGAACTCACAGTCTCCTGTTTTCTAGCCTGATGTTTTAACCACAACAGTGAATTGGCTCTCATTGTATAAACCATAAGCTAATTGTAAATGTATGTAATTCTGTCTCCTCCTTACAAAGAGAGGGCCGTTACTAAACTTGTGCACTGAAGAAGCAAAACTGTCTATTGTGTAGAACCAAAAGATTCTAGGCATCTCCAAAGTTCTTAATGGTACTCTGGCATTTTCCACATGATTTTATTGCTACTGAACTTGACAATCCAATCTTTGCCAGTAACACATTATATTTAATATTATTTGCATTCATAGGATTAAGAGTGCATACCTATAACCTCACTACAGCAGCTGCATGAAATGCCTGGTATCTGTGTTACAGTTGTGTGATGCAATTGAGAGTGATGAAATTGCCTTCATCACTCTCAAGTGCTTATTAGGAAACTACCCGCACACACACCCCAATCTGGAAGGCACAAAGCAGGTTGGGCATTTCATAGTCTCTCCCTGCAATCTCCTGGTTTGGAATAGTGATTTAGCATGCTGGTAATGTTACCGTGTAGCCTGGAATGTATTATTATGAAGATGCCCTCTCATTCATCCCTGCTGAATTGCCTCTGGATATGGCAACAGCAGCAGTATAGAAAAGTATCTCACCTTTCCATCTCATCCATCACTTTCATACATGGAAGGGAGTTTGGTTATCTACATTTCTCACGTTCCCCAATGTTTGCAACACTATTAACAATTTCTCAAGTGCTGTGGAAATGTAGCTATGATATACTGAACTCATAATTACCAAATTTGAATAATTTCCAGGGTTTGCACTGATGAATGGAAAGAAAGGAAGATTTGTTTACATAATAAGTATTCTTGTAGAAGAATAGACAAAAGATTTCCTGACATTCAATTCACTATTTCTTCTGTGCTGTGTTGTTTGGGATTGTAAACTACATTAATTTCCTAACCTTATGATCTTGAACCATGTTGAGATGGACTATATATGCAGCAACAATCATGGAATAATTCAAGATCACACTCCATATTGTCTGAACTGGCAAGGGTGAAGCAAACATAGTTGTCTTGCAGCAGCAGTCAAAAGAGAACCTGGAATCCAGGGGTGAAATCCAGCAGGTTCTGACAGGTTCTGGAGAACCGATAGTGGAAATTTTGAGCAGTTTGGAGAACCGGTAGCAGAAATTTTGTGTAGTTCGGAGAACTGGGTGGGAATGGAGATTTTACAATATCCTTCCCCCAGGAGTGCAGAGGGAATGGGGATTTTGCAGTATCCTTCTGGAATGGAGTGGGAATGGAGATTTTACAGTATCCTTCCCCTGCCACGCCCACCAAGCCACGCCCACAGAACTGGTAGTAAAAAAAATGGATTTCACCACTGCTGGAATCTAATATGAACAGCACAGATGATTGCAGTGCAATACTCCAAGTCAAAAGACTTGAAGAAAAAATATGAGTTCTGAGTCAGAACAGCTAATACTTTCTCAAGTACAGTTGCAGAATGTAAACTCTCAGTATGAGGAGGAGAGAACTTTGCATCTTTGGCCACTCAAAGGCTCAAGGCTGATGCAGAAGCCAAACTGGAATAATGGTTAGGGAGTTATATGAAATAAATGAACAGCTAATGCAATTGGACAGGAGATTTCAGGTCAGTAGCAGAGAAGTAAAGTTTTTGTCTCTATAGATTGTGAGCAATATGATGAAGGAAAAATCTAACCTCTGGGAAATTTCCCAGAAAAGAATATAGTTGGTTCAAGAAAACGAAACTCATGGCTGTAGGGAGTTCCTTAGAGAAAGATAATTAATGGGCTGTGAGAATAACCTTGAGGAACAGGAGGAAGAGCTGCAGCCAAGCCAATGGTCAGTGAATGAGTCGGCAGAAATGGAGTTTGAGAAAGCTTGACCCTCTCTGGTTCTCTAGGATAGAGGCAGTGAGGGGTGAGTCACATTCAGAGGTGTAGAATTCTATTATTGTTACTCTATAATAATAATAGTAGCATTCACAATGTTGGAGTTCCAAGTCTGGTCAACCTCAAAGAGCTGACAATAACTCAGGACCTTGGAATGAGTCATAACTGGAAGAATAAAACATGCACTATTGAGCTGCTGCCATAAAATCAAACAACAACACTAAAGGTTGTAATGTTATTTATTTATTAGCTTATTTATAAATGGCCCAGCTCATGATTGGCCAATTAATCACTGAATCTGGGTGACATAAAAAGTTTAAAACAACAATCCAATTCAATAGATTAACATTCCCATCCCTCAAAAAGATGTTGAAGAACATACAGTACATAGACCATAAATGTGCAAAACCAATCCCATAGTAGACATACCCACACCACTCAAGTCCAAGGCCTGGAGAAAAAAGCCAGCTCTTACCTGATTCACCTGAAGGAACTAGCCATGATAAAAGCAAGAATACTACCTTATGGCCCAATTATGCCACTTCCTAAGAATTTATTAGTGCATGTTCCTTGTTATGTGAATGAAGCAATGCCTTATTAATAATATTCATATTCTCTAGGGAATATCCAAAAGATGATAATTATAGTTTAATGCACATGGCCAACACCTGACTATGAAAGATTAGCTTAAACCAATATATCTAAATGCTCACTCTCCTAGGTTTCAAAAATTTTTATTACCGGTTCTGTGGGTGTGGCTTGGTAGGTGTGGCGTGGCTTGGTGGGCGTGGCAGGGAAGGATATTGTAAAATCTCCATTCCCTACCAACTCCAGGGGAGGATTACTGCAAAATCCCCATTTCCTCCCGATCAGCTGGGACTCAGGAGGCAGAGAATAGATGGGGGCGGAGCCAGGTGGTATTTACCGGTTCTCCGAACTACTCAAAATTTCCACCACTGGTTCTCATCAGAACCTGCTGAAACCCACCTCTGCCCCAAAGCCTAAGTAGGTCTGACCTATTCATAATTGGAAATTATATGACAATCTCATAGATGATCTTGTGAAAGATCAGGAATTCTCAGGCTGTAGCTTAGATTGGAGGTTAAAAGAGTTCTTGAACAAAGACAGTGTCAGGGAACATGCAGAGGTGTGCCCTTTCGGTCACAAATAGCCGATTTCAACTAAAAGGAGGCTACTTCTGAACTTTTGATCCACTGAGCTCCATTACATTCAGACAGTGAGCAATATTAGAGATACTCATGACATAACACGAGCGTTTCTTCACTGAATTGCATTGTTTCATCAAGAGTTTCATAATGTCCCAACAAATTTCTTTATGTGGGTAAAATATCATCTCCTTATAAAAATCTACCTTTGTGAAGAAATGTCAAAACAGTTCCACATTTTTCCTGTTTTTGCAAAACAGCAAGTGGGCATATAAATTCATATAAATGGCTGATTTATCTAGCCGTTTCCTATCTAAAACAAAACAAAGCAGCAGCAATTCTCCAAAACAGCAAACGGATTCATTTGGCGATGTCAGCAGCCTTTCAACCTGAGAGAACACAGGTTCTCTCAGGGCGTACACAGAGACCTTCTCTGCTGAACTACAGATCTTCATAATGCACTGTTCTGATTCTGTTCTTTATTACATGATTTGCTAGTTTTCCGTAATGGATTGACATCATGCTGCCCCTTTTAGATTCTTTTCCCAAAATAATTCACAGTTAAAATGTGTGCTTCTAAACTTAGATACTTCTTCAATACACTTGCTGAAATAATTTATTACACATTGTTCTCCTTTTGGCTGGAAGGATGGGTCAAACCCTCACTCCACCCATTTCAACATTCCAGGTTTGAAGTCACCAGAATTCCTGTTGTGCACCTCTGAATGCTTTTGAACTTCATTGACTTCTCAGAGAATTATAAGTATAATGATATATTTGCTGTCAGCACAGAATACTTCTCTGGGCACCCACTTCTTGCTTTACCTCCCCCCTTTTCTCCCCATGGTATTGCCCACTGAAATCAATCACTCAGTAATGTAAGTAGGTGGATGAACAGATTGCTAAAACCTTGAGGTTCTACTTTGAAGCAGCCTTCCATGTATGGAACTTGCTTTCAGACTCCACTTGAAAAAAGGCCCAGTTTGCCACATTTTAGTTGTGATTGTGACAAATCCTGTACATAAAATTGAATGCATTGTGCAACCGTGATGAAGAAATAAATTCTTATCTCTATAGATTTTGTGTAGGCCTTTCCTCAGAAGTGGCTTTTTCCGAGATAATAAGAGTATGAAATCAGTCAGACGCACACGTCAAGTCAGTGTACAATGTGTGATGCATTAACATAACCAGAGAAAAATACTCTTCTTCATGCACAGCATTAGAATTATTAGAAATATGATTCTTGTATTAATTTAATTATGTTGACATCTAATGAACTATGCACATGGGCCACCACTTTTGGTGGATTTGGCTAATCTGTAAACAACCCATATAATCCAAGTCAGGGATGGGATAGAGGAAAGGTAAGAAGAAAGAATCAAGGTGCATTGGCATCTTTTTATTCCTATCATTTTGATGTACAGGTAGTCCTCAAATTACAACCACAGTTGAAATTTCTGTTGCTAAGTGAGACAGTTGTAAAATAGGTTTTCCCCTATTTTACGATCTTTCTTGCCACAGTTGTTAAGTGAATCACTGCAGTTGTTAAATTAGCAACATGGTTGCAAAGTGAATCTGGCTTCCTCTTTGACTTTGTTTGTCAGAAGGTCGCAAAAGGTGATCACATGACCCCGGGACACTGCAATCATCATAAATATGAGGCAGTTGCCTCCATGGAGGGCTGCAAAAGTCATAAGTCATAAGTCATAAATCACCTTTTCAATGCCCTTATAACTTTGAGCAACCACTAAACAAAAGACTGTAAGTCAAGAACTACCTGTACTTCACCTGCTGGCTAGCTGGGTCTTTATATGATCTGACTGTAACCAAGCTGCACTAGCGGGATTCAACATACTATACCAGTGATAGCTAATCTTTTTGCCATCACATGCCAGGAAGGGGGGGGAGGTTCGTGTACGCGCGTGCCCACACCCATAATTCTATGCGTCCCGCCCCGCATATGCGTGTGCAACCCCCCCTCCCCGCCCGCTCCTGGCACGCAATGGTCCGGTAGGCCCATTTTTCTTTCTCACCTGGCTCCAGATCCTCTCTATGTATCTGGGGAGGGCGAAAACAGCCTTCCCCACCCACCCCCACAGGCCCTCCGGAGGCAGGAAACAGCCTGTTTCCCTACTTATGGTGGGCCCAGAAGGCCCAAAAATCAGCTGGCGCGCGCCAGAGCTAAGCTGGCATGCCAGGTGATATGGCTCTGTGTGCCACCTGTGGCACGCGTGCCATAGGTTCACCATCACGGTACTATACACTGCTCAAGATTGCAGAAGGTTGTTTCACTGTGTTCATTGGTATGTCTGCCCTGAATTCACAATGGATTGTGTGACTTTTCTGTGTACATAGGAGCTGAATATGGACTCAGGCAAGATGGAGCTTGTTCTTTTCTTTGTGTACACATGAAAGCCTTCACAAACGCCACACGATGGATCATGCCGAAACTTTTTTTTTTAAATCTAGTTTCTATAAGATGTTAATGAATGCAGTTGATTCTAGATATTGCTTTCCTGGACTCTGGTGCTGAAGCTATTTCTCATAGTACAGTGGACAAGAAAAGCATATTTCAATCTATTGCTCCTTCCTATTAATTTCGCTGGAGTTAATAGAAATATTAAACCAGATCCACTCCATTAAGTTTTCACTGTAATTGCAATAGGCACAGTTTGTCACTTTTTCCTTGTAAATTTCATAAACATCTGAATTACAATCAGTCTGCATAATTTCATATACTTATTTTCCACCTCTAGTATATACATTTTAAATAAGCAGTAGGTTAAATAATAGGAAAAAATATTTTTGACAGTAACATTCCATAGAGAAAGCAATAATTGAGCTGCTGTCCATTTTCCAGGGATGTCTCCAAAAGGGGGGGATTTAGTCAATCTCTGACAGACCTAGATTCTGAAGGAAGCCCTTCCGATTTCCTCCACTCTCCCAGCCGCTTCTTGAACCATTCCTAGAGAAACAAAGGAATGTTGCTCAATGAGTAAAGAGGACAGTGGCCTACAGGTAGTCCTCAGCCTACGACCATAATTGAACCCAACATTCCTGTTGCTATGTGAGACATTTGTTAAGGAGTTTTGCCCCATTTTATTTATTTATTTATTTTATTCAATTTGTATACTCCTAGTGGACTCAGGGCGGTGCACAGCCAGAACTAAAACACATACCAATACAAAACTTAAAATTATTAAAAGAATTACATACTTTGGCCCAAATTTAAAACAATTCGAATTAAAACCCATTGACAGATTAAAAGCTAAAAAGCTAAAAAACTAAAAAAAAGGGGGGGGGGTTTCACGCCAGCCCTGCTTGATGGAAAAGAAAAGTTTTCAGGGCACGGCGAAAGACCCGGAGATCCAATGTCCTTCTTATCTCCGGGGGCAAATCGTTCCAGAGGGCAGGAGCTGCCATAGAGAAGGCCCTCCCCCTGGGGGTCGCCAGCCGACATTGCCTGGCTGATGGCACCTTGAGGAGTCCCTCTCTGTGGGAGCGTACTGGTTGGTGGGAGGCTATCGGCGGCAGAAGGCGGTCCCGCAAATACCCAGGTCCTATGCCATGGAGCGCTTTAAAGGTGGTAACCAACACCTTGAAGTGCACCCGGAAGACCACTGGAAGCCAATGCAGCTCACGCAGGAGAGGTGTCACATGGGAGCGCCCCCTCGCTCCCATAATCCCCCGCGCAGCTGCATTCTGCACCAATTGGAGCCTCTGGGTACTCCTCAAGGGGAGCCCCATGTATGACCTTTCTTGCCTCAGTTAAGTGAACCACTGCAAGTTAAGTTAGTAACCCAGTTGTTAAGTGAATCTGGCTTCCCCATTTACTTTGTTTGTCAGAAGGTTTCAAAAGGCGATCACATGACCCTTGGACATAGCAACAGTCATAAATATGAACCAGTTGCCAAGCATCTGAATTTTGATCACATGATTATGCGAATGCTGGAAGGGTTGTAACTGAAAAACGGTCATAAGTCACTTTTTTCAGTGTTGTTGTAACTTTGAATGGTCACTAAATGAACGGTTATAAGTGGAGGTGTCAACCCTGAAATTAGCCTGACTGAGGCCATTTTGAGACTTCAGCACTGACACACTGGAGAAGAGGGACAGGGAGGGGGAAATAGAGATAGTTGGGGTGTTGTAGCCAAAACAAAATACTTTCTCTTGGGAACCAAGGACATTGCTGCAGGTGCTCGGAAGAGGGGACTGGAGTCACCTAGCAACTGAACAGTATCCTGATTGGACCATGTGACTGATTGTTTTGAGAAGGTGAAAAACTTTTACTTTTAATTAGGTGAAAACCATGGGAATAGTCAGAGTCGGTTTTCACCACCTTGTGCCAATATGACATATCCAATAAAATTATTCTTTGAGGAATCTACCTGCCTCAGAGTTTTGTTTGCTGTGGGTATGTTACTTGGAACCCTGACAGGAGGTCTACCTGTACTGGGCAAAAGACAATGAGAGTTTGGCAGGCAATGGTAAAATGAGTGGTGAGCTACAGAGAGACTAGGTTTTGAAAGGAGAAAAAAAAGAATGGCCATTCCATCTGGGAAAATATAGGTATGGAATGGACATTATCATTTTGACCTATATGTAAAAGAAAGAATTTGAATTCCTACTAAAAAGGGGTGGGGAAGGCTTTCAGTCAAAGAGAAAAATGCTTCCTCAGTCCATTCCCTCTTGCTTGTTTTGTGTACTGAGGGAGGATGAATTAGCTTTAAAAAAAAACAAGAAGACTAGATCTCTTATCCGTAGCCAAATATGCTGTGATTCATTCTACCACCTCAACAACATTCTACCACTCCATTCCTGATACACTGTGGAACAGGAGAGTCAAATGGCATAAAGGGTTGGTCCCCCATAAACATCCCACAGAGAGGTGGTTTTCTTCCATCAGTAAGAAGATTCTGATTCCACAGAGGGGATTATAGGATGATTCTTATTCCCTTCCCATATGTTCTAGAAGGTGAGGCACCCTTTAGCCCTAGCAAATGCTTGGAGGAGACGAGAAGGAATAATTTATTGGGAAGTGGTACATGGGAGAAAGGTGGTCCAGAAATGAATGGATCACCCCAAAATGCAAATGATTATATTTGAAGTTAAAGACATGGCTACTCACTAGAACCTCTTCTACTGATAGCCCTGCCTCAGCAGCGATGAGGTCAAGAGTGGCACGATCAGGGTTCTTGCTGATTCTGGTGAAGTTGTACTCCAAAATCTCCACCTGGTCTTCTCTGATAGTCTTTTCCGTAGACATTTTCACTTTGTACACGTTTGGTAGCCAACAGAGAGCTAGGAAGGCATGTCAACACAAAGAATTAGATTCTGTGCAGAAGTTACTATCTGCCTGATCCCTTTGATTCAATCACAAGAAATATTTTTACCAAAAGTTCTATTTGCATTTTAAATACACAATCATCCCACTACCGTTTCTGTGCAGCACAATGTTGAGATTTATTAGCAACTAAGAACCAGTTTTATGTAGTGATTAAGGCACTAGGCCAGAAACCAGGTGATGTGAGTTCTAGTCCACTTTAAATATAAAGCCAGCTGGGTGATCTTAGGTTAGTTTCTCTCTCTCAGCCCTAGCAAAGCAGGCAAGTGTAAACTACTTATGAAAATCTTGTTACAAAACCACAGGGACTTGTCATCGAAAACTGACACCGAGGCACCAAATAAGAGAGTTTTCTTTTGACAATGGTTAAATGTCAACCCTGACAAGCTACCTATTGTGAAATGCAATGCATCATTTTATGCCAATGATCAAATGCAGTGAACTGCTAAATAGGTTTGCATGTCTGTCATATTCTGAAATACAGTCAAAAGCTAATTAGTTTTAGGTGCCATCTATCAAATGCTACCATATTTAATTCTCAAAAGTTACATGTTGAAAATAGGCAGTGCAAACAGTAATATTAATGCTTTTTGAATGTTTATAATATAATGAGGTTTTATTATTGATTATGTGCCATCAAAGGGGACACAGTGGCTCAGTGGCTTAAGACACTGAGCTTGTCAATCAGAAAGGTCGGCAGCTTGGTGGTTCGAATCCCTAGCACCGAGTGAGCTCCCATTACTTGCCCCAGCTTCTGCCAACCTAGCAGTTCAAAAGCATGTAAAAATGCAAGTAGAAAAATAGGGACCACCTTGGTGGGAAGGTAACAGTGTTCCATGCGCCTTCGGTGTTTAATCATCCTGGCCACATGACCACAGAATTGTCCTCAGACAGTGCTGACTCTTCGGCTTAGAAATGGAGATGAGCACCGCCCTCTAGAGTCGGGAACTACTAGCACATATGTGCGAGGGGAACCTTTACCTTTAATTTATGTGCCATCAAATCAGCATCAGTCCAGAGTCATCTTATAGGGGAGATGGGTGGCATTAAAATTTAAACAAACAAACAAAAAGATTTTAATGACCAAATAGCCTTTCTTCAGGATGAATTGTCTCCAAACTGGCCCTAGATCTTTTAGGAAAGATCTATTAAAATTAATTCTGAGGAATTTTGCAGGGTAGTTGGGATGGAATTTATCATATAGCAATCTGGTATTAGGATTAAAATTAGCATGTATTAACCCTAACATATTCTTACAATATTCATAAGGATTATAAAAGAGGTTTATATTTACAAGAATATAGCGTTTATACAAATCTCTAAAAGGGATATTTCCAGAAAAACCTTAGTTACTGAACTTTAATGAATTGCTTCAAATTGTGCAAAAAACAGATCAAATCAAGACATTTTATTAATTGTAATGATGATATTTATTAATAATTTCCCTTACACGCTGTCTGAACAAGTATGTCAGAAGTCCTATATTGTTTCAGCATGTTCAAAAGGTTTAAATCTCCAAGATTCTTTGGGAAAATAAAATAAATATAAAATTATTAGGTTTATACTGTAATACAGAATATTTCCAGGTAGAAGGTTCTAGGGCCGTGATGGCGAACCTATGGCACGCGTGTCACAGGTGGCAAGCAGAGCCATATTGGTGGGCATGCGAGCTCAGCTCCAGTGCGCATGCGCACGCCGGCCAGCTGATTTTCAGGCCTTTGGGGCCCACCAGAAGTAGGGAAACAGACTGTTTCCTGCCTCCGGAGGGTCTTGGGGGGGGGGGTGAGGAAGGACTGGTTTTTTTGCTCTCCCCAGGCTCCAGAGCCTTTTTAGGAGCTTGGGGAGTGTGAAAACGGCCTTCCCCACACCCCTGGAGACCCTCCGGAGGCTGGAAATGGCCCATTTGCCAAAACAGCCATTTCTTAAGAAAGGAGCTATATCTGAGCTCTCGAATTGGAAAGCATGATGCTAGATGGGTTTGCTATTGGCTCTCCATAAAGCTGCACCAAAAAGGTCTATCAAATGCATATCCGAACATAGAACATAGAATAACAGAGTTGGAAGGGAGCTTAGAAGTCATCTAGCCCAATTCCCTAGCTCGAGCAGGAGACCGTATATAATTTCAGACAAGTGGCTGTCCAGTCTCTTCTTAAAAGCCTCCAGTAATGGGATACCCACAGCTTCATTTGCATACCAGCCAGTGGTGGGTTGCTCCCGGTTTGCACTGGTTCACAAGAACCTGTAGTAAAAATTTGTAGTAGTTGGAGAACAGGTAATAACATTGGCTGGCCACACCTCCGAACTGGTTCCCAGCCCGGTCGCCCCTCACTTATCCCACCCATCTCATCAGAGGCTTTTATTTTTTTTACTTTTAAAAGCATTTTTTCTACAACCTCTTTGGCTGAAAAAAATGCTTTTAAAAGTAAAAAAAAAAGCCTCTGATGATCGTGTGGCTCAGCTGGGATTGTCAGAGGCTTCTAAAAGCATTTTTTTCCTGCAACCTCTTCGGCCGAAGAGGTTGTAAGGAAAAAAAAAATGCCTTTAAAAGCCTCTGGCGATCCCAGCTGAATTGCCTGATCGTCAGAGGCTTTTAAAAGCATTTTTTTCTGCAACCTCTTAAGATTGTAGAAAAAAATGCTTTTAAAAGTAAAAAAAAAAAAAAGTTGGCCAGGCCCACCCAGTCACATTATCCCGACCAACCCAAAATAAGCCACGCCCACAGAACCAGTAATAAAAATTTTTAGAACCCACCCCTGATACCAGCCACCTTCTTAATCTTTTTTGAGACACCCCCTCTCACCAGATGCCCATCCCTACTTATCAGAGCTTTCAGTTCAGCATTCAAAAAAAAAAAAAAGGAAGTAAAGTCTACCATTCAAAAAGGGGAGGATCTTTTGCTTTGCATTAGAAGCATTGCCTGTGACTGAATTAGACATGCTACTAATATTAGCATAATCATCCAGTCAATTCTTGTTATATGGATAGGTTAATTATATCCAACCAAACTAAAAATACTTGCTTTTGGTGGGAAAGTAATATACTCTAGTTTTTTGTATCATGCTCAGCATGGTTAAATACCAGATTTCAAAGGAAATTCACTTTTTTCATACTGAATATATCCAACAGTCCTTGCTTATAATCAGCAGTTGGGAAATAGAAGCCTGTAGAAGTGGTAAAAATGTTCAATGTTTGCAGTTACTGGCTCTCTCTCTTCTCAATACATAATCCTCAAAAGTGGTTATAAATGGCTGCATCCCTATTGTATTTTAGACCCAACAAAAGTACACTGCAGAAATGCAAAGAAAGAGAAAATAAAGCCACAAAAAGAAATCAATGATTTCTGCTGTCTCCATCTAAATTACCAGATCGAATTTAACTTGGCAATATCCAACCTTTTGCAGAAAGATGATGATGAAAATAAGCCTATGGAAACTTTTGGTGCCATCTAAAAGGGACTCGACATCCCACAGGAAAAATGATAAAATACGTGGCATGAGATCATCACACAAATGTCACAATTTATATACTTGTATGAGAAGTCAAGAAGCAAAGACTTAAGTGTGACATTTGAATGATGACATGATCTTGCATATGATCTGATTTTAGAAACATGATTTATTATGGTTGCCATTGACCTGAGACCTCAATATATGTGTACCTTGTGGCATAATGCTCATAGGAATGTTGGTATTATTGCATGTGAAGTGACTTACATCTCATTTGAAATGTGAGATGTCCCAAGAGGGGGACATAGCTGAGCTCTGACTTCTGACTTCTTCTGCCAAATTTAGAGCAGGGCTGCACTCTAACTAGTATAGATACATTTTGCAAATGTATTACAATTTGCAATACGATTACAAATGTTGGGCGCCATAGAAGGAGTATGGCTAATGATTTTTCCTGGTTCTACTTTCTATCCAATTGCTGACAAACCTGTTGATTCCCCTTGCATGAATGCTTTTGAGCAGAGATCGGACAGCAGGGGCACACAAAGCATTTTCAGTTCAAAACATTTCAATTTGAAGCAGCAAATTTCAAACCCGTTTTGAGTTTGGAAGAAATAGTCTGGTTTTATTGGAAATGTTTAGCGAAGTTCTAACCATTCTGAGAACGTTCTGAGCTTGAAACAGCCTCATTTCACATTTGGACCACCCATTCCAAATTTAAGACAAGAGCTTTTTGCTAGACGCTAAACTTTATAAAGTTGAAACATAGTAAGGTTGCAGAAGGCCATTTCAAACCCAAAGCAACCATTTCAAATCTGGATTTTTAAAAGAATTGCACACCTAAAATCTCTGTCAGGGAAATTTTAAATGGGATTACAAAAGGAGGCTGGGGGCTGGATTTCCAACTGATCCTGTGTCACCTTCCAATATAATTCCCAACACCAAAGCCATATGGACTATATTCAAATACACATAGTCCTGAACCATACATATCTGAATATAAGTAACTCGTTTTCCTAGATCTGAACAACACACTGAATCAGAAATTATCCCCAGTGGCTGGGTTTGCATAACATACTAGTTTACAAATTGGTGTTGGTGATGGCAGTGATAATAGTGTATTGTGCAAATCTGGTTTAGTCAACAGGCATCATCTAGTCTAAAATACCTCAAGCAGCAAGTGTCTGTGCCTGCCCTTCTTTAAGGTAGGTAAAATGAGGTCCCAGATTGTGGAGGCAATAAGATGACTTTGTATAAATATACAAAAGTATGAAGGCTATTGCTTAACGCATTGTAAGCCGCCCTGAGTCTTCGGAGAAGGGCAGCATATAAATCAAATTAAAAAAAAAAACCTGCAGCATAGTAAAGCAATCTTATTTGGAGTCTTCCGCCTGAAGTTGTTATTGTACTTGCTTTTAACTAATTCTTCTACTAGAAGAAATATATACTTCTTTTAAAAACAATTTGAGGAGGAAAAGTGCCAGCTGGTAAGCTTTAGCTCTCCCCAGCCACTCTCTCATGCTTCACTTTATATAGTATCATTCATTTATTGTAGCAATCTACCTGCCCAGGAAGGAGATTGGCCATCCAGATGCCCATCTGTATTACTATGTGGCAATGACCTTAGGGGACAGGAGGAAAAATGCAGACTGGACAACCAGCATGTAAAAGATATCTCAGCCCACAGAAGGAGGGAAGCATCTCAGAAGGGATCCTCCTTAGTTTTCTGAAGAGTAAAAGGAAAGGAGGAGAGAAATACTTTCAGTCTGACAAGATTCTGCTAATATAACATTACAATAAAAAAAAAAATGAGCTAGTACTCCTGGTTGTGTTTTTTGTCTGGACTATCTTGCAGGGCTAACAACATCAATACATTTTGACATTGTTATGCATTCTAAATATAATTTTCTATCACCATAAGAGTTTATCACTATAGAAACTCCTATAGGAGTTTATAACTCCTATAACTCCTTTTTCCCTTGTGTCATCACTCTGCTGAATACCTAATTACCACAGTATTGTCTTATATATAAGGATGTTTTTCCATGTTGTGTGGCTGTATTACTATTATCCTTTTCATCTTTTCTACTACTACCTTCTCATGTTGGCATCTTATGATTATATTACTTTATTATTTTTATGTACACTGAGAGCTCATGCACAGAGACTTTGTGTGTCCAATCACACTTGGCCAATAAAGAATTCTATTCTATTCTATTCTATTCTATTCTAGTCTAGTCTAGTCTAGTCTAGTCTAGTCTAGTCTAGTCTAGTCTAGTCTAGTCTAGTCTAGTCTAGTCTATTTCTATTTCTATTTCTATTTCTATAGTCTAATCTAGTCTATAGTCTAGCCCAGCCCAGCCCAGCCCAGCCCAGCCCATTCTACAAAATCTCTACAGGAAACAACTCTATGAGAAATCTATAGAATAGGGAATGTTCAAAATGTCACCAGATAAGAGGTTGTGACCAACAAAGCATCACAATTCCTATGTAGATTCATCACAGTTCCAGATTCTCATTGAAAAAGCTATTTAAATAAAGGGAGATACAAGAACATTGGCCCACAGAGAATCAGGGAGCTGAGAATCTCACACTATATGTGGCATCCTGAAGCCATTCACATGGTGCCTTTGAAATGGCTTTTGAAGAAAAGAGGGCTGGGAGGTTTTTGTCCCTCCTGTGCCCACTTCTATATAAATGACCTGGTATAATGTTAGGACATAACTTCTCTTAAATAGCTTAAAAGCTTCTGAGTACTTAGTGTCCCCCTGTGGACAAGGAATCATTGAAACTACAGCTCATATCCTGTGTATTGCCCTCTATATAGGGACTCACGGACTCATCTTAACACCTTACCTGATTAAATATCTGGGGGACTCTGATCATTTTTATGTAAAACTTGTTGTCAGATCATTATGATTCAGTTTCCCTGAATGTAACTAAAATTTGTTATACTGTCTGTAAAATTAGGTAGGTTTTGATCAACTATTGATTTCACCATGAAATGTAATATATTATCATGCCTTGTTCTGTTCAGTTTTGCTTTATTTTAATGATTACTTTTTGTGCTGGTCTATGACCCTAATAAATATTTAATTGAATTGATAATGTTTTTAGAAGCTTTTAAGCTATTTGGATTTTTAAACTACTTGGAGCCAATTTGACTAAAGGAACCTTTTCCTATGAATAATGTCTATTAGGTTAACCCTTCCCTCTCCCCCTTCCTTCTTCCACAGCCAGTACTATACAGACATTCAATAACATCCCCACTTGAAGAAGTAGTAGGGAAACTGGGATGTGGCATAATCAAGTCATGGCCATGGATGTGGCTCTAAGGAAAATTATAGCCAAAGTAAATCTGATGATTTTTGCATTTAAGATACAAAACCAAATATTGCAGTTTTAAAATATGCAAATACTGTAGCTGTGCTGACCTTAAAGCAAGCTTGATGGTACCTTAGTGTTTTGCCCTTTAGTGAAGCCCAAAACTGATAGAAGCTATTATTTGCACTTGGAGTGATGCCCTCCCCTTACAAAGACCTAAACATGGTTTTTCCCAAGACTGCAAGGAAATGGATACATTCCCCACTCCTCGTGGCTCCTCTCTTGGTGGTATTTGCAATTAAAACAAAAAACAAAAGAACAAAAGTGCACATCAAAGACAAAGACAATTGAATGCGAAGTCCATTTTAGCTTCCATCTGCACCGACTCTGTTTTCAAGCAAAGGCCAATCAAAATGCTGAAGGTCTTACATAATGTTTTGCTGGTTTCTGAGTCCCAGCCAATGATCCTCAACTCCCTGTCACGGAAACCAGTTGCCTTGGCACTCCTGAGGATGGAGGGGGAAAGTACACAAGGCTCATTCACCAGATGCTCTTTTGGGGTTGTTCTGTCCCAGTTTTGAATAGAAACATAATCCTAGACCTAGTTCATCTTGTCTTTGAGGGAACACAGCTTTGTGACTTGCTCTTGTTTGCTTTGTTGGCAGCCTTTGTGTCCTGGGTAAAGAATGGGTGCTTTGCAATACTATCAACACCTCTCATCCCCACTTAAAAATATGACTAGGCCAAGTTGGGCTCTGCATGTTAATTTGTTGAGTGTTGCCTACAGAAAGAGCCATGGAAATGATTAAGGCTTCTTTTCATAAATCTAGCTCAGAGATCTGCTTAGTTGACAATGAAAGACAGGGAAGTATGTGGAGAGTGAAGCAGCCTGTTTTCAGTGTTACTATTAGAAGGTAGGACTATCAATTCTGGCTTGCAAAAATCCTGACTTTGGCAGCAAAGGGTTAGGTTTCCTGTATCTTTTGGCTAATTTCTAGAAACCATTCTGATTTTTGTAGCCCAGATCTAGTAGTCCTATTATTATGTATTATTTGTGGACCAAGACAAAACCCATCAACCATAAAAATCCTTGTGTCCCAAGGGGGCCACACCTGCAATGAAATACTGTTCCTCCAGGCAATGCGAGACTGGATTATTAGTGATCCAGCATTAGATTGGATTACTACTTTTAGACCGGAATACTAATGATAATATTTACACCTATAGTAACAATCTTCCCATTTTTATAACAGTGCTGATTTAATGGAAAATTTAAGGAAATTTAATTGAAATAAAAGGAAAAATAAAAATATATTTCTATTTAGTAGCATATAACTAACAGTGGTTGATAACTGCTTAGCTATATGCTACTAAATATTCTGCTAAGCAAAATTACTGTAGGGGACAATGGGTCATCAAAAGATACCCAGTAGAAAGCAGTGGCAAACCACTTCTGTCTTGTTACCAAGGAACCCATGTCAATGCGCCCACATATCTCGATGAGCACATATTTCTGTGAGTCAAGCTTGTCGTGAAAAAGTCTTGACTTAAATATAGAATTCTGGAACAATAGATTGGAAAGGAGCTGGCCTAAAGAGCTCCTTTCTTCCTTTCCAGTCATCCTCTTTTGAAATTGCTTTTCATTTGACATTGTGGCTTTCAATTTTGTGGCCCATACTTGAATATAACACATGGTACATAACTTAGTCCTAAATTATTTCTGAAGTGATTGGGGAGAGTAATGGGATAAAACAGAGAATAGAGTGCTGAACAACGGTGTTCTCCAATTCTCTTCTTGGGGAAAATAGTTGAGAAGATGGAAGGCCTATATCCAGGGGTGGGCTGCTGGGGGTTTGAAGAGGTTCGGGAGAACCTCTAGCTAAGATTCTGTGCAGTTCGGAGAAGAACTCCTAAATCCCACTCCTTGCTGGCCCCGCCCCGCCCTGCCCACCCCTCCCCTCCCAGGAGTCCCCACGAGGCCTGTTTTGGATGCAGGTAAGTGCACGACATGCGTGGAGGCTCGGGGATGGTGAAAAATGGCCTACTGGAAATTTGTGAAGGCCGGAAATGGGCCCAGAGGGCCTCCGGAGCCTGGGGAGTCCGTTTTCACTCTTCCAGAGGCTCGAGGAAAGCCTCCGGAGCACAGGGAGGGCAAAAACGCCCCCCCCCCCCCGCTGTGGTGCAGGAGGCTGAGTAGGCCATGCCCACCATGGTCACACCCACCCAGCAACCGGACAGAGAACCCCTTGCTAAAATTTGTGAAGCCCACCCCTGCCTATATCTTCACAGTGTTTCAGAAGAAGAGGATTCCCTGCACCCATCATAGTCAGTTTCAGGCCACGATATAAAGTAGTATTAAGATGGAACTGATAACACCTCTGGTAGAGTCAGGATGGTGTGGTGTATCCATCCTGGCTGTACTTGATTTCTTAGCAGCTTTCAGTACCATCAGTCATGATATCCTTCTGAGATGGCTGAGGGGTTTGAAAAGGGGACAGATTGGTGTCCAGAGGTACTCTTCCTTTCTCTAATACTGATTGCAATTGGTGTTGGTAGTGGGATTTTTCTGGGATTCCACTAAGCTCAAATCTCCTCACCTTTATTTAACATCTATATGAAATGCTAGACGAGGTCATCCATCAGCACAAGGTTAAGTACCAACAGTATGCTGATGATATTCAGCTGTATATCTCTGCCCTGAGCTGCCCAAGGGATGTGGGGTGTTTCCCAGAACCTAGAGGCCTATATGGGGAAGAATTGGGTTTATCTCTACCCTGACAAGGTTTTGGGATACCCCATATTTACTGATTTGCCACCTTTAACTCTGGCTGGGGTGCACAAACTTGAGTTGTCCTGAACTCACACTTCCTACCTGAAGAGCAGGTGTCAGCTTATGGTCAGGATGACTGTTGCACAGTTACATCTTGTGTGCCAGTTGTACCCCTTCCTAGAATGGGGGCTCTGTTCATGATCATTCGTGCCATACTCACCTCCAATTGAATAATTGCAATGCCCTTTACATGGGGCTGCCCTTGAAGAACATTGAGAACCTGCAGCTGGTCCAAACACAGCATGGGTACACTATGGCTATATAACACCACTGCTGCATGTGCTACATGTGTACGCAGGAGGCCTCTGGGTGCAATTCAAGGTGCTGTCATCAACATTAAAGCCTTACATGGTATGGGACCAAGTAACTTGCAGAACTACCTGTCCCCTGTGGTTTCAGCCCATCCTACTTGATTTGGTAGGGTGGGCATGCTTTGGGTTCCCTCAGTGAAACAAAGTTGCCTAGTGGGGCCTCAGAAGCATGCCTTCTCTGTTATGGTGCCTACCTTATGGAACAATCTCCTCTGGAGATATAAATGGCTCTGAACTTGTTGGCCTTCAGGAAAGCAGTGAAGATATGGGTTTTCATTCAGGCACTGGGGACAGGATGTTGGCACTGTCATGGAGTGGTTGTAGATGAATGCAAGTTTTATTAAGGCCTCATATTGTGTGTGTTTTTAATAGTCTGTTTTTAGTGTATTGTGTTTCTATTCTATTTGCCTCCCAGAGTTCTTTTTGGTAGATGGGCAGCTATGTAAGTTTGTTTAATGAATAATGAAAATAATCAGTCCCATGAAAGTAACTCCAAGGAGGTTTCAGGAGAAACCAAAAGAGGAAAATGGGGATATTAAAATGCTAGCTTTGCCAGAAAAAAACATGGGGTGACTGCAGTCTGCCCTTTTTGTTAAGCAGAAGTTACGTTTTACTATTTACTATAGTAGGTTAAAGGAAGCTTGTTTTGATAGTAAGCTTGTAACTTAGTAATTAGAACAGATCGAACTGCAGATAAAGGGATGTCAACAACCTGGTTTTTTGCAACTCATCCTCATCCTTGTTTTCCAAGGTGTGATGTCCCCAGGTGTTTACTTGCTTAAAAGGTGGCTAGGGATGAACCAGGTGGAACCCACATTGCTAAGCCTAGTGGGTGAGGATCTTGACTAGTAAACCTGTAAACATGCATTCTTCCATCCACCCATTTGGGGAAAGAGGTGGAACATGATACAGACAGTCCTTGACTTACAACCATTCATTTAGTGGCTGTTTGAAGTTACAACAGCATTGAAAAAAGTGATTTATGACCATTCTTCACCCTTATGACTGTGGCAGCATCCCCATGGTCACGTGATCAAAATTTGGCAGCTTGGCAACTGACATGTATTTATGATGGTTGCAGTGTTCCAGGATCACCTTCAAACAAAGCCAACGGGGAAGCCAGATTCACTTAACAACCATGTTATTAACTTAATAACTGCAGTGATTCACTTAACCACTGTGGCTAGAAAGTTTTAAAATGGGGCAAAACTCACTTAACAACTCTTGATGACCAACAGAAATTTTGGGCTCACTTGTGTTCGTAATTCAAGGACTATCTGTATTGCAGGAAACAATTGTTTAGACCAGGGGTCTCCAACCTTGACAACTTTATGACTTGTGGACTTCAACTCCACTGGGAGTTGAAGTTCACAAGTCGTAAAGTTGTCAAGGTTGGAGACCCCTGGTTTAGACAGCATGAAGCCTTTCTCCAGTGTGCAGCTGTCTTGCAGTTGCCCTACAGCTTATATGAACAATATGAGTCTTGCTTGAGGACTCTTTACAGGGAAAAGAGCTCTGTTGGATTTCACACAAAAACACGTAACAACTGGTTTAAATGGTAACATTCTGTTCTGTTCAGGAAGCATAATATCTCTTCTAACTCTAGTGATAGACAGAGAGGTCATCCAATGAGACAGCATGAGGAGATATCTCTCCGTCTCCCTTTGTCTATCTTCTCAAGCGCCCACATAGATACAAGTGTTTTGGAAAATGTGAAATTACTTCTTGAAAAGCAAGCAAATCTCAGACCAAACAATTACTGACAACTGAAGGTCAACATTATCTAGACCAGAAGGTGATCTTTTTGTTTACTGCATTTGGGGAGAAAGCAAGAAATCAACAGCTCTTGAAGGGAAATGGAGGCAAGTTGGAAGGCTCCCATTGAAAATTTCCAGGCAATCCTCCAGCTCCCCTGAAATAGGTGTACAGTTCCAGGAGTGGGATTCTACTGGTTCTGACCAGTTTGGGCGAACCAGTAGCTCCAACGATCAGCTGGGAGCGAACCGGTTTGCCACAACAATCAGATGGGCCCACCCGCCCGCCTGCGCTATTTTCCTACTTTTATCTTCTCAGCTGATTCGCATGGTAGAATGGATTGCTGCGCGAATCAGCTGTGTTACTCCTCCAAAGAAACCAGGAAGTGAAGATTTCTTCAAACTGCATGCACACAAATCGCGCAATCACTGAACCGGTTGTTAAACCGGGAGGATCCCACCACTGTACAGTACTTTTATTTTTGCAACCGGTTGCAGAAAATAGTCTATGGCTGTAGGTGTTTGGGGGAGATGGCTTGGAACTAGTCATAGATTTCAGCCCTAAAAGTGCTCTACACTCTCAGTATTTACATCAATTTCCCACCCCCCTAATAGGTTTCAGCCCTAGCAAAGCCATGGTTACAAACAACAGTTATATCAGATTATGATAAAGGGAAAAGGAAGGGTGAGTATATCAGGAAAACTATATATAGTTCTCAGATATACATGTTAGTGGCAACTCTGAAGAGGGCTCTGAAATCTGAAGAGGGCTCTGAAGCTGGATCTCCAGCTACAATCAGCATTGGCTAGAGCTCCCCAATCTGGGCTGCCAAAATCAGGTTAATAACTAGGGAGTTGCCAGATGGTGTCTTCTGAAATTTTACAGCCCCAGTCTGGCCTCCTCTCATATCTACCCAGCAAGGCAGTTTTGAAATAAGACCTCAATTCATAAAATATATGAAGAAAGGTTACAAGAATTAGGCATGTCTCATCTAATGAAAAGAAGGACTAGGAGTGACATGATAGCAGTGTCTAAGGGGCTGCCACAAAGAAGAACCCCTCCAAGACTAAGTGGCTGTGGTTGCCGGCGTCCCAATATAGTCAGCTGGTGCCATCGCTGACTATTGGGGGCGAGATATTGGCCCCCACAGAGAGGGCGCGTAACTTGGGTGTCCTCCTGGATGCACGGCTGTCTTTAGAAGAGCATATGATGGCCGTGGCCAGGGGGGCTTTCTATCAGGTTCGCCTGATACACCAGTTGTGCCCCTTTCTGGATCGGGACTCCTTATGCACGGTCACTCATGCCCTTGTCACTTCCCGCCTGGACTACTGCAACACTCTCTACATGGGGCTCCCCTTGAGGAGCACTCGGAAGCTCCAACTGGTGCAGAATGCAGCGGCACGGGTACTTATGGGGGCGACATGACGCTCCCACGTGACACCTCTCCTGCGCGAGCTGCATTGGCTTCCAGTGGTCTTCCGGGTGCACTTCAAGGTATTGGTTCTCATCTTCAAAGCGCTCCATGGCTTAGGGCCCGGTTATTTACGAGACCACCTTCTGCCACCGATAACCTGCCACCGGTCAATACTCTCCCACAGAGAGGGCCTCCTCAGGGTGCCGTCAGCCAGGTAATGTCGGCTGGCGACCCCCCGGGGAAGAGCCTTCTCTGTGGGGACACCCGCCCTCTGGAATGAGCTACCCCCAGGGATACGACTGATCCCGGACCTCCGGACCTTCCGCCAGGCTCTGAAGACTTTTTTATTTCAGCAAGCCGGGCTGGGTTAAAAATCTTTTAATTGCTGAATTTTATGGGTAAGGGGTTTTAAATTGGGGGAAGCCAATATAAATATAAATTTTGTTTTTATAGTATTTTAATGTTTATATTGTATGTTTTTTAATTTTGGCTGTTCACTGCCCCAAGTCCTTCGGGAGAGGGGGCGGTATAAAAATTAAATAAATAAATAAATAAATAAATAAACAAACAAACAAACAAACAAACAAACAAATAAATAAATAAATAAGAAGGGGGGTCAACCTATTCTCCAAAGGACCCGAAGGCAGGACAAGAAGCAATGGATGGAAACTAACCAAGGAAAGAAGTAACCTAAAACTAAGGAGAAATTTCCTGACAGTTAGAACAATTAATCAGTGAAACAACTTGCCTCCAAAAGTTTTCAGTGCTTCATCACTGGAGGTTTTTAAGAAGAGATTGGACAACCGTTTGTCTGAAATGGTATAGGTATCCTGCCTGAGCAGGGGATTGAACTCGAAAATCTCCAAGGTTCCTTCCAACTCTTATTATTCTGTATTCTGTTATTCTGAATCCTCTCCATTATATTTGTAGAAATCTCTGTATACTGCTCTGGTGCCCCCCATTTTCCTCAGTAACTCGCTTCTTAAGTTTCACTTTTGGGTCACAGCTTGGAGAAGCTGCCCATGGGACAGGAATAAGAGCCTTCAACAAATATTGCTGGTCAAAGAACCCATTTGACTGGCATGTATTTAGTCAGCTCCTATTCAGCAGAAACAATGGGAGGATTCTAATTTCCCTAGGAAGCAAAACTGTCCTGAGATGCACTCTCTTTTCTTCTTCCTAGAATCAGAAGTGGACCTGGGCATGCCTGAATAAGGCCACTTTCTCTAACATCTGCCCCCTTACAGCAATCATCACAATATTTTACTGTCTGTGGATCAGGCTGTAACTCATTGCTTCAATTGCTATTCTTAGCCTCTGTTTATTTCTTGCTTTGTCACTCTTCGCAGAACAAACTTCTGGCCAGATTATCATTATGAGAAGCTTTACAGAAATACATCAATTTCTGCCATTTTACTACTGTGTGACATTTCTTACCACACAATTTATGGGGGTCCCTCTTTTCTTTAAGATAGCACCGATAAGGATAGCAAAATCAGTTCTTTGTGCATGCTGAAGTTTTGAAACACCTGCAACAATGAGGTGCTTGCTTACTTAATGGCATTTGATGGTTGGTGGCTACTCATAAGTAAAATGTGTGCCATGCCACAACTACCTTGCTAGAGAAAGAAGTCTGAGTTTTGCAAAGAAACTTTTGGAAATAAGTTGTGGTTGACAATTCTTGCATTGTGGAAGGGATGGAGCAGGATTCATATGAGATTTAAGTTCCAACAATATTACAATTATCCCTGTAGCGTACAAGATAAACTAGCCCTTACAATAATATTCTAAAAATAAAAGACAATCATAACACAGCATCATCATTTTCATGTTGGAAAAATATAATTATGGTAATTAAAAATCCCTATGGCACTATTCTAGTTTGTTAATAAAAAAGCTGTCCAGAAGAATTGGAGGTCAGCAGAGTCAGGACAAACTGTATCCCAACAAAAACCTATACTACAAAATGTAGGCCTTCAGATTATCCTCTTCATTTGCTTTCCTAACTCACCACCCATTTCAATGGTTTCCTCATAAATGAACCCTTTCTAACTAATGATGTCACCAAGTTTACAGGTTCTTTTCCCCTGAAGTTGCCAGGAGAATAGACAATGATAAATAGAATTCTGGAACAATGTAATGTCAGATTTCTAATTTTACCACTCAAATATAACTGGTTGAAAACAAGACCCTTGACATTTTTGAATTAAAAATTGAAACCCCTATTTTGAAATGGACATTTCCTTCTTGAAGTGGGAATGCTCTGTTTGCCTTGCAAATATCAAAGGTACAAGATTGTCTAGTATATAAAATCACATTAATACCTGTCATGTCAACCCTAAAATACATTAGACACTAAACACACACATGATGGAGCAAGCCCTACCCAAACCCTCACTTTCATAACAACATCCACAAGTGTGTCCCATACCTCTTCCTTTCTCTGCTGTTTGCTCTCCTTCCCTGCATTGCTTCACCCACTGTCAAAATTGAACTGGCAAAGATGTTAGAATAAAACCTGCATGGGTTTTCTTTTGGCTTTTACTATTCTGGGAGGCTTTATTTTAAAAAGATCAACATCAGGCTTTGTTTCAAAAGCTTGATGTTGACCTTTTTATTTGAAAAAGACCAACATCAGCAACAAAAGTTGACAATCCCTGCTCTTATAATACATGATTTGAAACCTTTAAACTTGCTTCCCTTCCTGGATCCTTCTGCATAAAGGTGCCCAAGCCGCACTGCATTGGAGAAGCAGGAGCAGAGACACTCTGAGTTCAAGTCATCAAGATCTGGCACTTACCTGGCCCTCAGGAGATCTTCTCTGGAAAATCAAGGTCCTTGATGAAGGTATCTACAGAGGCAGGAAAGTCAGACAGCACCTTTATCCCTAGATGTGTATGAGTGTGTATGAATGAGGGAGAGAGAGAGAGTGAGGGAGAGGAAAGAGAGAGAGAAAGTGTGTGTGTGACAGGCAGGTGTGTGTGTGACTTGAAAAACCTGCACCACAGACAGGCTGAAACTTAAAGCAGTTGCTTAGTCCCTTTCCCTGCTGGCAATTCAGGTTTGGCAGTCAGCTTGCATGTGCTGGGGAAAAAAAATATCTCCAAATCAGTCTGCTGAACTGAGCTGCAGCTCCCTCACTCTTTCCTCACAGTGAAGTAGGCTTGCTTTGGAAAGAATGAAAGAGCAAGCACAAGGGGTGGGGAGCGGGGACAGATTTTGGGCTCCACTCCCCGAGAGCAGAGATGCTGCAATTCTTCCAAGAGTGTCTTGCTGCTGCTGAAATTCTTATCAGGAGTTGGACTTTTGCCACTGTCAATGTCATCTTGCCAGTTGCCTCATGAAACCACAAGTCGCTTCCCTTTGGGGATGGAACGTTCGTTTGCCAAAGACAGAGGAGAGGCACGTCTGTTGTAACTTCAATTCCGATAAGACGCAAAAGGACTCACTTACTCCACACCCAGGATCTGAGCAGAGTTGTTGGAAGGGGTTTGCTCAGAATGGATGAATGCCCTTCTGTATTGGGCAGGGGAAGGACCATCTCCCAACTGGTCCCACTCCCCCAAGGCCGAGGAAGATCAGGCAACGTGGAAAGTAGACTGCTTCAGAGCACTGGCTTCAATTTCACTTGGGATGGGATGGGACACAATTTAAAAGAAGCATTTTGATACAGAGTCTGGAGGCTTTGCTAGACATCCAGAAACTCAGTTATTTTATTCCACAGTTTCTATTCTACACTTTCAAAAGTTGTCACACGCCAGACATCGGCCCCTCTAGTCTGGCACAGACTAGCCTGGGAGAGTCTTGCCTGGGAGAGTCCCTCAAGGTTTTGGACATGAAAGACCTCATGACATGAGCACCTTCTACCTGCAAACAAGAACTTCCCTACTGAGCTACAGCTTTTAGAGCTGAGAGTTTGAGCAGCTGAACAATGAATCATGTATCAGGAGGCCCAAAGATTATAGTCAATATGTAGTCAGTATATTCAAGCCACTTATTTTTCACTTAGAAAGTATTATTTAAAGGAATCATTTTTTTTTCATTTATTTATCAGGGATAGGCTAAAGTCCTATCCCTGATAAAGGACTCCTGAGCCTATCAGGCTCAGGAGAATGGTCAAGAGGATCTTTAAATGCCACAGAAGTTGTTTTTCCATATGTTCCAATAAGTCAAATGTTCTGTATTATTATATGGGAAGGGCTGGCAATTATGATCAAATGGGCCTCACTATGTCATGGATGGACTTTTCCCCCCAGGGCTGCAGAAATGAACCCTTTTGCCTCGGTTTTCTTCTAAAGAGTTGATGCCTTTCTCTTTTCCAGTGGACTTACATTGCAAACGTTTCTGCATGTTGCTGAACTTTTGAAGCAACACAGAACATACAGGGCTTCAGAAGGAAACAGGAAATCACAGCACTGAAGTGGATATCACCATATAGGTCAGGTGATAACTGCTGCTGTATTTGCTAGAGATGCAGGCAGCCAAAGGCAATAGGGGATAAAGCCCTATGCAGCTTTTGATGAAGTAGAGAAGGCAGTATTTTCTACATGATAAATAAATATTTTCCTAATTCTAGTTCCCAGCTACTCATAAAGCACCCTTGGATCTCTGAGGCCCATTTAAGGCAATGCCCTCGCTATTTTTGAATTCTAACATGATGTATCTAGTGAAAATAGAATTGAACAGATGCTACTCCTGATCCAGCATCATCCCAAGACTTGGATTGTGTTTACCGGTGAAGCAAAAAAGCTTCCTGTAGATGAACGGGCCTTTGCCGATGGCTACATGCTCACATAAGTAATACTCTAGCATGTAAGATTTGTCACAGATACCAAAATTTGCAGGTTCTGGGAATTCTTGTGTAACATCCATAGTTACGAGTGTAAAGAAGGATCAACAGAATGATTGCTGTACCATCCTTGCAATGAAAGCAAAAAGCCAGGGGAATGCTGAAAACTCCAGGATATTCTCTAGAAAACAAACTCTTCTCAAGAATGGCTAAGATGCCAAAATGGATGAGTTTGCCAGGCAGAGTAGCAAACTTCTTCCATTGCATCCATATTATTGGAGCACTACTGTTTAAAAATTCAAATGTTTATTCTGCTGAAACAATGGGAAAGGATATAAATCTTAATTCTGCAACTAAGAAGCAAACCCTTCAGCCAAGTTAAAGCTCCAGTTTGCCTTTGCAGTTGATCATAAGCCAGCTGTAGTGCTACTTGATTCATTTACTGACAGCCAAATGGATTTATGTTATTTTAGCAACATGAAGCAAAGTATGCAATTTATATCAGGGAAATACTAAAACCTCTTTTCCCAGCCTCCTAACATTTTTCCAGCTTGAGATCTGCCCCTTGGGGCTGAAAAATTTCAGAGACTGATTTAGCAGACTGTACTGTACTTATATTTGATTAATTTTACTTTATCCCGTTTTGCTCCCAAATACTGAGTCACTGTGAGCCATTTTTTCCACCCTAATTTTCATGTGCTAATGTTTAATGCTACCTGGATCTAAGCAGGTTGTTTCTCTTTTGTAACACACACACACACACAAGTTGTCCCTTTCTATGTTTTAAGGGTAAATGTACCTTTTCTTTTCTTTTTTCTTCTTCCAAAAATGATGTTAAAATTGTCAACTGCTGCAGTGCTTAGCTTTGCTATTGTCTAAAGGGGTCTTTCATACCGAGGGATTGTTTTTTTTTAGCATTTCATACTGGACTGTTATAAAACTCTGCAATACAGAAATTGAACAATTGAGAGTTTTATTACATGCATCTGTTTCCTTGGAAGGTGCTTATAGTGCCAAAGCCTTTTAAGAATTACTTTCTTATTTGGCAGAGTTTCATGGAATGTTTGCTGTTGCTGTAAAACAGCAGTTGCTGCCATGTTTCCTATTAAATTGGCAGGCACAATTAGATGAGGGCATGTGCCATCATGCCTTCTTAAGTAACACAGGGTTCAGTCCTCTAGCAAAATTCCAGTCCCATGACTCTTACCTAGGAGTAATTCTGGACAACTAGAACAAATCTCCTCCCTCAGAAATATTTGGGAGGCTCATTTAATGGTGAGAGGAAGTATTGCACATATGAACTGTGGTTTCTGGGAAGATGCAGTAAGTGTTGTTCCTATGCTGTTCCCACATAATTACCAGTTTTGTGTGAAGGCAGTATAAATAATTGTAACTGCCTGTGTTTTTAGCTCTATAGGCCTGTATGTGTATATGTTTGTGTGTGTGTGTGTGTGAGAGAGAGAGAGACAGAGAGACAGAGAGAAAGAGAGACAGAGACAGAGACACAGAGACACACAGAGACAGAGAGAGAGCGAGAGACAGAGAGAGACAGAGAGAGAGACCCAATTTGGCAAAAGCACTGCACTTCACCCAAGGCCATCCTTCCCCATTTTGCTTGGATTATCGATAAGATAGATCACTGTGGTTTTGTCAGCACTAAAGACTCTGAAAATTGAGTCTATAGTTGCTATGTGAGTGAAACCAGTGAGTAAGCCCAAGATATGTGTGTGTGCATGTGCGTGCGTGTGTTTAGCACAAAACTTGATTATTCATTTAAAGTAGTTCAACTGTCTCCTCCAACCTGCTGCTGTTCAGCCATATTGAATTGCCACTATAGTCAAAGCCTTATTTAGATGGATAGCTGAGGAAAACCCACCAAAATTAAATTTTCATTCCAGTTCATTGAAAAGTGAGCACTCATAAAATTAAGGATATCTTCACTGGGAAGCTATTTCAGCTGTGGGATACCACAATAAAAAAGGCCTTGTCTCACAATCCTTTTGCTATATTTTTAAAAATCAGTGAATCGGACTCAGAAATGGCATAAATGCTTAGGCAACTTGATGTTATTTATGTATCTTGATTTATTTATTTATGCCATTCCGTATCCAAAAACTCTGAGAGGCTAGTTAAGCAAAATCAGTAGCATAACTGTAAGCTAGAAATCCCCTAATTGTCACCATTTAATTTAACATGGCTCTCTAGGTTATGTTAAGCGCTGATGCCAACCAAATACAAAGAGGTGAAGAAATAGTAACAGATTTTATGTCCCTGAGCTAAAAAATAAAATAAAATCCAAAGGGATAGTGACTGTAGCCTTGAAATAAAGAGGTGTCTCCTCATGAGAGAAAGACAACTCTAGATAAAATATTACCAATATTAGATGCTGAAGTGGTTCGGGAATAACGAGAGGCACAAGCAAGCAAGTGACAACAGCTCTTTAATATACAGTGAGACTTCAGCAAAAACTCAGGGGCTGCAGTCCTCCTTATATACAATCCAGGAGGGACTGTCAGCCAATCAGAAACGTAGGCAGGTTTGAAACTCCCGCTTAAAAGTATCAATACATAACACCCCTCCCTTCCCAGAAGGCACTAATACTCAAAAATTAACATATGTACAGACAAAATCTCGCAGGTGCTTAGGACGAGTTCTCGCCCTAGTTGACCTGCGCAGCTCAGAGTCTGGCGGGGCGTCGAGCTGGTCGGAGGGACTCTTTGTCTCTCCCGGCTCCGCCAATGGAACCTCCTGGATTTTGTCCGGGGCGTGGTTATCCCCGGCTGGGAGTGGCGACTCGCTGGGGCGGCGCTGGAACCAGGGCTTGTCAGCTAAGTATTCTCGCGACCCCGGGCTTGAGTTAGCTGTTTTGGAGAAGTGGTCAGAGTTAGGCTCGGAGATGTCTAAGTTTATGTTCGCCTCGCCTACCACCCTTTTCCTAAGTTGGTCTATGTGGCGCTTCCAGAGTCTATCTACCCCAACGTCCACCGTGTACGATTTTGGGCCTGTTATTCCCACTATGGTTCCTGCAACCCATAGAGGACCGCTGGCATAATTGCGGGCGAACACCGGGGACCCGACCTGAAACTGCCTTAAACCACAGGTCTCTCCCTTAAAGTTTTCGTGCGAGTAGTTAGGGTGAAGCCTGTCTAACACGCACCGGAGCTTCCTCCCCATGAGGAGCTCCGCTGGGCTTCTCCCAGTTGCTGTGCATGGTGATGCATGCTGAACCGCTAGGAATTGATCTATCCTGGCCTGCCAGTCCCCATTGTCTAATCTGGACAGTGCTTCCTTAGCTGTCCTGACAAAACGTTCAGCCAATCCGTTGGAAGCCGGGTGAAATGGAGCTGATAGGGCATGGCGGATTCCCAGGCCGGCCAAGTAACTTTCAAAAAGGGTTGCTGTAAATTGAGGCCCGTTGTCCGATACCAAGGTATCCGGCAGGCCATGGGTAACAAACAATTTCCTTAGGGCCTTGATAACGGCTTCGGCCGTTGTAGATGGTATTAAAATAATTTCGAGCCATTTTGAGTAGGCGTCCACAACTATTAAAAACGTTTGGCCATGGAACGGGCCGACAAAATCAATGTGGATCCTCCCCCATGGGCCTTTTGGTTTCTCCCACTCTCGGATGGGCGCTACTGGGGGATCAGGGCGAGACTCCTGGCAGGGTCTGCACTTCCCCACCCACTCGGAAATGACCTGGTCCATGTTGGGCCACCAGACATAGCTGCGGGCTAAACACTTCATCCTAACAATGCCCGGGTGCCCTTCGTGCAGCAACTCTAAAACCCGATCCCGTAGTTTCGTTGGAATTACCACTCTGTCACCCCATAGCAAGCACCCCCCCTGCATAAACAGTTCATTTCGTTTGTTGGCAAACCCTTGGTACTCCTCTCCAACCACCTTGTCCGGCCACCCTTTCAGAACCCAACCCATAACAGTCCGGATAACTGGGTCTCTATTTGATGCTTTCGCCACCTCGCCGGAGGAGATGGGGCCCAAAGTTAACGTGTCCAACAAAAGGACGGAGGCTTCCGGCGTTGGGTTGTCCAGCAGGTCGGGAAGGGGGCAACGGCTTAGGGCATCTGCATGACCCAGGGTCTGCCCAGGTCGATGGACGAGCTGGTACGAGTAGGCCGACAAAAAAATCGCCCATCTAGTCAAACGGGGGGAGAGGGCAGCGGGGGTTGGCCTGTCGCCTGCTAGCAGTCCCAGCAACGGTCTATGGTCAGTCACAAGTTCGAATTTTCGGCCATAGAGGTATTCGTGGAACTTTTTAACCCCCGCAATCGCAGCCAGAGCCTCTCTGTCCAACTGGCTATAGTTTCGTTCTGTGCTGGACAGGGTACGGGAATAGAAAGCAATGGGCGCCTCTAGGCCGTTCGGCAGTCTATGGCCTAGGACGGCACCAACTCCTACGGGGGAGGCGTCACAGACTAAGACGAGCGGCAGCTCTGCATTGTACTGTATCAGGAAGCTGTCCTCGGATAGGAGTCTTTTCACTGCCTCAAAAGCGGCTGCTTGCGGTTTCCCCCAGACCCATGGTACGTTCTTTCCCAAAAGCTTGTGAAGGGGATCTGCAACCGTGGCTTTATCTTTTAGGAACATTGAGTAAAAATTGAGCAGTCCAAGGAAGGCTTGGAGCTCTGCTTTGGATTTGGGGGCTGGTGCGCTCTTAATAGCTCTCACCTTGCTCTCGGTAGGGTGGATGCCTGTGCCGTCCACCCTGTACCCCAAGAATTCCACAGAGGGAACAGCTATCCTACACTTGTTCCTTTTGAGTCTTAGTCCCGCTTCTCTGAACCTAGACAGGACGTTCCGTACCCTGTCCCCCAGCTGGTGTTCGTCCTGAGCGCTGACTAAGACGTCATCGAAATAGGGCACCACTCCCGGGAGTCCTTGCAATAGGCGCTCCATGGTGCTTTGAAATAAGCCGGGTGTGACGCTCACCCCAAACTGGAGCCTGGTGCATTTAAACGCACCCCTATGAGTTACGATCGTTTGTGCCTCTGCCGTGGCGTCGTCGACTGGTAACTGTTGGTAGGCTTGGGCCAGGTCTAATTTGGCAAAAATTTTTCCGGGCCCCAGGGAGTGTAGTAGATGGTGCACGATCGGCACCGGATAGGCGCTCGGCTGCAAAGCCTTGTTGATCGTGCACTTGTAGTCGGCGCAAATTCTTATTGAGCCGTCGGATTTAACTGGGGTCACTATGGGGGTCTCCCACTTAGCATGGTCAACGGGAACCAACACCCCTTGCTTAATTAGCTTGTCTAATTCCGCATCGATCTTCGGTTTCAATGCGAACGGTACTCGTCTGGCCTTCAGTCTTACTTGGGCTACGTTGGGGTCTAAATTTAGTGAAATGGGGGTCCCCACATACTTGCCCAACGTGTCCCCGAAGATGTCCTGGAACTCGGACAGGAGGCTGTCTTTCAGGGTTGATCTGGATATCAGGTGGACGCCGGTGAAGCCCATGCCAAGGGCTCGGAACCACCCCATGCCCAGGAGGCTAGGAAGCTGCTTCGTGACGATAGTCAGCGGCAGGTCTCTTTCGTAGTCTCCGTAGGTGACCTGGAACGTGCCCACGCCTTCGAGGGGGACTCGGTTCCCCTGGTAGTCTAGGATGCGTAGCCTCTGTTTGGAGAGTTGATCCTTCCGGAACGACGGCAGGAGGGTCTTTAGGGTCGTCCACGACATTATGGAGAGAGCTGATCCGGTGTCGATCTCCATCGAGCATGGCTTTCCGTTGATCTCGACCACCGTGCTGACTTTGTCGTCAATCGCCGTGCTGGTCTGGTCGATGTGTATGCTGCGGCCATCTCGCGGTTCAAATTCGCGCCGTTTTTTCGCGCCGCCTTCTCTCGTTGGCTGCTTCTGGCGCGCTGATTCCGGTTGGCTGCGGCGCTCACGTGGTTTGTGTCTTCTGGGCAGAATGGCTCTGCAGACTCGCGCCAAGTGCCCTTTTTTCTCGCAGCGCCTGCAAATAGCCTCTCTGTATTTGCAGGACAGTCTATCATGGGACAGCTTCGCCGGGGGCTGCCAGTGTCTTTTCTCTGGTGCTCCGTTCGGAAGACGTCCTCATCCGACTCGGACTCCGAGCTGGATCCGGCGTCTTCTCTGTGCACCGGGGCAGACTTGGGGCTGTCTTTGCTGGTCAGCGGACGCTGCAGCATTTCAGCGGCCTTTGTGGAGGCTTCATGAGCCCTGGCTTCGTCTAGGGCTCCAGCAAGCGTCAAATCAGGCTTGGCGAGCAGGCGCCGTTGCAGCCTAATGTCCCGAACACCACAGATAAGTTGCTCAAGCAACGCATCGTCCAAATCTCTGTAGCCGCAATGGGTTGCGGCTTTTCTCAGGCTGGCCATGTACGCGCTGACCGGCTCTCCCTCTCGTTGAACGCGCTGCCTCAGTTGGTATCGCTGCACGAACTTGGAGGGGACGGGAGCGTAGTGAGCCCGGAGAGTTGCCATCAGGGTGTCCCAGGATACTGTTTGAACCGGCGTTGGCTCACACAGTGACTCGGCCATCTCGAACACGTCCGGTCCGCAGTGGCTTAGGAATAGGGCTCTCTTTCGATTAGCCGAGAGGCCCTGCATGTCGCTGGCTTCTAACGAGCATTCAAACCTCGTTAGGTACGAGACCCATTTTTCGCGGGTCGGATCGAAAGGCTTGGGCGGAACGTAGGCAGACATGTTCGGTATGCCTCCTGTGGTTCGCCTCGTCGCCTAGCTGAAGCTCGTGGTCTCACTAGTTGGCTTCTTGTAGCCTCATCCCACCTTCGTCGCCAATGAAGTGGTTCGGGAATAACGAGAGGCACAAGCAAGCAAGTGACAACAGCTCTTTAATATACAGTGAGACTTCAGCAAAAACTCAGGGGCTGCAGTCCTCCTTATATACAATCCAGGAGGGACTGTCAGCCAATCAGAAACGTAGGCAGGTTTGAAACTCCCGCTTAAAAGTATCAATACATAACAGATGCCATACTGACAATAAAACTACATATACTCAAGGCTGTATTCCTCCCAGTCATAATATATAGCTGTCGAATTTGAAACCTGAACCAAGAAAAAATAATGTCCTTGAACTATGGTGCTCAACAATATTGTTAAGAGCATCTTGGACAGGAAAAAAAACAAATTGGATGAAGTAAAACCAGACCATTCCCTGGAAGTACTAAGAATTAAGCTAAAATTTAAATATTTTGAGCTTATAATGGGCAGACAAAAGACATAGGCGACAATAATGGTACTTGAAAAAATGGAAGGAGGCAATAGAAAAGTGATTGTTAAAAGTCAAAACACCTGAATACTAATAGCAGTTTTGCTTACAAGAACTTAAAGAAACAGCAGAAGACATTCCTGAGAACTCAATCACAAAGAGTTGGAAATGACTGAATGATTGTAAAACAAATCAATAATCACCAGGGTCTCAAGCAGGAGTGAAATGCTTCCGGTTCGGACCGGATCGCCCGATCCAGTAGTGATTGTGGCGGGTGATTTGGAGAACCAATAGCGATTGCAGCATGAGGCTCCACCCACCCGCCCGGTTGTTGTTACTTCCTGGTTTTAACCAGGAAGTAATGTGTTTTGTATTCTCTGCGCATGTGCAGAAGGTTTTGCTTTTTTGCTTTTAAAAGTAAAAAAAAAAGGCTCTGATGATCACAGTTGAGCTGCACAATCATCAGAGCCTTTCTTTTACTTTGAAAAGCATTTTCTTACAACCTATTCACCCGAATAGGTTGTAGAAAAAATGCTTTTCAAAGTAAAAAAAAAAGATCGCACACCACAGCTGATCATCCCCCCCCTCTGCGTGCTGTTCTACTTACCCCATCCCTCCTTTTGGCGTGCACTGTGCACACGCACACACCTCACATTTGGTGTGTGGTGTGCACTGTGGGTGCATGTGCGCAGTGCACATTTGGCACATGGCACGCATGCGTAGCCAGCGAACCGGTAGTAAACCGGTTCAGATTTTACCACTGGTCTCAAGCATAACAAAGACATTTCAGGAGGGTATATTTTCACTTTGTTTGTACAAAGTACTTCTAGAATTGAAAAGTCCTGGAAATGTCATTTAGTAATTTTGAAGAACTCGTTTTGCTGATAAATTCATTTTGATGATCATCCAGGCAGTTGCTTCAGTTTTTTTTTCCAGATAAATCCTGGGAGTTCAACTAACTTCTACAAAACATCCACAGCGTTCTTCTTATCAAAAATAAGAGAGTACTAAAATCTAGAAGACTTACTGAAGGCACTCTTGAGATGTGAGTGCTAGACAACAGCATCGGACAAGCTACCATTATCCTGAACTTAACATGTGCTGATCTTTCACTCTTGTATTAGATGTGATTCTGTAGTGCTTACATGGGCAAGAGCAGTGGTGGGTTCCTCCCGGTTCCGCTGAGCCGGTAGCAGTGATGATATGATGTCACCGAACCGGTTCTAGGCCCCCCCCCCCACCTCCCCACCCTCCGCGTTATTCTTACCTTTTATTTGGCCCCACCCCCAATCTGTTGCTGCCTCCTGAGTCCCAGCTGATGGCTAGAGGGAAAAAAACTGTTTAAACTCTTGCCGCAGGGCTTCAAAGGGCCGCCCTACAGCTGATCAGTGTTAAAAGAAAACAAATGAATAGACCAGTGCCTGCAAAAATACATGAGTAGATCAGTGCCTGCAAAAATAAATGGGTAGATCGGTATAGCTCTGCAAGCAGTTAAAAGCCTGGTAGACCAGTACCTCTGCTAAATCCTAAATAATTGTCATATGATCATCAAGCCACGCCCATATAATAAGCCACGCCCACAGAACCGGTAGTAAAAAAATTTAGAACCCACCCCTGGGCAAGAGCCCAAATTCTTGGGACAGTAGTATTTCCCAAGGATTAGTCCTTGCAGTGTCCTAAGAGAATTCTGAGTACCATTCATAGGTAAGGCATTCACACAATCCAACGTATCATTTATGCTCTTCGTTTGGATAGTCATTTGGAGATATTGCCAAATGGATACTTATTGCTTATTCTCTTCACAGAAAAGATTTATAATCCTGGAACTATGGAAGACTTCTCTAACAATTACATGCTTGAAGTCCACATGTAGAGTACCTTTCAGAGATTCTTGTCCAATTACAATAATCATTGCCTTCGTGTGATTGCATATTTCCCACATATTGGAGATAATAAATGTTTGAATATTGTTATATATATTATATTATTATTGCTATCTTCATCAATCATTCACAACAACCTACCACCAAAATTTAAGGCATCTAAGCACATCTGTGTGTGTGTTATGAATGATTGATGAAGATAGCAATAATAAACAATAACAACACAATATAACACACACACACACACACACACATATATTCAAGAATTCAAGATGAGGAACATACCCAAGCTAAGTAAGATTAAGTAAGATTGAGCACACCAAAGAATAATTAAAATAAATATTTAAGATTAATAAAATAACAGGGGTATGTTGTGCAATATTTTCTTATCCATGTAGAATGAGAGATATTTTATAAATGTCACAGTTGCTTTTCACTCTCCTTGTGCTTAAATTGTAATTGAGTCCTCAGATTTCTCCATTGTTTGATGGGCTTTCCACATGAAAGTTTAAAGTTCAGCAGAAGGACTCATGACCTCGACTATTTTATCTCCAGATTTTACTTCCCACTCTAAAGGCAATTCTTGCTTTAACTTTATTTTAGAAATTACAATCAAACCATACAAAGCTGAGGTGGGTAATCTAACAAAGGCCATAAGCTGTTTTTGACATGTTTTCTGACTAGGAACTGGTATACATGAGGCCATGATATGACAGAGTAGGGCCACCACCCAGAAATAATAAATTAAAAAAATAAAATAAAAACTCAGAGTGGTATGTAATATAAATTAAGGGCAAAAAGAAGCAGTTTGCCTGCCAAATGGCAATTAATTACCGACAGTTGTCAGCAAATTATGCTACCAAATTTGGACAGCAGACTTTAATGGATTCCTGAGGGCAAAGTTTGGCAAAGGTTACATTGATTGTCTTCACTGTGTAGACCAAGGATGTCCAAACTTGGCGATTTTAGGAGTTGTGGACTTCAGCTCCCACAATACCTCAGCCAGCCATATTCATCAGGAATTCTGGGAAATCGACAAGTCTTAATGTTTCCAAGATTGGACATACCTGGTATAGAGTATGGATTGCCTACCCTGATTTAAAGGCTAAAAGAGGCTTATAAGCTTTGCTTTCAACTGCCACAACCATAGGACTAGTATTTAGTTTGAAGGAGCATTGGTGTAGGACTGGGGGTGGGTAAAGGGCAAAAATACTTTGCTCTTTCCCTGCAAGCCTTCCTTGTTTCAAAGCAGTGTTTTGCAAACTTGGCAACTGAAAGATGTGTGGACTTCAGCTTCCAGAATTTTCCAGCCAGCAGGCTTAGCACCTTAACAGGATGACAAGGTGGCGCTGTTGAAAGAAATGACTGATGCCATGCTAGAACATGATTTTATGAACTGGTGTCCTCAAAGTATTTTGGACTTTCATTTTCTTAAATATACAGTCATATTTGCACAATTTTCCCAGGGGTGGACTGATTCATTTCAACTATTTTTAGCCAAGTATGAGGATGACATCAGCTGCCTTTCAGAGCTGCCATTTTACGCCACCGCAGAGCCCACATTAGCAGGTTATGACCCTTGAAAAAAAGCCAGGATAGATTCCTTTGACATCTCTATCTTTTGTCAGATCTTGAGAAACAGTTTTACGTTCTCTAAAGTAGGAGAAACTGCGAACTATTTTTTTATAATATAATGTTCTTTGTAATGTGCTTTTTAAAATTCCCCACTAGAACTGTGAAAGCTATGGAAAAACAGAAAATCCAGAAAAATACAAAAAATGTATTACCTTTGCCTCTGATCTACTGAGTGTAGGAAAGACTTTTCTTAATCCATCTCTTCATTACTTTCTATGGTAACAAGAAGAAACCTTCTGAAAAAAGGAAATTGAAAGGCCACCCGAACTCTTTATAAGTCCTGCTGCAGATATAGAGGTTGGGCAAGCTTCATAGAGCAATACAGGTACGGGTTTCAAAACCCGTTGCTACTTGTTCACTCGTGGGCGTGCGCACAACACTTCTGCACATGCACAGAAGTGTCCAGGTGGGCGGGCGGAGCCTCCTGCTGCTACCGATTCACTCGATCTGAGGCGAACTGATAGCAACCCACCACTGGAGCAATAACTTCTGGTTATAGTGTATACAATCAGTGGAATGAAGTAATAAAGCTTTCCATGAGCAATGAAACATTAGATATTTCATATTCTGGTGTACAGATAAAAATATATAGATAGAAATGTAACAAGTCAAAGAAAAGTGTTCTTTCAGTCCTCTTCCTTGAAACGTTACATTTCTTTAAGAACATAAAATGTGCAAAGAAAACTGCTGGATCATATCATATCTATAGAAATGGGAGTTTTATGGTGGAGTGTTCAAGAACATGATTCCTGTTGTATTGTATAAAGTAACATCACTGAGAAAAAATGAATATCTTATATATCTTTTTATCATAATGAAGCATTGTAATTATTGTATGTTTTTGTCTGTGGTAGGTGGCATTGCGGTTTAGGAAGACTTTTCTTAAGACAGCCTCACAAGAGCTATGAAAGATAGACCAATAAAATCATTCTTGTGTTGCCTACAGTCAACTGAAGATGATTTTTGCTACTTTTTATTTATTTCAGCTTCCCTTAGAGTGGCACTTATCAGCTCCATGTCCCAGAATTTCTAGCTAGTTGTACTAAAACCTGTTGGCCAATTTCAAGGAAATTGGTAAAGGTAAAGCACTTAAGTTTATCTTCAGAACAATCCTGTACTTAGATTGAACTGAAAGAGACTTATGGCTGAAATAACTGTGCTTTGTGTAAATTGATTTAAATCAGATTGTGCTGTTCAAACCAGGCTCAGATTCTTAAGCCCAAATCAGGACAACTTTGCTGGTTCTAAGCTGGCTATTTCATTTCTAAACAAGCCCCTCAAGACGGCTGATTTGCTCTTTCTATCATCCTGGCAGGCATACAGATTGTTCCACTTCTGCCAAATATTACAGAGCCAGAACTAATCCTCTTTGTGCAGCAAAAACAAACCCCTTCTAATATAAGCCTCACCAGCTGGGTCAAAACCTTCCCCAGCTGGGTCTAAAAGAACCAAATACCAGTGTCAATCTCGGCCTTTCATTCCGAAAGCTTGAAATCTTCAGATTGCTCCCTCTTAGCAGCATGCCAACCAAAACATTCTTTGCAGCACCACAAGCCAAATATGCTAGTGATGCTTCACTACAGTGAGCATCTCAGGATAAACCAGTCAGGGGGATACAATTTCACCCACGTGGCAAAGTGGCTGCACCTTTCCCTGGGAATGTAGAAGGTTCAGGTGCTGACCTGCAACTACCATGAAATTGACAGTACAGGTAGTTCTCAACTTATAACTGTTCATTTAGGGACAGTTCAAAGTTACAAGGCACTGGAAAAAAAATGTCATTATGACCATTTTTCATACTTACGACCTTTGTCAAATCCCATGGTCACTTAATCAAAATTTGGACTCTAGACAACTGGCATATATTTGTGACAGTTGTACTGTTCTGGGGTCATGTGTAACCTTCCCATTTGTAACCTTTCCAGCTGGCTTCCAACGAGCAAAGCCAGTGGGGGAAGATTCGCTTAATGACTGCATGATTCACTTAACAGCTGCAGGCCAGATTCACAGCCAACAACTGTAGCAAAAATGGTTGTGAAATGGGGCAAAACTCACTTAACAGCCACCTTGCTTATTATGGAAATTTTGGGCTTGGTTGGGGTCATCAATTGAGGGCTACCTGTAATGTTTTGGTTGGCATTATGTTATACAATTCCCTGGCATTTGACCACTGCAATTTGAATATTTACTGTCCATTTATTTGAGGAAAATATTAGCTTTTCTTCTTTATTAGTTCTTACAAGATTTACCGACGTCGTTCATTGGAAGTCCATACTTTCTCTCTTCCGATGGTTTGTTCTTCTGACTCACAATTTGAGAATTATGACTCATTTTAATTTTGTCTGTCTTGTTTTCTGTTTTTCTTAATGTTTGTCCTGCATGGCTGTAGTGTGCACTTACTTGTGCACTTGTTTGAGCTGGTTCTTGCACAAAAGCTACCAACACAACATGATGCAACAAGGAATATTTTTCAAATTGCTATTTGCAGTGCTTGATACTGAGCTAAGAAAGAGGACTGGCTCAGGGTCACCCACATGACTTCTGCACCTCTAAGGTAGAACTAGGATCTTTGGCTTTCTAATCCAACATTTTAATCACAACACACTATGTGACCCAAGCCTCCCTTTTGATCTGACGGCGGCCGGAAAAGAGCTGGGCTGCCGGGGTGTGTGTGTGTGCGGGAAGCGGAGGGCGATGGACCCGGCACCCGGAGGCTCGGAGACCGGTAGGCCGCTTCAAACAATTATTTAGCCCAGATTTGAGGCTTGGGGTGTATGGTCCAGCGGTCAGCTGCGCCTGAAAACCCCCCATATGGACTGAGACCTGGGAAGATCATGGCAGAATTTGCTCGGAGAAGACGGGCAGGACTATTGGGGGTGATTTGGCCCGGAACATCGAAGGGAGTTGGGGAGTGATAGAGGGGGGGATTGCCTATTACCATCTGGTTTCCCCCTTGGATTCGCTCCCCCCCCTATGAAAATGGCCTCCCCCCTTTGCTGCCTGGACTCTCTATTAGGTCGGCCCATTTTTACCATCATTTTGACTCTGGGACTTTATTATCACCCTCCTGGACTTTTATGTTTGATCTCTATCTCCTTTTGCTGCTGGCTAGTTTATTCCTGCCACCCGATTACCACCTTTAGGCCTTGGCTCGGGGGAGGAGAGATTGCAGGCTGGAGGGAGAAGCTGAGAGTCCAGGTCAAGGACTGCTGCTCCATCTGCAGGGAGAGAGTGACTATTGTTGGCCTTGACATCCAGCCGTGGTGAGAGAACGGCTGTGGCCATCCGCCTGCACTGCAACCATCTGATCTGGTCGCCCCATCACTGTGAGAGAGTGAAGGGGCCCCAGCTTCATCCTGGCCAGCCTCTTTTGCCATCTCTCACCTCAATGACTATCTTTAAATTTCGCTGACATCCAAGGTTCCCCTTTTCCATCTCATCATACTTGTATGGCTTATACCTCGGCAGATTTGCTCGCGCTGCGAGATGCCCCCCTCTCACGGCGATGGCCTTCCACCCTATCGAAGGCCTACCTTAAGGACGGGCTTTGGAGCCCCGAGAGGTGGCATGTTTTAAAGCTGGGATTGAGGGGTTTTTTAATTAGGGTTTTTAATAATCTTTTAAGGGGAACTGGGAGGGCGACCAAAGGGGATGGGGGGGGGTAATCCACCTAGGTCAGGGCCCAGCCCGGCACAGGGTAACGGTTTGGAGGGTGCAGGACGAGGGATTGGGAATATCATCAGCATGGTGGATGGGAGGGGCAGATATGGCGGGAGCAGAGGACCTTATCTTGTGCCGGGGGTGCGCACTCGCTACTTGAGAGCGATTGCACGCCCCGGTCCCCAAGGCTCCCCTCGGATACTAGGTGGCTCAGATACTCAGGACCTGGGCCTCCGGCTGATGCTGTGCAACGCCAGGTCCGTGGTAAATAAGGCCCCCCTCATTTGCGATCTTATCCAAGACGGGGGAGCGGACCTGGTGGGTATTACGGAGACCTGGTTGGGCCCGGAGAGAGGGGTCCCTCTGGTTGAGATGTGCCCAGGCTTCAGAGCATTCCATCAGCCGAGGGCCCAGGGGAGGGGCGGGGGGTGGTGGCAGTTATTATTAACGAAGGTCTTGGTTCGATGGAGACCACTGTGCCACAGATTGCCGGATGTGAGTCCCTCTTTGTGAGATGGGGTCATCGGGTTCAGATGGGCTTGCTGCTTACGTACTTGGCTCCCTGCCGCGTGGCAACGGCCCTGCCCGAGCTACTCGACGTGATAGCCATGGTGGCAGTTGATACACCCAGGCTTATGGTCATGGGTGATTTCAACCTGCCGTCCGTTGGTGAAACGTTGGAGGTGGCTCGGGAGTTCATGGCTTCCATGACGGCCATGGACCTGACCCAGTTAGTTCATGGCTCCACTCACAGTGGGGGACACACGCTGGACCTGATTTTTGTCTCTGGCCAGTGGTTGAGTGGTCTTATTATAGGGGATATAGACATGAAACCCTTGTCATGGTCAGATCACTCACTCCTTCGTCTGGACCTTCGAACTGCTACACCCCGCCGCAGGGAGGCGGACCCAATTAGATGGATCCGCCCCAGGTGCCTGATGGATCCTGATAGGTTCCAGACGGAGCTTGGGCCAATTCCTGAAGATCTGGCACACGACTCAGCCGAGGACCTGGTAGCTGCCTGGGATCGGGCGGCTGGTGGGGCCTTGGATCGAGTCGTGCCTTTGCGGCCTCTGACCCGGTGTCGATCCCTCGCAGCTCCTTGGTTTACCGAGGAGCTGAGGGAGATGAAACGCCAGAAAAGACGCCTAGAGAGCGGTTGGAGGGCCAGTCTCGCTGAATCTGACCGAACACTGGTAAGGTCGCATATTAAGACCTACCTAGTGGTGATAAAGACAGCAAAGTTTAATTACTTTTCCGCCTCTATTGCGTCATCAGGGAATCGTCCGGCTGCCCTGTTCAGGGTAACCCGCTCCCTGCTCCATCCGGGAGCGCGGGAGGATCCCTTGGAAAGCAGGGCGGAGGATTTTGGACAATACCTGTATGACAAAATCGCTCAGATCCGGGGGGATTTGGACTCTGACTGGGTAGATCAGGGCAGGGTGACGAGGAATAGTCTTGAGAATGTTACCTGGGAGGAGTTTGATGCTGTGACTCCCGATGATGTGGACAGGATTTTGGGGAGACTTAGTGCGGCCACATGTTTACTGGACCCGTGTCCCTCCTGGTTGGTACTGGCCTCCCGGGAGGTTACACGAGGCTGGCTCCAGGGTGTTATCAATGCTTCGTTGAGTGAGGGTCACTTCCCCGCCGCCTTGAAAGAGGCGGTGGTGAGGCCTCTCCTCAAGAAGCCGTCCCTGGATCCGGCAATATTGGCCAACTACCTTCCTGTCTCCAACCTTTGCTTCCTGGCGAAGGTTGTTGAGAGTGTGGTCGCGCGACAGTTTCCGCAATTCCTAGAGGAAACATCCTATCTAGATCCGTTACAGTCGGGTTTCAGGCCTGGGCACAGCACAGAAACGGCATTGGTCGCGTTGGTTAATGATCTCTGGAGGGCTCGGGACAGGGTTTGCTCCTCTGTTCTGGTCCTGTTAGACCTCTCAGCGGCTTTTGATACCATCGACCACGGTATCATGCTGCACTGGTTGGAAGAGTTGGGGATGGGGGGCACTGTATTACAGTGGTTCTCCTCCTTTCTCTCCGACCGGTCGCAGTTTGTGTTGGCAGGGGGGCAGAGGTCGACCTCAAGGCCTCTTATATGTGGAGTGCCTCAGGGGTCAGTCCTCTCGCCCCTCCTGTTCAACATTTATGTGAAGCCGCTGGGCGAGATCATCCGTGGCTTTGGGGTGAGATACCACCAGTACGCTGATGACACCCAGCTGTACATCTCCACCCCAGGCCACCCCAACGATGCCCTTGAAGTGATGTCCCAGTGCCTGGAGGCTGTGCGGATCTGGATGGGGAAGAACAAGCTCAGGCTCAACCCTTCCAAGACTGAGTGGCTGTGGCTCCCGGCATCCCGATATAGTCAGTTGACTCCATCACTGACTATTGGGGGCGAGTCGTTGGCCCCCACTGAGAGGGATCGCAATCTGGGAGTCCTCCTGGATACGCAGCTGTCCTTGGAGGAACATCTGACGGCTGTAACCAGGGGGACCTTTTGTCAGGTTCGCCTGATTCGCCAGTTGCGGCCCTTTCTTGATCGGGATTCCCTGTGCACAGTCACTCATGCCCTCATCACCTCTCGCCTTGACTACTGCAACGCTCTCTACATGGGGCTCCCCTTGAAGAGCACCCGGAGGCGCCAACTGGTCCAGAACGCAGCAGCGCGGGTAGTGATGGGAGCAGCTTGGCGCTCCCATGTAACACCCCGCTCCTGCGCGAGCTGCACTGGCTCCCAGTGGTCTTCCGGGTGCGCTTCAAGGTGTTGGTTATCACCTTTAAAGCGCTCCATGGCATAGGGCCTAGCTATCTTCGAGACCGCCTGCTGCCACCGACGACCTCCCATCGACCCGTGCGCTCCCACAGAGAGGGCCTCCTCCGGGTGCCATCAGCCAAACAGTGTAGGCTGGTGACCCCCAGGGGGAGGGCCTTCTCTGTGGGGGCACCTACCCTCTGGAACCAACTGCCTCCAGAGATAAGGAGAATCCAAGACCTCAGTGCCTTCCGCCGTGCCCTTAAAACCTTCCTTTTCCAGCAAGCCGGGCTGGCCTAATTTTTTTTAAAGTGTTTTTAAGTGTTTTGTTTATTGTTTTTAATTAACGGGGCCAAATTTATATATGTATATTTTTAACTGTATTTTAATATTTGTACTTGATGTTTTTACTTGGCTGTTCACCGCCCTGAGTCCTCAGGGAGAAGGGCGGTATACAAATTCAAAAAAAAAAAAAAAATGTGTTGGCTCTTATTAATCCCATCTGTATTTTTAAGTTAATTTCTTATCATTTAAAAATAAATCCTCTGGATATATTTATTTCTTATACAGTAGTAATGAACTCTAAAACAATTTATAAAGTGAAGGACAAAAGGAATATGCTATATATAACAATCTCAGAATTTAAGAAATAGATTTTAATATTTGATACTGAAGATGAGACGCTTTTATACTAATCTAAGAAATAAATGTCTTGCTCAACAATTGTTGCTCCAATTGGGTGGTCCTCTTTTCGTTTCCTATAATCTTGGATTTACTCTTTTGTTAATCCAGCCAGCACTTTTGAAAATGACCACACAGGACCACAATTAACATTTGTGCTATCCTAGTCTTGTTGCTCTTTAAGGATGAGAGTTGGATCAGTTTAAATGCAACATCAAGAGGCAACCAAGGAACCAATAATAGAGTAATACGAAAGTTCTCCCTTATAGGGAACACAGCCATTTTTAAGAAAGCAGATGAAAAGCCTACTAATTCTATACTATGCTATATTTCAATAGCTTAATATGACAGAAGGACCTTACTGCAGCTTCTGGGTGCTTTTATGCCTCTAACAGAACATTATAAAATATAGCCAGTCATTAAATGCTAATGATAGGAAAAAGAAAACTGGGGCGGGGAAAAATTGTGTGGCATTAATACCAGCTGCAAAGTATTTATGTAATAAATTCTGGGCAGGAACTGCCTAAATAAGCCATGTGAATGTCAACTCCAAGACTTGTAATCCCTCAAGATTTGTAACCATGCTTAACTAATTCCCGAGGAGTTGTAAAAATTGGAGCCTGCCTTGAGGGTAAAAATGAGTAGCTAGAGGATCATTTCTCAGAATGCTCATACTTTTATTTTTACAGGAGGGCATGTGTTGGCAAGCTTAAGCAGCCAACATCAGACATTGTTTTCAGTTCCATTAGCTTGGAAGAACCTGAGCTCCATTCTTAGTACTAATCATACCAGAAGATCGCCTGGGAACTCATATTTCTTTTCACATTCTTAATTTTACCACAACATACACCCAGGGGTGGGCTTCAAAAATTTTAACAAGGGGTTCTCTGCCCAGTTGCTAGGTGGGTGTGGCCATGGTGGGCGTGGCCTAGTTGACCTCCTGCATCACGGGGGGGGGATTTATTATTTTTTTATTTATTTATTTTTATTTTTATCGTTTTATCGTTTATTTTTATCATTTTGTGGCGAAGGTTGTTGAGAGCGTGGTGGCACGACAACTTCCCCGGCACCTGGATGAAGCTATCTATCTAGACCCGTACCAGTCGGGCTTCAGGCAGGGGTACAGCACAGAAACGGCATTGGTCGCGTTGGTGGATGATCTCTGGAGGGCTCGGGACAGGGGTTGCTCCTCTGTCCTTGTCCTATTAGATCTCTCAGCGGCTTTTGATACCATCGACCATGGTATCATGCTGCAGCGGTTGAGGGGGTTAGGAATAGGGGGCACCGTTTTGCGGTGGTTCTCCTCCTTCCTCTCCGACCGCTCGCAGTTCGTGTTGGCAGGGGGACAGAGGTCGACCTCGAGGCGTCTCGCATGGGGAGTGCCGCAAGGGTCGGTCCTCTCCCCCCTCCTGTTCAACATTTATGTGAAGCCGCTGGGTGAGATCATCCGTGGTTTTGGGGTGAAGTGCCATCTGTACGCTGATGATACTCAGCTGTACATCTCCACCCCAGACCACCCCAACGATGCCCTTGATGTGATGTCTCGCTGCTTGGAGGCCGTGCGGGTCTGGATGGGGAGGAACAGGCTCAGACTCAACCCCTCCAAGACCGAGTGGCTGTGGCTTCCGGCGCCCCGATATAGTCAGCAGGTGCCATCGCTGACTATTGGGGGTGAATCTTTGCCCCCCACGGAGAGGGCTCACAATCTGGGTGTCCTCCTGGATGCGCGGCTGTCTTTAGAAGAGCATATGACGGCCATGGCCAGGGGGGCCTTTTATCAGGTTCGCCTGATTCTCCAGTTGCAGCCCTTTCTGGATCGGGACGCCCTGCGCACGGTCATTCATGCCCTTGTTACTTCCCGGTTGGACTATTGTAATGCTCTCTACATGGGGCTCCCCTTGAAGAGCACTCGGAGGCTCCAACTGGTCCAGAATGCGGCCGCACGGGTGGTTATGGGCGCAACCCGTTGTGCCCATGTGACACCCCTCCTGCGCGAGCTGCACTGGCTCCCAGTGGTCTTCCGGGTGCGATTCAAGGTGTTAGTTACCACCTTTAAAGCGCTCCATGGCATAGGACCCGGGTACCTCCGACACCGTCTTCTGCCACCAATAGCCTCCCACCGACCAGTCTGTTCCCACAGAGAGGGTTCCTCAGGGTGCCATCAGCCAAGTTATGTCGGCTGGCAACACCCAGGGGGAGGGCCTTCTCTGTGGGAGCCCCAGCCCTGTGGAATGAACTGCCCCCGGAAATTCGTAAGATCTCCGACCTCCGGGTGTTTCGCTGCGCATTGAAGACCCTGTTGTTCCGCCAGGCCGGACTATCAACACAATAGTTTTAAATTGGGTATTTAAATTTATTGGGGTTTTAAATTTGAGCCACCTTATTTAATTATTTTAAATTTTATACTGTTGTTTTGTCTGTGTTTTTAAATAGGCTGTACACCGCCCTGAGTCCTTCGGGAGAAGGGCGGTATAGAAATAAAATTATTATTATTATTATTATTATTATTATTATTATTATTATTATTATTATTATTATTATTATTATTATTATTATTATTATATGCCGCCCTTCTCCGGAGACTCAGGGCGGCTTACAATGCGTTAAGCAATAGCCTTCATACTTTTGTATATTTTATACAAAGTCAGCTTATTGCCCCCACAAACCGGGTCCTCATTTTACCTACCTTAGAAAGGATGGAAGGCTGAGTCAACCTTGAGCCTGGTGAGAATTGAACTCGCAGTAATTGCAGGCAGCTGGATGTTAAATGCTGCCTTAGTAGGAGGCATTAGTCTCCTATGCCACTCAGGCTCCTAATCCTAAATTCCTAAGCCTCTTGAGGCTTTTGTCGAGCCTCCGGAAGGGCGAAAATGGCCTCTCCAGGCTCCAGAAGCCCTCTGGAAGCTAGAAATGGGCCCGTTTCTCGAACTTCCGGTAGGTCCATTTTTTGCCCTCCCCAAGCATCTGTGTGTGCCCTGCACTTACCTGCATCCTAAATGGGCCACGTAGGGACTCCTGGGAGGGGAGGGGAGGGGAGGGGAGGGGAAAGGTGGACGGGGTGGGGCCAGCCAAGAGTGGGATTTGGGGGTTCTCTGAACTGCATAGAATCTTAGCTGGAAGTTCTCCTGAACCCCTGCGAACCCCCAGCAGCCCACCCCTGCATACACCAAAGCAGTAGCTGAACTTCTTGGTGGGTTGTAAAGAAAGATCCCAGTTTGCCAGTAATAGTACACTCAACAAAGAAGGGACACAACTCTTAATTATCTCTGTTTTATATACAGGTAGTTCTTGATTTACAACAATTATAAATTCTTGAATTACAGCAATTTGTTTAGTGACTAAGTTACAATGGCACTGAAGAAAGTGACTTATGACTGGTCATATCGTAATATGATCCAATGGGCTTTGGTTGGGGTTACAGACTCCTATCAGGCCATTCTTGTAATCACAGACTCCATGAAAGAGTTCTAGATAAATATAAATATACAGTATATAGGTCTCTTGTAGGATAATATGTCTTCAGTATTTACATGGGTTTTTGTGTGTGCATGCTTCCTTGGACCAAAGATGTAAGAGGAGAAAATTTGGTTGAGGAATTAAAAAAAAAAAAAACAGAAAAAGGGGAATTGCCTTTAAAAAAGATAAAGAGTACTTTACAAAAATACATGAAAGGAGATATGAAGATAGATATCTGAGGTTGGGGTGGGGTAGGGTGCCTATAACTTTTTATAGGCCCAGGATGTATACTGTGTTTATCTCTACTTTGCCCAACAAATGCTCTGGCCCTGCCTATTTTATCTGCATTTTCAGCTTTGTGGGAACAGAAGCTAAAAAGAGGAAGTTTGCAATTGGTTCAGGATTAGGGCTGCTGTTCCCAGTCTATCCAGACTCCCATGGATGGAAGCAAAGGTTATATTAGATGTACCTCTTTTCTGCCAACTAGTGATCATCCATAGCTCAGATATGGTACAGGTAATCCTTCTGGCAAGCCTCCCTTGCTTCAGCAGTCTCAGCCCACGGCCAGGGGTCATGCTGATGTGCCTGCCCCATGGGGAGGGTTTGCACCAGCCTATTCTGGGCTTGCCCAGTGCCTGGGTGCAAATGTTTTAGCCTCACCTGCTGCCTGCAACGGCTTCTGCCCATTAATTTTCCCATTAGGTGGGGAAAAACCAAGCACTTTTCAATAGTGACAGATGGATTAATCAAGTATACAAAAGAATGTAGTTTATTATTTTCCCAATCCCATAAAATCTTGCCTTAGTATATACTGTATTTCTATGCTTGATTGTTGTTTGTCATTTTATGAGATCATTTCATTTAGTTCTGAACTTTGATGGCTGAACGCCAAACAATTTGAAAGTGAAACAGGCCAACCCCAAAAGAAAACAAAATTAAAAATCCTAAACAGGTCTGACAAGTCTTCAGGACATACAGAAGTCATGGTAGCTGAGCTTATAGACATGATGTGTATGATCCAGGGGTGGGTTCTACTTACCTTTACTACCTTTGCAATGGGATTGCGCACCTTGCTTCTGCGTGCACGCCTTGCTTCTGCACACGCGCTTTGCTTCTGCGCGCATGCCTTGCTTCTGTGCAGGCGCAAAAGCATCTGTGCAAATGCAGATCGCCGATGATGATATCCGGGGCACTGGGCGGGGCCTCCCGCCAGTTTTATTACCGTTCTTGCGAACTGGTCCGAACTGGGGGCAACCCACCACTGGTATGATCTAAAGCATGGGTGTCAAACTCGATTTCATTGAAGGCTGCATCAGGGTTGTGTTTGACCTCAGGGGGCCGGGTGGACGTGGCCAGGGTGGACTTGGCCAACTCAATGTCATTCATGTTGGGTGTGTCTGTGGTTGCCCAAGCACTCTGCCAGTGAAAACTGGTTCCCATGCTCCATTTTCGGCTGCAACAGCCTCCTGCAACCCTTTGCCAGCAAAAACGGAGCTCAGGAGGGCCACACACGGCCTTCCCAAGCTACATTTTCACTGGCAGAGACACCGTGGACTGGTCCTTTGCTGTTTCCAGGGCGGTCCTGCAGGCCAGATCTAAACACCCTGCTAAGGTAAACCAGTATCTGACCCACGGGCCTTGAGTTTGACACCTCTGATCTAAAGGCTCATGAAAGATGGAAGGCTGACACAGAACCAAAAGCACATTGTTAGATCAATGACTTAGTGAAAAGCTTTGGAGCTGCGAAGGGTCTCCTCTGAAGGCCAGGCCAACTTTTGGGGATCCACATGGTTGAACTTGTTGTTTATTTCCTCCTGAAATATTGCAACCACTTGGGGTGGGGAAGGTAGGTCAGATGATTAGCTATAGTCAATTGGGACAGTGTGGTCTTTATACTAATACAGGCTTCATGGCGCCTTTCCAGGTGTGTATATTTTGCTATAGGTTTTTGACATATTTCTGAATTCTTGCTATTGAAGGTTTCTGTTAGGCTTGTTTGGGAAGCATTCTTAGTAATAACTGAGAATGCGGGAAATATCAGAGGGGTTAATAGAAGCTTGGGGGGGAGGGTTTGGAGGATGTTTTGAATACATGGTATATCAGTTTATCTTACTGGCAATAAGAAGTTAGTTCAGCCAACCATTTTTTTTTCTTTTGTTGGTTGACAACAAGGGGAGCCATAATTATTTTTCCTTTGTGACCATTTGGTACTCAAACATAAAATGATTCACTGGAGCTGTACAAAGGAACTTAGCCATACGGTTGACCTCCTAGAGGTTATATTACATTAACACATCTGTTTGTGTAGGAATTGCACCCATTCTTTTGTAAATTTTATGTTTTGCTTCTCTTGTTCACTTTGGTGATGATAAATTTTAATTCAGGGTAATGCGAGTTTTCCACTTTGCTCAGAGTTCACTATATTTATAAGATGGATGAATGTTTGCTTGGGCTTTTAAAAATATCGTTTGTAGTTTTGTTCTTGGGCAAACAGTTGCAATGAGTGGCTTACAACAACAACAAAAATAGTAGCAATAACAATAAGTTTACATTAGTAATATATGTTAGCCTGGATATAATTTGTTTTTGTTCTACCTGTCTTACCACATTTCTGCATCTGATTAGCAATCTGGGCAGGCACCAAAGGTGGAATAAATTTCTTCTTACTACTTCTCAGAGAATGTAATCAGTTTAAAATGGAATTGCACAAACACAGTGCTACATCTTGATAAATAGTGATTTGGGTTCACTCTGCATTTGCGTCATTCCCCCATATGCTTCTTTTCCACTGCTGATTTAAAATGTTCTACAGTTAAAATGCTCTCCAGTCTTTCTTCAGTCAGCAGAAAACCTCCTGGTATGAAATCCACAGCAGCCATTGCTGATTCCTGCTCATTACTCCTGCTGTTGTTTTGACTCCCTGTCCAGAGTTTGCACACCCAGAGCATGATAAGCAATGTGATTGGCTGATTCCTCTGGTTTTGCTGTTTTCCTTTTTCTATATGTCACCAGCTGGGGAATCTACCAATCACAATGCGATGGCAGGTGTAGGATGGATCTGACCAGAGGACTCCATCTCAATGCCCCTTCTGGTGTCCTGATCTACATTCCATAGTCATAGCTGACTAGAGTTAAATAAAAGAAAAACACACCACAATTAAAGAAACAAACTACATCACAATCCCTTTCAATTAGGATTTCTGTATTGAACAAATGCATATTCTTTTTTTCCTTTCTTCAAATGAGACCATCTCTCCTCACAAGCCAGTGGGAAACTTGGTCCCCTCATTCTCTTGTTTTGCTACAGCAAGGACAAAAAGCTGGATCCAGTATCATAATGCAAACCCCACCACATGCGTGCTCAAAAATGGCAAGGCTTGCATTAACGGTATTCCAATTCATCCTCTTGACAATTTTGAATTCAGCCTTCACACCCATCCCCAAATCTGGAATCATCTTAAAGGGGAAGCAATATTTTTTAACAGTACAGCCTACAATAATGGCAAAGGCATTATCATGGTGACAAAATAATTTTCCTATAGGGCACATTTGTATATTGGGATACAATGGGGGAAAGCCACTGTACATGTCTGCATCTCTTGTACATTCAATAGTCTTTGTGCTTTTCATGTATTTTATTCCATTTCTCAACCTTGGGAATTTTAAGATGGGTAGGAAGTTGAAGATGGGTAGGAAGTTGAAGATTAATCTATGGCGGGGCTCATCTCTTGAATTCTGCATTTTTTAGCTTTTGTTTTGCTTCTAGCATTATACATTTTGCATTGTTATCACCAAATTCCACTATTTGATGGTAAGGGGTGTTAAGCTATAATTGTCCATAAGGATTCTCAGTCACCCAGGTCATGGTTGTCTCAAAGGTGCTTTTTCAAAAGGCAACTAGACTTTGTTTTTCCTTGAAGATGTTTCGCTTCTCGTCCAAGAAGCTTCTTTGGTTCTACTGAAGAAGCTTCTTGGACAAGAAGAGAAACATAAAGCCCAGTTGCCTTTTGAAAAAGCACCTTTGAGTTAAGCTACAATTCCTAGAATTCTCAGCTACTATTTATTATACTAACACATCTGGAAGATACCAAGTGGGAAAGTGTTGGCTTTTGCTGTATCACATAGCTGGGATTATTTGGTGTCAAATACTTGACAAATATGTTGTTATAGCTCAGACTTTTTCAGCTCTGTCCAATTTATCCACTAACCATATTAAAACTGTAAAACAAAAGTTGATTAATATCCTATTTCAGACTGGTAAATTATATTCCAGTTTTTAATTATTTTAGATACTGGTACTTCATATTCATGAATGCTCTATTTGCTATTTTACTAGTACAGTGCAAACTTTCTTTCAAGGTGACTTTAATTTGTATTGTACTAAACTGACATAATGGCATTGGTGACTGCAAGGTCAAATAGAAATAATTTTTTAAACAACAGCTGTGTAAACATGAGGGCAGCGACTGGAAGAATGGAGGCTTCTTAGATTCGTGATTATACATTACTGATCTCTTTGCTGTATTTTATTAAAGAAAGGGCGTCCCCTTGTGATGGAACCATATATATGGACTGCTTCAAACTCTTAAGCAGATGCTGTAAAATTAAAGCCAACTTGACATAAAAAATAAACTGCTTTGGATTCAACAAATTTGCCCAGAGAATATTGAGAATTTGTACACATTGCTTCCAAAATTTGATAATGAAAAAGTTTCACTATAGGTGAACTATAGGTGACCCCTTTGAGAGAAAGTTAGTGCAATCACATGTAACCGGAGTGAACATTATTTTTTTTAGTCCAATGCTGAACAATCCCATGATCATCTAAGAAGAATATGTATCCTAAATAGAAAAAATAATTGTAATGGCAAATGAACTTCAATAAAAAGTCAGTATTTACTTTTACACTAAAGAGAATGTCCACAAGTAGGCAAAAAAGCAGTGGGAGCAGCTTCCAACTTTCTCCTAGCTTCACCATTAACTTTGCTTGTGGGAAGCAGGCAGAGGGTATCAAAAATCACAATTGTGACCATGACAAAACTGCAAATGGCCACAAGTTTGTGAATAAAATTAGTCTGAACGTAGTGGAAATTTCAGTTCCACAGGAATAGAATTCTTCACATGTCCTGGATTTTTTATGCATTCACATTAGCCAATTTTAGGTAACTTTGATTCATTATACTTTGCAGTATAGTGCATAGTTTGGGTTAGCTTGAGAGTACAAACAGATAAGTACGAGAATTTTAGTAGTATATGGATTCAATTAAAACCATGTTTTATTTTCTACTTGCTGCAAATGTTTTACAGCATGAATAACTCCTGAATTACTATCAGTAATAGTAACTATCTGATAGTTACTATTATTATCAGTAATTCAGTATTTTTTAAAAAAGATTTACATTTATAGATTTTTAATAGATAAAAGGAAGAAAATAGTTATTTGTATGACTTTTGAAATACAGGTAATACTCAAACTTACAACCGGCTGTTCTACAACCATTCAAAGTTACAACAGATATGGAACGGGTACTTTACAGCCCATTAAGCACCCCCAGGTATCATAAATGGTCACACTGACCCCGTCACATGACTGCATGTCAGGCAGCTCAGCTATGGGACCCGTTGCAGCGTTCTGCAGTCATGTAACTGCAATTTGTGGGGTTTTATGGCTGGTTTCTGTCATTTCTTGTCAGTTTCCGACACCCATTCAAATTAGACGTAATGACCACAGCATTTGCTTAACCACCACCATGAAAAAGGGCAGAAAATTACTTCCTGTTATCTGGGTGCCTCGACTTACGCCCAGATTTCCGGTCCCAATTACAGTCGTAAATTGAGGCCAACCTGTAAAGTTTTGAAATATCCCATATGAACAACCAAAGATTGAGACATTAAAGAATATATAATAGATTGTAGCTACAATATGAGCTGAACAGTCCTATGATCATATGATCATATATTGGATTTAATTCTCACTAACTGAAATGAAATGATAGAAGGTGTTGAAGCTACAGGAACCTCGGGCGCAAGTGATCACGCAATATTGGAATTCAACATTATGCAAACACAAGTAGTAGAACAAAGTCAAACTAGAATCTTGGACTTTTAAGAGAGCTAATTTCAATAAACTTAGAGAGAGCTTGAGAAGGATTCCATGGATGAGAATCCTCAAGGGGAAAACAACTCAAGAAGTTTGGGAAATTTTGAAAAGTGAGATTATAAAAGCCCAGTCTAACACAATACCAATGAAGAAGAAAAATAATAGATCTCAAAAGAAACCAGCATGGCTGCATAAAGAACTCTCTGACAAATTGAAAGACAAAAAGGACAAGTATAAAAAGTGGAAAGAGGGGCAAATAACTAAGGCAGAATATCAGCAAATAGCCCGAGCCTGTAAAGATGAAGTGAGGAAAACTAAGGCTCACAATAAACAAAGGCTTGCGACAAAAGAAAAAAATAACAAAAAAAAAAGCTTCTTCCAACATGTTAAAAACAAGAAAAAAGTCAAGGCAACAATTGGCCCGTTGCTGGGAGAAAGTGTCAAGAAGGTGACAAGCAACAGGGAGAAAGCAAAACTACTTAACTCATTTTTTTTTCATCTGTCTTTACACAAAAGAAAAAACCAGTCCAACCTATCAAAAACAGCATCACAAAAAACAGATTAGGAACACAAGTTAAAATAGGGAAGAAAATGGTAAGTGAGCACCTGTCTACCCTAGACGAGTTCAAATCACCAGGACCAGATGGATTACACCCCAGGTTCTGAAGGAACTGGCAGATGAGATCTCAGAACCATTGAACTATATCTTTCAAAGATCCTGGAGCACAGGGGAACTGCCAGTGGAAAAGAGCTGATGTAGTTCTCATCTTCAAAAAAGGAAAAAAAAAAACAGATCCAGAAAACTACAGACCTATCAGCCTGATCTCAATACCAGGGAAGATTCTGGAAAAGATAATCAAGCAACAAATCACTGAACACCTAGAAGCAAAGTAATAACCAAAAGCCAACATGGGTTTGTCAAAAACAGATCATGCCAGACTAATCTTATTGCATTCTTTGACATAACCACTTGTCTGAAGTGGTGTAGGGTTTCCTGCCTGGGCAGGGGGTTGGACTAGAAGACTTCCAATGTCCCTTCCAATTCTGTTATTCTATGTTCTACCTGAAGTATTTCAAGTAAAATAAATAAAAGCTATATAAGTATTTCAAGTGAAATAAATTCATTAATTATTCATGTTTGTTGGATGACATTAAAATGTACGCCTTTAATTAGTATAATCAATTTTATTGTTACGAAAAAATATATTGAAAATATACAAATTTTTAATATTGAATATTAAAATAATGGGAGGGATGTATATTTGAAATAGGCTTTGGACATAATCATATGGCTTAAAAATTTGTGATTTTGAATTCTATACCAAAACCTAAGAATTTATTATAAAGGGAGAGAAAGCACAGAGTTATTGAGCAAGAGTGTAGAGAAAAAAACCCACAGTAGTTTATAATGAACAATGCAAATTTGCAATATCTTGGGTTAATGGTCATGCATTCATACTGTTCATGAATTTACTCTTCATCACAGTAATGAGAAGTCTGAGCAATATGGCTCTATGTGGCCAAGATTTCATGGTGCATATGACTATAAATCTATAGATTTTTTTCCCCAAATATATGCTTTTGTGTTTTCATATAAATAGCTGTATAAGCCTGTGAGAATGCTGCATGTTAACAAGGGGTGCCAAAAGACCAAAAGGCACTGCCTTCCAGAAGGAACATCATAACAAGATGAGAAACCAAATTAGTTCCATTTCTGATCGGAGAAGGAGCAAATTCTCCTTGCTAGAAAGTACATTTGGTTCCAAATATTAATTTCCTCAGTCTGAGAAAACTTAAAGGAGCATTTATTGGCTTCATCCCTTAGTTGGAGGCCAAGAGTTGCTGAGTTCTATATATCCAACTTGAATTAAGCTTGGTCCGAATGATCGTACAGTTCTTATTTGTTCTGTTGTTTGAGAATGTTTTCTTTGAAAAATGAGGTTTAAATCTAAAAACAAAAACCCACCACAATTTTTTTAAAAAAAGTTTTTTCAACAAAACATTTGAAGTAAGCAGATGCGGAAGCTGGATAAAAGCATGTAAGCTTGCATTTATTTTAACAGCTTTAAAGGCACATTTAAAGTAAGTATGGTTTCAACTTCTCAGCAGATTATGGGTTTTCTTTTTCTGTTCCTTGAGCCTCCTCTCTCATGAACAGGCACTGTTATAGGCAATTTGTATGTCCTTGTCCTCCTCTCTGTAAGAGAAAAAATCAAACATACATTGTTAGGTTATGCTAGTATGTATTGGAGTAGGTATTGCAAAGAAGTACTAATGTGGTTATCTATTTTCTTTCATCGCTATCAGGAGAATGTTAATATGCTTTTCATAGGAGATAAAACTAGCTTAGCAATCAAATTTTGCTATATTCTATATGTTCCCTCATAAAGCAAAAAAAGGCAATTACTTTCCTCCCCTCCCCAAAGTAGATTTGTATTTGTTCTTAAAAATGCTTTATGTTAGGTGCTTTCATAATTGTTTCTGTGACTACATTGCTCAATCAGTTCAAAAATTATGGAGTAGAAAAACTATGAGAGTTTTTAAAGAAAAACTGAGAACATATTCAGTTGGATAGTTTTTACAAAGGACCATAGAACTCTGAGAGGGAAGGTGGAAACAGAATAAATTTGACAAGTGGGATCAACAATCTATAAAAACACTATTTTTGGTGTTAGAATTGCAAATTGGATTGGAAATTGATATAAATTACCCAATAAGTGTGTGATCCTACTATCAACGACCTGTTTGACTTACACTGTAAAAACACAAATCTTCATTTGTGAAGATTGCATTGTTTGTACATTCTCCCCCCAAAGTCAAACATTATTAAAATAAAATTTTTAATACAAGATCATATAAAGACCCCCATAAGGAAGAAATAAAACAAAAGAATAGTTATTTCTAAGCAAATATCTAACTCTTGGAAATAGCCAATACCAAATACTATCTGAGAAATAACTGGTATTGCAATTTTGTGACTCTCTCCTGTCTATAAATGTTGGTCAGATGTTACATTCTTCCAGAATGGAAGAATCATTCACTTCCAAATAGGTTTTCAGAGGGGTTGAAAGATAGGAAGTTGAAATGAAGTAAGTGATTAAGCACAGATGCCTCAACTGAATTTTATAACGCTCATGCCACCTTACATAGAGAATTATCTTCTAATTTCAAATTACCTGTTTTTCATACAAAGCATACATTCATTTGCATATGTTTCTCCATCAGTTCCACAAACTGGATTAAAATTCCTTGGGCATCCAGGCAGGGAATACAAATTACACTGGGGCTGGAAATAGACAGATATACCAATATATTACTCAAATTTATATTTTAAAATGTTTCAACATTGTAGTGTAAGTATGTTTGGGTGAATATATATATATATATATATATATATATATATATATATATATATATACACATATATATACACATACACACACACACACACACACACACACACACACACACACAAATCTTGGTGCCCCTCCTTTGTACATACTGTACAAAAGAAGCCAAGCTTAGGTTACATAAAAGTTTCTTTCTCAACTTTGTGGTGCCCACTTTGGGCCAGGTGCCCTAAGCACGTGCTTAGTCTGCTTAATGTTTAATACACCACTGTATTTACCTTATAACACAAAAATTAACCATTTTCATAAAGAACAAATATCAATTCACATAACTTAAAATGATAACCCAGTTGCCAAGTGGTTCCATGTAAAATAAGGCCCAAAACACAGCAGTACTGTGAAAATTTCACAATCTAATCAACATATTATATTTGACCTAGATCTGAATTCAATATGTGAGGACTTGTTAAAAAAAGATTTAAAAGAAATGTTATATCACAAAGAATTTCATCTATTTCATCCAGTTCAGATTGTAAATCCTCTTGCTCTACTTTAAACTTCTTTAAAAGTTCAAAGAAGCCTTTGTGTTTGTTTAATACTGAAAAGATTGATGTTATTTAAATTAAGTGGATATATGTTATTCTTTAAATATAGCTATTGGCTTTTAATTCATACAATCTGACACTTTTACAATAGATTGAAACAGTGGGATTCAGCCAGTTCGCAACACTTTGGGAGAACTGGCTGTTAACTTTCTGAGCAGTTTGGTGAACTGGTTATTGGAAGAAATCATTAGGACAGAGAACCGGTTGTTAAATTATTTGAATCCCACCACTGGATTGAAATCTGTGGGTATTTGCTTGCAGTGTAAAATACTTTAGACTCTCCCATTGAGAAAAAAGGATTAATTAAAATATACACTTTGGAAATACATTTTGTTTACTATAATTATAACCCACTGCCTTCTGGTAAAACTACAAGCCTTTGAAATACAGTCTCTGAAATAAAAGAACTTCAGAAACCAGGAGACTTTTTTCCCGAAAGCCATCACTCTGCTAAACAAATAATTCCCTCAACACTGTCAAACTATCTACTAAATCTGCACTACTATTAATCTTCTCATCGTTCCCACCACCCAACTCCTTCCACTTATGATTGTATGACTGTAACTTTGTTGCTTGGATCCTTATGATTTATATTGATAATTGTTTCCTGATTGCTTATTTGTACTCTATGACTATCATTAAGTGTTGTACCTTATGATTCTTGATGAATGTATCTTTCTTTTATGTACATTGAGAGCATATGCACCAAGACAAATTCCTTGTGTGTTCAATCACACTTGGCCAATAAAAATTCTATTCTATTCTATTCTCTATTCATTCTCTATTCTCTCTTCTCTTCTCTTCTCTTCTCGTCTCGTCTCGTCTAGTCTAGTCCCGCCTTAGACCCAAACGCCAGCCAGGTGACTTTGGGTGAATCACCCTCTTTCAGCCCAACCCACCTCACAGGGTTGTTGTTGAGGGGGAAAATAGGAGGAAGGAGTATGAAATATGTTTACCTCTGTGAGTTATTTATAAAAGTAATAGAAATGGGATAGATATAAATAAATAACACATTAAGCTAAAGTGACATTTTTATAAAACAAACCTGATTAAGCAAAAACAAATTATTTATTTATTTATTTATTTATTTATTTAATTTTATTTGTATGCCGCCCTATCTCCATAGGACTCAGGGCAGCTCACAACAATTACAATCAAACCAGATAAAAACATATTAAAATACAAATTAAACATATGTTAAAACTCATTAAAATAATCAAACCTCATCAGTCCAGGCTGGGAGATTTAAACAGCCCAGCTAAATTAGATATTTAACATATTAAAATGCTCCTGAGAGCCATTCAATGTAAAAGTTCACTGTGAAATTATTAACAAATAATATATTAGAAGGTTATTAACAAGAATGATAAAATTCCTTTAGGAGTATAAGAACTTAAGAATTGGGCAACAACTTCCTCTCCATTATACAATTTCCTATGCTTTGGCTACAGAGATCAAATTCTTCCTTCTTTTATAATTTTTTCTTGTATTTCAGTGACTTCCAAATGGTCATCTTAGATTTCTCATTAACATTTCAACATCAAATGATTTTTTTTTATTTGATGTTGAAGAAAATAGAGAGGAAAAAAGGAGGAAACTAGAAAGTCCAAACTTTCACCCGTCTCTTGTTTGGCTGAGATTCTAAACAAAAACCTAGTTGGTAATGCAAGCCTAAGTCTAATATTTATATAGAATACTATATATACAGCTAAGCATAGTGAAAACATACCATATATCTGCCCTTAATGAGAAATTATAATGTCCTAACCCAGTAATATTTGCAGCAAAATGCACAACTCCATATGACAATTAAAACTGAAGATTGGGGTGTGGAGGGCTAGCATTTATTTTCAAAGGACGAAAGACATTGCCAAAAATGTTTTTTATTTCTGCTAGGATTTAGTCTCCAAATTGTTGTTTTTTTTTTCTGTGCAGCTAACATACCCCAGAAACATTTTGTTTCATGTTTATTCTCTGCAGTCTATACCACAGTCCGCAGAGAATAAACACCAACATCACCTTTGGACATAGAGTAAACAGATTATTTCCTTTCTCAGCTGTAGAGCTTTCCAGTAGTTCCTCCTAATTATGGGACACAACTTTCTGGTCCCCGAAAGAGGGAAGCTTCTCACCTGAACTCTGACTTCTATTTTGAGTCCCTGACAGCTCCGAGCACAAAACGCCTGTCCCATTGCCATCCAGATGGCTCAAATGGCACCCCTCTGGGCTTGCGGCAGGATGAAAAAGAGCCAGCAACCCTACTTCGAAATTAACTTTTTAATGAACTTTGCAAATTACAAAGTAACCCTGAGGCAAGAAGAACTTTGCTTACTCCCTGGACTCCCAACACTCACCTCTGTGATGCTTGCCGCAAGTGAAAGCATCAACAGGAGTCCTCGGGTGCGGATGGAGGGGGGGAAAAAGAATGGAGAGGTTACTAGGGGAGACCAAAGTATCTCACAAATAATTGCCATGATTGCCATTCCCCCTGGAGCCGCCTCCCCGCCCCACTCGGTACTCTCTCGGGGTTGCCAACTGACCCTCGGACAGCGACCTGATTGCAAAGGAAAACATCGCAGGAGGCGCAAAGGGATTAACGTTTCAACCGCGGCCGGGTTTGCTAGAAGCAGAGCAGCTGGAAGAAGCCGCCCGCCCGCTTCCAGCGTACGAGGTGTGAAGGCGAGACTCGTGGCGGTACCTGCCAGCGCCCACAGCAGCCGCACCACCCGCTTCTTCATGATGGGAAAGGGAGAGGGAGGGGGGAGAAGAGCAAAAGACTTTCGAGATGCGCTCGCCGCTCCAGTTATAGCGTGCGCTGGGAGAGGCCACGCCCCCTGCCGTCGGCACAACGACGGTTCTGTCCACCTGCTCGCCCCAGCGCCCTGCCTCCTCCGCCTCCTCTGTGCGCCTGCGCAGTGAGTTGGCTGGCGAGTGCATAATACAGCTGGTGCAGTGCGCTGTCGAATTGCAAGAATGGAATACGGGAGGGGAGGGGAGGGGAGGGGAGGGTAAAATTAGAGGAGAGGAGGGGATAATTAGAGTAGGGAAGGGGAGGGTAGAAAGAAGAATAGAATAGAATAGAATAGAATAGAATAGAATAGAATAGAATAGAATAGAATAGAATAGAATGGAAAGGACCTTGGAGATCTTCTAGTCCAGCCTCCTACCCAAGCAGGAGAACCTATACCTATTTATTTATTTATTTATTTTATTAAACTTGTATGCCACCCTCTGTCCCAAAGGACTCAGGACGGCTCACAATGATAAAAAACACATAAAATTTGGTATTCAAATATAAAAAACCAATACAATCCCCTTTAAAAACCCCTTCAGTCCAATCCGGTCCAATCCCAGTCCAGTTTAGATCAGTGACTGTCTAGACTTTTCTTAAAAACCTTCCGTGTTGGAGCGCCCACAATTACTGGAGGCAAACTGTTCCACTGGTTAATTGTCCTCACTGTAGAGAAGTTTCTCCTTAATTCTAGGTTGCTTCTCTCCTTGGTCAGTTTTCATCCATTGCTTCTTGTCCTGCCTTTGGGTATTTTTGACCCCCTCTTTTTTGTGACAGCCCCTCAAATACTGGAATACTGCTATCATGTCACCCCTAATTCTTCTTTTATTTAGAGTAGCCAAACCCAAATTCTGCAACCATTCTTCATATGTTTTAGTCTCCAGGCCTTTGATCATCTTAGTTGCTCTTCTCTGAACTTTTTCCAAAGTCTCAACATCTTTTTTGTAGTATGGTGACCAAAATTGGTTGCAATCTTCCAGGTGTGGACTTACTAAGAGTTTATAAAGTATTACTAGAGAGAGTCCCGATGATTCCAGTGACATATATCACTATCCAAGTATGCTGGTGTTCATTTTCAAAGGTCAGAAATGGATATACAAATTCAAATCGGGCTGATCGAATTTCAAAATAATGGGTTTTTTTCAAAAGCAGCTACCACACCCTCCTGTGCCTGTGTTGCAAATGAGTGAGTGAGGGGAATTCCAGCTTTGCATCCTGTGAAATAGAAAACTAGCTCGTGAGGTTTTCACTACAGGTAGTCCTCAACTTATAACCACAATTGAACCCAAAATTTTTCTTGTTAAGTGAGAACTTTATTAAGTGAGTTTTGCCCCATTTTATGACTTTTCTCACCACATTTGTTAAGTGAACCACTGCAGTTCTTAAATTAATAACCCAGTTGTTAAGTGAATCTTGTTTCCACGTTGACTTTGCTTCTCAGAAGGACACAAAAGGAGATCACATGACCATGGGACACTGGTCAAAAATGTGAGTCAATTGTCAAACATCTGAATGTAAATCATATGACTATGCAGATGCAGCAATGATCATAAGTGTGAAAAAATGTCATAAGTCACTTTTTTCAGTGCCGTTGTAACTTTGAAAAGTCACTAAATGAACTGTTGTAAGTAGGGGACTATCTATCATTTTCAAGGAAGACCTCAGGCTGGACTTGCAGAATATTGCAAGGCTTATGCGACCTGGTTTTCTGTAGTTGCACCACACGGAATGAACGGTTACATCATTAACCTCGGATTCATAGTAGATCAAAATGAGTTGATCAGTTGGATCGGAGATGCAGACTTGGAAAGATAGTATGTGATCTTTATACTCTGCAAACGAGGTATGCAATCTGCTGCTTAGGCTATTTCTGGATTCCATGTGACATTTTTTAAAAAGACATAGTAAAGTTGGTAAATAAATTTCAGTTTACAATTCATTGGTATGTGACATCAACTGCCAGTAGAAAAAGATCACAGGAGATCTAAGAAACTTTAGTAAACAGTCAGTGGCTGTGCAAGTTTCATTATTTTGGTACATTTTTGGGACAGAGGGGGGGAGGGAGAAGAAAGTAGAAATGTCATTCCTGATCAATATGAAATATATTGTTTACACTTTTCTAAGAGTTCCAAGTGCAGAACTTATTTAGGTGATAAAATGATCAATGTTAATTTCCATTATGTGGTTACCTAGTCATTCCCAATCCAACTTTGTGCAGAAACCTTCAGAGGATCTCTTGCAGACAGCTTACTTCTTTGGGCCATTAATTCCACCAAATTTCATAGACTTAAGATTGGAGGGGATCTTGGAGGTTTCTAGTCAAAAACTTGCCCTAAGGGGTTTGTCATCCTGCATATGGTTCATAATAAATACTTCTGCATTCTCACCTTGTTTAATTTGGCTAATTTAAAAGTTGCAATCTAACAAAAGGAAAGTCCCAATGATTTCAAAAAGAGAGTTACTAGTAAATATCCCATCAAATTCACAAGTGAAGTGATGGAGAATAATGATGACTCATTAGCGGTTGCTGAATGACAGTTCCCAAATGTTGGCCAAGCTTGGTGAAACTGCTGGGAATTATAATTATCCAACTTATGAAAGGTCACAGATCCAATTCATGCTAAGGACTTGCTTCAAATATATGCAAAAATCATGGGCAGCTATTGTCATCCACTGGTACATAAAGTAAAAGACGCAGGGAAGCAATTGTATTATCATCAGAGAAGCAAAGAAACAATTCACAAGAGTAGTTATTTACAGCAACAGTATGCAATTAAACATTGCTTAGGTAATAAGCAGGTAATAAGCACCTGCTGTTGGACAGGAAACAATGCAAGCCTAAATAAATCAAATTGGACTTCCTGTAAATTCTTGTTTAATTTTATGCTACAATCTCCTTTTGTAATTCCTTTGTTAAAGGATTAAAGCTTTCAAAGCAGCAGAATATCCTGGGAATTTGAAATGTTCTTGCCCTAGTTACTAAATGTTGGCATCTCTGATGTTTAAGCTTGGGTCTCTTTGTTATTTCATTTCATTTTATTTTTGCAAATGTATGACTTTTCTTCCCTAGACCAACAGGAGAAGGCTACAGTTGACAGGTTTATTTACTTAACTTTAAATGAAAAAAAATATATCAATGTAGACAAAGTACCAAAGTTACACAACTGATGTGCAATTTAACATTAGTAAAAGATTAACCATACCAGACAAAGTGCATTGAGTTATTGTTATGATATAAAAAGAATAGAAATCTTGGAATTTTATGCCAAAATCTCCACTGTATTGTTATTTGTTAATGCTAAACAAAGGATAAAAAATTAAGTAGAGGAAAAAAAACTTCTACTAAAATAATATATAAACAAATATTTGTTTTCTAACTCTCCCCTCTTTATACTCCAATTGATTTGCAGTGTTTATAAACATAGACTTTGGAAACCATACTTTAAGTCATGGTTTCTTCAACTTTTTTCTCTCAGGACCCCTTCTCACTTTTACAAATTATGGATGACCCCAAAACAGCTTTTAGTTGTATGAGTTTTATTAATTGGTATTTACCAGATTAAATTTCTCTTCAAGAAAATTGGAGATATGAAGGGAACATTTCATGCAAAGATAGGCATGATAAAGGACCAAAATGGCAGGGACCTAACAGGGGCAGAAGAGATTAAGAAGAGGTGGCAAAATTACACAGAAGAACTATACAAGAAGGAGCTTAACCACGGTGGCCACTGACCTTGAGCCAGACATCTTGGAATGCGAAGTCAAATGGGCCTTAGGAAGTCTGAGCAACAACAAAGCTAGTGAAGGTGACAGTATTCCAACTGAGCTATTCAAAATCTTAAAAGATGATGCAGTAAAAGTGCTGCACTCAATATGCCAGCAAATTTGGAAAACTCAACAGTGGCCACAGGATTGGAAAAGGTCAATTTACATTCCAATGCCAAAGAAGAACAATGCCAAAGAATGCTGAAACTACTGCACCATTGCAATCATGTCACATGCTAGCAAAGTTATACTCAAAATCCTACAAGCTAGGCTCCAGCAGTATGTGGACCGAGAACTACCAGAAGTGCAGGTAGGATTTCGAAGAGGCAGAGGAACTAGAGATCAAATTCCCAATATACACTGGATCATGGAGAAAGCTAGGGAGTTCCAGAAAAACATCTACTTCTGCTTCATTGACTATGCTAAAGCCTTTGATTGTGTGGATCACAACAAATTGTGGCAAGTTCTTAAAGAGATGGGAGTACCAGACCATCTTATTCATCTCTTGAGAAATCTATATGTGGGTCAAGAAGCAACAGTGAGAACTGGATACGGAACCACAGATTGGTTGAAAATTGAGAAAGTAATTCGGCAAGGCTGTATACTGTCGCCCAGCCGAGTTAAATTATATGCAGAGCACATCATGAGAAAGGCGGGGCTAGATGAATCACAAATTGGAATTAAGATTGCTGGGAGAAATATCAATAACCTCAGATATGCAGATGATACCACTCTAATGGCAGAAAGTGAACTAAAGAGCCTTCTGATGCAGGTGAAGGAGGAAAGTGCAAAAGGTGGCTTGAAATTCAACATTAAGAAAACTAAAATCATGGCTCCCGTCCCTCTCAATTCCTGGCAAATAGATGGGGAAGAAATGGAGGTAGTGACAGATTTTATTTTCCTGGGCTCCAAGATCACCGCACATGGGGACTACAGCCAAGAAATTAAAAGATGCTTGCTCCTTGGGAGGAAAGCTATGGCAAATCTAGATAGCATACTAAAAAGCAGAGATATCACCCTACCAGCAAAAGTGCATATAGTCAAGGCTATGGTTTTCCCAGTTGCAATGTATGGTTGTGAAAGTAGCACCATAAGGAAGGCTAAGCACCAAATAATTGAGGCCTTTGAACTATGGTGCTGGAGAAGACTCCTGCAAGTCCCTTGGACTGCAAGGCAATCAAATCGGTCAGTCCTAGAGGAGATCAACCCTGACTGCTCTTTAGAAGGCCAGATCCTGAAGATGAAACTGAAATACTTTGACCACCTAATAAGAAGGAAGGACTCACTGGAGAAGAGCCTAATGCTGGGAAAGATTGAGGGCAAAAGAAGAATGGGACGACAGAGAATGAGGTGGCTGGATGGAGTCACTGAAGCAGTAGGCGTGAGCTTAATGGTCTCCAGGGGATGGTAGAAGACAGGAAGGCCTGGAGAAAAGTTGTCCATGGTTGCGATGGGTTGGACACGACTTTGCAACTAACAACAACAACCAGATTAAAAATTAAAACTGATACATTTGCTGCTACTACCACTTTTCACAATTGTTTGTTAGGATTTTAATATTGTCTTATTTTTCAACGTAAGCTGGCAAACAATTTTGATTTTGCAGACTTTGGGGATTCAGGGAGTCAATATGGTTTGAGCATTGAGTTCAAATTCAGATGCATGATTTTTAAAAATAGCTTTAAAAATATTTAGATTAGAGCTCTCTCATTTTAGAACAATTTATTTTATTTTTATATGGTATCAGTTTTTACTTTAAATCATGTCTATGGATTTCAAGAACTGGCTGCTCTGGATCTCTAAGATGACTAGTAATCAGCAGTTAAAGATTTGAGAGATGATTTCAAGCAAGAGATATAACAACTAAACATACTTGTTCACAATGAAATGGAGATCATCAGTGATAAATTGGAGTAGTTTCATTAGGGATATTTAATTAGTAAGAACAAAAGAAGATCCTTCCTGTTGAAAAGTACTCTGAAATTTGATAAAATCCAGAAATTGGACTCACTGGAGAAGAACCTAATGCTGGGAAAGATTGAGGGCAAAAGAAGAATGGGATGACAGAGAACGAGATAGCTTGATGGAGTCACTAAAGCAGTAGGAGTGAGCTTAAATGGACTCCAGAGGATGGTAGAGGACAGGAAGGCCTGGAGGAATGTTGTCCATGGGGTCACGATGGGTCGGACACGACTTCGCAACTAACAACAACAACAGAAATTTCAAGCTGAATTCACACAAATTTAACCTACTGCATCTTCTAGAACTAAAAATTATATCTACAGGTAGTCCTCGACTTATGACCACAGTTGACCCCAAATTTTTGTTGCTAAGCAAAACAGTTGTTAAATGAAGTTTTGCAATCTTTCTTGCCAAGTTGCCAAGTTGTTAAATGAATCACTGCAGTTAAGTTAGTAAGTGTCAAGCCTGAAGCTGACCTGGCTGTGACCATTTTCTTTTCCTTGGGGCTTCTGTTTCTATCGGGGTTTCTTTTCACATAGCTTCAGGTTGACACAGCCTGGAGTTGAAGGGGGAGGTAGAGATAGATGGGGTTTTGTAGCCATAACAAAATAGCTCTCTTATGAGTCAGAGACATTCCAACGGCTGGCTGGCCGGCCAGAGGAGGAGGAGAGAAGTCACCAAGCAACCAGCAAGTATCCAGATTGGACAATGTGACTTCTTGTTTTGAGAAAACAGGAAACTTACTTTTAATGTGGTAGAAAGCGCGGGAACCTTCAGAGTTGGCTTTCCACCAGTTTATGCCAAGATGATATCTCCTAATAAAACTGTACTTTTGAAGAACCAACTTGCCTCAGAGTTCTGTTTGCGATGGGTGCATTACTTGGAACCCTGACACATAGTTGTTAAGTGAATATTGCTTTCCCGTTGACTTTACCTGTCAGAAGGTCATAAAAGGTGATCACATGACCCTGGGACACTGCAACGGTCATAAATATGAGCCAGTTGCCAAGTGTGTCTTTTCATCACATGGCCATGGGGATTCTGCAACAGTCATGAGTGTGAAAAACAGTCATAAGTCAGTTTTTTTCAATGCCATTGTAACTTCAAATGGTCATTAAACAAATTGTTGTAAATTGAGGACTACCTGTATAGGGGAGATTCCCTAGGAGTGAGGTAGAATGTATAAAGCTAAGGTCATGGAAATCAATTGAGGAATTCATAGAATTGAACATAAACTAGTGTTCATTTTGCACAGTTGCCACTTGCATAGGAACTTTCTGGATCCTACTCAACTCATGAGAGTTATGTCCATAGACAAAGGCAAAATTGCCCATTTCCTGCATGGTTGGATGGTCATTCATGGCTGAGAAACCTGAAGCCAATGATCATAACTGTCTTTTTCCCCCAAACCAGTTACTCTAATGCCAAATTACAGAAAAAGGCCAAGGATGGTATCCCTGAGTAATTAGAGTCCTTTGAAACTAGAAAAAAAGACAATCATGCTAAATAACTAAACACTTAAGAACAACTAATTGGAGCTTTCAGTGTATCCTCTGGTGGACTACTGGGTCTGTTTGTCTGAATGTAGAGTTTTACTTTAGGCAATAAGCTGTTGGCACCTTGAGAAAGGCAGCAACTCCCTCTATCAGGAAGTAATGGGTCATATTTAGTCCTAAACAACAGAGAAGACAAAAATAGATGCCAAAAAGCCCCTAGAAACCAGATAGGAGTACTGTAGAAACAACTTTACTCCCAGTGCTTTTTGGGAAATTTTGTTATTAAGGAATTTTGGGAAATTTTGGGAATTTCTGGGAAATGTTGTTATTAAGGAATGTTTTTTCAGGTCTTGAGATAACTTTTGAAAACAATTTATCTTCCTGGTTCAAATCTCTCAGTGAACTGGAGCTGACCTTGGCACAAGTATCAGTTTTTATGTATGCATTGACTGTTCCTTTCATTTTCCCATGTTGGATTAATTCTCCTTTTTGAAGATGCCTCCTCTGTGTATAGTTTGATCTGGGACACAAAGCATTACTGTATTAGAATTACTATTAGAGCTAGTGTGATGGAGCTCATCAATGCTGAGTTAAGATAAGGGAGGTTTAATTTCAAATTTCAAATTCAAATTCAGATAATTTCTTTGGTGTCTTTGGGTCAATTGCCATTTCTCTGCCTAAACAACCACACAGATTAGCAGGTGATCATAAAATTTGGAGGGAGGGATTGTGAGAGGAAAGAGTCACCAATATGCTGTACTGAGATTCTTGGAGGAAGATGGAATGTTAACCACGCTGACTGCAATTCAATGAATAATATTCCCATGTTCTTTTATTCTTATCAGTTCTTTTAGCAGGGAAAGCACCTTTCAAGACATGATTTATATTGGAAAAAACAGCCATAAAGGTTATTCTTCCTCTCAGTTCTGGAATACCTCATCTCACTTCTCCTTTTCTAACGATGTTTTTAAACAAGAACAACAACAACAATAATAATAATCTGATCCCAGATCTCCATTGTTCAATCTAATTTCTTTTTATGATACATAACATTATTTTTTATGGCACAATCTTATATTTTTCACAGATTCCTTATTGCCGCTGTAGCTTATAATATCTGCATGTAAGTACTGGTGAATATTTAACTTTTCCTGTAAGTATTTTTCAGGGCAATTACTCAGCCTCACACGCCTATCTAAGGCCTAAATGGAAACAATATGAAATGTATGGAGGAGGTAGCATCAGCGGGCAAAGCATACCATGTTGGCAAGAGAAAAGCATCCACAACCTTTTCCCTGTCCTCCTACAATCTTTGTCCCAGGGGACACAATCAATACAGAATATAACAGCAACAACATACCTGTACAATGCAACAATTGAATAGATTCATTTAGTCAAAGCTGGAATGTAGTCCCTTTAGAATATTTTCAATCAACATAATTTAACCAACTAATGTGAGCAGAATATATATTAGTAATCAGATAATTACCAAAGGTTGCCTTGTACCTTAATGATTCTAGAATTATTTCCTGGTATATAAATGGTAACAAGAAAAGTAGTAGGCAAAGAGCAGCAAATAAAATTGTAAGCTATAGGAGTGGAGACATACACACACACACACAGGCCTGTACTCAGTTAATTTCACTCAGTTAATATAGTTTTGCTCTGGTTTCATAACCTGAAAGTGTTGGATTCTGGCCAAGTTTAATCAATCAAGGTTTTCATCAAACCTGCTATGGCATATGATCACACTGTAAAAGACAATTTGAGGGAGTGTCAAAGCTGTCCTTGGCCAGTTCTGGGTCATAGAATTTCATGTCTTGATTCCTGGTAATTTGATCTGTCACTCTTAGCTTGATTGTCCTTTAATCTTTGTCACATCACTGTTGTAATTCACTCTGTCTTGCTGTTGCATTTCCATGTACTTGTGCACTCAGCTGGATTATACACATGACATTACAGTGCACTGAACATTCATCATACCATCCATTAAGCTCATGACCCACATGATCACTAAGAGAAGATTATGTGCTGGATATTCTGTTCATGTGTGGATTCTTTATGGTTCAGTTAGCACTTGGTTTCTATATGTATCATTTCCAACCATTCAAAGCTGCTGAGAAGGAGCCAGTGGGAAAAGGGCTACCTTTGAAAAAGATTTGGACGCTTCAGTACAGAATGTGTCTATGCAGGCAATCTTGGGCACTCGGACATGCAAGACCTTTGCTGCATGAACTGCATTGGGCACCAGTTTGCTTCCATGGGACTAGGTTACCTACAGAATCTACTTCTCCCCATCACATCAGCCCATCCTACCCAGTCAGGCAGGGAAGATACATTGCAGATCCCATGGGCTCAAAAATTTTAAATGGTGGGGTCCAGGAAAAGAGTCTTCTCTGCTGTTGCCCCTGTTCTGTGGAACATTCTGCTCCCAGAGGTGAGGTGACCCCCCCACTTTCCTGGCTTTTCAGAAAGGTGTAAAAACATGGATCTGTATCCTTGCTTGGGGTTCACAGTGTGATCTACTAGCTAAGGCCACAGGCTAGAAAGCCATGAAAGCCAGCTAGATCGGGATTCTCAAGCGTGCACATGCATCCCCACTTGTGCAAGCAGCAAACGAGTCTTTGTGTGTGTGTGCTCCATTTGTGCAAATGGAGCTGCGCACATGCATGCACTTGCTGGCTGCTCATGCGGAACCATCCCCTCTCCCCCTCCCACCAGTCCACAAAGGCAGGAAGGTTGGTGAAACTCTGCTCTAGGTGACCTTTGGCCAGTCACTCTCTCTCAGCCCAACTCACCTCACAGGGGGTTTTTTTTTGTAGGAAAAATAAGAGGAGGAAGATGTGTTGGGTATGTTTGCTGCCTTGAGTTATTTGTAAAAATAATAATAGTGAGATATAAACAAATAAATAAAAAATAGCTTCCTGAAAGCCCTCCCCTCCCCTTTTATTAACTTTTAACGTTGAATTTTAATCAACCTCATATATATGCGAAATACCACTCACACATCATCACAAAATCTCCAGAACCATAAGCCTACAAACTTGAAATTTGCCACGTATGTTCCCCTTGGCTTCTAGGTGCTCACTAAAAAAGAATTTTTTGAAATGACAATCAGAGCATTAGTATTTCCTATATTATTATTAACATGCTCTGATGCTAAGGAGTTCTACTCTCCCTCCCCACCTGAAAAGAAATCTGTTCCAAATGCAAAAGGCAAGCAGAGAAGAGGAGTTTCAGTTTCAGTTTTACTTTCACAGCAGCAAGTAGGGGATAGGATAGGGGAGGCTTCTATGGGGCAAGGCTGAGGGAGACAAGGGGAGAAGAGAGGCCGATCATAATTACTCATTAATTTTCAAGCTGTAAGTGTCAATTTATCAAGCCCGATCACATAGTTTTGTAGTGGAGCACAGGTATTCAGTGTGTGTGTGTGTGTGTGTGTGTGTGTGTGTGCTGATTTTATGTTTTAATACTTTTTTGTACATCACCCAGAGACCCACTGTGAGGGAAATAGGCAGTTCCCAAAAATAGATAGATAGAAGAGAGAGAGAGAGAGAGAGAGAGAGATGTTAAAGGATCCAATATAATTATCAAGTGTAAATGTTCCTATGCTTTTACAATGTTTTGAGGAAATGTGAATTTCTCAATGCCATGTGCACATTATTATAGGATGCCTTTCTGGTTTCTAAGGTTTCCATGAGAATGTGCAGATAAAAATAAGTGATGGTGAGGTAACCTGTGATCTTCAAATTCTCTCTTTGGCTATAATGTAAGAGAGGTTGACTCGGGCTTTGATCTTTAATATTTAAGTTTGATGTTACCTGATGTTTCAAACATCAGACTTGGGTATCATGAAATGAACTGCATACTCTTAATTAAATACTTTCTCAATGTATTTTTATAATACCAAAAACCCTGTATTTTTAGTTTGGGGGTGAGGAGCATTCGGAATTAATAGAGCTGTCTAGCTATCTGTGGCTGATGTTAAAAAGCTATGCAGGATCAGACCAAGTTAGTTACTGAGTAAGAAAGTAATAGGAAATACAAGATCTTAAAACTTGTATTTAAAATGGGAGGGATCCAGTGGTGGGATTCAAATTTTTTTACTACCGATTCTGTAAGCGTGGCTTGGTGGGCGTGGCAGGGGAAGGATAATGTAAAATCTCCATTCTCTCCACACTCCAGGGGAAGTTTACTGCAAAATCCCCATTTCGTCCCGATCAGCTGGGACTGAGGCAGAGAATAGATGGGGGCGGGGCCATCAGAGGTGGTATTTATTGGTTCTCCAAACTACTCAAAATTTCCACTACCAGTTCTCCAGAACTGGTCAGAAGCTGCTGAAACCCACCTCTGGGGGGGATCTATCCTGGCATGGCCAAATAACTTCTATATTGTCTACCAAATAAACATCATGGATAAGCACTCAACAGGATTGAATCAAGGGAGACATTATTTGTTTGCACTTTAATTTGGACAAATGATTGGACCTATTACTGATTTAGCCCAGTCAACAAATCTCTTAAGCCTATCCTGCCAGGACCATAAAAGCTGATTAATTGATCATTCAATTTTTTGATAGACTTCAAGCACCAGTCAGCTTGACTGCTAGTATTAACCACTAGAGGTCGCCAAAGGGTAACAAAATTGATGATATGATGTGAGGATTGTAGTGCCCCAGAAATTAGATGCGAAGAAGGAAGGAAGGAAGGAAGGAAGGAAGGAAGGAAGGAAGGAAGGAAGGAAGGAAGGAAGGAAGGCAGGAAGGCAGGAAGGCAGGAAGAAAGGAAGGAAGATAGTTTGGTTCAGGGGTGTCTGCAGGACATGATCTAAAAAGTCAAAAATCAAATTGGCAACTGTAATGATACGTCCAGACGTATTGAACAAAAACATGCTGGCTGGGAATTATTGTAGCCTAACTCTTTTGCAGGGCTTCAGGCTACAGAAGAATGCTTCATTCCACAAAACTTTTCCTAGAACTATAACTCTCTCTTATTCTTCATTCAAAATGTTGATAATATCTTTTAGTGCACCCTAGTATACTGTGAGAGAAATACCAATGTGTAGAACTTGTTTTATCATCCTTGGGAAAGTATATCCAGTGAAGCAAAACAGGTTATACAGATTAATTCCTTAATATTTTAACCCCACAAATATGGTCTGATCCTTAAGTATCCAAATCTAGAGAAGACAACTGAGTAAAACACCTTCAGGTTATCTTGCATGATCAACTACTGTATCACATCCACAACTTTATTCAAGCACTGTGCTGCCCAGTAGTAACTATGAGCTGAGACACACTGAGGCAGTATTGAACCCGCTGAGCCTTATGCATCACTCCTAGATTCTGGGAGGCTCATAAGTGCTGTATCTGTTAAAGATCTTTAACTCTAAGGTCACTGATGCATCCTGATCTTACAGCTGAACAAGCTGAAAATACATGAGGCTTCCTGGGCCAGATGTGTTTCACATGTGTTTGCTACCAGGAATTGGAGACATGGGTGTTCCTTGCTCTGAAATAGGTAAATACAGGTAGTCCTCAACATACAACAGTTTGTTTAGTGACCATTTAAAGTTACAACACCACCGAAAAAAATGACTTATAACCAGTGGTGGGATTCAAATAATTTAACAACCGGTTCTCTACCTTAATGACCGGATGGATGGGCGTGGCCATGGTGGATGTGGCCAAGGGGTGTAACAGGCAGCAGTCGGCCTCCTGCACCTCCCTGGGAGCAAAAATTGATCCTCTTCTGGCTTGCAATCTTTCTTCCTTATTTGCCAGGCTCTAAGGCCTCCGATTTTTCTTCTGACATGCTATCATTGTTAGTACAGCTTATAAAGAAACAATTCTCCAGTTCTGTGCTAGGAAATGGCATAGTAATTGAATCTCTGTTTCCATTTGTGATAAAATAAATCTTCTGTGCTTTACATTTAAGCAAGCATTAACTTTTCATTTTGCCTAAAGGTAACCCAACATCTGCCATACTTTTGCTGTGGCTCTACACAAGGTTCTGTCTTTTCACAGGTCTCAAGGGTATATTTACGTAATATTTTTTATATGTGCATAGCACACATAACAAACTGGAATTAATTTCTGAGTGAAGTAATAAATTAAAATCTCTGTGTGATAGAATAAATGGCTTTTATAATCATCCCATTCTGTTTTGTTTCTTCTCATTATAATACACTTTTTGTCCTTTGGCTTCAAAAACAGCTTATTTTCTCTTTTTTGCATCAGTTTCTTCTTATCTATTTCATGTGTGTTGAATAGGCTGGAGAAGGTAGCAGTGGCAAAAAAAAAAAAAGATCAATCATGCAAAGCCAGATACGGAGACAAAGCTGCAGGCAAAAATCAAAGAAACCTACAAACAGTGTTTCCTGTACTCTGGACTGCGTTACTTTGAGTGGGGTGGAAGGAGCATTTTAGAATGCTGTTTTGAATGCTATTTTTGGGCTTTATCACAGCAGCTGTGAACCAAAACTGAGAATGACAAATGACTCAAAGCTTAGGAGCCACAAGGGACAGGCTAGTGCCTAAGCCTTCAAAGTTACTACCTCGTGCTCCCACCTGCCCCATCGTCTTCCCATGGCTGATTTTACTTTTGACTTCGCACTTTAGCTAACAGACCAGCATGTTGTTCTTATATTCAGGATTTCAAACTGAGATTGAAGTTCACCGTCTGCTCAAGCCACTTATAAACAAATGGCAAAAAGGAGGTAGGAGTCTGATTTGTTTTAGCATTTCCTTAGACATGAATTTGGCCTTTCTCGTGACTCTTGTGGAGCAGGTACTGGAGAGAAGAGCTTCCTTTCTCAAAATGTTTTATCAGCGTGGGAATAATACTTAAACTTCCATGTAAAGGAAGAAATATCTAACCCACATAGAGATATTTTTTTTGGTAAGCAATTTTCTGAATGACTCAGAGGAGAGAACTGAAGCTTGCCTGAGGAATGAATTGATTTTCCCCTCTCTCTTCCTCTGCTGAAGCAGATTATTCACCATTTTGAAGTAGGTCATCAGCTCTGAGAAATTTCTTTTGATAAATTCCTCCTGACTTTTCTGTTTCCTGAAGTATTTTTATGGTGTGGCTCCATGACTTTCCCTGCATGGTTTGGGAAGCGCTTCTGATCTGAGGGTCAGCCCATGTCTATTAACAGAATGAAAAAGGTTTATCAATCTCTGGCATTTGGTCTAAGTTTAATTAGCAGCATAAAAACCAATCTTATGCTGACTCTTTCCATTGGTACATCTAACTCAGTATTATCTATTCTATCCCGTTAGGTACAATAGGAAACTTGTAGGATTTTCTTGCTTTATCCTGCAATAATTATATGTAAATGTAAAATTATATGCAATGTAAAATTTGTCCTCATTAATGTTTCAGTACAACTGTGACATTACAACTCAAGGATCCTGCCTTAAAGTGAAGGTTTCCCATAGGAAAACATTTTTTTTCCTCTGGAGACAGGGTGGATCCAAGATAGTCTAGTGGATTCTGTACTGAGTAAAGTGTAGGTAAACTCTAAATTAGCATATGAAATAGTGCTTTTCCCTTGGAAAGTTTGCTTCCTAAAAAAATAAAAGTATTCAAGTATTTATAACAGCAATGTTCTTCATTCCTTTGATTTATTAATACAAACACTTTTCCTCATTCCCCTTATCATTATTTGTCAGCCATGAAATGGAAATGGAAAGAAAGAGGAGCTAATCACAAGGAGCTATGGTATACGGAATATGATATATGGTATATATGCTGTGGACATAGTTTGTTTCCCTGAAAATAAAACCCATCCTGAAAATAAACCCTAGCATGTTTTATGTGTGTACTTAATATAAGCCCTACCCCCCCAAATAAGCCCTACTTAAGAGCTGCACAGCTGGCCGCCCATCCATTCCATCTGGTTGCTTGCGGCGCCATGGCCGCTGGGTGGTGGGGCTGCCCTATGTATCCTGCACTGGCTTACTTCAGGGCCCCTGCAACCAGGCCACCCATGCCCAATACCTGCCTCGCAGCTGCAGCACCAATAACCATGTGCAGCAGGAACCCACATGGCCGCGGGCCAACTTATGCTTACTCATGGCCGCAATGGAGCAGGAGGCTGAGTGGTGTGTTGGTGCCATGGCCGTGAGGCAAGGCAGATGTCGGGCATGAATGGCCTGGCTGCAGGGGCCCGGAGGTAAGCTGGTGTGGGGCGCATGAAGCAGGTCCACCCCCCAACTTGCCTTGTGGCCATAGCACCGGTGCATCGCTTAGCCTCCTGCTTCATTGTGGCCGTGATCAAGCAAAAGTGGGCTGGGGACCATGCCAGAGCTGCTGCCATGAGGTGAGGCAGGTGTCGAAGCGTGGGTGGCCTGGCTGTAGGGGCCCTGAGATAAGCCTGTGCGGGGCACGTGGGGCAACTCTCCTCTCCTCTGCCTCATGGTGACAGTATTGGCATGTGGCACAGCCTTCTGCCCTACCGGGAGCAAGCAGAAGTGGGCCTCCTATATATGGAAAAATAATAAGACAATAAGACCCGGTCTTATTTTGGGGGAAACATGGTAGTATATTTGGACTTCAACAAGGCATTCAACAAAGTAGACCACAACCTATTTCTTGGTAAACTAGAAAAATGTGGGATAGACAGCACCACCACCAGATGGATTTGTAACTGGCTGACAAACCGTACTCAATGAGTAGCCCATAATGGTAATCTACATGGAGGGAAGTAAGAAGTGAAATACCACTAGGCTCCATCTTAGGCCCAGTACTCTTTAATATCTAAGTCTTAATATGACTTAGATGAGGGAATAGAAGGGGAACTCATCAAATTTGCAGATTACACTAAACTGGCAGGAATAGCCAACACCCCAGAAGACAAGCTCAGGATCCAAAAAGACCTTGACAGACTTGAACAATGGACCCTATCCAACAACATGAAATTTAATGTGGAGAAAAGGCAAGAAAATTCAAAAGTACAAGTACAGATTAGGCAAAACCTAATTGGTGTGAATAGAAACTGCAACTGATGGCCCTTTTATAGCAGCTAACCAGGAAAAGCAGTTTATTATTTAAATAAAATTTCTAATATTGGTGTAGCCATACCTGAGGACAAAATCATCCCATTCCTCCAGCCTTAATGTGTGTTCTCTTGCTTTTTGTAAATTGCTTTGAGGGCATGGAAATGGATATTATGAATAAATGAATAAACAAACAAATCAGTGAATTTCACTACTAAAAGATGCAGGTGGACTCTAGACAAAGCAGACTTTTAAAAGCGGTAAGCAAATCCATGGAGAGTGAACATGGCAGTTAAATAGATCTCCAATATTCAGAGGCAGGTGACAGAGATAAGCAAGGAAGGTGTTTATCTTCCTCATGCCCTATTTAATATTTGATTGGCTGGGCTATATATTTTGTCTGATTCACCCAAGTGAACCCTTGGGTTCATATATTCATATGTTAATTCAGGTATACTGGTCCTTTACAACCTTTTCCAAGTGCACTGGGCTACGCTGGTGGTGGTGGGAGACCCACATCTGAGGAGCATCAGGCTGGGAAAAACTGAAGCCTTAGAATATGAATCATTAATCCTGAGAAGATTTATGGCACATGGCAACAGTCACCATAGCAACTGATAATGAATTGGCTGCCCATGTAGTGCAAATAATAAACTGACTTTCACTAAAAAGCACAGTGTAGTAATTAGGAATTTATTTCACTGGGCCCATGAGGCATGCTATAAATACCTTCCTTACTCTGAGGAGTTTGGTTTTGCTAACATGCATCAAAGAACAACTCACAGTCCAATAGGAAAGGGGGTATGGCACAGAATAATTAAAGTATGGAGTAAAGCAAACCTTTAGGGGAAAAAAAGGTGTTAGAATTTTGTCTAATTGATAAGGCAGCAGGGGTATTTTAAAAAATGGCTGTAGGAATATTGTTTCTTGCATGTGGTACATAATTCAAAATACAGTGTGGCATTAGACATTTTATAAAGATATATCCTGCATTATTGTGAGATTTATTCAAATATAGCTCTGACTACTAATACTACTAATATATTCGATGTATGTTATGCTTCTCAATTGCACAACATGCTTGATGTGTTTTGTGTTAATTCGTTTCCTCTGCCCAAGAACTGTGCCCTCTTAAAAAGAGTTGTTTGCTGTCTGTCACATCTGTATGCCTAGAAAATGTTTTCTCTAAATTGGGGTGGGTGGGAGAGAGAGCATTGCAAAACCCTTCTGTCCTGACTCTGCCATACTACTGCCCACTATCATTTTCAATTACAATACAGAGCGGTAAGGTTTTTGGCAGGCTCACTATCAGCTTTCTTGGAACTGACCCTGGTGCTGATCAGCTGCTTTAATTCATGAGAAGGCAAACACCAAATCCTTAACTTTCTGCCTTTAAATCATTACATTCCTTGTTTTTATTCAGTTTGTAAGTATTGTTAACCAGAGTCATGTATATGAGCTGGCCAGCCATATAAATTCTATAAATAAATAAATAAAGGTTGCATGTGCGCAAGTCTGAAGGAATTAGATATTGGGCACTCGGTACATGTGCCAAAATTTGCAAAGTGGGCTGCCTAGTTTCAATGCACCCTGTTATTAACACAGCTGCCTGCAATTTACTGCTGGTTCGAATCTCTCCAAGGCTCAAGGTTGACTCAGCCTTCCATCCTTTCTAAGGTAGGTGAGGGGCAATAAGCTGACTTTGTATACATATACAAAAGTATGAAGGCTATTGCTTAACGCATTGTAAGCTGCCCTGAGTCTCCGGAGAAGGGCGGCATATAAATCAAATTAAAATAAAAAATAAAAAATAGCGGTCTCTTCATTTTCAGTAGATTAAAAGAAAGAAAGAAAAGGAAAGTGCTTTTTGGTTTTGCAAGAGCCCCCCAAAATAACATCAAACAACAGCATGAAAATAAGGAGCTTAAGTGAGCAGTGTTCAGCCTTATTCCAGACAGAACATTAATATTTCACTGCTGTTCTAAATTGTATCCTTTATATATTGTAATTAGCACTGTTTTTAAGAGCGCTTTTCTAAAGGGATAAATAGTGACAGAATTGGACTCAATGATTCATACAGTGTTTCTGCTGGTTGGGTGGTTGGTTAATCACCTGGACCTGTGAATTAACCCTGGAGTCATGATCTGATTAATCAGAGTTACTAATAGAACTGGAAAATGTTTTAAACATGCAAGAAGAGAAATTGGAGAGGCAAAGGTGGGAAGAAGAAAGAATTGATTATTCATACTTTTTCTTGTCCCCCCATTTAGGAGGAAATACATTCTTGTGTATGAATAAAAATGTAAAGGCCTTAGGAAGCGGGGGAGGGATATCCAGTTACAGGGCATTTAGGTAAAATTTATTTGTGGTGAGAACAAGTATTAAATAATAATACTTAAGAGGAAATTAAAGAATTAGAATGGTTTTAAATGCAATTTACAGAAGGAACAAGTAAAGAACATAAAAAGAAAGGGGAAAAATATAAATCAACTTATAAAAGATGAGTTCTAACTAAACAATGAATAGACCTGCAAGCAACAATTGCAAGAAATTTGTCAAATGTACTAGAGTTATTTGTCAAATGTTATTGAGCTGTAAGCTAAAAAGAAAGAAATGAGTAATGTCCTCAGCTGACCTTACATAACGATGGATCAGGAATAATTAATTCAATGCACCATGTTATCTAAAACGGCCCTGCAAGAAGATTTGTGAAACTGATTCTGTTCCCTCTAGGGGACATGGACAAAGATATTATTGGACTGGAACAGTTTGAAATCTTCCTTCTAAAAGGAAGGAAAGCAGGACATTATATTGGGCCACAGTAAATGCTCCTCCTGAAATGGTCAACATCACCGCCTTGCATGAGGGAATGGTCCTTCAGGCAAATCCAAGGCATATCAAGTAGGGGCTTGGAACAAGTCCACCTGAATATCAGTGTTAAGGGCCTGCTATCTGCAGCCCAAGGTCTTTCAAAGAAGATCAAACGCTGAAGCAGATAACTATAATGTTCTAGATCAAACAGACTTCCTTCCTTCCATGTGGATGAGATCAAAGAGGGCAGATTATGGTGCAGAAATGTAATTTAATTCAGAATTGCTTTTGGTCGTTAAATGAAACACTGCAGTAGCTAAGTATAAGTAGCTACCTAAATAAAAAACCCGACTTATCATTTTATTTCTACCATTTCTATTAATTCTGCTTGTTGTAAGATAGTATTGAAGCACATAAATGGTGACCACATGACTGCAGGATGGTCCAGTAGTTATAAATGTAAGGATTTATAAAAAGTAAGTAATTTTGAATGGTCGCTGCATGAGCCATTCAGTAAGCAAGGACAGTAAGCAAGGTATTTCATTGTGATGAGCAAAATGAAAGATGGCCTTTAGAAGCCTCTAACTTCAGCAATCATGGCCCTCAGTTGTTCATTCCAAAATGTTAATACTTGGAAGGATACCTAGATATCCTAATACCCTGGATATTTAATTTCTTTTAATGCCAAAGCCAAGAATTTTGCTGGCAAGGGAAGGTTTGATTGGAGGAAGTAACTATTCCTGTTTTGTTTTAATTGATGAGTTTTTTTCTCTCTGCAATGTTGGGCAAGTACATGAAGATTTTATCTCATCTAAGCTTGTGTTACAAAGAGGATTGGTTTCTCATCACATATAGAAGCAGTGATAAAGCTCTGTTGTCTAACATGGCAGTGCAAGATAATATTATGGCAGAAGAGCAAGTTGATTTACAGATACTTGATCAGTGTCTATTTTACATCAATTAATAGATCTGACACTTCAGAGACCCTTGATTGGTGCCTTATTTTTCATCATGTTACAGAAAGCATTCTAGCTATCCACATGGCAGCCTTTATGACAACTATATTGATTTAAAGGTGGCATTGGCTCAATCCCCAGATATAGGCTCTGAAAGGAATTGGCTGATTGATTATGACTCCTGCTGCTGGTCATGAAATCCCATGACAATATCCTATGCAGGGTCACCATGACTGCACAGATCATATTTCACAGCTCATATTTAAATTTCATATTTAAACGGGTAAAGCAAGGTTCTTTCAAAATGTATAATTCATTTGGCAAAACCAATTAAAGGATGCTTTTCCTGCAAAAATACTTTATAAGACAATGTGAAATGCACTATTACCTGGCCAGGACTCTTCCCAAATGATTTCTAAGATCTATCTAGTGAGGGGATATGTTTTAGTGCTTATTTTCTGCATACTTGAGAAGAAGCAGAAAAGTGCAACTCAAACATGAAAGATTAGAGTACAATTTTCATTTCATCCAGGGGACATGACCCTTTTAAAATAGAATTCAATATTTTCTTTGCGGATGGGGTATGATCTGAAAGTGAATGGATCTGTTACAGTCCTCCTCAAAGGACTGTAAACAACAACATCCATTTATTTTTGTGGCAATCAGAAACAACTTCTTTCCCTATTTCCTGAAATGTTCAGGAGAATAAAAAGAGTCAAGATTCTGAAGCTGGATGGAACCTGAGTCCACCTGGCCCTGAGACCTTCAGGCCTCTAAAAGGGCAGCCCTACACAAGAGAAGTAATCATTTACCAAGAGAGAAGAATTTGAATTTATTTGAGTGCAGGAAACGTAACTATATTTTTTAGCTGCATTCATTTATCTTCATAACTCACGTGTAACATAATTTATATCACTTTCTGGCAGAAACCTCTCCATCCTTGGCAGTGAGCATGAAGAAAGTTTTCAGCTAAATTTGAGGGACAGGAAGATGTTCTTCTATTCATGATTAAACCTACACCTACTTTGTGATTATGACTCTGTAGTGTGAGGCAATTTTCTGAAGACATTATTCTCAGACAAAGATCAATCTGTGATCATGATAGCATCATTTAGGATTAAAAGTTCAACTGGAAGCCAATTTGAAACCCATATCTACTAGGAGAAAATGATTGATTCCAGGTGATTGAGAGCAAGATATTAACATCTTTGGCACAAACACAAGTGGCCATCATAAAATCTGTGTCAGCCCCGGCACGGCCGGCACTGCCACAGCCCAACGAGCTAACCTTGATCCTACCACCTCCAATAGGCTGCCAGCCACTGCTACAGCCTACTCTCATTCCTGAAGGGAAGGATGAGGTCATTAGGCAGCCAGCAGCCTTCTCCATTGTTGAATTGCAAGCATCTCCAAGTGATGGGAGGTTCCCGGAGGGAAGGAGTAAGCCTAGCAGCCCTGAAAGTGCTGGCCTGAACTGGAAGCTGAAAGTGTTGGCAGGACTGGGGCTGAAAGAGTTGAAAGTGCTGGCAGGACTGGGGCTGATTGGGGGTGATTGTGGTTTGCTGACATTCCCTGTACACAATAGGAAGTAGTAGGAATGAGGTGGGTGTGACCAGCGTGTGTGTGGGTAGTCCATGGATTAGGAGCCCAGGATTCGGAGCGTGGGTAGAAGGATGAGGCTGCTTTAATGGGCTGTTTAGGCACAAGGCTTTATGAGGTGGTGGGGAGCACAGAGCAATAGCTCCAACAATATTTCCTTTCATTGTTTATGGATGTCAGTCTGTACCGATAAAGCATCTTCTAACCATCAACATCAAGGTTCGGAGTCTTTTATTTCGGAACCTGACAATCTGCACATATTAAACTGGTAATCACATTTGTCACTGGGGATTATAAGCAAAAATCATGGTTTGGGTCACATGCACTCAATATGATTAACCTATAAAATTGTATCAAAAGGTATTAGACATTAGGACTCACCCCTAGGTGCTGCACCAGGCCTGAAAAATGCTTGTGGTGTAGGTAAGTCAGGATGGTCCCTAACAGATTGAAGGGTACAATTTCATCAAGAAAAACTACTTCTTTTCATCTTATTTAAGTGTGTAGTTGTAGTAGACTGTAGTAGAAAATATTCTAAAACCTCTCTTCTTTGTTAGTGAACAGCAAAGGGTGAGAAGAGCCATCTAAGCAATTAAAATTTTTTACCCTCATAAGGCGTGCATAAACGCACCATCGTGCCTACCATCCCTGTCCTACTGTCCCTATTTATTCGTATCCATTTCCTGTATTCATAATCATGTTTATACTTATATCTGTTATCTTATTCATGCTTGACAAATAAAAAAAATGAAATAAAATAAATGTACTAAAGCTGTTTATAGAGGTCCCTTTCCCTGGCTTAGTGCAGATGTTGTGGACCTCAGAAAGTTAGCGTAGGTCCATGCTGATTGGTCATCCATGCTTAGGAATATTTTTGCCTTCAACAAATACTGTTTGTAAACTGTTCTGAACCAGATAGGAACAGCTGTGACAAACAAGAGAACAATGTATATTGCCCAGGTATACTATCTCCTAAACTTTGCTATATAGGATCATACAAAAGGATGAAATCAAAAGGATGAACATCTAGCTCATGGGTGTCAAACTCGCGTTGTCACGTTGTCATCACATGACGTATTGTGGCTCCCCTCCCTTTGCTGAAATGGGGTGGCGTGGCCAGCATGTGACGTATCTGGCCCGCGGGCCACGAGTTTAACACTCCTGTTCTAGCTAGTCTAATATTGTATTTCATGGTTGCCATCAAGATGTCTTTGAAAAAGTTAAGATCGGACAGGAAGTAGTGACACCCTTCAGCTCGTATACACCATATTGCATCATATTTCATATCTACTGATCATTGACTCAGCGTTCCATCCTTCCGAGGTGGGTAAAACGAGGGCCCAAATTGTTGGGGGTAATATGCTGACTCTGTAAATCACTTAAAGAGGGCTGTAAAGAGGTATATAAATCTAAGTGCTATTGCTATTGCTACATCCATATCTACATTCTGAGTGAAATGGAGAGGTCTGTTTTTGATATGGAGATAATAAACTGTTGGAAGAAATATCCTTCTGGGTTCAGCTCCAAGTGGGGAAAAAGACACTGGAAACATGGAGACTGCTTGGAAAGATGGTTTAATGGTGGACAGGATCACATGGTTTGAGTTCCTGAACAGAAAAAGGGATGAGATACAGCGAGTCCCCGGGTTTTATGCTCTCTCTGGCTTTGAACTTCCTGGGGCCCCGAAAGAATATCCTGATTGGTTGTCAGACTCCCAGAGGTGGGGCTCTTAGCTAGCCTTGCTGGCTGATGTAATCTTCCCAGGTGCCATGTAGTGAGTTTCTGTTGCTATTGTGTTGCAGATGCAGATCCTGTTAGATTGGCGCAGGAATGGAAGATGTGACCAGCTCGTTACACTAGTAACTTTATTCAGAACAAGAAACAGTAGCAAGACTGGCTGCGCGCTGCTGGAGCTCTCCTTATATTCGCTCCGGCAGTCGCACCGCCCCCTGACAGTTATTCAAACTTTCCCACCCGATGGCTGGCAGCCAATCTGGGCGGATGTCCTTATAAGGACATAACACTCCTCCCCCATTAGTCCGAAAAAATTCAAAGTTCATTTACAAACGTTACGTAGTCCCGCAGGTACGTAGGGCGCCTCGGCACCCTAGTTGACCTGCGCAGTCTCACTTCTTCCTCGTCCCCGACCTGGACGGACGGGGCTTCTGTGTCTCCTGGTTCCCTCCCCGGAACCGGGCTCGGTTCGGCTGGCGAGTGTGCGGGGTCACCCTCAGCACCTCCGGCTGGACCGCAAACCGTGGATGGCTGGTTCTGGTGGTCCTCCTCCTGGCCTGTGGATCTATCGTTTCGTCGAGGCTGCTCGGTTCTGACCCGGGAAGAGCGTCTGAGTCTCGGTAGGTCCCAGGCTGTCACTTGCTCCTCCCCGGTCTCCCGGGTGCCGCGGTTCGGCTACGGTTCAGCTCGTTGTCGTCTGGTGGGTGGTTCGGATCGGTGCCCTCGGGTCCGGTCTGCCAGCGGTGGGTGGTGTTTGCTCGGGTTGTGATGTCCGACCTCGCAGGGGTGGTGCAGGTCTCCTTGGCCGGGCTGGAGTTGGCCTACCCCGTCGGGTCGGCGGTGGTCGACCTGGTCGGGCTGGCGTTGTGGGGCTACCTCCTCGGGTCGGTGGAGGTCTCCCCTGCCGGGGAGTCGCAGGCCTACCCGGCCGGGCTGTTGTCAGCTTTCCCTTTGCCCTAGTCCCTGGTCTACCGTCAGTTGGTGGCTGGGGTCATCTGGGCTGGGTTGTTTTTGCCGGGTTGACTTCTGCGCTGGGTGGGGTTCCCTCTCGCCGGGGTGTCGAGTGCCACCCTCACCCCTGTGCTGCGGTGTGCCCATCTCGGGTGGTCCCCGGTCTACTCGCCTGGAGTGGAGGTCTCCTTGGCAGGGCTGTTGTGGGTTGCCTTCGCTGGGGGTGTGTGATGCTTCCCCCCTGGGCAGGTCCCGGTCTACTTGCGGGCTGGGTTGGTAGTCTCTTGCCCCGCTGTGCCGGGTGTCCACCTCGCCGGGTTGGTGTTGCCCTTCCCCATGCGGCTGGCCCCGGTCTACCTCTCTGGACTGTCGGCGTGTCAGCGCCTGGTAGTGGGCTTGGCCGGCCTCGTCGGGGTGGCGGTGGTCTGCCTCGCCGGAGTGTGGTAGACCTACCTCGTCGGGGTGTTGCAGGTCTACCTCGCCGGGGTGTTGTAGGCCTACCTCGTCGGGGTGTTGCAGGCCTCCCTCGTCAGGCTGGTTTTCTTGCGCTCCCCCCCACCTTTTCCGGAGCTGGTCGATGTGCCGTCTACAGACCTGTCCATCTTCCAGCTCCACGGTGTAGGACTTTGGGCCGGTTGTGTTGTCTATCTTTCCCTTCAGCCACTTAGGCGAGCCGTTGAAATTCAGCGCGAAAACCGAATCTCCCTTGCTGAAGGCGCGAAGCAGGTGGCTGGCGGTTGCGGACACTTCTGGGCTGTATTGGGGGTGCAGCCAGTCCAATGGTGACCTCAACCTTCTGCCCATCAACAGTTCGGCCGGGCTCTTGTGGGTGGTGGCATGCGGCATGATGTGTTGGGTGAGGAGGAAGTTGTCTATTCTTTCCTGCCAGTCGCCCGTGCCCATCTTGGTGAGTGCCTCCTTGGTGAGCCTCACCATTCGTTCCGCTTGTCCGTTCCCAGCTGGCCTGTATGCGGCGGACAGGGCATGGCGGATGCCCAGTCCTGCCAGGAATGCCTCCATGGCCAGGGATGTGAGTTGGGAGCCGTTATCGGAGACCAGCACATCCGGTAGTCCATGGGTGGCGAAAAGGCGGCGCAGGGCACGGATCGTCACTTCCGTTGTGGTGGATGCCATGGGTACCACCTCGAGCCACTTGGAGAAGGCATCTACCACGATGAGGAGGTGGCGCCCTTGCATCGGACCCGCAAAGTCGATATGGATCCTCGACCAGGGGTTGCTGGGGGTCTCCCACTTTGCTGTTTCGGCTTGTGGCGGTGCTGAGCGGACTTCTTGGCACGGGTCACATCTGGAGACCCATTCTTCGATGTCTCTGTCTAGTGAGGGCCACCAGACGTAACTCTGTGCCAGGGCCTTCATGCGGACGATGCCTGGGTGCCCTTTATGCAAAGTCTCTAGTGTCCGCCGTTGCAGAGTGCTTGGGATCAGCACCCTGTCTCCCCATAGTACACAGCCCTTCATGGTGGACAGCTCACTCTGCTTCCTGGCGAACGGGCTGAACTTCTCCTCCGTCTTCTCCGATTGCCACCCCCTGAGGATCCAGGACTTCACTTGGCGGAGTGTGGGGTCCTTCTGGGTGTGGACGGCCACATCTGCGGACGAGACCGGACAGCTGGCGTCGTCATCTATGTGGAAGAGGTGGAGCGTGGGGGCTGGGTCTTCCACTGGGTCCTTCAATGGGCATCTGCTCAGCGCGTCGGCGTTTCCTATGGCTGTGCCTGGCTGGTGCACGAGCCTGTAGGAGTAGCCTGCTAAGAAGATGGCCCATCTCGTCATCTGCGGAGACATGAAGGTCGGGGTGGGTTGGTCGCCTGCGAGGAGCCCCAGGAGTGGCTTGTGGTCGGTGACTATGGTGAAGCGTCTCCCGTAGAAGTATTCATGGAAACGCTTCACTCCTGCCACGATGGCCAGGGCTTCTTTGTCCAGCTGGCTGTAGTTCCGTTCCGCACCAGACATGGTTTTTGAGAAGTAGGCTATTGGGGCTTCGGAGCCGTTGGGCAGTTCGTGGCTGAGGACTGCCCCCACCCCGTAAGGCGACGCATCGCAGGTTAGCTTAATGGGGAGCGTCTCGTTGTACTGGATGAGGACGCTTTTGGAAGTTAAAAGTCCTTTCACGGCCCGGAATGCCGCTTCCTCTTCTTGGCCCCACTTCCAGGAGGCCGCTTTCCCCAGCAGGCGGTGGAGTGGCTCAGGAACTGTGGCTTTCTGTTTGAGAAACATGGCATAGAAGTTAAGCAACCCAAGGAATGCCTGAAGTTCCATTTTGTTTTTTGGGCTCGAAGCTTCATGGATTGCTTTCACTTTTGATTTGGTGGGGTGGATGCCAGTGCTATCAATGAGATAGCCCAGGAACTCGACTTCCTGTACTCCTAGGATGCACTTATCTCTCCTGACTCTCAAGCCCTTGGCCTTGAAGCGCTGCAGGACAAGCCTGAGCCTTTCAAGGAGTTGTGCCTGTGAATCTCCGGAGATTAGTACATCGTCAAAGTATGGCACCACCCCTGGAACGCCTTGGAGAAGGCGTTCCATCATATATTGTAATATGCCGGGGGCAGCGCTAACTCCAAACTGGAGACGGTTGCATTTGAATGCCCCCCTGTGTGTTACTATAGTTTGGGCCTCCGCCGTTTTTTCATCCACTGGCAGTTGCTGGTAAGCCTGGGCCAGGTCCAGTTTTGCAAAAATTGTGCCAGTTCCCAGAGAGTGCAAGAGGTGCTGCACTACTGGGACTGGGTATGCGCTCTGTGCCAACGCCTTGTTGATGGTACAACGGTAGTCGACGCAGATGTGCACAGACCATGTGCACATGCTTCAGTGGGGTCACAATGGGGGTTTCCCATGAGGCATGATCGATCGGTTCCAGGATGCCCTGGGCGATCAGCTTATCCAGCTGCTCGTCTACTTTAGGCCGCAGGGCAAATGGAACCCGGCGGGGCTTCAGCCTAATCGGGGTGATTCCCTTGTCCAGATTAAACGAGATTGGCCTCCCCACAAATTTCCCCAGCTTACCATCGAAGACTTCTTTGAACTCTTCGATGAGGTTGTCGAGTTCATCCCTGTGAATTTGGTGGATGCCTCCGATGGATAGCCCCAGCGGCTTGAACCACTCCACTCCTAGCAGGTTCGGTCGGCTGTTCTCCATGACTGTGATGGGAAGCTTGCCTTGGAACTCGTTATAGGAGACTCGGATGTTGGCTCTTCCTAGTACTCCGATGGGGTTTCCCCCAAAATCGACGAGCTTTGAGTGTAGTGGCTTCAGGTCTCGCTTGCTGATGCTGGGTTGCAGGCGCTTCAGCTGGTGCCAATCCATAATGGAGTAGACTGAGCCCGAGTCTACCTCCATTGAGCAGGGTGAACCCTCCACGTGGATGGTCACGTGGAACTTGGTGGCATTGTCCGAGTTCGTGTGTGCGATGGTCGTCTGGTGGACCGCTCCGCTTCGGGGAAATTCTTCGTCCCTGCATCTAGATTGGCCAGAGGATCGTTTGGATGATCTCTGGTAATCTTTACGGTTCTCGCGGGGACGGTGGCTGGAGGGCTCTGGGGCTGGTTCTTCGGCTCTGCAAGCTTCGGCGATGTGACCCCTTCTGTTGCAGCATCAGCAGGTCGCATCTCTCCACTTGCAGGTTGCCCTGGCATGGTCCCCTCTGCAGCTGGCGCAGCGCTCCCCCTTGTAGCTTTGTTGGGCGGTTTCCCGCCTTGGGGGTCTGGATACCTTGTGGACGGTGGACTCCTCCTCCGACTCAGATCCAGCCGTGGAATCCTCGGTTGATGATTGCGCTGTGGAGCGAATCTTGTGGATTCCCTTGGCTTTGCTTACTGCGGCAGCTGCTTTTTCCGAGATTTTGGATGCGGTGGCTTCCTCCACCACATCCTTGAGCACGAGTTTCTTCCTGCTCAGGAATTTCTTTTGCAGGCCTCTGTCCCTCATGCCGAAAACCACGCGGTCAGCGATGGCATTGTCCATGTGGTCGAACTCACAGCTGGCTGCGATTTGGCGTAGGGCGGCCACGAATTCTTTGATGGTCTCACCTTCCTTCTGATCCCTCTGATGGAAGGTGAAACGGTTCGCCACCGGTGTTCCCGTTGGGGCATAGTGGTCTTCCAGGATCTGCAGCAGGTCTGCCCATGGCACTTCTTCGATGTCTCGTGGTGCTACGAGATCGATTGCCATGTCGAGTACTTCGGAGCCGCAGTTGGCCAGGAAAATGCCCTTTTTCCGGTCATCATCGGCATCCCTGATGTTGTTGCCTCTCAGGTATTGCCGAAATTTGACCACGTAGGATTTCCACTTGTCCTTCCCTGGGCGGAAAGGAGCAAGGGCTGGCAAAGTGACTTCAGCGGATGCCATGCCTACGGAAATGCCTACTGTGGTTCAGGTGCCGGAGTCTTGGTCTTGTTGGCTTTGGCGCCAGAGGTTCGTCTCTCGGTCCTAGTCCTTCGTCGCCAGTGTTAGATCAGTGCAGGAATGGAAGACGTGACCAGCTCGTTACACTAGTAACTTTATTCAGAACAAGAAACAGTAGCAAGACTGGCTGCGTGCTGCCGGAGCTCTCCTTATATTCGCTCCGGCAGTCGCACCGCCCCCTGACAGTTATTCAAACTTTCCCGCCCGATGGCTGGCAGCCAATCCGGGCGGATGTCCTTATAAGGACATAACAGATCCTATTGTCAAAGACTGAGTTTCTGCCTCTGGCCCATTAACAAAGGTGGGGGAGGCAGGAAGGTGGGAGTTGTTTTGTCTTTAAAACGAGTTTCTCCATTTCTCAACCAGGGAAACATAATATTCTGCCTTTTTAATATTTCCCAAAATATTTCATTTCTCTAGGAAAGGAGTGGGTGCTAACTTCCTACAATACCATTACAAGTTTAGTATTAATTAATTTGACTATTCCAGTGTCAAGGTATGCCAATTTAGCTACCCTTTCTGCATCTTGTGGCAGCACATTTATTCAATTTCTGCACAAGGTATGTCTATCTACCATTGTCTGTTTAAGACAACGAATTGGTAAAGATTGGTGAAAAGTGCTAAAATTGGTGAAGAGTGCTAAAATTAATATCACAGCAAAATGTATCTTTCAGGTTCACAAACACTTCATCCACCCCCCGAAAAAAAAACAACCCAGAAGCTTCTTGCTTTTTATCCTCAGGATTGTTTTCAAAGTTTTAGTATTTATTTGAGTGATGTTTTTTGTTGAAAAATGGCAGAAGACATAGTGCTTCAGTGGGTTTTTTGTACATATTTTCATCACTCTGTCCACGCTCCCTGAAAAGAGAATGCCTCATAATTCTCCCTTTAGGGTTTCACAGAAAGCCAGGAGGCCTGTGGGAGAACTCACGTATAACAGAAATTGTAATCTTATTTGGGGGGAAAGATCAAAATAATTTCTTTTCCATCAGACTGAGTAAAAAGAGGCACTCAGCTGTGAACTGGACAGCATATACATTTAATAAATAAAATAAAAATGTGGATTTTCCATGGATTTAAAATCACATCAGTTTAGTGTAAGTGGGCAGAACTGTAGCAGAAGCATATTGTTAAGTTTTCTCATTGCTTCTATTTAAGCAAAAGAGAGCCTGCTGGGGCAAAATGATTTATATAATCCCATAAATCTGCTGTCATCAAGGAGTTTTGTAACTTGTATGGAAAGGTTGTATTGCAGTTGGCTTCCATTTGCCACCTAGACTAAGGTGACCAGATTTTAACATTGGTAAAGAGGGACATTGTGGGTGTGGCTTATTTTGTGGGCGTGGCTAGCTGGTCATGTGACTGGGTGGGCGTGGCTAGCTGGTCATGTGACCGGGTGGCCATGGCTATGTGTATAGGGTAAGGTGAACAGATTTTAACATTGGTAAGAGGGACACCATTGTGGGCGTGGCTTATTGTGTGGGCGTGGCTTGGAGGCCATGTGACTGGGTGGGCATGGCTAGCTGGTCATGTGACCGGGTGGCCATGGCTATGTGTATAGAGACTACTCAGAGGGCTGAAAAGTCATTTCTGACAGGTCCTCACACTTTTGACTGGTCCTCACACTTATGACCATCCTCACATTTATGCCCGTGCAGCATTCTTAACAACCATGTCACTCATTTCACAACCGCTTCTCTTCACCATGATGACAAGATAGGGCAAAAAACGTAAAATGTGAGGACAGTCGTAAGTTCGAGGACTGGTCAAAAGTGCGAGGACCAGTCAAAAATAACTTTTTCAGCCCTCTGAGTAGTCCATATGCACAAAAGGACTAACCAGAGGGCTGAAAAAAGTCATTTCTGACAGGTCCTCGCACTTTTGACTGGTCCTCACACTTATGACCATCCTCACATTTATGCCCGTGCAGCATTCTTAACAACCATGTCACTCATTTCACAACTGCTTCTCTTCACCATGATGACAAGATAGGGCAAAAATGTAAAATGTGAGGACAGTCGTAAGTTCGAGGACTGGTCAAAAGTGCGAGAACCAGTCAAAAATAACTTTTTCAGCCCTCTGAGTAGTCCATATGCACAAAAGGACTAACCAGAGGGCTGAAAAAAGTCATTTCTGACAGGTCCTCACACTTTTGACTGGTCCTCACACTTATGACCATCCTCACATTTATGCCCGTGCAGCATTCTTAACAACCATGTCACTCATTTCACAACTGCTTCTCTTCACCATGATGACAAGATAGGGCAAAAATGTAAAATGTGAGGACAGTCGTAAGTTCGAGGACTGGTCAAAAGTGCGAGGACCAGTCAAAAATAACTTTTTCAGCCCTCTGAGTAGTCCATATGCATAAAAGGATACAGTAATAGAGAGGGATGAAGGAAGGGAAGGGAAATTAGAGTAGGAGTGACGGTTAAGAGAGGGAGGAAGAGAGGAGGAGAAGGAGAAAGGAAGAGGAAGTAGGGAGGAGAAGAAGAGGGGGGGAAGAGAAAGTAAGAAGGAAAGAAAAGAGAGGTGGTAGGTTTGAGGAGAAAGATTGCTGTACAATAAAAAAGATGAAAGGGAAGAAAGCCAACCCCAAACAAATATAAAGATATTAAGATAAAGAATGAATTGTTAAACTTTAAAGAATAAAAGAGAACAAATATGAATAAATAGCAATAATTAGAAACACACATATACATACAATGTATTTTCTTTGAACAGAATATTTGGCTGGTTCACAAATTTAAACAGTGTTTAGTCATTTCAATTAAATTTACAATTTCTATATTTCCTTTTTGCCATATTTATTCCTCATCTATTTTTTTAAAAAAACAATTTTACCCTTCATCCTCATCTCTAATCTTAATCAAATTCAATTTTTCCCTTCTATTCTATTTTATACCCCTTCCCATTGTCATCTATTTTTATATCCATCCTCACATTGGTTAATTATGTAATTATGTAATACAGTTGTTTAATACAAATTCAACATTTTAATATAAATCAATTAGTTATATAACTATCTTTTTTGTATATTAATCAATATGAACATGAATATTCCAATTATTTCCATGCAATCCAATTTCTTACAAATCAATTAATTATACTTACCAATAATAATAAACCAAATAATTTCCCCCATATATTCCTCCAAACCACCACTTAACCATTTCTGCTTTCAACACAGTATACAATTAATAATATCTCAATTATTACAATTCCCTAGTTAAAAAGAGCTTTTTTTTCTTTTGTGTTTTAAAATCTTGAACTCTCCTCTTTTGCCCTAAATAATTTTCCATTGTTTGCACTTACCTTTTTTGGTGAGGAAAAGGAAAATAAATCTGCTGCCTAATTTTCCAACGTTGCAAGCAAACCGCAAAGCCAACAGCCTGTTTTACTTTCAGTTTCGTTTTGAGCTTGGTTTGCACAAAGAGGAAAAAAAAACTGAGCAATTTAGCAAGAGCAGAGCCCTGTGCAAATCAGCTGAGAGGGGGAAGCCGAGCTAATTAACGTAGGGCGGCCCTTTGAAGCCCCGCGGCAAGAGTTTAAACAGGTTTTTTCCCTCTAGCCATCAGCGGGGATTCAGGAGGCAGCCGGGAACCAGGAGGCAGAATGAAAAATCGGGACTTTTTTAAAACGCCGCGGGACGCGGGACAAATTGCTCAAAAGCGGGACTGTCCCGCCAAAAGCGGGAGGTCTGGTCACTTTAACCTAGACTGACCAAGTCAAAAGGTTTCCTGACTGGATTTACTAGGTGAGTGGCAGCTCTTAATTAGATATAAAGCACTACCATTTCTTAGAGAATTGCCTGTCAGTTTAATCCGTGTGGGAGACATACATCTTCCCTTAAAATTATGCCTGGAGACACACAGGAAAGAGCCATAAAAGTGTGGCCTTTTTCAGCCAAGCTACCTTCTTCAAAGCAAAGTGGAAGCTCCAAGTCAAGTTCTCTGGGCCATGTCAAGCAAACAAAAGACAATAAAACACATGTGAATGGAGTCAGGGTGTCTGAAATTCTCTATATAAAATCTGCTTTGGGCTCAAGATAACCCTGTCATTCAAAGGTTTAATAGCTCCCTGGAACTTCTGACACTCATTACAATTGGCAATGGATAAGGATAAGGATCAGTTTAGGCCTAATTTGAGGCTGTGGCTAAGGTAGGAAGCAAAGCAAGGATCTCAACAGGAAGAGCTTTCCTTGCTTTCCTCTGAGAAACATGTTTGTTCAGCTGCTGTGGCCTAGAGGTGGAGCTCTTGCCTCACAATCAGGAAATTGTGAGTTCGATTCTAGGTAGGGACAGCTGTAGGGTATCTTGTTTGGGCAGGGGCTTGGACTAGATGACCTGCAAGGTCCCTTCCAACTCTCTTAATCTGAATAGAATTTGTCCTGGAGAGGTAGTGGCAGTTGCAGCAGGTCAGGTGGTACTTTTATCATTGGCCATAAGTACTGTTTCCCTTTTTTAATGCAGTAAATACTTTGATGGGAAGAGAAAATACAAGGAGCCACCCCAATGGATTTTCATCTCTTGTCTGGCTGTCATAAATCCAGGAAAGGTAATAGCAGCCCTAATTTCAGGTCTCTAAAAAATGTTTCTGAACTAACCTGTAAAGCTTTATCTGCCACCACAAGGGGGCGGAACCGTCTTTTCAGAATTTATTACCTCATGATTAATTCCCCATAAAAATTATGCCCTGCAGAAAAATAATTGCAAGTGAATCTCTGTTGGATGATTGTGGCGGATAGCAATCAAAACAATGTTACCTATATATTGCACTTACAATATTAAATTTCTCCCTTTTGGTTTGAGGCAAGTGGACAAGCCAATCAGGTGAATAGATACGTCCTACTAATAATTATGGAGAAATATAACAGAATAACAGAATGACAGAGAAGGGACCTTGGACCCAGGAATTTAACTGTATTTGCTAAACTAGAAAGCTTCTGAAAGAAAATGACCTTGCTGCTCTTCCTGTCTTGGAGGTCTTCTTGGAGGTCTTCTAGACCAATCCCTGTTCAGTCAGGAAGCCCTATATCATTTCAGACAAATGATTGTCAAATCTCTTCTTAAAATCTTCCAGCGTAGGAGCATCCACAACTTCTGCTGATTAATTGTTCTGTCAGGAAATTTCTCCTTAGTTCTAGGTTGCTTCTCTCTTTGATTAGTCTCCATATATTGCTTTTTGTCCTGCCTTCAGGTGCTTTGCAGAATAGGTTGACTTCCTTAGATATTGGAACAGTGTTATCATGTCTCCCCTAGTCCTTCTTTTCATTAAACTAGACATACCCAGTTCCCACAACCATTCATCATACATTTTAGCTTCCAGTTCCCTAATCATCTTTGTTGCTCTTGTCTGCACTCTCTAGACAGAGCAAGGGTCCTCAAACCTGGAAGCTTTAAGACTTGTGGACTTCAACTCCCAGAATTCTCCAGCCAGCACAGCATAGCTGGCTAGAGAATTCTGGGAGTTGAAGTCCATAAGTCTTAAAACTGTTAAGTTTGAAGACCTCTGTTCTAGAGTCTCAACATCATTTTTACATTGTGGCAACCAAAACTGGATGCAGTATTCCAAGTGTGGTCTTACGAGGGTATTATATATGTTGCATTGTAGAAAACCTCTGTATTTTAATAACAGAATGGCAGAAGAGATTCTTGACAGTAGAGACCAGGGTGCCATGACCCAGGAATTTAACTGTATTTGCTAAACTAGAAAGCTTCTGAAAGAAAATGACCTTGCTGCTCTTCCTGTCATAGAGATGGCAAGCTGTTCATTCAACAGCTATCAGGCAGCCCCAATTCTAACCCAAGGTTATTTTCCAAAGGTCTAGCTGATCTGCTAGCCTGAATCAATGGTCAAACCTGGAATGATTTTTTCTGGAATTTGGATCAGGACTGTTGTGTTTCATTCTGGGTGATTAGTGGAATAGTGCCAGTACCTGACATTGTTAGACAGATTCTGCACCTGTCGCACGCTAAGTAAAGCTCAGGAATTAAAAATCTGTATTTTGGAACACATGCGTGGGATAGTTATTTATAACCTGGCTTTTGTTGTGTTTTAAATAGAAACCATCCCTGACATTGATGCTACCCGTCACCCACCACACCATCCTACAGAGTTCCTATATTCAGATGTTCTGGATGTAAAATGGAATCAAAACAATTCCCTGCAAGGCTCCTGGTGTTTGGAAGAGGAAATCCATTCCAGATACTTTGTGAAAGAAAGAATGCTAATAACTGTGTCACTCTTTGCATGCCATTAGAATTCTGAACACAGATATTGCCAATAGCGGGAGACAGTGAAAAGGAAAGGGTGCTTTTCATCAGAAGAGATGCCTTTGCTTCTCTTGAGCATTTTTTTCCAGGTGAATCTGGCAGACAGTGATGATCAAGCAGATTTTCCCCTTGATGGTAGGCTTAAGAATGATTTATCTAGAGAGTGAAACAAAAGATTCAGCAAAAGACTCCAAAAAAATCTCTTTCAAGGGAGAGATGTAGCATTAAAATGTTAAATGTGATTTTAGCACATGGAATGGGAGGAATATTAGCACAAGCACTCCAATTTCATCTATAAAGTGATAGGTTTGAATTAGCAAACTATGTGATCGCTAAGGGTTGAAAAATGACTTGATGGCATAAAATCAATCAATTGAACTGGCAGTTTCTGAGAAAAGGGATTTAGGGATTAAGATGGACAGTTCAGAGAAAACATCACTCCAGTTTGTTGTTGTGTAGTTGCAAAGTTGTGTCCGACCCATCGTGACCCCATGGACAACGTTCCTCTAGGCCTTCCTGTCCTCTACCATCCTTTGGAGTCCATTTAAGCTCACGCCTACTACTTCAGTGACTCCATCCAGCCACCTCATTCTCTGTCGTCCCCTTCTTCTTTTGCCCTCAATCTTTCTAAGCATTAGGCTCTTCTCTAGTGAGTCCTCCTTCTCATTAGGTGGCCAAAGTATTTGAGTTTCATCTTTAGGATACACTCCAGTGTATAAGGGTGAATTTTTGGAAGTAAGGAAAAGAAGAGAAAATGAAACTACCCAATATCATTTGGTAAACTCCATTTTATATCCCAAACATCTAAGTATAAGATAATGACAGGTTGCTATTACATTGTACAAGCTTTTTATGAGCAGAGATTTGCATATAGGTCTGGATACCTGCAGACAATATTGTAGAGATGGAAGAATGCATAGCAGGACAACCATTCTGCTCAAATTTTAGAGAAGATTTGAGTGGGGATGGTTTACAAGAAAAGTAAGAAAAAAGAACCTCAGAATTGTTATTAGGTTATGTATAATGTGGAGAAAATAGGTATTATGTCTTCTCTCTCTTATCCTATAACCATTATCCTAGACCTAGAACTACTGAAATTCCAGTGGACAAAAGCAAATATTTTTTACCTAATTATCTTCCAGGCAATATGCTAGGCTAGGCTAGGCTAGGAGTTCTTAACTTACAACCATTCATTTAGCACTGAGAAAAGTGACTTATGAACAGTCCTTGTACTTATGACCATTGTACATCCCCATGGTCATGTGAACAGAATTCAGGCATTTGACAAGTGGCATGAGTTTATGATGGTCACAGTGTCCTGGAATCATGTGATCACCATTGGTGACAGCTGACTTTCAACAAAGTCAATGGGGGAAGCTGGATTTGCTTAACAGTTACATGACTCACTTAACAACTGCAGTGATTCACTTAACAACAGTGGTAAAAGATAGAATTGAGTATGACTCACTTATGAACCTTGGTTAGGAATGGAAATTCTGTTTCCATTGTGTTCATAAATTATCACTGTATTACATAATCATGGCAGCTCAGATTAACATTAAAATGGGGTCGGTTGATTCATTAGGGTAAAGCTATCATTGCCTTATGTCATAGTAATGAGGATTTATATTATTTCTAGTATCAGAGACAGGAAGCTGAGGGACACAAGGACATGTCTTGCTTTGGGCTTTGTTTATTATTTGATCTCATACAGTGGTCCAGCACAGCTTTTCCAGAGTATCTGACTATACACTCAGTTTGAATTTGCTTCATGATTGTTTGGTGCAGTCAATTCTCTATGTGATGCCTTATAGAACCCTTAATGAAATCCTTAATGAAAGTATTAGTTAATGAAGGATTAACTAATTCTTCATTGGCTAGATTGTATTACCAACATTTGTTTGCTTAATGGTGCCAAAGACAATCCCAAAGGGCAGCAAAAAGAGAACAGCTGAACCTCCAGGTTATAGTATGCTTCTGTGCAAACATTTGGTCCAATCTTACATGATTGTGGCTTCTAAACCACAACAGTAATAAATCACTTGGTCTTGTCAGTTCACAGGTGAAGTGAGAAGAACAAAAACTATAAAAAAGGTAGATAAGCATAAAGCAAGGAGTAAAAAAAAAATCCTGGATATTAACTAACACTTAGAATATTAATGATACATGAATGCATCCTTCTGAGATGTAATAATTATGAACCCTGTCACATCTACAGGATACATTTCTAAATTTGGAGGAATGTTGCAAAAGTAAAATTAAGTGTTTTCTTCATATACTCATTTGTCATCACAATTAGCTTGCACCTGGAATTGGTCTAGCATAGGTTGTCCTCTTATTTCCTTTTATTGATCTGCACATTCTTTCAGTATTTGGCCCATCTGAATACAGTCCTTCTCGTAGCTAGGTACCATCTTCTTCAAGATTGAATGGTCAGTTATTCTGCTCTTCCCATGGTAACTTTTAAGAAGTCACTTACAAGGTAACTCTCTGCAAAGGATAGAGAGGAAAGTCATGGCCTCAAATAGAATATAAAGTTGTCATTAACCTGTGGGGGTCTGATGATATCATAAACCTTGAGGACATTGTGTGAGTGGGCAGCTGTTGCGAGAAGGAACCAGCAGGCATCACAAGGAAACAGAATGTGCTGTTCCTTTCAAGGGCACCATGTCATCGTTGTAAATGCTTTTCTCTCCACATTTCTTAACTAATGCCAAAGTGTTCAATATTTTAAACAGTTGGATTTATAGCTCTGTCCTTCCTTGCTCATCTCTGCTCCCTCACATCCTGTTTTTACCTCTCTAGGACCCTGTTTTTAAAAGAACATCTGTATATCTAGAAGAATATGAAAAACTGATCAAACCTGAGTTGTTCTTTGGCTTGTCTAGCTCAGGATCATTGTATTATATCATAAAATGCCATTGTCTATGTGTATTGTATCTTATCCATAAGAAAAGACAAAGGTTCTCAATAATTTTAATAAAGGTTTTGTGTGTGTATAAGCATGCACATTGTATCCCAAATCTTATGTCTTCAAAGTGCTTCACAGACATCATTGCAGAATGATTGCACAAATTTTGTGGACTCTTTCTCTTGATTCTCTGTCTCTATGTCTCCATGAAAGATTTGGAAAAGTGAATGGCAATTTTGATTTTGTTATGATCTAGCCAAAGTATGAAAAATCCTCAGTGGTAAAGCCCCTTTAAAGACAGAAGTTATATAATCCCTGCCTCAAGTGATTAAGTAAAAGGATTTTTAAATCCACAAGGATTCTGACTATTACCCATGTTTCCCTGAAAATAAGACCTGGTCTTATATCAATTCTTGCTCCAAAAGGTGCATTAGGGCTTATTTTCCAGTGAGGTCTTATTTTCAGGGAAATATAGTACTAAATGTGTCCATTTGGCTGACAATCTTAACTGGGGTTTATTTTGGGGGTAGGGCTTATATTACAAGTATCCTGAAAAATCATGCTAGGGCTTATTTTCCAGTTATGTCTTATTTTGGGGAAAACATGGTATTAGTCGGTAGTACTGTTGTCAGGGTTCCAATTAACATCCCCAACAGAATCAGAGCTCCAAGGTAAGCATCTTCCTCAAAGTAAGAATTTATTAGAGATGTCATATTAGCACATCTGGGAAAAACCTGAATCTGAAATCCCCATGTTTACCCCACCTGAAATCAAAGTCCAAGATCCTTCCCCTTCAATCCACATTGATAAGAGCCTTCAGGGCTGCCAACTGTGTTGGCTTCATTTTAGCTTAGCAATCATGGATTTCCTTTACCTGAGAATAACAACACAGGAAATGGCCACTGGTGAAGAGAGGTAATGGGACCATTGCTAAGTAGACTTCATCAACTCAGCACATTTCAAATATGTTGGGATTACAAATCCCATAACTCCCAGACAGAATAGTCAATATGGAGCACACAAGGAGTAGAAAGCTAGTCTTGTCAGCCCTATGAGGCAGACCAGACTAAGAAACCCATGGTAATCTAAAAACTATGTTTATTTAGATTGGCTATAGTAAAATAATCGTGCAAGTCTGATTTTGCTTTCCCTCCTCCCTCTTTTATATTAAAGTGAAATCAGGGGGTGTTCTGCTGAGGCATTTTTGCAATCTACCCCAATCATTTGGACTGATAGGTTTGAACAAGGGACCATTTGAAATGACAACAGCACTGGGAAAAATGACTTGATTCTCACACTTATGACTGTCGCAACATCCCTACAGTCACATGATCAGAATTTTTGCACCTGGCATGTATTTAGGGAGGTTGTTATGCCCTGGGGTCCTGTGATTGTCATTTGTAACTTTCCCAGTTGGCTTCCAACAATTCTGGTTCCAATTGTGGTTGCAAGTCGAGAAATACCTGTATATGAATAAATCAATATATTCTACCACTTTTTTCCTTCTTTTTCTTTTTTATCTTTGCCCTCCAGCCCTTTTTTATCTGATTGCTGAGTAAATTACGCCTAGTGAACTATAACACTTGTAGTTGTGCAGGAGACAAAATCCACTCCATTGACATTCACCCAGGAACTCATTAAGAGCTCAGAGGCTGAATCCATCATCACTGCCTGACATCCTCTTGCTTCAAGTCAGCAAGCATTTCTGTAAGATTAAACTGACCTTGAAACTCTACAGAAGAGTAGTCGGTGCATGCAATTTTAGTTATCCTTTTTAGTTCCTGAAGTGGTTAGGTTTGCTTGTTTCCCCCACCTCCCTGGTTTTTCTTACATTTTAAAAGCTCAGTATTTGCTTCCAAGGTTTTTCTGTATATTGAGTATTTTTTCCTGAAGACTTTAAGAGGCTATTCTCTTGACTAGAGAGAACTGGACTTAGCTGAACATTCAGGTCTTTGCTGTACTAGTCTGTTTGAACAGCCCAGCCTTGTTCAAACAGCAGAAATGTACTTTATTCATGTACTAAACTCAAAAGCAAAAGTACACATTTCAAATGCACATCTAAATTGAAAAGTGAAAAGCTGTGACTACAATACATAGCATTCCAATTGTTGAAAGATTATTACAACGCACAGGAAGCAAACCAATCATTCATCTTGGCTTTTTTGTTGAAAGAGAAGAAAATTGATTAAAATGCTGAATACCCTTGCTAGCTGGAAATTCTGAGAACACTCATTTCCACATACCTGAAAAGCACAAATTTGGAAACAGTTGGACTAACCTTATTTTAATTGTAATTCTTTTCCTCAGACAGCTAGGATCAGAGAGTACTACATTACCCCTGAGCAGTTACTGCTGAATTATTTCCAGCCAGAGTTATTTTATACTCTTTAATAATGAAGATTGCAAACTTCTCTGCACCTACAGAAGCTGTTGCAGCTAAACCTGCTATATCTAAGGAATAATGTCATGCATATGTAGTATTGATATGCAATCCCAATTCATTCCAGATTATATGAATTTTCATTTCTTATTCCCTAATAATTATAATTTAATAGATCACTTCTCTCAGGTTGGATTGGATGCTTTGAGGGTCCTGCCAAGCCGAAGAAAGAGGCAGAAATCTTTTCCTGCTTGCTTGCAAAATCTCTAGCTTTGTGGCCTAAGATATGATACAGAAATGCAAACCGCCTTTTTCATCAAATGGAGAGGGAGCTCTTGACCGTAAAATTACCTTGCTCCTACAAGATGTAATTGCCCCATCAATTGCCTCTCAGGATCAGTGCCATTGGTAATAACATTTGGATGGAAATCATCCAGGCTTATTGCTCAATCAATCTATGTTCGTTTTCTCAGTTATACCCTTCCCAGTACAATTTTTGATGCATAGAGGACATCTCTTCCTTTGACCGAAGATATGTTGGGGAAATTAATTAAGACGTGCAGTTAAATGTTTCCCTCAAAGGGAAGCTTTCATCCCAACTTCTGAGAGTAGAGGAGAAATAGCAAGCTAATTAGTACAAAAAACCCCAAACTGGGGTATATTTTATTAATGGGAAAGAGCAAACTTGGGAAGCTGAATGTTGGCGATTAAACCTATTAGAATGCATACTAATTTGAAGATGCTGGAAATCAAACGACTATAAAAATCGATTTAGCCAATGACAAAAAGAGAGCAAGAATGAGGCTGTAAAATCATTCCTCAGCAAGTAGGTGGTAAGTTTCATCCATGGAACTTTGATAGATAAAAGGGAAAAGAAAAAAAGATTGGGGAGAGATAAAACAACATGATAAAAATTAGTAATGTTTCTGATTGGTCTTTGAATGGAAAAGATGGAAGATAATTACCAAAGAACCCTTTGTATATGGAAAATCAAATAAGGACAAAAACAAAAAACAGAGTCTGCCATCTTGTGGACATCGTTTTCTGGAAAATTGTTTTAATGTTAATGGTGTGTGTGGGCACACATACACACCTACATCACCTTATGGACTGACCATACAATATAAGAAAAAAAGTATTACATTGCTTAAGCAATAGTTGAAGTGACTAAAATACAGTGACATGTCCATAAAGTTAATTAATGCATTTATGTTCCTGGATTTGTATTCCCTAGTTGGAAGCAAGATGTTTGTGGATTTTTCTGCCAAAATAAGATGCAAAGTAAGATATTTTCTTCCAATAAAAGTGCATTTGCACCCAAGAATAAATGGAACAGAAGGGTATTTGTTCCCAAATAATTGGATCATATTATAAGCTGTGTTATTATCCTTTCTTGGCCAAAGAAACAGACAAATATTTTTATACAACGAAGATGCTTTTGTAACATATGAAGAGTCAAGGCACAACTTGCTATCCTGTGCTTTTTTGAGATAGGATAGCAGGATCATCTGTAGTTGCCATGGTAACAGCGAAGTAAGCAAATTGGAGATGAAAGCAGAGGTATTTCTGATCAGATTAGTCCTGGATGTTGAATTTCTGTCACTCCCATTTAACCACTAGTGCTACTCTGCTTTTCCAGCTTGCGGGATAGAAATTGGATTAGTGTCTCATCAGTTTGAAAGCATGCAAATGTGAGTAGATAAATAGTTATCACTTTGGTGGAAAGGTAACAGCATTCTGTGCATCTCTGTGTATAGTTATACCGGCCACATGACCACGAATGCATCTTTGGAAATGCTAGTTCTGTTAGCTAAAAAATGGAGATGAACATGACTGAATAAGGAAATCTTGACCTTTACTTTTATGAACCAGTGATTTACCGTATGTTTCTAAATTAAACATTTTTGTTTTATCCACAAATGTTAGAAAGCAATTGAATCTTTTTTAAAAAATGAGAAAAGTTGGGTTGAAGAGAGGGAGTGGGGAGATGTATATGTTGTAGATGCCAACTAGTAATGGAACTGCAGGACGGTCATTGCAACTAGGCCTACATTTCTCTTGCCATAATAGTAAACAGAGATCGGTTTATGCCAAAACTGCCCCAAAAGATATACCTAGATTTAATGGGACAATGTGTTGTATGTAATAAGAAAGGCTGCATATAAATTCAAAATATTGATAAATAAAAAATGAACTTGCTAATCCTAGGGAGATACCTGCACTTCAAAGAGACAAGTTTAGGCTGTCTGATCAAAGAATATCCACTGCATGGGATGATGGCTTATTTGCAAGAATGCTTTTAAGGTTTCTGGGGGCATTTCAGAAATCCAATTCCTCCTTTACTTCTGTTACAAGTTATTGTTTCCATAGATGCCCAATCCATTATGAAGGAGAACCATGATGGCAAGACTGAGGTATCTTCCATATACTTCTATTAACAAAAAAGTATGTTTTTAAAATCAGAAGAAGTGGCCCCATGCAGTTGCTCAAGTCGTTCAGAAATTGGAAAGACACAAAGAATGTTCTGCAGAATAACAACTGAATGTTGTCCAGCTTTGCTCTTTAGCTTGGTGCTCAGATGAGCTCAGATTAGATTTATAAGAACTTTTATGATGAAAATTGGACAGCTTTGCTGGAATTCTACAGCTCATTCAATGTTAAAGTGCAACAGAGCATGAAGTTCAAATGCTTCTTCTGTCAGCCTTATAGGGCTGATCAAACCAAGAAACCAATGACATATAGGCCTGAAACTCCCTACGCACGGTCACTCAAGCACTCGTCATTTCTCGTCTGGACTATTGTAACGCTCTCTACATGGGGCTCCCCTTGGGGTACACCCGGAGGCTCCAACTGGTGCAGAATGCGGCTGCGCGGGGGATTATGGGAGCGACGGGGCGCTCCCATGTGACTCCTCTCCTGCGCGAGCTGCATTGGCTTCCGGTGGACTTCCGGGTGCGCTTCAAGGTGTTGGTGATCACCTTTAAAGCGCTCCATGGCTTAGGGCCAGGGTACTTACGGGACCGCCTTCTGCCACCAATAGTCTCCCACCGGCCGGTTCGCTCCCACAGAGAGGGCCTCCTCAGGGTGCCGTCGGCCAGACAATGCCGGCTGACGACCCCCAGGAGGAGAGCCTTCTCTGTGGTGGCACCTACCCTATGGAACAATCTACCCTCAGAGATACGAGTGATCTCCGACGTCCGGATTTTTCGTCGGGCCCTAAAAACTTATTTTTTTCAGTTAGCTGGTCTGTCTTGATTTTAGGGTTAGTTTTAAAATTTTAATATTGATTTTAATTGACAAGTTTTAAATTATGGGCCAAATTTATAAATTATTTTAACTTTATTTTTTAACTGTGATGTTTGTATAGATGTTTTTTATCTGGCTGTTCACCGCCCTGAGTCCGAAAGGAGAAGGGCGGTATAGAAATTTGAATAAATAAATAAATAAATAAATAAATAAATAAATAACTTTTATTAGAACAGCTCTAGTCACAGAATAATGCAAATGGGAAGGTGCTTCCCTCCTCCTTATTTTTGTGTGAATTTGGGAGGGGCCTGTATGGGACATTTTCTTAAAATAGTTTCTTGGAATGGGCTGAAGGCATGCTTGTCTGATCCTTAGCTTGGTAATACTGTAGTTCTTCTCACTGCCCTTCAAAAGGCTATTTTCTACACTGTCTGTACTACTGATATCCCTTAAGGTATTCCTCCTTCATTGCTGTTCAGTTCCCTGTGATGTATAATGAGGTTTCCTCTTTAATGGCATATTTCTGTTAGAAGTTTGTCTAAGCAGGCTGGGCATCTCCTTTTCCTTCTCCTCTCTTTCACATATTAAACCTGGCTATTGGAGAGGTGTGTGAGATGGACGGCAATATAATGAATGAATGAATGAATATTTTAGAGGCCACAACTGTTTCTCTGGCAAAGATTAAGTCTTGGACTGCTGAGCTGTAAGACTGCATAGACAGAATATACCCACTTTGGCACGTCTCTCTTTCTGCTTGGCAATGTGGTGGCTGTCTAAGAATATCCTAAACTTCACACACATTATTAGATCCCAATAAATCATTTCATTATCCTCAGATTAGATATAAGACTAACAGTGGTTTAAATCCTAATATGATGGGCGTAGTTTTAACACCAGCAGAGGTATGATCTGAACCCTGCACTTCCTGATTGTCACTTGGTCTACTACTACGGTAGATTATGACCCAGTTGCCCTTTAAATGCTGCTAAATACAATCTCTTAGGACAATCAATATCCATTAAGGAAATGAAAAGTGTAGATTGATATCAATAACATTTTCACCGATGAGCAGGTTGAAGAAGCAGATGTTCCATTATTAGTAATTACTTTGTGCTTTCTCAGTTCAGTCTGATGGGTTTACTTACCTACCTGAGATTTGGTGTTGTATCTTTTTAAAAAATATATGCATAATCTTCAAACTGGCATGTTAAATGCACAGCAAAAAAATATCTTCTGAACTTAAAAACTATCATTCAATACAATATCTGAGGCTACACTATTTCATTGATGAAATAAAATCTAAGAAGGAAGTATTTCCTCTTCTTTTTAAAGGGATAACATGGAGGCTGTACATCAGACTTCCCCAATTTGGCATGCTAAAAATATGTTCAGAATGCAATCCCCAAAATTCCCATTCATGCTGATGGGAAATCCTTAGAATTGTAGATCTGACATATAGTTAAACTGGGAATACAATTCCCTTATAACAGAAAAGTTTGGGATTAGCCATAAATATGATTCTGGACAAAGAAGGAAATATTTCAATCAACCAAATAGGTAAACAAATAAACTTGTTGTATTTCAACATGTTGCTTTATGTTGTACATCTGAACAAAGGGCAGTGATATTTGACAGATTTTTACATACCGGTAGTAAATACATACAGCAGAATTTTGTTTTTTGATTTGAAAGGTCTGCATACCAGGAGTTCCAGGATCTGGATGCAGCAGAAACTTCTCAGATTATTTTAAATACAAAAATCATTACTGACCAGCCCATCTTTCTCCTTCACATGCTAAAAACAGCAAATTAGAAATCTATTAACATGTATCCTTTATTCACACAACACTGGAGCACAATGGCTGGATAGATCTGGCTAGAAACTAACATTCATCTGAAGGCATACCTAAATATTTCCAGGATTCCATACAGTGCAGCAAATGTTCACTAAAATTTGCAAGAAAGGGGTACCTGCAGATATCCATTCAGAAAGCCATTATGTGAGCTTCTCTCACAAACCCTGTAACCAGTGGTGAAATCCAAATTTTTTTACTACCAGTTCTGTGGGCGTGGCTTGGTGGGCGTGGTTTGGTGTGGCTTGGTGGGTGTGGCAGGGGAAGGATATTGCAAAATCCCCATTCCCTCTCCACTCCTGGGGGAAGGGTATTGCAAAATCTCCATTCCCACCCCATCTGGGCCAGCCAGAGGTGGTATTTGCCGGTTCTCCGAACTATTCAAAAATTCCGCTGTCGGTTCTCCAGAACCTGTCAGAACCTGCTGGATTTCACTCCTGTCTGTAACCAATGTAATGCCTACACAAGTATGTATAAGTCAGGGTGTCAAACTCACAGCCCGTGGCCGGATGCGTCATGTGCTGGCCACACCCAGGCCTGGTGTAGCGAAGGGAGAAAAAGTCATGATACGTCACGCCATGACAATGCAAGTTTGACACCCCCGGTATAAGTGAAGATGAAGATGATGTCATTGTTACATGGTAAGTCTTCCTTCCCATAATTCAACCTTGTAACATTCACAAGAATGCTATTTTTTTTCAAAAAATATTGTAAAGCAAGGCATTTTGCATTAGTGTAAACCACAAAAGCCTAATCTGACTACTGAAGCAAGCATATGTTGCTTTAGTTGACTCGATCAAAGTTAAATCAAGGTGTAATACAAGATTCTTTTTAAATTACATTTTGTGTCTGCATTAAATTACATGGTATGCATCCTTAGATTCAATTTGTAATGCTTTAGTTATTTAATCTAAAACTACAAGCTCATAATTGCAAAATCAATAGCTCACTAGTGCTGAGTTTACAGTCTAATCAAGTGTGAAAATCAACTGTTTCTGTGATAGAAGTAACTCAATTCCTGGAACAATAGTTGGAAAATACTATTTATCCAGAGAATAATAATTCCAATTCCCATAGTGTCTTTCTCTATATGAGCATCACATCTAATACTGAATTTTCTCCAAATAAAAGCAACACTCACTTGTGGTGGTAGGGCAAAGGTTAAGAGGAAATGAAGAGTTTCAGATCTACACAAATCAGATTTCTAATAGGGTGGATCTGCAGTAGTGTTTCTCAACTCTGACAACTTTAAGATGCGTAGACTCCAACTCCCAGAATTCTCCAGCCAGCTTTCTTGTTCTCCAGACAACTTGTATCTTAAACTTGTCAAGGCTGAGAATCCCAGGTCTAGGGAGAAAATGTAGTACTCTATAGCAGGGGTCCCCAACCTCCGGGGTGCGACCCACTACTGGGCCATGGCCTATTCGGCCCCGGACCATGTGAGAATCCACTCTTCTCTCTTGTGTGAATGGAGCTGCGGGCCCGTGCACACTGGCCCGCTGCTCACACAACCCAGTTCCCCTCTCCCCCTACACCAGCTGGGCTGCCAAGTTGCCTGCACCCGATGCTCCAAAAGCAAAACTGTGAGAGCAGAAGCTGGGTGGGACGAGTGTGCCCTGCTCAGCTTTGCTGACTCACCAAAGTTGCCCTGTGGACACCTGATCCAATTTTGGAGCATCGGACAGCCTCGGTGAGTCTGAAGGGACACAAGACTGCCCCAAAGGCTTCTCTCCTCTCCGCCAAAAGCTCTTGCAAATGAACAAAAGTCTTTGGGGGTGCAATCTCACACAACTTCAGGCTTTCTGTCCCTTTGCAAAACCTTTTGGGATTGAGAAGCCTGAAGGACTGCAAAACCATGCTCTAACGCAGTGATGGCTAAACTTTTTGCCATTGCGTGCCAAAAGCGGAGGGAGTGTGTGTGTGGGGGGGGTTGCATGCATGCGTACGTGCCCATACCCATAATTCTATGCACCCCGCCCCCATGCATGCGTACGTGACCCCCCGCAGTCCCCCCGTTTTTGGCATGCAATGGCCCGGTGGGCCCGGTAGGACTGTTTTTCACTCTTCCCAGGCTCCAGAGCCTTTCTAGGAGCCTGGGGAGGGCAAAAACAGCCTTCCCTACCCCCACTGGAGGCCCTCCGGAGCCCAGAAACGGCCTGTTTGCTGACTTCCAGTGGGACCAGAAAGCCCGTTTTTCGCTCTCCCCAGGCTCCAGAGCCTTTCTAGGAGTCTGGGGAAGGCGAAAATGGCCTTCCCCACCCCTCCAGAGCCCTTCTGGAGGCTGGAAACAGCCCGTTTGCCAACTTCTGGTGGGACCTAGAAGACCCAAAAATCAGCTGGCTGGCTGGTGTGCACATGCGCACCAGAGATGAGCTCACGTGCCCACTGATTTGGCTCCACATGCCACCTGTGGCACGCATGCCATAGCTTCGCCATCACGGCTCTAAAGTCTTCTCTTCTCTCCTGCATGAGTGAAGCTGTGCAGATGCACACATGCGCATGCATGCCCTGGCCACTGCTCGTGCAGCCCAGTTCCCCTCTCCCTACACCCAGCTGGGCTGCCAAGCTGCAAACGTTGGAGACCACTGCTCTGTAAGTTCAGAAGTGCCATTAGTTAAAAGTAGTGACGAAGTTCGGGGATGTAAAACGTTGGCAGATAGTTACTTAATGAATAAAATGTAAAAAGGAAAGTATCTGAAAAAGTGGTGAGATAAAGAATTGGAAAGTTTCCATTTGGAATGGATGTGAAGGAACTTCAGACATAACATCCTTATGGAAAAGTAATATACTAAAAATAAAAGCTGAATAATCAGAGTTCATTTCTCCTCATCTGGATATTACTTTTGATTATGGAAGGTGAACCAATAATCTCTGTTTTCATCTGGTGTCCACACTAAATTCTACTTCCACTGCTGTATGTGTGTTTGTATGCCTATGCACTACATAGTCAATGAGCCATAACATATGTCTATGACTTTATTCAGGATTAAATGATGACTCAGAGAACAATGCAGTTTAAAATCAGATCCCTGTACAGGATGACCTGCTTCATACGCAGTGTTTTTTGTTAAGAAAGTGATTAAAGGCATAATTACGAATAATGTTCCCTTTGTTCAAAAGGAATTGATTCAAACACACATTCTGTAAGATATAAGCAAGGTACTTTAAACCTGGAAAAAACATTTTGTTTCTCTGGAACTTAGCATTATTTGAGATATTAACAGTTCATTAGCTCCCCTGCAGCAGCTCCCCCGCCTCCTTCTTCTCATCTTCTGCATTCTGGTTTTCCTGATTGAACATAAGATGCTTTGGATCAGAGATTTATATCTAGTCTATAGGGCTTCCTTGGCACTGTTGCTTAAAAGTTTGGAAATCTTTTTTAAAGGGGTGGTGGTAGGAAGGACACATTCCACTGTATATTTTGGGGAGGGTCAAAGGTCAAATAAGGCAGCACTATAATCTGTACCTGACATGCTGGCTAAACCAGATTTTCCCTCCTAGAAAAAAATTTATAGGATTTAGAAGGATTTCCCCTTCTAAAATCCTTTAGAAAGGTTTTTTTTTTTTAGTCTTTTAATGCACATATCATGCTATCCAAGGCTTACATTACACTACTACTTTCACAATAGTGGGAAATTCTCCACTTGATTTTCAGAAATTAAACAGAGTCTTGATGAATGCAGGGGGGAAAAAACATTAGCCAAGTTGGAGACCTCAAGCGACCTGGGGTTTCAGGTTATCCACTCTGGTGCAGAGCAGTGTTCTTCATACTTTCTAAAGTTGTCAGGCTTGGAAAATATTGTGCTAGAGCTTCTGTGAGGACTCTGTACAGACCTTGTATTGTGTATTAGAGTGCTGCGAGTGAAGTTAACCTATAATCCCCAGACAGGCAGGGAGGAAAAGGAAGAGGAGTGATACTGAAGTCACCCTTGACAAACTCTTTCCCCTGATCAGCAATTTTTGCTCTTTCTGTGTTTTGTGTAGGGTCTCTCTCCCTTTCTGTTCCTCCTTCCCCTGATGGGATGACGGATAGTCCTCAAATTACCACCAGAACCTGAGCCCAAAATTTGCATTACTAACCAAGAGAGTTGTTAAATGAGTTTTGCCCTATTTTACAACCTTTCTTGTGAGAGTTGTTAAATGAATCACTGCAGTGGGTTGATTAGTAACACGGTTGTTAAGTAAACCTGCCTTCCCCATTGACTTTGCTTGTCAGAAGGTCGCAAAATATGAACACATGATCCTGGGACACTGCAACCGTCATAAATATACAATTATGAGTTATCAAGGGACCAAATTTTGACCCTGGGGCTACTGCAATGGTCATATGTGTGACAAAGGGTCATCAGTTTTTTGAGGTGCCATTGTAACTTTCACTAAATGAATTGTTGTAAGTCAAGGACTACCTGTACTTTCCATTCCTCCTTCCCAAAAATGAGGAGGGAGAATGGGAGTACCTCATTTTTACGTTCTCAAGGCCCACCTGTTGTTACAGTTCAGGAGTAAGGTTTTTCCCAGTGGATGAGGGAAATCCATCGATTGTACAGGTAGTCCTCAAGTTACGACCACAGTTGAGCCCAAAATTTATGTTGCTAAGGGAGACATTTGTTAAATGAGTTTGCCCAGAGTCATAAAAAATCATTTTATGACTTTTCTTGCCAAAGTTGTTAAGTAAATCATTTCATTTGTTAAATTAGTAACATGGTTGTTAAGTGAATCTGGATTCCCCATTGACTTTGCTCATCAGAAGGTCACAAAAGGGGATCACATGACCCTGGAACACAGCAACGGTCATAAATATGAGTCAGTTGCCAAGCATCTGAAGTTTGATCATGTGACCATGGGGATGCTGCAAAGGTCGTAAGTGTTAAGAATGGTCATAAGTCTCTTTTTTCAGTGCCATTGTAACTTTGAAGGGTCACTAAATGAATTGTTGTAATTTGACAACTGCCTGTATTTCCCTTTTTGGTTCAGAATCTGGCAGATAAAGTGCTAGCGAATAAGAAGCTACCGGTAAGTAGAAAAATAAGAATTCTAAGAGAAAAACTCATTTCAATATTTATTTATTTATATTTAAATATTAAGAATTAATATACTTGTTAATTCTCCATAATTAGGGGTGGGTTCTAAAATTTTTTAGTACCGGTTCTGTGGGTGTGGCTTATTTTGTGGGTGTGGCTTGGTGGAGGGTAATGTGACTGGGTGGGCGTGACCACCTTTTTTTTTTTTACTTTTAAAACCTTAAGAGGTTGCAGAAAAAAATGCTTTGAAAAGCCTCTGCCGATCAGGCAACTCAGCTGGGATCGTCAGAGGCTTTTCAAAGCATTTTTTTACCACCTCTTCAGCTGGAGAGGTTGTAGAAAAAATGCTTTTAAAAGTTAAAAAATAAAGCCTCTGATGAGTTGGACGGAGTAAGTGAGTGGCGACCGGGCCGGGGACCAGTTCAGGGGCGTGGCCAGCCAATGTTATTACTGGTTCTCGGAACTACTACAAATTTTTACAACCGGTTCTTGTGAATGAAATCTCAGGTTGGCTTATGATCTTAAAATAGTAAATACCATATATTGAAGCATTCTGAAACAACCATCTATTTAGCATCCATATCAAATATTTTATTTGCCAGTGAGGGCTTCAATTTCTTGCCAAAATATCTATAAAAATAAATGTGGAAGGATGCAATGTGGGTTGCAGTTTTGCATTTACTGCATTGGGGCTTACTCTGTAATTCCCCAACAGGAGTACAATATTGGATTGTGTAATAGGGAATAGATAAGTGTCACTATGTGCATGTCTACTTTTTTATAGATTTGTGATTTATCTTATTTTTAGTATGTATGTCTGAATTTTCTCAAGAAATGAAGATGTTGGAAGATCAAACCAGTATCAAAGGGGATGATTATAGAACAGCCATGGGAGATATCAGTTTGAGGGTACCACAAGATTTGGAGATTTTCAATTCTCCATATGTGCTCATATTTCGTTTGCATGTACTTGTTCAGCTTCAAACTTCAACTCATTTCCTTAAGGGCCACGGTGAAATTTTGTAGGGCATCTTGGAATGACTTTAACAAAGAAATTCCCAGTTCGTTTCCTGTTTCCTGTATTGCAGCATCATACCCTCCATAGAGGGGAGTAGAAGCCTTGATGTCTTCTCGTTTTGCTTGCAATAAAATCATGTGAAGTTCTTCAACTATTCTCTCATATTTCTGGTGGTCAAATTTTGAAAGATCACTTTCACCAATTGGGTAACTGATGTTGTTTGCATAGCAATCTCTCGGAACTGGAAATTCAATATATTTCAGCCTTGGAAAATCAATGAAAATATTAAAAAGGCATTTCAAGGCTCGAGAAGATAGAGGATTTCCAAGGAACTTCAGCTCCTCTAATTTCCGACAAGGAACCAATCCTAAAATCAGCATGTTGATATGAATGTCCTGAATGTTGCATTCCTCAAGCGTGAGACTTTTCAGTGTATAAGAGGAATGGTTCAGGAGTTTGAAGAAGGTTGATGGGTACAAATCAGCCACATCGTGTCCACTGATATCAAGAGCTTCTAGGTTCTCAGAATGCAGGCTATTGGCTAAATAAGCCATGTCAAGATGGTTCAGCAAACAGTTAGAAACATCCAGCATTTTCAGCGGTGTCTTCAAAGGACTGGAAAGTTCAATAAAACCACAAATCCAATAATTGTACTAATCCATTCTACAGCTTTTAAAAACAAGATAAATAAACATGCATAGAATAGCCTCTGTAACATAAGAATGGCAAATGGCTCTAACATCAATTTTTTTAAAGGCTCTAACATCAATTTTTTTAAAGGAAAGTATAGATCACCTAGCTAAGTAAATTGGTGGAAAAGTGGTATTAAAAAATAGAATGGTCATCTGGGCATATGGCAACATCTTGCTAATTCTTTACTATGCTTTATGCAAAGGTAATTCCTGCCTCACTAATTTTTTAGAGACATTTGAAAGTTTCATCAAGTAAGTGGATGCGATTCATTTGCCAGACCTTGTTTATTTGGCATTCCAAGAGGCTTTTAATAAAGTCCCTCATCAAAGACTCTGAGCAAATTTAACAGCCATGGGATAAGAGGAAAAGTCCTCATATAGATTGGTGGCTGATTGAAGTACAGGAAGAAGAAAGTAGAAATAAATTAGTTTCCATTCACACAGAGTCGAGATGTAAACAGAACATTTGTATTGAGGCTGAGACACTTTATTTTCAAGTATTCCAGAAAGAGTAGGGCTGAACAGTGGAGAGGTCGAACCAGGATATGATATACCAAATTATTTAGAGTGCCCACAAAATTGATCAAAATATTGATTCAGGGTTCTTCATGATCAAATGAAGATGTCTAACAGTCAATGAGCTGACACAAAGCTCTAATGCTATAACATTTACTGAACACAGATACTTTCCCTTCCCCAAAATCTAGCAATGCCTATCAAGCCACAGACATGAGGTTCCCATGTATTTTTTAAATTATAAATATTATTGATTGTTGGCTCAGAAAATGCCCCCAATATAGTTTTGGGATAAAAAATTAGATCTTCTACAGTAGTAGAAACCTGTTTTTATAGCAAATTACAATTGAGATATTATTTTCATATGTGAAATATAAATACTTTGTATAGAAAGAGACTTTCCTTTGGTTTATCATTTAGGACTTGATCAGATCCCAATAAAAGTTTCCCCCCAACTGCTACATTTTTAAAATCATGATTACAGATCAGTCTTACACATATGGAATTAAGCCAGACTTAATTCCTTTTCAGTAAAGATATATAAATATGTTCTGTAAACCAAAGGAAAGGGTAAAACAATCACAGAATTGGAAAAGGCACTGTTGCTCATAGTAGTGTAATCTGTACCCACTGGATACCTGCTACTCAGAACTATTAACTATTAACCCCAAAATATAAAATGTCTCATATATTGCAGGTTGAAAACCTTTCAGCAGAATATTTTATCCAGAAATCCCCATGGGAGCATTTCATTGGTCTCTTATTAAACATTGGCTTGAGCCACTGAAAATCTGAGTTCATTTCTCTTAGCTAGAATGTCTAGGAGACAATTTGAGCCAGCTGGTTTCTGTCAGATTCAATTCCTTTCCAAGAAAGACTGGAATGATCCCCGACCTGCGCACCTTTCGCCGCGCCCTGAAGACCCTCTTGTTTCAACAAGCCGGGCTGGCCTAATATGAATATGAATTTTAATGGGTGTATGTTAGTTTTTAATTTGTGGGCCAAATTTTTGTATATTTGATTTTAATGGTTTTTAAATTTTGTAAATTTTATGTGTTTTAATATGGCTGAACACCGCCCTGAGTCCTTTGGGAGAAGGGCGGTATAGAAGTCTAATAAAAGGAAAGGAAAGGAAAGGAATAAAATGGAACCATCCTGGTGAGTAAGTGACTTATTATCAATTAAAAAGCAACATGCAATTGCTGTTCTCCATCACCATGCCTTCCTCCCAGCAACAGTAGTTGCAGTGATACCTCATCCTTTCTTCATGCATTTCCAACTGCTGGGCACTTTGACTCACCAGCAAAAGCAATCTGGAATGCATTACCTGAGCAGTTTACGGAGCCGTCCGGTGAGGATGGAAAATGCCAGGCTCAGCTCTGTCAGCTGAGTCATTTGGCTCATCTTTTCCCCAATTCCTGAAAGAATGGCTTCATCTTCTGGTGTGAACCTTCTCACATCAAAGGTCCCAGCTGGCAGTGTGAACGATGTCAATTTAGGAAACTGGACGTTATTAAAAAGCACTTGCAAATGTTCCATATGGAGCCTAACATTGTGAACTACTTCAAACTTGCCCAGGGAAGAAGGCTCTGTAAGCTTTATGATGTAGAAGAGCTTCCTTAGAGCCAGATTGTCCACTCGGAAGGCTTTACAGTGGATTTTGAGTGGGCAGTGACACCTCATTAGCAAGGCCTGGACAACTACCTCATAGCTTCGTTCAGTAACAAAGATGTCGGCAAAGACATCCACTGAGACCTCAAACACATCCGGAAGGAAGGGCAAGTTTTGCATGTTCACCAGCAGATCATAGCAGGTCCTTGAGAGCAGCTCTGTCCGGGCCCACCGTCCCATTGCTTTTCTACAAGGGCAGAGCTGAACTTCAACATCCTTTATGCCTGTTAAGTCCACTGTTTTGAGTCGTTTCGCGTAGGGTGATGAGCAATTCAAAACATAGTCCTTCAAACCAGCTAGGCAGCTGGCCAGGCACAGAGAACAGGCTCGGTTACTGATGTCTTCTGGGTGATCAGCTGTCTTTCCCAGTAACTTTCCAATATTGAATTCGGCCAGTGGCCAGTTCTCCACCAGGTCATGAATCACCTCCACTTGCTCCTGTAAGTAGCTTGCCTTAAAAAGAAGAGGGAAGAGGTTGTGGGCAAGATGGCTCAGGTTCTGTCTTACCAACTGCCCCTTGGATACCAGAACTTCAGCACTCAGAAACCGTAGCGAGTACATGGCTGCTTTGTGATTCTGTCAGTTACTCGGGATCTGTTTTCTGACCCTCTCTCTTATCATCTTCTATTTTTAGCTGCAGCTGCTGTGGTGGCGTTTGGGAGGATCTGGGAAGGCAACAGTCACATCACATGCTAAATTTAAGCGACTATTTTGGTATCAGACATACATCTGACAACTTTAACTCCTGAGTTAGTTTCACAGGGGGTCATTTGCATAATCTTTTGTGAACGAGAGCAAAGTCAGACTTATAGGTTTCATGAATTAATGACTGGAAAGTCTCAGTATAAAAATGAAAGAAAAAAAATACCATGTAATAAATATTTGGACGGTACAAACCTTTCCTTTGTCTTTCCACTATAAAAAGATGCATGCAGTGTTTAATCAACATATGAATCAGCTCCAGTTATCTATAGTCATGTGATTTAGTTTACATGCTCTTAGTGTTCTGACCCAGCCTTAGCCGAAACAAGAAACAGACTCCTTGTCATGAAAACCCCCTCTTTATTTACCTCTTGTGAATTAATTACATTCACCCACCGAAAAGTCCAGGCAATAGTCCTTCAAGGAGTTAACTGCAGTAACAGACCTTATCAGTTCCTTGTGATAATTGCAAGGCCCTGAGCTCCCAGCCGAATGGCTGCAAATTAAGTTCTGGCAAGTAGTCTTTATGGCATGAAACACAATGAGCAAAATCTTCAGAAATACGAACTGTTGTCTCCTACGACAACCACTCCCCCTTCCTTCTATTTATTCCCCAGCCAGGGAGGGGCCATTCAGTGTCCACAAGTGCCTTGCTTCCTGAGTTGACTCCTTGTCCTCCAGTGTTCACCTCTCCTAACTTTTCTGCGCATAAGTGCATCTGGAACAGGCCCCAGCTGTCCTTCCTCCTCACTCATCTGAGCCTACAAAGGCAGCTGCCTCTCCAGTGGCTGGGAAATGTCGGACAGCCCTAGCTCTATCTCTGTGTTCGACGCAGAGCATCCATCAGAGCCTTCCCCATACTCCAGAACCAGCCCAAGTTCCTCCCCAACCTCCTCATCGTCCGAGTCTGACGGGCCACAACACTTAGAGCTTCACTATCAAATCAGATATGTTCAGAGCACAACTTCTTTTTTTAAAAAAAAATTTTTATTATATTTTTATTGTTAAGGAATAACAAAAAGGAAAAAAAATCAATACAAAAAATCAATAGTAAGGAAAGAAAAAAATTTTTTCCCCCCAACATGCTATACAAACGGAAAGGAAGTTTTAGGAACTTGAAGTCTTCAATTCTTCCAGAAATCTCTTTGATAAGGTACTGGTGCTGATTCATCCAATCTCCCAAGTGTAAAGTCCACAAATGGTTGCCAAGTGTTCCAAAAAACATTTTCTTTATATATACTACTTCTAATTTTAATATCACAAGTCAATTTATCATTTAATGCAAATTTCCATGTTTCATTGTACCATTCTTCTAATTTTAAGTCAACATTTAATTTCCAATATCTAGCAATTATAATTCTCCCCATTATAACCAAAATCCTCACCAATTCTCTTTCTCCAGTTGTTAATGTTGTTTCATTCAATATTAATAATAATATGGTTTCCAATTTCAATTTGACCCTCTTCTTAATTATTTCAAATATTTCATTTTCTATCCTAGACCAAAAAAGTTCAACCGCATTACATTTACACCACATATGAGCATATGTCCCGAGTTCCACTTTACATCTCCAACACATTTTATCCACTTTATTATCCATTTGAAAAAGTCTTATTGGGGTCAAATACCACTTCCAAATAACTTTATAATTATGTTCTTTAATCCTTATTGATAATGTCCTCATTATTCTGCTAACCCAATTCATATTCCAATTTTGATCAGAAATTTCAATACCCAGTTCTTTTACCCAATTCTCTTTCATTACCCTTTGTGAATTATTATCAGAGTTAATAATTTTATAAATTTTACTAACTAATCCCTTTGGCCCAATTTCATCTTTTATTATTCGACATGTCAAATTTTCAAATTCCGTTTCCTTTCTGCTCTCATCGTTCCTTTCTTTGCATTTCCTATTCCATTTATTCATTTGAATTCTTTCAAACCAATTAATGTTTCATTTTCCATAAATTTCCTCTTTCCTCATTTCATTTTCTATAAATTTCAACCATTCACTAATTGTTTCCACTTTCTCTTCTATTATAATCCTCTCTCTGTTACTATTTAATTTCATTGGGCAATTCTCTTTCAGTTTACCTAAATACAATGCGTCTGGTATTAATTTTTTTTGCTACTCTGTCCCAATTTTTAGTCAAACTATTTAACCAATAATTGCAAATTTTAACCTTACCTTTAAAATTTTCCAAAAACCATTTGTAACCAAACTTCTTTATTTCCTTCATTTCCAAATTACCCCAAAGTTTAACATCTCCTTTTAAAATTTTTACTACTGTTTTTATATTAAATGCTCTATAATAGTTTAATAATTTTGGAATTTCTAAACCACCTTGTTTTTGGTTCTGATACCACATTTTCTTAATCAGTCTTGGTTTTTTATCCCCATTACAAAATTTATCTAATTTTTTTTGATATACTTCAATGTCCTTCTCGGTTAAAAAGATTGGAAGCATCTCGAATAAAAAGTTAAATTTAGGAAGTAACATCATTTTACATAAAGCTACTCTACCAACTTCTAAAACTCCCACCCAGCACATCCAATACATCTGTAGGATTTCCAGGTGTAAGCACTGCTTACCAGGATTTCCACCTGTAAGCACTGCCCTATCTAAATTGTAAAGAAGAACTTTCTTTTAGACTTTCAGGCTGGTAAAAGAGAGCCAAAGTTAACAAAATCATGTAGCAGAACAGGTCTAATGGTCCCACCTACTACAACCTTATTTCCCTCAAATAATCGTAAGCCCTTCTGTACAGATGTGGCCAGGATTTTTTCTCCACCACCCCCCTCTCTCTCTCTTATTTTTTAATGTTTTCATTTTTGGGAGAGCTGGGTTAAAGTTTGTTAAACCAATGTTAGAAGTTAAACTTAAATTCTTTTCTATATTTCCCACTTCAAAATGGGAAGAAATGGTGCCCCCAGTTTTCAGCAATTATCTGCAGAGGTAGCTACAAGGTTACAAAAAGGGAAACTTGGGACTTTATTTGCCTTTGGGATGTCGGTTGCTTCACCTTCTGAGATGACTCTTTTGCCAGCTTTAGATCCCTTAAATTTAGAGGCTTATCCCTAAAAATCTAATTCAGAATTAAAGTATCAAAGTATCCTTTGTAGATAGTTGCTTCTTTCTTCAACTCTCCTTCCTGCCTGTGAGCCACAAATTGCACAGATTGACCATAGTCAACCTTAAGCCTACAAAAATTGTTCAGCAAGACGTTAACCCCATCCAGAAAGATTAACAGGAACTTTGTAACAATTCAGCAGGAAGGAATGTGGTATGTGATCCTTGAGTAAAGTGCTTGGTATGAGGGTGCAGCAAAATGTGGGCATAGTTTTAGTGTTAGCCTGAAGAACCTCCATGCCTCTGGGTAGATGATTCAACAATTGCTCATTGGTAGATCCATCTGCAGACCAAAATCAGGATTGGCAGAGATCAATGTTAGCAATCACAGGAAATAATAGAATAATTAGTAAAAGGGGATCATAAGTAATCAGGAGATAAAGGTGCCAGAGGTTATGAAGCCAAATATTTGCAATCTGCAGGATCTTAACTCTTCTATAGTTTCAATTTATAAAAGGACTATCTCCCTGAAGTTGTGCTTAACTCAGTTGTCCATGGAGTTTTCTAACTGGCCCTAAAAGCCTAAGAAAATGTAGATTTTTCCTATTCTGTCTGACATATAACATTAAATGTCAGTCTTGTCTGAGTTGGCCTTTAAATGTGTTGAATTACAAGTCCTATGATTCCAAACCAGCACCATCATAGATAGGGATGATGTCCACTGCAGTCTTGTGATATATTGGGGAAACAGTGGATATAATCTCTTACTCTTGGGATAGTCAATGGTTCAACACAAGGGACAATAACCTTTCACTGGATCAAGGCACCTGTGTCAAAAAAACATCCAAATCTTGCAAGTTTGGCTGATGTCATTGCCAAGCATGTTGTTGCTTGAATCTCATGAGATGTGATAATTTCACACCAACGTTTAATTCTCAGAAAATTATTTTGTTTTACTTCATTTAGGGTTCTGAGGGTGTTGTCTAGCACTATCACAGGATCTGTTCAGCTCATAAGCTTTGTCATTCTGAATCAAACATAGCTGTATTAGACTTGATACAAATAGAATAATACTTCCATGGCTGATTAGTGAAGTTCAAGAAAAAAGTAAAATTAAACAAATCTCTAGATATCTCTTTTAATGAAGATGAGCAATGTTTCCTCCCAGCTTTTTGACTCAGCATAGGATAGGCTAAGGAAGCGTCATTGTTATGCATTTCAAAATACCATTGCAACATTTATTTTTCTGACAGTAGTGAAATTCCTTTGAAAAAAATTGAATTATAATTGGAGCTTTCTATATATTTGCAATAGTTAATCTGAGTGGAAGGGTTTTTGTTTTTCGCAAATAACATCTGTCTGTAATGAGTGCACAATATTGCTGCCTATGCATCATATTGAAAAACATTGTAAAAATACTGATAGATAAATCAAGAAAATCAAGGGCATTTGATTATTTAATAATGTTTTCTCTAACATGATGCTTAGATGTCTGAAACCCAATTCCCATGATCCTCAGTCAGCGTTATGAATTGGAATGGTAGCTGATGAATATTGATCTGAAACACAAATGGAAAGCACTAGGTTGAACAGCTCACATTTTAAAAATATTTCATTAAAACAAAAACAAAAAGAAGTGTGTTTACACTACAGTATATTCAGGTTTTTTTTAATGTTTATTATTTATTTTTATTTATTATTTATTTAATTTCTATACCGCCCTTCTCCAAATAGGACTCAGGGCGGTGCACAGCCAAGGTAAAAACAGAGCATACAAAATTTAAAAACAGTATTAAAATAATTACATATTTGGCCGTAAATTAAAACAACCCAATTTAAAATCAATTTAAAATTTAAAATTTAAAATTTGGCTCAAGCCAGCCCAGCTAGTTGGAATAAATGGGTTTTCAGGGCCCGACGAAAAATCTGGAGGTCTGTTATTGTACGCAACTCTGGGGGAAGGTTGTTCCAGAGGGTGGGCGCCGTCACAGAGAAGGCTCTCCCCCTGGGGGTCGCCAGCCGACATTGTCTGGCGGACGGCACCCTGAGGAGGCCCACTCTGTGAGAGCGTACTGGCCGGTGGGAGGCTATTGGTGGCAGAAGGCGGTCTCGTAAGTACCCCGGCCCTAAGCCATGGAGCGCTTTAAAGGTGGTCACCAACACCTTGAAGCGCACCCGGAAGACCACCGGAAGCCAGTGCAGCTCGCGCAGGAGAGGTGTCACATGGGAGCGCCTCGTCGCCCCCATAATCCCCTGCGCGGCCGCGTTCTGGACCAGCTGGAGTCTCCGGGTGCACCCCAGGGGGAGCCCCATGTAGAGAGCGTTGCAGTAGTCCAGGCGGGAAGTGACTAGTGCCTGAGTGACTGTGCGTAAAGAGTCCCGATCTAGAAAGGGACGCAACTGGTGTATCAGGCGAACCTGATAAAAAGCCCCCCTGGCCACGGCCGTCAAATGATCTTCTAAAGACAGCCGTGCGTCCAGGAGGACGCCCAAGTTACGAGCCCTCTCCGTGGGGGTGAGTGATTCGCCCCCAATAGCCAGCGATGGCGTCAGCTGGCTATATCGGGACGCTGGAAGCCACAGCCACTCAGTCTTGGAGGGGTTGAGTTGGAGCCTGTTTCTCCCCATCCAGGCCCGCACGGCCTCCAGGCACTGGGACATCACTTCAAGGGCATCGTTGGGGTGGCCTGGGGAAGAGATGTACAGCTGGGTGTCATCAGCGTACTGATGGAACTCCACCCCGAAGCCACGGATGATCTCACCCAGCAGCTTTACATAAATGTTGAACAGCAGGGGCAAGAGGACCGACCCTTGTGGCACCCCACAAGCAAGGTGCCTCGGGGTCGACCGCTGCCCCCCCGTCAACACAGATTGCGACCTGTCAGAGAGGTAGGAGGAGAACCACCGCAAAACGGTGCCCCCCACCCCCAACCCCGCCAACCGGCGCAACATGATACCATGGTCGATGGTATCAAAAGCCACTGAGAGGTCTAACAGGACCAGGATAGAGGAGCAACCCCTATCCCGAGCCCTCCAGAGATCATCCACCAACGCGACCAATGCCGTTTCCGTGCTGTGCCCAGGCCGGAAGCCGGACTGGAGCGGGTCTAGATAGACAGCTTCATCCAGGTACCGGGGAAGCTGTTGCGCTACCACACTCTCAACAACCTTCACAACGAAGCGAAGGTTGGAGACTGGACGATAGTTAGCCAAAACAGCCGGATCCAGAGAGGGTTTCTTGAGGAGGGGCCTCACAACCGCTTCTTTCAAAGCAGCCGGCAGGACCCCCTCACTCAAAGAAGCGTTAACAATCTTCTGGAGCCAGCCTCGTGTCACCTCCCGGGAAGCCAGTACCAACCAGGAGGGGCACGGGTCCAATAAACATGTGGTCGCGTTCAGCCGTCCCAGGACCCTGTCCATGTCCTCGGGAGCCACAGGATCGAACTCCCCCCAGATAACACTCTCAAGACCTGCCTCAGTCATCCCGTCCGGACATACCCAGTCAGAGGCCAGCCCTTCCCGAATCTGAGCGATTTTGTCATACAGATACTGCACAAAGTCCTCAGCTCGGCCCTGCAAGGAGTCATCCCGCGCCTCCAGATGGAGGAGGGAGCGGGTCACCCTAAACAGGGCAGCCGGGCGATTATCTGATGACACGATAAGAGCGGCAAAATAGCTAGATTTCGCCGCTTTTATCGCCACTAGGTAGGTCTTAATATGAGACCTCACCAGTGTTCGGTTGGATTCGGAGCGGCTGGTCCTCCAACTACTCTCCAGGTGTCTTTTCCGGCGCTTCATCTCCCTGAGCTCCTCGGAGAACCAAGGAGCCAGGTGAGTTCGGTGCCGGGTCAGAGGCCGCAAAGGCACGACACAGTCCAAGGCCCCGGCAGCCGCACTATCCCAGGCGGCCACCAGGTCCTCAGCCGAGTCATGAGCCAGAGTCTCAGGAAATGGCCCAAGCTCCATCTGGAACCTATCAGGGTCCATCAGGCGCCTGGGGCGGAACCACCTGGTTGGTCCCGCCTCCCTGCAGCGGGGTGCAGTGGTTTAGGTGGGGTTGATGTGTATCTCTGCATTTGAAAAACAGGACCTGCTGGAAAACAGAGAAATATGAAAATTGATTGATTGATTGATTGATTGGTTTGTTGGTTGATTGATTGATTGACTGACTCATTCATTCATTCATTCATTCATTCATTCATTCATTCATTCACATACTTTTAGCATAGAGACTGCAAATGCCCAAATAAATCAATTGCAGATCAGATCCTTGGTTTCTCCCAAGTGGGACTAAGCCAGTTTTTGTCATTAAAAAATCTCTGCCAGAGTTTATACTATAAAATCACGTTTTTACAAACTGTACCAGGGTTTGCAGTCTGAGAACAGAAGTCTGAACCATTAGAATAAATGTTTGTGATGAGAAATCACATGTCTTGGGAACATAAAGTAGTATTTGAATAAGCTTTTTCTTGTTCATTCTCGTCTGGTAAACACAAACACACACACACACCAAACAGCAGCCTTAAACCACCCCAAACCAGGGGTGGGTTCTAACCGGCTTTACTACCGGTTCTCTTTGTGCGTGCACTTTACGCAAGCGCATTGCGAATCTGCCCAGCTGAGGTACGGTAATCCGCTCTGCCGCACCTCTCAGCTGGGAGAAAAAAGAAGAAATATAAGGTTGGAATAACGCAGGGTGGGTGGGAGGGCCCAGTTCCCAAAGAAAGAGAACTGGTTCAGTGATGTAATAGCGACACCGCTACTGGCTCGGCCGAACCGGGCCGAACCGGGAGCAACCCACCACTGCCCCAAACCCTGAATAGCATCTTCTAGCAGTTCCTGGGGAGCAGCACTTTTTCCTTGCTGATCAATTTCCCTTGTTTTTGTGCATCAATCAGGAGGCAGCAAAGATCCTGTTCTTTCCTAGAAACTACTGCTCAGGAAGCAGTGTATATCTCTTCCCTGAAGGTCATACATCATTACTGCCAATCACTGCATACCACCTCTGCTGCCCCATTTCTGAACATCAGGGGTTAGAATTCAGTCATTAACATTGGGAATACTTCTCCCCTGCAACTTCTGTTTCTGGGAAAATATGGATGTATGGTAATCCTAGTTTTGATCACTTTGTATATTAAGATCATATCTGTCAGGCTCTTCAGCAACTGCTTAAAACCCAACATAATTCTTTCCAAGGGCAATTCTCACAGTGTTCTCATTAACAAGATTTATTGAGAAGAAAGGGGTGGGGTTGCAATAATTCCAGCATCTGTACTATTTCGTCATATACATGAGAGAGCCTTCCTGTGATCCATGGAGTGGATCTTCTCATCGATACTGAAGAAGCTTGCAGCTGACTTTCTTACATAATTGGCTCCTGAATCTTTATTAGGAGCACAAATAGGTGGGCCTGAATTAATAATGGTAATTTGGACCAGGAACTCTGTTGCTACATGATGCGGTTATGAAGCAACTTATGCCAAGTTCTGAAATTTCCAATTGTGGTTGTTTGGTGAATTTAATGGGATCGTTAGGTGCAATGTCACCTAATTGCCATTGGTCAGTCTCTGCTGACTCCACCATTGATTCTCCTAGTTGAAAGCCCACATTTCAGTGCAAATAGCAATCAAGGACACTGCAGTCATTGTAATTGTGAGCTGGTTGCCAAATTCCTTAATCATGATATTGTGACAGCCACAGTTTTGAGGAGCAGCCATAAATCTCCTTGTTCAGCTCCGTTGTATCTTCAGTTGCTGAAAAAGTAGTCATTAACTAAGGACTCTCTGAATTCTAGGTTGTTTGATAGGCCTTGGAAGACCAGGATAATAAGAATTAGGAAGAGCTCTGGTTCTCTCTCTGTGTCTATATACATACATACATACATACATACATACATACAGTACATATCAATTAAAAAGATAAAATACAAATTCAAAAATAAGAGAAAAAAAGGAAAAAATGGTGCAGAAAATAAAAAGAAAGGAAAGAAAACGAAAAATACAATGAAGAAAAAGAAAAGAAATACAGTGGGGCAAAAAAGTATTTAGTCAGCCACCAATTGTGCAAGTTCTCCCACTTAAAAAGATGAGAGAGGCCTGTAATTGTCATCATAGGTAGACCTCAACTATGAGAGACAAAATGAGAAAACAAATCCAGACAATCACATTGTCTGATTTGGAAAGAATTTATTTGCAATTTATGGTGGAAAATAAGTATTTGGTCACTTACAACAAGCAAGATTTCTGGCTCTCACAAACCTGTAACTTCTTCTTTAAGAGGCTCCTCTGTCCTCCACTCATTACCTGTATTAATGGCACCTGTTTGAACTTGTTATCAGTATAAAAGACACTTGTCCACAACCTCAAACAGTCACACTCCAAACTCCACTATGGTGAAGACCAAAGAGCTGTCGAAGGACACCAGAAACAAAATTGTAGACCTGCACCAGGCTGGGAAGACTGAATCTGCAATAGGCAAACAGCTTGGTGTGAAGAAATCAACTGTGGGAGCAATAATTAGAAAATGGAAGACATACAAGACCACTGATAATCTCCCTCGATCTGGGGCTCCACGCAAGATCTCACCCCGTGGGGTCAAAATGATCACAAGAACGGTGAGCAAAAATCCCAGAACCACACGGAGGGACCTAGTGAATGACCTGCAGAGAGCTGGGATCAACGTAACAAAGGCTACCATCAGTAACACACTACGCCGCCGGGGACTCAGATCCTGCAGTGCCAGATGTGTCCCCCTGCTTAAGCCAGTACATGTCCGGGCCCGTCTGAAGTTTGCTAGAGAGCATTTGGATGATCCAGAAGAGGATTGGGAGAATGTCATATGGTCATATGAAACCAAAGTAGAACTGTTTGGTAGAAACACAACTCGTCGTGTTTGGAGGAGAGAGAATGCTGAGTTTTATCCAAAGAACACCATACCTACTGTGAAGCATGGGGGTGGTAACATCATGCTTTCGGGCTGTTTCTCTGCAAAGGGACCAGAACGACTGATCCGTGTACAGGAAAGAATGAACGGGGCCATGTATCATGAGATTTTGAATGCAAACCTCCTTCCATCAGCAAGGGCATTGAAGATGAAATGTGGCTTAGTCTTTCAGCATGACAATGATCCCAAACACACCGCCCGGGCAACGAAGGAGTGGCTTCGTAAGAAGCATTTCAAGATCCTGGAGTGGCCTAGCCAGTCTCCAGATCTCAACCCCATAGAAAATCTTTGGAGGGAGTTGAAAGTCCGTGTTGCCCAGTGACAGCCCCAAAACATCACTGCTCTAGAGGAGATCTGCCTGGAGGAATGGGCCAACATATCAGCAACAGTGTGTGCCAACCTTGTGAAGACTTACAGAAAACGTTTGACCTCTGTCATTGCTAACAAAGGATATATAACAAAGTATTGAGATGAACTTTTGATATTGACCAAATACTTATTTTCCACCACAATTTGCAAATAAATTCTTTCCAAATCAGACAATGTGATTGTCTGGATTTGTTTTCTCATTTTGTCTCTCATAGTTGAGGTCTACCTATGATGTCAGTTACAGGCCTCTCTCATCTTTTTAAGTGGGAGAACTTGCACAATTGGTGGCTGACTAAATACTTTTTTGCCCCACTGTATATGAAAAGGATTTTTCTGTATCCTCACAAGTATAAATTATTTTAATAATTTATCACTTTCTTTTAAAACACAACAAATGATCTTTTCTTCCCAGATCACATTTGGCATCTATAAACAAAGTCTTCATTGTTTCAATCCTGATCAGTAAAAATGTAGGAAGGGTTATTAGAGCTAGCAACATATCTATTTAACCTTGATCAAATAAAACAACTTTATATTGCTTTCTTTTACTTTTAACCATCTTGGTCTTTTTTTGCCTGAGTGGTTAAAGCACCAGGCTAGAAAGGAAGGGACCATGAGCTCAAGTCCCATCTTAGCCATTAAAACCAAGTGGGTGACCTTGGGCCAGTTACTCCCTCTCAGCCCAACTATTTCCCAGGACCATTATTGTTGGAAAAATTAGGAGGGGGAGGTGTGATGGATATGTTCACCACCTTATTTGTAAAAACGATAAAGGCAGGACACAAATAAATAAATAAAATATTTAGTCCCTTCAAATAATGTTCTAGAACTCCCCCCCCCTTCTCTCAAAATCCTTCAAAGCTTTAACTTTGTAAAGCTAATATAGGAAAATTATCTAGGTCAGTGATAGCTAATCTTTTCCAGACTGAGTGCCCAAAGTGCACATGAACCCCCAAAATTCAATACGTGTGTGCCCCCCAGATGCCCCCTGCCCCCCACGCATGCGCACACAGTCCCTGCATGCACCCTGCCCCGTGCATGTATGCATGCCCTGCATGCGACACTCCCTCTGTGCAGGCACGCACACCCTACATGCACCCTGTGCATGTGCCCTGGCTCCTATGCATGCATGACAGAGACCCGAAGACAGCTGGCTGGCAGGAGGCATGCATGCATGCGCAACAGAGCTGAGCTGTGTGACAGCTCGCATGCCCATAGAGAGGGCTCTCCACTGATCTAGGTCAGTGATGGTTAACCTTTTTGCTATCATGTGCCAGGAGGGGGCGGGGGGTCACGCGCACACATGCCCACACCCATAATTCTACACGCTCCGCCCCCCACACATGCACGCACAACCCCTCCTCACCCCACTCCTGGCATGCGATGGCCTGGTAGGCCTGTTTTTCTCTCTTACCTGGCCCCAGAGCCCTTCTAGCAGTCTGGGGAGGGTGAAAATGGCCTTCCCTACCCCCCCCGGAGGTCCTCCAGAGGCCAGAAACCGTCCATTTGCCAACTTCCGGTGGGACTGGAAGGCCCGTTTTTTGCTGTCCCCAGCCTCCAGAGCCTCTCTAGGAGTCTGGGGAGGGCGAAAATGGCCTCCCCTCCCCAAGGTCCTCCGGAGGCCAAAAACCACCTGTTTGCCAACTTCTGGTGGGCCCAGAAGGCCCGAAGTTGGCAAACGGGCCGTTTCCGGACTCTGGAGGGCCTCCAGGGGGGAAAGGGCTTTTTCACTCTCCCCAGACTCCTGAGAGGTTCTAAAGGCTGGGACAGCAAAAGATGGGCCTTCCCCACCACCACCCTAAGGCCCTCCAGAGGCAGGAAACAGCCTGTTTCCCTACTTCTGGTGGGCCCAGAAGGCCCGAAAATCAGCTGGGTGGCACATGCATGTTTGCCAGAGCTGAGCTCATGTGCCCACTGATATGGCTAAGCGTGCCACCTATGGTACACGTGCCATAGGTTTGTCATCACAGATCTAGGTCATTCTTTTTGTTTTGCTATCTGTATATCCTTTTAATTATTAAAATATCAGCCAGTTTCATTTGCACATCCAGTATAATATATTTTTTCACATCATTCTTGAAGCTTGTCATTTTTAAATCACTTTCACATCAATCTCAGTCTTGTCCAGTAAAACTTGTTGCTCTTACATAACATATTTTAAATACAAGTCTACCTATAGAAGCAGGTAGTTCTGTGTCTATCGTTCAAAAATATCTTCAATACATCCAATGTCAAAATATTTTGCTCCATGCTGTATTAATAAGTCAAATTTAAGTATTCTTCTCCATTAATTGTGATATTAATGTAATTTTAATATTTATTTTGCTCTGTTACCCTCTAATATCTAAATTCAAAGTCTCACCCTCTAAGAGAATTCAAAACAAAAACACTTTCCCATGGGAAGGATTCTTATAATTAATTCCAAAAACTTATTCCAAATCCATCTGGACTCTTAGTCCATTTGTAACTTTCCAAAATCAAAGTTCTAATTGCTCTTTTGCTAAAAATGCTAAAGCATTTTTAAAAGTCCTTAAACGTGTATTTAAAATGTATTTCATTAAGGATTGATGGAAACCTGTTGGCCCTGTAAAAGCTGTCCATCCAATGGCTTCTAATAGCTGAAAAGAAGTTAAAAAGTGATTTCTGCAAGTGATTAGAAAAAGAAGTATGTGAGCCCAGTGTCCTGGTTTTCTAAAAGTTAACTTCCTGACTACAAAAATAACCCTTAGTTCATTGCCTGTTGACCTGGATGGCAGCATTGACAACACCCCTGACACAGTGGTGAAATGCAAAATTCCACGCGATCATCAGAACCTTTTAAAAAACTTTTTTAAAGCATTTTTTACTACCAGTTTGCCTGAACCGGTAGTTTTTATCACTACTGGTTCACCTGAACCGAAGCGAACTGGTACCATTTCACCGCTGCCCTGACTCCCATCCCTTGATCAAAGAATGAGGATCACTTATTTTTCTTCACTACAAGGTCAACAACAGAGAGAAATCAGCTAGTCCTAAACTGAAGCCAAATTCTCATTTGTAGTTCATCTAGTTGTTCTCACCTTCAAGAATCTTCTTTTTCCACCTGTTTCCCCTCTCTTATAATTTAATAAGCCGGAGGACCAGACCTCTCTCACTTATGTATTCAATATATGTGAATCATATATTGAGATATTAGTTGACCAAAGGTTGGAGAATATCTACTCACCACATAAATAAATAATGAAATACTCTGTGTACTTAAGTGAAGTCCCTGAATTTCAAACAAAACATGAAATAGCTATCTCTCTGTTGACCAATACAAGGCTGAAGGTCATTCTTCCAGTAATTATATTGGGTCAACGATACGTCATCAAAGATTTCCTACTGTCAGCCAATTCTTACATAAAATGTTGCACATCCTTTCTTTGCTGAAAGGGCCCTTGCGCATAAAAGGCAAACAATTCTCAAAAGTTGACTAAACTAGACTCCATCTACAACTGTCCAGATTTAAGTTCCAAAGAAAGTAGCAACATGCTTTCACAAAGAGCCTACAGCAAGCCTTCTCTGGCAGGGCTGCTATACAGTATCTGCCTTGCAAACTATCAGACAATCACCAGAGGGCAGCAGAGAGTGATTCTTTGCTGTACTTTCTAGTTATCTGGATTGGAATAACCCTCTCTCTAGAAGAATTCCTTTGGTGGGCAATGATACATCAGAAAACAACAACAACAAAATAACAACTCCAAAAATGTATTTTTAAAGCAATTTAGGTATCACAACAAATGTTGCCCATACAACAACATCAACTAAAAAGAAACATAGGGCTAACCTCTGTTTCTCTGTACAGATAGTCATAACCACAATTAAACCCAAAATTTCTGTTGTTAAGTGAGTTTTGCCCCATTTTATGACTTTTCTTGCCATAGTTGTCAAGTGAATCACTGCAGTTGATAAGTTAGAAACCCAGTTGTTAAGTGAATCTGGCTTCCCCATTGATTTTGCTTGCCAGAAGTTTCCAAAAAGGCGATCACATGACCTTAGGACACAGCAACGGTCATAAATATGAACCAATTGCGAAGCATCTGAATTTTGATCACATGATCATGGGGTTAAGGCTGCAAAGGCTGTAAATATGAAAAACACTTTTTTTCAGTGCTGTTGTAACATTGAACTGTCATTAAACGAAGTCAAGGACTATCTGTAGATAGTCTGCTAGATGTTTGTTAGTGCTGAGGCCAGTTCTTAGCTTCATGTAAACTTGAAAAGAGACTTACACTAAAGGTGACCTGCTGTTCTGGCCTCCAGCTAGCCTATTTATCCAAAATTGATTTTGTTTCTTTCAAATTTAAATAATTCACCCAGAGTTAGTACCAAACAGGCTGGTTCCTTTTTTCAGCAAAGTTCACAGGATATCACAGAAGTAAATTTTCATGGTGATGCATGGAAATTATATTTTTATCCAAACTAATTCAAAGAAATACCAGGAACCAATTCAATGTTTTTTCAATGCTTGGTTGAATCATGATGTCTCTAACCATAACCAAGTGAATACCGTTATTTAATAGAGATCAGATGAATTCATCCAAAGATGATTAATTGCTCAATTAGTCATTGTTTGCTGAGAGAATGATGAAAATAAATTGTCCTTATATATGTTAAAGGCTATCCTGATTTGGTACATAAGCATCTATAAGACAAGTCTGATAATTATCAGTAGAAATTATTTAGCTTTAATAGAAGAAAAAATATGTGAGATACTAAGGAGGTCCAAATTAGTAACATTTTTTTCCACTTGTGGATTACCTTTGCTCTTCCAACTCTATTTTTAATACTTCCAAATTCTTAAAATGTCACCTTCCTTTCCAATGCTCATGATAATCTTTGATGGAAACTCAGTAAGCTTGAAAAAATAATTTTGTATATTTCTACATAATTTCTATCCTATTTTTCCTTTAGAAGCTCAAAGTACTGTCCTTAGAGCTCTTCCTCCCCCCCCCCGCAACCTGTTCTACACCACAACAACTCTGTTGGATAAGATGGGCTGAGAGGGAGCAACTAAGATCCAAGGATCTTAGAGACTAGACTTGGAATATGGGTCCAAGCTCTTAATCACTAAGTCCAATTTGTATATGGAAAAGCTCTTTGGGATGAAGCAACAAGGAGACAAAGTCAATCTCTACAGGATCCCTGTTCCCTCTGTATATCGCTCAAAAATATAATTCAAATATATGGATGGTCCTAAAAATTATTCTTAGTCATTGCATTTTTAATTACACTGATTCCATGTTCTTCATCCTTCTTATTTTAAATCAAGTTATAGGCATGGGTTCCATTATGGCCAAAATAAACTTTAGCAACCCAATCATCTGAGAAATAGTTTTTGTCCTTAAGCAAAGCAAATGTATGCAATCTGTGTCCTAACTGGCAAGACTTTGAGCATTACCAAATCCCATCCATTGGCCAAGAGGCTGCTAGAGGCAGATGCTGCCACTTGGGCAAAAGTCATTCCTGATGCATGATAGAATTACTGAGTGAAACTGGATTTTAATCCTATGAACTGTCAATATAAACCAAGATTGACTTTGAGCAGTTGCAAATAGAAATAACTTTCAATCTTTCTTGTTTCTTTCATTAGGATCCCACCATTAATTTCTAACTTTAAACTTATACCAATGACATAGTTATCCGCAAAGTACAATTTAGTTTTATTACTTAATGATAAGATAACCATACTATACAGGTGTACACAAAGCACCAGGCTTTCTATTCTTGAAATGCAACTAAATTCAAAAGTTACAGCTAATTCACCATCTTTACAAAGTTGTCAAAGTATCAAATGGTGTATTATAATGCTTATACTCATTTTAGAAATGAGCAAATTCCATTTCTTTTTGAAAAATCCACTTTTCCAGTTTCAAGTTTAGAAAACAACTAATCTTACTAATATGGAAAGTTTAAATAATATTTGAAGTTACATCAGTATTCTACAAAAGTCTGCAGATACTTTAAAAAAAAAGTTTTTAGTCTTATAAATTAATAGATTGATCAATAAATTTTATTTTGGATCCTTAAATTTTGCAGACCTTAATGCATAATAAAACCTGAATTAGTATTTATGTAGGACATAATTGTCCCATGTGCTTCATGTACTTTACTTTATTAATTCTTTCACTTGTCTTGCAAAATAGTTATTTTCACAGGGACATATTGGTTATATTCGCACCATGTAACATAACATGCTCATTTAAAGCTAAAAGATGCAACCTTGGTTAATCTTAATATTATTAGGGTTTCTGCAGGGCAGGATGTTCAATCTCTAGGGATATCCAAAGGGGAGATATCCAAAGGGGAGATCAAAAGAGTCAAGGTGATGCGTGGGACCATGTAATTGAAGTCCATCTCTTTTTAATTATTTGACACATGTCACCTACGTGTAAAAAAAGAGGCAGGGCTCATGTGATTGTGTCTGTCATCATGGCTTTTTCCTTTGCTTAAATATCTCACTGTATTGTGTGAACCAGTAAATGAGTGAACTCATTCATCAGAGTAATTGTGATGACCAAGCACAAGCGCAGTGTCTCAAAAAATCTTGTGAGCATCCCACAATTTGTCAGCCTAAAATAAATATCATTGGCATCTTTTTGTTGGCCAAAATTTGCTTGTATATATGTAATTTAGCTTTCTATGCAAATATGAGCCTGGATCCTCAGTCTGAAAAGTGCCCTCTTGGACAATTGATGGATTTCTAAGTCTGAGAATGAGCTACTGTATTTAAGATCAAAATTCGGTCCAAAGGGAAGAATAGTGAAAGGCAACCAGGTGCGAGTTAATTCCAGTTCTACTCATTCCTTCATCCCAGGAACCGTGCTACTTAAATAAATAGCAACTGTTCTGCCCCAGTTACGGACCCCAAAGAACACAGCACATACAAAGTCCGTACAAACCTTAGTTTACTAATTAAAGACTACTAATGAGCTTTCTTAGTAGTTGTTCGAACACAAATACAGTTTAAATCAGTCTTTTCTGAACAAGGGCTGTTAATTTAACTTCATTAACAGCCGACAAGAATCCAAAGAATAATAACTCAATTCTGAGGTACAGTATTTCAGATAACCGTAATCTTACTGTGGTTGGCAGAATGCCAGAAGCAATTTGCAGGAAAAGTGATGAGAGAAACAAGAGCCGAAGCAAACGTTTCTGGAATCAATATGCGAAGGAATATGAATGAAGTTGTTTCCTGCAAATTGCATCAGTCGTTGTCCTTCCTTAAATAGGCTAGGGGAGTGGCCAATTAGCCCCAAGCCTTACTCTCGAGGACACCTCCTCCTGAGGAGCCACTCCTGCCTTTTAACAGCTCTGCGCGCTCGTGCATCAAGAAGAGGCTCCTCCTCTTCTTCCTCTTTACTTATGGGAGCTTCTGGAGGCTCTGAAGGCCCTGGCTGAATCTCCACCTCTGGCACCATATCTTCTCCAGCCTTCTCATTGTCTGACTCGAGCGCCTGCTGCACAGCTGCTGGCGCAGCAGCGCACCAGCCTCTTCACTGTCGGAATCAGCTACTAACTGCACAGGCTGCTGACGGGCCACAACACAAACTCCTAATTGTGGTGTTCTTTAGAAACTAATAAAAAGAATAAAACAAGGCATAAATAAACAAAGGAACCATCACAAATATCAGTCCAGGAGCAGCAACAGCTAAAAAGAGCATTGTAAAACATGAAAGAGATGTTTTCTTTCTAAGCAAAAAGTAATATGAATTCTCTTTGGAGCCAAAAAATCTTTGTAGATTCCTTTGTACGCATATAATTTTGGCTTCTAAAAATTGCTTCTATAGTGACAGTGATTATATTGTTAAATTTTAAAAACAAGAAAAAATCCAGATAAACAGGAAAATATAACCAAATGTTAAGTTGCAAACATAAAAGAATCATGACTGAGGAATGAATAAGAGAACAAAAGTTAGTTAACAGCATGAAATTTACAGCAACTGGTTTTAGAATGGTAGTTGGGGTTCCCCAGGAACACACTCATAATACACATTGGCTCTTGCAATTACATCAGTTATGGTAAAGAAACAGGAAGGACTTAAAGTGTCAAAATTAGACCACTGCTCAATGAATTCCTCACCCCCTCACTACCATCCCGCAAACTACAGCCTTTCCTTGTTCCTTCCACAGTTTAAAGGTCACAAAAACATGCAATAGAAAAGGTTGCTTAACGCAATTTGTACTGCACTACGAAACCAGTTAATGCAGCTTGGGGGTTACATTCCACTTAGTTGCCACAATTGGTGTGTACATGATGTGTATTGCAGCTGTGATCTCTGTTAGATTACAGCTCTGAGGGAGGTGAAAATCAATTCCTGGAGAAGGGCCAGGAGCTAATCCAAATCCATTTAAACATGTCAGATTACCATCTGCAAAAAGATAGGTGTAGAACTAGGTTTTGAAATTGATCTCCAGGGTAAACTACTGGTTGGGGCAATGGATAATCAGGACTCTAGTCAATTAATTAGTTTATTAAGTATTTATTTTATAAATAACTTGGCAAACATACCTAATATTCTTTCCTCCTCCTATTTTCCCCACAATAACTGTATGAGGTAGGTTGGGCTGACAGAAAGTGACCCACCCAATGTCACCCAGTGGCTTTCATGCCTAAGGCAGGATTAGAACTCATGGCCTCCTGGTTTCTAGCCGGGTGCCTTAATTGTGACACCAAAATAGCTCTGCTTATGCAAAATATACCGAATGCAAAATTAGAAAATAATATTTTTATCCAATATGGATGTAAATGTTTGACATTATGTGGATAATGAAACTGAAAAATTACAGAAGTGAGAAAGAAAGCTGATATTGAGATGTGGCTGGGGATGTTTACTTATTTTTATATGCATAACTGACATTTCCCTGGCAATTCTAAATGACTTATCTGCAGTCTGATCTATGATATATTAAAAAAAATACAAGAAAATCAAAGAAAGGGAGTTTTAAAAAAAGGGGACAGGGACAACAAAAATAAAAATTAACTCAAGCAACAATAACAAAAAACAGCTATAGGAAAAAAGAAACTTCTGACTTTCTTCAATATAGATTTTTAAAAAAACTATAAATCAACTGATCTTTTAAATTAGAATGAACCATAACAAACAGTATTTCTATCATATCAATGTAATCAGTCATATAGAACAATAATTTCTCTTAGTTGGTTCTGAATACAGTACTATCTAAAAACACATTTTAACTGCTGCTTTTAATAATAACCATTTACATTAATATTATTCCAAGTTTTTAAAAAACATTTCCAATCAATATGAAATGCTTCACATGACGTTCTTACAAGAGTCCTGTAAGTATTATTCCTATATTGCCAGCAGAGTAAAGATGCTCTGAGGCTTATAGTACAGGTAGTCTTTGACTTACAACCACAATTGAACCTGAAATTTCTGTTGTTAAGTGAGACATTTATTAAGTGAGTTTTGCCCCATTTTATGACCTTTCTTGACTCAGTTGTTAATTGAATCACTACAGTTGATAAGTTACTAACCTGGTTGTTAAGTGAATCTGGTTTCCCCACTGACTTTGCTTGTCAGGTTGCAAAAGGTGATCCCATGATTTTGGGACACAGCAACGGTCATAAGTATGAACCAGTTGCCAAGCCTCTGAATTTTGATCAAATGATCATGGGGATGTTGCAAAGGTCGTAACTGTGAAAAACAGTCATAAGTCACTTTTTTCAGTGCCGTTGTAACTTTGAACGATCACTAAACAAACTGTTGTAAGTTGAGGTCTACCTGTACATCTTAAACCAACAAGTGGATTCATGGAAAAGATAAAATTTAAACTGGAGGCTTTCTGCATCATTACAGACTATTTACACTGAGGTACATTTTTTCCGTTGGTGAATAACTGGAAAAATATTTCACTTATATACTCAAGAGTGGTTTACTTTCAAACTGTGTTTACATAATGAAGTAAAGCATGCTTTGTTTGCCCACAGTTTAGATAACAAATTACAGACAGTCCTTTACTTACAAACTTTTGAGTTACGTCACAAACTTTCACTGATAGAAACATACCTGATTGCAATTCCAGCCTAGAAGATTCTGGAAGGCGGGAAAAAGTAGGAAAGTGTTAGTTTGCAGCGTGCTGGATATGTATGCTTGGCAGCATAGTCAAATGTTGGGAGGCTGAGTGTATGCTGTCTTGGACACTAAGATGTTCTGTGTATTTGCTGATTGCATGCATGATGTTAGTTTGTGGTGTTCTTCCTTTGTATCATGACTGTGAATTTCAGTATGTCTGAAATTAAGTGTAAGTGCTACTTATGAGAGGTAAGAATTGTGCTGTGTTTTTTATACTTGGTTGGATTTATGAACAAAATGCATTTACGAACAGCCTCTTGGAACATAATTTCTTTATAAGTGAAGGACTGTCTGTACAATGTCTAGTTTTATACAACATGCTAAACTGACACGATTATGGGTTAGCCCAGTGGTGGGTTTCAAATTTTTTTTACTACCGGTTCTGTGGGTGTGGCTTGGTGGGCATGGCAGGGGAAGGATACTGTAAAATCTCCAATCCCATCCCAATCCAGGGGAAGGTTACTGTAAAATCCCCATTTCCTCCCGATCAGCTGGGACTTGGGAGGCAGAGAATAGATGGGGGCCGGGGGCCAGTCAGAATTTTTACTACAGGTTCTCCGAACTACTCAAAATTTCCACTACCAGTTCTCCAGAACTGGTCAGAACCTGCTGAAACCCACCTCTGGCTTAGCCTTAGTTTAAATTGTGAACTCATTCTTCATGAGCAGGAATAACAACCCATTCGTATTAGAGTACAAACTCCCACAACTAGTTGCTTTTATAACATTAGCTAGTTCTAATTCCTGAAACTATTAATGAAACAATAAATCATCATTAACCAGTTTCACATTAGTTCATGTGAGAAGTAACATCTATGTTTTGCTATTTATTTATATTTTATTTCATTATATACTTTGGAATTGGTGGAGAAATCTAGGCACAGTCATTCATTTACAATGTTAAGTACTATTTCTTAAGCTATCTCCAAGCACATAATCCCATTAAATTAAATTTAGGGCAGGTGGGGCTTTATTGGGGATGAAGGCTTACCTCCGTTTTGCAAGCTCTTTATTTAATTGGCCTTTGGTGTTTTGTAGCATACAATAACCTCAAGGAAATGAGAGCAATAAAATAACATTATAAACAGCACGAACACTGGGGTATTTTTCACTCTCCTCTGAGACCATCCTTTGGCAACTGGAACACAGTTGACTCACAGGAAGGCCCAGAAAAAAAAATATAATGTCTGCATCCTATGGTAAAGCATGAAAAGGACAACAATACGTGTGGGTGCCACATGCTCCTGGAAATTATATTTTTCTTCAGCCCTAGTAATGGAGCATAAGGGCAATAGGCTAATTTAGAAGAGGTAAAGCTAGTGTTCATTCCCCAGCATGTGACACCTGGACACTAACCTTATTTTGTTCAATAATAGTTCAGTCTTGGACTATGCACCCATCTTTTACTGACATCCTTGTTCAAAACTATTTGCTATTTGCCACTTTAAAAAGGTTAAGAATATTGCCAGAGCAAGTCCTACTAAGTTTATGCAGAAGCAGAATAACAGAGTTGGAAGGGACCTTGGAGGTCTTCTAATCTAACCCCCTGCTTAAGCAGAAGACCCTATACCATTCCAGACAAGTGGCTGTCCAGTGTCTTCTTAAAAGTCCCCAGTGATGAAGCATCCACAGCTTCTGAAAGCAAGCCATTCCACTGGTTAATTGTTCTCACTGTTAGGAAATGTTTCCTGAGTTCTAGGTTGCTTCCCTCCTTGATTAGTTCCCATCCATTGTTTTCTTTCTTGCCTTTTGGTGCTTTGGAGAATAAGTTGACCCATTCTTCTTTGTGGCAGTCCCTTAGATATTGGAACACGGCTATCATGCCACCCCTAGTCCTTCTTTTCGCTAGACTAGGCATACCCAATTCCTGCAACCGTTTTTCATGTTTTAGCCTCCAGCCCCCAAATCATTTTTATTGCTCTATTTTTCACTCTTCCCAGAGTTTCAAGTGTGTATGCATACCAAACCATTCTTAAATACACTGAATTGAAAGAGTTTTATCAGTTATCTTGGAGTCTGTCTTGATCATATCTTTCTAGTTTGTTTACTAGTTTGTTTGCCTTGCTCCTTTGGATGCCTCATGCTTCATATTGATGTATACTTGAATCAAGAATTTTCTTTTCCCATTTCTAGTATTGTTATCTTAAAAGGGGGAGAAGACTACACTTAAAGAAGATAAGAGGGTGTCATCATACAGTATTATCAGAGTTGCTCCATATTTTTAAAGGGAATTTTTTAAAAAAGTATTTTGAGGTTTACAATAAATGTGGGGAATAACCATCAAAGCACTTTTAGATCTCATTGCTTTCAGAGATGGTGAAAATGTGCTTAATCATTATGATTAATCATTATGATCAGACAAGAGTGTTTCATTGGATTGTGCCCTTGCATTTTTCAAAAAAGCATTGACAAGCTCAGGAAGTTTCAAGGAATTAAGCTATTTAGACACAATGGAGAATTATTGGCTTTATAAAAAGCAGGGCAAAAGAAGGTTAACAGTAAGCATTACAGCAAACGTTCATTTCCAACCCTTGCCATAAAACTAATTAACAACACCACTAATAATAAATCAGGTTTTAAAATCTTGAGGCCTAGCGTGATCCTTCCACAGTGTCTCTGTGATCCATCAAGAGCTCCAGGCAGAAGACAATTGACCTTTCCACATGAAATGAGACAAGAAAAAATGACTATGACAAGCACCCATGGGAAGAAACTGCTTCTGAAGCAGAAAATTGCTCTTTCGCTATACAACTCATATATCTAATTGGAGCACATTCTCCCACCAGCAAATTCACACCATGAGAAGTAGGAACTGCTCCCCTCATATTCTTGAGAGGGTATTTCCTATACTGAAGTTGGATGTGTCAAATTGTATTCTGGATCTTTGTGATAAGCTCAGTGTGCAGACAGACCCAGTCGTCTTTTTATCACACTCCAGGCTCCAGTTTAGGGCCCACAAACAGCCAGGCCTAGTGGGTTGAAGATCTCCCCTGTCTGTCACCCTGGCAACAAAGCCTGCCTTTAATCTTCCCCTTCTTCATCTTGTTTAGATGCTGGCCTTTCAATCAACTTTCCACATACTTAATTGTTTGGAGAAATCTAGTGGGACTCCTGCAGAAATGTACTTATTTTTTTTGTATTTTTTGTATTTTATTGAATTTATATACCGTCGTACTCCCGAAGGACTCAGGGTGGTAAACAGCCATAGAATAAAACATATAAATACAAAATTTAAAATAAAATAAAACGAATTAAATAATTTGGCTGAACAAATTTAAAACCCCAATAATTTAAAAACAAATTTAAAATTTCCATTTAAAAAGGGGAAAGACTTAGGTCAGGCCAGCTTGATGAAATAAGAAAGTCTTGAGTGCGTGATGGAAGGTGTGCAGATCCGGGATCCTCCATATCTCCGGGGGGAGCTCGTTCCAGATAGTAGGTGCCCCCACAGAGAAGGCTCTCCCCCTGGGGGCCGCCAGTCGACATTGTTTGGCCGACGGCACCCAGAGGAGCCCCTCTCTATGGGACCGTACTGGTCAGTGGGAGGCTATTGGCGGTAGCAGGCAGTCCTGTAAATAACCAGGTCCTAAGCCATGGAGCGCTCTAAAGGTGATAACCAAAACCTTGAAGCGCACTCGGAAGACCACCGGGAGCCAGTGCAGCTCGCGCAGGAGAGGTGTTACATGGGAGCGCCACGTCGCTCCCATCACCACCCACGCGGCCGCACTCTGCGCCAGTTGGAGCCTCTGAGTGCTCCTCAAGGGGAGCCCCATGTAAAGAGTGTTACAATAGTCCAGACGGGAGGTGACGAGGGCATGAGTGACCGTGCGTAAGGAGTCCTGATCTAGAAAGGGACGCAACTGGCGGATCAGACGAACCAGATGAAAAATCCTCCCGGTATTTTTCATTTATTTATCTTTACATTTATTTTGCAGTGCTCATGCAGCTACCTCTATCCTAAAGGACTCAGGATGGCATATAGTGTCAAACAAGAAGAAAAATATAAGCATAATAATAAATTGCAAAATCAGGAGGGGTGAAAAAATACGAAATAACCACAGAAAGCCAAAATAATCCTCCTCAATTTCAAATGGAGCTGTCATTTGTAAATGCTATTTATGGCTTATTTAATGTAAACATTGGTACTATACCAGGGGTGGGTTCTACTTACCTTTACTACCGGTTTGCAATGGGAGCACGCTTCTATGCATGCGCAGAAGCTTTTGTGCATGCGTAGATCGTCAATTATGACATCAGGGCAGGTGGGCGGAGCCTCCCACCGCTTTTACTACCGGTTCTAAAGAACCGGACAGAACCGGAAGCATCCCACCACTCTACTACTATATGCCTCCAATACACAGGATGCATGATAATTTATCTTATTCAACTTAGATACCACCCAACTCTAGCTGACTTTGGGCAGCTTCCAACATAAAACAAATGACTAATATATAACAAATATTTAAGCAGATGGCAGCAATGCCAACAAAGCAAACATTTCACATCCTCAAAGGTCTCTAACAATCCTTGGGAGAAAGGATTCCGTTCTTTAAGGCCCTCTGGAATACGAACAGGATGGCAGCTCCCCACATGTGAAGGGGAACCTCATTCCAGAAAATAGGCACCATGACAGAGAAGACACACTTCCTGGGTCCCCATAGATGACAATGGAACCCACAATGTGCCAGGCCTGCCAGTTTGTGCTGACTGGACAAGCACCATGGGTGCCCCCCCCCCCAAATAATCGAGACCGATGTTTTATAAATCATGATCAGCATCTTGAATTGCACTTGGAAGCAAACTGGCAACCAATGCACCTCTAAAGCAAGTGTGTTACATGGACATATTGAGGGATGCCTACCATTCCTGTGTTAATGCATTCTGGTCCAGTTGGAGCTTCTGGGTGGTCTTCAAGAACAACCCTATGTTGTGTGTGTTGTAGTTTTGCTGTGAAGTGACTAGGGCACGAAAGACTGCCTGAAGGGCCTCCCAAACTAGGAAAACAATTCAAAAACAAAATTTTAATCAATTTAAAAATCATAATGACATAAACACTCCTATGTTTGCTGCTGAGTACAATTCAGAATCTTCACCACAAAAATAGAATGTTTCTATATTTCTAGGCCAGATGTGGGGGACTATGGCCTTTTTATGACTTGTGGACTTCAACTCCCAGAATTCCTGAGTCAGTACAAAGCATAAAAGAGCCATAGTTTTCACTCCTGTTCTAGACCAAGCAAGTAATTAATTGGTATTAACTTATTTGGTTTAATTCTAATCAAATTGTCCTTAACATCAAGAAGTGAAGTCTCATAAAAAATATTTCTCTCAGCAAAAGTTGAATTTAAGAAATGGAATCCATTATATTTATTATTGATGGATTTGTTGGGATTGATACTCACAGATGTCCAAAGACACTTAGTGGTTAGCAATAGCCACCTAACACTCAACAAGACAATAAACTCCAATGAAATTAAAAATTAAAAAGAAAAACAGGCAATAATAGAATAATAAACTGATGGTGTGATGTCATCCATCACAGATTCCTCAAAATAATTTAAACAAACAAGAATTTTTTGTTTTGACACAAAATAATGTATTTTATCTCCAAAATCAGAAGGGCAGGATTATTTTAAAAGATAGGATCGTGTTTCCTAAGAGACTCAGGTTCTATTCAATCTTTCATGAAATCTATGCAACTACAGGGTGAAGAAATCTGTTTGCTCTTTTATTTATTGCTGCTTAAGGAAAATTCAGGCTTGCCTGCTACTTTCTAAAATCTGGTCTCCTGGCCTGAAAAAAATGGAAGTATAACTTTTGGAAATCATTCTGTCCAATATCCTAAAGCTATAAAAGCAGAAAACTTCCCTAATCATTCATTTGCAATATGTAATTATCTGCATTAATATCTCTGTCCAGTGGTGAAATCTGAACCGGTTTGCTGGTTATGCATGCGGGCCGCCAAACCCATGTTGGTCACGTGCATGCCCGGTGCGCACCAAATTCAAGATATGCATGTGCACGCAACAGTGCACGCCAAAAGGAGGCTTGGGAAGGTAAGTAGAACAGCGCGGGGGGTGATCAGCTGTGGTGTGTGATCGTTTTTTAAAAACTTTTAAAAAACTTTTTTCACTACCAGCTCAGGCGAATAGGTAGTAAAGAATGCTTTAAAAAAGTAAAAAAAAGGTTCGACAATCGTGCATCAAAGCTGTGATCATCGGAGCCTCTTTTTTTTTACTTTTTGAAAGCATTTTTTACTATCTATTCACCCAAACTGGCAGTAAAAAAATACCTAAAAATTAAAAAAAAAAGTTCTGATGATCAGGTGAGTGACGCGCGATCGTTGGAACTTTTTTTTTTTACATTTTTTACTACCAGTTTGGGCGAACCAGCCCAACTGGTAGCATTTCACCCCTGTCTCAGTGTTTTTAAATTTTTGTGTCTGCATATGTAGCTAAGATATCAGAGATGACACTCCCTACCAATACACCACTATTTTGATTTTTCAGTTAAATCCATGATAGCTAAAAGAATAAACTTCTCATTTATGGGAAGCTATAATTCTTGTTGTCCGGAAGTTTAGCAGTTCGAGACCCAAGTACCACATGAAGGGGTGAATTCCCATTTCTGCCCCAGATTCTGCTAACCTAGCAGTTCAAAAGCATGCAAATGGAAGTAGATAAATAGATACCACTTCAGTGAGAAGGTAACAACTGTTCTGTGCACTGCAGCATATAGTCATGTCAGCCACATGACCACGGAAGCGTCTTCAGACAATGTTGGCTCCCTCAGCTAGGAAATGGAGATGAGCACCTCCCCATAGAGTCAGACACGACTGAGCATCCTTTACCTTTCTTATAATTCTTGGTAGCTATAATTTTGTGGAAAAGAATTCTGACCTTAACAATTAGAAAGAAATTATACTTCCCCAAATGAAGAATTAAAAATATTTGCAAACTAATTTACTCTCTACACTTGTAAGACCTAACGTTCATATCAGAAAGCTGACCATCTACCAACTCCTTTTTTTCCTATCCAGAGTATTTAGAAAAGCAGACATGCAACTGTACTGAATTTTGTGGTGTTTTGATAGAATTGTTGCTAACCTAATGAAAGTACTGCTTTTATGAATTTGGGGCATATTTATGTATGCATTCATATGTACTCCTATTCAGCATGCCTAAGATGGCCTTTTATACAATTCTGTGACATGGTTGGCTGGTTTTTGCCAAGGAATCTGCTAAGCATGCAAGTCTTATAAAATAAAAACCAAAAAACTAGACCTGTCTAAAAAAGCAAGTCAGTTGTCCAAGTTGTAAATTCCAAAAAGGAGAGCTCTGAGACGTGCTGCCTGTTTTGTCCCACAAATTATATCTGAAGAAGCTTATGGCATAATAAATTTGTTACACAAGACTTTTTGATATTCTTGATTAAAAAAAAAAAAGAGACAGAAAACATGGGAATAAATGACCGTTAACAGTTGTCAAAATGTGTGATATAAAACAAAGCACTTGTCCACAACACTTCCACCCCCACATACACACACAAGGATCTGCATCAGAATCATCTGTGTTTGTAATTTTGTGGGTGTACTTTTAAGAGTCTTTGAAAAATCTGAATGAGCTCAGTATCCTAAAAAGATTGAGAACCATTGTCTTATATTTTAAACATTTCTCTGGACATTTTACAGTCTTTTTTTTTAAACTCAAATAATTTTAACTGGGGGCCTTTCTAAAAAAAATTATTATTTTTTAGATTTCCTGTGTTAATTTGAAAGTGTTTATTGTTATGGTCCTTTGGCTATTATGGATGCTCAGATTTGTTTATTTTTGGGTGTTGCCTTTCTTCTCCTAAAGGTGTTAAAAGAAAAGCTCAGGCAGGCACTTAAAAGTACATGAATTTTATGACTGCGAAAGCTGTTTGGTTCAGGAGAAGTCTAGCTCATGCTTTCTCTTCATGGATTTAACTTTTGTTCTTTTTAGAATACCTAATTGTAAAAAAATAGTTCCAATCAAAGCTATATTAACAAACCTGAAGTTCAGTCACATTAATGCTAATGCATGATCACTAATTTCTTTATTGTTTTAACTCTACCTCCTTTTCTAAATAAGAAGATATTTTTAAAAATATTTTTTTAAAAAAAAAATCAAATGCTTACACAAAGTATCACAGCAGCCAATTATAAAACAGTCTCTGTGGTTTCTTTTTTTAAAAGAAAATTCGCAAGTGCAAAAGCCTTCCTTGAAGACTTGGTTTCCCTAAGAAGAAATTCCATGATGAAGAAAAAAGTGCTCTTAGAAATAATTTTTCAATTAAGCATGTTTTGTTTTGCTTTAGAAATGTTGAGTTATATACATCACTGCCTGTATTCTACAGTGACAGAGTTGAAAAACAAGCTTATTAGCATTTGTGATATTGATCCTGAAATATAAACAGATGTAAACATCAGGCATCACAGGGTTGAATTGGGAATTCTGGAGTCAAGTCCACATATCTTAAAATTGCCAAGTTTGAGAAATACTGGTTTATAATGTACACTTGCTTTTTGTATGTACACTTTTGTTTTTGTTTTTGTTTTGTTTTGTTTTGTTTGTACACTTGTTTGTATGTACACTGTACATACACTCAGTACATGCACTCAGTATGTACACTGAGAGCTTATGCAGACAAGAGACAAATTCCTTGCATGTCTAATCACACATGGCCAATAAAGTATTCTGTTCTGTTCTGTTCTGTTCTGTTCTGTTCTGTTCTGTTCTGTTCCAGCCCAGCCCAGCCCAGCCCAGTCCAGTCATGACCTTCTTTCCTGTAGTTTCCTTTTATGAGCTGGACATGTCTATCATGTTATTATTTCTTCCCTCAGTCTTCTTTTCTCTAGATTAATTATCAAAGGTTCCTTCATGCTGTTCCTGTGTCATCTTTGTTATCTCTTCTGACTGTTCTTAACATTTCAATATCCTCCTGCAAATGAAATGCTCACAACAGTATACATTACTCCAAGTGTAAACTCAGTGCTGAGTAGAGAGGAATAAGGTGTCCCTAGATCTCCTTTTGGTCACTAAAGTTTGACTTACTGTTGAAACAATATTTATCTGTCTCTTTTTAAGTCTGTATCAGGCTAGAAAGCAAGAAGAACAAAAGCATGACAATATCATAGTTCATCCAGCCCCCAAGATTTATTTTGTTAATGAATATAACACTTTTTTGTTATCAAAGTGAATGTGGAAAAAAATATACTTCTATAATTAAGGACACTTTTGCAGTGGAAGCAACATCTGTCCTAAACACAATCTTTGAGGGAAAGGTGATTTTAGTTCAGTTAAAACACTAAGAGATTTGATGCTGAGGTGGACTGACTGAGTTTAAAATTAGCAAGTGTCTAGAAGGCACAATAAAAAGCTAAATGAATAAATAATCCTGTATTTGATGATGTTGACTGGAATATCTAGCAACCTCTGCAATTATAAAAATGATTACATTTTTAAAATTTTTTTAAAAACCAACTGTATTCGTATTTAAAAAACATTTAAAAACAAATATAAGAAAAACAAACAATTTTCTCTTAATCAAAAACATAAATTACATATACATATACAGTACATATACAGTACTCAACTTCATCTATTGACTACTTTCTATTATTATATATACATATATACATACGCACAGTGGCTTATTTCCTTTTCTATCTCTCTGACAGTGCAGTTGTTTATTATATTGATTTCTTCTGAATTTCATCTTTAATCATTCCCCCTCCTCTGATTTATCCACTGGTACCAGCTATTCCATATTTTGAAGTATTTTGAGTCTTCCTTATCCTGTAACTCTAGAGTTAGTTTGTCCATCTCTGCGCATATATAATTTTTTTGTATTAATTCTTGATCAGTTGGCAAGCGATCTATTTTCCAAAGTTGTGCTAACGCTAATCTAGCCGCGTTATAATGTGGAGTATTAAGTATTTTATATCATTTCTAATATTCTTATTAATCATGCCTAGTAAAAAGACTTCGGGTTTTAATTCAATTTCGTAACCTGTTATTTCTAATATCCATGTTTTTATTTTGTTCCAATATCTCTTAATTTCTGGGCAAAGCCACCAAGCATGGTAAAAAGTTCCCTGTGTTTTTTTACATGATTTTACGTGATTACATTTTTAAGTATCATAGACTCATCATTGTTTAGAATAGATTGCAAAATGTTGCCATTTTGTAATCTAGAAACAAACCTCTAACTTTAGATGACCTGGCCCTCACTATCTGTCATGTGAATAAACTGTGCCCCAGGCTCTTTTAATTGTCCTATCTCTCACATAACAAACTGCTTAGAAGGGGCTGTAAGGCACTATGAAGCGGTATATAAGTCTAAGTGATATTGCTATTGTAAAGATTTACAGAGGTCTATAAAATATAAGATTAAGATATAATTTTAGCAGGTCCAGAGATTTGATCCCTCAGCCATTATATTGCAAAATAATTATGTAAGTATGACCTATGAAAATAAACCAAGGCATCCCCATTATAGTAATAACATAGATATTTTAAAGATTAAAAAGTTAGCAAACCTGAGGCTGTTTGAATGACCTTCCTGCCTCCCTCCTAGGTCCTGAATTTACCACTCTAAAAGCTTGCCCAAATCTCATGACAGCAATGTGTTTTGCTACTTTTCAGTGTTGGTGTGTAGTTGGCCACTGAAAAGTAGCAAAACACACTTTTATTCTCCTTTCCCTCCTTCTCTTTTAACTTTATGCCTTCCCCAAAATCCTCTTTCTTTTCAGAGACAAATGTCATTAACATATATCTTCCTCAATTACTAAACCAGTGCACCTGGGGGGATGCAATTAACACTAATTTCTTTGGAGATCCAAGTTTTAAGAGTTTGCCTAAGCTACTGAAGGTCTCTGAGAAGTTTTGAGTGTAAGTGTATGCGGTTGACAAGACAGGTAGATAAAGTCCAGAGCAGGTTATTGGAACAAATATTTGGGATCAAGTTTCCATATTGGAGTTGTACAAATCCTGATAAACACTAGAGGCATTGAAGAGTCAGAGTCTGTCTCTTTGCTATCTGTCATGTAATAGTCCTCTGGATTTTTGAAATCCAGATCTGGTAGCCCTTTTCTTGGAGCCCTTCTTTTGGAGTGCAAAGGACAGAATCAGAAATGAGCCTATTACTTAGTTCTGTAATTCATGCATTTGGTCAGACGACAAGCAAAATGATCTAAAAAAATCATTTGTTTTCACCAGATACTACAGGTAGTCCTCGACTTACAACCACAATTGAGCCCAAAATTTCTGTTGCCAAATAACACATTTGTTAACTGAGTTTTGCCCATTCTATGACCTTTCTTGCCACATATGTTAAGTGAATCACTGAAGTTATTAAGTTAGTAAGAAGATTGTTAAGTGAATCTGGTTTCCGCATTGGCTTTGCTTGTCAGAAGGTTACAAAACCTTCTGACAAGCAAAGCCAATGCGGAAACCAGAGGAAATCACGTGACCCCAGGACACTGCCACTATGAGTCAGTTGCCAAGCATCTGAATTTTGATCATGTGACCATGGGGATGCTGCAATGGTTGTGTGAAAAATGGTCAGAAGTCATTTTTTGGTGCAGTTGTTAATTTCAAATGGTCACTAAATGAACTGTTATAAGTCAAGCACTACCTGTAATTGTACAGACATGACCATCATACAACTATAGGAAAGAGTCCTCATGATTTAAATACTATAAAAAGATATTATTACATCAAGGCATATCCCTTCTGCCCAGATAGTAGAACTTGCCTTTACATAATGTATTAAGCCATAATATAGTCAGCCTTTTCAGCTTAGTACAGTCTGTGAACACACCTAACTATGACTTACCTAACATACCAGGTTTTAGCAAATTCAGAATTTGCACAAAATTAATTGCAATGGAGAAAGCTCCCAAGATTACATTTACTGCTGCATTTTGCACTCTTCTGTTTAAAAGACTACTTCTCTTAACGGAGAAGGTCAGTCTGGCAAGAGGAGCGCATATTTTTCCATGCAAGAAGATATTCTTTAAAGAGAGGATCTGTTTCATTTTCCCTGAATTTAATACTTACTAACAGGTTCCTTCTTCCTCCCTTTCCCTTTCCTGTGGTGCTTTAGGTGTGTTTGTGTTTGTTTCAGGCTACATCTGCATTTCGAAGCACCGTATTACCAGTGTAATTGTTGTCAGAATAATACCAATGGCAAGAGTTGAATTTACATGTATGTATGTATGTATGGATGGATGGATGGATTGAATGAATGAATGAATGATTGGATGTATATGCCAACCATCTCTCTGATAGGGTGACTTTTTTCCTGAGCTGGGGAACATTCAAATGAACCACTACCATATGGGAACCATATTTTCTTGGAAAAAATAACAAAAAAAATCTGAAAAAGTGGCAAATTTAAAAGAGGCTCATAAGAGTAAAAACGTTAATTGTTCATGTTTTCTAAAGGAAAATTGAAGAGCAAAACTAAGAAAAAGTGTACAAAAACACATATTCCAATAAAAAGATCTAAACTCAAATAGTCAGAGGTGGGTTTCAGCAGGTTCTGACTAGTTCTGGAGAACCAGTAGCAGAAATTTTGAGTAGTTCAGAGAACCAGTAAATACCCCCTCTGACTGGCCCCACCCCCATCTATTCTCTGCCTCTCAAGTCCCAGCTGATCCGGAGGAAATGGTGATTTTGCAGTTTCCTTCCCCTGGAGTGGGGTGGGAATGGAGATTTTACAGTATCCTTCCCCTGCCACGCCCACCAAGCCATGCCACACCCACCAAGCCACACCCACAGAACCGGTAGTAAAAAAAATTGAAATCCACCACTGCAAACAGTGTATATCAATTTATTTTAAAAAGACAATTCAATGTCTTGTAGGGCAGCCTGCTTCCCAGAAGAGGCTAGTAGAATCTGGACCCTTTTGTAAAATTCTGGAAGGGAAGCAAGGTAATGTCAGAATGAAACCAATTCATGATGTCGTTCTGTAGTATAAGCAGCTGTAAAACTGCTTCCTTCCATATTGTGTGATCCTTGCTTTTTGCTCTATACAGATGACCCATAACATGTGAACAAGTAAACTGTCCACAATTCCTGTGAATATTCAACAGCTGACTTTTTGCATTTGCCTGTGAGAGCAAATGCCAAGGTGTTAAAAACCCATTTTGTGCTCTTGGACCAAAGCTCTGGGATGTTTGAGACCATTTCACATAGCAACAAACTCAAGTTTACTCACAGGAAGCCATGACCTACTTCCCTTTGATAAACAAGATTCCCATACTTTCAGGTAATCTCATCCACATTTTTACATATACTTCTAATATTGCTGTAGGTGAAGCGGTTCTGCTATGGTATATTTTAAACAATTTCCTATTGTTGTAGATGTATTCACACATTTTGTGACTTCATAATCTGGTATTTTCTTCAGCATGGTCCTGTGATTACCTATCCTCCAAAAAAGGAGTACGAATGATATGTGAATCTGAGCATATGTTAGATGGCCTTACAGTACAACAGCCTCCTTAGATATGCCGATCTTACTTTTCACATTGCAACTAGATTTTGCCAAGGTTGTGTTAGGGCTTTCCAACTAAGCATGCTAATATCACGTTAGATCTCACTTCAAAATTAGCATTGAGGAGAAAAGAAGACAGCTCTCAATTTTAAAGCAGTTCTAAAATTTACAGCTAGAGTTTGATTTATCCCTTGGCACTAAAACTGAAACTGCATTTCTAATACTTAGAAATAAATAGTACTAAAATCAAGGTTGCCTGAATCCAAGTAAATGTGATGAGGCTGAGAGTGCCAATTTGCAACACCGAGTCCTTGAAGATGTGTCAGTTTGACAGTTCCCAACTGCATACATCTTCCTGCTTTAATTCAAGAGATCTATTGAGATTCCATCATATAACTTTGTTGCCAGTAACAATTCATTTCCCCTGGATTCCTTCCTTGATTTCCTTCCTGGCAGCTGCAGGATAAAAGCCAGGCCTTTAGGTTTGCAGCAAAGGAAATGAATGGTACTTTAGAATTGCTTTTCAGGACTTAAAATCTTCCCCTTTGGGCAAATAAAGGACAGAGAAACTCAGGAAGACTATTTAGGGAGGGGCCAGTAGGGCAGTTCAACACTTTCTATTGCTCAAATTCCTCCTGGATCTTCAGCCAAAGCGTTTTGCAGACCATTTCCACCATTGTAATGGCCAGCCGGACTCTGGAGAAGAGAAGAAAGGAACCAACCAATTTTTTGTTTCTGTTACTTTTCAGTTATGAAGCGGATCATTCTTTGAAAGTCTTTCCTGCATTGAAGAATCAAGCTGTTGTTTTTTTTTCTCTGGATAGAAATTCTTGAGGGACTTAAGGCAAAGACACAATTGAGAGTTTTTCTCTCAAACTTATTAAGTACTTGCCCAAGAATTACATGAGCTCTGGTTGATATCCTTTTAGAAGAATTTGTGACTGAGTTCTGCTGACGTCATGGGACTATTACTCAGGAATGTGTAAACGTATTTCAGATTGATCAGCTCTGGTACCAAGTTGTATAAACACAAATAAATCATATATGAGTACGGTGCAATTCATGATGCAATGTGTCTGAAGGGAGCATTCTGTTTTGCAGGCATTCACATAGCATCGTAAGAGTTATAGTACAGTATTTGCAAGATGGAACTTTGAAGTCTCACACACATCCATATGTGTGTCTGCAAGTTCCAGGGCAACCCAACTAATGGAGAATTGATTAAAAGTGATTGTATCAGCATGAGTTTTTGTGGAACAAATAATTAAAATTAAGAATGGGTTGATGTGAGGAGAAATTGAATTGCTGAGATTGATGGAAGGTCAACAGTGGCGGTAACAATTTAAATGTGGTTCCCAAGGTCAGAGGCAGCAAACTGGTGAATATTTAAGAGGATACTTGAAACATGTTCTGGTGAGAATCAATCAAGAATTCGTAGCACTTCAACATTTTATTGATTTATTAGAGGCTATATATGCAAATGCCTGCTGTAGAAGTTTTATTAGACTATTTCTAGTGGCAAATATAAAATATACACCACTGTAAAACAACATTGGCATAAAATGGTTTTTGTGTAGATTGGAGAGTATTGGTGGTCCCTGAGAAGACTGTAGGTGATTCGAGCCATAAGCAGTGTCATTTGAGAAAAAAAATGAAATTGGCCTGAATCTTGGCACTGTGAAATCATGCAAGATTTTGTCGTTCTCATTTGAATTCTCCTAAACCTGGCAAGTGAGAATTCACAAATCTTGTGAGAATTGATGATGTATAGTTTGGCAGGGTAAAGAGATGTCCTGATTTGCTCCTTTAGTGTTCAGCAAGTTGTCATCTTCATGCCTTTTCTTTTTGATCACCCAAGCTCCAGATTACCCAAGAAATTATAGCAATATTTCCAACCATATTAGGAAACACTTGGGAAATACTTGCAACTTGGACAGGCAGCAGCTACTGCAATTGGCATATTAAATAACATGCCATTCTGGATTCTCCATCAAATCAGTTAAGCAGATTAAAAAAAGAAGCAGACCTATTTAATCAACTGGGGTTTCTATGGGTCATCATGATTAGATACCAAAATAAAAAGGCCAGCCTTGGTAAATGCTTCAAGAATGGAGGAGAGGAATAGCAGCTTGAGCTCAGACTCATCCATACAGATGAATCTGTTCTTCACAAAACTGATCATTTGCAAAGATCTATCAGAACCTGAAACTTATCAAGTTCGATTTTGTTGCTTGGTTTGCAACAACCCTTTCAAATGAAGCCAATTCTTTGTGACTTCATTGTACTTCATATTGTTTTCTTGGCAACCATAAAGATTTTTCAGCTATTCAGACTAGCCTACAGTCCTGGGATTCTCATACAACCACAAAGAGGCTCAAATGTGCTAAGCTTGTTTAGATCAGTCATGGTTGGTTAGCTATTTACTTGGCTTGAGACAGAATGAACTGCTCAAAGCAAGGTTCTTGACAAGGTCCAAAAAAAACAAACAAACAGCCTTTGGATAAGCCAGCACAAGGACAATGTCACAAGGTGATGGCATAGTGGAGTCAAAATCTATTGGAAAAGGAAATTGCTCAGAAATATTCATTCTAACATTTATATTATTAAAATACTTTTAAAACACTTTATTTATTCAAACACTCCAAATGTTCTTCTTGCCTGGCCTTATTTCTTAAAAACAGCTTTGAAATATTTGATGTTACCGCTGCTGTTATTCTTTTTAATACTATTCCAAACTATATTTCATCACTGTAATAATGTGCAGAACTAGTTTCTGCTGCAAACAAAGTCATTTTTCCCAATGCTCAAGTATTAGGAACTTCGGTTAATGTGATTAGGATGCTGTGGTAACTTCCAAATCCTTTAAGGATTCCTTAGTTAATGAGCACTGAATATATCCTTACATTTTAAAAAATGTCAAGCTGAAATCATGACTTAGTAAAATAGCTTTTTTTCTTTCCTTGGTGTGACATCCTGTTATAGTACTGGGACTCAAACTCATGTGGGTACAAGTCTCAGAATGCCCTCTAAGATAAACATTTGATTTTCAAAAAGATTGACCCAATTGTTGGGAGTTGAGAGATATGCAAAGGGCAAGGTCAAAACACATGGCCAGCCCAAAAATGAAAGGAGGTCGGACTGCATGGATTATGGCTGTAGTTCAGAGGATCACATGAGCCTTTGACTTCAGAATAGGATTTGCTCTCAAGTCTATGAGTCTCAGGATCCCAATGAACTGATAATTGCCAGAATATATTTTTTTTCTGGCTGTATGATAAAAACAATGTGTGGTGGTACCCTTCTTGGTCAGAAACAAGAGAAGTGCAAAAAAAGGACCTGGTGGATCCTTTGTTGAACATGAGCCAACAAGATGCTGCTGCTACAAAAAGCAAATGCAATCCTAGCCTACATAAACAAAAATCAAAATCTAGACAAATTATCCTTTCCTTATATTTTGCATTGCTCAGACAACACCTAGAATACTGAATCCCATTATGAAAACCACATTTTAGGAAGAACAATGACAAATTAATCTCAAGTGCTAGACAATGGACATGATTCAGACACTGATTTCATATAGTGAACTCTTATTTAATTCAGCTGGATTTACTTTCACCCCATGCATAGAATTAAGAGCAGACCTATCGTACTATACCTGGAATATTAATATATATCTAGCTGGATCAAGCTGAAGGCATTTATCTGTGTAGTTAAATTGTGAATGCTGAAATGCATATTATTGGATCTCAACTTGCATAGCATGAAGGATTATCTCTGGAAGATGGCTGCAGAAAACAGCAGACTGAAATTCAAAAATAAGCTTTAAAAAATAAAGACATATATTGTATAGTAGAAATCTGGGGGCTTCCTAAACCAATCTTTTTCAATCTGGTGCTTCCATTAATCATTTATAATGTCTATGATGTTCAACATATTTGGAAGCCACCAGATCAGGGTTAAGCTAATTTAGCCAAAGAAACATGAATATATCTTTACTTCAATTAGATGCACACTTATTTCCTCTTTTAAAATTAGAGGAGTTAAGGTTCACTGGATGACCCAGGTGTAATAGGAAGGCACATCCCATCACCTGCGTGTTAACCAGACACATTAAAAAAAGGAAAACTAGTTCAAATTGGCAACTGAAATAAGTTCATTTTCATGTTTGAGAGAGAAGTTCACCTCCTTTCCCACACACACCTTTCTTACTTTCCCTGAGAGACTGCTGAGAGTGCCTTACACATTATAATTACTAGGTGTGGAATGGAAACTCCTCACTTTGAAATGGCAATACAAATCCCCAAGGTAATTACTATTTATGTTGTATAAGAGAGAGAGTAACATATTGCTTTGGCAATTCATATGACTTCCTAATATGCAACTATTACACATCCACATGAACTTTTCAATTGCCTCAACAGAGTTAAAGTTACACCCTCAGGAAACACACACACACACACACACACACACACAAGTGTTCTCTCTCTCTCTGACAGAGAGAGAGAGAGAGGGGGGAGAGAGAGAGAGAGAGAGAGGGAATCTGACAGATGTTATGAAACTGGTGTTGAAAGCACCCTTATATTCTTGGGGCTGGCCATTAGAAAGATTTAATCAAAGAACACCTTTCTTAGCTATTTTGGAAGATGTGGGATCCTCTAGTTTTGTTCAACACTTTTTGAGTAGAAATAGGAGATCATCAAATAAATGGCCAGATATGTTTTTTTAGAATTCAGAGCCTTGGACAGGGACAGAAGAGACTATTGCTCTGGACTCCCCCCCCCACATAAAATTAGTTTCAATTACAATAGATTAAAAAAAAAACAGAGAAGCCTGAAGAATTTTGTTATTGAACTCAACCTGGGAGAAAATCCAACTCGGCTCTTAAGACCTTTGATGGCCCACTGATTTTAATGAGAGATTTCCTATTTTGATGATGCCCTTATAATAGTTACACCCATGATAAAATATTGCTACAAAAAGAGATGACAAATCAGAAGTATAACAGGAAACCACAGCCGGTCAAGATGACAAGGTCACTATTTTCCTCCGTCACCCTTCTTTCCTCCCAGTACAGAATGTGAATTATGTGATTCAATCTTATGTGATTCACAAGAGGTCCACTCTACAAATGCTGGTGCATTTGAAATCAAATGAAGGTATCCAGAAAGGGTCCCAGGAAGATCAGTTAAATTAGTAATGGTGAGCTAAATCCATGGACCCGAGGATTTTTTCCCCCGTTTTTTTTAATTTTTTTTTTTTACAGAAACCAGATTACTCAGGTTCATTTAATCACCAAACCTGGCAAATGAAAAAAAAAAAAAGACTGAGGGAAAGCAAGAGAAGTGGCTGCAAGTTTTATATATATTATAGCGGGTCCCTGTGAAATTATTATTCCAGGGACTAATAATTGTTTTGATTTTTTTTTTACTAGAATTATATAATGGTTTATGAAAATCTGCAAACCAAGCTTTACTACAGTGACACGCCAGCATACACAATGCTAGTCAATAGCCTGTTGGGAGAGGTTCGGGGCCGCCACGAACCTCGCATGCTTGTCGATGGACGCTAGGTCAACCCTAGGCGAACCGTTCCTCCTTTCACCAGTGACCCAACCCAACTCTCCGCGTTTCCCTTTAAAGCCGGCGGCTGCCTAAAGTAAATAACGTTCCCTCTGAGGAAGAAAAGGCCACAAACCCCGCCCTGCCGTAGGCTTTCTAATGAATGAAGGCGAATCGAAGCGCCGTTTACTTTTTTTCCTCCCTTTCATTGTGACGTCGGTAGACCCGGCTGCGTTCCATTCACAGCGAGCGAAGCAAGAATGAGGCTCGAGGCCGGAGAGAAGGGAAAGGAGAGAGGAGAGGATGTGGGGGGCGGAGCGAGGTAGTAAAAGGAATCCACCCCCGCACTCAAGCCAGCGTGCGGGGAGCATTGCCACTACCAGCAGCTCCGTTATTAATGACTTGAGCCTGATACGGCGCGGAAGCAAAATGTTCTAAGGCCTTAGCTGTTTCCCGGGCCAGGAAGGAGCCTGCGCAGAGCCGGCAGCCATGGTGGAGCTACGGGAGATGGACTGCAACGTGCTTCGGCACCTCCTGCATCGGGGGGACCGCAACGGCGGGAGCTACAACCAAAACGGCGGCGGCACCACCACCACCAGTTCCTCCTCTCCTCCCGCTGGCGGGAAGTGTCTCCTCTTGGACTGCAGGCCCTTCCTCGCTCACAGCGCCGGCTATATCCGCGGCGCTCTCAACGTGAGGTGCAACACCATCGTCCGACGGCGGACCAAAGGCTCGATCAGCCTGGAGCAAATCCTCCCGGCGGAAGACGAGGTGCGCTCCCGCCTGCGTTCGGGTCTCTACTCAGCCGTGGTTGTGTACGACGAGCGGAGCCCGCGGGCTGAGTCTCTGCGGGAGGACAGCACCGTGTCGCTGGTGGTGCGGGCGCTGCGCAAGGACACGGAGCACACCAACATCTGCTTGCTGAAAGGTAAGGGAATGGGGCGTGCGCACGAATACCGGTGTTAGCCGGGGAGTAGGGTCAGGCGTTTGGACTGTGGCCCTTAAGACTCACTTCCCGTCCGCTGGACCCGGTTTGAGCCAGACCATCCAGCGGATTATGGGTTTACAAGGGCCGGTTGGAATGTGCGGGGCCCCCGGGGTTTAAATCCCTAGTACAGCCTGGGAAGGACAATGCCGCTGAAGCATGTGCCTCTCGCCCCTCGCGATTTGGAAGACGCGGGACTCTCAAAGGCTTGAGGTTTATAATTCAGTTTCTCTGGAAGGACCCCACGGTGGCTGCTTTGCTGGAGTTGGACGGAGACAAGTCGACTTAGCGTGGTCGGACTGAAGGAGGAGGATTGAAAGGGCGGCTTAGCCGGGTTGGAGAGAGAAAAGGGCCCGATTCGGAGACAAGTCTTCGAGTCGGGCCCTTCTCTTATCCGTCCCTGCTAAGTCGTCGTTTGTCTCATCTGCTCTCTTGCAAAGGATGTGGGGACTCGGCAGTGAGCGCTGCCGGGGGCGGAATGAAGGGAGGAGGAGGAGGTCTAAATCCCACCCATTCGAAGGGCACAACGTGTGAGCCGCGTGTCAGTCCCCTCTCACGCCCTTCTTCACTTCCGTCTGGCGGGCGGGGGACGGGGGGAGCGCTCTTCTCTGGCGTGGTTTGAGCAGCGATGACGCCAAGGGGCCCCGCGGCTGTTCTCTCGCTTGGCTTTGCGCCCCTCTGTCCGCCACCTGACTCGGGCTTCGGGGCAAAGTGCAAGACTCCCGTTATTAGAAAACCAGCAGCAGAAATCAGGACGATAGGAAACCTTCCTTCGGCTCCTAGAGAGAATTTCTCAGACCAACCAAAATAGGAAGGACCGAGTGCAGGTTCCTGCAGACTCATTTCACTTAGAGGTTTTCAACCTAATTTCTGAGGTTTTTCTCTCTGCCCCCTGGTTTGGCAAAGAAGTCAGGAAAGACTTCTGGAAAGAAGGGTGGGATTGTGTTCCTAATCCCCAAAGGGAGCCTTTTCTAAAAGGCATTTGATCAACTTTTGGAAGAAAATGGCTTGGGAGGGTCCCACTGTTTGTCAACTCAGAGCTTGCCAGGCAGTCAAATTGCCCTCAAAATAAAGTAAATAGTCCAGCAGTCAACAGGATGTGGCCTTTATACAGCTGTATGTGAGAAAAGCTGCTGGGAAACTGACCAGAGCGAGAAAAACCATTCAGTTGTGGAATTGGGTTATCTAAGGTGTTGGGGGGGGGGGGGGGAGTTAGCAAAAATCCATGCTTTGATTAATAATGGTTTCCCTTGTAATCTTTGCCCCTCAGCTAGTTCCCATTTCTTGCTTGGGTGTGACCCAAGGAAACCAGGCAGTATTGAAGGGGAGGGGGGGTATTTCCTGCCCATCTGACTTATTAGCTGGTTGTGTGCATGAAGGCAGCTGGTGACCTTTTGAATTACAAAAGCTTTGGGTGGGTGGAAGGGAAAAGGGTGAGAGATCCTGTTTTATTGTTCCCCTAATGGCCTCTCCCCTTAGGAATGCATGAGAATAAGGGTGGTAGTGGTGGGAAGTAGCCCTACAGTTCTATCTGTAGGGGTAGTGCCATGTCTCCAGGGATTGTATTTGTGTCCTCTGGAAGGAAGTTCTTATGAGCTTCTGTGGAAAAGTCCCTCCCCTCTTTGCAACGCTGAGTCCTTAAATAGCCCTAGCCAAAATTTTCCAGCTCAGAATAGGATTTATTTTATGGTTTCCTTCTTCTAAGGGACATTGGAAACACAGTGGTCATAAGCCCCCTCAAATATAATTTAAACATTTTCAAAACCTTGTGTTATAGATGAACAGAAAGCCCTACGGCCTACACTTTAATCAATAGATTTGCTAATTACTGAAACTAACAGTGATGATGAAAAAAAAATGAAACTTGAGTCTTGAGATAAGTGGTTATAATCTCTAATATAAGGGAGGCTCTCTTAAAAATAGAAATGATTCACGGAACAATTCTCTATGGCTTTTAATGCCATGTTTATAGCAGACAAAAAGTCAAAATAAACCAATTCCATTGATCAATTTCAAAAGGCATTTGTATTCATTTGACAACTGATTAGTTCTTTTTGCATCTTTGCGTTTCACTTCAGTTGATGATTACAGTGGATGATTAGCAAGATTGGGGCTTTAAATTATAACCTTTGTTATCTAATTACCCAATTGCCATTGTTGGAATTCTTGTAGCTAATTCCCAACCTTTATAGAAACCTCCTGTCCTTCTGATTCCAGGAAATGCTTGATGTTGCAATGCAGTTTTGCTGAAAAAAATGTCTGCTAAAGTTGGAACTGGTTGGGGAAGGCCTTGGAAAGTGGAGGGCTCTCCTTAGGCTCTTCATAGAGACAAACCTCAGCCAATTTTAGAGAATCAAAAATTTAATTCTCTTTAGAATTTAGTTTTTTCATGATGGCCTTGGTTTCTCCTGGGCCATGCTAAACAAAGCTAGAATTAATTATGAACATTTGACTAATTTACCTAACTTGGTGTTCCATGTTTGGTTTGGGCATATGTAGAATATGAACCTTACTGGAAAGATCATTTTGCATGTAGCCTTGTAATGTATACAGTCCTGTTTTTATTTATCCATTTAAATTCAAGATTTTTTTTATACTGAGAGTCAATTCTATTGAACAATTAAATGCAATTTATTTTTATCTTACTGCTCTGGGAATAGAGCATTTTTGCAATAGTACTGTTCAAAGATCTTGTCAGTGGTAGAGTTCCTACAAACTCTGAGGTTGATAGAAAATATTTGCTAATGCTTAATCTTTCAAAAATTTTAGAGGAATTCCTACATTTATCTTACCATACTTTTACAGACACTTCAGAACTGGGGCGGAGGGGTCTCTTTTCTGTTACTTTTCTAGCTTCCTCCAATAGGTTTTTTGGGGAAAAACTTGCTTGTTGTAATTGAGATCTGACCAAGAGAATGCAAGGTATTTTATTGGATCAGCCTTCTTCATAGAATACCCTACTGTTATGGGCATTTTAGCCACTTTTATTATAACACCTCCTCCTGTGGCTTATGGACCAAGAAACCTTGATCCATTAAGATCCTTGGGTTGGTTGATATAATTTAATAAATCAATAAATAAAATAATGGAGGAGGTGGAAGGATGACGTCCTTGTACTTAAAAGCCTTCTCAATGTGGGCATTTCTGTAGGACAAGGTGAAATTACTCACACTAAAAATTAATGTGGTGGAGAAGAGCATTGCATTTCTGTATGAATGGTAGAACTTGCTGTCCCTGGGAAGATAAAATCACAATTTGGGGTGTGTTTGTTAATGACATTTGGCTGAACTCAAATGAGGGTGATGTGTAGTGCTCCATGATTTCTCAGCAGCTTTCACTAGCATTAATCATGGTCCAGCTGGGAATGATGGGCACCATATTATGATGGTTCTTCCTGATTTGTTGGTTGCAATGGGTATTGATGGAAGGAAGAGGTCATAACCACAGCCTATCATTTGCAGAATGTCTCAGGGTTTGAAAGTCACTTTTGTGTTTAACATCTTCATGATACTTCTGGGTGAGGTCATCTATCATTTGGGAGTTCAATATGACCAGCATGGTAATGATATCTAATGTCTTGATACAGAGCCATGCATGTGATATGGTCCATGTCCTGTCTGGAGGAGAGGTTGTTCAAATCAGACTTGGTCTCAGTCCTTATAAGACCTAGTACTTGTGGATACTTGGGTTCCTCAGTTCCCAGAATTTTCTAACTTTAGTTTTGGATGGAGTAGGACTTTCCCATTTGGCTGGTGTGTACTTTGGAACCAGGAGGTAACTTTACCCAAGAAGGCCTTTGAAAAGATTCATCTAGTGATGGCGAACCTATGGCACACGTGCCACAGGTAGCACGTGGAGCCATATTAGTGGGCACGCGAGCGTTGCCCTAGCTTAACTTTGGTGCGCACATTTTCAGGCCTTCTGGGCCCACCAGAAGTCGGGAAACAGGCCATTTCTGGTCTCTAGAGGTCTCCTGGGTGTGGGGGAGGCCCGTTTTTCACTCTCCCCAGGCTCCAGAGGCTTTCTAGGAGCTTGGGGAGGGTGAAAATGCCCTTCCCCACCTCCCCAGAGGCCCTCTGGAGGCCGGAAACAGCCTGTTTCCCAACTTTCAGTCCCGCCCCAAGAAAGCCTCTGGAGCCTGGGGAGGATGAAAAACAGGTCTACCAGGCCCACTGTGCCATGCCAAAAGGGGGGGTCATGCAGGGGAGTTGCACGTGCAGGGATAGGGCGCATTGAATTATAGGTGTTGGCACACACACGTGCGTCCGCTCCCGCGCTCCCCCCCCCCCCGCTTTTGGCACGCAATGGCAAAAAGGTTAGCCCTCACTGATTTAGTGTGTCTGTAGTGCCTATTTCTAATTCAGGATGCCTTATGGTCATTCATGCCCTAACCACTCCGAAGATGGACACTTGCAGTGCAGTCTATATTGGACTGCCCTTGAATACCACCCAAAAGTTACATCTGGTCCAGAATGCGGAGGTGTGAGCAGTGATGGCATGCCATATCATGCCCATAGGGTACCATTGCTTTGCAAATAGCACTGGTTGCCTGTTGACTTCCAAGTGCATTATGAAGTCTTGGCTATCACCTATAAATCCTTTCCTGACATAAAGCCTGGTTATTAGAGGGACTATCCTTCTCTGATGGTTTCAACCCACCAGATTCCCCTGATCAAACAAGATGATCTATTAGAGTCTAGGAAGCATGGCTGCTCTATTGCAGGACCTGCCCTCTGGAACTGGGCGCTTCCAGAATGGCTTCTATCCTAATCTTCTGAAAGTCTGCGACAAGCCTGCCTGATGTGTGGCCAGCCAGCTAAGCAGCATCCTTGTGAAGATTTTTTTTTTAAAAAAATGCCTGACAGAATTTTTAAGAAAGTAATAAATTCACCATCACCTTGAAAGACATACTACTGACCAGCCCCAGCTCCTAACATGGCAGGTGTTCTTTTGCAGCCCATGTAGGTTGGTCTGTGCAACTTGAGTGTTCTCCCAGGCCTTGAGAAGGGTGTTTGTTGAGCTGATGTAGGCTCCTTATTTTACTCGATATATACACAATAGTGCCTTGGAACTCAACTGCTTTGAAACTCATCAAATTTGGTACTCAATCATTTTGAAACAAAAATTTTGTCCTGGTCTGGTACTCATCATTCATTTGGTAATCAACATACAAGCTAGGACTTGTCAGTGTTGGCTGCCTGCATTATTCCATATGGGAAAAATTTGTTTGGTACTCATCATTTTTGGTACTTGTGCCTCCTGGAGCCAATTTGCTACAGGATATGCATGATCTGTTTTTCTATTTTGTTGCCACCTCGATCAGGCAGTCTCTAAATTGTATAAATAAAATTGACCCAGAAGTTGGGAGTTCTACTAGTTTGGCAATTTTTGATGGTTGTAAAGTATTTATTAAATTTATATGCTGCCTATTTCACTATTGAGTGACTCCAGAAGTAAAAAATGGACTTTGCACTAAGAGGACTTTGTGTTAACAAATTTGCTGTAAACTTTCCAGAAGTATAATCATGTTAATTTATATGGTAGCTAAAGCAAAAACTTTTGACACCATAGAAACTAACAATGGGAGGGGGGGCAGGTGCTTAATATTGATAGATAAATGAATAATATTCTTAGCTACAGCTATATGCATATAGTGGGAGGGAAAGCACTGAGTAGTGAAAAGTAGACACCAAAAAAGTAGGCATGGTTCAAATGAAGCTTGAAGATGTAAAGTAAGTCATGATAGGTTCCTTGGTAACCTTCCAACATTCATGAAATTACCCTGTTTTCCCCAAAATAAGGCATCCCCTGATAATAAGCCCAATTGGGCTTTTGAGCACATGGCAATAAGGTCAAGCGCTTATTTCAGGGTTCAAAAAATTATAAGGGTCTTATTTTCAGGGAAACACGGTACCAATTCCTTGGTAACCAAACATTCATGATCACATACTCAGTTTCATTGTATTTTTAGAGTACAGGTAGTACTTAACGTAGAAACGGTTGATTAATGACCATTCAAAATTATGACAAACTCAAAGTTACTTATGACTCATCTTTGAAGTTACAACTGCTGCACAGTCATGTGATTGCATTGCAGGAAATTGGCTTGCATTTACAAAAGGTTATCGAATCGTGATGTCACATGATCACATTTTGCTGTGGTTTTTGTAGTCCCAAAAAACCATTCATTAATTAGGCAGACTATTAAAAACAATTTAAAAAATTAAATTGGGAAAGTGGGCACCTTCCTCTCACATTTCCTGTAGTATAAGTCAATTTCCCAAAGGTTGGTACTAATTGCCACTGGTCACCTAAAAGCTTCATTTGGGAATCCTTATTAAGGTTGTCAATGATGGTAGAGAGTAATTTGAAAGAATGTAGAGGCCAACCTTATTTGCAATAGTGCCAAGCAAACATGGACATATCCAGATGCTAGCCAAGAATTATCTTCGACGGAAGCTCTACCTTTAATTTTTGTCAACAGTAAATCACATTTCATTCCTCTGCACTGAGTTTTTTATTACTCTCTCAAATGCTTAGTTTTTTGAAAGTACATTTTTAGAAATTGTATTTGATTACCAATAGTGGTACCATATATCACTTTATTACATCCTGTACTATCCTGGTGTGCCAGTTGATTGCTATTGCTTTCATGATAGCCCTCTTGGTCTCTGGTCCTTTTGATTTCTTTGGCTGTTATGCTTTGACAGCTCTTCAATATTTCCTTTATACATAAATGCCTCTGTAGATTAACCAAGGATTCCTTTCATTGAATAGAAACCACAATTAACCATAGCCAGCAGTCAGAAGGTTTCAAACAAAGTAGCGCGTGTTGATCTCAGCCTTTTTTCTTTGTCCTCTATTTTATCCAGTGTGGTGTGACCCATGTCTTCATTTAATATTTGATTTGTCTCTACAGCCATAAGATCAGCTAATTATTTTTGAAGTCAAAGCCAGCTTTGTATAAATACAAACAGCAGCTTGTTTTTCCTGTAAGGCACTAATATAACAGATGGGAAACGAGCAGGTGAAATGGGCAGGGGAATTGGGGATCTGTATCAGTAACGTACCTTGCAGGAGATCTTTTGAAAACACCTGTGCCAAGTCTTGAGTGCAATTCCAGTCTTCTGCTAAAACTGGCTAGTTTTAGTCAGTCTAGGAAGCCATGCACAGTTGAACCTGATTAGGCTTGATTAATTGGTATGGGTCATCACCAAGGAAATCCTAGGTTGTGGGAAGTCAAAGTTCCAGAAGAAGATTTCATACTATTGCCCAGAAAACTTCATCAACAGTTTTACACAGTGTCATTAAAAACTTCAAAACATCCTTGACTTTGCTATCTCTTTTGTTAAAGCGACTCATATCATTGCCATCATGTGGCACCATCCCTTCTTCTGCTTTTAAGCAAACATCTGTGGTGATGGGCATTAGTATGTAAGTCTGAATACACATTTATGCATGTTGTGCATATGTTGAAGGTGGGCCGGCCTCTGTGTCTACTTGTGCATTGGTAATATTTGAATAAATCTGTAGCATCTTGTAAATGATGACCACCACTTGATATATTTTCTTTTTTACTTTCAGGTGGCTACGAAAGATTCCAGTCAGAATATCCAGAATTCTGCACAAAGACAAAATCTCTTACATCAGCCTCTACTTTGGCACCCGTGGAGCATCTGGACCATAGTTGCAGTTCCTGTGGGACACCACAGCATGATCAGGTAGGCTGACTTCTCTATGCTTCAAAACTCTCTGCTGTCTGAGGCAAAAAGCTTCCTTTTATTTATTGATGGCATCCATATCCTTCTGGTGATATACATGCGGGTTCTCCTCTTGAGTTTAATTTAATCATGCTTGGTGGTGAGTCATATATGATGCAGAAGAGCATCCAAGGTAAAATGTGTTTTTTATAGTTATAAAATGCTAAAATCAAGACAGTATTTTTCTGCGTAAAGCAATGGCAGCTGTAGGAAGTTTTGCAATCCTTCCGGAGATGTTAAGGTTCTGATCTGGTAATACAAAGCAAACAAAATCACCGATGGAACTTCTGTTGGCAAATAAAGTTATGAGAGTTGAGCACAAGTAGCTGTAGAAAGGACACTGAAGGAACACATGGGCTGGAATTTCAGGTTCTCCAAATCTATACGGGCAAGTTGTTATACTTTTCTCTAGTACGGTGGGGGAGTCTCCTCTTTTTTTGTATCTCACCTTGTGAGATAGATTGACCTGAGATGTAGATTGGTCCCAAGCCATGCAGTGAGTCCCGTGGTCATGTGGGGATGTAACTCTAGGTTTTCTCATCTGTTCCAAAATTTAACCATGACTTTGTTCATATTGGGCAATATAAATTTAGTAGTATAGTGAAGCACTAGAGGGAAATCAAAGCAACTTGCTTGCTGTGTGGTCACAAACAACATAAGTTTCTTTTCCCTCTGCACAGCATTGTTGACCAGAAAGCTCTGGATAATTTGTTGTCAATTGGAGTGAAATGGGAAGACAAATCTATCTAATTGAGAAACAGGGCAACGTTTTTATTGCACTTTTTCTTTTCTTCTGCTTTTTGAAAAGATAGATTCAGATGTGCTCCTGATGGGTGCACAGTGATGCAAATCTGTAAGTCTCTGTATGTGTTTTTTAGCCCAACAAAGAAAATGGGTAGGACCTGCGTATCATGCATTGATGTTCTTGATTGGACCCATGTTTTGTGTCTTGGCCCCCTAATAAAGATGTGTAGGCTAGATATGGTTTATTTTGGGAAGCGCTTTTGACTCTAGAGTTAGAGCCAGATTAAGACAAGAGTAAGGGGTATGATGTGAGACCCTGTTCTTGAATTTGGGAATCAGTTGGGATTATTGCTACTGTCCCAGCCTTCCTGCTGAGTAGCAGCCTCCCTGCCTGAGGTTCTTGATTCAGTCAACCGAAATAATGGTTCTGGAAGATTTCTCTGCCCTTATTGCATCTGCAGGCAGTCACCCAGTGGTCTTGTTTAAGATGACCAGAGCCCTCCTCAGAAAGAAGGACTCTGAGGTTTACAGGGTTTGAAGCCTTCTGGATCTGGTATTTTACCATCTTTGGTGTTGGATGGTATGGTATTGGCCAAACAGACCTGATTTGCCATCTGGGGTTCCTTCTAGAATCATGACTCCTGCTGGAGGAGCAGGTGGCAGTCATAGCTAGCAGGGCCCTTGTACTGCATAACTTCTTGTTGTGTTCCAGATGCAACCTTCCTTGCACCCTGAGGCTCTAGTCGCATTTATTCATGCCATGGTCCTCTCTAGAATGAATGATTGTGATACGCTGTAATACCTTTAAAAAGTATTTAGAGGCTTTACCTAGTGCAGAATGCAGCTGCAGAGTTGTGTCTGCCTTTGTATGGTATAAATTACATCTCTTTTCCATGAGCTCAGCCAGTTGTCAGTTTGTAATCTGGGTACAATCCAAGGTGCTGGATTTGACCTTTAATGCCCTACATGCCCTGAGACAAAGTTATTTGAGGATGTACCACTTCCTAGTTACATCTACCCGTTACATCAGGTTGAGCAGCAGAAGTATGCTACTGGTCTCATCTACTAAGCAGTTGTATATCTGGTGGGATGTAGGCCTTTTGTGCTGTGGACCCTGCCCTATGGAACATCACTTGACTGCAGGGGGTATGTGATACACTTACTTTGAGAATGGGTTGTAACTTTGGAAGGATGGGGATTTCATGATAACTTTGAATAGTTGATAAGCAGCTGGATATTAAGCAAGGATTGTATGAGAGTTTTGTCCTGCAGTGGATAGCGATTGAATCAATAAAATTAAGACATGGCCTCCTGAGCAGGGTATTTTATAAAGTTATGTGATACTCTTTCATTAACCTCTTCTAGACTCTTCTTCATGTTGTGTTGCAAACTGCCTTTTGGCTTGTCCAATTAGATCCAGAGATCTATACAAAGAAGCTAAGACCTGAAAAGAAAAAGGTACAACTGATTTCATTCAGTTGTGAAACTGAGATAAAATAACTTGCAACCCAAAAATCACATACAGCAGATGTATGTTATTTTACATCAAAGTGTGTTTGTGTGTATATGTAGTGCATTTATGCAGATGTACTAACTGTTAATCATAAAGTATCTTAATTACAACAGCATCAACAAAAACAAAGACTAGGTTGCTTTGATTAAGATGGCTTTAATTCTGGCAAACTCTGGTTCACTAACAGAGTTCCTTGTGTAATTTCTAGGGTGAATGATCTTTGTGGTTAATTGGAACTTAGTGAGCTTTCTCTGCCTAATATTAGAAATTCTAGCCCACAAGTACTTTAAGGTTCAGGTGCCATAAACCTGCATACTTTCCGAAAAAGAAAATGTATTGAGTAACTTATCATGTTCAGGGACAGAAAAGGGAGGTAATTTATTTCCAAAATCCATATATTTTGAGATAAAATTATTTTAACGTTAACTCTCTGCCTCTAAGTTTGTTGCACATATGTTTCCCTCAAGAAGAGATTAATACACTTATAATCAAGGAATGTACAAATCCACACACTGACAAAGAGGCGATGAAACTCCTTCTCAAGTCATGTGATTGCATATGTAGCAGAAATTAAGCAATAAGAACAGCTTATTCCTTGGAATGCATATAGGCTGAAGCAGTCAGGTCCCAGGTTATCCAGAGATAATACTGTAGTGGAGTAGACTTGCCCTCATTTGTGATAAAGAGCCGTGGTGGCGTAGTGGTTAGAATGCAGTATTGCAGGCTAACTCACTGCTCACTCCAGGAGTTCGAATCTGAGTGACTCAGGGTTGACTCAGCCTTCCATCCTTCTGAGGTTGATAAAATGAGGACCCAGATTGTTTGGGGGCAATATGCTGACTCTGTAAACTGCTTAGAGAAGGCTGTAAAGCACTGTGAAGTGGTATATAAGTCTAAGTGCTATTGCTATCTTCTGCCAATCTCAGTCCTGAAATACTTCAAATGGAGGAAGTCAGAGATGATTGATGAAACCCTTTCTAGCTGCTAGTACAGCAAGCAGGCCACTGTATTGGCTTGATCTGAGCTTAGCACACTGAACCAAACCTGCAGTGCAGAGTTACGTACAAAGAACAACAGTACTGTCATTAAGGAAGTGATAAAGTGCATTCCAAAGTTATTTGCTAGCTGGTACGCAAGTTTATTTGGAGAAGGGCAGTAAATGTGGTTTTTTTTTTCCTTTGCTGTCAGCAACTGATATGAAGCCTTGGGTATATGTTTCACAGTGGGTCTGTCCAAAAAACCTATTAGGAGTTACATGTTCACGGTGACTCAGCATGCTGGCACTTCTAAATAAAATTTAGGGAGGCATTTTGCTAGCACCCATTTTTGTTCTGTCGTTTTAAGTACAAAGTGCAGAATATAAACATTGTTTCCCCAGTTTGGGTTTAGGAGGGGGGGATTTTGAATATTAAAAATGGTGGGTAATATCAGAACCGTGGACAAATTTCTGTAATTCATGGTTGGCAATCTATAAATGTAATTTAACTGCAAACAGCAGAGACTGTGTGGTGACAGTCTCTGATTTTTGGACTGAAATGTAGGTGTGGAAAGAACAAGTTGCAACCTGTACAGTTAAAGCACAATGTAGTTATGGGAGTAATATTCAGTATCTTGAGGTTAGTGAAAAGAAGCCATAAAGTGGGTGAACACTGTTGGCTGTTTGGGACAATATTTTCTGAGTTGTCAGAGAGCATCAGGACTTATGACTCCATCTTTTCTTAGCAGGGTGGGCAAGTTTCTTTATTGCCAAACTTCAGATTTAATCTATTTAAATTAAATTATGAAATAATGAAGAGCTAAAACTATATGAAATAGATGAGCAGGTGTGACCAGCAAATCATAATTGAACGTTAAAAAAATTAGATTAGCAAGATGAGAACATTTCCCAGTGGAGAACACTCGATGTGCATCTAGACAGGAGCCTATAGAAGTTCAGGTGATGCCCTTTTTGAAAGAATTGGTGAGATGTAGACAACTGCCGGTGTATTGTTTTTTTGTTCATGAGGTCCTGTGCTTTTCTTGTTTCTTACACTGTTCGCTCTTTTTCATTTCTTCCCTCTGACGTAGGGTGGCCCAGTGGAAATCTTGCCTTTCCTTTTCCTTGGCAGTGCTCATCATGCAGCTCGGAGGGACATGTTGGAGGCCTTGGGAATCACGGCTTTATTAAATGTTTCATCGGACTGCCCCAACCACTTCGAAGGACACTTTCAATATAAGTGCATTCCAGTAGAAGATAATCACAAAACTGACATCAGCTCCTGGTTCATGGAAGCCATTGAATACATAGGTAAGATAATGGTGAAATATGGAATGTTGGTGGAGATGATTGGATTTTATTTTATTTATTAAATTTAAGGCACCGAATCGCTAATGCCCTGGGCAATTTACAACAAAGCATACTAAAAAATTGAATAAAAACATAAACAATAAAAGCAAGTAAAATGTTTGGAGTAGTGATTAAGGCATCGGGTTAGAAGTGGGAGACTGTGAGTTCTAGACTTAACTTAAACACAAAGACAGCTGGGTGACCTTGGGCTGTTCCCTTTCCCTCAGCCTTGGGAAGCATACAATGGCAAACAACTTCTGAAAAACCTTGCCAAGAACATGGGGGCTACTTGAGCAGGCGGTCATCAGGAGTCAAGACTGACTCATGGATTAGTCCATGTGCACACAAACACACAAAGCCAAAGAAACCATCAATAAACTAGGCAGCTGCAAGGCAGTTCTTTCTGCACCTAAAAACATACAAATGAAAAGCCAAATTAAGAAGTCTGGGAAAATAGGTTCTCACCTGCTGCCTGAATGGTGCTAATGTGTGCACCAATCAAGTCTTGCTGGGGAGCAATTCGATAAATGGGGGTGTTGCCGCAGGAAAAAAGCTCTCTACTTGAATGAGGACTGCCACAATTGGATGCAAGTTGTAGGGCCCAGGTTTCTAATCCTAGAACTGTATTCTTCAGAAAGCATTTGACTCAGTGGGGAAATGTAAAATTTGTTACTACCGGTAGGTTGTAGGTTGTCGGGTGTGTGTGTGTGTATAATGTGACAGTGGGCGTGGCCAACTTTTTTTTTTTTTTACTTTTAAAAGCATTTTTTCTACAACCTCTTTGGCTGAAGAGGTTACAGAAAAAAATGCTTCTAAAAGCCTCTGACAATCAGGCAACTCAGCTGGGATCGTCAGAGGCTTTTTTTTTACCTGTTAAAAGCATTTTTCTATAACCTCTTTGGCCGAAGAGGTTGTAGAAAAAATGCTTTTAAAAGCCTCTGACAATCCCAGCTGAGCCGCGTGACCATCAGAGGCTTTTTTTTTTACTTTTAAAAGCATTTTTTCGTCGGAAGAGGTTGTAGAAAAAAGCCTCTAATGATCACGCGGCTCAGCTGGCGGGGAGGCAGGGATTTTTGCTACCGGTTCTCCAAACAACCTGCCGCCATCACTACCGGATCGGGCGATCCGGTCTGAACCGGGAACATTTCATCCCTGATTTGACTGTCCTTTTTCTAGTTCAGGATGCAGAATTTTGGCTCACACAATGCCATGTGTTTTTGTGGATGTGACACTTTCTTTGTGTACCGCAGAAGACGCTCTTTTTTTAAAAGCAATGTTCTCAACAGCTTTTACTATCGCATGTTAGTTAGAGCTCTTTGAGCCTAGTCTTTCTGCCTTCCTATTACATCTGCTCCTTTGCTGTATCAAACAGAACAAAAGCCCCAGAGTGCTGTTTCTGGGCACGGCAGGAGGGAAGAAGCTACAGTGTTTCAGTAGCACTAAAAGCTCTGTTTCCCCAACTTTCTAACATCAGATAATAGGACTACTAGACACACCCCTCCAGAGCTTTGAGTTTTTTCCAGTTGTAACAATATGCTTTATGAGGGGAGAGAGATATTTTTGAATATCCACCCACCTCAATCCAATTGACTCAGGGATGAGTTAACTTGATAAGCGCAGCAGAATTCTTGCATATTACCAGGAGCCTCACTTGAGGCCAAGATTTAAGTTCTGCAGGAAATTCAGAACTGAGCTTGAATAAAGAAAGCCATTCTCCAAGTTGCTTGGAAAGATCTCCTTTTTGAAACAAATGAGGGAGATCTTCCCAGTCACTATTCATTCTTCCATTCTTGTGATATGAATAATCCACACAAAATTGCAACATAACTTAGGTTGCTTTGTGCATACCGTATATCACACCTTGATATCTAGAACTACATTTAGAAACAGCTTACCTCCCGTGGAGGAGTCCCGGGTAGATATTTGGCCTAACTGACAAATACTTTTTGAAGGATGTTTTGCTTGCATTCAACCGAGGGGTATTAAAGATTGTACTATTGGAGACTGATGATAGATAGATAGATAGCGAGATAGAGAGTTAGAGAGATGTGATTTAAATGTACCTTGCCCTTTAAAAAAAAAAAAACCTTTCCACATAAGAAAAGCTGATTCTTGTGGCTTTAGATATTTGTACATCCTTAACTACTGGTAGGCATATGTGGCGTCTTCCCTGCTTCCAGACATTTTTTTCACATATTTTAAAAGGATTGACAGTGTAATTAATATTTCCTTTAAAGAGCACCTTTCACATGCTGTAAAAGACTTTAACTAAATTATACTCTTTTTATTTATTAGACGATTTACAGAGCCGCCTAATTGGCCGGCCACTTGGAATAAAGTAATCCAATAAATAAAGTGGGCGCAGGCGAGATTTCCAAGGGCCTGGGAGGAATTGTGTCTCACAGCAATGCAGTTGGGTCAGAGTTGCATTTTAAGGGTTGAAATGTGCTAATGCTTCTGCTCTGCTCCCCTAGATGCTGTTAAGGTTTGTCACGGACGGGTGCTTGTGCACTGCCAAGCTGGCATCTCCCGATCAGCTACCATCTGTTTGGCTTACCTAATCATGAAGAAGCGAGTCAAGCTTGAGGAGGCCTTTGAGTTTGTCAAGCAACGTCGGAGCATCATCTCTCCAAACTTCAGCTTCATGGGTCAGCTGCTTCAGTTTGAATCCCAAGTGCTGACCACATCGTGTGCTGCTGAGGCTGTGAGCCCCTCAGGAACACTAAGAGAAAGGGGGAAGAGCTCCTCCACACCTACGTCCCAGTTCGTTTTCAGTTTCCCCGTCTCTGTGGCAGTGCATTCCACTTCGAGCAGCCTTCCTTATCTGCATAGCCCTATCACCACCTCTCCCACCTGCTAGAGTAAGCCTTTGGGGGTCACACCTAGGGATGTCGAAGGACACAATCCTACCGCCCCGTTGGCAATCACTATCGGCAATAAAAAAAACTCTGCCCCCCCTCCCCTACAGCCAAATGGAGTGCACCAAAGACAGAGCAATTATGGTCAACGTTGCAGCTAGAACGGAACCTAGTGGGGCAGTGGGTTCCGGAATATCCTTTCTTGGCAAGATGTTTTACCTCATTTTCTAAAACTATATAAAATATAAAAAGCTTGAAGTTTCAAAGTCCTGATAATGTTTTTGGGTGTTGGGGAGGGAGAAGACAAAAGAAAGTCAAAAGGCTCGAATGTGGTTGAACGTCAGGCTGAGTTGTGTTAATCTGAGCCAGTGCTCCCAATATTTTGGACTACAGATTCCAGAATTTTCAGCCAGCATGAACCTAGAGTCTCCAACTATGTGAAGGGGAGCAGGCTGGAGTATCTGCGTATGTGTGAAGAGCCTGCTAGGGCAGGGCACACTTCAAAAATGATTGGGAAGGAAAGTTTTGGTTCTTAGGTGAGCAGAGCCTCTCTCTGCTTTTTTTTATTGAAGTACCTTGTCTTTTTCAGGCTTCTGCATGATCAATAGTTGCATTAAATAAAGCAGCTATTAAAAGTAGCTGCATCTTTTGAACAGACTTGCTTGAAGCCAGAATCAAGGGCTGCTTTAACAAACGCGCAAGAAGTCTTGGCTTTAGACAAGGTGTCCAATCTGGTTTTGAAATGTGCATTCTCCTAGTGCCTGCACCTGATCACCTTGTATCAGCAGCAACCCCTAGGGTAGATGTATTTTATTAAAGTGCCTGGTTTTTGGAGTTCTTGATTGGAGTTTATAACATATCCTAATGTCACCCGTTTTGCTAAGCTGAGGTTTTGCATAAAGAAAGGGAAAAGAATTGAAGGCTCACTGTGAAGTGACTTTCAGATTTCTTCCATGTGTCTGAAAGTAATTTAAAATGAAAAAAAATAATGGATTCGGATTTATGAACATAGGGAAGATATTATTTTTTGAGACAACTTGGGAAATGCCAGCAAACCTGGAAATCCTTGCTTCTCCTCCCAGCTTTTGCCTCTGAGGGTGATGTGACAAGAACAGGGTCTTCGTTTGTGCTCTTCGTTCCTGAAGATATTCAAGTCTCATAAGCTCCAGTCGGTATAGCCAAGTTTTAAGGATAATAGTAGCTATCAGAATATTTGGTGAGAATATTCCCAAGCATGCTGGCTTGGGAATTCTGGGAGTTGAAGTCCACACTTCATAAATTTACTATGGTTGAGCAACACTGCTTTATAAAATAATCCTCAAAGAGGATGTAAGTGTTGCACTCCCCCCCTCCCCCCAGGAATCCTACGTAACATGGAAACTAAGTTCTTTACAGCAACCTTAAGAGAAAGGGCATGTAGGGAGATATTTTTTCTTCAAGAGAGATGCCAGCCTGTAAGATTTCTAGGTAGCAAGGATATACCCTTTTATTCAGATCAAACTCCAATTTATTGCTGAAGCCAATTTTAAGTAGGACTTTTGAGTAAAACATACAATTCCTACTGGGATTAGCCCTCATTTCTTTTGAGGTATATCCTCACTAAAATGGAGCTAGACTCCTGGTCTTTCTCTAGTCCCACATTGCTCTCCCCACCCCAAATTGGACCCATCATATTATGCCAAAGATAGTCACATGAATCTTCTACACTTAAGCTAGTCTTTCAGAATAGAATGGTTTCATGTTTTGCTCTTTGATGATTATATAGCTTGGGAGAGTTTACTCTGAAGAGATATTTGACTTCCTTAAAGATTAGCTTATTTTTACTGTAGCACGTCAGGTGTCTATGGATGATAAGTGTTTTCACAGGCAGGATCTTGTAGGTTCTGCCTCCTGTGGGCACAATATGGGAAGTTTGCACACCCCTTCGAACACAACTTGGTCTACCCTTCAAAGTTTTTGATACCACACCCAGCCCAACTGTGTATATTTTATATAGAATGTCTAAATTGCATGTGTGTTTTTTTTAGATTGTGACCATGTTTAATTTATTGCTTGATAATTAGTTGAAATAAATTTTCAGCTGTGGTTACCTTTCATAATGAAAATTAAAAGGCTCATTCATTCTTTTTTGTGTACTTACAATGGTTGCAGTGTCCCAGAATCATGTCATCATGCAACCTCCTGACAATGAGGAAGCCAGGTTCATTTAACACTGTTACTAACTTAATTGGAATGACTCACTTAACAAGTGGCAAGAAAGATCGTAAAATGGGGCAAAACTCACTTAACTGTCTTGCTCTAGCAACAGAAATTTTGCGCTCCATTGTGCTCATAAGTCGGGGACTACATGCATTGCTTTTGCATTCAAAGCAGACATCCTAGTATTGGGAGATATTTTTTTCCTTATTTAAAATAGGATATCAACACACATGCTTTTGAATGATACCTTGCAGAGAATTTAGGTAGTTTCTAACAATATTTTTGTAGCCTGCAGGCCCACTGAAGGTTGATTTTAGGCATTTTTAAATTTTATTTCCCACCTTTCTCAAGTACTCAAGGTTGTTTTGCTTTATTCCAAGCAAACTTGAGTTGAAAGATATTTCACTTTCATTTGGGAAACCTGTTTATAAGGGAACAATGATAAAAAGGTGGTTTACATCAGTGGTCCCCAACCTTTCTGGCTTGACAGACTGGTGGTGCGGGGGAGGGGATGGTTCGGTGAGAGCGTCAAATGTGTGCGCCGTTCATACAAGTGGAACGTGCACTCATCCACCACTTGTGCAGCCCAGTGGCCTGGTACCAGGTCACAGTCCGGGGGTTGGGGACCTGTGGTTTATATGAGCAAACCAGGAATATGTCTGGCCAAATACATAATGCACCAAAATATACTATCAGTGCAAAGGGGAATACGGTGAACAAAAGGCATTTTGAAGAGAAGATGAAATAGTAAGCTAGGAAGGAAATCTTAAGATTGCTATTATGACCAACACTATACTACTATTACAGAAGAATAGTTTTATGGTTAATATGTCATAATAAAAGTACAAATGTTCAAGTATTAAAAAAGAGTTTATTGATTCTGTCACAAGGTACTATATGTCTGACATTAAATGAAAGCACAATAAGAGCTAACTTAGTTGTTACATTGGCTTTATGCAAAATTCCATCACAATGTTAAATTAAGAGAATCTAACACTTAAGGAAAAAAAGGGAATAACCAACTCCAACTCACAGACAATGAAGAAACCATACTGAGACTTTGTGTGTTCTTCTATTGCCAAAAGAAATCAAGAATACCAGGCTAGCTATGCAAGCAAGTTACACAAGTTTATTTTTAAAATGCAAAGCTAGTACTTTAATGCCTATGAAAATAACAGATGCCAAGATGATCTAAAGATATATATATTTTGGCAGAGGTCATCAACCTATATAAACAAAGTCACCAATTCTGAAAACTTGCTGGAAGTCTTGAAGGCATTACAAATAAATTAAAAAATATTGTTGAAATTGCACTATAAACAAAGTCTTTAAAACCTTTTACCAGTAACCATTTTTCTGCAGAACCAGTACACAAAAACATCTATTTTATGATCAATAAATTACAAAAATGGTGGTCAATGGCATACAGATATTTAGATGCACATTTAGTCTTTTTTTCTTCAAACCTACAAACTAAAAGGAACATGAATGGAAGACAGGAAGAGGAAAATTGTGCCTTACATTATGGCACAAAATGTTCTTATGGGACATTTCTGCTCCACAAACAAGCAAATGGTATAATGTATTTGTCAGCCTTTAAGCTGGTACAAGACTTTGATACAACAGATGTTGTACAGCCACTTCTTTGAAAACTGCTCTCTGTTATTTGATCTGCCTCATGTTTTCCCCATCTAAAAAAAGCATGAAGGAAACTACATCACAAAACTCTTGTTCAAAACACAATTATGTCACAGGTGTCAAACTCGCGGCATTGCATTGCCGTCACGTGACATTTTGTGACGTTTTCCCCATTTGTGGAGCTGGGGTGGCTGTGGCCTGCGTATGACACATCTGGCCCAACATAACCAATTGTTACTGTTTTATCAAATTCTATTTTGAATAATTTGTATAATTTTGGCATTATAGGAGGGGGTACCCAAGAAATGAATAACACCAGAGCCCTGCTTTCAAGCCCTAGAAATTTTGATTCTAGAATTTTAGCTATGTGTGCTGTTCTCTCACATAAAATATTTGTAATCTGAGTAGCTACACAATTTATGGAGATGCAACGATTAGGAAGCCAGGCAGTTCCCATTCCGTTCTATATTTTTCCAGGATTCTGAAAAAGGTACAGCATATGTAAATCTTGTTTCTCTTGGCTGCAAAATATTGAGAAGCTGTTATTAGAAAAAGGTGTGTGTATGTATGCATGCATGCATACTAGTATGTATGCATACATATATACCGAGATACATACATACACACACACACAGTTTTAGAACAATATATGAACCTATCCAAGAAATGAATCCTGGTGGATGAGTTTGTGTATTGTGCTACAGTAATTTAAAAACAAACCAACCCCATTATGGCTTACAGTTGTATTTGAATTCTGGAAATAAGGTTTCCAGCAAAAATATAGCTTCTTTTGCATACACAGTTTATATCCTTGTTTTTAAAAAATCAGCTGCAGGGTTGGTGGTAGAATGCCTTGTTATACTTTTCCATAAGAAGCTGCAATCATGTAGTGCAAGGAAATACTAGAAATGTTAACTCTTCTATATTAGATAGCAACCCACTGAACTAGATACAGTAATTGCAAGCTAAATCAGCATAAAATGTGGTCGCAGATGGCAATTTCATTGGCTTTGTCCACATTTACAATAGCCCATACACAGACACTACCCACAAAGCAAGAAATTTGGATCACAAGAATCATTGGAGTTATGTAGTCAGGCCTTCAAGGTGATGGGACAATCCAGTAGTGGATTTTGCACGTTGGCTTCATTCTTGTAAACGGGAACTAGAGTTCAAATGGTATATTTGTTTATGTTTTATGCTGCCATGAGAATATGCTTCAACAGACTGCATTTGGTTCATTATTTATGTAGCTGTGTCTTAGTCATACCAGGATATGATAATATGCAGTTGTGGCTTGGGGGAAGGAGCTAAGATAATAGTATTAAAATAAGAGAGATCAGAATGTTGTGCATGTATATCAAGTTGAAGGCATATGTAAAAATTTTAGTATTTTAGTAGGCAGATAGAATTGAAAATGTTTTGCTGCCTAGGGAGAAAATTCTCCCACCATACTGAGAGAAAATAAATAGCTGGTTATTTGTTGTCCTTTAAATCTCAATCTTCTACCTACCGGTTGAGTCATCCCTGCATTTATTCAATTGATTCCTTAAGGTCTGAAACATATATCATGGAAGATCTATGAACTAACTAACACTCCAGTTTTTCATTTTCCAAGTAAGGGAAATCCTTCAAATTGTTCTCTTTATGACATTTCCCAACTGAAAATTGCCTTCTTGGAACTGCTGCTTGGCCTACAACGGACAAAAGAAAGTGTGAAATAGGCAGCTGCAGTGATTGGCCTGAACATCCTCCCCAATTCAAGTGTGCACATTACAATAGCTCAATATACCGGTATCGGCGCATAGATCTCGTATGAAACTGCTGCTTTACTTGGAGATTACAATCTGGAAATTTTTGCCTCTGGTCAATAAAATGTTCTTTCGTATCTGTTTAATATTGTCACTTGTCATTTCCGACATTGACAGATAATTGTCAGAAAAGAAAAAAAAAAACATTACTACTGGAATATCACCATGACAGAAAGCAATTTGTAATGCAATCTCAGGCATTCAAGAATGCTGAGGATTATACGACAATAAAAATGATGACCATTCCCAAGATTCCTAGCACTTCCTAGCCTCTGCATCAAATTTTCAAGGTTTGTGGAGAAAGATTTAACCTTATTTAAATCAAAGGTATGCAAAACATTTGAAACCAAATATCCCATGGTTTGGAAATTACATAAAAATAGTCTAAGATATTTTATTCATAAGGTACCATTTCTGAATGGGTTGGGATTTCTAAAGAAAGCTGTAATATATTTTGCACTTCAGAGTTATGAATAATATATTCAGAAAATTCAGAAGCTTCAATGGATGGAAACTTTAAAATATGCTGTATTTTTCAATTGATGGCTATTTTAAAAAATCTCTTTATTCCACTTCTGTCCTCCAGTTTATATGATAGTCTGGTAAGAGAGCAACTATGAAACCACCCCATCCTTTGTTTCCTGTATGAAATGATTAACTTGGAGAAAAAGCCAAATTCTACATCTATTTGTTTTTGTAAATCCCAGCAACAAACAAGGCTTAGCCAATCTCTCCTCCTTTCTCCTTTCTTGACAATGACATTAGGGCAACCAAAAATAGCCCAAGACATTATTGTAGCTGCAACCCCCATTTCCCAACTCCTAGGACTGTAATTTAAAAAAATATGCTCAACAGATTCACGAATTTACATTTATAGATATGTACCTAAACATGTAATACAACAAATGTGTTGCTGCAAATACATACATCATATAAACATATTCATCAATGAATTGGTTGTAGGGTCCCTTTCAAAACTATATGTTGCTGCAAGCAGATTTACTGCTATTTGTACTAGGTGTAACCGTCACAAATGATTGGGGTACTTAAAATTCCTAATTATGGTTACAAATGCTAGAATCAAACCCACATACTGTAGATAATGCTCTAAGGTTATATCCAACATTGTACTGTGACATTAAGCCCATCAACTTTAATTTCTGAAAAAGTCTCAACCTATACATATATCTTGGAGTGGGACAAAACCAATGAATGGCACTATATTTATGGCATCTTAATATCTCTTGATGCGGCTGGGATTTTTCATCCCAGTGGGTTGAAGGAAGCCCCAAATATAATTTATTTAAGGCTAACACCACTTTTGTTATTTTGAAGACTGTGCGCACATATGACCAAAGCACTTATCAGGTTTTCTATTCAGAGCATATTGAAAGATAATTACTGCATATATTAGTTTAAGTCTTAACTCAAAGAAATATATTTCAGAATCAAGTGTACAAGTCCTTTGCAGCAATTCTCAACTCCTGTATGTGGGAACATTAACTGTTGTGTTACATTGAATGACATTAAATGCTATGTTTGCAGTTTTTTTTAGGATGCCCCTTATTAGGCTTTTAGATCTCTTGAAGACTTGAGTGCATGTATATTTTTCAAAGTCTGACCAGAAAGAAGTAACAAAAATCACATTACTACAAGACACAAGTAACTGAAAATGGAATTCCTTGGACAGCACCTTTTAGTCTACACGAAACATGTTACAAAACAGGAGCAATGTGAGATTCTCAGAATTTAGGATTTAAATTACCCATCAGGTTAACCATCACACTGGAGGAAAAAGACAACCGCAGAATCAATATTCTCTCTTACTGGAGAAAAAGAACATTAGGCTTCCACATCCATGTTAACCATTTGGATTAAATGTGAAAAACAGCAGAGTCCCAATTCATATCCACGTGAAGTTGTCAAAATGTAGATTTTCACATCTATTTGCAATTCAACTGTAGTTAGCACTTTGCCCAGAGCTGTGCTTAAAAACATTTCTAAGTGAATGTTCATCATCTGGATCCTTTCCAAACTTTATTTATTTTACAGGTAAATGATCTTGGTGAGCTTGGGCTTTATGACATCATGTGCCGAGAAATCCAGGAAGACTGAGTGACCTCAAACAACAGAAGCAAAACTGAAAGATTCACAGCAAGTTACCTTGTTTCATCTCCTGGATCAAGTGCTGAATCTGACAAATGTTTACATGATTTTTCTTGTAAACTGTACATTATTCTAATATGCATTAGATATATTTTTCTAATATATATTAGAAATTTCTTTGGAGGAAGATTTTTGGTAGTGGCTTTGTTCATCAGGTAAGACTGTTGCCCATTTCCAAGCAGATGCCAGTAGATTTCATAATATAATACCTTTACTTTCAAGGAATAAAAAACTTCCATGGAATAATTATATTATAAGCAAACTTTCTTTGGCTGTTTTAATTACCAAAGATTTTGCAAAGCAATATTGCAGTCTCTCTCCGTTATATATTCTACTTATAGATCTCTACTACTACATGTTTTTCCCTGAAAGTCATTGAACTGTTTAAAAACGTTTGGGGGAGGGCAGGGAGATTGTTTTCATTGGTAGATTTTTGATATTATATTAATGATGATGACAATGATGATATGTAAGTGGATTTGTCACAAAGAAAATCTGGGGGGATGAATTTAATGGATAGACATTAATTAGAAACTAAGTAGCAGTCTTCTGCAATAAAACATATATATATATATATATATATATATATATATATATATATATATGTGTGTGTGTGTGTGTGTGTGTGTGTGTGTGTGTGTGTGTGTGTGTGTGTATGTGTATATATATATATATATGTATGTATGTATGTATGTATGTACATATATATATATATATATATATATATATATATATATATATATATATATATATTCCTTGCTATAACCAACCTAACTAGTCTAATTAGTCTACTGGGGATAAGGTGTTGGAAGATATTTGCATGGAATTCAACCTATGAATGAATCCAGACATAATATAAGGAATAACATAATATTCCTATGGAAGGAAAAAGGACCTCAAGCAAGCTTTACAGTTAACTTTTATACTCTAATGGGCCCTTTGTGTAAAAATGGTCCTTTTGGAGTTTACACACACATTGAGAACTGGACTAGGTTTCTGGCTCATACCTCTGCTCCGTTGCTGTTCATTATCTGATGAAAATATTTTAAAAACCCAGAACAAATACCCACAGAAGACATCCAATTCCTTGAGGAATTTCACTAACTTGCTTACAACTTCACTTAGGAAGGGCAGAGAGAAAACAGGATCCTGTGTCTATTCCGTTTCATCCAACAAATGTTTCCTATGCCTTTTATCCGACACATCCAAACTCTGCTACTGGAATATTAGGCACACGAAAGCAACAAGAAAACAAAACAGAGGAACAGAGACCATTTTCCAAAGAAGCTGCTACATGGATGCTAGTATGAACATCTTATAAAGAAAGAGAAACTTGATAGGGAAAAAGCAGGACTTCTACCTTAAAGTTATGTTCCTTGCAACATAAAAGAATTCATTAAAAAGTGCAAAAAGAATCCCAGACCAAAGAACTATATCTCGAACACCTTCTTGGATAAGAAATTCCTATTGCATTGTGAAGTGATTTTAGTCAACTTGACTTTGTGCAAAAATATCCTTGAGGAGGGTCTGGCTCATTTTTGTAACAGAAGAATAAAATGCAAATAAATAACTGACTAAAGACTTCTAAAAAGAAAAAAAAAAGAATGTTGAGAGGATGGTATGGTTCAATAGAGGCTCTGCACTTCACTACAGCTGTTGCTGCTGTTCTTTCAAAAGGATTGTAGCACAGCACTACAAATTAACATTTCCATATTTCCAGATTGAAGCAGTGATGCTCTCATTACACACATGGCAACTGCAGGGAAAGTGAGCCTGAGATAGGATGTTAAAAGGCAAATCTTTGTAAACATTTCCTCAAAAGGAATAGTAGCAATTGAGTGCGTATCAGTTACTCAGATTCATTTACAGAACAATGCTTTATAAAATACATAAAGCAGTTCCAGAATGATGAGAATTCCATATATTTTTGATGTTCTGAAACTAATCTCAACCATCCAGTCCGTAAATCACATAATCTACTTCAATGAACCAGCATCTACTAGGTCTTCTGTTCCGCAGCCACTGCTGTCTGTGAGGGAGTATCTGGCTTTACAATTTGGTATGTAATGAGATACTCAGGGTAAGCCTACAAATAAGCAGATACACTTAAATTACTCCACATTATACAAAAATAATTAAAAACACAGAAAAAGTTCATTTTACTTAATTTTTACTTCCGTCTTAGAAGCCACGATTCTCTGATATTTTTGCTTCTAACACAATCCATTTAATATCTATCATGTTATGTAGAACAGATATTTTTCCATGACTTCAAATATAACATCTTTCTTTGGTTATTTGGGGGCAAATAGCATACTCTAATGGGGCAGAAGAGATGTATAAAAGCCAAGGTCAGCATCTAATATCTTCCTAAATATTGTTTGAAGAGAAACTGATCACCAGGAACTGCACTGAACTCTTCTAGGGAGTGCAAAGGCCACAGTAGGTGAGACAATGATGTGTAATTGATGGAAGCAATTTTTTTGTCTGATTTTTGGGAAGAAGTATTGTTGTTCTTAAGTCTATTGTGGGAATTACTCCAGACTGTCCTCAAAATCTGTGTATCTGATGTGGACATATATCCATCTGCAAAGTGTTACTACACTCTTCTCTGCCATGCTTGTTCCTTTCCTCTTTTGCAGAAAGCAGATGGCATGGAAAGTGATGAAAATTTTGGAAGCATCAGTCACAGTCTTATTCATGAAATCAAGGGAAGAGCATTTAAACAAGAGCTTAAATAAGATCCTTTCATAGTATGACATATGTATGATATAGTATAAAATATAAACAATTAAGAAACCTCCTAGATTTGAATGAGTACAACTACTCCAATTTCTAATTTTCAAAAAGTGTTAAGGATGTCCTTCTGAAGGCAGGAGCCACTATTTTTCACATAGTACAGTATTGCTGGTCTAGTCTACCACAAACCATAGGTGTACACTGTTCTGGACAAAAATTCAGTGGCTGCATATAGGTCTTTGATACAGTTTATTTCTTGCTTGGCTTTTTTAATACAGTGATGTATTTTAGTAACATGAAGGCATGGCTGATTTTATGCAAAATATCTGAATGTGTCTTCAAAAATATTTTTATTTTATGGATAGTGAAATCTATTAGTGTTAGAGAATTGTGCCTCTGCAGATGGCAGAAGGTAGTATTTACTTAATCAAAATTTTAAAACAGATTTGGGGGAGTCTTCAGACTGCAGGAATACCAAAGCAAGTCTTCATTTGCTCCTTATTTAAGGCAGTTTGCACTGTAAAGCATGAAAGAATCATGCAACCTTTTAAAACATGTAGTTTGTCATAGTAATTTGGTGTGATGCTCAAGCCAACCAGAGTTTATTGTTAAAATTATGAAGTAACTCTGACACCTTTTGGTGGTGCTTAACAATGTACACCTAGGGCAAAGATTTCAGTGAGCCAATGAAGACAGATGCCATTTTCATATGTCACCTACCTGTTCCCCTCTATAGATGACATATTCAGCATAGGCGAGCCCATTGACACTTGGCCTGCCAATTACAGAGTGATGTCCGGGAGGGGCGTGGGCCATTTTCATGGTACTAAACTGCAAGAAGGACTTTCCCAATGTCACACGGCAAAAAAGCATTTGTCTAAAAGAAGACAGGAAGAAAATAACTTAAAAAGTGAACTCAGTTGCAGCAAAATATTTCATATGCATCATGTCAGAGACCTAAAGTTTGTACAACTAATCAATTTTCATTTCTTAAACATTGTTTAAATCAGTAAAAAGGGTGAATTTTCATTTTTGCTTAATCATCAGTTCTTAGGACCATGTTAGTATGGTTCTTCTCCCCGCACTCCCCGTCCAACTTGGAACAGAAGTCCTAATGGCTTCTCTCTCTCTTGTGACTAGATTAATGACAGTTCAGGAGCTAGTTCAGAAAAACTAACAATTTTCCCACAAATGCATGAATGGCTAAGCAGAATATCAATACAGTCAGCAAATGATTGGTTCTCAAGCCACTGCAGTTTGCATACTGAAAGAACAGACTTATTAAGGTCATTTTTATCATTTCAACTCTCTGTTTGGTCATTAGAAACAGCAAGCATGAACTCAGAAGCTGTTCAATGATAATTCCTTGCAATAAAATGGTGCTTTATTCTTGTGTTCTCTGAATCATGTTTGACTTTGCAGAAGCTTCCTAGAGTCTCTGAAGTATTCATATTTCAGCATTCATATTCCTCCAAGCTAGAAAACTAAGAAATGCGTCCTGTCTGTTTTCCAATTTTTCCTCTAATTTGGCATTCCTTCAGTTAAAGAAACATTATACCTGCTTTTCCAGATACTCCAATTTATCAAGAATTCACCTGTGGCAGATATAGCAGGACCTGTCTTTGTGTGTAGGACAGCCTGTACCTCCTCCAATTCCATATACGTATTGGTTACTTTTAGAGGAATTTTCTGCAAAATAAATCCCAGCTCCAAACATCCCTCCAATGTATGCATGCCTTTCATCAAATCCTTTGTGAATAATAGCATTAATAAAAGGAGATCCTAAAATAAAAATATAGCATGTAAATATATATATATATATATATGTACTATAGGAATTGTAACTTCATCTTAACATAAAATTAGCAAAATAATTAATCCATGTTCAATCATATAAACCAGAGTTCCTCAACCGGGGGGGGGGGGGGGGGGGATGGTTCCTTGCGAGTGGCCAAGTATGCGCAAGTGTGCAGCTCCATTTGCACAAACAGCATGCACACAAGCCTGCCGCTCACACAAATGGAGGGTGTACGCACTGACCCACTGCTCACACAAATGGGGATGCCCGTGTGTGCGTGCTTTCCTGCCATTTCCATTGACATTTCCACACATCTCAACCCAGGTGTTAAGCTGGGTTTCTCAGAAAAGAGAAAATCTTCAATTCCTTGTACAAACTAAAGACAGCAGTGGTGACGCCTAATTTTTTGTTTCTAATAGGAAGCAATTGCAGCACTGGTTAACATTTATGAACGTATTCATTTTTTATTGCTAAGCAACATGCACTTAAAGATTCTCTTGAGTGGTAGATTCCTTTTTCTGTCTGTGGAGAAGGATGGATTGCCTGGCATGCCTCTCTTGTTCTTTTCCTGATCTGCATCTCTATCACATTTCATGAGATTGGATTAAAAAAACCTGGACAAAACAGTGCTCCTGATAGAATTTCCTCCACAATGGAACACTGCTTTCATAGCAGAACTTTTCTCCTTCCTTTTCATTCATGGACTCCTCCCCATTTTTTTGGGGAGCTGGAAAATACTCTAGAGCCTTATAAGAGGTGGAGTAGCACATCTGTACTGATAAGGGATGAAAAATCAGCCAGAGGTCCATTTTTGGCTTCTTGGAGCTGAGTCCAGAATCCAGAATCAAACAGTAGAATGGTAAATAAACCAAAGTACAATTTATGTACATTTAACCAGTTTTGTTATACTGCAACCTCACATTCTTAGAGGGCCGCCTTACATACCATGAAATAACATGCGTTCATTGTGATGGTTATGGTTTTCTTCTGAGACTTCTTTCTGACGATGACAAAATCTCTCTCTTAACTTTTTATTCACAACCTTTTGAATCTATGGAAGAATGAAAAAAACAACATTGAGACCAAAATACAAAAGCCTGAGTCAGTATGACTCTATAAGCTGCATTTTTAAAATGGTTTCTGTGGTTTAAAAAAAAACTTAGTTTTAGTAATGATAACCAGAATAATTAAAGTCTAATTTAATTTGCTGCTTCTTTTTTGACAGCTTTGTCTCCTGTTAGTAAGGCTCACAAATATACCTTACGAACGTAAATTCATACATCTCAGGCAACCTCAAGTAGCTCAATTTTTTGATGAACTATGAAATGGATAGGATTTAACTACTTAAGATTCATACTTACCACAAAACATCATATCACTCCAATTAGTTTCTTTTTTTTCTTTATTTTATTCACTGTATCTTTACTGTATTCTTAAAAATCTAGTAGATAATGCTTATCCTTCCCTACACAGTTCAAATTAGCAGATTATTAACTGCATGAATATAATTGGGATAAACAAGAGAACAAACAGAAATTAATATATGTAGTTCCAGGTTGAATGGTGGAGTCCTTGGTGCTTTCTGAGCTTGATTGTTTGCTTGTAGATGTTGTAGATCTACATTACCAGATGTTGTAGATGTTTCATTACCAGACTAGGTACTGTAACATCTTCAGTGCTAGAAGAGAGAGCAAACCCTACTCCCTTCTAGTACTGAAGGTGTTACCTAATCTGGTAACAAAATGCCTGCAAGCAAATAACAAACTCAAGAGCACCCAGAACTCCACGATTTGGATAAAATTAAGTTGCTCACTTACTCACTGGAGTAAAATATATTTGTTCTTGACTAAAACTGCACCTATTTTTGCCATCTTAAATAAACAAAGCAGAATTTTTCATAAGTAGGGAAATGGAACATTTCTGTAGTTGCCCCTTTGAAAGACAACAGAATCAAATGCAAAAAGCAATCCTATCTCTATAGAACCACAAGAAATAAATAAAATAAAATAACATAAATAAAATAAGGGAGAACCTGAACTAGAAATTTGATAGCCTTGCAGATAAGTAAAGAAATCCCCATACACATATCCTTTTTTAATTCTGATCAGTTAAAGACAATATACAATATAATAAAAATTATATATTGTATATGTACATAATGTACATATGTATATTATATATACTATATAAAATAATAATTTAAGACTTAATATTCTAAAGCCACCAAGGGAGATGAAAAGTGCTTGAAACGTGCAATCTTCCAAGCAGTGGTGACTGTTCATATAAACAAAGCAGCTGTCATCCAAGAGTGAACTTAGCTTGGTCCTTTGCAAGGGCTGGTGCAGTTGTTTCAAAAGCTGCCTCCAGCCTCTTTGCTTGGCTGCCTGGCTCCACAGAAGTATGATCTGTGCATGCACATGCAGACATGTGAGAACAGCCTTTGCGGCAGCTGCACCAATAGGCAAAGGGTGAAGTTGCTTCAAAGACGCTTGCATTTTTATATATGCATGATTTTTATTAAATATTTTTTTATAAAGTTAACAGATAAACACGAAAAATATAGAAGTAAGAAAAAAGAAAGAAAAAGAAAAAGTACTGAGCCTCGGTGGCGCAGTGTTTAGAGTGCAGTATTGCAGGCTACTTTTGCTGACTGCCTACAATTCGGCAGTTCAAATCTCACCAGGCTCAATGTTGACTCAGCCATCCATCCTTCTGAGGTTAGTAAAATGAGGACCCAGATTGTTGGGGGCAATATGCTGACTCTGTAAACTGCTTAAGAGAGTGCTGTAAAGCACTGTAAAGCGGTATATACAGTAAGTCTAAGTGCTATTCTATTGAAAACAACCGAGCAAAGAAAAAGAATAAAGAACACTTAAAGTGATTTCCAGCAGTTATATACTTAATAGAGTTTTCCTTCTTCAAAATTACATAACGTAGCTTCCCTTCTCCCCATACAGCCCTTTTACATTGGTAAATCCAGAAGTCACTAGTTCATTTTTATTCATTTGCAGCAAAAAGGCCATTACTAATGTACTTTGTAAAGCATTTCTTTCAAATGCTTTGCCCACCCTGGATGATAGTCAAAAGAGCTTCAAAATCAAGAAACTGAACACAGTATCATCGCTTCTTCCTTCTGCTGGGATCAACTGATTTGATGTTTCCATCAATAATTTTTGAGCTAGGCATATAAAGCCTTTGAAACTTACCCTAATGACATTATATCTATTGAAGATTCCCCCAGCATTACCACCATCTCTATGTTCCCTGATGGTGCTTTGCATCTGTTAAACAATCAAACGGAAAAGTAAGTAAATGTAAAATCTTTAGTTGATAAAATTCTTGGATAAACCTAGGTGCATGCTTCCGATATTCAATTTCAATTCAGTTTATTGAGGTAATGGACAAGTATAGATGGGCTGCCAATAAATTAATGGGGGGTGGGGAGGAGTAGAGAGAACAGTCTTCACTTGGTGGTGATCTGGAAAAACAAAGACATCCTGTTTATCTCGCTTTCTCTTTCCTGCTGTTTATCTGGAACCAAGTCAGTCAAGAGAGATAAGAGTGATTAATTCTGCTAGGCAACAGTGCATCAGCCCATCCTCTCTAGGGTATACCTCAAATGCTCACACCTCCTTGGGACCTAACAGCAGGCTGCTATGGGAGCTGCCTTAGGCTTTCACCCCTGCAAATCCTTCCCATATGCTCCTTTCTACTTCACCTTGCCACAACCATTCATGGTTGCAATGTTAATTTTTATCAAACTACTTTTTTTGATTTTGCAAGAGGCTGCTTAGCAAGCTCCAATTTATACTTCTGTATAAATCTATGTATGTGTCTTGATTACAATAAAAAAGAGGTTTGCTACCATTTCTGTTACATTTTTTCACCTCCACATTTAGCTTATGTCCTAGTATTCCTTGAAAGTCTCCCACCCAAGTACCAGCCAGCCTGGACTGATTTCGCTTAGTTTACAAGCGTAGAGGACATCAGCTGGGTGCTGCCACCTTCTGACTCATAAAGAAAGAAACTCTTTCAAACTTTGGGTTGTATGAGACTAGCCGTGCAATTTTGGCTTCTCTCAGCAATAACAAGACTTCATTCCAGACTTATTTCTACACCTGGTCAACTCACAAGACTCTATCTGCACATAATGTATTATAAGCAAAGGAAATTTTGAAAAAAAACAAATTACACAAGATAAGTCCTTCCAAACAGAATTATCACTGGGTCAGTGGGTTTGGGACTAGATATAAGGAAAAATGTTTAAATTTTTCCCTGTCTGCTACTTCTGAAATTTCTAGTTTCCCCATCTGCTTTCAGTAGATATTTAATTATATCTATTGCATTAAATCCTGATTGCAAACTATCCTTAATAGGGATTTCTTTTTAAGTACAGGAAATAGAAAGAGGCATGTAAGATCTCTTCAGACTGAGGGAAAGTAATGCTTCCATAAAATTCTAAACTTTTCATGCGGCAAAGCCTTTTTAGGCAGAAGAACTTAAATAAGCCACACATTCGTTCTAGCAATATGCAAAGAATACATGTAAGAAAAAATATATTTCTATGTGAACAGAGAATGTTCTAGTATGAAAGTGACTCAAAGATGCGACAAACTTCCACCCTAGATTTCCATTCTTTGTATATCTTGGACTATGCTACCGATAGGAGAGAATACCTGAAGCTCAGTAGTCAACTGTGGAGTCCTTGGTGCTCTTTGACCTTGGTTGTTTGCTTGCAGACATTTAGTTACCCAACTAGATCTCCAATGCTAGAAGTGAGTGGCGTTTTATAGGGGTGTTCTAGGCTGGCAGTAGCTGCTGGGGTAGAGAAAAGATCCCAATCCCCAGGTCATCTGTCCTCTTGATTTTTGTTTCTTATTTAATTTTTCTAATTTTAAGTGTTTTGTACTACTTTTTTCACTTTTTATTATCCTGTAAGCCACCCAGAGTTGCTGTAATACCAAGAAGGGTATCATATAAATAAATATTGTAGCTTGCCCTCTCAATGTTTGGTGAGGTGTTGCTTTCTCCTTGGTAGTTCCTTGGTTAAGCTGCTGTTTCCTGCTTGATTGTTTGTCTAATGTTAATCCCTGCTTATCAGGGTGTTGATTGCTGGTAAAATGTTCTGTTTTTGTTTCCCTTTTAGCTTCCTTTTGTCTCTATTGAATGGTATGTAAATGTGGTTTACTTCTATGTGCCTTTTGATGGCTGATTTGTCTGAATGTCAAGCATCCAGGAATTCATTAGCATTTTTTGGATTTAGCTTGCTTTAGGATGCTCTCAGTTTCCTACCTCTGAAACAAGCTTAAGCTTTTCCATGTTTTGTGAAATTAAGGAGATTTCATGTCTCCTGCAAAGTAGATTGCATATGTACAAAATTTCACTATGTTATCTAGAATTACCTGACTACCTGGGTGCTGCATAGTACAGAAATGTTTGTAAAAAAAGAAACAATTCTATTATATTCAAAGACCTATCTAAAGTTTTTTTAAAAATTGATTTTTTTTTACCTCCTCTTCTACAGATTGGTATTCTTTATCATCAGGAGCAAGGTCTATAAGAATTGTCCCTTGGCTGACACAGTGAAAAGTCAGATAAGGATTGGTGCCTGAAAAGGAAAATATGTTAAACTCTTATTCACATAAATTCACCAAGAAGAACCAACTATAAAATTAGGACCGAATGTCCACTGCCATCATTTAAAAATTGCTGGATTCTAAAAAGGAAGTTAAATTAGTTATTTTCTAAGGTTTGCAATCTCTTTGTCCGTAGAGATTAAACAAGACCTAAGATTCTAGAGTACTCAGAAAATATACTGTCTCATAATTGATTATAAGTCTTAAAAAGAAAAAAAACAGGATGGCAATTCCTTAAACTTGGAAGATTAAAACAATGTCCCTGAATCTGAACAGTGACAAGAGCTACATTACATGGGAGAGGCTGATCACACGTGGAACTAACTTCTTAGCTGAATCTCAAATTGATTTTTGGTAGATTAAGAGACTCACCCTGTTGCCCACCTAGAAGCCTCTCTACACCTTTTATTAACTTATGACGATGTCCATAGGCATTGATGCCAATTTCTTTCAGCTCCTCATGGCCCATGTCTGCTAGTACATCCAAAGTAATCTGAACAGCACAGACAGAAGGAAAAAGTAGCATTTTTCATTAGTCCCCTTGAACATAGGAAAGACAGCATCAATATATTTTAAGTAGAGATGGGGAATGCAATCTAGGAAGATTAAGGACCCAGCTGGTCAGATAAATTGTACTGGGAGCAGCTGAAGACAGGAGAAAAATAACGTAACAAGCACCAAGCATTTCTCTCTCTCTTCAACTTTCAGCACAATTTGGGTTTCATGTCCCCAACATAGAGAATAATTACAGAGAGCAGAAATGGGGACATAATTATTCATGTGTGTGTTGGGTTTTTAAAAATGTAATTTTAACTCCCCCTGCTGAAACAATGGATGAAAAAATGCTAGGTCATTAACAAAAGCACCAAGATTTATTCCTTTTTTGCTTTTAAGATAGAACTTAGGCAAATTATTTGCACATTAATTGAAATGAGAAGAAACAAAATAGACCTAATCAATGGTGGGCTGCCCCCGGTTCACACCAGTTCTATAGAACCGGTAGTAAAACCGGCGGGAGGCTCCACCCACCAACCCCGACGTCACCAAAACGCTTCTGCACATGTGCAGAGGAGCATGTACGCAGCCCCACTACAAACCAGTATAAAGGTAAGTAGAACCCACCCCTGGACCTAATGCTATACAATACAAGATGTTGATACCTGCATTTTTAAATAGAGGGCAATAGGGCTGAAGAAGAAATAAACTGACTGAACTGCTTTGCTCAGCTTAAGTAAAACTGAATGTAATCAAATAGCTGATTCCAGATAACTTCTCAGTAGATCATTTTAAATTTGTCTCTATAAAAACAGGGTTTATACCATATCTGCTTTATTTGAAAGTCAATTTACCATAAAGTATGTCAGGTGTATGTTTGCTTTAGAAACAAAAAAAAAAACAAATCTCTCTCACAGAAAACTTAGCTATGAGATTCTTTGGATGCTAGCCATCATATCTTTCCATTTAATGCACATTATTGAACTGAAATAGAAGAATAAATGCAACAGTAGCTTAGGACCATTTTTACCTGTTCCGTTTCAAATATATCCCGGAGATGTTCCAGACCCAAGCTTTTCAAGAACTGGCTGATATTCATGTCAAGACCAACAACTACAACAAAAATAACCTTCATGTAAGTCATCAATACAAACTATCCACCATTTAAATCCTTAGTCCTTTAACTGTAATATTTTCAATCTGAAATACTTCCTCTTATTGCATCTTCTACAAGAAAGCAAATCTTTACTAGAAAAAAAATTATAAAGAATGAACAAGAAACATGTATGGGATTTTTTATGGATGATAGTATGAATTCTCATTATTAATAAAATCTCTTCTAATGAGCATTAAGGGTTACATGTGGCAGATAAAGCTACCATCTGCACATTCCGTTTTTCTCTGCTCTATCCACCTCCTCCTTCTTTAATGTTATATAACTTAATGAGTAACTTACTCATGCTGGTTGGTAACATAACAAACAGATATTTCTCTCTCCAAACATCCATCATCCTACAGTTTTTACGATTTTGACTATAGTTTTATATATGCCTTATATCAATCAAATTTATATAAAGATGAAGTATCTCTATATGTTCACTAATTTAAAGTCCCAAATTTAAAAAGACAAAGTCCAGAAAAATCGTTAATCCAAATGGAAAATCTGTTTTATCTATGTCTTCAAGTGTTAAGATTTTTTTCCCGACAAAGCTTTAGAAATCATGATCAAAATAAGGACCTTAGACTTATTTCCTCAAAAATTAGGATTAAAGATGATTTCCCATTATGCATATTCAAGTGTTAGGGTTTTTTTTTACAGAGCCTTAAAAGTCATGATCTAAACAGACTTATTTCCTCAAAAAATAGGATTAAAGATTATTTTTGTTATGCACAGTTAGGGCTGTGACTTTGGCAATTTCCTATAATCAGGAAGAGTACCTTCTCCTTCTTTCCTCTCTGTTCCTGTTGCTCCATCTCCAGCATTAGATGGGCCCGCCACTGCAATTTCAGCCAGAGGTCCTGCAAGGTTATCTATACTGCTGGCAGCAGACAAACAAGATGGAGTGGATGCTGGTGAAATGATAGAGGCACTAACAACAGTGGCCTGAGGTTTAAAGCATGTTGGCAAGGCTTCAGGAGGCATTGCATCAATAAGCAGGGCTCTGATATCATCAGCCTGGAAATAAAATGGTGAGTTAAAAAATAAAACCAAAATCAATCATTTTTAAAGAAATAGTTTAAACAAGATAACTATCTCTATATTCAAAAGCAAACATTCAAAGAATATTTGAATATTTGCAAATATTCAAGTCATCAATCTTTGGAACAATTCCTGTTTTTGGAAGTAGTAACATAGAGTTTGAAGGACATTTACTTTCCACAACACTTTGAAATATTACAAAATAGTTTACCCTCAGACAGTTCTCTTTTATGTGTACATATATTTTTAGGTGTTCACATATGCTAAGCATTTCAAAAAAAACACTTTGTTTTGGAAGTTACAGATAAAGTTCAAGCAATAAAAAATGAAAGGAATAAAGCAATTTGTTAAATAGTAATTGCAACCACATTACACACTATAAGTCGTCTGAATGAAGCAATGGATTCAAAAATCAGGCATTCAATCTGCACAAACAAAAAATATTTTCTTATCCTGCCCTACCAAACATCCAATATATATTGAACCAATGTGGTATAATAAATTGTGTGGTATTCTGTATTGTTTACTGGATGATAATAGAGCACACTGTACAAACAACCTTAGCTCCTCAAAATGTTTAAAGAAACAGATTCAGGTCAAATCCATTTCCGTACTTTTACTGAGATATTTCACTATATTTCACTCCACGCAGAAGCGCCTGATTTGCAAGAGCATTGCTTCCATGCATCGCATTTTCTGGCGTTTTCCTCCCTGATTCTCCAATGCAATTTGCAGAGCCGTGTACCCTCCTCCTTCTTGGTGGCTAAAGGGGAAAACTGGGCATGTTGAGAAAGTACACTCTCCTGTTGCTGGAAGAAGGTCCAGATTGGTTCCCCCAACTCTCTTAAACTGAACTGCACTGCTTTTCTGACTCGCTGATAAATGATCCTGGGAGAAAGTAGCAGCTGGCCACTGCGGATGTGGCACTGATCCATTTTGGGTGGTCAAAATGCCAAGTGAATGTGGGGAGCTGAGACATTTCTCCTTCACACCGCCGCCCCCCGCCTCCGCCAAGTTACTCAGTGCAGTTCAGTTTAAGAGAGCAAGAGGGGTGGTGGTGGTGGAGGAAACCAACCTCGACTGTGGATGGAGCCCCTCTGGGCATGGGAGCCCCTCTCGTTTGGGAGAAGGTGGCTGAGGAGAGAGGAGTGTAGGCGCAAGAACGGGGGGTGGGGGTGGCGGAAATGGCAGGAGAAGCAGCCCTTCTCCCAGCAACAGAAGTGTGTGTGTTCTCAACATGCCCAGAGTTTTCTTCTTCCTCTTTAGCCACCGAGAGCTCTGAGTTTTCTCAGGGTCTGCCTCGAAGCAGCTCCAGCAGTTCTGACAGCTGCCTTCACAACTTGTGCGAGGACTGGAGATCCCCATTCCCTACAGCAGCAGACTTCTCCTTAACCTCCTGAGATTTCTGCCCCCATGAAAATCATCCCCCACCCCACCCTACCCACTCCAGTTAAATAGATAGGATTTGTTTTAAACTGAGAAAAAGATCTCTGCTATTTGTTATCAAAATCCAAATGGAAGGGAGGACACCGGTGATCCTGATGCTGGAAGGCAAAGGCAGAATTCTTTTTTTCTTATTTTCCTCCCCCCAAATTAAGGTGCGTCTTATACTCCGGTTAGTCTTATATTCCGAAAAATATGGTAAATGTAGTCAATGAAGGAAATAAATGTAATCAGATGTAATACTGAAACAAGAGTCATTATTTTTTAAAAACCAACTTACTGTGGCAAGATCCAAAGGGGTTTGGCCTTCTTGGTTCTTCATTGTTGGATCTGCTCCATGAGCTAGAAGCAGAGCACAGAGTTGCGTCCTTCCTTTTTGTGCTGCTTCATGCAATGGCGTAAATGCCCATTTATCTGTAGCGTTTACACAGGTATTATACTTAATTAATAGAGCTGCTATATCCACATGCTGAGGAATAATGAAAAAAAAATAGGAAGAATTCCCAATTTAAAAAGAGAAAAGCAAACATTGTTAAACGATTTGTTACATATTCAAAGCTATGACAGAGCTGGATGTATGCAGCACTGTAAACGTAATAATTAATATAATTAGATAATTCTATACAAAGAGATCTATGAGCAACAAGCATACTAGTTAGCCAGTATGTAAAATATGCAACTTTCAGTTCTTCAGCAATCTAAACTTCCTTAATATGGGAGATGCATTTTGTCATTTTTATTTTTCTATGCAAAAAATGAAAAAAGATAACACCAATTACAACTAAGACAGAAAATAGAAGACAGAACTTTTGATCTGTACATCATTTAATCTAGTCTTAGTTTTCACCTTCATAATAGAGAAATATTTACCAAGAGATAACATGATATTCACATTACTATTTAAAACAATTATGTGTGTGTGTGTGTGTGTTTTTAAATCAAGTAGCAAGACAGATCTTATACTGTGGGGTCCTTGGTGCTCTCTCTCAACTTGGTTGTTTTCTTGCAGAAGTTTCATTATCCAATTACGGTAAGTAAAATCAGTGCTAGAAGGGAATGGAGTTTGCCCTTTGTTTATACACAACTGGTCTGTCCTGTAACCTAGTTGGGTAATGAAGTCTGCAAGAAAACAGCCAAGCTCAGAGAACACCAAAGACTTCAATTCAACCGAGTTACAAATATTCTCATCAATTGGTACAAATCTTACAATTCCCTTTGGAGATATTATAGCAACATTTTGTAGAAGACTGAAATAAAATCAATTTTATGCTGTTATTCACTTTTGGTTGCTCTGGTTTCTTCTACTTGTTTTATACTTGTTAGTGTAATGCAAGCTGGACGTCTTGACTACATTGACATTATTAATTAATGCTTACCCCATAGGATGCCGCATTATGTAGTGGAATTAATCCTCCCTTGTCTTGAGCATTAACATCAGCACCGTGTTCTAGAAGATACTCAGCAACTTCCAAATTATTATAACCAGCTATGTGTAAAAAGAAACACAGCATGAATGAAAACACAGCAATGAAGGAATCGTAGACCAAATACCGTAAAAAATTATTAAAAAGACATGTACTTTTAAAAGTTTCTTAAATCTGTTCCAAGGAGGATTTCCTATGAATAAATTAACCCAATTGCTCACTTACCTGCAAGATGTAATGGGGTGGAGTTTCGGCCCTGGGTATCCCGGCAATTGATGTTTTCTGGAGAGCATAATTTCTGAACTCGTGCCAGGCAGCCCTTTTTAGCAGCATCCAGCAGGGCAGCATCACCTCGCAGCAGGTCCTGGATATCAGTATCTCCCTCTTTCACCAAGTCCAGAGGGGTGTTGCCATCTCTGTTCTTTTTGGTTGGATCTGCTCCATGCTGCAAACAACATTTCTTCTGTTTTACAACTGAAAACTTTTATCCTCCATGCCCCCAAACATAGTACCCATGCCATTTATGTTTTAGTGTTATATAGGGCTATCAAGGTGCTTTAAAAACAGTATAAGCAAACAAGACACTTGCTTTAAGAACATGTTTTCCAAATTTAAAAGAAGGTATAAACAGATACCGTGCTATAACTAATATCTAACTTTTTTTTATTGAAAAGTTTTACAAATACATTTTCACCCCAGTTTCCCCCCCCCCCAACCCTCCCTAACCCCCCTAGCCCTCCCCAACCTCCCCTCCCCCCCAGGACTTCCACAAGATATAATCCAAATCAAAGTCACATTTTATAAAACTTGAACCCCTCCACTCCCTATATATTATTCAAATCTTCACAAAAATCAGTTATTCTATTCCTGTATAATACATTCAGTTAAAAGCTATCTGATATTTCCTAGTTTGATATTTATTCTGCACATAATCTATCTACTTTTTCCACTCCCATACATAAGTCTCTTGTGTTCGATCTTTTAGATATGCTGAAATCTTCGCCATCTCTGCAAAATTAGCCATCTTCAAAGTCCATTCTTCAATAGTGGGCATAGCTTCATTTTTCCAATACTGACCTATCAACAATCTCGCTGCTGTTACCATATACAATATCAATTTTGTTTCACCCACTGAAAAACCCTTAACTATACCCAGTAAAAACAATTGTGGAGAAAATTGAATTTTTTTCTTTAAAACATTTTGCATAACCCACCAAATTTTTATCCAAAAAGCCTTCGCTTTCTTGCATGTCCACCAAATATGATAATATGTAGCATCTAAACAATCACATCTCCAGCATTTTGGTTGAACATTAGGATACATACACGATAACTTCTTAGGATCTAAATGCCACCTATAAAACATTTTATAAAAATTTTCAAATTCTGTGACTGTGTAAATTTAACATTCTGAACCCATATTTTTTCCCATGTTTCCAACATCATTGGTTCTGCAAAATTTTGTGCCCACTTTATCATACAATCTTCTTGCTGTTGACTAGGAGCATAAATTCCAATCACCAGAATTGGACCATTTGCTGTATAGAGTTCAACTGCTATAAATCTGCCACAGTCATCTGCTTCTATAATTTTAGCTGACAGTCTTTTATTTATATAAATCACTACACCATTCTTTTTTTCCAAATTCGAGGCTATAAATTGTGTTCCTAATCTTGAGTTTATCAAGTATTTTTGGTCTTGTATTCGAATATGAGTTTCTTGTAAACAAATAATATCGTTGTTAAATTGACTCAAGTAGTTAAATAATTTCTTCCTTTTCTGTGGTGAATTTAATCCGTTCACATTCCAAGATAAAAACTTAGTTGTCATTTGAATCTTCTCGAAGCGATAAGAACATATGCTGAAGGCTGTCCAAATTGGTAGTCTTCGGCCTTGCTCCTCTCATGGCTTCACGTTCTTGTATATTGCCCTTAACTACTTTCTTGCCTTGCTGTGGCTTGGCCCTTTCCTGTTGTTGCTTTTCTTTAATTTGCTTAGCGACTGCTTGAGTTATGTGCTGATTTTTGGCTTCACACATCCGGGCTAGGTCCAAGGCCACTTCTCTTGTAGTCTTAGGTGGTTCAGTTACAATTTCTGAGGGAAGGTCTATCAAGGGCGCATCCAGAAATCCTCCTGTAGCTCCCTGCATTTCCATTGCCTCCAATTCCAACTGCTTAGACTGCTCATCGATCTCTTGCTGAAATTGCCTCTCCTTGTCACTCTCCTTTGTCTCCAACACAGAAGATGTACGTGGTGATGGTGAACTCGCTTTGAAAAAATTAGAATAAAAGTCTTCCGCCTTTTCAAGAGTATTTAATCGATATCTTTCTCCTTTAAACCTCAAAATTATGCCAGTTGGAGCATCCCACCTAAATGGGATTTGTTGTTTTTTTAATTCATTCACTAGAAATCCAAAATCCTTCCTGTCTTTTAACATTTTAGGTGGCAGTTCTTTATAAACTCCAATTTCTTTTCCATCCACTTGCACAGCAGAGACAAAGGACTTTTGCAGGATATCATTTCTTATTTTTCTATCTGTGAAATATATCACCACATCTCTAGGCAATTGTCTTTGTCTGGCCACCCAGGAATTCACTCTGTACACCTTGTCCATTTTACAAAAAATCTCTTCAGAACTAATCTTTAACATCACAGCTAGTGCATCAGCACAGATCTTTCTCAAATCTTCCCTGTCATTCTCTTTTAAGCCTCTAAGCCTTATAGCAAATTCCATAGACCTGAATTGCATCATTGTTATCTCATTTTCCAATCTTTGCGTTTTATTGTCCACATTAGAAATTTTATAATCAGCCTCCTTCATTTTAACATCCACTTCTAGTCTAAATTCCTCCACTTTTTCATCAGTTTTAATAATTGCTTCTGACAATCCAGTCACCACAGTCATTAATTTTTTGGTCACCTTATCATATTTTTCTTGTACCACCTCTTTAATTTCTTTCATCTCCTGCTTAATTTCCTGTTGTGACTTTTTAAACTTCTCATCCAAATATTCATCTTGCCTCATCAAAGCCTGAGCAATAAAATCCTTTAGGCTTTCAAGATCAATCTCTTTTTTCTGGCTCTGCTGGCTGGGAGGCTGCTGTTCAGGTTTATGTGTGGGGGATCCCCCCCCCTGCCGCCTTCACATTCTGTTTAGTCTGCTTAGAAGCCATCCTGCCACGTAGTCTAGCTTTTCCAAAAAAGGAAGTCTTTTTTCCCTTTCCTCCACCACAGAGTCCTCTGAAAAATTCCCCCAGGTTTAGTCAAGTTAAAGATGAAATTGAATCAGAATCAGGCTTGTCTTAAAAGAAAATCCCTTTTCTTTCACTTGTTACAGGCAATGCTACTTTGTAACTGATTGAAGTAGCTATACAAATCCACTCTCGCTTTCAGCTCTCGTTAACGCTGAAGCCGGGCGCCATTTTCAAGCAACTTTCACTCTTTTATTTTAAAGTTAGTTACAGGGCTAGTAAATACTTGAAGTTTCGTGGTTCAAGTTCTTATTCCACCCTGTTTATTTGGATTCGCTTTGTTCTCGATAGAAAGGTTGATCCTGCCGCCTTGTTCTACAATGCGTAGACTCGTCCTCGCTGTCCGGAGTCTCGGCGAGTTGAATAGGGAGCCGTGTCTGTTTCCTCCCCAGAAGCAAAGGAGTGCTATCTGGGGGCTCACAGGGGCTCTACCTGCCTCTCGCCGACTCTATTCACGATTCCTTCTGGATTCGGAAATTTCCGAGCCGCTTCTCTTGTTCGAAGCGGCTCTAACAGGCAGCGGGGCTGGCATTCCGAAAAAAGACTGTCTTTCGGCGACAGGAACCAAACCGGAAGTCCCACTAATATCTAACTTTAAGCAGTTTTCATTTCACGCTCTTCTGATTCATTCTCCAAAGGGCAGTAATATGCTGAGAATCGTATCTTTATTTGAAAATGTATCCCACAATGCATTATCTCTGCAGGCAGTTACAGGTGGTCCTCAATTTACAACCATTTGGTGACCATTCAAAATTACAATGACACTGACAAAAGTGACTTACAACCATTCCTCATGCTTACGACCATCACAGCATCCCCAAATCTCTTATAAAACCACCTTTTGAAACATTTTTTGGGGAAAATGAAATGCTAAATTAAATTGTTAGTGGGACAGAGAAATTGACAATAAATCTGGTTGTGTTCATGACAACAGTACTGTTGATAGTCTGAGAAATCAAAGCATTTAGAAAAAAGCAATTTTATGGATTTCTGGGGAAGCAATGGAGGACTGAAGCTGGCTTTGCTTCCCTGTCTCTCCACTCTGAAAAATTTACTGGCAGCATTGTATCCTAATTGTTACTAATAGTTTTGCAGCAGATTACAAACCAGCACTGATATGCAGATGATTGAGTATACTGTTCAGCATACATGCAAACAATTCCTTTGCAGAAATATTTCAATTTGTAGCTATACAGCAATCTAAACTTAGAGTACAATGCCTTCCTTAAAAAACAATAGAACTGTTTATTATTATCCCAAGAAGAGTTCTATTCTGAAGAAAATTACACAGAATTGTTGCACGTGTTATTATGCGTCATAGTCTGAAGTAAACAAAGACTCTTTGTGGGAAAAAAACCCCAATTTAAAGTACATACTTTGAGGAGGAGTTTGCAGATTTCATATTTTCCCTTTGCTGCTGCTTCATGTAGCGGTGTAAACTTCCATAAATCAGCAACGTTGACAGAAGCCCCATGTCGCACTAATAACTCTGCAACTTCATAGTGTCCATATGAACAAGCGTTATGTAGAGGTACTAATCCACTGATAAGTTAAAAAAAATTAAGAGTATTTATCAAGATCTAAAATCAAAAAAATATAGTTATCCTTCAAAATAACTGCCATCTTGCTTTTCTATTTTAGTCAAGTTATTTTAACTGAGGTTATAAACTGTCTACATCCAGGAGCTCAGTTTACAAGGAAGAAGAATCAGCTTTCATAACTATGAGAAATGTGGCAATAATCTAACCACTGCAAGGATAAAGTTGAAATGATCAAGATGGAGGGACAGCAATCTCAGTTTCTGCACACATTAATACTGAGCAAGATTGAACAGATGTGAATTTAATCTACTTTTTTCTTTTTTGGCTATAAAAAAACACAATAAATGAAGAAGTCTTAAACTGCACCTAAAAGCTCTAGGAAGCAAGCACAGGAAGGCCAGTATATTTGCCAGTTGTCACCTTAATGGGAACAGCATCAATTTGTGCCAGGAAGACAATAGGTCTTATAAAATGTTTAAAAGTATCTAGGGATAGTCCAGGATGAAAGGAAAATTGCACTACAGCACAGATGGTAAATTTTATTATTTATTTTTTTATCCCACCTTTAAATTTTTTTATTAATAATACAAGGTGATAAAGACACCTAATACTTCTTCCTCATATTTTCCCCACAACAACAATCCTATGAAGTGAGCTGGACTGAGAGAGAGTGATTGGTCCAAAATCACCAGCCCAACTTTCATGCCTAAAGTGGGACTAGAATTCACAATCTCCTGGTTTCTAGCCTGTTGCCTTAACTGAGCTAGAAACGGCTCTCATAGATACTGGCTCTATCAGATTAGATATCTTGATCTTCTGCTTGAATTTGACCAAGGTTTTAATGAGCAGATATTGCTGGAAGTAGTATACCAAATTGTAACTGATTTGTCTCTGTAGGGAAGAAATAATGTATTTAACAAGGTGAGGTAGACCAAGGAAGTTTTCTAAAGATGAGAAAGAGTTCATTCTACCCATATATAAAACAGTACATTGCATGGTCTCAATTACCCTTTATCCTTTGCATGAACATCTGCTCCATGATGAAGCAAGTATTCAACTACTGAAACTCGATTATAACCTGCAGCAAAGTGCAAGGGGGTTGAATGACGTCCCTCCAAATCTCTACAATTCACATTCTGAGGACTGCAAAGTTGCTATGTAAAAATGAGAAAGGAAAACATCCATAGTAGAATTCACCACAGACATTTCAAATAGACATTTCACACCTCAAGACATTATAGTAAGAATAATAAAGATTCCTGGACAATATAAAAAATAACTAAAGCTCTGAGTGCAAATTATCTTACAATAAAATAACTAAGATTCCATACAGTTTATTTTTCAGAAATAAAAAAAAAATCCAATAATGTGAAGGTAATATAGCATATGATACAAAGTAGTGCAAAGAAGTGGAAATCCATCAATATGTCATATTTTATTTTTACTAAGAAAAATTAATCATTTGGAGTTTTATAAGAAACTATTTAAAAACTGTAGTTCCATTAATAACCTAACAGGAGGGTTAAAAACTACGCATGGACATAAAAAAAACATGGCAAACATGGCTATCTAAACAAATAATATCACAAATTGAATACAAAACACTCTATAATAAAACTGATTTGGGGCATATTTCATCTTCTGGCATATTTTAAGTGCTCAGCACAGAATCTGGCAACATTGTATGTTGTAGGAGGATTGGTATCTGAGAGCAGTAGGGAGGTGTAGAATTGTCCTGAATGGTTAAATAAGGCCAGCTAATATGGTCAGAAAAATGTCCCAATAGGGAAGCAGAATATCTCATAAATATATGTGGTACTTGTTACAGAAAAACAGGCCCATTTTTTGCCTCCCAAACCCTCCATGTGTCCCGTTTTCAGCTTCCCCGACACCAGAGAGGGCAAAAATGGGATCTATGGAGAGTTTGGGATGCCAAAAGAGGACCCATTTTTAGCTGCAGAGTGCTTCTGGATGCCAGGGAGGGCAAAAACAGGACGCGCGGAAGGTTTGGGAGGCAAAAACAGGCCTGTTTTTAGCCTGCAGAGTACTTCTGAACACCGGGGAGGGCAAAAACAGGATGTGCGGAGGGTTTGGGAGGCCAAAAACAGGCCCGTATTCACTCTATAAGACGCACAGACATTTCCACTCATTTTTTTTTGGGGGGGGGGGTGCAACTTATAGTCTGAAAAATCCGGTAAATAGCATTTATTCAAGAATAGGACACTTTTCAGTTAGGAAAGTTTTAAACCCAATACAGTAGAACGGTCACGAATGCTTCTGACCATGACCAAATTGGGTTCCAACCAAAAAATTCACTTTTTTTTTTCGCAGCCGATTTCCCCTTCCATGCCATTTTATTTTGTAAGCGTCAAATTTCCAAAATTAGGTTCGGATCACGAACAAATTGGTTTGTGACCAAAGTTATGGAACGAATTATGGTTGTGACCAGAGGTTCTACTGTATTACTTTTCACAATATTAACTACTACATATATATTTAATGTCAAAGACTGCTTTAGCACAAAATATTATTCTCTCCTCTAAGCTTGATTTTCCTGTTTTCATTAATTATGGTTTATAACTTTATCCCAAAGTGATGATGCATTGTGGTTAATTATTTCTGCTTTAAAAAAAAATCTAACTTAAAGTAACAGTTAAGCACAATTAAGACTAATCAGGGTATAATGCAGGAATGCAATACTAATTAGTGTTAATAAAAAAAATAAAAATTCTAACAACCTAAAAATTGTAGGACAGAAGCATTTAAGTCCAATGACCACTGTAGACTATCATCATAAAAAAAATTCCTCATTGTATTTCAAATGGCCATATTTATCTTCAATTTCTTATAATTCTTAAATTCCAACATACCTTTACAGTTTCTAAATCTCCAGCTTTAGATGCTTCCAACAGTCTATAATCTACATCAGAAGTATGTACTGGAGTATTTTCTATTTAAAGATGAAAAAACAGTAAGCATTGTGGCTTTATAGGACATATTCAGGTTAGAAACTATTATTAACGCTCAGTATAACAGTATATTCTTTCTAGCATTGTGATTATAACTGAGCTATATATATGAACCTTCCCAATTCAAATCTCATCCCACGCATAAATTCATGGACTTAGCATCAGACCCAATATTGTAGAACAAAGTAAGTATAATTAAAGGACTTAATAGTGCTAACTTACTAATACTTAAAACATTTAACTCTATATACATATATATGCAGCAACCATGCCATTCCTTTTTAGATGGACAAGAGCAACTTAAGAAATGAAGGGCATCACATTTTGAAAAAAAAGAAGGAAATGTAATTAAATCTAGTTTACAACAACATCATTCATTGTACTACACCTGTAGGAAAATGTGTAAATTGGAGATTTACACATTGCACTTCCCAATTTTTTATTCATTAGCACCTCTTGCACTCTTGTAATCAGCACTCTACCAAATACTTCCCAGACAAACATAAACTAATCTCCTGTAGTTTTTGCATTCACACTTTTTCCTTTTTAGTGAAACCAAAATCACATTCTTCTAATTGTCAGACATAGATACATTCTTCACATATGCATAGTAATATCCCACAGCCTCTTTATAAGACAAGCTCATTCATATTTTAATATTTCTCCAGTTATAATTAATATCTATAATTATAACCTTACCAATTTTCAACATTCTCACAGCTATTATGACTGTAATGTGTTTTTTTTTCTTGGACACCAAAATTTTTAGCCCTTGTTCAATTTTACTTTTTGATATAGCACAATTATACTTTCCAAACTCTAAAATACTCTTTCTACCATGTTATTTATCTAATTTACAGAATTATCCATTTCACCCAAGATGACTCTAGTCGATGTATAACAAATGGGTAAAACCACATATACAAATAATTTTAAAAAGTAAATATTATAAAAAGTGTAGATTCATAAATCCTAAGTGAAGAGAGGATAAGCATAACCAGCTCAGGATCTAAGCATGTCTATAGTTCCCCAGGACCCACAAGTTGGTAACAACATAAGCAGGTGTTGAAGACCTTCTGGTATGTCAAAAGGGATGGAGCTAATCTAATTTGAGGAGGAAGAATGTTCCATAAGGTACATCATAGAAAGCACATCTCCTGAGACGCACCAAATACAGGTTCATAGTTGATGGTACCTATAGTATGCCTCTCTGTCAGATCTAATGAGGCAGACTGATATAATCAGGGAGAGGCAGTCCCTCAGATAGCCCAGTCCCATGTCATGAAGATTTTTAAAGGTTAAAATGAGCACCTTGAATTGGACCCAAAAGAAAACTGGTATTTTATTTTATTTTATTTAGAGAATTTATATGGCTGCCCACTCACTTTCAGTACCTTTAGGAGGCTTCAAAAAAATGAAAATCCAATATATAAAGAGTAAAAACAATAACCCCACCCCAACCCTCCTGACAACAAAAGCAATCAAATTCCTTCATTTGTTTCATCCCAATTAAACTGAATCACTTTTATTTTGAATTATTTTTACTGGTGACAACAAAAGGGAACATATGTTGCCCAGGGTTAAATTGTGGTGTTGAGAAAGGTTGTTTGCTTGCAGATGTTTCATTATCTGACTAGGTAACATCTTCAGTGCTAGTGAGTGGGGGTTTTGCTCCGTTTATATAAAGTAGTTTGGCCTGCCAATGTTGGTGCAGATGTGGTTTTCTCCTTGGTAGTTCCCTAATTAGGGTATTTTTTACTGCTTATTTGTTTTTCTGGTGTTAATCCCTGGTGGTTACTGGAGAAGATGTGTTCTGGTCTTTTTTGTTTCCTTCTTAGCTTTTTATCAGTCCTTTGAATGGTCTGTAAATGTGGTCTACCTATATATGCCTTTTGATAGCCAATTTGTCTGAAAGTCAAAAATCTAGGAATTCTCTAGCATTTTAGATTTAATTTGGTCTAATATGCTTACGATTTCCCAGTTGAAACTATGGTTGAATCTGACCATGTGTTGTGAGATTAAGGACTTTTCACTGTGTCTTCTGACTGCTAGCTGGTGTTCATGGATGTGTTCTGCTAGTCTTCCTCCCAGATGTCCTACATAGTATGTTGTAGATGACTTCCTTTTTTTCCTTTTAGGGCTACCAGGTCTTTAGGGTTATTTAAGATGTTTTGGAGAGCTCTGGTTGGTTGGTTTCTGTGCTACGGTGTTGTCATGTGTTTGCAATATCTTTTATCTTTTTCATAGCTTGTGTTGGTTGTGCTGTAGTGGGCTGAATGGTCAGGCACTTTTTGATAAAGTTGTGTGAATATACATTTTGTTGAAAGATGTAATAAAGGTGGTCTTTTTCTTTTCCTTAGGAACTCCTTTTCTTTAAGGTAGATAAAACAGTGCAGTAATAACCACAACAGGACCATCCAAATGTAATGAACAAGACCTCTAATTCCAAATAAAAAACATGATTAAATGCATCACTGCATGCTTAACATGCAGTCTAGAACAGAGTCCGGCTTGGCGGCCCGGCTGGTGGGGGGAGAGGGGAACTGGGCTGCACGAGCGATGGGCTGGCACACCCCTGGTCTAGAAAAATTTCTCAGCTCAGTCTCTGTAATAATCTTAAAACTAGAACAGTTTGTTTGATTGCCTATTTTTTGTATTCTTCTATAATTTAATCAGAACCATGCATTTAAAAAGGACAATAGCTGGAAGTGGAAAGCTGTAGGAAACAGACACACATTTTCTATCCAGATGTTTATTGTTACTTTGTTATTTACTAATAAAAGATGAGAGACATGAGGAGTTTTACGAAAAAGAGAAATTAAGGCCCACTAGGTTTATGTAGCAGAAAATAGCAAGCAGCAGGAAACAGTCATGCACATTTTCTGTCCAGATTTTTAACGTTATTTTGTTCTTTAATCAAAATAGAGGGACATAAGCAGATTTACGAAAAGAGAAATTAAGGCCCACCAATTGACTCATATTTTTATTTAAAAGTTATTTTTTCACACTTTTAAATTGATAATAATTTTGCACAAATGCAGAGCAAGATATTTAAAATGAATTTCAAAAAACTAAAATTAGAACCAGATTTTCTTCTGAAAATCAAAATTATTCTTCTGTTGTCAAACAACAAAAATACCTACCATTCAGTATTTGCTGCACTGCTTCATTGCCCATTTGTGCTGCTGTGAAACCTTGTAAGGAGATGATGGAGGGGTCGGAGCCATAATTCAACAGGAGGCGACATGTCTGCAAGTGACCTGCCAAAGCAGCCCTGTGCAAAGGCGTCTGTCCAAGTGTGTCCAGTGCATTCATCTAAAGGGAAAAATGAATAATGTGTACATTTATACATATATGTTAATTTGGAGTATTTATATAACATTTTCCACTGCAAGCTTATTTATTATTTCTATTTCACTTCATAACCTACGTGTGATAGACAGAAACCAAGTTAAATGAGATTATTATATAGGATATTCATTTAGTTGCCCTCAAGCTGCAGTAACTCATTTAAGATTGTAAATGATTATACTGCTGCTACCTATACTACTTTGATAGTGTTTCTTTCATGCACAATAAGTGACTAATTTGGGATTGTTAGTAATCCCAACTAACTAATGTGGGATTGTTAGTAATGGAATAATGATGCTACTAAAAACTATTTATAGCAATTATAGTATCATGTGTTCAGAAAAGAAAAATGCTTTCTCCCCCCTTAGACCTTAATCTAAAGATTAACCTTATTGAAAAAAGAACAGATTTTTCAGATTGCTAGATATGTGTCTTAGACATGCAAGAAGGCCCAATCAGCCAGGGAATTCCATCTGCTGGGGTCCAGGAAAAGAGCCTTCTCTGAGGTCGCTCCTGCCCTTTGGAACGTCTTGCCCCCACCCTCCACCTGAAATCAGGTCGGCTCCCACTCTCCTGCCACTTGGCCTGGGGCTCTAATGGTGAAGGAGAATGCTGGAGGTAGTTAATAACAGATTCTCCCCTCACACCCAAACTCATCCTCCTTCCTCATCTTTTAGTTATAGCTGATAATTTGTATGTTACAGTGTTTCATTTTGATTATGTACATGTTTTTATATTGTTTTATTCTTTTTAATATTGTAAGCTGTCCAGAGTTACCTTGCGGTTAGATGGGCGACATACAAATTGAATAAATTAAAAGAAAAGTATGGTAGCAGTCAGATATACTGTAGAGTAACAATGTAACAAAGCAGTGCATTGAGAACAGCTGGTTTTACTTCATTCTATATTGAATGACAGAGTCTTCTCATAGATCAAGGTATTCTCAATGGTTTCATCCAGCGTCACAGCTGAAAAGCCTTCATTTTACAAACACAAAGACTTACAAACACAAACGGTTGATACTTATCATCTATCACTCCATTTAACTTGACAGAATTAGAAAACAGGAAAGCAGATTTCTAATTAAAATTTCTTAAATATATTGCTCTTTATCTGTTTGCTTTTTTTCTAAAAAAGATGTTAATATAGTAGGAAAATGACATTCAAAATATAGGCAAGCTATAAGATACAAAAATATAGCATGAAACTATGAACATAGTAAAATATATAATTTAGACACAAAACTCCAGTTATATATTAGGAGGATGTCATAAAATAAACCGGTAAAAGAATTCTTCATATTTCAAATTAGTTTTCTTACAATACAAATATTGTATTTTCCTACCACTGAATCAGGGGTGAAATGCTCCTGGTTCGGACCGGATCGGCTGATTCAGTAGCAATGGAGGCGGGTGGTTCGGAGAACTCATCAGAGGCTTTTTTTTTTTTTTTACATTTTAAAAGCATTTTTTAAAGGTAAAAAAGCTGAAGCCTGCTAGGCAAAAAATGGGTGATGTAGGCAAAAAATGGGAGGTGGGGGGTTCATTTTTGGGAGGGAGGGAGGGAGAAGAAGGAAGGAAGGAAGGAAGGAAGGAAGGAAGGAAGGAAGGAAGGACGGACTACAAATCTGGCACTAGACGCAGCTTCAGAAGATAATCCAGGGTTGGAAGGGACCTGGAGGTCATCTAGTCCAACCCTGCTCCAGCAGGACATTGTGAGTTTCTGTCTTTTGATCCCCGTCACATGGTTACATAACCACGCCCACCCAGTCACATGACCCCACCAAGCCATGCCCACAGAACCGTTAGGTAAGAAATTTAGATTTCACCACTGCACTGAATTCATTTTTCATATATGAAAAATCACATATTTGTAATGAAAACTGAAATGTTCCAAGCACTGCATTAGGCCTCCATATATTAAAGGGAACCTTAGTCTAAGTATATTCCATTAAAGTTTCTTTGATCTTTGGTACATACCAAAGACCACTAATAGCACAAAATCTTGCTCACAATCAAGAGTATTTTTTTTAAAAAATCATGATGTGGTGTTTTTTTTTTAAATTGGAAATTATTTGCCTCTGTCAGGAATGTAACACAAATCATTAACTTTATCTTTAAAAAGGAGATAGTATTATTAAGGCAGATATCTTGTTTTCAACTAGAAGCCAAACATATTTAAATTAGAGCTATATGCCTTTAAAATAGAAAGTTGGGCAGTAATTTTCTTGCTAAAGGCAATAGACACTATCATTCTCTCCATTGTTGTTTATTTTTATGATTTTTTTCCCCTAAATTTCCATTTAGGAAAAATAGCAAGAAAGAAACGAAGAAGAAAACAAGGAGATATATATATATATATATATATATATATACACATACACATACACATACACATACATATATACCCAAATATATCCAAATAAAGAAAGCAAAAACAATTTCTGCTTTTTCTTGTTAGCAATAAGGACTATTCTTGCTATAGATTTAAATGTTCAAAATATGAGCTCTCAATTACAATATTACTGATAATAATTGAACACTGTCCAACTGCTATGAAATGGACAGTGGAAAATAAAAATATTTTATGGTAGCGCAAAACCAATTTGTGCCTCTTGCTGAATATATCCCAATCCAAACTATTCGTCTACATAAACTTTAATTAATTTTTTAAAAAGACACTTCATATCTACACTAATTCTTCATTTTGCCTATTCAAAATTAATTCAGCACTTAAGATGATATTAAATTAAAACTCCAACTAACAGAAGCAAAACAGATTGAGGGATAACATGATCACATTCATTAGTCTTAAATGAAAATGAAATGTCATTAAATGAAAATGTCTTTAATGCCCCATTGGTTTTCTTATGATACCATACACAATTTAAAGCAGTCTTCTCCCATCTGATGCCTATAAGATGTGTTTAACTTTTATGTCCCAAAATTCTTGGCCAATCTGTATGTTATTCTGCAGCAATGCAACAGTCAGTATACAGAATAGCATTCTGTTCTGCCAACATCTGTATCACTTTAGCAGTGGAAACAACAGTTTCCAAATTATTTGGTTTCTAGAGACGAGGATATAAAGAGAAATTCTCAAGTATTTTCTCCTCAGATAGATGACAAGAAGTTGTACTGGAAGTTTCTTTTGGATACTGAAGACAAGATATTAGAAAATGACTGATAGTTATCTAAGGAGCAAGGTAAAAAGAACAATGCACAACTCTCCCTACATATTTAAGCCTCCCAACAGAGATTTAATGTGACCTTATTAAAGCTAAGCAAACAAAAATGGCAAAATACTAGAAACCTACATCACAATTTTAAGTTCCTATCAGTGTAAAAAGAATGAAACCAGACTTCCTAATATGTAAAAGCCCTCTTCCATGTTTAGGGATTCCTGGGAGTGATATTGGCATTAGGTTACCTCAACTTCTGCTAAGATGAAAAATGTGCGTGTCCTCACGATCTAATGTAATTTCTCCTTTCCACCAATATTTATACATCAATAAGTTCCATCTTTCCCCATTTGTATGACATTAACTTTGCTCACTGCTTCCCATAGCCACTAATAAGCAAGCATACAGGCAATGCAGCGTCTGGATGCAAAAAGATTGTCTGCATGTGGACTACTTCCTTTACAGGTAGTCCTTGATTTATGGCTATAATAGAGCTCAGAATTATGGTCATAGGTTGAGCCATCATGTGACTGGACCGCACTGTCATTCTGGCATTAAGCAAAGTTCCAATTTGCCTGGCTTTTTAAAACATATGATATCCTTCCAATTTTAAAAATATTCTTGTATTTTAATTAATAGATTTTATGACTATTTGAATTTGTTTTGCTATATCTGTTCTTAGCACAAAGTGAATCAATTTTGTGATCTTTTATATTAATGAGACTATAAACTAAAAATTCACTATCATCAGTTAAATATTCAGTGGCTAGACTTGGTATTCAATCAGCAAGAAGCTCACTTGGGAAACGCATTATAATTAACAACCTGAATGAACAATTACAGAACCATTTTGCCATTTAAATAAGTGCAAAGAATCTTTCCTAAAATGCTTCCCCACAGAAAAATAGAAAAAGGAAACAGCTGCTTAGAAATCCAGTACACTTGCAAAGTATTTTATGATCCTATAAAACCTGCTTAAAACAATGTCTACAACAGAAAGCTGGAGAATAGCACTTGTATAATACATGCCTAAATTATAGTGCACCTGTCTTACAAACAGTTAAAGCATTGTTGAAGTTAAAACTCTAAGAAGCTATAATATTGGATAGACAAATACTTATTTTATATGCAAACTGCAAACATCCTGGGCACTGCTGAATTGTGCATTCTCTTCCTTCATTTACAATCCAAATAACAGTTTTACTTTATCATAATCTAATGCATAGTAAACTGTATCTAAGAATTGTAATCTTAGCTAAGCACATTACTTTTAATAGTAGAACTGTGAGTTATCAAAAGACTTTTGAGTTATCCAATATCTTGTTGGTTAGATATCATCACTAGATGCTGATGCATCTCACTCAAACTTTATATATAATCTCAAATAATAATCTGAACATACTGGAAGTATGGCTTGTGAGTAAGTCAGCTTTCCAGAAAAGATTGAAGAAATTTAGGAGCACATAAAATAGGTGATGCTATGAAATGTTTTTTCCCATGCTTACTATAAATGCAATTACAGCATCCATATATCTAATGACAACTTAAACCCTCAAATTAAATTATTCCATTAGAAAGAATTATTAGCAAGCCTATACTTGGTTCAAAATTAATGAATGGAATATTTAATTCCTCTGAAGGATACTTCAATAAATATGATAAACTGATCCATTTCTCTAAAAATCCACTCATTAACTGAATAAAAATATTCTTTTCTAATATGTTGTCCCAAGTACCTAACAGAATAAATAAGCATTTATTGACTAATAGGGCTGGGCAAGTCTTAAGATTTAAAGGTGCTTCACTCTGCATAGGCATATAAATGCAATAGCTTCTGCATAGTTTCCAAGTTATGAAGAATGGCAAGAGTTGCAGACATATACCAGATCTTAGGCATATATTTGACTTTGAAAATCCTACTGATTAATTTATTGAATTTCACTTAAAATGTACTAAAAGGAAATGGATAACAACCTTCACAGTGAGAATTACAGCCACATATCTCATTTTTTTAAAAAGCCTTTCTATCACATGATCCCAACGATTTAATTAACATTTACTTAGCATACTGTTTGATTGGAACAGAAAGGCATGTCAGGAAAGAAATGTCAGGAATGGGAGCAGATTAGAATCTATGATGAAGATGTACTCTTTCTATGTTATTGTATCAAACACTGCTAGGGCAATATCAGGAAAATAATCATAGGATTTTGTTTATTAAATCTAATGCATTATGAATGAATTCAGCAGAAAAATAAAAGGAAATGTTTTATCTGAATTCTTTTAAGTCAAAACAGACTTCTATTAATTCTGTATCAAGTAGAGATGGAATAAAATTAAAGACCTTTCCCCCCGCTCCCAAAACCCACGTCTCTAGAAGTTTATAGTAGATAATTTCAGAAACACATATGACAAATAAATCTGACCATATATACAATATAATATTGTATATTATATATACAATATAATATTTCCAAAGACTATCTATTCATATTCTGTAAGGAACAAGACGAAATGCTGAGCATCCACTCCTGAAACAGCTATCCCTGCTACTGGATCCAATCTGGGTTGGTCACCGGGACCAGAGGTATCCATGTTACTATTAGAATAAGCAGGAATCATAGCTGCTTATCACACACACGAGAGATCACACACCACTCTTCCCATCCACTGCATTATTTAAAATACAGAACAATATTTACCTTTGCTCCATGCTTATGAAGAACTTCCATAACATCATTGTGTGCTCGTTCAGCAGCCACATGCAATGGAGTCATGAAACTAGATTGGAAAAGAGATAAGATTAACAGCTCTCAAAGCTTGCCTGTTCCATCTAAATGCAAATATTCCAATTTCAAAGAATAAACGTACTCCTTGTTTTTTTCATTGACATTTGCTCCTTTCCGAAGCAGTAATTCAGTTACTTGTTTCCGTTTAGGGTGAAGAGAAGACACAGCACAGTGCTGCAAAAGAGACAGCATTGTATGAGAAGATGATAATATAATGTAATATATAATATAATAAAATGTAAGCCACCCAGAGTTGCTGTATTAGTGAGATGGGTAGCATGGAAATTTAAGTAAATAAATACATAAACAAAATAAAATTATGTTCATTCAACTTTTGTTGTTGTTGTTACAGTAGTTGCAAAGTCATGTCCAACCTATCTAGTAAAGCATAATTTACGTGATCTCCCCTATTCTTAGCTCTCTATTATCTTTCCTCAAAAATTAGTACCACATGAGCCATGTGAACAAATCTTTCTCAGTCACTTTTTAAATATCCTTGGTTGATTTCAGCCTGGCTTACATGTCTCAAATAGTAGATAGTAAATTGAATAAGCACAAGAGAACCACCACCAAAATCCCACATACATTTAGTCAGCAAGTTTCCAGCAGTCCTCAAAGGCATTATGAACAAATTAGAATAGGTCTAATACTTAATACCTAGACTGGTTTTATTTTATTTTTTTCTGGAAAGGAGCTAATCTGTTAGGTTTTTTATCTGAGGGAGCAAGATTTCAATCGGAATTTACCATATTTAGAGAGAATGAGAGGTAAAATATTCATTTCAGCTCCTTCCTTTTTTCATGCACTGAATCAAAGAACTATTATAAAGAGATAACCTTCTCTACCATTACTTCCACTAATCATAACAACATTATGTTTTTATCCCATTTTTTCTTCAAATGACTATAAGTCCCTGACAAGGATGTCTCCCTTAATTTTATCCTATAACAAAATCTCATAGTAGAAGTTTGTACAGGAAGGATGAGTGGTCTCAAACTGCCCACTGAATTTCCATAGCCAAAGGTAGCCTTAGACTTGGATTTCCTCAACACTATTCCAATATCTTAATTATAGTGTGATTACATTTTAACGGATTACTTTCACAGAAGAGATAAAATATTGAAGGGACTGCACAATACATTTCAGAGAAAAAAGAAAAAAAATGTTTTGGGTCAATGGAAGAGATGTTTCTGTCAGATTTTTTTTCTTAACATGACATTAAATCAATAGCAGGTCAAGCATTAATTTTTAATAGGTGAAACTCTATGTATAACTATTGGTATGACTGTACCAGAAAATCTTAAATGTATACACAGCTAAAGCGGAAGAGTGACTCCATGATCTCACCAGTGCTGTCTCATGAGATTGTGGCTGCTTAAAATTAATGACCTCCAAAGCAAGTGTTTTCTTGACTTTGGCTAAATCAGCTTCCCTTGCTGCTTGTAATAAGGAATGTCCTTTGAATTCATCTGCAGAAGGGAAAAAAACATAGTTATGGGTGATAAATATCTGTTGTAAAACCAGATTTATAACAGTGGTGCAGAAAAATAATGTAGAAGGGAAAAAAATCTCTAGTGGACTGTCCCAATATATTATCTCAAATAATTCTTGTGAAAGACAGAAAAACATCCATGATTTAAGAAGTAAAGGCAGTTTTTAATCAAAATAGTTTTCAGTGCAAAATAACATTACTGCAGATACAGTTTCTCTGATAGTCTCTGAAGGTTATTTCAATTCTTTTGACAACTTCAAATAAATAAGGTAGTCAAAACAAAAATGGATGGCAAACAATTTTAAAACAGAAAAGGAGCTACTAAAATTGCAAATGTGGCTCAGGGTATGCAAATGCCAAAAAGAAAGAAAAAATATAACATCTTCACATCTGGGGTTAGATTGAATCTCTAATCTAGAAAAGAATCTTGAGACTGTAGTAAACAGTAAACAACTCAATTAAAATTCAGTGTGCTAAACTATGAAAAAGACAAATCTCACATTGGGGATTCATTAGGAAAAGAATGAAAATAAAAACTACAAATATGTCTTTCTATTCCATAGTCACATTTAAAATATTATATATATATATATATATAATTCAAGCTGACACATTTCAAAAACAGCTTTCACAGTGTTAAATACAGCCATTCCTCATTTAGTGGCTACTTGATAAGTAACCATTTGCAAATATAAAAATATAGTAATAAATGATATTAAAAATCATTTTCTGACCAAAGGGGAAAAATAGATATTATACAAGATAACTTTATCTGAATGAAACAGCAGCAACTAGTGATCTTCACTGTGTTTCTCTCTCTCTCGATCATTTAGTGATCATTTTTCTTAATGCCCAAGTCATTGGAATATGATTGCTAAATGAGAGGATGTAGTACAGGGGTGTCAAACTGGATTTCTTTAAGGGCTGGATTAGCATTGTAGTTCTCCGCGGGCCAGTGAGGGGAGGACGGAAGAGATGAGACAGATGTCTCCTGCAGCACCCTGCCAGCCAAAATGGGGCATGGGGGGGCACACACTGCCCCCCCATGCCCCATTTTGTCTGCCAGAGGCACCACGGGCTGGTCCTTTGCTATTTCCAAGTTGGCCCTGTGGCCTGGAAATAGAAAAGTGCTATTTTTTCTGTCTTTCACAAGCATTACGTGCTTAATCTGTTAAACGCACCGTGGGCCAAATCTGGACCACGGGCCTTGAGTTTGACACCCCTGGTGTAGTATATGGAAAGGAAGCAGATAATCAAAGAGATGGTGGACCTATCCTATCAACAAATTTTTCATTTGGGAGTTTTTAGGCCAGAAAAGATGGAAATTGTAAACAAGATATAGAGGCCATAACATCAATATACACAATTATGTACTGAATGGAGAAAAACTACAATGAAAATGGATCACCAACTGACTCAGTGTTTTACGAAATTATAAAAATTGTCACACAGATACATAATGATACATAAATGAGTTAGCTAGAAAAGTATGGAAGGACAAATTCATGGAAAATTAATGTTTTCAATGATTACTAGTTTTGATATCTATAAATATTAGCTCCAGTACCTGAGATAACAGACTAGGCAGAACACTGCTAACACTCATACTGATAGGCTTCCTTTTAGCAGTGATTGAGCAATGTCAGCTGGACCAAAAACATCTTAAATTCCACAAAGTTCCTAGGCATTTATTTTGTAAGTTTTATTTATTTATTTATTTTTAATTATTTGATTTATATGCCGCCCTTCTCCGAAGACTCAGGGCGGCTTACAATGTGCTCAGCAATAGCCTTCATCCTTTTGTATATTTATACAAAGTCAGCTTATTGCCCCCACAACTGGGTCCTCAATTTACCTACCTTAGAAAGGATGGAAGGCTGAGTCAACCTTGAGCCTTGGCGAGATTCGAACCCTGCAGTAATTGCAGGCAGCTGGTCTTAATAACCAGCTTAATAACAGGGTGCCTTAAACCCCTGTACTACCAAGGCTCTTTTTACAAAATAAAACTTTTTTGTAAGCTCACAATAATGAAGAAGTGATGGTGATCGGGAATTATGCTATAAATTAAAACATTACCTCTGTAAAAGACAAGGTTAGGTTGGTCCCGACCATGCTCACTTTTAGGAAAGTCTTGAAAACTAGGCTGCTTTCTTGGGCATAGGAGTTGAGAAAGCAACTGAGCCAATACTGCTGGTATGTGGTATCTTTGGTAGCCATTCTATGCTTTGGTTGGTCCTGATATGTATTTTTTCTTACAGTGTATTTTTTAATTTTTTGGTAGCCTCCTGGAGTCATAGTACTGAGATGGGTGGCCACATAAATAAATTTAGATTAATAAGTAAGATTAAATAAAGTAAAATGCATAGGTATAAATCCTTTAAATTTCTCAAATGTTACCAAAAATTCATCAACTGATGGTGAGATACCAGATTAGTCTTCCTTTAAAAGAACAGAATATTGTTTTCAATACTGTAGAAAAGAATGAATTCTGTGGTCTTGCTGAGAATGATAACACCTTGCACATAGTCATACTTACAGGTGAGCCTCTCTTTGAGCTCAGGTGTCGGTGCCATATCAACAGCACTCTTGCCATGACAGTTGACTAATGTTGGATCAGCACCATGGCTGAGTAACAGAGAACAAACTTCCACACGATTCTTGGAAGCGGCTTCATGTAATGGAGTAAACTGCCAGAGATCCATTGCATTAACACAGGCTCCATGCTAAGGAACAAATGTAACAGGAGGAAAAGACAATGGGCATTTTATGTTGCGCCAAGGTTATAATTATTTTTTTAGTTTTAAATACACTAGGTTGGATTATCTGTTTTATGTGATGGAAAACATATTAGAATTTCTAGCTAACATATATGAAGAAATTTAATCATTTCATTTCATTATCTGAACAAATGTATTCTGCTTGATATCAAAAGAGCGAGATTAACACATGAGATATGTTTGCAAATATTAATTGGTATAACAGACCAATTACAATAAATCTTGATATAATAGCACTTGAGAGTCTTTTGTTTATTTCTCAACTTGAAATAACACAAACCTGATGACTGGCTTGGGACAAGTATGGTAGTGCCTGTTCTATGAAACAGCGCCATCTTGTGGGATTCAGGAGACATCCCTTTGCTGTCATGATGCCTGCCCAATGAAACGGCCCATTTGATCTCTTCTCCACTCCTCCCCAAAAACTGGATGGCCCTGACTTGCTGGGTTATTTTTATTTTTATTTTATTTATTTTATTTTGTCGAGTACATATTAGATAATATATATAAGTATAAGCATGAATTGAATACATAAAATGAATACAATTAAAGGGAATATCAGGACAGGGATGGTAGGCCCGCTGGTGCTCTTATGCACGCCCCTTACAGACCTCTTATGAATGTGGTGAGGTCAACAGTAGAGAGTCTTAGGTTAAAGTTTTGGGGGTTTGGGGATGAGACCACAGAGTCTGGTAGTGCATTCCAGGCATTAATAACTCTGTTACTGAAGTCATATTTTCTGCAATCGAGTTTAGAGCGGTTCACTTAAGTTTGTATCTATTGTGTGTTCGTGTATTGTTGTGGTTGAAGCTGAAGTAGTCATTGATAAGTAGGACATTGTAGCAGATGATTTTATGAATTATGCTTAGGTCATACCAAAGCAAAAGTCCATCAAAGTCTGGCTTCCCTTTCAGGGGTTATGACTGCTAAAGAAATCCACAATGTGTGTTTTGGGGGCTATGAGTTACTTGCAAAATACCTTACCTCTTTATATTATTATTATTATTATTTTTGCTTTAATTTATATGCCGCCCTTCTCCGGAGACTCAGGGCGGCTTACAATGGGTTAAGCAATAGCTTTCATACTTTTGTATATTTATACAAAGTCATCTTATTGCCCCCACAATCTGGGTCCTCATTTCACCTACCTTTGAAAGGATGGAAGGCTGAGTCAACCTTGAGCCTGGTGAGATTTGAACTTGCAGTAATTGCAAGCAGCAGATGTTAATCTGTTAATAACAGTGCTTTAGTCCACTGTACTATAGGCTATTTAATTTCATTCTTATTTTTAATAGTTATTCACTTAGGTTAGGCAGCCCTGTAAATTTTCTAAATAAATAAATCTGTCCTACAATCTAGATGAGAAAAATAGAATAGGAATGTAATCATTTTTGATTTATTAAAATTAAACCAGAGTAAAAGGAGGTGCTTTTTTTTAAAAAAAAAAATTTAACAAAATTGGCGACAACTTTTAGTTTTCTTTTAATGATGAATTATTTCAAATAAGAAGTGGCCTTTTTTAATGCGGAACAGGGAGCTCTAAAATATTTTCTTTATCAACATCATAAAGGCATACAAATTATCTCACATGCAATACAATGTACAATTTGTAAACAGAATAAAACCCTTCACGTTAATGACAGTCTTTATATAATTACATAATTATTAACTTATCCACCTTCAACAGCAATTCTGTAACTTCATAATGTCCATAGGAACAAGCATTGTGTAGCGGCACAAGTCCACTATAACAAAGGGGAAAAAAAACATTGTTTAACTATTCAGAAAAATAATTCTTCGCTACATTGCACCATATATTTTATCTGCTTTAATATTTTGCTTGGGCTAATGCATTTGGCAAATTGTTTATTTTTAAAGCTTTGCACAGTTCTAATGTTTCCGGCTTGCATAAGTGTAGGAGTGGTATCTTTCTGGGGATTCTTTTGTTTTTCTCTATTTTGGGCTTATTGTTTGTCTAATTGCTGTGTGTACACAGTTACATTTCATTAAAGGACATGTTTTACAAATATTTTAAAGGACTATTTCACAGTTTTTATATTTTTATTCCACTCAAAATTTCAGACATAAAAAACCATGAGTAAAATAAGCCAACTTCCATGAACCAGTTTCAAACAAGTTAGAATAGTGATATTCCATCTAAAAGCGAAACATGATTTGCTTCTTGGAAAAAGTTCAAACTTTCAAATCAACCAAATCACTATCTTATATTTACTGATAATCATGCTAGATTCGTCTGAATGGCTCACAGAATATTACTCATGCAAATATACACTGCAACAAAATATGCTAAGATGGAAATCAAAACAATATCAGAGAATAATGAAGGAAACAGAAATTACAAATATACACAAAATTTAAACAAAAGCTACCAGGTTTAAATGATTTAGGGGGGAGGGAAGAGTTTTGCCTGGCCTCAAAATAGTACCTATTCTGTGAATGTCATTCTGAAAAGGTGCTTTCACCCATACTCCTCTACCATCATATTAGCACTATCAAAACCAAATTATACAATTTTACATACCCTTTATCTTTTGCATGGACATCAGCACCATGCTGAAGTAAAAGCTGGACTATACGAACTCTGTTATATCCTGCAGCCAAATGTAATGGGGTAGACTGTAATAAGAAACAGATATTAAAGAATATAAGCATATTCCAAGTTAAACCAAATCTTTACATTGACATACAATAATTATAAATAACAATGCCAGCTGAGTATGTATTATCAAAATACTTAACTCAAATTACAGCTTTTCATCCTGTATAGCAAAATACTTTTGCTGGACAAAACGGGGTGGGTGGAGTTACCAAAGGCTAGAAGTAATATAATGTTCTTTTTTCTTTGTATTTTTTTTACCTTTTTTTCTAAAAAAATCTATGTATGTTTTTTTTTCTTTGTCCATGTATTTTTATTTTGGGGTTTCACTATTTTTTGTTTTTCTGTCATTGTTTTCAAAACAATAAAGAATAAAATCTGAAGAATAAAATTCTAAGCACTTAGTACTGAATAACATGAACTTAGTTTAAATCTTTTTTTAAAAAAATTTAAAATGGCATTTACAATCTTTAGATCAACTAAATGAAGTTTAAATATGGAGGAACAGGTTTAAAATATATTTTATACATACAATTTATCCTGTCTGCTATTTTATGGTAACCAATATTTTTCTTGAGGTTTCTCTTTCTTGTTTTTGCCAGGTTTCTCCAGAATACCAGGCTTTATTTCTCTGGATTATCCTACAGAAAGACTAGGGAGAAGGTCCCTAAACAAACTCAATTACAGGGCAATCAAGTCAAGACAGTCTTCTGTGCCTGGTTTATGGTATTTGTGGCTAATATAAACTTCTCTCTTCTCTGCAATTCAAGACGCAATAGTCCTACTCGGCTATTATCCTCTGAGGACGCCTTTTGCCTATTCGGCAACTACAGTATTGTGCTTCTGGCACCAAGACTAAAATAGCTTCCATAACCAGCATACTGTATAAAAACTCAAGGTATCAGGATCACGATAACATTGGGTTTTCCATGCGAGTTCTTTCTCTCAGCCTGTACAAAATTATAGAGCTGCCATGCCAAGTAATGCCACAGAAACTTGACTTCAAATATCTTTCACAAGAAGCTGCAATTTTCAGTATTTCGTCCATTTAATGTTTTTGAGCGGTCTCGTCTCTAAGGATTTCGCCTCTTGGAAAAAAAGCTATACTATGACTTGATTATTAATCATTCTCATAGTGAATGTGGCACATAGTAAATGTGGAATCCATAAAGATTTAGCAAGCCCATGACACAACACTGAAAGCAACAATGATCAATTTCAGTTTATATAGGGTTCCTTAAAACGTAAGGCTATATGTTAATTGAGTAAATGAACTGACAAATCTTTCAATTATAGTTATTAAATATTTAAGCACAAATGAATAAATTATAATTTCAGAAAAGGAATTCTATATCACAGGTTTCTGGACTTTGGGATCTCAATTGGGCCTTATCTTTTGCAGACACAATTAGGATTAGGAGAAGAGCTACAAAATCCTCTAAGTTGAGAATTTTATCAAGTAGCAGGGATGGGATTTTTTTTTCTTTTTACAAAGCCTCTAAAGCAAACAAGATCACAGATATTTGTAATATAATGTCCCTAATTAGAACTAGAAATCTGCTTCGCACACCATAGAAAAGTAATAAAATTAATTTCATAAACACCATTCAACACTTTCTGATTTCTGATTGAACGTAATTATCTGGATAAATAACTAATTCAAGGCAACATTAACATGTAGTGCTAACCACTTCAGAATAGGCAAGGAAGAGGAAAACTTTCCTTCTTTCTCCCTTTCCTTTCCTTCCCTTCTTTCGTTTTTCCTCCCCTTCCCTTCCCATCATTCCAGCCTTCAATATAGCTTAAAACAACTCCAGATGTTTCCTCTAATCAACACAAACAAGAGTCTGGAGCTCAGAAGAGCAATAGTGAAGTAACTGAGGCCTGTAAGACAATTTTAAAAAAGCACTTCCATCATTCTTCCTGACCTTTCTTGCTGATAACTTTATTCTCCAAAGGGTGGTAGAAGGCTCAAAACAGTTATCATTGACTAGCTAATGGAAGATGGTAGATCAATGAATTGGAAAAATCAGCAATGTTGGGAAAACTGATTATGTAATGCCTGAGTTTTTGACTTTAAAGTAGACTTGGATATAAGCAAAATCCTATGTTTAGCTTTAGAAAAGCAGATTTAAGTAAATATAGAGTAATACTAAGGAACATTCTGCCCAAGAAAAAGTTAATGGGAAAAGAAGCACAAGATGGACTGGAGTTCCTATAAAAGGAGGTACTAGAAGCAGAATAACATATAATTCCCAGAAGAGAAAAATAGAATATTGAAAAAGCCAATGTGGCTGCTATGAAAAATTGGGGGGGGGGGGATACATTGATGTGTCTGGTACTATAAATAAAACAAATTTAAAAAGATACATACAGAATTTACAAAGAGTAGAAATCAAGGCAGTAGGTTAGTGAGAACTGCAGAAATGGTTTCAGAAAAACTGAAATGAAGTAGAAAGGGCAAACATCTCATCTGGAGCCAAACCCCAGAAAATAAAGCAAAATAAAACAATTTTGACAGGTCAGAGAAAATAAAAGAATTACATTTAATGAAGGAGAATGTGGGGATTCTTTGTTTTCCAAGGATTGGAAACACCATAGCATAAAAGGTAACTACAAAGTGCTTTATTGTAGCATACATCTTTCCTTATAATAGGCTTTTGCTCTGGGTTAACTTACCCCTCCACTTTTGTGAATTGATGTGCCACATATATAAGCCTTTTAGTCCTTGTAACAAATAAAAATCTTAAAAGTTGTAAGGTGGAATGCAACCTTTGCCTCTCTCCATTCTTCAAATACCTGAAGGGATGCTATATAGAAGAAAACCAAAACCTGTTCGCTATTGTCCCAAGATGTGGGACTGAAACAAATCAATCATTTTAGAGAAACACTTGACTGTTAGGGGAAAAAAATAGTAAAAGACGGCTGATACTCCAATCAACTACTCAGAAAGGGCAATCTGAAACTATCTTTTACTGGAAGTGTTCAAGTAGAGACTGGATGAGCCTGATTTACTGTATTTTTCAGAGTATAAGATGTACCTTTCCCTCCAAAATAGAGGGTGAAAATCTGTGTGCGTCTTATACTCTGAATGTAGCCCCGCCCAGCCTCTCAAACAGAGGTTTCAGAGACTGAAAAAAGCCTCAGAAAAGAAGCTTCAGAAAAAAAGCCTCCAAACAGAGCTTCAGAAAAAAAGCTTCTGAAACAAATTTTCAGAGGCTTTTTTTCTGAAGCTCTGTTTCAGAGGCTTTCAGAGGCAGAAAAAAAAGCAAGGCACAGAGTTCACAACCAACAAACCTGTTGCTAAAATTCACCTCTGGGAACAGCTGATTGGGGGTATTCTAGGAAGTCGATCCACCCACCAATCAGCTTTTTTCTTATTTTCCTCCCCAAAATCTAAGATGCGTCTTATATTCCGGTGTGGCTTATACTACGAAAAATATGGTAAATTTCTGCAGAGGATGAGATTCAACACCATCTATTAACTAGACCCATGATGGTGAACCTATGGCACGCAGTGCCCTCTCTGATGGCACACAAGCCGTCATCCCAGTTCAGCTCTGCTGCACATGCATGCGCGCCTCCCGCCGTCCAGCTGGCAGTTCGAGTCTATGCTGTGCATGGGGGGCACACTCGCATGCACAAGGGCCGCATGTGCATTGCACAAGGGCCGCATGTGCATTGCATTTTCGGGGTTCGGGCGTGCACATGTGCTTTGGACACTCAGTCGGAAAATGTTAGCCATCACTGAATTAGACTGTTTCTTCCAATTCTATATCCCATGGTGGCAAATCTATGATACGCGTGCCAAATGTGGCACATAGAGCCCTCTCTGTGAGCATACATAAAGTCACCCCAGCCCAGCTCCAATCGCGTTTCTCCATCACGTTTCACTTCAATTCACTTCTCACAAAAGAAAAAGATCTCACAAAGTTGAAATTCATTGAATGAACGTTTTCACTTGTGCACTTCACAATGGGGGAGATGGGGTCCCGTCCTTCCTCCTGAAGCCCATTAGGACGTGGAGCCACAATGCAACCCTGCATCGGCCCGGCAAAAGAAAGGAGTTTCTTTTCCTGCAGAGCTGGCTGCCTGTGTTGGGATGCCCCGCCTCCCCGCCAGCCAGCTGAGCATGGGCATGCTGCTCCTGGGTTAGTCAGCTTTTGGACGTCATTCCCACCACCCAGCACCAGTTCAGGGGTATATTCCCATGGAGGGGGGACAGAGAAACAGAGGAGGGAGCGGTGCTCAGGCTGCCCCACCCCCGCGGGGGGAGAGAGGGAGAAGGAAGGGGGGGGGATCTCCTCGACAAGATCCAGGTTGGAGTTGCCTTATTTTGTGTGGATCTCTAACGCTGGGCTTTGCCTGCCAGCATCCACTTCCCCTCCACAGCCCAAGTGGTTGGATTCACATGACATGTGAAGCTGGACAGGGGAGCCCGGATGGATGGATGGATGGATGGATGAGACACAGAGAGAGAGGGAAAGAGAGGGAAAGAGAGAAACAGACAGAGGCAGAGAGGGGGGGAGGGGGACGGAAAGAGAGAGACAGAGAGTAAGTGGGGAGGGAAAGAGAGAGAGAGAGAAAGACGGGGAAAGAGAAAAATGATATTGCAAAATATTTTTTTATTGTTTTAATGCTAAACGTAATATTTCAAAAATAGAAAAAAAATGAAAGGGCATAAAAGTGCATTTATCATGTTTTTCTTAGAACAATTAGTTGAACTCTACTTGTTTATCATTATTTTAATTAGTAAAATCTCATTATTCAGGTTAAATTACCGTGTTGGCACTTTGCAATAAATAAGTTGCAGTTTGGGCACTTGGTCTCTAAAACGTTTGCCATCACTGCTATATACCATGATAAATATGTAGAAAAATAATTTTGAAAATAACAGAATGTAAATTTCAATCTGAAGCAGATGAAAGTAGGATATTAGGGCAAGTGACAAGAAATGAAAAATATATGACCCTCAACAGGTGTGATCAAGTAAGCCATGCAAATAATATACAACAGGGGTGTCAAACTCATGACGACACATTGTTGTCACATGACATATCGCAACTTTCCCCTTCGCTAAAATGGGGGTGGGGATGGCCAGTGCATGATGCATCTGGCCCATGGGCCATGAGTTTGACAACCCTGATTTACAACATCCAGTGTGGTAGAGACAATATGGATTGTAATAGGCTTAAATCTACCCTAAATAAAAAGAGCTCTCACTGCATGACTTTGGGACAGTTATTCAGCCCAACTTACCCTTCCCAATGGAGGAAAGTCAGAATATAAATCTAACAGAATAACCATCTGTTACAACACCTCAGTTTGAATACCAAGACTACTGACAGATTAAAATAGTTTTCTGACAGGACCACTGAGAAACAAGAGGTACATTAAAGAGCAATTCCTCTGTGTAAACTGATCCCATAAGTATACTCAGGAGACATCAGGTGATAATACATTCATCTAGAAAATAAAAAACAGAGGAAAAATGTAGAGCAGTAAATAAATTTGTAGACTGAACTGGCTGGCCATTTGAATTGGAATTCAACTGCTAGAAAATGACCATACTCTATAGATTGTGGACTGTACTTTAGTTAAGGGCATGGTGTGTGCAAATTCAACTTTACCAATGGAAAACAACATAACCGAAGTATCAGATTATCAGTCTCTAAAACATCTCAAGAACACTAGATTGAGTATAATATGCTATTAACATCAATGGTAAAAAAAAAAGAAAACCTCTTTCTTCAGAAAAGTTGCATCAGGACAAGATAACTGCCTGATAAGAGGGGCTGCATAAGAACAACTTTTCTCCAACTTTGAAAAAATTTAAAAAAAATCTATTCATGGAAGCGATCAAGAGCCAGCTGAAGTTTTGGCTAAAAGAACAGATACTTTTACCTGTTTCCATTACCCACTGCAGCCTTTAATACCATCTCAGACATATTTCTCCAAATCTCCAAGTAGCTTTTGTGGAAATGTAGGGAGAATAAGCAAAAAAAAAAAAAAAAAAAAAACCAGCCTTCCCCTCTATTCACAGATTAGTAATTGGGACTCAAACAATAATGAACACAAAATTAAGGAATCACAACTGAAACAGGATCATCTTAACAAAAGAGAAACTTTAATTAGTATTTTACTGGGAAGTTGCCAGTAACAAGTTATACAAATTGTTATTTTAAAAATAACTGGTATAAATTAGCAAGTTTTCTACTTCGCAGATAAGACTTGAAATACCACAATGAATGAATGAATGAATGAAAAGAAGTCAATTTTTCCTGCCTGAACTAAAATATGTATAACATTTATATCTTGTTTTTCTTCCAGATTTCCTCCAATTATTTAATCAAGGAATCTTCTAAGGCAGGGCTGAGATAGTAACTGGCTCAAGATCATTCAGAATGTTACATGGTTGATTGGAAATTTGAATCGCGACTAGGATCACTATATCATCTTATCTCTTTGATGACTAAAATAAGGACTATTTTACAGGATTCTTGAATCTCCCGCAGCAAAACATTTTCCAGTTAAGAATAACATGATTCACTGAGAATGTTTGGAATGGGCCCCCTCTTTTGCTTCCCTTAAAAATTAAGTTTGACAATTTATATGCAAAAAGTGTTTGTACTGTATATTAAATTTCTCTTTGCATTCTCATCAGTTGGACTAGAAGACTTCCAAGTATGTCCTTATGTCCATGTGTAATTTTATTCTAGTTTTCCAAGTGCATAAGTTTATGCAACACAAATAACAATAGTATATCTTCATTGTGGGAGATAGGGAAGTTATGAAGTTCAATAGAGTATTATATATTTCATAAGCATCCTTAAGGTATGCAGAAAATATTAAAATTAAAAGAAATTGTATTTATATAACATGAAGAAAGGGGAAGGCCATTCAAACAAAATCACAATAACTAGTACTTCACATGATAATGATTTTTTTTGAAATTGAATTAATTAATATCAGGTAATTGAGGAAAGATGAAATGGTTTCCCCTTCCCAAGTAACAGTTAAAGAAAAACAATGAAGAATTTTTGAACTGAGATCCACTGCCCACTGAAGGTAAGGAGAGGTTTGGGCACTAAATTGGGGTGGCTCCAGTCCCCTATGGTCTTTCCTTTATACTTAGGGGCTTACATTATTATTAAGTATATTCAGCATGAAAAGAACATTCATTTGTGCTTCAAGCTGCTTTTATTTTCTAATTTCTACCACTGTGCAGTAATATGAGAAAAATCCTTTTCAGAAAGGTAAAGCAAGTAGACAAAATAATGCAGAGATATTGCAGTTTACTTTCTGTAAACTCCATCTTGCACCATAAACATTTAAGGATTGGAAGACATCTTGGAAATAGTATGGAGGGGATCTAGTTTAATGGCTAAAAAAGGTTTAAATAACCAACCCATGTTTAATTATATCACTTGAGACTACATATAAGATTATGCATAATTTAACACACCAATATAACTCATAGACTCAATGTTTCTGGCACAGAATTCTAGGTATCAAGAAGAAGATCTCTAGGCTTGTTGCCACCTGATATACCAGGCTTTTATACATACCCTACTCTGTAGGAGAAAGGGAGAGGAAACATTTATATATGATTGTCATTTAAGTGATAAGGTGTGAAAATCAAGCCAGAAGCCTAAGAAAAATCTCTCATATGTGTAACAAATCCTGATGATTTGTCTTGTAGGATTCTACAATCCTACAATAAATAAATAAAAAAGTAAATAAATAAAAAAAAGTAAATTAGCATAACTCTTGAGTTACAATCTTTTATAATATAGATGAAAAATAGCAATAAAATTTGGAATGATTAATTGGTTTATCAGTGAAGATAAGTCATCCTTGGGTAAGAACTAAAAAAACCCTCAAAAACTTGAATGAAGTGGAATTGTTTTTAAAATATTAAGTGTGATTCCATTGAAGATCAAACAGCTTGGCTTTATGTCAATCAGAAAGATTTCTTGGGACAGCTAGGGTCTCCATGGTTTCCTTTTTTAAAAGAAGTAATTCCTTTACTTGATTGGAGAGCCAAATCTGGTGTAGTGTTTAAAATACCAGGCTAGAAACTAGGAGACTGTGAGTTCAAGTTTTGTTTTAGGCACAAAGCCAGCTGGGTGATCTTGGGCCACTTCCCATCTCTCAGCCTTAGGAAGCAGGCAATGGCAGATGACTTCTGAAATCTCACCCCCAAAATGGGAGGGAGGGAGGGAGGGAGGAAGGCAGGAAGGCAGGCAGGCAGGCAGGCAGGCAGGCAGGCAGGCAGGCAGGCTGCCTTTACTGGGTGGGAAATTTATTTCAATGCAGTATTTTAATTTATTTAGTTTGGTAACAATTTGAAACTTTATTTTATTTTTCTTTATTGTGGTATCCAAAAGTTAACACCTTGTGTATCACGTTTTGTTGAACTGAATCATTCTCTACATATATTATTTTATTATTAGCAGCCACATTTCCAGTACAGTGTTTTAAAAGGTACCCTAACTTTAATCTGAAAGTAAAAAGAACTTTGCTTTTCGCATGTTCTATTAGAAGATCTGAGAGATATTCAATGTTGGACCCCAATGATTACAGGTTGTAAAGTCCAACTTATGGACAACCCACACTTACAAATAGGCAGTCTTTTACTAAAGATTGTGGATTGCATTCAGCCAACAAACTACAAATCCACATAACATTTTCATATACACCAGACATCACTGCAGTAATTGTGTTTAGACCAATTCCCTTAAATGTATATTTCTTCAATATATGCAACAACACTCTTATAATAAAATGAGTAGACTATGCATGAGCATCCATTACAAATGGACGCTCATGTATATAGCAAAAGAGTTCTCTCCTTGACAAAACATAGGTCAAACATTATGCAGATGGAATCAAATGAGCAAATCCAAAATCTGCATGGGAAATATGGTTTTAAGCAACAGAAAGACCCGATTCAGCTTTAATTTTAGTAATCTAAGAAATAAAATTGTTGCTCTAATAATAATAATTTAAAAAGTCAAATTACTAATCATTAGCTAACATATCAGAACATTAGAACTGCCATCATGGGATACATTGTTAAAAGTTCTTAACTGTAACTGTTTAACCCATTAATTGAATCTTTTAATTAATCTATTAAATCCATTAATTAATTTTAAAGCTATTTCTGTTCTCTGGCAGAAATTTTAGATCTATTTATATTCTGCTACAGCTTCACTTTTTAAACAGTCTAACACCTAAACACTTCCCTCATTTAAACATTCAATTGTGTTATTGATTACTGAACAATTAATACTGTCCTTGATTAAGTGCTACTCTGGATCTCATTTAGCAATTATTAATATAAGCAAAAGCCCAGGGCCTCCAGATATCAGCAATCTACAATAGCAACTGGTCTTGTAAGCAATTGACACTGCATAATCAAGTATGAAAAAGCTGAACTCTTGCTCACCTCCTTTCTATTTCTGATGCTCTGACTGCTGTCAAAACTCTGGGCCCTTAGCTGCTACTCTGCTGGAGGAAGAATAAAAGACAGTGGTGGTAGACAGAGTAGGTGAGCAAAATGGGCAGTGGCGGGCTTGAGAGACTAAGAAGTGTGGGGACCACCTTTTACAGGGGCAATCACTGTGACAAAAAAAAAAAAAAAAAGACGGGCCAGATAACAAAATGGACAATTGGTTTGTCAAGGCAGAGCAAAAATATGGTGTAACAGAGCCCAGCTTTGCCTGGTGGCAAAACTGAAATACCCAGGAGTTGAACCATACAGTTTCAAAACTCATGATTTGAGCATTAATCAACTGATGGTTATTCTAATGCAAAAATAAAACTAAGACAACTAGTCAGTTATTTTACAGGAAGAAGAAATACGAAATTTAAAACTGGCTAAGTGTCGATTACTTAATTCTGCTTCATTTAACAGGATATATATATGTACATATATATCCATAATTAACCAATCATACTTAACATATATGAGTATAAGGTAAGAGCTATAAATATTGAATTATGGAAAAATGTGTTTAGGCTGTGAATTGCATCCAAAATATTCTTTTAAAACTTCACTGCACTGAATTACTAATCAAATTCTTTGAACAATTTAAACCCCAAAGAGTCTGCTGGCAGCGTACAAGCCACAATCTGTCCCAAATTATATCTCTCATGTCCTACCCCCAAATTACCTGGGGAGATTTCAGTCACAGAAGCTGAAGTACCTGATTACCCATTTCAGACACTTATTAAGAATTGATGAATCCTAAGAAGCACTAACACACAAAATAACCATGCTGTGTGAACCCAGGTAAACTATGAGACTAGAATCTGTTACCTCAGATTATAATAATACATAAATTAATGAAACATCTAATTAAAATTCTGAATATGTAAGTTCTTCCTTTTTTTACTTCATACTGATTAATATATTTTAATTCCCCATTATGTAAAGCTGCAGTTAAGACAATTAACTGAGACTATAAAAATTTGGAATGAATATCCAACAAGATTAATGAAATTGATCTGAAATTGGCTATAATAAACTAGAGTACTGAAACCCTATTTTTCACAGCCAGAACACTCACACAGAGAAAACTGTTCATTTACAGTTATTAACAAACCCAAACTCACAATTTATATTTATTAACAAACATTCTAAAGCACAAAGCCAGGCTGTCATTTAAAATGCAGTCAGTCAACTGTATGTTCCACTATCTCTGTCAAGATGTCAATATTGTACACATCATTCAATCTTATGTGATGAGACCCAAATTACAATCCACAAAACTGGTTGCTTATCAAATTTTTAAATTGTTAAGATATGCTGACCAGCTGCCAAAAAAATTACAACAAATTTATATTTACAGACTTACTTTTCGCCCATCACTTGCATGACAATTCACATTTAAAGGTGTCAACAAAGCCATTAATTTTTCTTCATTGCCACTCCTGCAAAGAAGAAATGGAAGGGAGAGGAAGTCCCTTATAGAATATATGAAATGGGGTTTCACATTAACATCATGTTCACAATCCACCTTGTATGCATTTTGACTTAGAAAAATTTTGCTTCAATTATTTCCTTTAAAATATGCCTATATAAACATATACAATAGAATAATTTATCGTATTTTAAATATAATAAATATACATTTCTCAAATTGTTGCAATATTCCTCAAGCCACTATAAATAGCTTCCAGCCTCTTGCTCGAGCTTTTCTATAACATATATGTAAATGAAGGATGTGCCTTTAATTCATAAGGTAGAGAATAAAAAAATATCCTCACATAATTTCTCATTAAAAATCGCTTTTTAAACGTAACAGAATTTGAAATGCATCGTGTCTAAATTCAACTGTAACTATACTGTAACAAGCAACTATTTAGCTTTTTGCAAGTAGTTAAATCCAAAAGACTCATGTTAACAAGGACTGCTTATCTGCCCAATTTTATAAAAAGATAATGACAACATGACAGATCATAAAAACCCATTTTCACCCTGATTTCTACCACCTCTCTTCAAAAACAATACATTTGTATTCTGAACAGCACTTACCTAGCAGCTTCCAAGAGTTCGTCCTTCTTGTATTCACCTAAATGATTGCAAAATATCATGCTGTTAGCATTTGGCAGAAGACAGATGAAGAAATGCAGCAGAAAGCAAATACAGAATTAAACAGAGAACAGGAGGGGGGGCGACAAGCAAGCCCACACCCCGCTGGGTGATGGAGCTGTGACGTTAGTCAGCTTGTGAAGGCAGCATCACCAGTGCCTTGGAGACGGGCAGCAAATTGACGCAGCTTCTTATCCAATCCTCAGATGAAATGGCTTTCTTCAGACAACCAATGAATGCTGAACCTCTGTCCAGAAACAATCCCTCTGATAACAGCATGGCAGCTGAGTACAGTGTCTCCTCCCCCATTTTCCTATTCAGTCTCTTAGCACACTAGTATAGCATAAAGGCACTGACACACCCCAAGACTTTTTTTTAAAGGTACACATAATAAGGTCTGGAGTATTTGTAGCCTCAAAATTATCTTGCAATAGATTTATTTCAGAGGTGATTAAAACTGTGTCCAAAGTATATGTTTGTAACCTTAAGAAAACCAGTGCACCATAATAAAACATGTGGGGAAAGACAAAAGTATTCTTTCTGACAATAGCATTTTAAAATCGGCCATTAAAATGGTTGTCTGTTTTTGTATCTTTTGGAAAGAATGAAAAATTAATACCCTGAAATTTAACTCTATCTCACTACCATGTCCTTCACTAAATATCTGAAGTATACTGCCTTTGAAAGTTTTAATGTTTTAGTCTTTGAAATCTTTATTAAAAAATGTAGTAGATAATTTTGCATTCTATTCTATCTAGAATGGGGAGACATTTTAGAGTAAAAGTTATGAATTCAAGGAAACAGAATAGTCTTTATAAGTCAAGCTTATCTCCAAGAAAGAAATATTAAATGTAGGTGGATTACTCCATTTCATTTGTGGGTCTTTATGAATGGCAAAGCTTTTATACTCTCCATAGAAGATGCTAAGAAAATGCTTGAGTCATGAACTACAACAAAATGAGAAAAAATGGAATTTGATAGACAGAAATAGGATCAGACATTTTCCTACCCTTATATTTAATTAATCACTGTCTTCATGGATTAATTTTTTAAAAAATCAACAAAGATTAAGAAACTGAATAGCACATTCAAAAAAGGAGAGGAAAAGAAAAAAATGAGAAAGCAGACAGTAGGTATTTATAAAATATAATTTTAAAAAGATTGTATTAATATGTTACAAAGTAAACATAGGTCAAAATCATGTGGGAACAATAGAGTATTAATATATATTAGGAACTTATCATAAAGCACAAAATTCCAGATGAAATAGAAATATTTTTATTACTAAGGTTTCAAACTGAACAACGGAAAATTACAATTGCTTCAATTTATGCTTTAAAAGATAACTATAGAGAATAACTTGTGATTTTTTTCAATTTCTTCTTGAAATTGCAAGGTATTTTTTGATTCCTGGAAATATTGACAAAATTCTTTACGTAAATGTCGATAAATTTGATTCATATCAAAGAGTTCTGCAAATTGTCAAAAATATCATAGATTATATTATGTGTCATTACTTTCTTCCTTAGATGTTTAAAGACATACCCTTTAGAGAAAAAATATACATATCGTTCCCCTTCTCTTAACATTAACTCAAGGATAGATATGCAGTTGATGTTTAATTCACTATTACTGAAATGTGAAGAAGTTGCAACACTTAATTCAAAAAGTAATACTGTACCAAAGAATCACTAGCTTGAAAAAGTAGAATTGAATAGCCTATTATTATTACAAGAAGCTATCAAATTGAAGTGCCAACCTGAATTAAAAAGCATCTTCCAAACAAACTCAGCTGTTGATGTTTCTTTATTCACAGTATGGAAATCCAGTAAACATTTCTGAGAGTATTATTTATTTCTTTGGCATTAAATAGAAAGGAAAACTTCAGAGAGCATTCTAGTCAGTTAAAGAATGTCACCATCTTTTATTTTTTTATTTTACTGGCCTCTTTTATTGTGTATTTTTTTGGGGGGGGCTTTATGATGTATTTTTATTATATTTGTTTTATGGAAATGGATGGATAGACAAATGATTCAAAACTATTAAAATCAATGCAAAACAGAAACCAATACTTGATATTATATAAAAGATTTAAATGATTTATAAACTGCTAGAAGCAAATATGTTATAAAAAAGTGAATTTCAAGAAAGGTATCAAAGAAACTATTATTTTACCCAACGAGAAAAAGAACTATCACTTCACTAAGGAATAGTAGCAATGTGTTCGATAAGATGATACAGAATTTTATTAAATTTAATTCTCAAATATTTTAAAAACTAACATGAAATTTTGAAGAGATTACAGAGTACTCAGATGCTGATTATGAAATGTACACATCAGCAAAAGGAATCACTTAACAAGGCTACAGTATTACAAAAAATGAAACAAAGGAAGCAACACTTTAGTTAAAATTGAATAAATTTCCAAGACCAGATGCATTTGTACTGCATTTTTGTGCAATGAAAAAAATTAAGTTTAAATTAAATTTGGTGAAACCATTAACTAGGGTTCTTCTTTTTCCATGTCTAGATCAAACTTTAAACTGCTAGAATGAAGCCACCTGCTTGGCTTTGTCGTTGTCCAAAAATAAGTTATTATCGGTATATGTTTCTGGTAGATGACATACCAGCAGATGAACCGGGCTCTGTGTCTCTCCACAATCTCATAGCGTGTTGCTATCCAGCAAGAGCTTCCACTTGAGAATATTGGTTTTACATTTAGGAACTCCAACTCTCAACCAATTTGGGGTCCTCCAAGTGGTGTAAGGGAGGTCGGATCCTTCAGCCATATCCTCCTTTAATATTATTCCTTGCTTGATAGTCTTCTTCCTCCATCTTTTAATTCAAGTTTGTTCTTGTGTAACCTCAAGAATGTTTCTTCTTTCCATAAAGCTGTTCCTAGATCTGAGTCAGTGGGCTTGAGGCATATATCTGTTCAGAGGATGTAGAGGATCATTTTCTTGCTTAGTTCTCTTGGCATCTGCTGTTATTTCTCCCCTGATCTTAGGTGGGGCGATGCCAGTGAGAGGATATATTTTCTCCACTGGAGTAGGTTTGAGAAATGTCATTAAGTGTACTGCTTCACTGAGGGCAATATCAATTTGTTTCACATGTGCAGATGTGCCCCACACTGGCGCAGCACACTCTGCTGCAGAGACGCTCAACACCAAAGGTAATGTGTGCAACATAGCTGGTGAACTCCCCCCATTAATAGTCTATCAATTTCCTGATGATATTGTTCCTCAAGCTGACTTTAGCCTTAGTGCTACTTAGAGATACTTCAGTGTTGGACAATCTTGTAGTTGGCTCCCCTTACAACATAACATCAAACTCTTCCCTTGCATCTCAATTTCAGAAGTGAAAAGCACACATTTGGGTCTGGTTTGGGTTGGGTTTTAAATGATTGATGGTATAATAATGTTCTAATTCTTCGAGTGTTACCATAAGTTTCCCAGCTACCTCATCAAAAGTTGATTCTTGGGTGGACGAGAAGAACGGGCAGGTTCCTCGGGGCCAGAGGCTTTCCCTTCATGCTGGCGGCAGTGGAACGACAGCCATGGCGGCTGTCCCGAAACCACAGCAACCGGGAACAAAGATTGTGCTGGAGGAGAGGAGGAGAAGCAAAAAGCAGAGAGCGGAGCAGGGAGTTTGAAAGCTGGGTGAGTTGACTTCTGCCTAGGCGAGAACTGCCCGTAAATATTGGATTATAAAAAGTGTGCCCCAGCCTTAACAGCGGCTAAGAAATATCGGGGCAAAAAGACTCAAATGAATGGTGGAGAACAAGACCTGTTGATAGATAGCGCTAATTTTAGACTTTTTGGAAATGATTTTACTATGGATTTTGTTTTCTTTTTTTATTTTTCTGGCTATTTTTTGTGGCTAAACAAGACTGGATTATATTTGAGAGAGAGGAAGGAGAAGAGGTAATAAATATGCTTTTAAAAGTAAAGATAAAAGACAAGCGGAGATAGAAAAGATGGCTGCCAGCTGAAAAATGAAAGTGTAAATTCCAGACTGCTAGTTACTTGAAAAAGAAACTTTGTCGCTTGTTACTTAAAGTGGATTACCCCGAGAAAAATTTCAAGAGGCTTGTCTTTGGACATATAATCTGTGTATTGAAGGATATTGAAGATTAGAAAGAAGAAACTAAATGGAATAATGAAAACTGATTTATTAAGCGTGGCAACAAAAGAAGAACATGATGATACCATATATGGAATAGTTAATTTAGAACTAACTTTATAGAACTTATAACTCTGAGGACATTGAAATGGAAAATAAATATAGTCAGATAGATTGGAGAAGGAAAAAAAATGGAATATAAAGCAACAAGTTAACAAAATACCACAGTTTGAATTAAATGGATGTAATGATGTCTGGGAGTTTGATCTTTGAATAATTTTAGGAGATACCTTCCTTCTTCTCTGGGCTCTCTCTCAATTCTATTTTATTTTATTTTATTCCTTTTTCTTCTTTTTTTTCTTTTTTCCCTTTCCCCCTCTCTATTTTTTTTTAATTCTCTCTTCAATTTTTTTATGTTATATTTCTATTCTCTTTCCTACTTTTATTCTTGTTTTTTTTTGCTTTTAGTCTAACTATTATTAATATTGTTACTGTTCTCTCTCTTTTTTCACTATTATTTTTACCCAAGTTGATTTTATGAATATACAATAATTTGATTAGGAAAAAATGAGTATAAATGATTGAAAATTATGATTTTTGGATGTTTTAATACCTTTTTAAAACCTGGAATTTTTAAGCTCTATTTACAGACCTAGTAATTTAGAAGAAAATGTTCTCTAAGGTGCTGGATATTAAGAAGAATATTAATTACAGGTTTAATAATTATAGAAAATTGATTTTACAGCAATTTAAAATGTTGATATTCACTGGAAATAAATATGGCATGGGAGAAAACCTAGGAGAGAATAGGAGCTAAGATATTTGTTGATATACTTTATTATTTTAAATTAGTTAAAGATATGGAGGAGAATGGATTTAAAAAATGAATATGAGTAATAAATATATTGTGAATTAATTTAAAGTTAAATAATTGAATAAGAGATGTAGAAATGGAGGAAAACAAAGCAGGACAAGAATTAAAATAAAATGTTATGAATTAGTTAAACAAATGAAGTTAGGAGTGGAGGGAAGCATGATTCTGGACAACAGTGAAAGTAAAGCTGTGATCTAGTCTTACAAATAAGGTAGGAGTGAAGGAAAGCATCATACTGGAGAACAGTTAAGGCAAAACTGGGAACCAGTTAAAAATAAAAATAAGAGTTAGGAGCGGAGGAAAGCACAGGCTGGAAAACAGCTAAAGTAAAGCTGTGAACCAGCTATTAGAGTTAGGAGTGGAGGAAAGCATACGCTAGGTAACAGTTAAAGCAAAACTGTGAACTAGCCAAAAAATAAAAAGTTAGGAGTAGAGGAAAATATATCTGGAGAGCAACTGAAATACAGTTGTGAACCAGTTAAAAACAGGGGTTGGAGCGGAGGAAAGCATTGCTGGGAAGCAACTATTTGAGTTGCGAACCAGTTTCATAATAGATTTAGGAGGATCGAAGGAGATAACGTTAGTACGCAGTTAAAATCAGGGTGGATAAAATCAATGATTTAAAAAAAAAATCAAAAAAATCGGATTTTTTTGATTTAAATCGGATTTTTTTGTTTAAATCAGATTTTTTTGTTTAAATCAGATTTTTTTTGATTTTTATTGAATTTATTTTAATAAAAAACTTTTGGGGCAAAAATCTATCGTAAGATAGTTTTCTATTTAAGATACATAAATAATTTAGTTTATTCAGCATGAAATGGAGCTTAGTTATGTAGCATGAGGCTGTATATTCTGCAACACTGGGGCTATCGGTGAGTTAACAGCGGGTCAAAGGAGTAGCAGAGATGACAGTTGCTCTTTAAAAATTATGATTTAAATCGAGTTGATTTAAATCAAGTCTTTTTACTAGTGATTTAAATCATGATTTAAATCGACTTGATTTAAATCAAATCCACCCTGGTTAAAATTATACTGTGAACTAGCTCAAATAAGTAAGGTTAGGAGTGAGGAAAGCATCGCTGGAAAGCAACTGATTAAGATGCAAACCAGCCAAAAATAAACTTAGGAGGAAGTGGAGGAGGCAATACTGGAGAATAGTTAAGCCAAACTGTGAACCAGTTAAATAAATAGAGATAGAAGTGGCGGGAAACACTGTTGGGAAATAGTTATTTAAATTATGAATCAGTTAAATGTTATACTTTAAAATAAAGTATTTTGGGAGTGACAAATTTTAGATGGAAATGTTGATTGATTTAGAAACAATTAAGAGAGGAGGAAAATATTCCTTGTCAAGGTTATGGATACTAGTTGCCATTTAAAAGAGGTATAATATAGATTCGATGAAATGGGTCTTAGAAAAGAGGAATAAATATGAAATATTGTTAAAATGACAAAGATTTGGAATGATGTCTATTTGGAAATAATTATTTAGAATTTAGGGTGACATAGTAGAATGTTTAAAATTTAAATGTTTTGAATAAGATTTTTTTTTTAAAGAGGTAAATGGATAAAATTTGGAACAAAATTGGTTGAGGGAATGTGAGTAATTGTATTTGCTTTATACCGGATCAAATTCTTGCTCTAAAAAGATGTATTTTATATTTTATGTTTAAAAAAAAAAAAAAAAAAAAGTTGATTCTTGTATAGTAGCCCCTGCTGTATCGTCTGCAAAAATGAATAGATGAGTGATATCGAGGTCTGGTTGATCATTTGTATATATGTTATACAATGTTGGAAACAATACACTTCCTTGTGGCAGCCCCTTCTTCTGCATCATCCATCTACTGGGGTTGGACTAGGTGTCTTCCAATGTCCCTTCCAACTCTGGTACTGTTGCTGTTCTTATCATTCAGAGGCACATAAAATTTCTGGTTCTGGAGGAAGCTGCCAATGATCCTGGTAAGCTTATATCTCCAGTGATATTATTTAACTTGTGTAGCAATACTCCATGGTTAACAGTGTCATATGTTGCAGGTAGGTTGATGAAAATCACTCCAGGCTTTCATCAACTAGGGTGATGAACAAGGTACAACATTATCAAACATCCTGTGACTAGAGCTCTGGAATATGGGATCGGCCAGGCAGCTCATGGTGGGGCTGGAAATCTTCGCCATAGAGGGAGCTATGTGCAACTTGAAACTTTGCAGGAGGTGAAACGTGCAAGGAGTAGCACAGCCCTTGCCGACCGGAACAAGGTAATGGTGCAAGGGGAGGTGACGCAGGTGGGCCAAAGCAATTGGTGCAGGCTCTTTCTTCACCCTGCTGTGGCTTCCTGTCAGCTGAACCCACCAATGACTGGTTCCACCCCTCGCCCTCCCTTCCCCATCACTCCTCGCCTGGCCTGAGAAGGGAAGGGCGGGGGCTGGAAATTCACTCCATATTCCAGATCAGGAGTGAAGTTTCATCTGTTGCTGGGTCTTGCAGGCATTTCTTCCAGCCCTTGTTGGTGCTCCATGCATCTCGGCTGGACGGGGAGATGTGCGACTTCCTCTCAGCCCCGAGACACTGGCCTGGCCTGGCCCGGCTGTTTCTCTCTGCTGCTGCTGTTGGCACCTCCATGGCCGGCCTGTTGCTCTTGCAGCGCAGTTAAATTTAGCATGCTTCACAATGGAGGCGACAGCGTCCCCTTCTCCTCCTGGAGCCCATTACAACGCAGAGCATCAGTTGCAGCCAGGTCGGATGAGTGTCTCAGGGCAGAGAGCAGGTCATGTGTCTCCCCAAGCGACCAAGGTGCATCCAGCACCAACAAAGGCTGAAGAAGCGTCCACGAGACCCAGAGAACGCTGGAGAATCAGAATATGAGAGAGAGAGAGAGAGACAGAGGGGAGAGAGAGACAGAGAGAGGAGAGAGAGAGGAGACAGACAGACAAAGGGAGAGAGAGAGAAAAAGAAAGATGAGAGAGAGAGACAGAGAGGGGGGAAAGAAAGAGATGAGAGATAGACAGACAAAGAGAGAGGGGGGAGAGAGAAAGAAAAATGAGAGAGACAGAGGGGGGGAGAGAGATGAGAAGACAGAGAGTGAGTGAGAGAGAGATGAGAGGGGAGAGAGGAGAGAGAGAGAGGAGAGAGAGACAGACAGGCAGACAAAGAGAGTGGGGAGAGAGATGAGAGAGAAAGAAAGAGATGAGAGGGGGAGAGGGGGAGTAAAAGAAAGATGAGAGAGAGAGGGGGGAGAGAAAGATAGATGAAAGACAGACAGAGGGGGAGAGAGAGATGAGAGAGAGAATGAGAGATGAGAGAGAGAGAGATGAGAGAGAGAGAAACAGAGGGGAGAGAGAGAGAAGACAGAGACAGACAGGCAGACAAAGAAAGGGGGAGAGAGAGATGAGAGAAAGAGATGAGAGAGAGCGGAGAGAGAAAGAGAGAGACAGACAGAGAGAGGGGGAGAGAAAGATAGATGAGAGACAGACAGAAAGAGAGGGGGAGAGAGATTGAAAGAGAGGCAGACAGAGGGGGAGAGAGATGAGAGAAAGAGAGAGATGTGAGGGAGACAGAGACAGAGAGAGGAGAGAGAGAGAAAGAGAGAGACAAAGGGGGGGAGAGGGGGAGAGAGAGAGTAAGAGATGAGAGAGAGAGAAAGAGGGGGAGAGAGAGATGAGAGAGAGAAAGAAAGAGATGAAAGAGACAATGAGGAGGGAGAGAAAGATGAGAGGGGGGAGAGAAAGATGAGAAACAGACAAACAGAGAGGGGAAAGAGAGATAGAGAGAAAGAGGGACAGAGAGGGAGAGAGATGAGAGAAAGAGAAAGATGAGAGAAAGAGACAGCGAGGGGAGAGAGAAGAGACAGACAGACAAAGAGAGGGGAGAGAGAGGGAGAGATACAGACAGACAAAGAGCGGGGGGGGGGAAGAAAGAAAGATGAGAGAGACAGGCAGACAGTCAAAGAGGGTGGGGAGAGAGAGATGAGAGATCCCAGTGTTTTGTTTTCTGTGGGAAACAGGTCCAAATGGCCCTTTGAGTGTTTAAGGTTGCAGAAACAGGCAGCCAAACTAAGTGCCTGAAGGACCCCATCCCGTCACTGGGAGTCCAGGTGCTTCAGCAAGCGGCGCGCTGGATTCGTATTAGTGGTCTGCGGGATTTAAAATTATGAATTTTAAATTCAGACCTGAGGTCCGAAAGGTTGGTGACCCCTGCTTTATTCCATAGTCCAAAGATAAATAATAAATGAAAATGACATGGAAACACCCTTTTGAGCAATAACTGCAGTCAAGCATTTCCTATAACTCTGAATAAGACTACACTTCTCAACTAGCAATTGATCTCATTCTTCTTCTTTTTTTTTTCTTCTTCTTGAGCAATCTGCTCCAGTGGTCTGAGATTGGATAGTTTTCTTCTTTCAAGGTAGTCTCAACTTACAACCACAATTGGAAGCAGAATTTCTGTTGCCAAGAAAGGCAGGTGTTAAATGAGTCATGCCTGATTTTGACTTTTGCCATGGTTGTTAAGTGAATCACTACAATTAAAACAATTATAGAGTTATTAAGCAAATCCAGCTTCCTCCACTGGCTTTGCCTGTTGGAAGCTGGCTGGGAAGGACTGTGGCTTGTCAGCATTCAAATTAGAAAACTCCAGTCTAGCTTTGTTGTATCTGTTTTTCAAAAATGGGGTCTTCTTAGGTCTTTCACCTAGAAATCTATCAACAATGATAGGTAGTGAAGTTTGATGTTGTTATATCTTGTTGTTATATCTTCCACAATTTCAACTAACCTTCTATTTGTTCTGGGGATATTTTCCCCCTTGCAGCCATGTCCAGAAAGGTTGGCTACAGTCCCATGGATCTTAAATTTCTTCATAATATTAATAATCATAGTCTCAGGAATGTAAATCTCTTTGGAGATGGTTTTGGAGCCTTTACTGTGTTTGGTTATTGCTTTCTTCATTTCCTCCACAGACAACTGCTTTTCTTTCTCTTATCCATGTTCACTGTGCTGCACACAATGACACAAAATGCCTCAGTACTTTTCTCCATTCACATTGGCTGAGTGACTGATTATGAGACTGAAGGCATTTGTGATACAAATTAAAATAGTCTGGTTGAGAGATCACTAAATCCAATGTCTTAACATTTTAGGTACCAATTCTTAAATCCATGCCATTTTCATTTGTTTTATTATTTACAATAATATGTTAAATTATACATCAAAGATAAAGAATGGTGATGACATAAATTTCAACTTATTCCATAGCAAATTGGGATTCTGTAGGAAAAAATGGAGGAGTACTTTTGCCTTCAAATGTGTTTCTAATTTACAAGGAGTGGAACAATCCAATCCATCTAGAGCCATGTGATTTATTTCCTTACTGAAGATAGACTAAACTTTTCATGACTATCCTCGCAGAAAAATTAAGTGTCTTTTTAATAGAAACCTAATTTATCCAGCTCAGAGTGAATTTATCACAAAGATATATGAAACAATTGTAGACATATTTTTTACCACTGATAAAATCAACCAGAAAAGTAATAAGTAAAGTATTCACAAATGTTCATGATATGAAGAAAGCTTTTGATAAACTGAAATGGACTTTCATATTTATGACTCTGAGGAATATGAATTGCAGTTAGAATTTACTCTCACTGATACAGATTATTTATCATGATTAAGAAGCCAAAATAATGATAGATTTCTATCACAAAAAAGAACAATATATTAAAATAAGCAAACTTTTCAAAAACAACTACAAAACCAATGTTACATATTTAGAGACTTGCCTGTATTTGAAATGTTTGTAACACAAAATTCAGGTCACTTACTAGAACTTATACATTCTTACTGAAACATGATTCAGAAATTGAAGTCCGAGATTCATGATTAAGTAACACTGAATTCAAACACAACAAAAAACTTATTATAATCTTCATAGATTTGATCATTCTTCCATATTTGGTAGTCATACCACAAAGCTCAACAATTTTGAAAGATAGTTCTTCATAAGATGAAACAAATTCCAAATAATGATTTACTTTTCTGGCCAGCTGGTTTTTTTGTTACCAAGCCTTATATTTCTATAAAGCATACCTACATCCTTACATATAACTACTATCAGGATTCTCTATGCTTGTCACTGAAATTTACAATAAATTCTTTCAGGAGAGGACTGGCAAATTAAGCTTTGGGAGTATATATCAATGCCAAAAATAACTTCATATCTAAAAATAAGCTTGATGCTGACTTTAATTTAATTTAGAAACATTTTATGGACAATACATTTACAGATAATCTTCTACCATATTCAGAGTTAGGATTTCTTTCAATTTAAGTTTTTAAAAGATGGAACTTTACCTGATTGACTATAAAGTTAAAGATAGACTGCTTCAGACTCCTAATTGCTAGAGATGTAGGTTAGTTGTTATTCATTTGTCAATTGATTAGTTCTTAAAGTCCTAAACTCTCATATCATTATATCTTTTCAAATCTAACGTGACTAGTTAAAAATAATGGCAGCTCGTTTTTATTTTTCATGTGAATATTTTGTAAATTCTTTTTGTAATTTTTATATTTTATTTATAAAATTACTCTGGATAACATACATTAAAACAATTTAAAACTGTGCAAAACAATAATTAAAAAATAATAATAAAACATAGCTTTTGATGAATTATTCACTGCACAAGGGGCCTACTATCTATCCTAGCCTAAGGCTTTGTGGGAGGAAGGGAAAAAATGGCTTGTTTAAATGAGGTCAGAATTTGGGCGAGCATATCTTTGGGGATATAGTTCCAGAAGATAGGTACTATGATAGAGAAGGCCTGCTTCCTGGATCCTATTAGGATTTTGAGAATCTTTAATGTGTTCTTTTTCAATTTCATTCAATTTATTTTTTCTGTTTTTCCCCTTGACATGTGCTTAAAAATAAATATGATTTGCTTTCTTTTCTCCATACCTAATATCTGTAATTCACATCTGTAACATGTTAGTAAAGACAAATTTTAAACCATATATCTTTGAATTTTGTGTAGTCTTAAATTACCCTTTGAAACATTACTACTAGAAATTGGAAGCAGGGTTGATAAAAATCAAAGATTTTTTTTAAAAAAATTTAAAAACCAGATTTCTTTTATTTTTATCAAATTTATTTTAATAAAATGCTTTTTTTAGCTGCCCAAGATCAAGCCTTAAGAACAAATGCATATAAATCCAGAATTAAGAAGACAGTCATAGATAGCATATGTTATCTCTGCAAAAAAGCTGAAGAACTGTGAACCACCTAGTTAGCTGCTGCAAGCAGGTCACACAGACTGATTACAAAAAATTGCATTAAAAAGTAGCAACAATGGCACATTGGAATGCAAGCAGGAACTGGTCAAATGACAAAATAGAGTAAAGCAATAGAAAATGAAGAAGTTAAAGTGCTCTGGGACTTTAGAATTCAAACAGACAAGCATCTGACACATATCACCCCAGACTTAACAACTGTTGATAAGAAGTGGCTGCCTGCCGCTTCTGGGCTGGTGGGCAGCCTCGGTGAGCTTCCTCCAAAGGCTTCCAGGCTTGGTGCAGAAAAGTATTTGCATGCCAAAGTGAGGCCTTGGGGCAGCGAAGTCATGTTGCTTCAAGTCTCTCGTTGGTGTGCAAACACTTTTCTCCCTGGAAACTGGAAGCTTCTGGGTGCCCTGATCGTGTGTGACTTCAGGCATCCATTCTCTGCAAAAGCAGATGGGTGCTTGAAGTCATACAACACCATGACCCCCAGAAGGTTCCAGTGTCCATCTGGGTGAAATATGTTTGAGTGCCCATGAGGGCTTCAGGCACCCATTTCCACGTCAAGCCTGGAAGCCTTTGGAGGAGATTTACCGAGGCTGCCTGCTGCTCCGGAAGCGGCAGCCAGCCTCAGTGTATCAGAAAAGCCGAGCAGGGTGCACTTGTCCTGCTCTCCCTCTGCTCTTCGCCGGGAGCAGGCAAAGAAACAGAGAGGCTGGTCGCTAGATCTTCAAAAGATAAGTGTGCCTCCACAGACCTGCCTGTGGAGACCTGGCAGGGGGATGGGGGAGAGGGAATAGGCAGGACGAATGTTGCAGTGCTTCTACGGTTGTAAGGGTGAATGACGGCCTTGGTACTGCAACATTCATAACTTCAGGACTGGGTCGTAAGTGCTGGGGGGGCGTCATAACTTTGAATGGTCGCTAAGTGAATTGTATCTCAGGGATTACCTGAAATACAGCAGAATCGAAGAAAAAGAAAGGGAAAAGGGGGAAAAAAATCATAAAACATAAAGGCCTGAAAAGAGAAGTAAAATGACTGTGCCACAAGAAAGCAAAAGTAATACCAATAGTAATAGGTTCCTTAGATATAATCCCAAAACATCTGGAATATCACTTGAACACCATCAAAATTAACAAAATCCGCATCTATCTATTGCAAAAACCAACTTTACTTGAAATAACTTGCATCATGCAACAGGACCTTAATACAGGTAATCCTCGAGTTATGACAGTTCACTTAGTGACTGTTCGAAGTTACGTGATAACACCTCCACAAGTATTTACAACACAGTCCTGAAATGGACTTTGTCTTACCTGAATGTCCCTTTTCTGAGTGCTGCGAACACTATCCATGGCTGGGTTAGTTCCTTCAACTTTGACAACAAGTGAGTGAGAGCTAATTTCCCTTTCCTGTAGCCTAGCCACACCCACAATCCCATGGTTCCCCAGTCTGATACGAAGGGGCAGCAAAACTTCAAACTATGAGGCAGGGTGGATAAAAATCAATGATTTTTTTAAAAAAATAAAAAAAAATCAGATTTTTTTGATTTAAATTGGATTTTTTTTTGATGTTTATTGAATTTATCTTAATAAAAAACTTTTGGGGTAAAAATCTATCGTAAGATAGTTTTCTATTTAAGATACATAAATAATTTAGTTTATTCAGCATGAAATGGAGCTTAGTTATGTAGCATGAGGCTGTATATTCTGCAACACTAGGGCTATCGGTGAGTCAACAGTGGGTCAAAGGAGTAGCAGAGATGACAGTTGCTCTTTAAAAATTATGATTTAAATCGAGTTAATTTAAATCAAGCCTTTTTACTAGTGATTTAAATCATGATTTAAATTGTGATTTAAATCAACTCGATTTAAATCAAATCCACCCTGCTATGAGGTAAAACAAATAACTTTTATTAACAAAAAGAAACAGCAACAACGAACCAACTAAGAGCCTTGATAGTACAGTGGTATACACACCCTGTTATTAACACAGCTGCCTGCAATTTCTGCTGGTTCGAATCTCTCCAAGGCTCAAGGTTGACTCAGCCTTCCATCCTTTCTAAGGTAGGTGAAATGAGGACCCAGTTTGTGGGGGCAATAAGCTGACTTTGTATAAAATATACAAAAGTATGAAGGCTATTGCTTAACGCATTGTAAGCCGCCCTGAGTCTCCGGAGAAGGGCGGCATATAAATCAAATTTAAAAAAAAAAAAAACTAGGCAGGAAGCCAAACTAGGGAGGGGATGGATAGTGTTCGCAGCACTCAGAAAAGTTCAGGTAAGACAACGTCCATTTTCCTGAGCGCTGCTCCCACTACCCAAGCTCAAACTCAAGGGTGGGAGGCTGACTGGCCTCCAGTGTCCCATCCGACAAACCTTTTTGGAGCACCCAACGACCAAAGGATGCCTCAGCCAAGGCATAAGCGTCTATCTTGTAGTGGCGAATGAACGGGGGAAACAACGACCAGGTCGCCGCCCTGCAAATGTCCACCGCTGACGCCTGTGTCACCCAGACCGCAGTGGTGACCACACTACAAGTGGAATGTGGTAGAATCCTGTCCGGTAAAGGTTTGGAGTTCAAGTCGTACGCCAGAGCAATGCAGGCTTTGGTCCACCTGCCAACTGTGGAAGCTAAGATCTTCAGACCCATCGAGGCAGGATTGAACGAGACGAGAAGCGCCTCCATTCGCCGAAAGGAAGACGTCCGACGAATGTAAAGGCGGAGGGCGCGACGAACGTCGAGGGTATGCCATTTCTTCTCCCGGTGGTCATGAGGAGACGGGCAAAAATCTGGCAAGATGAGCTCCTGGTCCCGGTGAAACCACGAGTTCACCTTAGGAACAAAGGAGGGGTCCAGGCGTAGAATCACCGTGCTTTCCCTAAAAATACAAAGGTCTTTCCTAATAGATAGTGCTGCTAGTTCTGAAACCCTCCCGGCTGAGGTGATAGCCAGGAGAAAGGCCACCTTGAAGGACAAGGACTTTAGTGTAACAGACCCCAAAGGTTCAAAGGGGGGGGCGTTAAGGCCCAGGAGAACCAGGGGAAGGATCCCACGTCGGATAGCAGTGCACTGTGAGAGGGCACAAATTTGCTGCACCATGCAGGAAGCCCCTGATCAGTGGGTGGTGTGAGAGAGATTGGTAGGGTGGACACCTGATCACCATTGACAGTGCCGCCATCTGACGACGCAATGTAGAAGGAGCCAAACCTTTGTCTAGCCCTGACTGAAGAAATTCAAGGATGTCGTGCACTATGCAGAAGCAGGGTCCACGTGGTGGTTCGAGCACCAGCTACAGAACGCTCGCCACGAGGCCTCGTAAATACGAGCAGTTGAAGGTCATCTCGCCACTTGAATGGTACCTATGACCCTATCTGACAGGTTGTCCTTTTTTAACCTGACCCATTCAAATGCCAGATGGCCAACTGGAGCCACTGAGGCTCTGGATGACAGACAGCCCCCTGGCACAGAGATATTTGGTGTGGTGGAATCACCCACGGGAGGTCTACGGATAATGCCACAAGGTCAGCATACCACGGTCTTCGGGGCCAGTTGGGAGCCACTAGAAGCAGGTTGGCCTTCTCGGACAGCAATTTCCGAATGAGGCGAGGCAGGAGTGGAATCGGAGGGAAGGCATACAAAAGACCGCTGGGCCACCTGTAGCGTAGAGCATCATGATCCTCCGCCTGAGGAGATGAGTAGCGAGACAAGAATCGAGGCAGTTGTGTGTTGGCTGGTGTTGCAAACAGGTCCACCACTGGAATCCCGAAATGAGCGGAGAGCTCCTGAAATAGGTGAGGGTGGCGTTGCCACTCCGCTGGATCTATCTGTTCCCGTCTGAGCCAATCTGCCCTGACATTGGTTGACCCCAAAATATGGTCCGCCTTGATCAAGAGTAAGTGTTTCTCTGCCCAACTGAATAGGGCCTCGGATTCGAACATCAGGGCCCAAGATTTCGTCTCCCCCTCTCTGTTCACGTGCGCCTTGGCCGAGATATTGTCCGTGAGGATCAAGATGTGATGACCCACCACCGCCCTCTGGAATTGTAGCAAGGCCAATCTGATCACCTGAAGTTCCAGGAGATTGATGCTGCTGCGTTGCTCGCATGGTGACCACCGGCCCTGTGCTACCAAATTGCGAAGGTGCGCCCCCCATCCTCGCAGACTTGCATCGGAGGTGAGGACGTCTGTCCGGTTCCAGAAAGTTGCAGCCCTTGAGAAGAGAGGGAGACGTCCACCAACTGAGGGAAAGACGAACCTGAGGAGGCAGAAACACCTCGAGCTGGACTTGCCCGCCCGTTGGAAAGGAAGCAGGAACCATTGTAGAGAGCGAGGGTGTGTGCGTGCCCACGGTATGATGTTGAAGCAGGATACCATCTTCCCGAGTAAGCACGATAATTGAAGTAAGGGAACTTTCTCTCGAGACAAGACCTGGTGAATTAGGTCATGCATGCTCCGAATCCTTTCCGGAGACAAGGACACCTGGCCCTTTACTGTGTCTATCACGGCCCCCAAGTGAAAGAGTCGGGTGGAAGGAACCAGGTGACTTTTTTCAAAGTTGATCGTGAAACCATGATCCTGGAAGGCCTTTAGTATGAGGTCCATGTCCTTGACCGCCTGGACCTGAGATGACGAGGACCATGATATCGTCGAGATAACAGAGAATTCGAACCGGGAGTGGCCTGAGTGTTGCTGCCACTACTGCTACCAGCTTGGTGAAGGTGCAGGGTCCTGAAGAGAGTCCGAAGGGCATCGCGCAGTACTAGAAGTGCTGCCCCGTGTACTCAAACCACAGGTACTGCCGGTGGTCTGGATGGATGGGTACGTGTAAGTAAGGTTCCTGCAGGTCGACCGATTAGAGAAGGTCTCCTTGTCTCATGCCGGCTAGGATCGACCGGAGGGAGTGCATTTTGAATCTGCGGTAGCAGACTGCCAAATTCAGGTGTTTCAGGTTTAAAATGCCCCTCCAACCTCCGGAAGCCTTGGGCACCAGGAAAAGGACTGAGTAAAACCCGGAGCAGTGTTGGCTTGGAGGTACTGGTTCTATAGCACTGATGCTTAAGAGGTGGGAGATCTCCTGGGTCATCAGAAAATTGAGCTCTTGGGAAGACAGAATCGGACAGCGCAGAAAGCGATGGGGAGGGCATCCAATAAATTCTATGGAGAGTCCTAATGAAGTCATGCGCTGCACCCACGAGTCCTGAGTTGACAGAGCCCATTGCTGGTGGAAGAGGCGAAGTCTCCCGCCGATGGGACCTGAGGCCCGGGCGTCACTTGCCTCTCCGGGGCGGTTTAAATCCAGCCCCGCGAAATGGCCATTTGGACTGTTGGTTGCGGCCGCGGTCACGGAACTGTTGCCTGTCTTGATACCAGTTGCCGCCATGGAACTGGGAATGCTGAGAGGAGGACCCACTGGGTACTGAGTTGGACCGAAAGGGCTGTCGTTGAGAGTATGGGGCGTAACGGCGTTCCGTTCCATATGAAGATGGTAGCACCTTCCTCTTGTCCTTGTCCTCAATCAGGACGGGGTCTAAGGCCATCCCAAATAAATCGGGCGCTTTGTACGGTGCTGCTGCCAGCTTCCCTTTTGCCTTAAGGTTAGCTTTCCAGTGATGCAGCCAAAATAGCCTCCTAGATGTAACCATGGAGGCGAGGGCCCTCGAGGCAAATTTCACAGAATTCAGGGAAACGTCAGCAGAATATTCAGTGGCTACGACAATTTTATTTATGTCCTGGTGCAGTCTAGTATCCTCAGATGGAAGTCTCTCCTGCAGTTGTTGTAGCCAGATGAGAGACGCTCGATTGAAAAAGGATGTCACTGTCGCCAATCTAATGGCCCAAGCCACTGCTTGGTGTGATTTGCGAAAGGCTACTTCCGCCCGCTTTTCCTCCACCTTGAGGCCATCCAGGGCATCCGTGGAAATCTCTGAGATAGAGGATAGGGCTGCAACTGGCTGATCCACGGAAGGCAAAGCCAATAGTTCCTCCAGTTCAGGGGCAGAGCAATAAAGCTTCTTGTCCTGGCTACTGGGGGTAGTTAAAGAACCTGTTATTTTATATTTTTATATTATTTATATTTTTATATTATTTTTATATTATTTTTATATTAATATATTACTATATATTTATATTTTATAATGTATGTTATTTTAACTGTTCACCGCCCTGAGTCCTTTGGGAGAAGGGCGGTATAGAAATTGAATGAATGAATGAATGAATGAATGAATGAATGAATGAATAAATAAATAAATAAATAAATAAATAAATAAATAAATAAATAAACAAACAAACTTGGCTGACCCCAGGGAGTCTGGATTAAGTCCATGAACAGTTGTGGGCAGGCAATAATGTCTCTCCTCGGTTCCGAAGTCTTGAAGAGGGCATCCTGAGGTCCTGCTGAGCCATTGATGGATGACCTGTCCTCACCAGGTACTCCCAAATTAGATGTCAGACGAGCCTTGTGGACTAGCGACTTGAACAAGGCCGGATGAAAAAGTCCCGTGAAGGACGGGGTATCAGGCATCAGACCTTCGTCTTCAGAGAACTCAATGTCCTCCGGGCATTCCTCTGCTTGATCCGAATCCTCAGATGATACTCCCTGATCTTGAGACATTTGTGGATGAGACTGCAATTGTTCTTGTGCCCCTTGGGCGGCCATTGGCTGATACGGAAGCTGCGCAGCTTGCTGCATACCTGCAGCCAGGAGAGAGATGATAATGCTGATGAAAACATGGCCTGAAGGTCCAGTTGAGGTGCAGTTAATGGCCCCTCTGGAGCTCGGAGACCCGCCGCCGTTGGAGTAAATGTTGCTTCAACTGAACGGCGATGCGAGACGGATGAACCTGCCAGTGACACATCTGGCATAGAATGGGAAACCCCTTTCGCCTGGCTGGTCCAACAAGAGTGCGCCCTGGTCCTCAGTCCCAGGTCCTGCCTCCCTTGGTGTGGAAGGAGCAGGCATTGAGCTGCCGTTGTCCGAGGTAGGGGAAGTTGCCACTGCCCTCTGCGCCTTGGAGTACTGGCGCTCTAGGGTCTTGTGGTGCCTTAACGCGTCCTTGTCCTGTACAGGTGGTGCCTTGTCAGAGCGGTGTTTGCAGCTGGTACGCTCTGGCCACTTCCCAGCTGACTTTTTAGCAGTTCTGGCCGCCTTGCAGGGAGGACTCGCGCCTCAGGTTCCAAATCTGATGAGAGCGGTGAGTCTGCCATGCCTGTTACAGGCTTGATGCAATAAGCTGGTAACAGTGCTCAGGTCAAATGAGGCCCAAAGTGACTGACGACTACCACAGTATCTGCCCGAAATGAGTCCTGAATGAGGCGAGCAAGGATCAATAAGGATAGGCCCGATGCAGGTCTGCCGGTCCTCCCACTGGTGATTGTCAGCTAAATCGAGGCTGTGGGGAAGCTCTCCATGCCCGAAATCACCGATGTCAGCCCAAAAGTCCCCTCGAGGCACACAGGAAATAGTTCGAGGCCTAAGAGGGAAGGCAGCCGCGCAGACCGGTCCAAAATGGCGGCCCAAAGGTCCGTCAAAATGGCGGCGCTCCTGGAGCGAATTTTAAAATGGCGGGCGCAGAGCCGCAGACTCACAATGGCGGCCCGAAGGTCCGACCAGATGCTGCGCTGCCCAAGCAGTAGGTGAGTAGTGCCTCCCTCTGATAAGCGGCAGCCCGACTCTCCCAACGCTCGCCAGAAGCCAGGGTAGAGCCGGCGCCCGCTTTACTCACGTCCCTTGAGGCACAGAGCCGCAGTTCACAATGGCGGCCCGATATTCCAAAGCCGCTGGAAGCGAGGAGGGAGAGCCGCAATGGCGGGGGCGGCCGCTGGACTCAGCACACCTTCCGCAATTTACTAGCGAAGCCGGACCCGCCCCGAGGGGAACGGAGACCGGCTGCGGCCGAAACCTTCTACCGCAAAATTGTGGGCGGCCCGGAGCCCCAGGCATGCCTCACAGCTGATAAAACAAAACTCCTCTTTTCCTTACCGAGAGTAAAACAAATAATCAAAAATAACAGAAAAATCCCGAAGGAAAGGGAAAGAAATTGGATAAAAATTCCACTAGCTCAAATAGTCAGTTCAATGATTGCCAGCAACTGAGTGAAGACTGTGGAATCATGGGATTGTGGATGTGGCTAGGCTACAGGAAAGGGAAATTAGCTCTCACTCAGTTGTTGTCAAAGCTGAAGGAAGTAATCCAGCCATGGATAGTGGGAGCAGCGCTCAGGAAAATTACGACTTTTGCAGCACCACGGTAGTTGCTCACCCTTATGAACGACAGCAGAGGCACTGCAACATTCACCCTGACTATTCCCCCTCCCCCCTTCCCAATTGCTTTGCCCCTTCCATCCTGCCACACTGGACTCATTTACCTTGCAAAGATTTGTTTCCTCTCTTCCGCGATTTCTTTGAGAGCAGAACAATTTCTCTTCCAGCATCCGATTGCCTTGGGAACGCTTCTGCAGATGCTTTGAGGCAGTGCAATTTCATGAACTTGCGCTGCAGAGAAGCTGGAGAGGAGACAGCTCACTAGATCTTCACAAGGTAACTGATCCAGCGTGGCAGGATGGGGGGGAAGCAATTGTATGAGGTATCTCAGTGGATCAGGGGAGACCTTGGATGGTCTTAAGCAGGTGGACTGTTCCATCACTAGGCCCCCTCTTGGCCTTCCCCACCCTGAGACACTTCATGTGCACTTAACATCTGGCACATTCAATTAACAAAAGTGTAGACAAAAGCAGGAAGTTTTCACGTTCATTTTATGTAATTCACTCCAACGAATCCTAAGGTTATGAATGTAATTGGCAGATTCCATTACATTTGTAACTCAAGAACTACCTGTACTATTAAACAAATCTGCTTATTCCAGGTCCTTGGGAAAGACTTGATTGGTGGACACAAATGCCAAATACAGTCTGAATATCTGGCTGTGCAACCAACAATAATAATGGGAAAAAATCTTATTGCAGAATTCCTAATATTGGATGGGGTTGCCCATTTCTAAAGAACCAGATTTGTAACTGGATGAATTTTAGAATTTTTGTGTGGAATTACAGATGGCAGTGGTAGCCAAGTGCTTTGGTTGATATAACAAATGTGATCCTATCTAAATTCAGAGATGCATGAAACTAGTTTAATTTCTGTAATATATTCTGTATGGGACAGATTTTGAAGGGAACATGGAAAGTTCAATTACCAAATGGAAATACCTGAATCCCGGATAGTTGGTTTTTCCATGTCCAATTTGTTTATTTCAGCCATTCAATATTTAAATGTCATAACCTGCTTATTTGAAGGATATGTAAAACTATGATTTATGTCGATGAATGGTATTCATGTTTGAAGATTCACAGAGGCCCTATTTCTGGACTACCATTTAGATGAATTACCACTAATGATAGGTTTTTCAGTGGTAGTGCTTCCATATCGAATTCCAGAAAATGCTGCTTTCTGGGGCTGCTCTTGAGAGTTTTGAAAAAAAATGTCTCTTTAGATTCCAATTCAAAATTTTTGATATGTTGTTACATATGCCACTTTTGCTTTTTAACATTAAAATTAGTTCTGATTTATTTATGATTTAAATAGCTAATTAGATATTCCAAACACAGAGATATGAAACTATGATGTCTAATTGTAATATGTCGATTAATATTAAATATACATGACAATCTGAGCTATTTCTTCTTCTCATACAGTAACATTATTATGAAATAAAGCTGTGTAAAACATTGTGTGGTCAAAATGTCCTGCTCAGCCAGCCTAGTTTGAACTTGAAAGATTTACAGATTGCAATACAGAAATCAAATGTTCCATTTCATGGTTCAATCACTTCATGTAAGGTTGGAATAGGCCACTCTGATGTTGGGACACTTTCAACCATTATTGGATGTTGCAGCAAAGTATTTTGCAAGAAAAAAAATTCAAGCAATAAGGAATACAACAATCAGCAAAGCATCTTCTTTAACCTCCCTCTTGGGACAACTTACATTTTGCCACTGTGTTCCCCTCCAATGAAAAAGGTCTAAAAAGAGCCAGTTTTATATAACCTCCTACTTGCAAGTTTCACCTTATTCTCAGTGAATCCAAAATAACATTCCCATTTTAGAGGGGACATATTTTGAGGGGTGGTAGGAAAATGAAATCTTTTCAAGTTGAGCACAGTAATTAGCAACCTTATTACATTCTCTTGTTAGGTAATAATTGCTCTCATTTTACAAAATCATTTCATGAATTTACTAATGATTTGAAATGTTTGGTTGTCTTGTTGGATGTTCAAGTATTTTAAACTAAAGTTTCTTTAGACACAATCAGTTTTCACAACAGAGATAAATCAAGTAGTTTCATTGTTTTATTTACTCAAAGCAAAATAAAACAATTTTTAAAAACTAAGAATATTTATTTTTGTTTTAATTTGTATATACAAAGAAGCAGGACCGCAAAACATTAGATCCAGTCACCTAACTTTTAAGACTATATAATTTAGCCTTGTTGTGTCCCTTTTACAGGTAACAAAATCTGAAAATTACAAAAACTACTGTTGGACCCACTAACCATGGACTGCCGCTATTGCAAATATGATTTGGGAGAGTAGGAGGTTAATATTTCAGATCTTGTTTAATAAAATGTTACAGCCATTTTATGTGTGATTAGCACTGGTCAGGTACTATTTCTGTATCTGCACAGATAATGAATATAATTACTACTTTCAAATTGATTTATAAATGCAGCTTCAAAATTTCAGAAGTATGCACATCATCTTACAAAACACATTATACCTTAGAGGTAATCCTTCCTTTAAAACACTAATGGGGACTGGAATTTCCAGAAAGGTTGTTGTTAGGAGAAACGTGACAAAATCACTTAGCAACAGCAGTTCCAGAAACTCTGATTGCGATCATTAGGCAATTATTATATCATCATTGGTGAGCATCTCATACCTCTCCTGCCCTGCTATGGTCTCCTCCAATTCTTCCCACCTGCCTATCTTTCCCCAATTTGTGCCCTTTTGGCCTGCCTGCACTGTGCCTCTGCAACCTATCCCTGATGGCTGTCACCAACACCCACTAACCTATGCCATCTTCTTCCTTTCACTGCTGACCAGGCATGCCCAACCAAGGCAGCTGTTGTCCTTTTGTGACATAAACTGCACTGACTTCCAATGCAATAGGAAACTGCACATGGCAGTGTAGTTGTACACCTTTTCGGTCTACTGAAAGAAATAGTTCCATCAGTGAAAGGAATGCTGCAGATATCATTCAGATTTCTACGTAACATTTCTTCCTACTGATCACCATCCAACATTGTCATTGCATTGAATTCATTACCATCATTGACCGCTAGTTGAGATGGGTTCAAAATATGTGAGCTTTTTATTTTGAAAAAATCCAATATTGTTGAATGTTGAAATTAGGAAACATCAGAGGTATTTTAAGAGACATTTAAACATTTAAACAAATCAAAGAAATCAGGAACATAGTTATAAGGCAATATTCATTATAAAGAAATATGTGTTAGCATGCCAGATTTTGCTTTCTTCACTTCCCAAAATATACTTTAGAGCAGAGTTCCTCAACCTTTCTAGGTTGGCAGCCTGGAGGGGGAGAGGGGAAAGAGGGGATGGTTTTGTGGGACGGGTAGGCTTGTGTGAGTGGGACCAAGAACATTTCTGATGCTCAAGCGAGTGGGGCTCCAAGCACCTGCAACACTTGCACAGGTGGTGCTGAGTGCCCACAAGTGGGGCTCTGAGCACCTGAGATGCTCGCATGAGTGGGGCCGTGAACGCTGCAATGCTTGCACAAGTTAGGCTCCGAACTCCCACGATGCTTGCATGAGTGAGGCCCTGAGCACCTGCGATGCTCGTGCGAGTGGGACCATGAGCCCCCGCAATGTTAACGTGAGTGGGATTGTGTGCATGTGCAAATGCATGCACACCAGCCGAGGCCTCACACAGTCCGCTTGCGAATAAGCCATGGCCTAGTAATGGGCTGCGGCTCATAGATTGGGGACCTCTGCCTTAGAATATCCCTAAATTTTCTGACAGGAAATTTGGTAATCAAGAGGATAAAGAATAATTCAACTAGTTACCATTTCTAGCATCCCATTTCTGCCTCCTTCAAAGTATTTTGACCTGCTCCATGAAAATTTGGCAGCAAAATTGGCAGATATAACAAAAAACATCTATATACATTTCCACATAGCTAAACACCTCTTTAAAAACACCCCATTAATATTTGCAGATTCCTAGATCCAGAAAGATAGCTTTATGTTAATACCACTAAATCATAACCATATGTCTAATCTTTACTCGTCAGATTACCATCAAGTTATATTGTAGTAACTATATTATAACAGTAATTATAACTGTTGTTATAATTACTATCCAGATTTCAAATGAAAATCACTGGAAAGCTTATGATGGCAATATCCTAAATCATTCTATGGAAACTGGTAAATTCATATAGCATAATATTCAAGGTGGATTTGATTTAAATCAAGTCGATTTAAATTACGATTTAAATCACCAGTAAAAAGGTTTGATTTAAATCAACTTGATTTAAATCATAATTTTTAAAGAGCAACTGTCATCTCTGCTACTCCTTTGACCCACTGTTGACTCACCAATAGCCCCAGTGTTGCAGAATATACAGCCTCATGCTACATAGCTAAGCTCCATTTCATGCTGAATAAACTAAATTATGAATGTATCTTAAATAGAAAACTATCTTTAGATAGATGTTTACTCCAAAAGCACTTTATTAAAATAAATTTGATAAAAATCAAAAAAATCCAATTTAAATTTTAAAAATTCCATTTTTTTATTTTTTTAAAAAAAAATTAAAGATTTTTATCCACCCTGATAATATTTAACTTTGGTAAGTGAAATGTAATCTAGAAAGAAGTCAGCAAACATAAAATAAGACATTGACTTTCCAGACTATTTTTGAGAGCTTGTATCCAAATACAGGTGAAACTCGAAAAATTAGAATATCGTGCAAAAGTTCATTTATTTCAGTAATGCAACTTAAAAGGTGAAACTAATATATGAGATAGACTCATTACATGCAAAGCGAGATAGTTCAAGCCTTGATTTGTCATAATTTTGATGATTATGGCTTATAGCTCATGAAAACCCCAAATTCACAATCTCAAAAAATTAGAATATTACATGAAATCAATAAAACAAGGATGTACATAGAACAATATCGGACCTCTGAAAAGTATAAGCATGCATATGTACTCAGTACTTGGTTTGGGCCCCTTTTGCATCAATTACTGCCTCAATGCAGCATGGCATGGATGCTATCAGCCTGTGGCACTGCTGAGGTGTTATGGAAGACCAGGATGCTTCATTAGCGGCCTTCAGCTCTTCTGCATTGTTCAGTCTCATGTCTCTCATCTTTCTCTTGGCAATGCCCCATAGATTCTCTATGGGGTTTAGGTCAGGCAAGTTTGCTGGCCAATCAAGCACAGTAATCCCATGGTCACTGAACCAGGTTTTGGTACTTTTGGCAGTGTGGGCAGGTGCCAAGTCCTGCTGGAAAATGAAGTCAGCATCTCCATAAAGCTCATCTGCGGAAGGAAGCATGAAGTGCTCCAAAATCTCCTGGTAGACGGCTGTGTTGACCCTGGACTTAATGAAGCACAACACCAGCAGATGACCTGGCTCTCCAAATCAACACAGACTGTGAAAACTTCACACCGGACTTCAAGTATCTTGCAGTGTGTGCCTCTCCAGTCTTCCTCCAGACTCTGGGTCCTTGGTTTCCAAATGAGATGCAAAAGTTGCTCTCATCAGAAAAGAGGACTTTGGACCACTAAGCAACAGACCAGTTCTTTTTTTCTTTAGCCCAGGTAAGATGCTTCTGACATTGTTTGTTGTTCAAGAGCGGCTTGACAAGAGGAATACGACATTTGAAGCCCATGTCCAGGATCAGTCCGTGTGTGGTGGCTCTTGATGCACTGACTCCAGCCTCAGTCCACTTCTTGTGAAAGTCCCCAACACTTTTGAATGGCCTTTTCCTGACAATCCTCTCCAGATTGCGGTCATCCCTGCTGCTTGTGCACCTTTTTCTTCCACACTTTTCCCTTCCACATAACTTTCTATTAATGCGCTTTGATACAGCACTTTGGGAACATCCAACTTCTTTTGCAATTACCCTTTGAGGCTTTCCCTCCTTATGGAGAGTGTCAATGATGGTTTTCTGCACAACTGTCAGGTCAACAGTCTTTCCCATGATTGTGATTCCTACTGAACCAGACTGAGAGACCATTTAAGGCTCAGGAACCCTTTGCAGGTGTTATGGCTTACTTAGCTGATTAGAGTGGGACACTTTGAGCCTAGAATATTGAACCTTTTCACAATATTCTAATTTTCTGAGATTGTGAATTTGGGGTTTTCATGAGCTATAAGCCATAATCATCAAAATTATGACAAATCAAGGCTTGAACTATCTCGCTTTGCATGTAATGAGTCTATCTCATATATTAGTTTCAACTTTTAAGTTGCATTACTGAAATAAATGAACTTTTGCACGATATTCTAATTTTTTGAGTTTCACCTGTATGTTATATCTTTGTTAACATTAGATGTCAGGAATCTTACTGTCTGATTTTCAGCTTACTGTTTAACTTTCAGCTAGCCTTTGAGTCTCAGCCCCATTTATCCCCAAATGATCTTGCAAGAAAACAATAAATACCATTTTCAACTCCTAAAAAGCAGAATATAAATCTAACATAAAAAGAATATATAAACAGTTCTTAGCTATTTTTCTGAGATAAAAGGCTATAGCAAGCCTGTCAAACTGGTGGCCTGCGAGCTGGATGTGTCATGTGCAGGCCACGCCTACCCCAGCTCCGCAAAGGCAAAAAATGCTGCAATTTGTCACGATATGTCATATGACGTGATTGAGTTTGACATCCGTGGGCTATAGGATTGCTTCTGTACTTTAAAATAGAGTCGAATAACTTGTGATATCACTGGGAACTATCTAGGTTCTCTGGAGTGACGCATGAAGGAAATATTCCAAGCAACTACAGATATTTCTTGTTTAGCAACCAAAACTGGGATCAATAACATAGCCACTAAGTGATGCAGTCACTAAGTAAAAAAGAAAAATCACATGACAGTGACTGCGCTTATACTTTTACTTCAGCCTTCCTTTGTCCCCATTCCCTACCCTTTGCAATGCTCACCTGGTGCTCATATAATTACAGGTCGTACTCTCTTAAGTACAGTAATTGGGATCAGCAACTCTGTTACTAAGAAACATGATCATAATGTGACATCACATGATCTCTTAGACAGCAATTCTGGTAGTTCCAACTGCCATCGTACTATCCTTTCAATATATATTCCTCATTGTGTACCTGCTTACTTTTTAATAATCCCTTCCTCTTCAATCTCTTTGGTGTACTAGGGGGAGGAGGAGAAAAATCAGGTCAGGCACAGGAGACATTGCAACAATACTGTTGTTAAGTTAGTAACATGGTTGTTAAGTGAATCTGGCCTCCCCATTGACTTTGCTTGTCAGAAGGTTGCAAAAGGTGATGATGTGACTTCGGGATACTGCAAGCATCATAATTATATGCCAGTTGACCAGCATCCAAATTTTGATCACCTGACCATAGGAATGCTGCAACGGTCGTAAGTGTAAAAATGGTCATAAGTAACTTTTTAAAGTGCTGTTGTCACTTTGAACACTCACTAAATGAATGGTTGTAAATCGAGGACTACCTGTATTTTCTATGGGCATGAGCACTCCTTTTTCAAGAGAAACAAAACGAAAGTATTCACAAAACTGTTTCTGGTAAACTAATCATGTAGCCTAACTTTATTGTCACTTTGAATGCACGCTAATCGGCATACATTAAAATGAAATTTTGTTGCATTCAGCTCTCAAAAGGGTCACCACCTCCAATATACACTACATAAACATGACAAACAAACAAATAAATAAATATAAATTATGCACATACTCATATATTATATGACATATGGAACAACAGTCTAGTTCGGATGTATACATGTACGTGGTTTACAAGTCATTGATAGTGCAATAAAGAGTACTCAGGGCTTCATTCTTGTTGGCACTGGGGGAAATATACACAGCTATGATTTGTAGAGTAGAATTGATTAGAATAACAGTGTTGGAAGGGACCCTGTTGGGTTTGATGGCTCCAAAACATGAAAAACTGTAATCCCAGTATACTGTGTTATTTTCAACCCACTTGTTAGACTCAAAAAGTGTGTATAGTTGCTGATCCTAAATGTCAAGGAGAGGTTCCTTTGGAAGCACCCATTAGACGAAATGATGCTGGTGTCTCCCAATTCATTTTTGTCTTCCATACAAAATACTATATTCCTATGCTATCACAATAGATGTTACACAATTGTTTCCAAAATCAGTCAATCTTATACTCAACAGAATAAAAAAATAACACAACAAATTATTTAATATTTCACATAGGTATTATTTTCAACTCAATTCATGTCAGCTGAGTGTGGTGAATGGAAAGTCAGAATTATATTTTTTGCAGGTTTCCCTTCATCTTTCACAATATGTCAATTTTCTTTTTTAGCTGTAATAGATACGACTGAAAAGCTAAAACACAGTGGGATACCTTCGAACAAAAAAAATAAGATGTACATCTAAAGAGAATAAAAGCAGGTCCATTTAAAAGAAAGAAATATGCCATCAAAGTATGGAAATGGTTCAAGTGGACTTAATATGAAAGTCCTTTTCTACAGCAGAGATAGGCATTCTGATGTTAGTTCTTATGGGAAAGGCTAACTCCCTTCCCCATTTCAGATTGATAAACCAGACAGCAAGTCCAAAGAAATAAAGAACGTTACCAATCTGTCAGGGGAACAGCCAAGATGTTTTTACTTCTAATGGAGAAAGACTCAATGCCCGGTGAGATTGAACGTTGCTTACCTGAACGTTCCTTCTCGATGCGCTGATGGAGAATCCAAAGTGAGGGTTATTCAACAGTCTAGCAGTCAGCACTGAGTGTATATGTCTTTAAATTTTCTTCAGACACGCCCCCTTGCACGTCATAGGCTTAGTTTTTGTTCACGAAGAGGCAGTAGAAGAATACGCATAGGTCCAAGTCCTGGCAGCCTGACCGGGCAGGTTGGATTCTCCATCAGCGCGTCGAGAAGGAACGTTCAGGTAAGCAACGTTCATTCTCCAACGCGCTGATTGGAGAATCCAAAGTGAGGGATATGCCGAAGCAAGTTCTAGTCCGGGGGGGGGGGTGGCAGGCTGCGTCTGCGTGTCTGAAGCGGTGTATACTGATTGTAGAACTCGCCGTCCGAAGGCAGCATCTGCCGAAGCGTACGAGTCAACCTTGTAATGGTGTATGAAGGTGTTCAACGACGACCATGTAGCCGCTTTGCAGACCTCCTTGACAGAGGCCTGGGTTGCCCAGGCCACCGAGGTGGCCACACTCCGTGTAGAGTGAGGAAGAATCTTGCCTGGAACAGGTTTCTTCTGAATCATGTAAGCCTTGGAGATACAGGCCTTCAGCCATCTCCCGATGGTGGACGATGAGACCTTCCGTCCCACTGTAGCTGGCAAAAAAGAGACGAACAGCGCCTCCAACTTACGGAAGTGTTTGGTTCTACAGATGTACCGGCGTAAGGATCTGCGGACATCTAGAGTGTGCCACTGGGTCTCCTGTGGCTGCCTCAGGTTCGGACAGAAGTCCAGAAGAACCAACTCTTGTCCACGGTGGTAAGGAGAGTTAACTTTTGTCAAGAACAACGGATACAGTCGAAGCACCACCCTGTTGGGGAAGAACACAGAGATCTTCCCGAACCGAGAAGGTGGCCAGCTCTGAAATGCGACGCGCCGAGGTGATCGCAACCAAGAACACAGTCTTCAAGGTGAGGAGCCGCAGATTGACGGAACTCAACGGCTTGAATGGATGTTGTGTAAAAGTCTGTAGGACTAGAGACAGGTCCCAGCTTGGATAGAGGTGGACCGCCGGAGGTCTCAAGTTCGCCGCACCTCGTAGGAATCCCTTAATCTTGGCATCATGGGAAAGTGGAGCGCCGTCCTTGATCAACAGAACTGTAGTTAACGCCGCCACCTGTCAGCGAAGTGTGTTTGGGGCCAAACCTTTGTCCAGGCCGCCCTGAAGAAAGTCCACAACCTCGGAGACCGACGCTGAAGTAGGATCCACGTGGTTCCTGGAGCACAAGACACAGAAGGAGGACCACGTGGCGTTGCATATGCGGCATGTGGACAGCCGTCTGGAAGCCTGGATGGTAGGTATGGCTCTCTCTGAGATGTTGTCTCGCCTCAGAAGGATCCGCTCAAGCGCCAGGCGGTCAACTGCAGCCATTGAGGCTCTGGGTGCAGAATGACCCCTTGGCTGAGCGATATCCTGTCATCCGGGATGCGCCATGAAGGAGCGACCGAGAGGTTCAGGAGGTCCGCGTACCAAGCCCTCCTTGGCCAGTGAGGAGCAACGAGTACTACCTCGCTTTCTCGCGCAGGATCTTGCGGACAAGTCGCAGTATGAGCGGCGTCAGGGGAAAGGCGTATAGCAGTCCCGGAGGCCAGGGAATGGAGAGAGCGTCAATTCCTTCTGCCTGTGGACACGGATAGCGAGTGAAGAATCGAGGAAGCTGAGTGTTGTCCCGTCGGGCAAACAGGTCGAGAACGGGAGTTCCGAAGCGACGAGACAGGTTATGGAAGATGTTTGGGTGAAGATGCTACTCCGACTCATCTATCACCGTCCTGCTCAGCCAATCCACGGTCACATTTGTCGTCCCGGAGATGTGCTGGGCCCGAAGGGAGAGAAGGTGGGACTCCGCCCAAGTCATCAACAGGGACATCTCGTTCATCAGTGGTCTCGAGTGCATGCCTCCTTCGCAATTTACATGTGCCATCATGGTGACATTGTCCATCGGGACAAGTACATGTTGACCCTCCACAGATGTCTGGAAGTGAAGGAGAGCAAGGCGAGCCGCGCGTAGTTCCAGCCAGTTAATCTCGTTCTGACTTTCCGTCTGTGACCAGCTGCCTTGGGCAACCCCGGAATCCATGTGGGCACCCCAGCCCGACAGGCTGGCATGTTGTCACTGTAAGGCAAGGCGGTTCCAGGAAGGCACAGCCTTTCGACAGGGCCGGCGAAGTCCACCAGCGGAGTGACTTGTGGACCTCTGCTGGAAGCTGCACGCGAGCATTTGAATTGCTGCGGCGGGAGCGTTGGTACAGGAGCATGAACCACTGGAGTTTGTGAAAGCGAGCCCACGGAATGATTGAGATGCAGGATATCATCTTCCCGACCAGTGAGGACAATAGTAGTAGAGGAATGGCCGGGAGTGAAAGTATTTGAAGAGCCAGCGACCGGATGCTGGTGCAACGGTCCGGAGACAGGAAAACCTGTCCTTGAACGGAATCTATGATCGCCCCCAGATGGAGAATGTTGGTAGTGGGGCTCAAATGGCTTTTCTTCAGATTCAGGGAAAAACCATGTAGTTGAAGGTAGTGACACGCAGTAGCCAAATCCCGTCTGGCCACAGTCTCTGAAGCTGAGAGGATGAGTACATCGTCCAGATAACACAGTACCCTGATAGGTATCTGTCTGAGGCGAGCTGCTACTGCTGATAAGAGTTTTGTGAATGTCCTGGGGGCGGACAAAAGGCCAAAGGGCATAGCCCTGTATTGGAAATGATGGTTGTTGTATGCGAAACAGAGGAAGCGATGTTGTGACTGTTGAATTGGGACATGCAAGTAGGCCTCCGTAAGATCTATCGATGTCATCCAATCCCCTTCCCGAATGCATCCCAGGATGGATTTCAGGGACTGCATTTTGAATTGATGGTAGAGAATGTACTTGTTCAATTCCTTGAGATCTAGGATACCCCACCCCAGCCGCTGGAGTGTTTTGGAACAAGGAAAAAGATGGAATAGAAACCGGTCCCACGGTGTTCTACGGGAACCGGTTCTATGGCGCGGATGCCTATGAGGTGTTGTATCTCCCTCTCCATCAGTCGCCGTTTGGTCGGGCTGGATGACACGGGGCATTGGATGAATCTGTTGTGTGGGCACGAGCGGAGCTCCAACGTTAAGCCCAATTGAATGGTCTGGATGATCCAGGCATCCGACGTCGTTGATTCCCATTGAGTCGCGAAGTGTTGGAGGCGGCCCCCAATGGGAATGTGAAGTAAGTAGTCACTTCCCTCTCCGAAAGGCACGGGTCCCCGTGCCTCTGAAGGGGCGCTTGGTTGGTGCCGATCGTCTGCCACGGTCCTGGAACGAGGATCTGTCGTAGGAGCGATCGAAACCGTGAGAGTAATGTCCTGTGGAGAAGGATCCACTGGTCCCCTGTTCAGCCCGAAAGGACTGCCTCTGGCTGTATGGGACAGCTCTGTGTTCGGTCCGCCTGTATGACGAGGGCATGACCTTACGCTTGCCCTTGTCTTCAACAAGAATCGGGTCCAACGCCTTCCCGAACAGATGGGTCCCTTTATACGGAGCCGATGCAAGTCACCACTTCAACTTCCTGTCCGCTCTCCAGTGTCGCAGCCAAAGCAAGCGCCGGGGAGTCACTGACAAAACCAAGGCACGGGACACGAACTTGGCAGCATTAAGAGAGGCGTCAACGGAATATTCCGTGGCCGCCACAATTTTGTTGATATCCTGGTGGACCATCGGAGGACCATCCTCCGGGGGCAAGCGTTCCTGGAGTTGGCGCAACCAAATGAGGGTTGCCCTATTGAAGAATGACGCTGAAATGGCAGCTTTGACTGCCCAGGCCGCAGCATTATGTGTCTTGTGGGCAGTTAGTTCCGCTTTCCGGTCCTCTGTCCGGAGGCCATCAGCAATGTCACGAGACAGGATCAAAGAAGATGAAGTCAAGCCCGCCACTGGGGCATCGATAGCAGATAACACCAAAACGTCTTGGAGAGACGGGGCTGAACAGTATAGCTTGCAATCAAGACAGTGGGTGCGGGTAACGAGGATGGCAAGGACCAAGACCATTGCACTACTTCCGTGAATAGTTGAGGACATGGAATGTAGTTAAGCTCAGCTTTAGGCACATTAAACAAGGATTCATGAGGCTGAGGAGTCGTCGAGGAATCCAAGAGACCTTCCGAGGTAACCACCTTCGCCTTGTGCAACGAAGACCAAAACAGAGACAGTCGAAAGAGTCCAGTAAAGGCCGGTCTGTCCGGAAGGAGGCCTTCATCATCAGAAAATTCCATTTCCCTTGGGGCCTCCTCTTCCTCCAGAGATGAAGTGTCTGCTTGCGCCGAATCCAACTGGGAGGACAGTTGTTCCGCCTGGTCATCGTAATGAAAGACCTGGGAAGACGGAGGAGGGGGTGGAGGCGGAAGTGGCGGGGGATTAGCCTTCAGTCACGCAGCTCTGTACACCCTAGATTGGTTAGCACTCGCTGCCAATGTCTTAGAAACAGTCTGAGAAATGAGACTCTCAATGTCACAAGGAAACATGACATGTGAAGGTCCCCCAGGGTGGCGCCCCGCAGCCATGGGGGTGAAGGTAGCCTCTGGAGGCGTACGTGCAGGAAGCCGTCTACACGATAGATCCACCGGAATTGCCATGCTGTGTGAAAAGGCAGCGGAATGAATTGCCACTTCAGGTGGCGTAGGGTAACTGGTGGTAGGGACGATACCCTGGTCACCAGGAACCATGCTTCCTGACTGTGAAACAGGCAGCTCCTCCGGGCTGGCGTCTGAATCAACCGCCTGCGAAGCAGATAACAGTGCTTGTCGTTGAGCTAATTCAAATTGACGTTCCAGCGCTTTGTGTCGTCTTTCGGAGTCTTTGGAGGCAGCTGAGGAGGATTTATGACCCCCCGTTGAGGTAGCCGCAATGGTCGCTACTGCGTGCTTAGCTCGTTTTTTTTTATTTTTTCTTCGCAGGCCCCGGGGAGGCTGGAGCCACAGAAGGCTCAGAGCTGTGTTCCGAATCAGATGAGAGCCCACAGTCTGCCATCTCAATGCTGAGGATATGAGGAGATAAGGTAAGTAAACATCACCAATTTCAATTAATTTCTGGTTTCTTTCTTATTTATTTATTTATTTATTTTTATCATGTTGTTGTTGTTGTTGTATGAAAATACATCTACGCTGTAGAATTCATTGGTCAATTTATTTATTTATTTATATTTTATTTTATTTTATTTTATTTATTTATTGTTTCCCTCAAAAGGTTGGTTTACAGGGGCTTTTGCTAAATAGCTTACACGCCTCCCCCCCTTTTTTTCTTTCCAAACACAAGTCAAGATATGCCCTGTGTGGAGCTAGAAAACTTCAGGTAGGTGGGTCCTGTAACAGGCTTCAGTTATATGGCCAAGCAATACTTAATGTTTTCTTCTTCTTCTTCTTCTTCTTCTTCTTCTTCTTTTTTTTACATTATAGTAATTCCTATGGACACCTGAGGGCACTAGAGTGACTCTTTTTACTATAGTCGCTGCTTCAGACCCTCTGTCTTTAACAATGCCGTTCCTGCATGGGCAGTCCCTGTGTTGGCAAGCTGTAACTTTAAATTTGCCTCGGCATGCTCACGCAACGCTGTAGCCGGCAAGGGGTAATTTTTTTTGCCATTCTGCGCAGCCGCAGCCTTGTTACTAGGCAGAAATGCGCAATGGAGGGGACTGAGTACGCGCAAGTTCCCCAGTCAGTCAGAAAACGCTGCTGGCCACTGCACATGTGCAGAGCTGCTGCCGGGTGAAAGAAGCATGGCCACAAAAGTGAAACTAACCATGCGGTAATGGCGGCCCCTCTAGCCTTAAAACAACGGCGCAAAACACACAAACAGCCTAGCACCGATCCAGCCACCCACAGAAATATAGAGAAACGCGTGGCTACTCAGAAGTAGCCCAAACGTGCTTTTAGTACCTGCATAGGGGGAGTATACCACTGAGAGCAGGGCAGGGACTCCATAGCGGCATGACTAATAGCTTTCTAAATGCGAGTGTACCTCCGAGAGCAGGGCAGGGACTCAGTAGCCGCCCCTGAGCTTATCAATTAAATCCCCAGCTAGAAATTGCTCACTAGCAGGTATATCTTTGTAAATTACCCCAGACTTAACTGGTCAGCCAGACTGGCAAACCAGAAGGACTTACTTTGATCAGGAAAAATGCTTAAATTTTCACCATTTGTACCAAGTTCAATCCAAATCCAAAAGCGTAATCAAAATCCAGTCCAATAGTCAAAATACCAAAAGAATCCAAAGTGAAGGTTTATATTCAATAGTCTAACACCAGAGATGGATGAAAACAAGTCTGAATAGCTGACTGAGTGAATAAAAACTAAGCCTATGAGGTGCAAGGGGGCGTGTCTGAAGAAAATTTAAAGACATATACACTCAGTGCTGACTGCTAGACTGTTGAATAACCCTCACTTTGGATTCTCCAATCAGCGAGTTGGAGAAAAGCTTATTTGGACCACTGCCTGATGTAGGCCCTGATAATTTGGTCGGGGAGACTGGCAAAAATTATGAGGTCCAGGTAGCTATAGCCTGAAAAGATCAGCAGCTATATAAACTACTTCCTCTCTTTTGGCATGGAGATCAGGTCTCCCTTATTGTCCGGAACATTACTATAGAGTTAAAGAATGTTCATCTCTTGTTTTTGAAATCCAAGTTCTTTCATTAATATTTTGGGATGTGATAACAGCAAAATTAGGGGATGTGAATTAACCCTGGGGGCCTTGGTCATAAAAGGAATATAGGTGGGATGGGTGGACAGAAAAGTATAAACCATCTCCAGTAAATCTACTGAGAGCACAACGTATTTTTCCCCCCTTAAGGAGCTCTATTCTGTTGTATTTGATATGGTGATTTATTTCCATGAGATCCAAGATAATCCACTAATCCTATTCTTGGGACTATGGCGTATAAATCAGAGAAGCTCTTGCTTCATTAAACCTATCTGATAGCTTGTACATTTTATGATCTTTAGGATCAGCTGTTGTTTGGTTATCTTATGAAAACTTGAGGATTGGGATGTCAAGGGGGCATGGCAAATTTGAAATGTATCTTTGTGACTCATGCATTTGATATTTCATGTGAATCTAGTTGTCTGCAAATTCCATTAGTTTTCTATACACAGGGAAACTAAGACACTCACTAAATTGTTACTCCCCCCCACCCTTCTGTGAGTGAATAAGGGATTCTGCCTGACATTCTGGCATAATCTATTTTGGGATTTCTACTATCACCCACCCCCAATGTTTTATGGCTCTTCTGCAGATCTGTTTGAATGCTGTAAAGACGAAAGAATGGGAAGTGTAACTGGGCATTCTGCTATCCCTGCTTTGTTTTTGGTGGTGGTGATGATGGTGATGATTAAGGACATGGCTTTCTTCATATTTTCGATTAGGATATCATCAAGAGCTTCTCTGAACAGCTTTCTCTTTAAGCAGTCTGGCCAGGAGGGCAGAATTGGATTTAGAGACAACATTCCTATTCTTCAAAGGCCTCTTTTGATAGCTATGAGACACAAAACCCTGAAAAATGAGCGGCAAGAATGCATGCTTTAGAATAGGTATTGAAGCAAACAATTTCAGATTGTTTCTCCAGGTCACAAATAATGGCATATCTGATCTGCATTTCTGTATTTTTATGAAGCACTAGTTAGTAATAATTTGTAGATGTACACATCAACTTTCTCTATAAATTATCTCTAAATAATTATTCAAAGGCTGCTTTCAAATCACCAAAGGTGACATAGTGAGGTCTACATGAGACCAGAAGCAATCAGCAAATTTCTGTTAAGGTTTCTATTATATAACTTACTAATACTCAATACTGACCCAAAATTGGACAGAATGGGAGATTAATGTCATACTAAAGAATGGGAAAGTAGCACTTGCAAACTCACTAGTTCACCTAATTTAGAATTCTCAACTAGAGCAATTCGGATCCCACATTTACGCATGTACAGTAGCTGTCTAATAATGTACTGGGAGCTAAACTCACAATAAGGAGAATGATTATTATCAGGACTAAATGCTACTTTAAAAGCAATAAAACTGGCAGAGAGAGAGATGAGGGTATTATCGTACTAGCACCCCTATCTTCCATTAACTACTCCAATTTGAATCAATCAATCAATCAAATTGTACCAACCTTCATACCTCTCCACTGTTTCCTTTGTCTACGAATAGGTCTAATTTAGGATAATCTGTTGGATTTAGGGCCTGCATTATTAAAATGAAAGAGGTGTCATCAGGGCCTTGTCTAGGATTAAGATTGACTTCTTTAATCAAAGAGTTTAGGGCCTATATTAAGCAATTCTCAAACAAATCCCATTTGCCCTAATTTGAAATGACAATCTATAGGAGAAAAATAATCATGTATTTAATAAAATGTTTTGACTTTTTGGTGAAACAGTTGTACAAAATTTGTTTGGATGTGACTGGATGGAATTTAGCTAAGCAGGCCATTCAGATATCCAGGGGAATATTTTTGTCTAGATGTAATGGGGTGTAAGAATAACCCTGAAAAAAAATAGGAGGAATAGTTGCAACCAAGGCAACAATCAAATAAAAACAAAAGCAGAAAAGTAATTTAGAGAAAATATCTCAAAACTGACCATCCCTAGTTTCCTTAAAGATAAAGGCAGGAGAGGGTAAGTGCATTAGTCTTACAAGATTCTATTACTATAAACCTATAATAAAAGAATCGCTTCAAAACGAAAAGGGTGGCAAATGAAATAAAAAAATAAAAATGAAATGAAATAAATAAAATAAAATAATAAAATAAAATATAAATAAATAAATAAAAAATAATAATAAAAATAAAAAAAATAAAAAAAAATAAAAAAATTTAAAAAAAGTAGTACTAGCATTCATAATTTTAGTTTCCTAGTCTGGTCTATGCTGAAGGGCTGACTTCAAAGGGGGCGGCAATTGAGAAGGCTTGTCTCTGTGATCCTTGAAAATGGCAGTTTATGAGTAAATAGGTAATTGATGAGCAAAGAAACTAAGATTGTGAGCAAGCCCACCCTACTTGATTATATTACAGTATGAGGACAGGACTATTGCCAAAATCCAAATCCTGAACCATAAAGAGTTGCCCACTAACACTGAAAAGGAAAGCTACTGTATAAAAATAGGAGGAAGGTGTGTTGGGTATGTTCACCACCTTTAGTTACTTGTAAAAATAATAGACAAATAAACAAATAAATAAAAATACTGTATATAAATACGAGCAAACCTCTTCTAACACTGAAGATGTTACTTAATTAGGTAATAAAATTTCTGCAAGAAAACAACCAAGCCTAGAGAAAACCAAGGATTCTAACTACCACCTTGAATGGCACTCAGTCAGATGATGATCAGTGTAACTCTTAAAATTGTGGTGTTATGTAAACAAAGGATGAGTAACAGAATAACAGAGTTGGGAGGGATCTTGGAGGTCTTCTAGTCCAACAGCAGAAGACCATATACTAGGATGTCAAACTCGTGGCATCACATTGTCGTCACATGACGTATCATGACTTTTTTCCCTTTGCTAAACTGGGGATGGGCGCGGCCAGCGTGTGATGCATCCAGCCTGTGGACCACGAGTTTGACACTCCTGCCCTATACTATTTCAGACAAATAGTTGTCCAGTTTCTTCTTAAAAACTTACAGTGTTGGAGCACCCACAATTTCTGGAAATAAGTTGTTCCACTGATTAATTGTTCTGTCAGGAAATTTCTCCTTAGTTCTAAATTGGTTCCCTCTTTGGTTAGTTTCCATCCATTGCTTCCTGTCCTACCTCTTGGTGCTTTGTGGCAGTCCCTTAGAATATTGGAACATTGCTGTCACCCTTAATCCTTCTTTTCATTGAACTAGACATACCCAATTCCTGCAACTGTTCTTCATATGAAAGTGACCTTAATTACGAAAGACAGTATGTATGTATGCGTATGTGTGTAAAACTAAAACAATAAAAAGAGTGAAAGGTACAAAAGGAAAAATTAGAAAACGGGAAGAAAAAAAGAAAGAATATAATAACAAGAAGAAAAAGGGTGACCTTCAACCTTCAGTTCAATTATAAATAATTTTAGTAACTCCTCATTCCCTCTTCGTTTACAATGCATGACCTCTTCATCCATATTCCATCTCTTATTTATAGACAAATCCGCAAAGCATGATCTTTTCAGTCTTGGTAACACCAGAAAGTTAATGAATTAAGGTTTATCAAAATAGCAATGTATTTTATTTTAACCTTGATCAAATAAACCAACTTCATTTTCTTTTTACTTTAAACAGTCTTAATTTTTAATCCAATCAAATAAAATATGGTTTCTTTTTATTTATTCTTTGCCTCTTCTTCTCAAAGCTTTAACAATCCTTTTTTGTAAATCCAATATAAAAATTATTCAGGTTACTCTCTTTGTTCATTATTTGTATTTTTTGAAACATCAACCAGTTTCTTTTGTTATGTCCAGTGGCACATTTGTTATATCCAGTGGCACATTCTTTTCCATGTCATGTTCATAGAACGTCATTTATAGATCCATTTTCAATGCCATCTCTATCATGTCAAATAAAACTTGTTTCTCATCTGCTATTTCTTCCATAACATATTTTGGACATTATCTATAGAAGCGAACACTTGCTATTGATACTGTTGATATCAACTTCTGATTCTGTTTTTCAAAAGTGTCCTTCAGTACTTTCACTTTATGTTTTGCATCATTTAATAAGTCCTAGTTAATTTCCTGTCAATCAGGCCTGTATATTCGTCTCCCTTAATATTTAATATTTAATTCTCTCGTGTCCAATTTTTAATGTTACTTAAAATTAATCAGTTTATAACTTTCAAGGATCAATGTTCTATTTAGCTTTTGCTGTTAATATCAATTTTTTAAAAATACTTAAGCTTATGATTAAAAAAATTTTTATTAAGAATTGAAGGCAAACTCGTCTGAATTTTTCACATTTGTTGATCTGAAGGTCTTCAATAGCTTAGTAGTAGTTAACAAGCAATTTCCAAACATAATTTCTAAATTGTAAGAGAGCCTTCAAACTTAGTGTTTTTTCAAAGGCACTGACTGTGGTTGCAAGCAAGATGGCTATTCCCATCATCTCCCAGTGCTCAAAATCGGCCAGGGACTGCTGTCTTGCATGTGGGTAATCTATCCTCTTCTTGTCTGAGGAGAATCAGTCAACTCGCTAGCTCTCCGTTCTTCACCATGGTTGTCAGCCCCAATTTTTGCCGAACCATCTTCTATTTGCACTACTTCCTGTAGAAGCCCTGATAGCCCTGTATTAGAGACCAACTACAGCTTCTCATTATTTTACAAGACAGCCCACTGTAGAGTGCAAAGTGATAGTATAGTCAGTGAAACAGTAAATGAGGCGTGACTATGATTAGAGCCAATCAGTGGAGTTGCAATAAAATTAATTGTACAAAGTTTTCTTGGATGTAACTGTAACCTACTCAACCAGCAGAACCTAAAAGACCAGAAGAATCCCTTTTACAAGTCAGTTCCATAAGAAGGAGTGTGATTTCATCCAGCTGATAATTCTCTGGAATTGGATAGCTTCCAAACCCAAGCATAACTCTGTTTCTCTCTATTCAGACTCTGTCAGCCACTAGATACCAATACAACACGTCAATGGTATTACATTCTTGGCCCAAAGTCAAGATGGGAAATTAAGTATCATCAATATATTGATGACATCAGAACCTGTGTTGAAAGATGGCCTCACCCAGGGCTTCATGAAATTTTTTGAGTTTCTTGAAGAAAGGAAAGAGCACTGACCACTATGGTACGCCACAATTAAGGAGTAATGAAATGGGACTTTTCCCTTATCATCACCAATTGGAACCAACAGTCTAAGAAGCAAAACTTCTGCAACTCACAGCCTCCCACTCCCAACCATTGGTGAAAGCCCAGGATATAGTAATATGGAAAGCCACTAAGAGATAACACAACACAATGAGGATTGTACTCACACCATAGGAGTATCCACGCGTGCAATTAATGTCACTTTAGTACAATTCTGTGTCATTTCCATCCTAAACCTTTGCAGATTTCTTAAAGAATATAGTTACGTAAGCTTTAACCAAAATCATTAAATTACAAGTTCCAAGTCCTATCATATGCCTAAAAGTAAGCACAATAAGCAAAGTAGATTTTGATCCCTTAATAGCAGTAAATCAACACATACAGTGTTCTGTTTTTATCCCAGAAAATCCAGATAGAATTTTAGAAGCTAATTATATGTGTCTTAACAATCATATGTACTCACCAGTAAGTACAGCTTTTGCAGAAGGATCTGCAAGATCTAAAGCTGATTTTCCATCTGTATTCCGAATATTTGGATCAGCTCCATGTTGCAGCAGTACTGAATAAAGAAATAATAATAATTCTCAAACATTTGGCATATAGAATAAATGCAACTGCCAATAAACATATACACTGATCATGCTGCCAATTTTTTCCGACAAAGATCATAATCCAGAAAGCTGCTTTTGTTTAATAGACTATTCAACAACTGACTGGTTTTTCCTCAAGGGTGGACATCCCTCCTTATATCACATAACAATTTAGACCCATAAATCTACTATTAGACTACAAATTTTCTCTAAACTAATTACTGACAATACAGAATTGACATGAATGTACAGAGCACATTCTCTATCTCCTTTAACTGACATTTGGTGTAAAAGTTTCAAAACGTATTTTGCCATGAACACATCTACTGTCTAGAAAATATGCACATATAATTTGTTACAAAGTTTTCTGAGTAAGCAGATTGTCTGTTACATTGATTCTTCTAAAATATACCAAGCATCATAAACATGCAGTCATCTGTCACTTTGCTAACACAAAATTAACAATAATTATCCCTAAACAATATTGAAAATTGCTATATTTTATTGCAAAAAAGTATGTGATAATTGTATTTTGTAGTGTTAAAACACTAATAATGCTGATTTTTAGGAGCTTAATTTCAATTAGCTTTACTTTCTGCAAATAAGTTGGAGTTATCTATTTTACTTTACCAAATACTCATAGACTTTCAAAAACAAGAAGCCCAAACTATTTTCTTTTAATAATACAGATAACTAAGAAGTATTTTTATCTATTCTTGATCTTCATAGTAAAATTAACAATTTAGCTAATACAAATATTTGTTCTAAAACACAAAGTAAAGTGAGATAACACTAATTCAAAATTCAAAACTTAGAAATATTTTTTATTTGTAGCCTGAGATTTATCTTGTTTAACGTTTTTACATCCGATACTGTTTTATAATTTCGTGCTATAATACAAACAGTATTCCAGTTATTTTATTATATTGTATTTTAAGGTATGTTTTATATTTTATAACCTGTGATTACAATTAAACTTACTTACTATACTGGAAAAAAAACTGTCAAATCAAGAATTTAATAATCAATAAAGGAAAGGAAAATTAAGTTTAATATCAAAACCTAACTGATATAGAGGTTAAACTACAATCAAATATATTCTTACACCGTTATTTATGCACATTAGTGTCTTATGATGATGGTAATTCAGCATTACAACTACAAAACCTGCTGAAAACATTATAGAAAGTATTCTTAAATTTTACATATGGTAAGGATAGATAGCTATCTCTTATCTTACATTTAGAAAAATTGCAAGTTATTCCCAAACATTCTATGAATCAAATATCAAGATTTTTCAGTCCACAGATGGTAGCATTTTATATTTAAACTGAATTTGGCAGTGCTGAATGTATTCATTGTTTTGGCTGATTAAGTTTCATTCTATTTCTATTTTTTGTATTACACAGTAAGAACCATGGATTATGAGCTATAAAATGCAGTTAGATTATTTGTACAGACTACTCAATGGATTTTCTAAATGAGCTTTGGCTTTGATATTTACCAATTTTTTAACATAAAAAAACAGTTAAGGTGTTTTGAACAAAGGTGTACTTACCAATACACACATCTATCTTGCCTTTGATTGCAGCTTCATGCAGAGGGGTATAGTTCCAATTGTCTCTGGCATTTGGTTCTGCTCCTTGACACAGCAAGAGGCTAACTACCTCAGCATGACCAAACGAACAGGCATTGTGAAGAGGTATCAGTCCACCATCATCACGAGCATGGACATTAGCTCCTGTTTGTAACAAGTGTTCCACAACATCCTTTCTTCCAAAACCTAGAAAAGAAGTTGAATTAATGCAATATAGAATGCATAAATATTACCACTGTATATGGCACACAGGAGTATGACTCTCTAAAATAAATTTTACTGCATTTATAATTTACTCTGTTGCTAATACACTGCAAATAGTATAGCTCTATTTTGCTTTGTTCGTTTTAAAAAAGTTTACATATGCCAATCAAAAAATATTTCTAACCTCTTTTCTTTCTTGCTAAAATCCTTTCCCACAGCAAACAGTGTTAAAATATATAAGATAATCTAATTTACTTCACTGGCCTGTTACTTTAATTCAGATCAGAAACTTTCTAGAGTTGTTATTTAAAAATAGCTATATATCAAAGTGCACATCTACAGTAATAACATCCAAACCAGGGTGGGTAAAAATCGATGATTTTTTTAAAAAACATCAAAAAAATCAGGTTTTTAAAATTTAAATTGATTTTTTTAATCAAATTTATTTTAATAAAATGCTTTGGAGTAAAAATCTATCTAAAGATAGTTTTCTATTTAAGATACATTAATAATTTAGTTTATTCAGCATGAAATGGAGCTTAGTTATGTAGTATGAGGCTGTATATTCTGCAATGTAGGGATTATTGGTCAGAGGAGGAGCTCTGCGGGACAGGGATGACAGTTGTTCTTTAAAAATAATGATTTAAATCGAGTTGATTTAAATCAAATCCACCCTGATCTAAACCAAGTAATAAACAGATTTAAATCTACTTGCTATGTATCATTATCGTGTACATCAGAATTTAATTCCTTCAATCAAAATTTCAATAGCAACATTAATATTTCTGTAACACTCAAGCAAGATTATAGGGCAGAGATGCACAACCCCAAAGAGCCCCTGAAAGTCTTGCATATCCAACTCCAGAGACCTTAAAAATTTTACGAAACTAGTTTTTATATGATAGAAGGGAAAAATCACTAAATACTTTATTAGAACAATCATATTATCTACAGTTATCTTAATTAAATCTAATTACTTCAAATTAGTTTTTGTCCTGGCTCCTCACACTAGTTTCTGAAGTGCATCCCTTATTCTATTTATAGGCTTAGAAAGAGTTGCACATTCAGTTCAATTAACTCTGTTATCCTTACTTTATATTTTTAACATCTCCTACGAAACACATTATTAGAATTTAGGACATGAATTTATTTGCCACAGTTTGGAGTAAAAAAAAATTGATTCACTTTGAGAGCTACATTTTCTGTGCTTCGTGAATGTTTGGGATTTCTAATCACTTATGTAAATTAAAATAATATAATATAAAATAATGATTGTTTCCTTGACCAATTTCTGGTTTATTTTATTCCCTCAGCTACCTATTCCTACATCTCTGTAGATTAAAGGTTCTGATATCATGGGTTAGAATTACAGTGTAATCCTAAAACAAACTGTGTTCCACACCATTTCACACATCAAAGTCAAAAACACCATTTTACAGCTTGGTATTACCAGTATGATCTAACCTATCATAAGTCATATCATTCCTGAATCTAATATTATTTATTCCTCTAAAGTAATTTTTAATACAATGGCACTGCTGACTAATGTCAGAAAACTATTCACACATCAATGCCCTATTACTGAACCTATAACTATTTGATGCAGATTGGGTGGAATTTCAGAGATTATTGCAGGTGAGACCTAATCAATATTACATACAAACTCAGAGCATCATCTCCAATGCATTTATTATGTGTTTATGCCTTCAAGCTAGTTTTTGACTCCTAATGACTGCCTGGATAAGTAAGTCCCTGCAATTTTCTCAGAAAGGTGTTTTGGAAGTGGTCTGTCATTGCCTCCCTTCTTGGAGGAAAGTGATTTTTCCAAGATTACCCAGATGGCTTTGTGCCTAAGGCAGCACTAGAATTCAGTCTCCCAGTTTTTATCCTGACAATCACGACATCAAACTGTCCCCCTTAATGTATCTATGCACCCCTATATATTCAGGATATGCTATCAGGGCAAACTACACACTACATTACTGGAACAAATATTAGAACCTCCAGAAGGTTTTTCTTTAAAATGCTGACAATCCAAAATATTTGGATAACAGGAAGGAAGATGATGGGAGCAATTTGAAATAGCTTTACCTCATTTTATCTTATGCATCTCAGAAAAGCAAGCAAAAACTTTTTTTAAAAAAGTTGTGGAGTTTTACCAATAAAGGGAGAACAGTTGGTTTTGGATAGTCTGCATTCAAACATAAACATGTGTTTTCCATATTGTTGGTCCAAACAGGGTAATAAATGGGAGGATTTTTTCCCCAGTTATGTACCAAATGTGGTTGTGGAAATAATACTGTATTTGTTTCATACTGACCAACAAGAGAATACTGGAAATAGTAGTTTGGGGGGACAAAGTCTATTAAACTGATTTAAGCATGTGATCTATCCTTTAAGTCCCTCTTTTGGAAACTTTTAAAACATTTGCTGTAATTATAAACAGTGCTTCCGAAAAGAGAAAACCATTATTTCTGGGCATATTGTTTCTCACATTTTATATAACAAAACTAAAAATGCCAGTTATGTAATCAACCAGTCTTTGAGTTAGCTCTTCAAAATCAACCATTCAATTCCATAAATAATTGTTTAAGTAAAATTATTGCAAGAATCACACTTTCAAGTTTTTTATGCTTTTCCACTACTTTTCCCATTTCTTTCTTGGAATGTGAAATCGCAAATCAATTTCTTGATCGGCCCTTTCTTGATCGGGATTCCCTGTGCACAGTCACTCACGCCCTCGTCACCTCGCGCCTGGACTACTGCAACGCTCTCTACATGGGGCTCCCCTTGAGGAGCACCCGGAGGCTCCAACTGGTCCAGAATGCGGCCGCGCGGGTAATTACGGGAGCCGCCTGGCGCTCCCACATAACACCGCTCCTGCATGAGTTGCACAGGCTCCCAGTGGTCTTCTGGGTGTGCTTCAAGGTGTTGGTTACCACCTTTAAAGCGCTCCATGGCATAGGACCTAGTTATCTTCGAGACCGCCTGGCCTCCCACCGACCTGTGCGCTCCCACAGAGAGGGCCTCCTCAGGGTGCCATCAGCCAAACAATGTAGGCTGGTGACCCCCAGGGGGAGGGCCTTCTCTGGGGGGCACCTACCCTCTGGAATCAGCTGCCCCCAGAGATAAGGAGAATCCAAGACCTCGGTGCCTTCCGCCGTGCCCTTAAAACTTGCTTTTTTCAGCAAGCCGGGCTGGCTTAACATATTTTTTAACATATTTTTAATTTTTAACTGGTTTGTTATCTTAAATTGGGGCCAAATTAATATATATCCTTTTAATTGTTTTTTAATGTTTGTATTGTATATTTTTATCTGGCTGTACACCGCCCTGAGACCCTCGGGAGAAGGTGCGGTATATAAATTCGAAATAAAATAAATAAAATAAAATTTATTTCTGTTACTACATAGACCACTCAATGGAATAATTTCATATGCAATTGATTTTACCAAGTCTAATTCATGAAACTCTATACCACATGATCTTTGAGACACCGTATAAAAATTTCTGACGATACATCTGCGTAATTATAAGTTCACATTACTGTACATTTAATGAAAGCCATAGGCTGAAAAACACAATGTGAGGAGTGAGCCTTAGAAACAACTATTGCTAAACTGGGATTAAAATCCTAAAACGCTCTACATTCCTTGTTCTTTAAATGAATGCTGTAGTCAGGGATACAGGACTGTTCACCCTTCCAGGAATGATTCCAAGTTATATAGAGAATCCTTTTCCAAGAACTCCTTATTCTCATCCTTAGGAACTATACATTTCCTCATCAAGGGATCCATTCAGAATGGGCATTCTCCAGGCAGCCCTTCTGAGCCAAGCCTTCACACTTTTCTTGGTTCCTTCGCCATATTAACACAATGGCTGGATTCACATCGTAGACTAAGATGAAATCTGACCAATTAACTATTTTATGATTTTAATACAATGTGCAAGCCTACTTTGCTCTAACAGTATAACACTGAGAGCATATGCACCAAGACAAATTCCTTGTGTGTCCAATCACACTTGGCCAATAAAAAATTCTATTCTATTCTCTCTTTCCCACTGCGCAGCGCCTCACCCCTTCCCCGATTTATCTGTTTGTCTCTTTCCTGAGCCCCCAGAAAGAATGAAAAGCCAAAGAAGGCAGGCACAACCTCCTACATTCTTCACTGGACAGTACAAGAGCCAGTCTGAGCAGGGCAAACCCTCCTTTACCCTCAGCAGCTCAGACAAGAGCAGAGGGGATGGTTCCCACAGAAGGAAACTAGTCGTTTTTGCTGTCTCCTGTGCAAGGCTTTTCTCCTTGCTCCATGCAGGCGATGGAAAGCCTGAAGCCAATTGTGGCTTACTACCACCTCTTTTTTGGTCAAGAAGGAGTTGGGGCCATTGGCCTTAGAGGCCTTGGACGGTGAGCGGCTGTTTCTTCACCTCAGAGCCCGTGGCAAAAGCATCTCAACCAAACGGCGGGCCCGGCGCTATACTTTCGAGCTCCCCCCGCCCCGCCCCGCCCCGCCCCGCCCCACGGGACTCTCACCTGCCGCGAAGTGCAAAGGGGTGGATTTCCGCCCGGCCATATCTTTGGCGTTGACGTTGGTAGCATCCACCAAGCGCCTGACCCGAGTTACGTCCCCATTGCGGCAGGCTTCGAGCAGCTCCCGAAAAGCGCCGCTTCCCACGGGCGGAGGAAGGGGCTGCAACGGCGGAGGGGGTGGGTCGGGGCTGTCGGGAGCAGCCGGGCTGGAGGCCGCAGAGGAGGAAGACGAAGACACGGAGCTGCTGCTGCTGCTGCTAGTGGTGGCGACGCTGCTGGCTCCGGAGCCCGGAGGCGGCGGAGGCCCGGAGCTTTCGCAGGCGCTCTCTGGAGAAAAAGGCCTCTCGGTTCCCGCCGTCCCTTCCCGGCCGCTGTTGGCGGGGGCCTCGCCCTCGAGTCCGGCCAGAGTGGGCCGCTGCTGAGGTGAAGCTCCGGTGGGAGAAAGGTTGGGGCTGCGAGGCGGAGATACGGGCGTCTGGACTGAGTGATGACTTGGAGGGTGAGCGGGGTGATGGTGATGATGCTGCTGCGAGCGACGCGACGACGATGATGCCGCCGCCATTTCCCCGCTCCAAGAGCGCTCTGCTCCTGTCACTGCGGCAACGGGGAAAGATTGCCCGCCCTCGCATCCCGCTCCGTGCAGCCAATCGTGGGACGGCGAGGGGGGAAGTGACGTGAAGGCAGTGAGATGACGGAAGACCAAAGCGGAACTCTTTCCTCGGGTGTTTGCTGGTTTAGGAGTGTACTCTTGTATTGCTGGTGGTTTCAATTGAGTCCTCAAGAGCAGGGGGTCTCCAACCTTGGCAACTTTAAGCCTAGCGGACTTCAACTCCCAGAATTCCCCAGCCAGCAAAGCAAAAGCTGGCTGCGGAATTCTGGGAGTTGAAGTCCGCCAGGCTTAAAGTTGCCAAGGTTGGAGATCCCCTGCTCAAGAGAATACTTTGCCGCTGCTTTCTTCAGATTTTTTCCCCCTCGCCATAATTCTAATCTAGTGTGACTAACCCAGTTTACAGTGTTTTGTAAACGCTTTTGAATTTTCCATATTTCTGCATAAACATGAACTGAAAACATGATCTGTTCTCCGCCCAAGTCCTAAAACTAGGTTTAAAAAAAAAAACAAAAAACCGTTGAACACAGGAGTTCAAAACACTAGTTTATTGGTTCGTTGAGGAAAATAATCCAAAACTACATAACTACAAAAACTGGGGTTTTGAGGCCAAATAAGACGGTTTATAAGTACCTCAAAGTGAAACTGCAGTTAGATTAAGGTGACCAGATTTTAACATTGGTAAAGAGGGACATTGTGGGCGTGGCTTATTTTGTGGGCGTGGCTATCTGGTCATGTGACTGGGTGGGCGTGGCTATCTGGTCATGTGACCGGGTGGCCATGGCTATGTGTATAGGGTAAGGTGAACAGATTTTAACATTGGTAAGAAGGACACCATTGTGGGCGTGACTTATTGTGTGGGCGTTGCTTGGAGGCCATGTGACTGGGTGGGCGTGGCTAGCTGGTCATGTGACCGGGTGGCCATGGCTATGTGTATAGGGACTACTCAGAGGGCTGAAAAGTCATTTCTGACAGGTCCTCACACTTTTGACTGGTCCTCACACTTATGACCATCCTCACATTTATGCCCGTGCAGTATTCTTAACAACCATGTCACTCATTTCACAACTGCTTCTCTTCACCATGGTGACAAGATAGGGCAAAAATGTAAAATGTGAGGACAGTCGTAAGTTCGAGGACTGGTCAAAAGTGTGAGGACCAGTCAAAAATAACTTTTTCAGCCCTCTGAGTAGTCCATATGCATTAAAGGATACAGCAATAGAGAGGGATGAAGGAATGGAAATTAGAGTAGGAGTGAGGGTAAGAGAGGGAGGAAGAGAGGAGGAGAAGGAGAAAGGAAGAGGAAGTAGGGAGGAGAAAAAGAGGGTGGGGGAAGAGAAAGTAAGAAGGAAAGAAAAGAGAGTGGTGGTAGGTTTGAGGAGAAAGATTGCTGTACAATAAAAAAGATGAAAGGGAAGAAAGCCAACCCCAAGCAAATATAAAGATATTAAGATTAAGAATGAATTGTTAAACTTTAAAGAATAAAAGAGAACAGATATGAATAAATAGCAATAATTAGAAACACACATACAAACATACAATGTATTTTCTTTGAACAGAATATTTGGCTGGTTCACAAATTTAAACAGCGTTTAGTCATTTCAATTAAATTTACAATTTCTATATTTCCTTTTTGCCATATTTATTCCTCATCTATTTTTTTAAAAAAACAATATTACCCTTCATCCTCATCTCTAATCTTAATCAAATTCAATTTTTCCCTTCTATTCTATATTATACCCCTTCCCATTGTCATCTATTTTTATATCCATCCTCACATTGGTTAATTATGTAATTATGTAATACAGTTGTTTAATACAAATTCAACATTTTAATATAAATCAATTAGTTATATAACTATCTTTTTTGTATATTAATCAATATGAACATGAATATTCCAATTATTTCCATGCAATCCAATTTCTTACAAATCAATTAATTATATTTACCAATAATAATAAACCAAATAATTTCCCCCATATATTCCTCCAAACCACAACTTAACCATTTCTGCTTTCAACACAATATACAATTATTAATAGTATCTCAATTATTACAATTCCCTAGTTAAATAGAGCTTTTTTTCTTTTGTGTTTTAAAATCTTGAACTCTCCTCTTTTGCCCAAAATTTCCCATTGTTTGCAGTTTTGTACCTACCTTTTTTGGTGAGGAAAAAGAAAAAGAAAAAGAAAGAAATCTCTCTCTGCCTCATTTTGTCACCTTGCAGGTTTAGTTTCGCTTTCGCCTTTGTTTTCAGTATAGGTGGGGGGGGGAAATCTGCTCCAGGAACTTTTTGCAGCTTTTTGCAGCTAATTAACCTAGCGGAAGCTGTTAACAGGGGCTGTTTTTTCTATTTTTGCAGACATGGGTCTATTCATTTTTTTTTTAACACTGATCAGCTGTAGGTCGGCCCTTTGAAGCCCCGCGGCAAGAGTTTAAAGAGTTTTCTTTCCCTCTAGCCATCAGCGGGGATTCAGGAGGCAGCCGGGACTCAGGAGCAGAATGAAAAATCGGGACTTTTTTAAAACGCCGCGGGACGCGGGACAAATTGCTCAAAAGCGGGACTGTCCCACCAAAAGCGGGACGTCTGGTCACCTTAAGTTAGATTAGCATCTTCGGTGCTATTACAGTCATGCTTCGACAGAGTTTTATTATTTAATAAATTCATTTAATACTTTCATTTAAAAAGTATGTTTAAAGGATCCATTCGCATGTCTATAGAAAAAGCGTTAGTTTGCCTTTTGGTTCTGTACTGAAACCTCTAAGTCTGCTTACAATAAGGTGCTACAATGAAACACTACATCTCATAAAACTATGAGGCATTCACAATTAGGTTCAGTATTGGGGCAGAAAGTACCTTAGTCTTAATACTGACTCAAAAAAGGCTAGGGAAGAAAACCGTCTAAAATATTTTTATCTGGAAAAACAGCTTAAAATAACTTTCAGACTAAGTGCCTTATTAAGAAATAAACGGTATTTAGTTGTGGTTACTCCCAAGTAAATAGAAGAGATCTTGTCAGGATAGTAAGTTACTGAAATAACCACAAGGTGGCAATCTTGCATTTTTGAAATAAATGTATTCAATTATATATTCTGAGTCTTTTCTACTATTAAATATTACTGTAAGTGTAGGATTTAGAGACGTATTTTTAAAACTTGCAGAATTAGAATAAAGGCCCGTTTAATCCAATATATTTCTTCTCTGAATAACCAAATAAATTCAGGAAATTCATACATAAAGGCAAGAGGATGATACCTCTTTTTCTTCTGTGGCTACCTTACAATTGTTTTTCTGTGTGCTTCTTGTTAGTCAGATAAAGTTTAAGTTGAGCTTGGTGCCTAGTGGTTTCATGCACACATCCATGAAGTTTTCTTGGCACTAGTACCCAATAAGTTTTCTATTGCCTCCTGAGATTCTTTTCAATTTTTCAGACCATCCTATAACCACAGTTATGCTAGTACTAGTAACTGAGTTGCTAAACTGTTTCATTAAATCAATTTTGCAAATTAACTTTCTCAATCTATTTGACAATTTGCATATTGCCTAAAAAAACCTTCATTTTTCAAATGAAATCAGTCAGGTAAACTGAATTTATCTGGTTCTTTGAAACCAACATTTGAATTAATACAATTTTCTAAATTGAATTAATTCACATCAGTTTCACATCAGTTTAATAAATAGCAATCAAAATTAGTAAATGCCAACAGTAAATCCACTACAAATTTGTCTGTGGTGTGTCCATCACCACAGTTGTCCACAAGAGGGACAGTTAGTTTCATGAGCTATAATTTCTCATTTCCATTTTTTAAAGAAGAGATGGTCTTCAAACCATTCTAACAGCTGAAATGCAGGATAAAAATCTTTTCCCATACTTTTGTATAAGAAATATTTGTTCCTGAACTTTGGGTTTTTAATCAAAGAATAGGCCTAACAGTGACTGATCTACCCAGAGAAGAAAACTTGCAGTTCATTTATTTTTAAATCTGTATTTGTGAGAAGGGATTGTTGCCTGGGAAAAAAAAATAGTTTAGAAATTCAAGGTGTAGATATTGCTGGACTCAAGCAGCAATGTGCCTATCTGCTGACCAGTCTTCTAATAATTAGAACTACATTAATTATAGATCTGTTATCTAATGTTATCAGTTTTTGTTAAATCTACAGCCAGGGTCAATTTCTTCCTTCACTTAATTGAGTTTTTAGTAAAGGAGTGTTTTCTTTTCTAATAAAAGGCTGCTACATCTCTCCATTTTCTTGGGAGGAAAACCCTGCCTCCTTGAAAATACTTAGTATAGATTGAAAAATCTCCTCGCCAAGTAAAATGTAGTGGGTTCCAATGAAGCCAGGCGACACCAAGTAACTTAAACTCTCTTTTATTCCATATTAAAAGCAAATAAAAAAGACTAGAACAAGCTTAAAGCTAGCAAGGAACAGACCGGGAATATATATTGTTTGGGCTTCCGCTACAGGCTGGCCACTGGGTGGAGTAGGTGGCCAACAAGCTGATTAGACCTAAAACCCCAGCCAGCCATTGGTCCTAAGCCCCAGCCACCTATTGGTAGAATCTAGAAACCACCGGCTGGGGCCGTTGCAACCCGGAAGCGCAGCCGATCCGATCCCGAGACACAACACTCCTCCCCTCTAAGTGCGAATTGCCCCACAGACATAGTCTTTGAGATGTATGGGCAACCGCCGTTCTCGGCACGACCTGCGTGGCAAGGTCTTTTCTGGGGAGGTGGCCCCCTCCCCAGTTGTAGCTGGAACATTGGCCACCGGGAGTTCCACGATCACATCCGCCGGCCCCATCTCCGGCTGAGATCAACTGGCCTCCAAATTGGCGGGGGTTTCCAACCTTGCCGGTTCTCGCTCCAGCCCTACCGGGCTGGGTGGGGCAAGTTCCCGCTGTGGCTCTGGAGGATACGGGTACTCCAACACTTCCGTCTCCTCCTCTAGAGGGATTACCCTCCGCCTCAACTGATCAATATGACGTCCCCAGATGGCCCTCCGCTCTGTGGAAACCTCGTATGAGGTGGGCCCCTTGACCCGTACCATGTGGCCAGGCATCCAAGCCGGGCCAATGCCATGGTTCTCAACATATACTGGGTCCCCTGGGAAAAACCCCCTAGGTGCTACCCTTTCCTCCGTTTTGGGCCTTAGGAGGGGTGCCCTGTCAGGATGGAGCCTATCTACTAAGGTGGTGAGCCTTTGCCCCATAAGCAGCTCAGCAGGGCTATAACTGTCGCCGTGCAGGGGGTGGTATGCTGTGCGATTAAAAATTGGGCTAAACGATGTTGTAAGTCCCCATCCCCCAATCGCTTGAGCCCCTCCTTGGCCGTACGCACCATACGTTCTACCTGACCATTCGTGGCGGGATGGAACGGCGCCGACCGTATGTGTCGGATGCCGTATCTCCAAGTAAACTCTAAGAACTCCCTTGACATGAAAGCTGTACCATTGTCTGACACAAGCGTATCAGGCAGCCCAAAAGTGGCAAACAGCTTTCTCAAAGCTCTAACCATAATGGCCGTGGACGTAGTGGAGACGGGGATGACTTCCATCCACTTCGAGTGGGAATCCACCACTATGAGGAACGTTTGTCCCCGTACTGGCCCAGCAAAATCTACGTGGAGGCGGGACCATGGTTTCTGGGTGTCCTCCCATGTCTGCCCTGGGGCCCGGGGAGGAGTGGGACGTGACTCCTGACAGGGCGCACAACCCCGAACCCACGTCTCAATTTCCTTGTCGATCTTGGGCCACCACACATAACTTCGGGCAAGGGCTTTCATTCGCACCACCCCGGGATGTGCTTCATGCAGCGCTTCCATGACCCGTTTGCATAGCGGGGGTGGAACCACCACCCTGCATCCCCACAACAGACACCCCTTATGCACTGATAACTCCCCTTGCTTCTCAACATATGCCATAAACTCCGGGCCCGGCTTGGCCTCCGACCACCCCCTCCCCACCCAGTCCAGGACCCGGGAGATGACTCGGTCCCTAGATGAATATTTTGCAATGTCCTTGGCATGGAGAGGCAAGTCTGGGAGGTCCTCCAGGTGCATTATGGCATGAGCTGGGGCGGGGTCAGGCCCACTCTCTGGTAATGGAGGGCGACTCAGCGCATCCGTATGCCCCATGGCTTTGCCCTTCCGATACACCAGAGAGTACTGATAACCTGCCAGAAATATTGACCACCTAAGGACCCAGGGTGAAAGTACCTGTGGCGTCTGGCGGTCAGGTGCAAATAGTCCCAGCAGCGGCTTATGATCAGTCAAGATGGTAAAGGACCTGCCGTAAAGGAAATCTTGGAACTTTTTGACCCCCTTTACAATAGCCAGACCCTCCTTATCTATTTGGGCATAGTTCCGTTCAGCTGCCGAGAGGGTCTGTGAAAAATAAGCCACCGGGACCTCCTTCCCGTTAGGCAACACATGGCCCAAAACGGCCCGTACCCCATAAGGGGGTGCATTACACGCTAGAACCACTGGAAGCAACTCATCAAAATGGGCCAGCACGTCGTTAGAAATCAATAAGTTCTTAGCCGCCCGGAACGCTGCTTCCTGCCGCAGGCCCCAAGTCCACTTGGCATGTTTGTCCAGGAGTCTATGAAGGGGTTCCACTACCGCCACCTTGTGAGGTAGAAAAGCATGATAGAAATTTAAAAGGCCGAGGAATGCCTGCAATTCCGCCTTACTCATAGGGGCAGGCGCATCGCAGATTGCCCGTACCTTCTCCGGTGCCGGGTGGATGCCACTGGCATCTACAGTGAACCCCAAAAAGTCCACTCGCTCTACCCCCAAAAGACATTTCTCCTGTTTAAGTCCTGCCGCCTGAAACCTTTGCAACACAGCTCGTAGTCGGACGACGAATTCTGACGACGTCGGGGCGGAGATTAACACGTCATCGAAAAAGGGCATTACTCCCAGCAGACCTTTCAAAAGTGAGTCCATTAGGTTCTGAAAGATCCCGGGTGCGACGCTAACCCCGAATTGTAGTCTCTTCACCCTAAAAGCACCTCTGTGTGTAACAATTGTCTGTGCGTCGGCCGTAGCCTTGTCCACCTGCAGCTGTTGATATGCCTGGGCCAAGTCAAGCTTGCCAAAGACTTTAGCCCCCGCTAACGTGGCCAGGACGTGTTGTACAACCGGAACTGGATAGGCATGGTCGGGCAATGCCTTATTGAGGGTGCATTTATAATCCCCCAGAGGCGGACCGCCCCATCCGGCCTCACTGGGGTCACGATTGGGGTTTCCCAAGACCCGTGAGGAACTGCTTCCAAGACCCCTTGGGCGACTAACCGGTCCAGCTCTGCGTCGATCTTAGGCTTTAAAGCGAAAGGGACCCAGCGTGCCTTAAGTTTGATGGGCCTAACAGCCGGGTCCAACTGAAGGGAGATTGGGGGGCCATTATATAATCCCAACGAGCCGTCAAATACGGTCGGAAACTCCATGCAGATCTTTACCAAGTCTGGGTCTGCGGTTCTAATAATGTTCACCCCAGTTACCTCAATGCCTAAAGGGCCCATCCAATTCCTGCCCAATAAGCTTGTGTATGGCCCTTCTGTTATGAACAGGTCGAGGTTCTGTCGGACCCCCTTAAATCCAACCTCAAACATTCCAACCCCCTTCAACGCTATGGGTTTTTTTTTGGAAGTCTCTTAGCTTGAATGGGGGGAGCTTCAAGTGAGGATGACTTTCTGGGGCAAATACTCCGGAGTGTTTTAGCCGAAATAATGGACATGGGGGATCCCGTGTCCAGGAACATGGGACACGATGTGCCCTCAATGTTAATTAGACCGAGTGGCTGTGGTTTCCGATGTTCCGATATAGTCAATTGGTGCCATCACTGACTATTGGGGATGAGTCATTGCCCCCCACGGAGAGGGTTCGTAACTTAGGTGTCCTCTTGGACTCATGGCTGTCTTTAGAAGAACACTTGATGGCTGTGGCCGGGAGGTCTTTTTATCAGGTTCGCCTGATTCGCCAGTTGCGTCCCTTTCTGGATCGGGACTCATTAAATACGGTCACTCATGCCCTCGTCACTTCACGCCTGGACTACTGTAATGCTCTCTACATGGGGCTCCCCTTGAGGAGCACCCGGAGGCTCCAACTGGTCCAGAATGCGGCCGCGCGGGTAGTTATGGGAGCAGCATGGCGCTCCCATGTGGCTCCCCTCCTGCGCGAGCTGCACTGGCTCCCTGTGGTCTTCCGGGTGCGCTTCAAGGTCTTAGTTACCACCTTTAGAGCGCTCCATGGCTTAGGACCGGGGTACTTACGAGACCGCCTTCTGCCACCAATAGCCTCTCACCGCCCAGTACGCTCCCATAGAGAGAGGCTTCTCAGGGTGCCGTCAGCCAAACAATGTTGACTGGCGGCCCCCAGAGGGAGAGCCTTTTCTGTGAGGGCACCCACCATCTGGAACGAGCTCCCCCCAGAGATACAGAAGATTCCGGACCTGCGCACTTTCCGCCGTGCCCTCAAAACATTCCTGTTTCAGCAGGCCGGCCTGGCCTAACTTTCCCTTTATATTGCTTTTTTTGATTTTATTTTAAACTGGGTTGTATTAAATGTATTTTTATCGTTCGCTGTTCACCGCCCTGAGTCCCTTAGGAATAGGGCGGTATATAAATTTAATAAATAAATAAATAAATAAATAAATAAATAAATAAATAACTACCCTAATGGAACTTGGGGCTTCTGAGCTAAGGCTGTATACCTGCAAGAGGTCATACTGAGGCCAGGCTGCGTCCACTTCAACATTCACTGTCTGTCTCCCTCATGGGCTCTTGCTCTCCTCTTGACCCCCGTTTGGCCCGACATGCGTGGGCGATGTGTCCCTGCTTCCCACATTGCTGACACTTAGCTTCCCAGAACTGGCAAGTCTTCTGTGGATGGCCCCATCACAGCTGCCGCATTGATGTCCAATGGCCTCCGACGCATTGTTCCGAGCCATCGCTCCGCCGGGCCTAGGGGCACTCCTACGCCTCATCAATCGCACATCCTCCCTTCCCGAGTCAGAATCCTCTTCAGGGCTCTCATGATGAAACCCCACCCAGCTGGGTGTCGGCGTGGTTCCTCCCTTCCGGGCCTCTGGGACCGTCTCCTCGGCCGTGATGGTGATGGCCAGGGCGTCTTCCATCTTAAGATCTTTCTTTGAACAAAATTTCCTCAACAACTTCTTGTCCGTCTGGCCACATATAAACTGGTTGAATAAAGCCTCATTCAAGTCGTTGAATTCACACCAACGAACCAGTTTATGCAACTCTGCCAAAAACGTTGCAGCTGGCTCAGCAGCCAAACGCCTACGATTAAAAAACTCTACCCGCCGGGACACCAGCGTTGGTTTAGGTGCTAAATGGGCCGTGATAACACCCACCAGGTCAGAGTAGGAGAGCTGATCCACTTTCCTTGGGTGCACAAGGCTCACGGCCAGCCCACACAAGTCATTTCTGCAACAATTCAGGAACCAGTCTCGCCGTGCACCCTCATCGGTAATGCCATAGCACCGGAAAAAAGATTCAAGCCGCACTTGGCATATCTCCCACGTGTCCGGGCAGCGTATATCAAACTCCAGCAATGCTGCCGCACCAGCCAGCCCCAACTGGGGGGACAGGATGACGGGGGTACCTGCAAGATAGCAGAATACCGGCATTGCTGGAAGTACTCGTAGTCCCCCTTGAGGAGCTCATGGCATTCACCTGGAGCAGCCGCCGGCTCTAAATCGCTGTATGCTTATGGCGGTGCAGCGTGGTCTCGTGCCAGGCTGCAATGCCGTGTGATGCTGAAAAGGCCACTTCCTTCAGCATCCCATCCTCGTCGCCAATGAAATGTAGTAGGTTCCAATGAAGCCAGGCGACACCAAGTAACTTAAACTCTCTTTTATTCCATTTTAAAAGCAAGTAAAAAAGACTAGAACAAGCTTAAAGCTAGCAAGGAACAGACTGGGAATATATATTGTTTGGGCTTCTGCTACAGGCTGGCCACTGGGTGGAGTAGGTGGCCAACAAGCTGATTAGACCTAAAACCCCGGCCAGCCATTGGTCCTAAGCCCCAGCCAGCTATTGGTAGAATCTAGAAACCACCGGCTGGGGCCGTTGCAACCCGGAAGCACAGCCGAGCTGATCCCGAGACACAACACCAAGGGTACTTATTGTAACTGTTTACTTATTGTAAGCTGGGCTTCCAGTATCAAGGAAAGTTACTTTATTCCAATTCTTTCATAGAAAAAATATTTACCAAGCTGAGTATCAGCTGGAGGAAGAAGAAAGGAAGTCAATCTCAATGAACTAAAGATCAAAAGATTATTTAGTGGGAGTGGATTCCTCTCAGCAACTTATGATCTGAAATACTTTTTATTATTTTGCAATTTATCTTTGTGTACGTGTGTGTGGTTTGTGGGTGTGTGTATGTTGAGTCACAATATGCAGTGATGCATAAAGAGCTGACATCATGAAAACTGCTAAAATGGGGGGGGGTTCACCTCACAAAAAAAATGTGCTAAATGCACCAAGCAATGGATAAAACCCAAACTTACTTTATATGTTCACTTTATGCAGATATTTTATGCATGCTGAATGTAGACTTTCAGCTTATGCACCCCTATACATTGAGTTTCTACTTCTGTATTAATGATACCCGAGAAACTGTATTGTTCCCACTGCACAGTTTTGCCTTCTAATTGAAATAACAGAATAGGAACATTCTACTTCTGACAACTACTTGGTGGCAATTCACTCATCTATCGGCTATTAGTTAAAGTAATTCCTACTTTTTCCTGTTTCTGTTTGAGCCTGAAAAATAATTTTAGCTGCTCTATAAATTGCTCTTAATTTTAATTAATGCATTTTTTTTCAGTCTTACACAGAAACCTCAAAAATAAAGAGGAGCTGCTGTAATAAAGAAAAAGTGATCAAACTGGGCTGAAGCATCTCCAAATGTTTCTGGTAATGTGCACGGTCCTATTGGCTGCATGAACCTGTGAGAAATAGAAGTAGACATAGAAAGAAACAATAGAAATATACCATTCTGTGGTAGAATGTAGTCTGGATTTCCAGGATAGAGGAATTGCATTCCAGAAGGCAAAAAGACTGCAGAGTTTTGAAAGTTTGGGTGACAGGAAGAGGATTCAGATAGCTTCTCTCTAGCAGTTCCAATTAATTAAATAAATAAATAATCATTATTAACAGAAGGCATGTAGTATAAAATGGGCCTATCAGAGAAGTTAGTTCTCATCAGTTAAACTCTTGGCAGTAAAATGTGATATAACATCAGTAGAATTTTTTGGAAAACTTAGGACAGAACAAAATAAAATTACCTTTGAATTGATCTTGACTCTTAAGAATTATATAGACCAGTGATGGCTAACCTGTTTGCCATTGCGTGCCAAAAGTGGGGGGAATGCAGGGGGGTTGCATGCGTGCGTGCCCACACCCATAATTTAATGTGCTCCATGCATGATGGCACAGTGGGACAGGAAGGCCCGTTTTTCACCCTCCCCAGGCTCCAGAGCCTTTCTAGGAGCCTGGAGAGGGTGAAAACTGCCTTCCCCAGCCTCCCGGAGACCCTCCGGAGGCCAGAAATGGCCTATTTCCCAAGTTCCAGTGGGATCGGAAGGCCCGTTTTTCACTCTCCCCAGGCTCCAGAAGCTTTCTAGGAGCCTGGGGAGAGTGAAAACGGCCTTCCCCAGCTCCCTGGAGACCCTCCGGAGGCTGGAAATGGCCCATTTCCCAAGTTCCAGTGGGACCAGAAGGCCAGTTTTTCACTCTCCCCAGGCTCTAGAAGCTTTCTAGGAGCCTGGGGAGGGCGAAAATGGCCTTCCCCACCCCCACCCAGAGGCCAGAAACAGCCCGTTTCCCGACGTCCAGTGGCCCCGGAAGGCCGGAGAATCAGGTGGCCGGCACATGCATGCGCACTGCAGCTGAGCTAGGGCAATGGCTCATGTCCCAAAGATATGGCTTTGCATGCCACCTGTGGCACGTATGCCATAGGTTCGCCATCACGGATATAGACCATCCATACTGGGTTTTGAGCTTTGTTTTTTTTGGGGGGGGGCAAGTCTTTGGATCGGGTTTTTTAAAGAAACTCTTTGTCTACTTCTCAACAGAAGGTGTAACACCTGAAAGAGAGCCAGATACTTTAATTGAAAGGTGCAATTAATTGTAAGGTGCACAACAATCCCATACAACCAGTATATAGCCAACTCTCTGATGTTTCCAATCCTGCAGACTTTCAGATGCTAAAACCAAGCAGCCAATCAGTTCTCCTTTCAGCTGGCCAATAGATCAGCTTGCAAATTCTGCTGCTCATGGACATACATGCACTAATAAACTATTAATGGGGTCCATCCATGTTTTCAGTACATTTATGCTGTATATTTTTCATAATTTTGCAAGGGCAAAATCAAACAACAATGACAAAAAGCGCAGCAAAACTGTTGAAGCACTCTGCTTAATACTGAAAAAATCAAACTAGGAAGTTTTTTATAGACAGAGGCAGAGGCTAGTAATGAACTTACCAAAATTACAAACATGTCACGATGTCATGATGCAAGCTCTGCTCCTAAGGTACTTGCATACTGTAAGTTGTTACAACACAAGGCCAAAGTTTGCATCATGGAATATGTTTTATTACTTTCCATCATTCCCCTCCCCACCACAACTCCACTTATTTATAAAGACAATGAAAATAAGTATCTCTTGACTAAAAGGATTTAAATCAGGTTCACTAATAAGGGTGCTTATACACTTTCTCTAGCTTCGCTTAAATTAGGTCTTAAGCAAGAGCTTACTTGTGCCTCAATAGCTGGGAACTACAGTGTGGCAAGGGCAAAAGCAGTAGAGGAAACACTTCAAAGCATTACTGATAGGAGAAAAAGTATTCTAGTTTGCTCTACCGTAATTTCAAATAAACAAGAAAAAACAAAAAAAATATATGTTCAGGGTGACAGTTATATGAAGGTTCAAGGTTAACTGGGAACAGGGCAGTGTGCATTTGACAAAGCAAATAAAGCAACAAATGCTTTATTTCTGGAACACACTGTCACTGTTCATATTACAATGACAACATATTACAATTACATGTTTGTTAGATTTACATTCTGCCTTTTCTTCAAGAGGTCACAGCAATACATTCTTCTGATATTGCTGCCCCTCAACAATCAATTTCTCCCAACTCCATTTGTAACCGATCTGTTGTACAACTACAGTTTCCACTCTCTGTTGTTTCAAAGCTGTCAGTTATATTTGGGGAACAATGATAGGAGAATATATACTTTCCTTGCATAAACTGTGGATATCAAGCCAGGAAGATTGCTATTGTGAAGTGAATAAGAAATTAAAAATAAAAATGACTAGGGAAAGTTTTCTGGCAAAATCCGGTTGTAAAATTCACTAGAAAATGGGTGGAACACCAAGGAAATGAGGAAGAAACACCCATGATTATTATATTCTATAAGTGGGGGATGGACGAGCTGATTTGCATTGATTTCTTAGAAAATTCAAACAGATGAAGAGGAACAAAAGAATAATAAATTATACCTTTGTACATTAATTGATGCAAATTGAAATTTAAAAATATCTTCACTCATACATAGCAGCAAAAGAACCTGCAGCATTTATATTAATAGACTTTTAGCACTTCCTGCTCTGTTTAGTGGGTTCCTCTTGGTCATGTTCTAAAACAGGTCATGTACCTACATTTGTATTTTGGAAAGTTATCTCAGTTCACTGGTATAGATCCTTATCAGAAAGTGAACAAAGTTATGGTAGCAATATGAATAATCTGCAGATATTAATACCTGAAACTATATTTCTCCAACTTCCTCCACATTATATTGCATTTTTGACATTTAAATTTTTCTCTACTGACTGCTCATAAGCAATGAGCTCTTTTGCAATCCTAACTCCCACTACTGATTAAAATGTTTTTAAAATATACTAAACCTATACAATAAGAAAGATTTTATTAAAGCAATGATTTTCCTAAATATGTTCTAATCTATTTCCCTGAATCACATAAAGCAGGTATTCTTTCCTCTCCTGATTTAGGATTTTCTATATAGCAATAGCACTTAGACTTATATACTGCTTTACAGTGCGTTTACAGCCCTCTCTAAGTGGTTTAAAGAGTCAACCTACAATTTGTGCCCTCATTTTACCCACCTCAGAAGGATGAAAGGCTGAGTCAACCTTGAGCCTGGTGAGATTTCAACTGCCAAATTGCAGGCAGACAGCAATCAGCAGAAGAAGCCTGCAGTACTGCACTCTAACCACTGTGCCACCGCAGCCATCATATGATGATGCATTCCTGTTAAATTGGGTGAATGAGGACGCAGTAAGCCAGAGTAGTGAGTGACAACAGCTCTTTATTGTATAGTGAGAATCCAGCAACTACCCCAGGGAGCCAGCTCCCTTTATATACCTTGCAGCTGTAGTGGTCAGCCAATCAGCTGAAGGTCAGTTAATTCGAACTTCCCGCCAAACAAACCTATTTACATAACACTCCTCCCATCCCAGAAGTCACTTGGGGTGTTATTTACATACAAAGTCTCTCAGGTGACTAGGGCGTGTGTGAGTCCTAGTTGACCTGCGCAGTTCAGTCGGAGGGGCGGCGTCGAGCAGGTCGGAGGGACTCTCTGTTTCTCCCTGCTCCGCCAATGAGGCCTCCGGGACTTCCTTGTGGGCGGCGACTTCTCCGGCAGCCTGGACTACCTTGATGGGGCGGCGCGGGATACCAGAATCCTCAGCTAAGTCCTCCGTTCTACCCGGGCTTGTAGTTTGTGTTTCTGGTTGGTAGTCATGGTCAGGGAATGGTTCGTCGAATCTGTCGTCGGTGTCTGTGGTTACTCGTTTTCTCAGTTGGTCAATGTGTCTGCGCCAAACTCTCCCGTCCCCCATGTCTACCCTGTATGATTTGGGCCCCGTGATTTCTGTAATGGTCCCTGCCTCCCAGAGTGGGCCCTGTCCGTAGTTTCTGGCATGTACCGGCGTTCCTATGGTGAACTCTCTAAGCTTCCTCCTCCCCCCCTGAAAGCTTCTGGGGAGTAATTGGGATTAAGCCTGTCTAGTACTCCTCGGAGTTTCGACCCCTTAATAACTCTGCCGGGCTTCGGCCTGTGGCTGTACAGGGTGTGGAGTGCTGTGCTATTAGGAATTTGTCTACCCTTTCCTGCCAGTCTCCAGGGCTTAAGCGTGTAAGGGCCTCCTTTGCTGACCTCACAAATCTCTCAGCCTGACCGTTACTAGCCGGATGAAACGAGGCCGAAAGGACATGTCTGATCCCTAGCCCCGCTAAGTACCCCTCGAATTGTGTCACGGTGAATTGTGGCCCGTTATCTGACACTAGGATGTCCAGTAACCCATGGGTGGCGAATAACTGTCTGAGTTCCCTGATGGTTGCGTCGGTGGCCTTCATTAGTTTAATTTCCAACCATTTGGAAAACGTATCTATAACGACCATGAAGGTCTGTCCGTGAAATGGGCCAGCAAAGTCAATGTGTATTCTAGACCAGGGTCCCTGGGGTCTTTCCCACTCCCTTACGGGTGCAGGGCTGGCATCTCCCCACCCACTCGGTAATGTCTGTATCCATGCTGGGCCACCAGACGTAGCTCCTGGCTAGCCCCTTCATTCTTACAATCCCAGGGTGCCCCTCATGCAACAATGTTAGAACTTTTTCCCGTAGGCGCAAGGGAATAACAACCCGATCGCCCCATAGCAAACAACCCCCTTGCATTGTTAACTCGTCCCATTTTCCCGTGAACTGTTTAAATTCCCCGCTCCCAATCTTTTCCGGCCACCCCCTCATGACCCAACTTGCGACTGTCCGGATCACGTGGTCTTTGGTTGAGGCTCTCGCAACCTCGGCTGATGTTATGGGCCCGGAGTCCAATACGTCTATCAGCAAGATGGGGATGCCGGGTGTGGGGTCTTCTAGGCTGTTGGGTAGTGGGCATCGGCTGAGTGCATCCACGTTGCCCATGTCCGCCCCTGGTCGGTGTACCAGGCGATAGGAGTATGCTGCGAGGAAGATAGCCCAGCGTGTCATCCTGGGTGATAGTGCTGCCGGTGTTGGCCGATCTCCCGCGAGGAGGCCCAGGAGCGGTCGATGGTCGGTGATTAGGTCAAAGTCTCTCCTGAACAAATACTCGTGGAATTTCTTTACTCCCGAAACGGCGATGAGGGCCTCCTTGTCGAGCTGACTATAATTTCTCTCGGCGCTTGACAGAGTTCGGGAGTAGTATGCGATGGGCACCTCTAGGCCATTCGGGAGTCTATGGCTCAGAATGGCTCCCACCCCGAACGGAGACGCGTCACATGCTAGAACAAGGGGAAGTGTTGCATTGTACTGGATTAGAAAACTCTCGGCTGATAGCAGTTTTTTAATGCCGGCGAATTTCCTGTCTTCGGCCTTCCCCCATTCCCAAATGGCCTTTTTAGCTAACAGTCTATGTAAGGGTTCAGCCACTATCGCCTTGTCTTTAAGGAAAATGGCGTAAAAGTTTAATAGTCCCAGAAAGGCCTGTAATTCCGCTTTATCCTTGGGGATGGGAGCTTCTTTGATTGCCCTAATCTTGCTCTCTGTGGGGTGTATGCCGGTGCCATCTACCCTGTACCCTAGGAATTCGACTGAGGGGACTGCGATCGTGCACTTGTTTCTTTTTACTCTGAGTCCCGCGTCCCTGAATTTCCTTAGGACCTCCCTCAGCCTTTCCCCTAGCTGTTGCTCATTGTCGGCAGTAATGAGTACGTCGTCAAAGTAGGGCACCACCCCGGGGATTCCCTGTAGTAGCCGCTCCATGGAACAGTCCGGGGGCTATGCTTACTCTGAATTGCAGGCGGGTGCACTTGAAGGCCCCTCTGTGGGTTACGATAGTCTGTGCCTCTGCGGTAGCGCCATATACCGGCAGTTGCTGGTACGCCTGCGCAAGATCGAGTTTTGCGAACATCTTGCCGGGACCCAGGGAATGCAATAAGTGGTGGACGATGGGCACTGGGTAGGCGCTCTGCTGCAGGGCCTTATTAATTGTGCATTTATAATCAGCGCATATGCGCACTGATCCGTCCGGCTTTACCGGTGTTACAATTGGGGTCTCCCATTTGGCGTGGTCGACCGGAACGAGCACCCCTTGCTTGATTAATTTGTCCAGTTCAATGTCAATTTTGGGCTTCAGAGCGAACGGTACCCACCTAGGCTTTAAACGAATGGGTGCAATATTGGGGTTGAGATTAAACAAAATCGGGGTCCCCACATACTTGCCAAGCCGTTCATCAAACACGTCCTGGAACTCCTGCATCAGGTCGTCTTTCAGGGTGCTTCGAACGTTCCTTACTCCGGTTAATCCCATGCCCAGGGCTCTAAACCAGTCCATGCCCAGGAGGCTTGGGAGGTTGTCGCTGACGATGGTGAGGGGTAGTTTCTCGGTAAACTCCCCATACTGTACTTGGAACTCGCCTCTTCCTTCAACGGGGATGCGGTTCCCTTGGTAGTCTTTCAGCCTGTGTCGCTGTGGCTGGAGCTGTCGCTTGTGTACGCTGGGGATGGCTTTCTTCAGGTTGTCCCATGACATGATGGATATTGGCGATCCCGTGTCAATCTCCATCTGGCACTCCCGTCCCTCGATTTCAACCGTGATGTAGGTCTTCTCTCCGGGCGAGGTGCAGGTCTGCTCGATGCGTATGGTAAAGGCCACAGCGTCTTCGAATTTTGTGCTCTTCCGGCTGCCGCCATCTTTGTTAGGCCTCCGGTGTGGCGCTGGCTCGGATTGGAAGGTTTGGCATGTGGTTTGTAGCTCTGGTGTGTTTTGGATCTGCAGACTCGAGCGATGTGGCCCCTTTTCTCGCAGGAACGGCAAATGGCGTCCCTGAACTTACAGTTTTGTCAGGAGTGGGGCCCTCCGCAGCTGGCGCATCCGTCTCTGGGTTCCCTCCGGGCTGTGCGGGACTGCTCAGTGTGGTAGACTTCCTCTTCAGATTCCCCCTCACTCGCGGTGCTTACGGCCTCTCAGTGCACGGGTGCCGTCTTCTGTGTTGTCCGGGTTAGGTGGGAGCTCTTCAGTTTCTCTGCAGCCTTTACTGATGATTCTTGCGCTCTTGCCTCATCCAGGGCGATGTGTAGGGTCAGGTTTGATCTTGCGAGTAGTCTTCTCTGGAGCCGGCTGTCCCTCACTCCGCAAATTAGTTGCTCTAGGAGCATTTCATCCAGGTCTCGGTACTCACACTGGGTTGCGGCCTTACGCAGTGCAGTGACGTACTCGCTGATTGATTCACCCTCCTGCTGGAGCCGTTGCCGGAAATCATACCGCTGGACGTACTTCGATGGCGTTGGTGCATAGTGGTCTTTCAGCAGGATCTGTAGCGTCGACCAGGAAATGTTGTGGACCAAATTTGGCTCCGACAATGCTTTGGCTGTGTCAAAGACCCATGGTCCACAGTGGCTCAGAACAGGGCTTTCTTTCGAACGTCCGGTAGCCCTTGCATGTCATTTGCCACTATGAAGCACTCGAACCGGGACATGTAGGATCCCCACTTCTCCTCCTTGGGGTCGAAAGGCGCTGGCGGGGTGTAGGCAGACATCGTTTCGGGATTCTCCTGTGCTCGCTCGCTCGCCTGGCTGGATTCAGGATGCGGTCTCCGGTCCCCTCTCTGAACGTGGCTTCATCTCTTTTCTCTCAAGTGTGGCTTCAGCTCTCCTCTGCTTCTGGCCTCAAAATCCCACCTTCGTCACCAATGTTAAGTTGGGTGAATGAGGACGCAGTAAGCCAGAGTAGTGAGTGACAACAGCTCTTTATTGTATAGTGAGAATCCAGCAACTACCCCAGGGAGCCAGCTCCCTTTATATACCTTGCAGCTGTAGTGGTCAGCCAATCAGCTGAAGGTCAGTTAATTCGAACTTCCCGCCAAACAAACCTATTTACATAACAATTCCCACTGTTGGAGTGATTTCTCACCCCACCTATAGTACCCACTCATCTGAATCCAGAATATCATGGAAGGGGGGTTGACCTATTCTTGCGCCAATGCTATTTTTTCCTTGCTAGATAAAATGCTCAATGAATATCATTTCAGTTCACTGAATATCACTCCAGAAACTGCAAGGTATCAAGTGGCTTGTATTATCTGTACTCCCAATGGCTGATGTTATTGTCATCTTCCACCTCTTAATCCCAATCATAGTAATGTACTAGGAAATGCAGAATATACTGATATGCTGGCAATAGAAATAACATGAGTATGAAAAGCAGTCAACGTTTACTGCCTTATGTGTAGGATGTATTTGAACATTTTGTTCAAAACAAAACTGAATTTGTTTTTATTCTTAATGTATCTCCCATGAAACAATTTTCTGGAAGTTGCCTCTGAATTGTTTAGTCTAAAGAAATATTATGAAGAAGGAACACAACACCGAGGAGAGGAACCATATTTATTGCAATGATCATTGCAATATAAATAAACGTTGGGGTTTCTATGTTGCAATTTCTTGTAAAAGCTGCTCCCAAGCTGTACTGTGAACTGACAAGGAGATTTCTAGTCTTTGCTTTAGATGGGATTTCAGAGGCTTTGGGGGCAAGGAGAGTCAATTTGGGTTTGATAGCATAAACAGAGATAAACTGGGTTTGACTCCATAACATAGGGAATCCCATTTTTCTCAGGCCATGAAGATAGGAATTATCAACAGTATTTCTCAGGGTGCACATATCAGCCAAGCTGGAACTCAGTGGGAGAGATGATAAATATCAGGTGCAAAGGCATATAAAGCTTCATTGGTGAAAACCAACATCTTGAATGAACCTAGAAGATATGGCAACCAAAGAACATTAGTATATGTCATTTGAATGCTTCAGTCAGAGGCTGAAGAGGCAGACCAGGCAGACACTCAGACTAAAGAGCCAGCAGGCAATAAGACATAGCAATTTCAAGAGGCAATGAATATGAGACAAAACCCCATTCTGATAATGAGGGGCCAAATTCTGGCAGGGTACTTAATCCAAGCAGATGTCATGGCTACCAAGGGCTCAGCAAAGACAATCAGCATGTCTTCTTCAGAAGAGAAAACAACTACAGCCCTAATCAAGCCATGTTAATCTCCAGCCCCAACTCTCCAACTCCAGATGGTTGCCGCTGTTGCTCTTGTTCCAGGCCTTGCATTCAGAGAACCAGTTTGTAGAATTCAACTCATGGATTTGTACAAACAGCTGTTATGGCTCTTACTTTATCCTGCTAGCCAATTGCTACAATTCATGATATAAAAAGCACATTGTCACGCCTTTCAATTTGCCATGTCTCAAGTGCTCTCTGGCTAATTAGTACCTAATTCCAAATTATTACCAGTAAGTTTATGATATGACAATAAAGTTTTTCAAATGTTATTTGCTTGGCTTTCTATTTGGCATCAGATGGCACAAGAAGAAAATAGGGGTATCATTACTAAACCTACTCCTCTTTCATCATCGCCAAGGTGTTGCAGTTGTGATTGCAGTTTCAAAGACATTTCCAGAGGCAATCTCATATGAAGCGTAGTGCATTAATCTAAATACGAGAAGCTTTTTTGGTGGTGGTAGTGGTTATTTTGAGTCATTTCTGATTCCTTGCAACTGCTCGGTCAAGTTCCTGTGGTTTTTCTTAGCAAGGTTTTGCAAAGTGATTTGCTATTGCCTTCTTTCTAGAGTTGAGAAAGAGGTCCTAGCCCAAGGTCACTCAGCTGACTTTGCATCTAAGGTTGGACTAAAATTCACAGTTTCATAATTTCCAGTCTGATGCCTTAATCACTATATGAAAGTGACTCTCATGAAATTCTATGTAGAGAGATCTAATATAGGAACTGGAACATGCTAACAATTTACTTTCTTTCTATGACAATGGGACAGAATGCTAGTTCAGGTTTGGACTCAAAAGAATCTGATGAGGCAGGGTGAGGTTACTCAGCTATTTGCCATCTTGAATGATAGAAAGAAAATACTAAATGATTGACAGATCTTTGTATTCAATTATTGATCAGAAAATGCACACTAATTTGAGTGATGATACTTGTTTGTTTGGATTATATGGCTTGCCAACTTTGGGCACTAACACAGCTTAAAAATAGACATCACTATGCTCATACCCACATAGATCTGCAAATAGTCAAAGGCATCTAAATCAATCTTAAGTGCATTTTAACCTGGACTGAGATTCAAAAAGTGGGAACTGGAAGTACATTAGCTGATTGCCGTGGGCATCATATTACATATCAAGCAACTCCTGTTTATGAGGGTATCTTGAACTACTTCTTGTGTGGTGTTTGCTTAGGGTGTAGCACAATGAGGCCCATGGGGCATTACTCTAAAATAAATATTGACTTGAAAATTTGAGACATTCCTTAAAGTCTGGGCACAGTTAGAGCAATCCCTTCTATTCATTTATGCTACTTGTCAGAATACCTCTTGCATTTATAAACAATGGGTATAACTTTGTCTGGATTTGCCTTTCTCAGCTCAGTTCAATTTTGTTCATTCTCTATTCTCAATCCATTCTCAATTTTTTTCCATAGCTATAATTCTTCCTTGCTAGACAAATTTTTTATGGAAGATGATAACTTCAGTTCTATAAAAACCTACTCATTAAAAGCATTATATGTCAGCAGAGTTTATGATTTACCAAATTTCATACCAGTATTGGCTAATCCAGAATTGGACATTTTTATCCTTTTCTGAGCTGTTCACTCTTGCCTTGCCCTGACAGAGAGGGCGGGGAGGGAGACCTCTTCAATGAAGAGTATATACCAAAACCTACTATGGTGATCCAGTATGGAGTGGTAGATAATATTTTTTTTTTGATTTTCTAGTCTACAGTACTGCTGAGAGAGAAAGAAAAAGTAACTCTCCCCAAATCACCCAGCCTTCTTCCATACATAAGCAATTACATAACAGATGGTTATATATAATCTGCTTCATGCTAGGATAGATCATTACAGCATAGTCCACATTTAGTCAATTCAGTGGGACTCCTGCCTAGGCTGTAATTATTCATTAGAGCAGAAAGGTAATTTACCCATTGGCTAAGTCTACAATGTCCCATTCAGTTTTTTTCCCCTGAACCAGAGACACGCATTAGCTGTAAAGTAAACCCCTATGTCTCCAGCTTAGCTTTCCAATTCCTGCACTCTAATGTGGGCAGAGATATATACATTTCCTTCTCACCCGTATGAGTGGTATTTGTTTTCCTTAATCTCAGGTCCTCTACCAGAGGCCTGGGAGTTACAGGGTTTGGCACAGAATCTTTTCCTGGCACTGCACTCTTCTGGGCAGAGAGCTTGGATGTTGCTCTTGGGATCTGTTGGAGCCACTCTCCCATCTTAGAAGTCACAGCCCCAAGTGTTCCTACCACCACTGGGATCAGGGGTGAAATGCTCCCGGTTCAGACCGGATCACCCGATCCAATAGCGATGGAGGTGGGTGATTCGGAGACCAGTAGCAAAAATCCCTCCTCCCCCATTGCCCAGCTGAGCCGCGCAATCATCAGAGACTTAAAAAAAAAAAAATTAAAAGCATTTTTTCTACAATCTCTTTGGCCAAAAAAATGCTTTTAAAAGTAAAAAAGAAGGCTCTGATGATTGTGCGGCTCAGCTGGGATCATCAGAGGCTTTTAAAAGCATTTTTTCTACTAGAAAAAATGTTTTTAAAAGGAAAAAAAAGCCTCTGCCGATCACGCAAGTCAGCTGGGATTGTCAGAGGCTTTTAAAAGCATTTTTTTTACAACCTCTGAAGAGGTTGTAGAAAAGATGGTTTTAAAAGTAAAAAAAAAAAAAAGTTGGCCATGCCCACTCAGTTATATTACACCCACCACCACCACCAAACCATGCTCACAGAACCGGTAGTAACAAATTTTACGTTTCACCACTGACTGGGACCACTTTGGCCTTGACTTTCCACAGCCTCTTTATTTCCTCCTCCAGGTCCTGGTACCTAAAATTAGCAGGCTAGAGGAGTGATGCTAGCCAAACTATTTTAACAAGGCAGATTTTGATACTCGGCTACCTTTGACTCTACTGGTCCAACTGTTGCTCTGATTCAGCGGATATGCTGTTTGGATGTCCCTGTAAAATTGAAACCATTCCTGGTTGAACATAGTACAGGTAGTCCTCGACTTTACAGCCTTTCATTTAGTGACCTTTACAGTGACAACAGCACTGAGAAAAATGACTTATAACCCCTTTTCACACTTATGACTGTTGCAGCCTCCATGATCAGTCCGTGATCAAAAATCAGACACTTGGCAACTGGCTCATACTTATAATGGTTGCAGTGTCCCAGGATCATGTGATCACCTTTTGCAATCTTCTGTCAAGCAAAGTCAATGGGGAAGCCAGATTCACTTAACAACCATGTTACTAACTTAACAACTGTGGTGATTCACTTAACAACTGTGGCAAGAAAGATCTTTTTAAAAAGTGAGACAGTTGTTAAGTGAGGGGCAAAACTCACTTAACAACTGTCTCACTTTTGGCCTCAGTTGTGGTCATATGTCGAGGACTACCTGTACCTATACCCTGTTTCCCCCAAAATAAGACATCCTCTGATAATAAGCCCAATCGGGCTTTTGAGCACATGACAATAAGGCCAAGTGCTTATTTCAGGGTTTAAAAAAAATATAAGACAAGGTCTTATTTTTGGGGAAACACGGTAGATTTCCCTACAGTTACCTCTAGGGCAAAAAAAATCTTTGTAAACCACACAAAGTACCCTGAATATGCCATAGAAATTTTAATAAAGGGAAGAAAATGGGAAGTGGTTGCAAACCTGTGCTTTTTTCTGAGTTACCTCAGCTGCCCAGGAAAGGCAATACTGTACTGAAAGGAACCTGCAAGAGGAAGGGAGGCTAGAAGGGTTGCTCAAAGGAGTTCTGTAAATAATTTTTTGCTGTGAATGGGCAGGATACCTCGCCCAGCACCTATTGTGCACAATCTCCATACTGTATTCTCAAAAGTTGCTTTCTACTTCTCAAACTGGGAAATAATTGCTCTATGTATTTGCTTGGGGACCTCACCTATTCATTCAGTTATAAAAAGAGTTCTTACCTGTTTGCAAAAATATCCATAATGAATCATTTAAAAACACATAGCATGTATATATTATATATTTTGTGTGTGTAAGCAAAAAGTGCCTATTCTTCCTGAACACAAAGCTTGTGCAGATAGAGATATACAATATCAAATAACCACAATGAATATTTTAAAGCATATAATATGTATATGTTATGTGTGTATGTATATAGAATTACAAATATGGTATATGTGTATACTGTAATTAGGGCATCCGTCGGAACCCTGACATATACATTAGCAAAAATAGCCCAATCTTCCTGAGTACAAAACTTGTGCAAGGGTTTAAAAAAAGAAGCATGTTTGAACAGACCAAGCTGGCAGAGGTCTGAGGCCGCTGCTGATCAGTTTGGTTTTAATCCTTATGTAACAGATTTGTATCTCAGCCAGCTTTCTGCTATCCTCCGGGCACGAAACATGTTTAATCCAAGAAGATAGACTCTACAAATATACAGTCTAAATTAGAACAAAACAACCCATCTTAGCTTTTGCTTGATTACGTGCAAAATTAGTTTTGTAGATTTGGAAAAGGTTTGGCTGGTGTTCAGGAGGCCACCTTTAACACCAAGAAGATGTTGAACCTCACTTGTTGATCAACATGTGAGGAAACGTGATCTGAACTTGAAATCAAGATGATCAGCTTGATTTTGAAGCTTTGTGTCACATTCCCAGATGCTTTGGGAATTTTTCAGGGTATTGATAAGTCTAAGATAGCCATGTCTGGGTCAGGAGGTCTGAGCTATTCCTACCATTCCAGAAGAATTTCTTGCTTGATAATCTTGCAGGATGAAATGGACAACCCTCTTTCCTTGCCGAGTTACTGGCTATCCTTATTGGGGCAATAAGTGCATATAGCCATGCCCATCTAGTCACATGACCAGTTAGCCATGCCCACCCAGTCACATGACCACCAAGCCACACCTCCAAATAAACCACGCCCACAGAACCAGTTGTTTAAAAAATTGAATCCCACCACTGGTTACAGCTACTGTGGATTGCATCAACATCTTTCCATAAATCCTATTTTCTAAGGCAGGTGATGGTTTGGGTTGAACTCAGGGAACCAGCTGAGGTGCTCACATCATTAAAGGTAAAAAAGAAGTATCTTAAATATAGCTCAGAAAGATATGAACATTCTGTATCTGCTTGCAGTCTGAAATGATACCATCTAGGGTAATTTTATCTTGTAATTCATGCGAACGCATAGACTGTAAAACAGAGCCTGGAAGATCATGAAATGACAATGATGCTGATAATGATCAAAGAAACAGACTCTAAAGAAAAGTAGCATGTGTCATTTTCAGCTGCTGTCATTGGTATCCTGATTGATTTTAGCCTAACAACACCTCTCTTGGATGAACAAAATAACTTTCTATGAATAACTGCTTGTCAAAATCTGTAAATCCAAACTAAGCTATTTACAGCAGCCAACAAATCCCACATTCAGAAGTGATACTGTATTTTCAGAAAGCCTGGGGAATATCCACCAGTGCTACTCATTGCTACTTCTGTTATGGACACAGAGATGAACTGTAAAGAGGCCTCCTGATGTGAGATTTAGCAAATGACATTTACATCTTGTAAAAACTAACTCACCCTACTGCATTTGTGTATGCACACAGATATAGACACAAACTGCTATCTTTCTATCTGTCTGTGTGTCTGTCTAATCTAATCTATCTCACATTTCTCATTTGTTGATTTATATGAATCAGTTGTGGCCCCTCTATTTGTTATGCACTGGTTGGATTGTCCATCTTTTAAAAAATATTTTCACACTCATTCACACAGTAGAATTTGTTTGACAATTTTCATATCCAGGAAGCCCGGTAAGAACCTTACAGAAACAAAATGTCAACTTGCAAAGCTTTCAAGTTGCCATGAGCAGGATGAGGCCCCATTTGTCTAGCCAAGAGAGACCCAGTATGACTGGATCTGTCATTTGGGGGGCTATTATCAACCGAATCGTTTCCCAGTGATCTGCTAGCTCCAGTTTCACTGGTTCGGTCAGGTGTGTGGCGTAAGTTCCCCCCCACTAGAGATCCATCAACTTGTTCAAATCGGATTGGGTGGTTGAGCTTTTTGACTCGGATCCCCAATTTTAGGACTGTGGGTAGGTTAATCAGGCATCTCGTGCAGCCCGAATCTATTAGGGCTTGGAAAGTCCCTTGGGTCCCTGTTTTTGGGGCTGTTAGGCGTATAGGGAAGAGAAAAGAGTGGATGGGTCCACTCACCATTGGGTTGTCTTCAGCCTCGGCCTCACTGTCATACGATTTGGGAGAATTCTTTTGAAGTTCGGCTCATGGCTCATGAATTAATTAGGGCATCTTTCAGAAACTTCACACAAAAGCCCAGTAACATTTTCTGGCTTGTAGTCCAGTGGCTGGTAGAAAAGCAAAATGCCTGTGTTGCTGAAGTTTAGCCTACATGGTTTTATCTAACCACTTTTGAAAACTATTTAAGTTGGCCATCATTTCTACATCAGATAGGAGAATTATATTGTTTAATGATATGTAATATGAAGGATGTCTTAACTGGGGGGGGGGGTCAAAAAAGTCAAGGCAATAATCATCATAATGTGATTTAAGCTCCATCCCTTAGTAATGTCAATGCAAGTGCAAAATACAATGCAAGTAATGTCAATGCAAGTGCAAAATACAATGCAAGTAATGTCAATGCAAGTGCAAAATACAATGTCAATGCAAGTGCAAGCTGTCTTGATGACGGGCTTTGGAGCCCCGAGAGATGGCATGCGGCAAAGAAGAGTTTGAGGGGTTTTTTAAGTGGGTTTTTTAGTGGGTTTTTAACAAAAATTTTAAGGGGTTTGGGGGGGATTAGGGTGGGTTCTGGGGGAAATCCACCGGGTTCAAGACCAGCCTCAGTGAAGGGCTGCGACACTAGGGACGCAGAACCGGAGGTTGGGGAGGGGGCTGGAGTTCGATGCAAAGAGGGCTGTTCCATCAGTATAATGAGTGGGAGGGGCAGATATAGCGGAAGCTGGGGACCACATCGTGTTCGGGGAATGCGCACTCGCTATCTTAGAGCAATTGTGCACTCCGGTCCCCAATGCTTTTCTCGTTCCCCAGGCTGTTCAGATTCTCAGGGCCAGAGCCTTCGGCTGATGTTATGCAATGCCAGGTCCGTTGTTAATAAAGCCCCCCTCATTCACGATCTTATTCAGGAGGGGGAGGCGGACCTAGCGGGCATTACGGAGACCTGGTTGGGCCAGGAGTGGGGAGTTCCCCTCGTGGATATATGCCCACCAGGCTTCCGTGCATTTCATCAGCCGAGGGCTCAGGGTAGGGGCGGGGGGGGTGGCGGTTATTATAAAGGAAGGTCTGGATCCAAGGGAGACCACTGTTCCACAGATAGCCGGATGTGAGTCTCTCTTTGTGAAGTGGGGTCGTGGAGTACAGATGGGCTTGTTGGTCACGTACCTGGCTCCCTGCCACGTGGCAACGGCCCTGTCCGAGCTGCTTAACGTTATAGCCGAGGTGACGGTTGGTACCCCCAGACTTGCTGTCATGGGGGATTTCAACCGCCATCTATCGGTGAAATGTCTGAGGTGGCTTGAGAGTTCATGGCTTCCATGACGGCCATGGACCTTACTCAGTTAATTCATGACCCCACTCACATAGGTGGACACACTCTGGACTTAGTTTTTGTCTCTGGTCAGTGGTTGAGTGGTCTTGATACAGGGGATATAGCCATCGAACCCTTGTCATGGTCTGACCACTCACTCCTTCGACTGGACTTTCAAACCACTGCACCCCACTGCAGGGAGGCGGGACCGACCAGGTGATTCCGCCCCAGGCACCTGATGGACCCAGATAGGTTCCAGATGGAGCTTGGGCCATTTCCTGAGTCTCTGACTCATGACTCGGCTGAAGACCTGGTGGCCGCCTGGGATAGTGCGGCCGCCGGGGCCTTGGACTGTGTCATGCCTTTGCAGCCTCTGACCCGACACCGAACTCACCTAGCTCCTTGGTTCTCCAGAAAAGACGCCTGGAGAGTAGTTGGAGGACCAGCCACTCTGAATCTGACCGAACACGGGTGAGGTCTCATATTAAGACCTACCTAGTGGCGATGAAAGCAGCAAAATCTAGCTATTTTGCCGCTCTTATCGCGTCATCAGATAATCGCCCGGCCACCCTGTTTAGGGTGTCCCACTCCCTCCTCCATCTGGAAGTGTGGGATGACCCCTTGCAGGGCCGAGCCGAGGATTTTGTGCAGTATCTGTATGACAAAATCGCTCAGATTCGGGAAGGGCTGGCCTCTGACTGGGTATGTCTGGATGGGATGACTGAGGCAGGTCTTGAGAGCGTTATCTGGGAGGAGTTTGATCCTGTGGCTCCCGAGGACATGGACAGGATCCTGGGACGGCTGAACGCGACCACATGTTTATTGGATCCGTGTCGCTCCTGGTTGGTACTGGCTTCCCGGGAGGTTACACGAGGCTGGCTCCAGAGGATTGTTAACGCTTCTCTGAGTGAGGGGGTCCTGCCGGCCGCTTTGAAAGAAGTGGTGGTGAGGCCCCTCCTCAAGAAGCCCTCTCTGGATCCGGCTGTTTTGGCTAACTATCGTCCAGTCTCCAACCTTCGCTTTGTTGTGAAGGTTGTTGAGAGTGTGGTGGCGTAGCAGCTTCCCCATCAGTACGCTGATGACACCCAGCTGTACATCTCCACCCCAGGCCACCCCAACAATGCCCTTGAAGTGATGTCCCAGTGCCTGGAGGCCATGTGGGCCTGGATGGGGAGAAACAGGCTCCGACTCAACCCCTCCAAGACCGAGTGGCTGTGGCTTCCGGCGTCCCGATATAGCCAGCTGACGCCATCGCTGGCTATTGGGGGCGAATCACTCGCCCCCACAGAGAGGGCTCATAACTTGGGCGTCGTCCTGGATGCACGGCTGTCTCTAGAAGATCATATGACGGCCGTGGCCAGGGGGGCTTTTTATCAGGTTCGCCTGATACGCCAGTTGCGCCCCTTTCTAGATCGGGACTCCCTACGCATGGTCACTCAGGCACTCATCACCTCCCGCCTGGACTACTGCAACGCTCTCTACATGGGGCTCCCCCTGGGGTGCACCCGGAGGCTCTAGCTGGTCCAGAATGCGGCCGCGCGGGGGATTATGGGAGTGACGGGGCGCTCCCATGTGACACCCCTCCTGCGCGAGCTGCACTGGCTCCCGGTGGTCTTCCGGGTGCGATTCAAGGTGTTGGTGACCACCTTTAAAGCGCTCCATGGCTTAGGGCCGGGGTATTTACGAGACCGCCTTCTGCCACCAATAGCCTCCCACCGGCCAGTACGCTCACACAGAGTGGGCCTCCTCAGGGTGCCGTCCGCCAGACAGTGTCGGCTGGCGACCCCCAGGGGGAGAGCCTTCTCTGTGGCGGCGCCCACCCTCTGGAACAACCTCCCTGCAGAGATACGTACAATAACAGACCTCCGGATTTTTCGTCGGGGCCTGAAAACTTATTTATTTCAACTAGTTGGGCTGGCTTGATCCCACAGTTTTGAGTTAAATTTTAATTGATTTTAAATTGGGTTGTTTTAAATTATGGCCAAAAAAAAATATTTAATCATTTTAAACTGCTTTTAAATTTTGTATGTTCTGTTTTTATTTCGGCTGTTCACCGCCCTGAGTCCTATTGGAGAAGGGCAGTATATAAATGGAAACAAACAAACAAATAAATAAATAAAATAGTTGGGGGTTTTGATCACACAGACCTGTGTAAAACTATGGCATACTGTACGGTATTATTCCATAGGAAGTTTTACTTTCTCATTCTTTTCCTAATGATCCTTCAAATGATTCTGGAACAAGGAGAAACATTTAACCCCACCCTAAACTATTTCTGTAATCCAAACATTTGTTGTTAGGAAACAAAAATAAATATGTGTTTCAATAATGGATTTGCTGACTTAATGGTTTAACTTCCAGGAGCTCCATGGCACCTGATAGATGATGACAGCAAATGTTTTTATAGATTTGAGTCTGTGTTATGAGTATGACATGCAAATTAGAGTTAGACCTTGAGTTTTCTAGTACACTCCCTTGCTCAAGCAGATTTATACCACTGTACACTCTAGTTTCTAGTACACTCCCTTGCTCAAGCAGATTTATACCACTGCAGACAAACGGCTGTCTAATATCTTCTTTAAAAATCTAGTGATGGAATACTCACAACTTCTGGAGGCAAGCTGTTTCACTGATTAATTTTTCTCACTATCAGGAAATTTCTCCTTAATTCTAGGTTGGAGCTCTCTTTCTGTTACTTCTTGTCCTGCACATGATTTAGAAAATAGACTGCTCTCCTCTTCTCTGTGACAACGCCTCAAATATTAGAAGATTGCTACCATGTTATCCCTAGTCCTTCTCTTTGTTAGACATACGCAGTTCCTGCAACCATTCATCATCTGTTTTAGCCTCCAACTCCCTAACATTCTCTTCATTCTTTCTAGAGTCTCAATATATTTTGTATTGATCGAATCTGGACACAGTGTTCCAGGTATGGTCTTACTAAAGCAGTGTAAAGCAGAACATGACCTTGACACTATCCTGTTGATGCAGCCTAGGACTGCATTTGATGGCTTTTTTGGTAGCTGCAGCAAACTGCTGGCTCATATTTAACTGATTGTCTATTAGGACTCCTACATCTCTCTTACAGTTACAGCTGTTGAGCCAGATACCACTTATTCTATGCCTGGCCATCTTGCCTGATCTCCAAGTCTGTGGATAGGTAAATAAAAGAATAAAAGGGAACTCTAAAATATGATTGCTTCTAATATGTTAATCTCGAACCATATTTGTATATACAGTCAATAATTAGCTCATTCATTGTTTTCTCTACATAGCCCTATTCAATGCCCTGTGAAACCCTGTTTGCAGATTTTACTAGTTGCCTCATATTCATGTCTCTATCAGAATTCATTCATTCAGGCACAGCTGGGAAGGGCCAGAATACAAGCCAGAAGTCTGAAATGGCACAGTGTTACCTTAGATCACAGAGCACACTCTGATTACACAAGTTGGTTTTGAGCAATATTAAGTCAAACATTTCCAGGATGTTCAATCATTTTCAGTGCTGTTATTAAATGAGGAAGGCCTGGAAAAAGTCTGCATCTTAGGGTTAGAAAGGCAATACTGAGATTTTATTTTAAAATCCTATTAGGTTATAAGTAAAACTCTCATATAGTTCCTTCCAACTAAGATTCACATCAGAACAAGCCCTAAATCTCCTTGATATCTGGTCTGGGTGGATGTCCATTGCTTGAAGATCATGGAGTCTTCATAAGAGACTCAATTCTCACAGAGAAATCTTACATGGGGCATTTGGGATGCTACCCTCTGACCCTCTTTCCAAGTACATTTGTGTCTGGTATTCCGCCAGCCCTTCTGCTTAAAACCAATGTCCCTTTAATGTATTTTACTTCAACAATGTCTTATTAAAATGACAGAAGTGAAGTGGTACTCATGGGCTCAAGACCTCTGCTCTACTCTGCTCTTTCCTCCCCTCCCCACTCCTACACCTGTAGCAATCATTGAAATGAAGCAAGGCTGGAGCAGGAAAGTTGGGAAGGGGGTGGGTGGGACAGAGCTCTCATTCTTCACATTACATACATTATTTTTCTAGACATGAAAAACAAAGGCAATTTTAGGCTGTTGTTGCTGTTCCCCATAGTTTTCTACCATTTTGAAGCAGGCAGTGCAATGAACCAGTGGTGTACACCCTATCCCTGGGGTGTAAACAGAGCATGTAGCTTGGAAAGCCAAACTCAGGTACATAGGAGATATGTACAGTGGTGAGATGATAGCTAAAATACTCAAAAAGTCAATTCCAAAAGAAATGAGACAAAGCCAGAGATCTAGAGAAGCAGGTACAGATAATTATCCAGAGACAGGCATTTGATAGAGGAAATAAAGGTCATGATATGAAGAAGAACTACAAATTTATGTGTAGAGTTCTAAACCCATTAGGATTCATTTGTTCCCATGAAGCAAAGTTGCCCAGATTGCCCAATATGAGGAGATAAGAACTTTATTCCAGGTCAGACTGATCCATTTAGCATAGTATATTTTCTCCAATCTTGCCCAAGACTCTGTGCACTTCAGCTCCCAGAATTCTCTAGCCAACCTGGCTATTGTTGAGATTTCTGGGGTTAAAGTTCACCCAGCTAGTGGAGGACACCCAGACTGGATAGAGATGGAAGACTTTGTATTCTTTCAGACAGGAGTCTTTTCCAGTTGTGTCTTGGTATTCCAAAACCATCTGCTTAAGCTCTCTCACTAAGTTACTGCTTTTCTTATAGCTGAGGTACCAGGAAAATGATACAAAGTTAGAAAAAGCTGTATGTAATAGCAGATATCGCCCCCCCCCCCCCCCCCCCCCCCCGGAAAGCTGTATTTCGTGAATCTAAATCAAGGCAACAAAAACTCCTGCATATAATTTAGAACACCCTTGCATAACTGAAATTACATTCTTACCAAAAAATGATACTAGAAAATGTCATTGCCAGTGGCATGAATCGTAATTATTTCCATTTTAGAAGTCTTACATAACAAGCAGTCTGTTCTACCATGTCCCTTTCAGTTCAAGTGTACGTGATTTATAACAGCTGATTTTTGTTTTTGCAGGTTAAAGGCAGAAGATAAATTTTTATCTGGGTGGAATGAATAGATCCTCACTCAGAAAGACTTGGCAGTGCCAAGGAATACTGTATGCCAATTGATAAGCAGATTTACAGACTTCCTGCTAACTAAATAAGCAATAATGAGCCGACTTGGCAGTATATGAATCTTGGAGCCCAATGCACTCAATTTCATTTCGATTAAAATGTGGAAATGGAGCTCAAACTCTTCCATTCTAATGGAAAGAGATGGGGAAAAAAGTTGGGGAAAAACAATAAGCTAATATGCATTACACTTGTTTCCTGTAAATTTTGATACTGCAATTTTAAACTGGAACATAGGAAAGAAAGGGTGCCTAAGAGGCATAACTGCTTGATTGGAAATTCAGCAGAACAATGTTTAGTTGTAGTTTTAAACCTTGTTCTGCTAAATTCCAGCCAAGCAGTTATGCCTCTTCTTCATCTCCCTTCTTGTAGTATTCCAGTTTTCCCTAAAACATAGATTCTGTGGCCATTTAGCATGATCGTTTCCACTCAAAGTCTGAAGGTGGACCCAGATTCCCCCAAGTTATTTCCCAGACCATACCTCTATGAGAAACAAGTCTAAATATCAATAACTTAGAAATTGCGACAACTTTGATAAGATGTATATTGAATTTTTGTTTACCTGTTCTGTATGTTTTGTTGTTACTTGTTTTGTTTTGTTTGTACTTTTAAATAAATAAAATTTATTAAAAAAAAGAAATTGCAAATTATTGTTTTAAAAAGATGTGGTGGAATGTAGTATGGATTTCCAGGAAGGAGAAGCTGCATTCCAGAAGACCAAGAGACAGCAAAGTTTAGAGAGTTTGGTTGAGAGAAATAGGATTAAGATAGTTCCTTTCTAAAAACTCTCAGAATTTGCTTTAGTTGGTCAAGATATAGATGAGGAACAATAAAGGAAATTGCTTAGAAGTAATTTTGCATGTCTTTCTTGGTTTTTGGAGCCTGATTTAAAAAAAAAATCATCATTGGATTTTTAATAATCCAGTCAAATAAAGATAGAACAAAACCATTAGGTCAGGAACATTTAGGATCAATTGGGAAAGGAAAGCAAAAGAACTAGAGAGAAGAATAAAATATTGTAAATGGCTTCAACAGCCTCTGGTTCTGGAAATCCAGACAGCTGGTAGATGAACTATCTGAACAATCACATTCTTTTCATAAGGAGATGGCTATGCTGAAAGATTTTCTGGCCAGTCTCACTTCTTGTTACTAAAACCCCAATTTATAAGTGTCACTATCACCCATGGTATTTCAGGATAGAAATACATTATATGTCATCAGGATGCAATACAACGTGCTTTGTCCATCTGTGATTAGCAATGGTTACCTAGATAACCACTGCATTAACTTGATACTACAGAAGTTCCTCAAAGTGTGGTGTAGAGATCCTGGGGGGGAAGGGGTCCTTGGGACCCTTTCAGCGAATTTGAAGTCAAATAAATAAATATAGAAATGTAATAGATAATTACTAATAGAATAATCTAGACAATAGATAATTATAATAGAATCGTTAGATTTTTTTTTTAAGAATATGAAAGGCTCCTCATTTTTAAGAGTGTAAAGGAGTCCTGAAACTGAAATGTTTGAGAACTGCTGTGATACTGCATTACCATTTTTAGATGGTAATATTTGAATGGATTCCTATTTTTACTTTGTGATCAAGTACTTTGTACTTTTCTCACCTCATACATGCCAATGGAATGAATGTATTTGACAAAGACACCATTTGATTTCAAAAATGTACAGACCAGGACTAATGACTTACTAATAGATAAACCTGAAAAGAGCTCAGATGAATCACAAACATCAATATCAAAGTCTAACAAGACACACCCAGCTGAATCAGATAACTATAAGAGCATATCAACATGCTTTTCTCACACAGCCTAGGCTGAGAAATATCCCAATCCCTAGGATAGTGATGATTTAGAGCTTGAACCTACAAGCAGCATACTCCCAGGTCAAGCATGCCTTAAAAATTCTCCCACATACCAGCATAGATAACAAAATTTATTTTGATCGTCTGCACCAAGAGGAGGCCCCTACTGCTGTAGTTAACTCACACTCTAGGTTACAATATTTGGGAAGCACTGAGAATGAATGAAAAAAAATCAGCTAATAATTGTTCCTTAATTTCTGATTTCAGACATTGCAGTTACAATGGCAATGACAATGATCAACAGCTAAGAATCAAATGGAATGGAACAATTTACTAGCTTAGGAAATTCAAATGAAATTAAAAAACATTCCTCCCGGTCATCCTATAATGCTGTGGGCTGTGCATGCACACACGTGCACCAATAAATATTGGACAGATGGAATCTTGGTTTGACAAAGAATTTGGCATCTATATGTGGTGGCTACTTATAGTTTTAGATTAGTTGCCTACCTGTAAGCATTTATTTATGTAGTAGTACATCTACTACTTAAGACTTTTGAAAGGGAAACACCTGTATTAATGATGCCTTGAAGATCACCAATGAAATATTTGAATGGCCTTAACTGGTAATTTAAGTTTAGCCAGATGGTAGGTTCAAATTGATTTTCCTAATTAAAAAAAAATGAAATAACCAGAATCAAATATGGTTACAATTTTGATTTATTTATATTACGAAGAAATTCAACGGAAATTGGGGGCAGGGAGAAAATAATGGCAAATTATTTCTGAACAATTGCCAAGCAAACTGTAAGGACACACACAAATTGAGCTTGATTTAAAGGATAGTTTATGTAACTGAGAGTTGTAGGTAATAATGTACTCTTATTTTCTTTTTGGGATCTGTGTTGTGGATAGATGGATGGATGGATAGATAGATAAAACAGAGAAAAAGATATCAATTCCCAGCAAAATTAAATCAAATTTAAAAGATGGAGGACTGATATATGCTGGGATTTAAACCAGGGTTGAAATCCAGCAGATTCTGACAGGTTCTGGAGAACTGGTAGCGGAAATTTTGAGTAGTTCGGAGAACTGGCAAATGCCACCTCTGGCTAGCCCCAGAGTGGGGTGGGAATGGAGATTTTGCAATATTCTTTCCATAGAGTGGGATGGGAATGAAGATTTTGCAGTATCCTTCCCCTGCCATGCCCACCAAGCCGCGCCCACCAAGCTACACCCACAGAACTGGTAGTAAAAAAAATTGGATTTCACCACTGGTTTAAACCCCTAATTTCTTTGAGAAAACTGTAAAACGATCTCACTTTCCCATTAAAGAGCTACAAAGGAAAAAAATTTCTTGAGGGAGAATGAAAAACTCCAAATTGATTATTTTATCTTTTGGATCTGTGTTCTAAACATGTTCCTGAAAGCAGCATGGCTGTGTAGTTCCATTTTCTGAGACTAAAATGCTAACAATTTGATATATTCATGTAGCTCATTATGAAAATAAAAATGGACAGTGGAAATTCCAAGTTAATTGCTGAATATTGATAACTACATGCTCAGTGTAACATCAAATCTTGTGTTTAGTGCATTTGCAGCTGACAACAAAGAAATGAAGTGGTAATACTGTAACCTTGTTTTCTTAAGATCAAGAATAAAGATGGACAATGTGCTGTTGTAAGGACAAAATTAATCCTAGATAGTAAGCAATAATAGGCAAGTCCATGAAGGATAAAGACATTTCAATATGCAAAGATCACAATAGTTAAAGCAATAATCTGTTCAATGTGATATACAACTGTGAAACTGGACACTAAAAGTGAGTATAAGAAACAAGGTAAACATTTTTAAATTATGTATTTGGAAATGGCTACTAAGGGTACCATATACTACCAAAATAACTAATAATTATCCCCTGAGGCAATCAGAAATTCATGTACTTAGACATGACAATAAACTAGAAAAAATAATTATGTTTGGCAAAGTTGAGGCTGGGTTTGAATTGATGTAGTTGCTGGAGCTGCAGTCATTGTATTGTAAGTATGTATAGCAGTCAGCTGGTTTTCTTGACAGTGTTTAAATATTCATTATATAGATTTATGGTAATGTCCAGAAAAAAAGTCTATGCAGGAATTGGTATGTTAGAACTATTAATTAAACTTGTTGGGGTCCATTGTTTATGAATCCAACTAAAAATCATCAGTGAATCTCGGGGAGAGAATAGGATGGCAATTGCTGAGGAAGTCTTATTCTCCCTCAAATATCAACATGTTGTGGTGCCATACAAATTCATATGGTATACTCTGTTTCTAATCTGGAAATATGTGTTTGACCCCAAAGTAAATTACTAATGAACAAGTATGAAGTGACAGTGGTTAGCCATCTTTGTGCCAGCTCTTAATATACACAATCTCAACACTGATGGTTGTTAGGACATTCATCTGAAAAGAGGAGATTAGCTTGAATGGAGAACAAAGCAACTTTCAAATTATAACTACATTTAGCTTTTCAGTGGAACAATCCTTTTGAGGTGGTTTCGGAAAAGGAGAAAAGAGAGGGAATAGCAGCAAAGACCTCATAAAATAAATGTGTTAGAATGGAGATTGAGCTGGTCATTTCAGCAATCAATTGTTCCAGCAGTATTTCCTGCATTCAATCAATCTCATATAATTCTATCAGTTTTCTCTCCCCCACGTCCAGATCTTTCCCAGTTGTTATTTTTTCACAACATTAAAAGGGTTTCGTCATATTTTTTATTAAATGTTTGAGTGTACAAATAAGCAAATAGATGAGCTGAAGTCACCCTCTCTTCTGCCCAAGTTGTGTGTTCTAGTTCGGTCACCACAGAGGGGTTTGTGGGGCCATAGGTATTATTTATTCTTTTGATTATTTGAGAGCAGGGTGAGGTTGGCAGCATTTTGTTTTCCATTTCTGCTTTGACAGCACCAGGCATTATTTGATGCCCATTCTTATTATGCCAGTCAGACACTTTGTGTTTACTGGCTACTTGGGGGTGTTGCTGGTTCATAAAGGCAGGACTGGATTTCTTGGTCACTTGCAGTTACCAGTTGAAGATGAAAGTCACTTGTATCAATCACTTGATCTTTAAACTACACAAGACCCTTCCCTCCCCTTATTACCCTATCAACCATATTAATTTTGAACACAGAATTAATGCTTTTTCAAAAAGCTTGTGTTTAGAAATAGCCTAACAGACCACAAGCATTGAGAACCTCCATGTCTATGACTTGATGTCAGGCAGCTGAACAGGTAGATAAACACCATTCCAAAAACGATAGGTGTCATTTTTTTCCTGCTGGCAGACATCATTAGTAGGAAGGGAATTCACTAATTGCTTTCCTTAAATTATACTGCACAAAATAAGAATATCAGAATATGTTCTCTTAGCAGAATATAGATTGGCAATGTGGACAGTACTATCTATGCCAGCATATCTTTCTGCCATTTCATTGACAGACGGGCAGCAGTTTAACATCAGCATCTGGTTTGATCCTTAGAAGCTCTTTAGACCACCTGCCTATCTGTTTCTCCAGTCTTTAGCCTGCTGTACAAATTTAAATGCCTTTACTTTTTCAATTCTATACAGCTATTTATAGCACAACTATCTACAGCCTGTCTACCGTATATTTTTCTAAGCTGGGGCGTGTGGAGAATGCCAGCCACTATTCACTCTTGCTGTCAGCAAGATAGTTAATAGCTGAGTATCTTTTGAGCCCATAGTTCCTACTCCTCACTGTACTGGGCTGTGAAGTGACAACTTTTCATTCTTTCTCCATAAAAGTAAAATAAAATGGCTTGCAAATGAGAGATGGAAAAAGGAAAGTTGATTATGAAACATGAAAATAAACAGACTGTTATTTCAATAATTCCATGGCTATGATGATGTAATAGTGAACTTACATCTTAAAGTCTTTCTTGGTAACTGCAGTTAAGGTGATATGATAAAATTGGATATTGTGTAATGTACCCTCAAATACCAGGACTTTGGAAGCATTACAAGAAAATCTAAACCTATAAAAGGTGGAGAAGACAAGACTGTTGGCATACGCTCTATCTCCCTGGATCCAGAAAGAAATGAGAGCTGAAACTGAGCACAGGAGCTGGGAGTAAAACGGGTGGTAAGGAATCCCATGTAGTGGAAAAAGATTATCCCCTTTACAGAAGTGCAGCACATGTTCTCACTGGGGGGGGGGGGGGAGCCTAAAGTAGGATAAGTGTACAAGAGAGGCCTGCAATTCCTGTCTATGTGGTGTTAGTATAATTTCTAAGTAGCAAAGACAAAAAGAATAGGTGCAAGGCCAACATTTACCAAAGCTGTTTTATAGTACTGTTTCTGAAATCAGGTGATAGATGCCACTTGTTTTGTGCCAGCATCTTTTCTGTGGCATAATTACAGTTGTATGAAAAATAACATTACTACTAATGATGCTGTTTCTTGCTTTTATCTGTAGACCTGTTTCCCATGCTTCTATCCTCCTGTTATTGCTTTGAGAAACTAGCTAGCTAGCTATCAGAATATTGCCTACAACTTTGAGACAACCAAGTTTTGCTGACCATTATTGTGCTACAGCATAGTTGTAAAACAAAATTTCCAGTGAGAAGGCATTCCTAGTACCAGAACCCAAGGCAACGTTATTAAGAGAAGTAAAAATTAAGTGCACAAACAAAAAAGTCAGTTTATTCAGATTGTTGCTTGGAAATGAGAAAGAAAAAAGCGGAGGAACTTAGAAATTTAAGGAGAAGGAAGCTTTTCCATCCCAGTGTTACTACATACTCCAGAAATAAAATGGTCCCCTTTGTATTTTGTGGCCTGGTGCCTTTGGTCTCTACCAGGCAGAGCAGGACTTCAAGGAACCAAGCCTCCAGCACCAAGGGGTTCTCAGCCCCTTCCTCCATCACCATTTCATCACTGGATGTCCTTCCACCAGCCATGGCCTGACAACAGTTAGTTAACAAACCACCCACTTGGAATCTTGCACCGGGGAGAGGTCAGACAGACTGGAGTAGGAGATGGGAGGATTGCCTGGAAAGGCTCTTCAATGTTGAGCTGTAAATGTCTTTCCAGGAATCCAAGGGGCTTTTGTTCTTGAGGTTGTCAGCCTAGTTGAGTTTCCCAGGTGAGATTTTCTTCACACACTCACATCTGCGCCCAGAGTTGAGGCATGAATTCCCACTGGCCTTGTTGCCAAAACTTGTTTACCTTTGAGGTAGAAGAGCTGTTCTCTCTCCTGTTCAACTCACTCTTGCCTCCTGTTCCTCACCAGAAAAAGGTGGTATATGAACTTGTGTCCCTTTTCCAAGACAAGCCAATCAGCTTATAATTCTTTTTCCCTGCTGCAAGCCCTTTGTGGATAAGAAGTGGTCCCCATTGATTGAGAATCTGCAAGAGCTGCTACCCCCCCGCAAGACCCGCCATGCTTGGGTTTGGGAGATGGTTTTAGTACCTGGATTGCAGCACTGAACGATATTCCATGATCCCATAGACATAGGACTTTATAGATAGGGCCAGAGTACTTTACCTTCAGCAATTGGGGAGATATCAGTATCCCCGTTAGCCACTTTTTGAGCATACACAAAGATGACAGCTCTTTAGGTGGGTTCAAAACCTAATTCCCTCAGCAACTGGGGAAATATCCCCAATGGCCACTTTTTGAACTTGCACAGTAATAACCATTCTCTTGGGACCAGGATGGGCTGGGCAGCCTGGTGGTCACTCTTTTAGTGCCCTGTGTCCTCTGCCTTTTGTATGGGAAGCTGTCCATTCTTGTCAGGCCCAGACCAAGAAGTATACAGAACAATCCAACCGAAGTCCAATTCTTTTGTTCACACCTAATAGGCAGAATCTTGCCAGGCTAAACTAACTCTTACTCTGACAGATGTACCCCAGAATATTCTAGGGAGTGGATATCCTAACTCTCTTCCTTTATCTCTGATCCAGTCCAGGCTACGGTGCCTCGTCTTGCCCATCCTTGGAATTCCCCTCCCTCCTGGAAAACTGCTGCTTCATTATAGTCCATGACACCACCTCACCCTTCACAGGCACCATTCATCACAGTTCATGAACAATTCAAAAGCCCAATCACATGTGACACAAACCACATAGCAACTTGCTTCTCTGCAGTGCCTCTTGGGTAATGTTATTTTTACTTCCCCTTTGGGCCAGCACAGCTTATCTCCTGCCCCACTTTAGTAAGTCTAAGTCTAACTCCTGCCTACTCTTATTCCTGGAAAGGAGGGGGAGGGCTGGGGCACAAAAGTGAAAACAGACTTTGGGGGAAGTGCAATAGGGGCAAATTGGTCTCTCTGACGTTATTCAAAGCCACTTCCACTCAGGCTTCCAAGTGAGGACTATGGCAAACTAAGATATCTTCAAAAGAGCAGAGATAGCATTGCGGTGTAGACCAGTGACCTGGCAACAAGCCTGGCCCAGGACTGTTCTTTGGGAGAGGTGACACAATCACTTACTTAAAGCTCAAGAGGAGACCATGGGATTTGATGGTGCTTCCAGCTAACTTATAAGTATAGTGGTTGGGAGACAAAGAACAGAAATTTAGGTCTTAGGCACATTAGAACCTTTAAGAACTCTGGGCTCAATTAAAACCTCATTTTCTTAAAACACATTTGGATATAATTTAAAGTTAGAGATATTTGGACCAGCAGAAGGGGGAAAAATCACTTCATGAGTCCCCTTCATTTCAAATTCATCAACCTGTGAAGGCCTCTATCTTTCCTCTTGGGGAAAATGCCACTTCTTCAACACAGGTGCTATCTGTGTTAATGGATAAGGACTCATTTCCCACTTTACATCCTTTAGGCTGCTGGGCTTGTCCAAAGGCATGATTTCTTGATCTTTAAATTACAACCCGAAGTTTTGTCATCTGAATACAGACTAAAGGGGGCTAATACTCCTGGAAACAGGCGATAGATCACAAGCTGGGCTCTTATCAGTATTCTTAATATCCCTCGGCTTTGACAAAGCAAAGCAAGTGGTAATTGATAGAATGAAGGACATGGAGTTCCAAGAACTAAATAGGTTGCCTCTCCACAGTAGGGACAGAATCAAGCAGGGTGTGTGGGAATCAGCAGGATATCTAAATGATCTGATCTTCCCAAAACAAAGAATAGTTTTCTTCAGAGCCAGATTTAATATTCTCCCCTCAGCACTTCTCCAGGGTAGGTACAAGAGAACACCAATAGCAGAACGGGTATGCATATGTGGAAAGGGAGAAGTCGAAGATATCTCACATGTTTTATTGTACTGTGAGTTATACAGAGTATGTAGGTCAATATACATTCTCCTCTTATTAGAGAGATTGCCAGGGAGGACAGATGACTTTTATGTAGGTGTTCTCCTCCAAGACTCTAATCCAGTTACCACGCGTGCAGTGGCAAAATTCTGTGTCGCTGCAATGTCCACAAGAAAAAAATTGGTTACCAAATTATAATATCAACTGGTGCCAATTTTTTGAGATCTATAACAATACATTTACCCACATACTTACATGCATGTAAATTAGGTTTGAGATCATGTATTTTATCACAGAGATGTTATTATTCACGAATAATGTTAGAATTATTTTTAATTTATTGTTTATCTATTGCTGGTCGATGACCATAATAAAGTTTTATTCTATTCTATTCTAAAGGAGGCTAATCCCTGCTTGGGAAAATAAGATGATATGCAATTTTCACTTTCAGATTGTCAAACAAGGGCTGGCCACATTGATTGAGGCAGACAAATCAAGGTCAGGGACATCTGGCAATTGGATTGGAAACAAAATTGCACTAATTGGCAGATACAACTGTCCTCGATTTGCCTTTGTGACACTTTTAGAGGAAAAGGGGCAAGGATACTTTGCTCTCACAAATCATGTAGACCCCAGCCTCTTTTTCTCTGGTTTGTCATCACTGAGGAAGAGATTGAAGGAGCCAAAGATCAAAACTAGCCATGGGCCCTCTTTCAAGAGTGGGCATGTAGGTAATCTAACCCAAATCCTAACCCTGAGCCATTCTTTCTTTTTCAGAGAAAGAAAAGGAAAGGAGGTGAATTTCCCTGAGAAGGTGGTTCCAGCAGACTTTGGCCCCCACTCAGTCCTTTCAAATGGCTAGGATCGGACGTTTCTTGTTTCCCTTTTGCCAACCCCCACTTTTTCTTTTGTGCTGTCATTTTAAGTTAGGTACTTACTTTATTGAACTTTAAGCATGCACTCCATGTCCAGGTGCCTTCATCGTCTAGCCCCCTTTGGCCTAAATGGGCCCCCATCCCACTGATTAAGGAGAAAAGAGAAAGCCTTCCTGTCCAGAGATAGAGTACCCATTTCAATTAGTTATATATTAGATGATTCTCGAAGCCTTTTTTTCTTCAGGATGGTGATGTAACTGTTTTCCCGGGGTCTTAAGAATCCGTCTTGGGAGCAATTATCTTGTTGAATCTTCCAGGTTGTGGGTCCTGGTGGTACCCTGGACTTTTATTAAACATTAAAAATGATAACTGTTTGTTTCAAGGTATAAATCCAATGTTCTCTGCATACCAAAATGATGGTGCAAAGTTCAGCCCCTTAAGAAAAGTGCATTCAGAAACCTTAGGTTAAGAGAATGTTGCTTCCAAAATAATCACCCACTGTTCTCCAAATCAGCTGCGTTCAAGGTTGGGGCACTTGGCAATATTTCTGGAAAGACTCTTCTTCTATTTGGAAGATAATCCTTTCTCCTTGAGGGGCTCATAAAAAGATGGATGCATAGTAACTTTCCCAATCACCATTTCTTCACTGGGTGTCCTTGTATCAGCTGTGGCCTGACAATTGGTGTCTACTTAACCATCCATCCATCTGGAATCTTGCACTGGGGACAGGGAAGAAGTCAGGCATTGAGACTGGAGTAGGAGGAGATGCTGATCCCTTCCCTCAGACACCCTTTCTATACCAGGGGGATAGGCTGTCTAAACAATTTGGGGGAAATGGGAGAAGGTAGAAGCGGACCTTGGGGGAGAAGACTTTTAACCCAGGGGAGGGAGAAGCAACAGGAAGAGGTTTAGAGCAGCTGCCCCTTAATTGTGCCAGGAAGAATTACACAAGTTAAGTAGGATTGCTTGGAAAGGCTCTGCAAATGTTACCTTGCCCTCCAAAACCATAAAAGTCTTCCCACGATTGCAAAGGGTTTGCTAGGTTTGTCAGGCTCCTTAGTGAGAATTTCTCCCCCACCCCCCACCCAAAATTATTTGAGGTACAACTTCCATTTTTACAAATCTTCCTTACCTTGAAATGGCAGGACTGTCCCCATCACGAGAGCTTGATGTGCAACTCACTCCTGTGTTCTTGGGTCCTGACAGGAGGGAAAAGGTGAGATGTGGAAGAACATCCAGCTAGTTTATCTTCCCTCTTCCAAGACTAGCCAGTCTGTCTTTTTTTCCCTGAAGCAGTTTTGGGGCAGTAGAGGCTCTTGCAGACTCTTGTGGCATGTCATGGCTCCTTGCTTGAGGTTTAGAAAGCTTTGGTATCTGGTCAGGTGGCACAGGAAGGTCTTCTCCCTGGTGCCTACAAAACAAGAACCTGGACACCTTTCAAAGATGTTCTGTGAGGAGAAGGGGACAGAGAAAAAGACCTGAGTGAAGGAGAGGGAATTGGGGCCCTTTCTCCCCTCCTTTCTGGTTCTTGGCAGCTGAGAGGGCCACACTTACCCTTAATAGCCTTCTTAACGAATGAAGGTGAATATACATGTCCCATGATAATATTGCAGGATCCAATCTGGGTCAGTCACCAGGATCAGAGGTTTAGTCTTCCAAGCTTTCGGACTTGTGCTGGAGCCCATCCTCAGGAACATCCCTCTAGCAGTGTGTGTGCCTTGGGCTATTCTATGTGTGGTATTTATATGGTGTCTGGTTGTGTGTGGCTTTTTAGTCATTGATTGGGGTGTTGATGGATGACTATTAAGAAATTGGCTCTTGTTTTCTTGTGCTACCAAGCCCTCACCTCCTAAGTACTTGATAAGCTGATGGTAAATCAACAGTCCTATGTACTGACAAGGGGCCCATTTTCCAGGTTTCAATCACTTCTCTGGCTTTTCTTACCTGCCTGTCCAACAATCTTAGTAGCTCCTACACCTCAATGTATATCCTTGTTGATTGCAAGGTCAAGCAACCCAATGAGTTTGGGTCTCCTCATCTGACTACTTGTGTGTGTTCTTGCAATCTGATGGTTAGCTTCCTCCCCATCTGTCTGACATAATCATAGTCATAGTCACAGTCTTCTTAATGCCATAGCAGAGACCAGATAGACTACAGGGAAAGTGGTGGTAGAATGAGAGGCCACAGGAGAAACCAGAAGGGGTTTCTATATGCTACCAAGCCAGGCCAGTAGGAGAGGGCACTGGCTGATTTTGTAAACAGGCATACAACCTCGTTCCCTAAGTAACTGGTTTTTCACCATGGTCACATTCACATCTACCCAAAGATGGTGGTTGTCTCATGGGTAGAGTGGATGAGCAGTCCAGGAGTCTATTCTCTTGGTTGCCTATGACCTCTGCCTTTCATATGGGAAATTGTCTGTTCATTTAACAATGTAAAGGCACAATCACATATAGCACAAAAAACCAGGGAAACTTTCATTTTTTTCCCTACCAGAATGAGGGTTTAAAATCCAAAATTGACAACTGAATATGGGTGTGTGCAAGAGGGGAGCAATTTCTTCTGTGTCATTCAAATTGACCTCCCCATATGCAGCCAGCCTGGAGGTCCTATTGGTCTTATAGAAAGCCCGAGAGCCAGCAGTCATACATCATAGGTCCAGAGCAATGGCAGGAATGGGGCTGTCATGACAAAAGCTGCCATCCTCTCTTCATAACTCAAAACCAGCTACATCTGGCCCTTTGCCTGCTCTGGCCTGTCTGCCTCTTTTCAAAAGAAGCATAACAAAAAATAAAAATAAAAGACAGCTTTCCCAATTTGATAAGAGACATTTATAATATATGTTTGAAACTAATAAATCCTGCTTGAGAGCTCATTTGAGGAATGAACTCAGGATGAGCTTCTACATTGCAACTAAGGCTAGAAATCTACATTTATTGTATGCAGCTCAGTTTTCAACTCTAACTTAAATCTTGATTTACCTGTAATTTTAAGTTTCATTATTAGCTTCTTTAATAAGGGTCATATTTAGCAGGGCATCTGTGCCTCTTTTAGAAGTGTGGGAAATCAGGTCTGTAAGTTGAGTCATGGCAACTGGGTTTATTTTCTGGTTGGTTTGAGATGTTCTGCTGTCCATTCATCCAAGCAGCTTCCTCAGCCTGAACAAGTTGGTTAGGGGAGTCTGATTAAGCAGAGTCGTTGGAATGTACCAATTCCTAAAAAAAAAAATAGGGGAATTTCTGCATCCATCTCAGGGTTTCATCAACAACTGTGTTTTGATGAAAACATCTCAAACGAACAAGAAAATAACTCCAGTTGCCATGACTCAACTTCCAGACAATTCTATCTGGATGACTGAGAATCTTTCCTGATTGCCATGTCCTTTGGGGAAGAAATGCTGAGGTTGGTGTGGGAATACCCCTAAAAATGTTAGGAGTTAGTACATTCCAACAACTCTCTCCCTATGCAGATTCCACTCTGCAAAGGAATAATGTTTTCTCCGTCAAATTCAGGGACTAAACTCTTTGTATCCCCATACCACTCTGGTGCCTGAGTTTGATAGCAACAGACAGTCTGGGGTTAAGGATTAACCATTCCTAACTCTGTCTTTCACCTGATTTTTATTTAAGTTGGAACAGGTTACTATATCTGTACTTCAGCATATCAAGGAGAAACAACAGCAACAACAAATTTTTTGTAAAGTTTGTAAAACTTTGCAAAGTTTTTTTTGTAAAGCTTAAACTTATAACCTTAAATTTTATACCTTTAGCTGAGTTGTGTAGGGGAGACAAATTTCTAGCAAGGAGAAACCAATTGAAGGAGAAATTCAGTCAGTTCAAGCTGGACTAGAAGACCTCCAAGGTTCCTTCCAGTTCTATTCTGATTCTAATTCAATCTCTCACTGTCCTGAAGGGCAGGACCAACCCCAGGAAATGTGTTCACTCAGCTGCCTTTGCCTCCCAATTCCCTGCACAGACCTTTCCCTTTTGCACCCAGATGCCATGGCCAAAACAGAAGTCTCTTGCTGCCTTTGCTGTCTCTTTTGGACCCAGCTTCTCCAGCAAATGTTTCCTACACAAAACTCCCTGACCCTTTGGAAAGCTGTGCAAAAAGTTTACCGAGTCTAAGGGCTGGGATAGGTCCTTGTGGACAAGAAATGGTCTTGGGAGTGTGTTCTGGATACCAATGCAGGCTTTCATGACCCATTTAGGGTGCCATACCATATCTGAGGTTTAGGAGAAGTTCTTGCTTAAGATTTAAGAGAAGTCCTGCAGGTAGAACAGGATGGTCTTCCACCCTGATGCCCACAAACCAGGAAAATGGACACCTTTTGAAGATAATCTGCAAGAAGTTAGCAATGAAAAAGACCTGAGCCAGGGAGAATGAGTCAGGGACTTGATTTTCTCCTTTCTTCTCGCTTCTTGGTAATCAAGAGGACCACATTTACTCTGAACAGACTTTGTAGTACCATACCAAAGGCTGTATAGCCCTACAGGGAAAGAGACTTGTGGCCCAAGAAGAGGTCACCAAGCAGGAATGATCCAGAGGAGCATCTGCCGACTTGATTGCTTCTCTGCTGGACCACTTGGGCAATTTGACCTTCTTTTCCTCTTCAAGCCAATACAGCCTGTTATTTCCTGGCTACTTTTTAGCAGATCAAAGTCCTGTCTATTCGGAAGCGAATTCATTTCTTTTTCCCAGCTCAGAGTCTGAAAAAGGCATGAGAATTTGGGGAGACATACAAGAGAGTTGAGGGAACTTCTCCAATATCATTCAAAGTCACCTCTCTTCTATGCCCCACCTACCCCCTTTTCAAAAAGATGCCTGTAATTAAATAATAGTAAGTTGGCCTGCCAGCAATTCAACTACCAACCATTTCCCATAGTGACAGAGCATTCTTCAGAGTTACCACAGAGGCTTTAAAAGAGATCCTGGACTCAATGAGGGGGTCATTCATGTGCTGGGAACATTAGGAGCACATGTTGCCATCTTAACTGTTCAGAGTGTCCTTTTTCATTAAATGGTTCTCATCTGACCAGAAGACCTTAGCTGTAAGGAAAATAGGGATGTGACTTGAAGAGTTCTGATTCACCAAATCCATTTCAGTGGTACTAGTAGATCTTGATAAAAATATAGCAGTGTTTTTCTTTTCCTCACTTCTGCAAATGTTCCTAAAGCACAATTCATCTGTCTCAATTATAATGGCTCATCCCAAATAACCTGGGGAATCACTTCATATATCAGATTGTATGTCATAGAGTGAATAATTAAGGAGGCTTTGCATGTCAAGAAAGAATTTATCCACAATTCTCTCTGGCAGAATTTTACAAGTCATTGGAAAACAATTTATTATAAATAAGTAAAAGTCAGCACACAGTATTACACATCTAAGGTTCCTTGTCCCAGCATGCATGGTTACAACATAAGGTATATGGGAGTCAGTTTGTCCTAATTCAGCCTGAAAAACAATTTCTTCTTCCTTGCTACCAAAAATATTCTAGCAAATTACAAAGTTTGCTCACTATTTTTGATTTTCAATATTCTTAATGTGTCTCCCATTCCTTCAAATTCTAAACATAGATTTAATAGGTCAATTTATTATTTGGTTGACACTGTACTGGATACTTTCTAGTGGTATGCACTAAACCAACCAAATAAATAAGCTTTGTTCTGATTTGGAATCAAATGAACTTACTTGAAATGTTTGATCATTTTAAGTGGCCTATATGCTAATGGCATGCAAAATATTTTGAGTATAGGGAATAATGGGGACTTTAAAAACCCTTGCTTCCTTGTACTCCTGTAGGAATAATTGCTGGGATCCTGTCAAAAACAGGCCATGAGCTGCTGCGTCCTCAGTGTGCTAAACAATTATTAAAGCCAGTCAGATTTAGGTTTCAGGAACTAAGATTCTGACTTAATGTTAGAAATAACTTCTAACAGTAAAACCAGATTGACAATAGAAACAATTATCCAGTAAGATGATCACTTCCCCTTCTCAGATCTGTTCAGAGTGATTTTATGATAATTAATTTTACGGTAATTATTTTATGGTTGGGAATTATTCCAGAGTCATTGAGCATCAGGGGACATACAAGTTGTTTATTATTATTATCCCATACTGACAGTAAAGAATATAGGAAGATGTGGAGCTCAACTGCAAGAGAAGTATTTCAAAACTAATTAAACATTAAAATTCATTATTAAACCTCCTTAGTATATGGATGGAGGCAAGAAACACTTGCCAGAGTTTTCTTTCAATGTATTCCAGTACAACTTTTCTGAATGTTTTGGGAACTCAAGTTTTTTCCTGCTGGGAGATCCAATAAAATTCTCAAAAGCTTGCTGAGACAAAATGACAACACATTTTGAGAACATCATCACATTTATCATTTATGGGCTTTGATTCCATAGTTCTGATAAATTCAGCAACTAGTTACACTAGTAACACTAGTACACGGATACACTATCGTTACAATGTGGGGGGAGGGGTATTTTCGGTTTTTAGTATCAAAATATTGAGATGCTTGCTTGATCTACATGGTCAAATGAGATTTATTGAATCTAGTAACAAGATGCTCATCCTGGAATTCTAAATTCGTCCTTTCGAGAAGACAATGTTTCCCACTGGTGATACTGAATCCATGATTAGGAAAAAATGGACCTAAAAAAGCCAGTTATAACTATTTCTCAATATTCAATTTCCTCTGAAACATAGGATATCTAGATATTCGTATCATTCAAAGTGTTTTTTCTAAATTTATTTCAATCCTGTTTTAGACCTAATTTTGACACTGAACCTGCTCTGCTTGCCCATGGAATTATCTTTGTCTGGACAAATGTTAAGAGAACAGTAATGCTATTGATTCTCTTGGACCTCTCAGCAGTTTTCAGTATCAGTATCATTTTCAGAATCAATCATAGAAACCTAAAGAATCTAAATTACAAATGGATAGAACATTTTTGAAATTTTCTCTTATTCTTGGATAGCTATCTTCAGAAGACAGTGCCAGGGAAAATTCCCGCTCAACCCATATTTGCACTATGTGGTTCCTGGGGATTTTATCTTTTCTTTTTAAATATCTGTATGAAGCAACCAAAGTGAGATCAAATAAGAAATTTAGAGTAATGCTCTATCAGTACACTGATGACATGCAATTCTTTTTGTTAATCAGTGTTGAGCCACAATAATGAACTTTACAAGGGTCAATAAACGTAAGATCAACCCATACAGAATGAAAAGTCTATTGATTTACTTGTTCAGTTGGCGTATCAACTGCATTCAACTTGCTTCAGAAAAGAGTCTGCTCTAAATGTTTACTTTTGTAAAATGTGCTTTAGATTCAAGTTCCTCTATGACACTTTATTGCTTCTCGACTGACCAGAAAGATGTGGTTATGTTTGAGTATACCATAAATTACTAGAGCTGTGACACTGCATACACACAAATCATCCCACCCTACTTCCTCATCAGGTACAAGATTTGCACTATTGATATGTAGTATGCCCTAGGAAATTGGAGGGAGTGGTTTAATTAATATTGTTTTTATAATTGCCAAGATGGATATTGAAAGATCTTTATGTATGCTTTCCTTTTTTAATTTTCTATTTGTTTTCTATGTCTTTATTATTTTTCTTTTGTTCTTTTTTACACTTTATTATATATTTTTCCTGGAATGTATTATTTACATAAAGATTATTTTTGAAAAAAAGAGTGTGGCCCTAATTATGTAATCTATTAAATACTTCATATGTTTATATTATATATTTATATTATGTTATATTATATTATTATTATATTAATCTCAGTACTTAAAAATTAAAGCAGTTTGGAAAACAAAGCAAAAATCCAGATGGCCACAAAGTCTTCCTGTATTGGGGAAATGGAGGGCTAATTCCTAATTGGACACTAAAAATGGCCAAATAAACCACTATCCTAGCAACTCAAAGATAAATTGGATTCTAAAAGTGGAAGCATCTAGTTGTCAAGATTGCTATACAGTAATCTAATTTCTTATTGCTTTCAACAAATCCAAAGTCTTCATAAGAACCTTCATAAATGTTTACCAAGAGTTTGATACTTGGGATGACAAAAAATTGAAGGAACTCATCTGTATAATGCTTCAGAGTTGCTTAAGCATGCTTGCAAAAGTAAATAAAACACCTGTCTATGACTCATTAAAACATCCATGGCAAATTCCTTCATGGAATCTAACAGCTTCTTCTGAGCTTTGATCCTTAGCCACTCCTCATACTGAGCTACAGTGATTACAGACCATGGAGCTTTTAGCTGTAGTACTCCAGCTTTAGAACACCTCCACCTACTCCAGGGTCTATCCAGCACCAAACACGTTTTTATTTTCTCCATCTACTTAATATTTTAGCATTATTTTTTATGCAACTTTGAGAGTAATTTTATTTCTATTCATTATGTTCATTTAGTTAAGAAGTTCTTAACAAAATAGACATAACCTAAAACTTAAAAACATGTTAAATGTTTTTTGACTGTCTTGAGAAAACGTATTTTAAATAATAACATATAAAAAATCAAATAAAACAAATGAAGTATACTTGGTTTGAACTTTTAAAGTCTTAGATCAAACTCATGTCGTCATGGCAATGTCACATGATGTATCGGGATCCCCCCCCCTTCGCTAAACAAGACATGGGTGTGGCCATGATGCATCTGGCCTGCAGGCTGGGAGTTTGACAGCCCTGTCTTAGATGGCTTAGTGTTCACTGATTTTGTTCTTGGGAAGTAACTGTTTGAAAATTTACTATCTGCTGCTATCCAATTTCATCAGCAGCTTTTTACCAGCAGCTTCCAGAAGCTGAATATTATTTCCTATGTTTATCTATTGAAGACCCAGGGTTTGGTTATTGCAATGCCACTTGGCCAACAAAGTTTGTTAAACATCACTACAGACTTTTTGGCAAGCAAGCCAAGTCATTACCTGAACCAAATAAAGTATGTTTAAAAGCCAGTCTCATATTATGCAAGTCTTGTTTTAAAATTAACTCGTCGGCCTCTATAAAGATTCCAATTTAGGACAGACCTTGAGAAGAAAAACACCAAACAATGTAAATTTATTCTTTGGTCATGTCCAGTGATTTGGAGATAATTTGTACTTGTTTAATCTGGTCACTCTTTAAATAGATGCCAGTTTTCAAAAGTTGATGCTTGTTTATGATGAAGCAATTTCAAAAGAAATTTTTTGTAGAGATTTAGAGTTAGGCCCAAAAATGACAGGACACACACCTAGTGTATTGAGAATTCAGAAAAGCAAAACTAAAAGAGGAAGACTATCTTAAGGCTTTGACATTAAGATTTCAACTTTTTATTAATCCTCTCCACATCTCAACAATACTTTAAGTTTTATATCCATCTAAATTGACTAGTGGTGATGAAATTTTTTTGAGCATGTCCAAGTGAATGAACTTTAATTTTGGAAAAGCCAATGCAGTAAGCAGCAGCAGGAGAAAACACATCCATTAAATACAGTATGAACAGTATTTCATATACAAACTAAAATACCTTTGACAGAATTTGAATCATCTACTATTTTTTCTTTTGAACAGACAATTGTAAGCATGTAGGTGTATTATATACCTGTACCCACATTCGTAAATTTAGCTACCTGGTTGCTATGAAAAAGACTTGATAGACATAATCAAACATTCTCTCTTAAAAAAATTCTGTATTTCATACATCTTGCTGAATTTATCATAATATTGATATTCCTGCATCTTGAAATAACGTGTGTGTATGTATATGTGTGTGTGTGTGTGTGTGTGTGTGTTTACTTATTTATTTATTTATTAAATTTAGTGGCTGCCTGTCTTACCATAAGGTAACTCTGGGTGGAGTTTCCAACAGAGATCTACACGTAGGCAGAAGAAATTCCTTTTTCTCTGACCAATAAACTGGAGATAAAGTACAAAGCAGATTGGTACAGGTGGCATTTTTTGAAATTGTGATTTGTGTAAGTTCACAAATGCTCAGAATAGCTATTGTGTTTGAAGGGTATGAAGGGCATGGGCAACTGGGAGAAAAAAGAAGGCCGATCAGCATT